>JBAIAC010000008.1:69942500-71192500 GCA_037349315.1 Chelydra serpentina
TCCCTAGCGCCCCAGTGCTCCTCGCAGCAGGAATTCCTCTCTTGCTGCAGGCTCTCCACTGTCTGGAGCAGCCTGCTTCCTTCCTCTATGGTCTGGGTACCCAGTGTAGACCTCCCTAGTCCTATGTGGGTACTCCCCTCTGTTTGGGTCCCCCCTGTAGCCCTATTGGCTCCCTTGTGGGTTCCCTGGTTAAGGTGGGACCTCCCTGCCCCAACCCCTTTCCCTCTCAGGGCCTCCGCCTGTACTACCACTCCCTGGTGGCCAGTCCCAGACTGAGCCATTTTGTCAGCACTCCCTCTTCTCCTAAGGAGGGCAGTGCCTTTGTAAATGGCCCTTCTTGTGGCACTGGAAACACTTCTTGTGTCTTCCAGAGGCCATGGCCTTCCCACAACTTCCTTTAGGCCTAGCCCTGCCCTCAGGACTAGCCTGGGCCCTGTGAGTCCTGTGGGGACACTCCCTTTTCATGTGCCCAGATACCCCACAGGCCCAACAAGTTTGGGCCCTCCCTGTTACTCTCACAGGGGGTGTTTTTACTGGGCAGGGTCTGCTAACTCCCTCCCAGTAGGGGCACTCCCCTCTGAAGTGTCCCTCTCGCCCACAGGCGAAACAGTCCTTGAGTCCAGGCCCTAGCCTCTCGCCCCGGGGCGCCTGGTCTCCTATAGGGTCTGGCTGCCCACCCCTGCAGCAGCCAGAACTCCCTCTGCTGCTCGGCAAGTCGGGCTGCCCAGGCCCTCCAATACAAGTCTCTTTTCTCCACCATCTTCTCTCAGTCCCTCAATGTGGCACAATTTGCCTAGTCCTCTCTCTTGCCCCTTGTATCAGGGGCAGACCGCAGTGCCCACATTCTCCACCACGTGTGACGGGGTTACGACTCACCACCGCGGCGCCCCCTGCCGGTCGGTCTGGGAATTAGCTCACAGCAGTCCTGGAGCGCCCTCCGCCGGTGGTGACCCGTCCGCCGCTCCCTTGCCGGCGTCTGGACCCGCGTTGCTCCTGGCTCGCGGCGTCCTCTTCAGGACACTGCCCTCCGGCAGTGGCCCCTAGTCCACGCTCTTCCCCTTCCGGGGGGCGGTTAACAGCAGTCCTCTGGCTCGCCCCTGCCGCCGTGGCCAACCACACCCTAAAGTCTATCCCCTTCTGTCAGGGGTCTGGTGCAGTCTGTTAGGGCCACCTCTCAAGGCCAGGTGCACAATAAGGGGAGGGGGGGGGGAGAAACCCAGGCTCGCCCACTACTCTGGATCCCGACCCAGGGACCCTCTAGCGGCAGCCTCCCTACCCTCCTTCTCTCCCCTCCTCTGCCCGCTCTCCCTGGGTCACTTCCCCACTGACCCCTTTGCACCCTCCAGGCCCTTCCAGTCAAGGCCCGAAGCCTGGCAGGTAACAGGCTGGAGCTCTCCTAGGCTCCCCTGCATCTGCCCAGCACTGCGCTGTCCAAGGTGCTGGTCTCCTGAACAGGTGACAGTCCTTCCCCTCCAAAGGCCTGGGAGAGACTCCCTGCTACTCTGCTGAGCAGCCTGTTCATAGGGCTGAGCCTGGCCCTGATTGGCTCCCAATAAGCCCTCCTCCCATTGGCTGCCCTTCTATGCAGGCTCACTGGCCTGCTGCAGCCCACTCATGCAAGGGGGTGGGGCACTTGCCCCACCACACCATGTTTTCCAATCCTTTGATCATTCTCATGGCTCTTCTTTGAGCACTCTTCAATTTATCAACATCCTTCTTGACTTGTTGACACCAGAAGTGGACCCAGTATTGCATTATCAGTCACACAATGCCAAATAGAAGTAATATAAACTCCCTACTGCTACTTGCATTTCCCCTGCTTGTACATTCAAGGCTTACACTGGCCACAGCGCTGCATCGGCAGTTCATTTTCAGTTGATTATCCACAGATAACGTAGAGTATGCAAATAAAACATTCTTACCTATTTCAAATTATCCTTCTCAGAGTGGATAGATAAAATAAATATTGCAAAGCAGTACTCTCTACAAAAGATTAAGGCATATCTTTCCTACATAAAAGTTTCAATTTAGGTGAATCTAGGGCTAGAGTTACAAAAATATTTCACTGCCTAAAAATGCAGACGAGATGTCTAGTGGGATTTTCAAAAGTGCCTAAGCATATAAAGTACGTAAATCCCATTGATTTCTGCCCCATATTAAAAGGTGGCTTGTAAAAGTTTCTGAATGTGTTTATAAAATGGGGGTGCCTGGGATAGCAGGCAGTTGGAATCTGTGACCCAGGAGTCCCTCCCAGTCCTATGTCCTAAAAGGAAAAACACGAGTGATCTTCTTTGTTAAAATTCAGGACTTGTCTAGCCTGAAAGACTCCATTATGTCTGGAAAACTTGAGTTTCTCTGAAGACCACCAATCATGGCTTTTTTTTTTTTAAATGTATTTTTTGCAGGTCACTTTCAATGGCCTATACTCACTCACGCACACGCACACACCTGATGGGATGGTGGAGAGTTAAGAGACTGATTATCAGAGGTGATGAAAACTCAACTTCAGTTTAAGTCAGAGGGAGCTTCAGGTGTTCAGCACCTCCAAATGGAGGGGGGAGGAATAGAAAAACGTCTGTCTAGTTTTACCTCCATAATGTACCAAATGGTTAAAATCTTCATCAAATATTCTAATTTAGTGCAAAGCTCTGAAATCTAGTAGCCTGTTGTACACAATGATGGGGAGATACAGAAAATGCTATCAACATTCAGACCTCATGCAGTTCTGAAGCATTAAGTTGAGGTTTCTTTAGCCTCACCTCCACCAGATTTCTGTAGATTAGTTGGCAGTATTGTAAAACCTGTGATTTAGTTTCAGCATATTTCATCCTGCATGCGTCCTAATTTCAGCTTCTCAAAACTAGATATTAACTATGCAGCAACCTACCACGCTCAGTTGCAGTCAAGCACAGTACTCTCAGAGCACAAATTACAGAGCGACTTTAATATAACCATCAGAAACTGTATTTTCCAATTCTTTTATTGTGAAATGGAGGGAAATTGTGTGTGACCTACTTTTCATATGAAAGCTGCCTTCTTTGTTACAACACTTAAAGCCACACACAGTTACTTACAGTCTGAATTATAAAAAACTGGCATATCAATTGCTGCAAGGATTTAACATATTTTGCACAAGAAAATTTATACTGATAAAGAAGAACAACTCCAGGATTAGTTTATTTTAGACAAATTAAAATTGTATCAAATGTGTTACATTTATTATTCAGCTTATAAATTAGTTGATGCAATATTTTCTATTGATTCGTTTGTCAAAAAGACTTCAATTTTGAAACACAAACAGGAAAGAGTTTATTGATCATATTGTCTAAGACTTGATTTCTTTTTCTTTAGCCCCATTAGCCTTGTACATTCCTTATATCATCAATCCTAGACGTTTAACATTATACAGAGATATTGTTGCCAGAGAGCTAGTTAAGCTGTGTACCAAGATAGTGTTATAGTATACAAGACAGCGTTATGGCCTCTAGCGTATGACATTATTTTCCATTAAACCAAAAACAATATAGCATTCATCTGCAAAAATCTGTTTGAACTTTGTAGGGAAATTTAAGGGTCCAGTAAACTGTTTCTGATTAACTATGTTCTGAACATTTAGTGATTGCTTTTATAGAACAGCATTTCAAATACTGCATCACAAAAATCAACATTTAAGCTACCACTGGAAAGGGATAAACAATTCACAAGTCTCAGGTTGATTGCAAAGCTTTAACCCTTAACTCTCATTAGTATTCATTTGGAAAGAAATATTAAAGAGGTAATACGGTTATGACACAGAGTATGTTTAGATCCCATCTGGAATACTGCATGTGTATGCTAGACACAGAGCTACAAGACAGATAGTATGACCTTACAAAGAATGCAGTGTATAGCATCAAAGATAATGGGAGGTTTAAATCTAAATTTGAGGAAAGTAAACTTATTCCCATTGACAAAGGAGATTTTACGGTAAAAGAGATTTAAATAATTATGAAAAGTAAATAGAGCGTGAGATTTTGCATACTATTTCTTTAAATCTGTATCAAGAAACCAGGCAGGAGGGGAGCTAAAGATGACGATACAGGCAGAAGTTTTACAGTGGAGCAGAGAGAGAAATATAGAATAGCATTGTCCTGGATACTGTTTCTGTTATTCTAATAAAGTTCCTTATTCAGTGTTAGAAGAAAGTGACTATTATCACATGACAATGGGGTCGGGGAGTTAACTCATTTTGAACCAACATACATGAGAGCAATGTTCCCTCTAATTTTTGACAGGCCGTGTGCGCAAAAAAATTTCTTCTGTGCAAATCTTTGACCGGCCATGTATGCACAAATGTCTTCTATACAAATTGTTGTGCTTCTGTGCAAATTTTTGTGCGCGTGGTGTTTTGCTGTGTGCGTGGGGTTTAGAAACTGTGTGTGCGCGCACACGCACACAGCTTAGAGGGAACAGTGCATGACAGGAAGGAAAATAGGTCAGATTCAACTCTGCACAAGATATTCAGTTTAATAAGCTCACAAGAGGTCTCAGTGGAAGGAGCGCTTCACCATATTCCAAATCACAACAAAGCTTAACATACAGAATACGGGTGAGCTCATTATTTTATGCATCAAGGAGAGAAGCTGAAATTATTTATAAGTGACTTGCCTTCACTAAGAAAGGACATGAGAATCACTGAGAGACTTTGTTCTTCAGAGGTTTGACAAGCATATTATTCTCACAAGGCCTGCAATACACAAACAGGGCATGCTTTAACCTTACAGTGCAGAGGCCCAGAGAAAATGTGGAAGCTATTAGAAGTAGAGGGCATTGTGACTTTGGTATATGTAAGGAAAATCATTGAGAAAGTTTTAGAAAAATTACAGTTAATATCTCAGCTAAATCTAGAATGTGTGAAACAGCTGGCGTGGCAATCTGAGCAAGTGAAAATACAAGTCATGTAATAAGAAAACTGTGGAAGTATGGTGCAAGGGGCAGCAAAGAAAATACTACCATGGGAACAAGAAAACAAACAAAGAGAAATCTTGGGATCACTGGGTTTCTTAGGCAGTAATGCGACAAGGGAGCCAACAGGACATATGAGGTCAGCCCAGCCAAAGCAAAATGAGTGAGGTTCTGCAGGGCCTAGAAGTTGATATGGATGACATGTAGTTGCATAGAAGTTAGAAGGAGAAAATGGCATATAGGTAAAACAATACTCAAAAGCCAGTTGATGCTGCTCAAACCCCGTATTAATCGGTTTAGTAGTGGTGAAGTACAGGCTAGGGTTTACCAGGCTAGTATTAGCAGAGGCATGTTGGCGATAGCCTCTATTACTCTATACGGTTAAAAAAAGGAAATAGCCCGATGTGTGCTAATCGTTCCCTGATCATCTTGCTCTTATGTTTTGTCACTTACTCCTGACTGATGTGCTTTTTATTCTCAGTCCCTGTATCCCAATAGTCAGATGTGCTAGAGTGGACCCTGCATAATCAAGGAGACTCCTGTAGGTGCAGGATCCTATTTGGATCATGATTTTAAATTCTTTGGGATGGAGACCACGACTTCCTTCATGACTGTACAGGAGCCCCAGTACTGATTGGGATCTTTGGATGCCAACATAGTATAAATAATAATACACACATGTGTGCTGTATACAACAAAAAGTGACTTTGGGGCAGAAACCATGGCCTCTGACTTTTGATTTTAATGAATCTATTATTTTAGTCCTTTGCTCTATGACCAGCTGCTGACTTTCCCACCCCCTAAAAATTAGACCAGTCCATAACTATTATTTTATAGACGGTTGATTTTCTTTTTGAAAAGAAGTGTCTCACAGACAAAAATATCATCTAGTTTTCAACCTATCTGGAAAATATCCATCGCTTCCCTTTTCTCAAACCATGAGGGCTTGAGAAAAAGACCAAATATAGCTGTGCATAAGGATCTGGTGACAAGATTACAGCTCTGTGGATCAAAAGTAGTAGGTCAATTAAAAAAAAAAAAGTCGCACAGTAAGGCTGAAAAATAAATCACCGGGCAGGTAATTTCATTTGAGCACCTGTATATTTCTTGAATTTCACTCACTTCTTTGCTGTTTTTTCAATGACAGTCAGTGCTGTGTCAGAGACCCTTTTATTTGCCAAAGACATAACAGCTAAGGAGATCACATGCTTTAAATACAGTATCTAAACTATCACTAACCATTTCATTTTTAACTGACCTTTTCATGGCTCTTCTAAAACAGGACAATTTTGTCTCATCTATTTAAGGCTACTCTGTGCTCTGGGTCTGGGTGGATGCACAGGACAGCACACACACCACTTCACTTGTTTGGATCACCCCTAGGCATGATGCCGGGGTGGAGGGTAATAGAGCTGATCAGGGGCTGCACAACACTCATTAGCAAGTGGGCAGGCAGTGACTGCAGCTGCTCCATATCTACCTGGTACAAGACAGGTGCCTAGGATTTGTGACTCTCGTTGAGTTCCTGGAGTAAAGCAGCTACTTTTCACTCCATATGCCGGGCTGAACCAAAAGGCTCAATCTAGCATCTAAATTTATTTAAGTTTTTAAAATAAGCCTGTTCTGAGCTCTGGTGGTTTATTGTATAACATTCCAGAATAATATAGATACAGCCACACTCTGTTGCAGTGATACTCAGACTGAGGCTCACAAGCAGCAAGTGGCTCTTTACAAGTGACTGTTCTGTCTCTCCTGCGGCTCTTTAAAACACTGTGTGATTTAATTATTAACCAATCTAAGTTATTAACCAATCATGATGCTTTTACTATGTTATTAACAATTGTAGTTGATAAAATAATACTTGGTCAGTCACTCTGCTATGAGAATTTTATATAGATAGATAAAGACAGATACAGATATTGATACACACTAAATATTTCCCATCATACTGTTTATATATGAAGTCATCTTAACTATGTTGCTCGGGGAGCATGAAAAATCCATACCCTTGAGTGGCATAGTTAAACCAACCTAATCCCCACATGGACAGCGGTATGTGGATGCAAGAATTCTTCCATCAGCCTAACTACTGCTTCTCCAGGAGGTGGATTGCTTATGCCAATAGAAAAACTCCTCCAGTTGGCATACACTGAAGCTGTGCTGCTGTAGCATTTCAAGAGTAGACAAGCTAGACAATCACACATGCTGCATTCACTGTACACCATTCAAGTACCCCAGAAAACTGCTAGTGGCTTAAATTTTATCATTTGTCCCTGTTAGTTTTTACAAAAAGAATTGCTTTTCCTTGGTTCAGGTCAACCCCATGCGATTAGCCACATCTAGTAGATGTTGCTCCACTGAACGTGCAGAATTTGCTACAGCCAGCACTCTCCACCAAATGCATGTACCAATGAAGGGCTATCCTAGTTTCCCTAAAGCTTTAATGCCAAATGGGTTTTTACTTCATCAATCCCAATACATGATTCATAACCAGTTAAGAGAAACAGGAAAAGCAGAACATGGAAAAAAATATACATGCTCAACAGTGTTGGAATATGTAACACTCCCAGACACCCTTTAACAGAAAAAGTAGTTGTGCAAAGCAAGATCAGTTAGAACTTGTGTAATCAGATGTGTAACTGTAACCTGCAAAGGAACTAGTTATTTTGCACATTTCATTTTTCATGTTGTGCTTTTATGTACCAATATAACTTTATTAGAGCTAAATCAGCCCTTTTGGTATCTGTTCCCTTTGTGGTTTCCACATATCCTCTCCCCCTCTCAGCTTACCAATTAGTGTGTGCTGAGAAATGTTACTGATTAATCTTAATATTGTAACATCTGTTTGCAACAAATACCTTCCAAAGATCTTCCATCTATAGAGCAAGTTACATATGTATTATATTGTATTTTGTGAACACTACAGAAATTTGTCATGTACTTTTGCCCCACAGGGTAGCATCATAAATGAGCAGAGAATCATTTACAAGGCTACCATGCATTTTACTGATCCTGTTTCTAAGATACTAGCTGCATAGTTTTACGTGATATTACATTATTTTATATGGAATTGTTTTCAAGAGAACATTTTTTACTGTGCTTTAAGATGTAACAGATCGTATCCACTGACTTCAAGATTGGTTAACTAGTTCTTTTATTCACTTCCCATCTACCCATTCCTTTCCAAGTTACATGAAAGACATCAATAATTGCATTTCATTAGAAGCCAAATGCACCTAATCACTGAACTAAATTCTAACATTAATAGTCATTTTCTCTCTACCCTTGTCCCATCTAGTGCTCCCAGACACTACATCTCCACTGGGTCTCTGTCTTTTCCATCTCAGAAGTACTGATAATATCAGCTAATGGAAAAAATGCTCACTTGGGCAGTCCTCAGATGCCAACTTATGTCTGTCTTATGTCCAAGACTCCTGTTTTCATTTCTGGCACTAGTGTTACACTTTTCTCTTATCCTCCCAGCTATGGAGTGCCTTATGCCTCCACCCCTTTCCCTCTTCTCTATCGGTCTTCCCCCCCTAGTACATCTTATTACTTATCTTCTATTTTGAAGATCATATCTACATAGATGACGCACAATTTCACATTTTTACTAGACCCATTCTCTAGTTTCTTTATTTTCCCATGTCTTGAGTCAGTAAGGTTCTAATTTTACTAAATATACCTGTTGATAAAGGCTTAAAAGGCTGAGGTCCTCCTTTCAGATAAAAAAAAAAAAGGTCATTTGACATCAAGTGATGAAGAATTCACTATATCCTTTGGTAAGTTGTTCTCATGGTTAATTACTTTCACTGTTAAAAATGTATTCACTCCATCTTATTTCCAGTTCAAATTAGCCTAGCTTCAACTTCCAGCTATTGTATTTTGTTATGTCTTTGTTGCCTAGACTATAGAGCCCTCTACTATCAGACACATTTGTGGAGAAGATTACAACATGCCCACAGAACCAGGAAAATGTAATACTGATTGTAGATCAATGTCTACAGAATATAGCTTGTGATTTAACTTTAACTGTTTATTCCAGTTAGCCCCAAAGTGAGTTATCTACGCTACCAGCTAGATCAAAATTACACAGTAGAAAAGGCAAAAGTTCTACTTGACATAACTCCATTCAGAACAGAATGCAAGGTTATATGTGTTTGCATAACTCTGGCTAGAAGAGATGAACAGCCAGTATAACATGTTTTGGTCTTTCCTTGACCTCCTTTATATGCAGTTCAGCACCAGTTTTCAGCAGCCTGAGAGGCCAAATTAATAGACATGTTCTCAGCCAATTACATTCTGTTGACCATTCTATAATAAAATAGCATACGGTTGTCATAAACATATAGCTAAGGGTAGCATAAAATCCCTCCTTTACCTGTAAAGGGTTAATCAGTTCAATTAACCTAGTTGGCACCTGACCAGAAGGACCAATGGGGAAAGAAGATACTTTCAAATCTTGGGGCATGGGGAAGTTTTGTTTGTGCTCTTTGTGTTGTCCTCTCTGGGACACAGAGGGACCAGGTCAGAAAAAACTCTCTCCCCTAAAACCCTACCTGAAATAAGCATCTAGGATTACAAAAATGGTAAGTAAAGGCAAGGAAATGTATTAGGTCATCTTCTGTTTTAGCTTGTGAATTTTCCCTATGTTAAGAGAAGTTTTATTCCTGTTTTTTGTAACTTTGAAGCTAAGCCTAGACGGGAATCCTCTGTTTTAAATCTTTTTATTTGCCCTGTAAAGTTACCTTCCATCCTGATTTTTTACAGGTTTGATTCTTTTACCTTTTTTTAAAAAAAAAAAAATTATTTTTTTTAAGAACCTGATTGATTTTCAGTGTCCTAAAGACCCAGGGGTTTGATCTGTGCTCACTTTGTAACCAATTGGTAAATATATTATTCTCAAGCCTCCCCAGGAAAGGGGGTGAAGGAGCTTGGGGGGATATTTTGGGGGAGATAGGGCTCCAAGTGACCCCTCCCTGAACGTTTGTTTAAATCACTTGGTGGTGGCAGCAATACTGTCCAAGGACAAGGAAAGGAATTTGTGCCTTTGGGAAGTTTTTAACCTAAGATGGTGGAATATAATTTTAGGGGGGGGTTTCATGCAGGTCCCCACATCTGTACCCCAGAGTTCAAAGTGGGGAGGGAACCCTAACAGTATGGTACTCTAGAGATCTACATTTTATACCAGTATTGTACTCCTTAGTATGAAAGTATTAAAACAAAATTATAATTTCTCAAGATGTGCTGAACTTCCTCAGTACACAGGATGGCCAGATTTTTCAAATCAGATCAGGGACACCTGCCCCTCCTTTCACCAGATTGCAAGGATGGGGAATGTGCTACTCTGGAGGGCTTTGCAGCGGGTAAGTCACTTTCAGCTAACTGCTGGGACATGTAGAGCATTTAGTAAAAAAAAGAGGGAGAGCTCTGAGGGATATGTTTTGTGGTGTAGGTTGCAAAGAAAGTCCAGGGGTCTGGCTAAGGAGACATGTATCACCAAAGGTGGGTCGAGCGGGGAGGGAATTACAGTGTTCCTCCATAGCTACTACATTCCTCCATGCTTCAACAAATGCCTCACCTTCTTCCCCCAGTATGTCCTGGGCCAAACTCCATTCCAAAGAAGGGTGCTTTGGAGGGTGCTCCAAAGAGTCAGTGAAGAGCAGGCAGCACACCAGGCCAACCTCAGAGCCAGTAGGGCCCCTATTAGAGCACAACTGTCCCAGAAACTTGAAAAGATGTAGGGAACGGGAAACTGGAGGGCAGGTTAGTGGGAGGTTATGAGGCAGTAGAGCACCCAGAACATGAAAAAAAAAAGAAGGGAAAATAATGTCCAGCTATGTTGAAGTCAGAACCCAGAACCCTAGTTTCAATCCATAAAATCTGCTGGGGTACAGGAAGTGCCCCCAAAAGGATAAGCATCCAACCAGGACATGAGGTCACCCTACAGATATACACTTATTTAACTGCATTGATGTGGAGAAGTGATGGTTTCGTGAGTTTGCTAACTAGGCTAATTACCAAGCCTCTCAAATGATTTAACCTATACCCTGCTTTCCAATTTATATTTGGTAGCCTCAATGAACTGAGTATGAAGTACCTACGGTGTTAAAAGCATCTTTAACAATATCATAAACATGTTTAACACTCTCCTTCAAATTATTCAGAATTACACAGCTATTAAAATGCATGAGGTTGCCATTTAATAGCATCCTGCACCTTAACAACTTAAATCAGCTAGACAGTCTTAAACATAATCACTGAGTTCTTAATGGAAATTTTTATTAATTTTCAGAAGTGACATTTTTATAATTAGCACCATCACTTTAAACCTGTATCGCACCAAGTTAAAATGTTTAGAAAGGAGAGATACTCTAATTTGTTTGTGTTAAGGCATTGTAAATACACTTTAAACTTCAGTAAAAAGGACACTTTATACTGTATTTTTCCAGTCCTTTATAACGTTTTATTCCACAAGACACTTCTCCTTACTAGTCTTCAAAAATGGACTTCTGTTAATTTACTGGGCAATAGCTCAAAACATTATGTATCCAGGAATATAAAAAAGTCACACACTGTTTATAAACCCAAGGAGAGGATATTCTTTTTTAAATTAAAATCAAGCAACAAATTTAAGTATATTTTGTGGCAAGGTACCTTCTCAGTCTCACCAGCCTCACCTGTTTTCAGCCTTGGTGAGACAGGCTTGGGTAAAACAGTGCTTCTAGGATGCACAGGGGCAGTCCGTTCCTTCTCTCAGCCAGTCTTTTGGGCTTGTTTTTCTTCCCTTATGGGAGGTAATGCAGCCTCCCCTCCTGGTGAAGCTCCCTGTTTTGCTGCTCCTAGCCTACTGGCAGCTTGACTCCTTCCTTTTTATTTTTATTCTCATTCTCTCTCTCTCTCTCTCTTCTCCCAACAGGGGAGGGTTTAGAAAGGTTTCAGGCAGCCCTTAGTTGGAATCAGCTGATCCTAATTGATCTCAGGTAACTCCCTCTCAGCTGATCCTAATCAGGAGTGAAAGTAAGTCAAGCGACTTACCGGTACAGGCTGGGCTGGGGACCACCTCTGGCCCCCGGAAGGGGCGGGGCTTCAGGCAGAAGGGGCACGACTGAGGGGGTCAGAACCAGCCCCATCCCGCCCTGTACAAGTGACCCCCATCTTCCTTTCCCCTCCTTCTCACCCCCCCCACCAGGGTAACAGCGGCAGCCGGGGGCTCCAGCAGCTATTTAAAGGGCCCAGGGCTCCCTCCCCTGCCTCTACCACCCTGGGCCCTTTATATAACGGCCGGAGCACTGGGGTAGCAGCAGCAGGGCTCCGGCAGCTATTTAAAGGGCAGAGGCGGTAGAAGCAGCGGGAGCTCCGGGCCCTTTAAATAGCCGCCGGAGCCCAGCTGCCACTACTCCAGGGCTCCAGCAGTGGGGCTCTGGTGGCAATTTAAAGGGCCTGGGGCTC
The DNA here is from genome assembly GCA_037349315.1 of Chelydra serpentina. NCBI lineage: Eukaryota > Metazoa > Chordata > Testudines > Chelydridae > Chelydra > Chelydra serpentina. The sequence continues at coordinate 69,954,897 of JBAIAC010000008.1, forward strand.
CAGCCACTGCTGGGAGCCCCAGGACCTTTAAATTGTCGCCTGAGGAAGCCAGGCCGCCCGGTATGGCGCACCAGCTCTTGCCGGTATGCCGTACCGGGGCGTACCGGCTTACTTTCACCTCTGATCCTAATTGATTCTCTGATAACCTCTTCTCAGCTGAACCTGATTGACCTGTAGTTACCCCTCCTCAGTTGATAGGGAGGAGGGCCTTATAACCTTCTGGTACTGTTTTCTACACCCCCGCCCCCAGCTGTCTGTCTTGAGTTTATCACAATTTGTGACAACACCAGAAGATCTGCCACACCACAAATCTAGATAAGGTCATTTGTGACCAAACATTGTAACCAAGGTCAGTAATGATCCAGTAACTGATCTACGTTCTAGATGAAGGCATAGGTGGACTTTATTCCATTGGTATTTTCATTTTAAAATTAGAATTTAACAACAAGTCTCATTCAAGGAGGTTATGGGCAGAATGGGTATGGAGAATGAGCTACCCTTTCACTCCAAGAGGTGATTTCTTTACTCAGAATTCATATATTTTAAAGCCAGAAAAAAAATGAATTTTTTGCCTAACCTCCTGCATAACAAAAGACCAGAAAAAAACCCATATCCAATGACTTCTGCATCAAGCCCATAACTTCCATTTGAGTGATCATTTATTTTTTAGAACGATAACCAGTCATGAGTTAAAGACAAGTGATGGAGAACCCACTACCTGTAAGTAAGTTGTTCCAATGGTTCATATTCAGACCTTATTTTTAGTCTGTGTTTATCTAGCTTCTGTTTCTAACCATTGGCTCTTATGTCTTTTTTTTTTGCTAGTTTAAAGAGTCCTCTACTATCAGAAATCTCTTCCCTGCTTGTAGATTGTGACTGACTCACCTCTTAGCTTTCTCTTCGACAGATTAAATAAATCAAGCTTCTTTTGTTTCTCACTCTCAGGCATATTGTTGCATAGGAGCAGCAGTCCTCCTGTACAGGAGTGGCAGAAACTCCCTAAAATGGAGGGGTCACCGGTGCCTGAACCATGACCCCGTCCCCACGCTGCCCCTTCTTCCTGAGGCCCCACCCCCCCACTCACTCCTCTCTGCCCCTTCTCCCATCACATGCCCTTAAAAACATCCCCCCCACTGTTCCAGCACCCCTGCGCCTATATATTATCAATGGCAGGATTGTGGTCATAGAATATAACAGCCAATTGACACAAATTATTGGGATGCTTACTCCGAATTATTAAACTTTGCAAAACGTATTTAAGTGAAAAAAGTAAACATAGCAAAATCGGAGCTGTTAATTGCTTCAAGAAGCTTACTTTTAATTATTAATGCTAATGTTTCATAATAAACTGGTAATGCTCTCTGTTTGGTAAAAGCAGTGATGTCTTATTACAGGACCTTGCTAAAACTCTCTGCTATTAAATCTTTGTTTACAAAATGCAAGAGACCATGGAATATTTCTTTGGAGCAAGCAAGTTAGTGAGACTCAACCAGAATTTCTTGTTAAGATTCAAATGTTAAATTTTTTTGCTTACATACAAAAAGTATTGAAGGCCACTAACAGTTAATGCAGGAAGACCTATTAATTCCATGATAATGGAAAACATGTCAACTTGTTTTATGAAGGCCCATATTTGTGTCAGTTTTGAACTGTACTCCAAAAGTATCAAATGAAAAACCATGCAAATGTAACACTTTACTAATATGATGTTAATTAATTAATGTGAGGATAATTTTGTAACAATTTTAGTAGTAAATTTCTCCCCAAAGCTGTTGCATTAATCATTGCTGTCTACTGCTACCGTATAAACATATTTAGCAAATTATTGTATAGAACAGCTTTAGAATATAAATCTTAGACTTGGATCTTGTTGAATACCAGTTATACAAACCCTTACCTCTAACCTGTGGTCCTAGCCTCCCCTCCAACACCACCTAATTATATGGTAAAAATACACCAAGTGTTTCCCCTGTGAGTGTTTTACAGATAGTAAGGAGAAGCAGTACCTGTCCCAAAAATATGACTAGATTGTGTTCAGATGTAGGATGGCAATAGGATGTAACAGTAAATGCCATGATGGAACAGTGAATCTCAGTATGCATCTAGTTAATTCCATGTTTTTTGTTTGGATCTACTTTCCATCAGTTTTTGTAACATTTCTTTGAGTTGAATGGGGGAACTGAAGTTATAGGCTCCTGGAAGAAATCCGTTTTAATCAGGGACCTGAAGAAATTGAGGGTCCAAGCATAGCAGAGCCAGGGAGGGTTCAGTATTTAGTGGACTGCGTGAAAGAAGACACAGAGAATGTGTGCCAGAGGAGCATACGAAGAGGGTGGTTAATTGTGAAGTTTATGGAGAGGGAGAGGGGAGAGTGAAAGGCGATAGAGCAGAGAGATTGGGGAGTTAAGTTGTGGAACACCAAGAAAGCAAGGATGAGGCGGTTAGATTTTATGCAGACAGTGATGGGAAGCCAGGGAAGGGTTCTAAAGAGAGGCTGAATATGGTTAGGGTCAAAGTTATCAATTTACAGTAGTTGAGGAGATATGATTGGGATTTAGGCAAAGTTGTAGTAGTGAAAATGGAAAGGCAAAGTAGCTATTATAGATGTGGAGGCAAACAGACAAAAATATTATAGATATTGCCTGGGCTGCTTGAACCCACTAGTCCAGTAGGACCATGACTGCTGTTCAGAAACTGACCTGCCATTGTTATTCTAATTGTTTTAAAATTTAGCTTTGTGATTATAATTTGAAAGGGAAAAAAATTAGCAATTTTTCTATGATCAGCCTTAACAGTGATCTGCTAGTCAGAAAGGCTACTATGCATGCCCTTTGTGCAATGACTTGAACATATCCGATTCATTCCCACAGTTTCCTTTCAGTTTAATTGGGCCTCAGCAGGAAGTACCTTTTAAAATGCGCAACGTGCTTGCAATGACTAAAGTTCAGACCCAAAATTAAAACAGAAAAGGGAAATATATCTATGTAACATTTAAGTATGTAGTGGCTAAATTGTGTGTTTGCTACCTAATTTTTAAAAAGGTGGATCCTCCTAGATTTTTTACTAAAAAGTCTACCTTCCTCAATAACTTCAACCTCATGGAAAAGCAAAGGGAATGTGATGAGTGTAATTTTGATGGATAATCAATAAAAGGTTTAAGAGAAAAATTCAACTGTCACATCTACACATACTTAATCTCTGAAAAATGATGTAAGAATAGATGAAATACTTAATTGATGTGTTTTGGGCTTCTTCAAAACTCCTGAATGTGCTTAATTCCAGATTCACATTCCTGAGGCATTTCTGATGGTAGAACTCCAGAAGAGGTATTCTTAACACAATGAGCCTCTCATTTAATTTCCATCATCTAAAAAAACAGTCCTTTGTGTCGCAAGTGCATGTTGTGACAAATGCAACAGTAAAAGCGTAAAAAGGGCTGTGAATAAATCCCACACACGAAAGTTAGTCGTGTGCAAGGGAATGAATCCAAAATATGATTCAGCAATGCACAAGGCAAAAAATTAGATGTGTAAACCCCAGGCACAGCGAGTGGGTAGGCTGGGACAGTGATTGACAAGAGGCATGTTACGCAACTCATCTTGCAGAGGCTATTTGCTGATATAGCAGACAATAGGTGTGACAGGCAGGTAGTTAAATCCTGAGGAATTAAGACGGAAAGAGAAAGCAATATCTGCAGTTGCCCATGCCACCACACAAGGGACACACAGCTACTCTAAGATCACCATTAGCTCCTTTTAACAGGAGATGGAAAATCCATCAGGAGCAGGGAAAAATGCTCCAGAGACAACGTTGCAGAGGACCCTGAAATCTAGGTCCCATTAATCTAATGCCACCCCTGCTTTAAAATTCCTTGATCTTAATCTCATCAGTTTGCAGATATTAGTGAAGTGTAAGCAGAGTCAGGATGAGCTCTACCCTGACATCTGGTGGTGAGTTGTGGAAAGGGATGTCAGGGGCTAATCTTGTTTGCATGGACACACCCACCCTGCAAAGCATGATGGACCGCTTGCCCAAATGGTCACTTTGGCTGCTGTGGGATCCCCAGTTTCTCTGTTATTGGGGCAGGAAGAATAAAGTGTTGTTACCCCGATTATGTGACTCAAGGACAGTGACCTTTTGTTATGATGGAGGGACTCGCCATCAACGTATCAGCACTCACTAGGCAAGAGACATGGGTTCCAAAACCCAGTGAATTGAGAGAAGCTGGGGACAGGTATTTGTACTTGGTGGCATGGGCCCTTTCTGAGGGCCCTACATGTCAGTTGCACCTTCTTCTCTCTCACTCTCCACTGTGGAATATCAGAGCTAATGTTGGATTCATTGGGAGTCTGGTTTCAGACTGCTGAGTTGAAATCACTCTGGGCTAGGCGTGCAAATGAGCATGAAGGCTCCCCTAACTACAAGCTGAAATCATTAAAGAGCTAAGAGTCTTATGAGCTGAACTCACTGAGCAGTGTGTTAAGTAGTGGGGGAGCCTGAAGATCTATTGCTGAGTGGCTGGCGGTGCGGTGCTGCCAGCGGAACAGTTCGTGGGGACAGTCGGAGCAGCTTGCAGGATGGCTGGCGGTGCGGAGCTGGTGGCGGAGCAGTTCGTGGGGACAGCTGAGGCAGCTTGCAGGATGGCTGGCGGAGCGGAGCGAAGCCCCACGAAGGGACGGGGCAATCAGCTTCGAGCCACGTAAGGTGCCCCTTACCTCTCCCCATTTCTACCCAGACTGGGGTGTGTGTGTAGCACTCTGCAGACGAACTTTTGGGTTGTTGGACTTTTAGGACTTTGGGTGACTTTTGGGGTTGCTGGACTCAAGAACCAAAGGGAAAGGACATGGCCAATTTGCTGGGGTGGGTCTTTGCTCACAGTTGGTTTACGAATCCTAGATGTGGTGTTTCCCCAACAAAATGCCGCATTGTTTCTCTCTGTCATTAAAAGGTTTTTGCTACACTCAGACTCTGTGCTTGCGAGAAGGGAAGTACTGCCTCTTAGAGGCGCCCAGGGGGGTGATATATATTTGTCACTGGGTGGGGGCTTGAGCTGGTTTTGCATTGTGTCATTGGAATGGAACCCCTAGATACTGAACCCGGCCCTTGTTGCTGCCAACTCTGACTGGCAGAAGGGTTACAGAAGTTTGTACCTTCTTTGTTCCTGAGCCTATGCTAAAGGCTCTCCAAACTAACACCTCCCTCCCCTCTGGGAATTCATCCTTGTGGAGTTAAGATAGGGGGGAATTTGGCCCAAACTCAACAAGGATCTGGCCCTAGTAACTATGATATAGTTGGCCTAAAGCTAACTCATTCATAGCTAAACACTCAAAAATAGAGCCAAAAAACAAGCTTCACTTGCTTTGTAAGTCTCATTAAGATTTAAAACTGCAAGTGAGATTAAAATCTGATTACCTGATATATTTCTAAAGTTTGGCAAATAGCTAACAGATATATCCTTGACCATAGCTGCCAAATTTGGTGTGGTTCCATGTATGACATTTTGAACAAATGGTATGACACAATGTGCATATTTGCAAATAGTCTGAACATCACCATAAATGATAGGTTACAGTGTAGTAGCCCTGTTAGTCTGTGTCAGCAAAAAGAAAACAAGAAAGAAAGAAATACTTGTGGCACCTTAGAGACTAACACATTTATTTCAGCATAAGCTTTCATGGGTTAGAACCCGATGCATCCGATGAAGTGGGTTCTAACCCACGAAAGCTTATGCTGAAATAAATGTGTTAGTCTCTAAGGTGCCACAAGTATTTCTTTCTTTCTTATTTTCTTTTTGCTATCACCATAAATGTTAGCTTAAAAAAGTGGATTTACTGCTGGTATGCAGCACTGTTACAGTGCTCTATATCTGTATGTATACAGGTAGTTAATAGAGAATGCAGCTCCACACCTCAGGGGACAGGACAAGGTAAGTAGAGTTCCCTGCAATGAGTGAACTGGAAAGTTGATTTTTTTATCATAAGAACAGCCATACTGCGTCAGACCAAAGGTTCATCTAGCCCAGTATCCTGTCTTTCGACAGTGGCCAATTCCAGGTGCCCCAGAGGGAATGAACACAACAGATAATCATCAAGTGATCCATCCCTTGTTGCCCATTCTCAGCTTCTGGCAAACAGAGACAGGTGGCACCATCCCTGCCCATCTTGGCTAATAGCCATTGATGGACCTATCCTCCATGAATTTATCTAGATCCTAAGACAACCATACATTTCCCCAAAGGCGTGGGGCGGGAGTCAAAAGGCAAGTGAAAAACAGTGAAATTTATTTTAAATCCAAAATGCATGGTGGCAAAATGGATGCGATCAGAGGATGGTCCTGCTTTGAGCAGGGGGTTGGACTAGATGACCTCCTAAGGTCCCTTCCAACCCTGATATTCTATGATTCTATGTTACATTAGAAACATTGATTCTGTTCCCACCCCTGCCTGAAGTGACCTGTGAAACTCCTGTTACCTTATCCATACATAGATGAAAGATAGGAGCCTCCCTAAGGCACAGGCATGAGGCTTTAGTTAACAAGGATTAACAGGAGACAGTGGAGGACTGGGAGTGGAATTCATGTTCTCCTGTCTTGTAGTTCAGTGCACAATACCCTAGGCTATTGTGCAGTGGAAAGTCTGTGTTCTTCCTACCATCTCATACACAGACAGACACATTCTACTAGTTCTGCAGCAATGTATGACAAACCTGCCACTTGGCAGGTCTGCCCAACTAGCATATCCTTAAAATGCCTTTTTTAAAGTGAGTTGCATGTTCTCCCAGTTTTCCATGCCAAACTGATCAGTGGTGAATTAGGAAGTAACGTGGCTGATAAATGTTTAAGTTTACTTGTATATAATCAAGAAATATACAACAAACGAAGGATAAAAGTTTTCCACTGTATTCCTGTGAAAGCCCCAATCTCAAAAACATTCATAAATTTAAAAAACTATCAAACTGAAGTTTTCTTCCAACTTTATTTTAAATCTCAATGAGATCTACAGAACAAGTCAGGTTTGAATTTTCTAGATTCAGCTGTTTGAGTTGTAGGAGCACAAATTTTCTTCATATAAAAGAGTATTTTCCCTGTCCTTCCACCAATACATGAATAGCCCACACTTGACTCAAATTCTTCAGGTCAAACTAAAAAAAATTGGCTGAGAACAAAAACAAACATGGAAAATTTCAGTACAAAAAGAGTTTGCTTGAGAAACTCTAAGGTTATACAAGTCTACAAAGGCTGATTTTGCCTTGCCCTGTGAAGGCACACAAAAGATGTGACTACTCATTGTGTCCCATCCTCTGTGTCTCTGTGAACCTGCACAGCATTGGGCACAACTGAATGTATATTGTGTAAACTATCGATTTTATATTGCATAAAAATTTCTATGTAATTTTTTTTAAATTGCATCACTTGGACTCATTTTTAAAATGCATTTTTACTTGATTCAGATTATAAACTGAAATTATAACATTTAACATCAATCTATAATACAAACATCACAACTCTAATGCCTGAAGATTATCACTGTTGGGAAAGATAGGTATTCATACTTAACTGCAAAACTGAATGTTCCAAAATACACTGTACATCTTTCAAAACATTCAGCTCTGCGGTTTCTATATGGGAATCTATTTTCCACAAACAAACCAAGGCAGCTGCTGGAATCGGAATAGAAGCAATGAGATACAAATCATACTTTGTGAGCAGTCTCATGAGTAATACCCAGAGTCTAAAACCTACAAATGTTCATTTGCCTCTGGCATAAATTGGGAGATTAAGTTTCACATGTGTCAACCAGAATTGACACTGAACATTCTTTTAGTCTTGCAGAGGGTTCAGTTAAATATATATTTGTGTTTCAGTTAGCACAGACTGCCATTCACAGCCTTCTGCTCTTATTTGTAAAAATGTTAAAACCCCTCTAATAATGTCTTTTGAGGTAAAACTTTAGTACTTGTGAATACAATTTATATTTGAGATGAGAAGACCCACATAGTCCATTCCAACTGCCAGTGCAAAATTATTCCCTACAGTATATTTTTCTAGTGCTTTGGCCACTCTAATTTTAAATGTCCCAAGTGAATGGAGCGTCTACTAGTCTCTTAGAACACTATTCCACAGCTGAATAGAGCTCAGTGTTAAGAACTCACAAGAAAGGGGCCTATTGTAATATGTGCCCCTGCCCACATAGAAAATGTTTTATTGAGCTCCAGGGGAAACTGACACCGTTGGAACCACTATTCTAGTCAGATTCTTATACCACACTCATCACTACAGTATCTGACCCTTTCCAGTAGCACATTAAGCAATGTAACTATACATCTGTCACACTTAGGCTTAGTCTCCAAGGGACAGTGAGAAGAAAATACAATGAAACAGTATCCCCCAACACGTAATTTACAGATAGAGAATGGAGACATTGAAAAATTAGCCAATTGGTCCACAAAGGAAGCCAGGGGCAGACCCTAGAATCATTCCCATTGTGGCGTTGCACTCCATATGCTTTATGGAAATATGCTTATGAGTGTGAAAATGATGCAACTGGAATATGCTTTATGCAAAAGGTCTCTTGTAAGGTATCATAACAAAGGTTATAACCTTCTGAATATATTCCTCCTATTTGCATGCATGTATCATTCTTGTATCTGAAGCTAGAAATATGAAGTATAACTCTGAGGTCCTATTGTAATTATGCAAAGTGTGGGCCATTAATGGTGGTTTAGAATATTGGTGGCTCCCATGGACTAGGATAATTGGTTGTAAATCATTTATTTACCTGCAAACCTTCCTGTGTATGCGTGGCCCAACCCAGGAAGAATGGAGAGTAGGGGGTCTTACAGTGACATGTGACCATGTCCCATGATACTGGAATCCATCTTAATCCTGTTACTTTTCCATTGATGAGGAGGGGGTGGGGACAAGCAAAGACAAAAGATTCCTGCCTTATGCCAAAGCTATAAAAGGGGGTGGAGCAGGACAAAGGGGCTGTCAATCATGAGAAAACCCCTGCTTACCACCTGAGATGTCTGCTGGAACTAACAAAGACTATACCAGGGGAAAGGACTGAGCCCAGACTAGAAAGGAGTCTAGTCTGTGAAAGTAGTTTATTGGAACATCTCGGAGGGTGAGATTTTACCTATAATCAGTTTCTTAATGTATTAGGCTTAGACTTGCATGTTTTTGCTTTATTTTGCTTGGACTCATTTTGTTCTGTCTATTACTTGAAACCATTTAAATCCAACTTTTTATACTTAATAAAATAACGTTTATTAATAAACCCAAAGTGATTAATACGTAGGGAAGCAAACAGCTGAGCATATCTCTGTATCAGTGTTATAGAGGGCAGACAATTTAGGAATTTACCTTGTATAAGCTTTATAAAAGAGTAAAATGGATTTATTTGGGGTTTGGATCCCATTCGGAGCTGGGTGTCTGGGTGCTGGAGATAGGAAATCTGCTGAGCAGTTTTGGCTAAAGTCTGCAGCTTTGGGGGCATGGACCAGACCTTTGGTCTGTGTTGCAGCAGGTTAGCATGTCTGGCTCAACAAGACAGGGTTCTGGAAGTCCCAAGCTGGCAGGGAAAATGGGCTCAGAGATAATTTCAGCACATCAGGTGACAGTCCCAAGGGAGTCTCTGTGACCAAACCGATCACACACACATTTGTGCCTTAGCCACAACACTGTTTATTCCCCTCTCCTTCAGCACCCACATTTCAAGTGCCTACCTGCAACTCCTCAGCAAGAGGCCTAAAGTAGGGATATCTGGAGACATTCTTTCCCTGCTTGCCCAAGCAGGCAGGCCTGAATAAGGAACTATAGAACATGACCATATAGTCTCCCTCTCTCCATTGACTCTTCAGCAGACTTGATGCCAACACACTATTTTGGAGGTTTTTTGAGCTCATCTTCAATATGCAGGACTTTCCTTGCTCTCACGGGGTGGAACCCCAAGTAGTACATCTTCACCTCTTTCTTGGGCCAGCAAAAACTTTTTTCACCTCTACTTAGATAAATTTCACTAGTAGGATTGGGGGGTGGGGGTTACCCTGTGAATTTAAACAGATTCTCTGATGACCTTATTAGCCTCATTTTTCAATGAGTTTTGGCATCATGGGGATTCAGTTTGCAAGTGAATTCCCCCCTTTCCCTAAAAAAGTATCGTAACATATATGCGTATGGGATGTTAAAACACAGGGGGATGGGTGTCTTCTTCCTCCCTTTCACCTGTATTGTGTGCTTTATCTTCTACTAGCCCAAACACATGAAGGGCTTGCTATCCTATCAAATTCCTACTCTGTTTTTAATGGCACTGCCACATCTTCCCAGATTTTTCCTTCAGCTTTTGCTTGTGGATGTGCATGGTTTCCTGCCATGAGAATCATTTGCTTGGGTTGTGTACATGAAACTAGTTGGTGTTTCATAATGAAACCCAGGAAGAAGAAAATTAAAAGGAAAAATATACTACAAAAGTAGTATTTACAGCACTGAGTGGTAGTTTCTCATACATAGGTGGGGGAAGAGTGAGGGACATGGACAAGGTTAAAGCCAAACAACATAAGCTCACCAATGCCTTGAGGAATGGATGGCTGCATTTTTCATATATGCCACCCCTGCTATTGTACAGCTAAGCCCCTACACAGAATTAACAACAGCATTGCCTATATTGTGCCTGATTTCCAGGACAGTTTACTAGAAACCAGCAGACAGCCAACAGTTTTGCCACTGTTCTAGGAGGAGCCAGAACACCTCAGTGCATGTTTACATTTTATTGGCACGTTTCAGCAGAGGATGTCCTCTTCCATAATATGATCGCACCTTTCTGTATGTGCTCTGCTGGCTTCCCAGATCGATGTAAAGATTTTGTACTCTACAAACTGGTTGATAAGGGCCCAAGTTGTTTTCATGCAGCTCCTCAGTCCCTTGTTGTGTATTCTGTAATACTTCAGCTCAAATAGATGCTTAACTGATCAGCCTTGTCAGTAGTCTTTTTGGGTGTGTCCATATATTTGTAAACTCGTCTCTGGTTCTACATAAGGCTGTTCCAGCTGGGTCTTCACACTGGGACCAGATTTTTAAAGGCATTTAAACACCTCAAGATGCAAATAGACCTCTGAAAATCCCACAGAATGCCTTAGTAACTGTGCTTGGTTTAGGTATTTGGAACATTCAGCCTGCTGGCTGGTGGCAGTCTAATGATGGTTATCAGAATTCCTTGGGTTTAGTCAGATTGTACTGTGTCATGGGCCAGCACCGATTTCTTCTTTTCTTCTCCATAATATTCTCATTTTAACTCTTTTCATTGCAGATTAGTGTTCTTCAAAGGGGAGAGGTGGGAGAGCAGGAGATGAGATAAAAGCATCATCCACTGACCACAGAAGCATGTGACTGCTATGGAGGACTGGTGTGCAATTTGGGCTTAAATATACAGGAATACGCATCTCTGTTGGCATGGCATATGCTGAATGCGCTGGGATCAGCTGCATTTCAACCTGTATTCTATGGAGTGGTATCTGGATCTGCTACAAATGCCAGGAAACTTTGAGGGAAACGAACTAGAATGAGAGAAACAAAGTAGTAAGACGGACAGGGATAGACCTTTTAGTCAGCTTCGTTAGCTAATTCCAGATATCATCTAGTTTTGCTCTAAAATGGGAGAGGATGGTGAAGCCCAGTCAGATGGACTGACAGAAAAGGGGGAAGTCAGGAGAAATGGTCAAGCATTTAATCGGCATTCATGGTGGAGGATTATCATCAGGAAAGAGAGGTCACATAGTAATTCAAGGTTGTTTATGGAGGATGGATTCAACTGTCCAATATTCTGGTCAGATTTCCAGTTTTGGATAAAGGTACATTTTCTTCCTTGAACTCTTCAAGCCAATTACTGGTGTTCTTTGGCAGAGTCCACTGAAATTTGCTGTATTGATGGACTTCATTTTTCACCCCAAAACTGAGTACGGCGCCAAGGGTGAGATGGTGGCTAAAAGCAGGTATGCGCAGTGTCACACACACAGTTAAAGCATTCCACTTTCTAAAGAGCAAGTTGGGTGATCTTTGATATTTCTTGATTGAACTCAAATGCAGCAACACAGGGCAGTACCTCATTGTGTGTGCTAGCTAAGCCATGATTTGAAAAAAGGGTTTGAGATCATTTTATTGATGGCCAACAGTTTTCGTTTGTGATGGGTCTGCTAAGCAGAGGCCTACAACTCCCATCAGCCCCCTCCCCACTATACAGCCGCTTCCTTCCAGCCAGGTAGGGGGGAAATATCTACACCAGGAAGTGGCCAGACTCTGTTTGGGAAGAGGACGTCGCCATCAAGGAGCTGCAGGAAAGCTGGAAGCAGTAAACCTCAGCAGGAACCACATGCAGAGCCATGTGCGGAACAGGCTGCGACTACCAGACATTATAGCTTGGTGCAGGTCTGTGTGGGACTTATGGGGGAGCAGCAGCAGCTGGGCAGGGACCCAGTGCAGAGAGGCCCCCATGAGAGAGACTAACTGAACCTGGCCTGAAAACCTGCAAGCACCTATTTGCTTCGATAAAGACCAGCTTGGAGAGGGCACCCCAGGCACTAGCTCTGAAACTCGACTGGATGGCCCCAGGGACTCAGACATTTACAACTATTGCTCACTTTGAACTACAACTGTTGAAGCCTCTACATCTATGATACTGTAACCTCTCTCGTTCCTGCCAGACCTCCTTTCATTTAACCACTCAGATACATGGCTATCGGACCTAGCAGGGTCTGTGCCTACAGCACACTACTACAGCCTACAGTCACAGCACACTAGGCACATTACTGGCATCTTAGGGTTTGGTGTATTGTGAAGCCCCAATAATTTCAAGTTTAATGGATACTATAATATTTAAATAAAGCTTGCAACCTAGGAGTTAGACATAAAACAAGTGTGATGGGTATTTCCAGTAACTTCAGTGGTACCAGTAGTGCTTCCTATGCAAATGACATAGTGGCTTTGGTTTCATGGGGGAAGGAGAAAGTGAGGCAGAAAGAGGTCATGGGTTTTTTTTTATTAATGCGCTAAATTTCAGAGTGTCCAATATTAAATACTGTAAAGAAATAATAAACATGCCACATGCCTTCATCTGCAGGATGGATTTAAAGAGTAAATTTTTAATGTCTTTATTTAGACACTAATCTCTGTATTATGAAAGATATAGATCACATTCTGAAAGTCAGATTAGCCAGGAATCTTCATCTTTTTTTATTTGTTACAAGAGAATGAGTCTTAAATTGTACTGAACATGGCACTTAAACAGGCAAGAGCCATTTTCACCAGTGATGAATAGGAAAGCCTACCTCATCCATATCTGCTGAAACCAAGCTTCTATTTACAAACAAAATTAAGCTTCAAGTTCTCAATGTTGCAGATAACTTTCCAAATGTGAGCTAATTCAGTGTGGCATTCCTGAGTCTGCAAGTGGACAGCTCTAGTGGCTCTTCTGCTGCTCATTACTTTTCTAAGAAGTGACAGAACAAAATTAAGAACATAACAGCCATACTGGGTCAGACCAAAGATCCATTTAGCCCAGTATCCTGTCTTCCGACAGTGGCCAATGCAGGTGCCCCAGAGGGAATGAATAGAACAGGCAATCACCAAGTGATCCAAACAAGATTAACAAGAATATGAGCAGTTTCACTGATTCTGTTCAGAATTTTCTGAGTAGCGGTGAAACATTCAGTTACATCAGTTTTATTCTACTGCTGTGAAAGCTGTTGTATGGACAGAATTGGAAGTTACTGGTGGAGGAGTGACTATAATAACAAGACAATATAATGCTAACATAGAACTGATTATGCCAGTACCTGCAATAAGCCTCTGAGCATTCACAGTGGTAAGATTTTCTTTTCCAGGAACCTGAGTTGGGTAAGGCAGCTAACTGAGACTGACTTACCTATGATAAAATATGAATAAGTACTCATTAAAGATCACAACTATCAGGTTAAGAATCCTTCCTTCTTTACACATCTATGGTAAGCTGTTTCTGTGCATTGTCATTGTAAATACTTGAAGAAAACTCAGGACAAATTCTATAACTAAAACAAATTAAACTAAAGGAAGGTCATACAACAATGCTCTACGTTTTGATTATACAACCCATTTACTCATGTTAACATAACATGATTATACAACCCATTTACTAAATAGCCAACACTCTGGATAGTCAAAACTTGATGAATATCCCTTGGGATATACAAGGCACCCCGATGCAAAGATGTTGTGCTTCAGGGTCCCCAACTTCAGAGTGTAGAAAACAGGGGATGGGTGGCTTGGAAAGTGCATCAGTGCCTGCAGGTTTTAAAAAAACGTACACTGGTGGGTAGTTAATCATGAAGTGACATGTTGGTATGTGTATAGAGCATTGGCCTGGGATGTGAAAGACCCAGGTTCAAGTTCCTGCTCTGCCTGATTCAGAGCAAAATTTTGTGGATTAGACTAGATGATCCTTGTGGTCACCTCTAACCCTCTGAGGATATGATCAGTGCCCCAAAAACTCCAGCAGCTGCAGGCTGCCATAGGTTTAATATGACAACCTGCATTTTAGACACTCTGAACTCTCCTAAATTAGGAAAGAAATTTTAAACTATGTACAAAATTGCCCAAAGGCAGGAATTTGTAGCAGAGAACAATCCATATGTTATTGTCAGTTTGTCTATATCTGTCTTACTTCAACTGTAAACATTTCATGGCAGGGACTCTGCATTTCTGTTCCTACTACTGCTGAGCACACTATAGGGTTAACAAATGAGAAAAAAGATGAATCAATTACACACACACACACACACACACACACACACACACACACACACAAAGATGGTAGGGACTGTAGACTTATTACTATTATTTTTAAGTAAAGTCAGTTTCACATTAGCAGAGAGGTATACAATAATTTGTGAAAGGCCTACACCTCTAAGCATAGTAAAAAAGGGTTTTCCCCAGCTGGAGAAAGGCCTAAAAGCAATAGGCTTCAAAGTAGCTGCAGTCTAGACCCTCTGACCTTGGAGAGCAGCAAAGAATGCCAGTCAGCTTTCCAGGCCAGCAGGCTTACAAGGAACATGCTAGTTAGAGAACAGCCACTTTCAATAGGTAATACTAATAGCACCAAGGGGGGCAAAGCATAAGCACTTAAATAGTTGCCAGTATAGGATTACATGCACGCCTCCCATCCCAGCCGTAGAGTTCCTCAATAAAGCAAGATTTAAGTATCAGTTTGCTGTGTGTATGTCCACATCAGAATCATGCACTAAGTATAAGCAAATGAACAATTCTGTCCCTATTCAGCTATAAAAGTTAATTGAACTTAATGTGCTTTACAGAATTGGGGCCATTCTGATAAACTATCTTTTTCTATTTATAGATACTTATTTTCAGTGGATCAAAATAAATATTGCCATATGGTCATCACTTTGGGGTAATATAAAAAAATACCTAAAACAAAACCATATGAAACTTGCAAGATTTTCAGCCAGTAGACTTTTTGGGGGTGGAAAGGGGAGAAATATCTGTAAGGGCCATTTGTAGTTAAAGGTAAAATTATTGCTATAAATTGTTTACTAAGGTAGGAGAAAGATGTGCATACATGTATTCTTACATATTCAGAACATTCGTATTTTATGCCATAAAAGAAAGCGCTCACATGACATCTCCTCTTAAAAGTCATTGCTAAAAGTGGAATCTCATTGTCTGGCATGATGCCATTAGGTTCACTTTTAAGCATGGAAAGGCAGGTGCTAGCATGTAATCTAACAGACTCAAACCCTGATGCTACCGCTCTCCCCTTTCATTTTTTGAAAGTAACCTCACTAAGTGCAGTTCATAGCATTTCTCATACTATTCAAAGCATAAGGCCTTCAGGGTCCCAGCACACTCATGCTAGTGCTAGTTGTAAAATGAAAGAAGTAGTTTCTTGGAAAAATTTCAAAGCAATTTTCATCACAAAAGGCTTCAAAACTACAAAGGATCCAAAAATTGTAGATTTTTTTTTTTTTTAAGATTGAAAACCACTATAAGAATTTTTTGTTTACACAAAACCCGGTTTTCACTTAAAAAAAAAAAAAGCCTTTTTGATAAGAACTATCAAAACATTTTCCATGAAAAATTGACAATTTTTGTCAAAAAATTCTTTTTTAGGCAAATTTGACTAAGTTTGTTTGAAAAATTTTGACTTGCTGTAATTCAGACCTTAACTGCACTAACCCTTTTTTCTTGAAATTCTTCACCATTACTAATGCTGGCACAGCTCCACCTCCATCAGCAATGGTGGGAGAATTAGCATAGGGAAGGTTACTGGCACCCACTGGCATTTTAACCATAGTGTTATTGAGATCAGACGCTGGGAGTTAAATAGCTACTGGCCAGTCTGCACTAGTGCCATCACTGGGAGAAGTGCACTGGGGATTGACAGTGGGAAAACTTAAGGATATGTCAATACTGTCCATGTCAGTGAGCTTCCCAGCCTGCGTTGTCAGACATGGGGCTCATGCTAGTATGATACAAGTAGCTGTGTAGACAGCACTTTGAAGTTGTGGCTTGGGCTGGAGCTCAGGACTCTGACACCCAACCCCCTCCCTAGGCTTCAGAGCCCAAGCACCAGCCTGAGCTGCAACTTCAAAGCACAGTTTAGACGGACACAGTCCTAAAGGGCCTAATTTTCCTTTCAATTATTTCATCTTAAACAGAATATAATTCAATAGATTTTTAAGGTCCCATGTCACCAACCTTTGAGCCTTATGTGACTGAATAGGAGTCTAATCAGTCACATTCCAGAGTGCAGTCAAGACCAGTGAGAGTGTCACCACCTACCCTGCAACACTGTTCCCTCTAAGCTGTGCGCATGCACACAGATCCTAAACCCCGCACACACGGCGAAACACTGCACGCACAAAAATTTGCACAGAAGCACAACAATGTGCATAGAAGAAATTTTTTGCACACAGGGCCTGTCAAAAATTAGAGGGAACATTGCCCTGCAACTTTGGGTGCCTCACAATGCTTTGCTGCTGTAGCTCCCAACCTGAGCCACTCACAAACAGCCTACCAGCATGCAGGTCACAGTCTGAGTGTCTGTTTATACTGCAGCCTTGGTCCAGCAGCTCTGACCCCAGCAGCCTGTCAGCAACACACTAGCTGCACTCTGGCTTCCAGCAGGATCCCAACACTCTGGATCCCAACACACTCCAGTCCCGAATTTTCCCCAAAACATGTGTGTTCTACACTGTCCAGCCTTCTCCTGGACAGTTCAGATATTGGTGGTCTGTTGCCCCTGTAAGGGGTCAATATATAACAGGTGGCTACTTTATTGGGAGTTACCAAACAACTCAGTTTAAACAACACTGGATTAGTTTTTATTAAAAATAAAAACAAGTTTATTTAACTACAAAGAGATTTTATTTGCGTACAAGTACAAGGTATTAAAGTCAGAAATGCTTTTTAGTTGCTAAGACCTAACAAACTAGACTTAGTTCAAGGTAAAATATCCTTATCACATGTTCCCAGCAACATGACTGACCAGATTCTCAGGTCAGAACCCCTGCCAAAAGTCCAAAGGCTTGTTCCTTTGTCTTCTGTAGGGAGAGAAAGATAGATCGACCCTGGGGTGTTTTTGCAGCTTGCTTTTATGGTCAGTCATTCTTTGAAATGCATATTCCTGAGGGTTATCCCTAGATTCCCACTGTGAGGATGGAGACATGGAACCTCTTTCACCATGAGAC
Organism: Chelydra serpentina; assembly: GCA_037349315.1. Taxonomy (NCBI): domain Eukaryota; kingdom Metazoa; phylum Chordata; order Testudines; family Chelydridae; genus Chelydra; species Chelydra serpentina. The sequence goes on from JBAIAC010000008.1 coordinate 69,972,629, forward strand.
TCCATACACTTATTTGCTAAAATGCAGCTGGATCTGTTCCTACCCTGCTTCACTGCCGAAGAATGGCCACTTAACAGGTGACTGCCCATCAGCTTTGATGACACCTGGCTAGAGGCGCCAGCTTGCTCTTTGTCGCTGAGGAATAGGTTTCAGACATTTCAGTCATGATATCAACCTATGTTCATAACTTCACATAGAACGTTGCCAGACACATTCCACCATGATATTACTGACCAGTGAGTTATTAGTATTCAAATGATACCTCACAAGGCATATTCTGTATAAAGATTAGTACAATAATGTGTAGGGTGTGAATACAGGGGTGCATTCAGTCACAAACCCCCATTAGGAAGGAATTTATCCTTTACGTTGCATAGAAATATTTGTGGTCTCTCTCTGGCATTTGGGATATAATTTCTTTCAAACTGGCTATTTAACATTCCACTGAAATAGACCTCGCATGTCAGTATTCCAAACTTACCTTCTTTGACTTCTCTTGCAGCTCTTCAAAAATAGAAACACTACACTCATGCCAAATAAAATACGTCACCTTTGAAGGAAGCTGTACGATGACCATTCATGAGTCATTGACTCATGGGGAAAAAAAAAAAAAAAAAACCTACTCCAGTCCTCAAGGACACTTGTTTTATAGAGAAAGAGAACAAAACATTGCAAAAGGCCCCTACGTAATGTGATGTAGATGGCTTGTTTTTGCACTCAAAGTCTGAACAATGGAATTGTTTTCGTTATAACCTTATTTTGCAACCCACTTTCCTCATAAATGTAACTCACTCTTTTTCAAAGTGTATTTGCTAACATGTACATTACGTTACATTCCGTTTTCTGTAAGCTTTCAGACAACCAGCATCTAGTTATTTGTGGAGGCCTCATTTATTTTTTTGAGAATGAACCTATTAATGCAGAAAGTTGTGTATTTGCAGATGTTCACAGACATTTGTAAAAAAAAAATATATATATATTGGTATGCCTATTCATTTGCATATTGGACAGGTTTCTTTGGAAACCTGGATGTCACCTGTTGGGAGGCAGACTAAGCAGGAGAGCAGGTTAAAATAGGTTATAAAATACCAAACACACCCACACTGAATGATCAGCCACTGTCAACATGAACAACAGTGAGGAGAAGGAAGGTCAAGACAGGAAGTTCTCGTAAAAGATAAGATCTATGGATTGGAAATTGTTTGCATGCTCCAGCCCCAGAAAATCCAGAAAGGTGTCTGAAATGTCATCGGACAATGAAGCAGATCAGTATGTCTGAGGAGGACTGCTCTATGAACTACCTCCATACATGGTATACAGGCTTGCAACCAGATGGGCGCCCTCTGGTGAGCATGTGCACGATTCATGAGAAGGGGAATGGGTAGTGAATGACAGTGTGGTATAAAACGGGAGGACAGTGAGTGCAATCCACATACTTTACAAACAGAAGAAAATGCAGACTGCTGAACAACAACAACAACAACAAAATCGCAAATATTTAGCCAGTGAGATAACAAGTGCTATATCATTCTGGTTCTTATACAGCACATCATCATGATAGCAAACACACCTCTGTGGCAGCCAAGTGCTTTAATCATCAGACTGTGGGCGAGTTGTTTCCAATCTCTAGAAGGGAAATGTGTACTCATACATGAGTGTTTTTCTTCACCTGCAAGAGGCAGAGTTTTGCAATTAACAGATTTTTAAAAATCCTCCTCTCTAAAGCTGTTTTAATCTAAAAGAGGGAAACTTGGGTTTGAAGACTATGAAAGGAAAACTGTTTTCAACTAGGATCTCTTGAGATCAGAAAAGATTTTCTCTTAAAGAGAAAATTACACTAAGGAATTTTATTCTGTTAAGTAAAATGATACGAGTTTAAATTTTTACACCATGTAATTTAGTGAATTTGGAGGTTAAATTCCTGTAGAGCTGTTTGCCAAAGGGATTTAGCTCTAGGCTGCAGTTCAAAGAGGAGGAAAGGAAAGAGCCATTAGTTGTCTCCCAGTTAAATGCTGATGCAGGACTGCTTTATTATTTTGGGAACAGCAAGAGTGTGCACTCTATAACTAGGGTTAGGTCAGTGCTGTGGGTCAAACAGATTTACACTGGAGGAGGTCTGCCATTTTCCAGAGAAACAGACAGAGAACTTCAGCATTCTTCTGTGAAATCATTTCACTGTGCACAGATCCAGAGAGTTCAGACCTGACATTCATTCCAGTTCTACTTTACTTCAAGAAAAAGGTGGCTGGTTTTTTGTTTTTTATTTTTTAGGAAAAAAGGATAATTATGGTCTACAATGTTTATTCTCTTGTCACCTGCACTGGTAAAATTTATCCATAGCACTTTAGAAGTATAAGCTCATCATCATTTGTTAGCCTATGAATTGATAGTACATAGAAAAGAGAATTCCTTTTTGTGCGGTGACTTATTTTAAATGATTTTTTTTTCTTTAAAGGTGATTAATATATTATTTTCCCCTCAATCTAGTCAAGTAATATAATGATTCATAAAGTACTTTGGAACAGAGACAGTGAAACCATGCAGTAAAGAAGAAAGAGTGATGGCAGAGAACCGCCACATAACTATATTATTTCATCAGGACATATATTCCAAATTTTCTGAGCTCACTCAAAGATTTGAAATATAGGCCCTGATCCAACCACAATGAAGTTAATTGGAATCCTTCCATTGATTTCAATGGGCATTGGCTCCTTAAGGTACTTCAGTAATATTCCTTTCTGCTAATACTGTGCTAAAAGAAACCAGTGTAGGAGTCTGATGGAGCTTAACCCCCAACACTTGATAGGCAAGGGAAAGGACTCAGTCGTGCTCTGCTCCTGGGGGGAACTAATTGCCTCCTGGACAGAGGAGGCAGAGCTAAGCTATATAAATAGACAGATCTCAGTTGAGGGGGAGAGACTGCAGAGACAGGTGTCTCTGACAGAGAGAAGCCTTGGACTAGGACTTAACAGGCAGGATACAACAATGGAACAATAGTGAAGCCTGAGAGGGGCAGAAGGGCTATTAATCGGATGACTTGCCTTCTATGATGAGATAACTGGCTCTGTGGATATGGTGAAAGCAGTGGATATGATATATCTTGACTTTAGCAAAGATTTTGATACGGTCTCCCACAGTATTCTTCCCAGCAAGTTAAAAAAGTATGGATTGGACAAATGGACTATAAAGTGAACAGAAAGCTGGCTAGGTTGTCAGGCTCAATGGGTAGTGATCAACGGCTTGATGTCTAGTTGGAAGCTGGTATCAAGCAGAGTACCCCAGGGGTCAGTCCTGGGGCCGGTTTTGTTCAACACCTTTATCAATTATCTGCATTATGGGATTAACTGGACCCTCAGAAAATTCACAGGTGACACTAAACTGGGGGGGGGGGGAGGTAGACACACTGGGGGGTAGGGATAGAGTCCAGAGTGACCTAGATGAATTGGAGGATTTGGCCAAAAGAAATCTGATGAGGTTCAACAAGGACAAGTGCAGAGTCCTGCACTTAGGAAGGAAGAATCCCATGCACCGCTACAGGCCGGGGACCGACTGGCTAAGCCGAAGTTCTGCAGAAAAGGACCTGGGGATTACAGTGGACGAGAAGCTGGATATGAGTCAGCAGTGTGCCCTTGTTGCCAAGAAGGCCAACGGCATATTGTGCTGTATTAGTAGGAGCATTGCCAGCAGATCGAGGGAAGTGATTATTCCCCTCTATTCAGCACTGGTGAGGCCACACTTGGAGTCCGGCATCCAGTTTTGGTCCCCCCCACTACAGAAGGGATGTGGACAAATTGGAGAGAGAGTCCATCAGAGGGCAACTAAAATGATTAGGGGGCTGGGGCACATGACTTACGAGGAGAGGTTGCGGGAATTGGGGTTATTTAGTCTGCAGAATAGAAGAGTAGAGTGAGGGGGGATTTGATAGCAGCCTTCAACTACCTGAAGGGAGGTTCCAAAGAGGATGGAGCTAGGCCGTTCTCAGTGGTGGCAGATGACAGAACAAGAACAAGAGCAATCGTCTCAAGTTGCCGTGTGGGAGGTCTAGGTAGGATATTAGTAAACACTATTTCACTAGGTGAAGCACTGGAATGGGTTACCAAGAGAGGTGGTGGAATCCATAGGAGCCAACTTCCGTCGGCCCCGCAACGTCGGCCGGCGTCCGGGGCGGGGCTGGCGGGAAGCTGCCAGTGGGTGCTGAGCACCCACCAATTTTTCCCCGTGGGTGCTCCAGCCCCGGAGCACCCACGGAGTCAGCGCCTATGGTGGAATCTCCATCCTTAGAGGTTCTTAAGGCCTGGCTTGACAAAGCCTTGGTTGGAATGATTTAGTTGGTGTTGGTCCTGCTTTGGGCAGGGGATTGGACTAGACCTCCTGAGGTCTCTTCCAACCCTAATATTCTATTGTATTTATTTTTCCTTTCAAAGTTCTCAAAAATCAAAGTAGAAATCATTACATGTAGCAAAAATGTAAATATTTCACTACTCCTTGTAATATCACTGTTTTAAAACAGAACTCTCCAGTGAGACATTAAAAAGCAGACATATCAATGAACCAACTTATAACCATAAAATGATTGCTACTATATGGTTGTGATGCACATTATTATATTACATAGTTTAAGTTTTTGACTGAGCTATAACAATACAATTAGAAATATCTACAGGTATTTATGATGGCAAAAGTATGCATTTTCTCAAGTCTACAAGAGTTAGTTGGGATCCTATAGCATACAGTATAATCAACAGCTTTTTTCTCAAAAGGAGATTAACAACTATCAGGCTCAAGTGTAGACTTTCAAACAGTCTTCATTAAGGTGTTTATAAAGTATGTAGAAGCATCCATTTGAGAGCAAATAAAACCTACGTTTGCACATGCAAAGCAGGTGACTCCATTTCTAGTTACCTGATCTGTGCATGGAAATGCCAATGTGGATGCACAAATGTGAGTTTGCATAGGTACATCAAGTTGCCTACAAGCATTTTGCATTCATTACTGGAAGCTGGTTGAATACTTGGCCCTAAAAATCTACATACTCATATGACTACAACAAAAAGTTTCCATTCACTGAGAAGTATAATATTGTAAACTTACAAATGAGCTGGTCAAAAACATATATTGAGGGATTAGACTGTACATGCTATTATGTGATCGCATATCTTACTCACTATTGTGAATATAAATAGTTTTTAAAAATATGTATCAATGGAATCATCACACAAAATTGATTAATGGTACAGTTCTCTAGTAGTAGTACAAAAACTTTAAATAATTCAGGTTCCACTTGAAATTCTCATTGTGCCTCAATAAGAGGGAAAAAAAGAAAACCTACTGAATTTAGGCAAGTATATAACAGATAAAGGAAAAAAGTGCAACCACTTCAAATGTAGTATTTAATTTTCCATCCATACTGTGTTAAGATTATTTAATGCATGTTTTAATATTTTTATTGCCACAGGGTTTTTATGTTGGTTTACAGGAGGCACAAATAGCATTTCATATCATTGACAGGAAAGATACTCCCTGGAGCCTGGCATGAAAACCTATGGATTACTACTTTCTAAATATATTTTCTTGTATTTTGAAATGTAATCCCCCCTTCTTTAGAATGCATCTCCCAACACCCCTCTGATAGATGCCACCATAAAGCTGCATTATGTCACAACTTCCCATAGTGAAAAACCAACCAGTGCTCAACTTACCAGTGAAACATACCAGTTTATAGCTTGCCCACAACATGGAAGGAAAGATGGCAATTTCCTTTTTTAGCAGGTAATGTTTAGTTAAGTGATTCAGCCAGTTAATCGAGAGCTGTAAACATTCTACTGTTTCACTTTTAATTTTCCACTTATCTAGGAGACTTGCATATTTAACAACCACAATTAGAGCCTGATCCAAAGCCCAATGACTATTCCCTAGTTAAGTCCTGATGCAAGTCCCATTGACTTCCATGGGCTTTGGATCAGGTGCTTTATCCACTAACCAGGGGGTGTGTGTGGAGACGAGTGGGTAGGAGAGTTTCAAAATCAGTTCATGTTAACTGAAGAATCTTTCCATTCAAACAATAGTGGCATGTATTCTCTTCCAGATCATCAGGACATTATCAGAGATGACTAATAACAATAGCAGTATCCAATTGACTTCATTGGGAGATGGACCAGGTCCTAAATCCCTACACGGACTGCCTTTCGCTTTCCATATCATGGTATTAAGGTGTGGTCAAGATCAGGGGCGGCGAGTTGTATGGGCCCGTGGTGCCCAGGCTCCAGCAATATACAGCAATGTTTGGGGCCAGGTCTCTCTCCTGGCCCCACCTGCCGCTCCCACACACGCCTCCCCCAAGTGTCCCCTAACCCCTACTTGCTGCCCCTGCGCACCTCCCCTGGGCATCCCTGCCTCTCCCCTGCAGCTCCATGCTGGCTCCATGCTGGCTCCGCTCTGCCAGCTCCCAGCATCAACTGCCGCCATAGGGTCCTAGTGCCCCCCCATCCATTAGTGGCAGGGCAGGCTGCCCTTACCCTGCCCTTCCACCTCGGACCCTTTCATTTTCCCGGTGGGACCCTCCACAAGCACAGGGCCCTCCCCCGCCCACAGTCACTGCTCCTGCCCCACGATGGACAAGGGGCAGCCCCATCCCTCACCCTCAGTGAGGCTACAGTGAGGGGCAGCAGCAGGGGAAGAGGCGCACATGTGATGGCAGCTCCCCCCCACCCCAGCACCCACCACAGGGGAGGTGAGGGGGCTTCTTGGACCTGAGAGGGGCCCTAGGAGCACGTGCAGTGACAGTGGTGCAAGGTGAGTGTGCTGCTGGGGAGGAGAGGGGGGCCCCTTCCCCAGAGCTCACTGCTGCCTGCAGGAAGAGGGCTGGGGGGAGGCCTCCTCTCTGGCCTCAGCCCCGAGGCACCCTGCCTGCACCCCAAACTCATCCCCAGCCCTGCCCCACCCCAGAGCCCGCACCCCCAGCCAGAGCCCTCACCCCCCCCCCACACCCCAACCCTCTGCCCTAGCCCTGAGCCCCTCCCATACCCCAAACCCCTCATCCCCAGCCCTCCTACCCCAAGTCCCCTCCCACACGCCAAACCCCTCATCCCTAGACACACCCCTCACCCCTGCACCCCCGCCCTCTGCACTCCCTCCCATCCACAAACGCCCTCCCAGAGCCTGCACCCTGTACACCTCCTGCACCCCAATCCCCAACCCAGGGCCTGCACCCCAGACCTCCTCCCCCACCCAAACTCCCTCCCAGAGCCTTAGGCAGGTGGGGGGGCAGAGTTTGGGGGGGCAGAATTTGGGCACCACAAAAATTTCTACAAACCTGCCACCCCTGGCCAAGATGGTAGAACAAAGCATGTACATGCTCCAGCCTACAACTATTGTCATTTCATACTGCTCCTCCCACTCCCACAATGAATCCCACCTCACCTCTTGCTTTGTCCCATTTTCTCACTGCTCTTGATCCTTCCTACATCTGGAATTTGCTTCCTATCCCAGCATACCAGATATCTATCCTCTTTCAAATCCCTCCTCAACATTCACTTCAACTGGGAATCCCACAAACTAAACCACATCAATAAAAATGCTGTCACACATGTAAAACAGAACCTTCTTCTAATCTCATGGTTTATTTTAAATCATCCAGCTGTTTTGACTGCAGGTTCTTAGAGATGGACCATGATTTCTCCTGCAACTTAGTGCCAAGTGGACTATAGATTCCTAACAAATTCATACATATTCATTATTCAGAAAAATCATTAATGAAAAAATAGCTGAGATCTTGGCAAGATCCTGGAAATGCAAACAGAAAATTGTGTTTAAAACAGATAAAACATTCCATTAAAACTTACAGCCCATTGTTTTTGAAATCTTGAGACAGATTCTTGGCTAAACTGCAGAAGTTTTGTACCAGTCCGGAAGTGCAAAAACAACTGGCTTACATGGCCACTTGAATATTCCCCATATCTAGGGGAGTCTAGGAGTGAAATGAGGTAGTGTAATAAACATACAGCTAAGGGGTTAAGATTCCTCCTTACCTGTAAGGGGTTAAGAAGCTCAAATAACCTGGCTGGCACCTAACCCAAGAGGACCAATGAGGAAAGAAGATACTTTCAAATCTTGGGAGCCGAGGGGTGGGGGGGAAGGTTTTGTTTGTGCTCTTTGTTTTTGTGTCTGTGTTCTCTCTTGAGACTAAGAGGGACTGGGCAGAAATCCATCTCCTCCAACCCATCCTCAACCAAATCTCCAATATTACAACCAAGTAAGTTAGTCAGGCATTTTGATTAGGCTCTTTTGTTTTGCTTGTGAGTTTTCCCTGTACTAAAAGGGAGGTTTATTGCTGTTTTTCTGTAGCTTTAAGGTTTTGCCCAGGGGTGGGGGGGAGACACTCTGAGTTTTGAAATTGAGTACCCTATAAAGTTATTTACCATCCTGATATTACAGAGATGATTTTTACCGTTCTTTTTTAATAAAATCCTTCTTTTAAGAACCTGACTGATTTTTCCATTGTTCTAAGACCCAGGGAGTGGGTCTTTGATCACTTTGTAATCAATTGGTTAGGAGATTATTCTCAAGCCTCCCCAGGAAAAGGGGTGTAAGGGCTTGAGGGGATATTTCGGGAGGGAGAAAGGGGAACTCCAAGTGGTCCTTTTCCCTGGTTCTTGTTTAAATCACTTGGTGGTGGCAGTGGTTACCTTTTTCAAGGTACAAAAATAAAAATAAGTAAAAATAAGCTTGGGGGGGGTCTTTCATGTGAGTCGGGACAACTGTATCCTAGAGTTCAGAGTGGAGAGGGAACCCTGACAGGTAGGCAGGCAGTAAGGTGGGGCAAACCACTCTGCATTAGTAGCAGGGTTAGGCAAAGTGAATGGCAAAACTACCACTGATTCCAATAGGAGCAGAGTTGGGTCAAAGAAAAGAGCTTTGGAAAATCCCACCCCTAAGAATTATTTAGGCTTGTGAACAACTGATTGTGGGTGTAAACATAAAGAGGCCTCCATCCAGCTTCTAAGAGCTGTCCCTAAATGTTGTCCATAGTTAGTGAGGGCTTATATGTTTTCAAGATGTTAGAGACACAAGGTGGGGTGAAGTAATATCTTTTATTGGCCCAGCTTCTGTTGATGAGAGAGAGATGAGCTTTCACTAGCAGAAGTTGGTCCAATAAATGATATTACCTCACCTGACTTGTATCTCTAATATCCTGAGACTGATATGGCTACACCACCACTTCATTCAATAAGTTAGATTTTTATCTCCTTGCATTATTCTCTTGACATATTCCTGTGGTATCTTCGATGGTGGAAATATATCGCTCAGATTCTTTAAAGCAAGCAGAGAATTTATCAGATTTTAGAGTTATGTCTTCTAACTTGCTTACATTTTTTCACTTCTCACCCCCAGCTATAGTAGTGGTTCTCGAATTTTTTTACTGGTGACCCCTTTCACACAGTAAGCCTCTGAGTGCAACCACCTTATAAATTATAAATTTAAAACACTTTTTAAAAATATATTTTAACACCATTATAAATGCTGGAGGCAAAGCACTGGAAGGTTGGGGTGGAGGTTGACAGCTCATGACTTCCCCCCGCCCGCCCGCCATGTAATGACCTTACAACTCCCTGAGGGGACCCGACCTGTAGTTTGAGAACCCCTGAGCTATAGCTTATATGAAAGTTATTTTGTCTACAAATTTTAGTGGCAACGGTCTCCTTTGTAAGCATTTGGACTCCATCTGTATTCTATTGACTAGCCCAGTTTATTTTTATCTCATTTTCAGTCATGTCTTTATGAGCATTGAGATAATGAACCATCAATAGTTTATGTACCAGTTGATGTGTATGGTTCAAGCTAAAATAACTGATAGTGATGTTTATGAAGCAGAATTAGAAAGCGAGACTGATGCATGCAGTTCTTGCTGCTGGTTTCAGGTAATCACCAGATGATCATCCTCCTCCCCTAGATATTAATATTTCAAAGCTTTCTTACTTACAGCCCAGCATTTTCTTCTGCTAGATGCTGTAAGGGAGCCATAATTCTGTTTTTGACATCAGTCTTTTATCGTGAAAATGATTAAGATACCACAGACACAGCACTACTGCTTTACATGATCAACTATTTTAGGAAGAGAGACAGGGTCTAAGAGAAAAGCTTTGCCTATGAATATTTCCAATAATTACCAAATATGGCAAAAATTATAAAGAAGAGAGAAGATCAATGGGTTTGTGCTTTAAGAATAATATTACTTTAAAAGAATTCAACTGTACGTGTGATGGCTCTCTCTTGGAAATATGCTGACAGTTCAGTAGGAGAAAGCAGAAATAAAGCATTATAACAGAAAGCAAAATAAAGCATTATCCTAGTTATTATAATGTTACAGCCAGTCTGCATTTTGACATGTAATGTTAACCAGGAGACATCATCAATAACCAAGTTTATATTTAATACTGGGCAACCAACTTTTCTTGTGTCATATAAAAGCAAATAAAATCTATGAATATACGATTCTGCCAAAAAAAAAAAAAAAAAAAAAAAAAAAAAAATGAAGGTTACTGCTTCTGACTGTTACTGTGCCTTCTATTTTCTCAGCCATGACTACAAACAAAATTTAATCATCATTTCCTACTTTCAACCTATATTAAGAATACTTTAGTATCCACGTTTAAGCCATGCCCCCTTTGTTTCCATATGGTCAAGGTTTCCTATAGTCTGCACATAGGGTTGCCAACTGTCTAATCACACAAACCCAAACGCCCTTCCCCTGTCCCCTACCCCACCTCTAAAATGAGGCCATGCCCCTACTCCATCCCTTCTCTGAGGCCATGTCGCCCACTCACTCCATCCCATCTCCCTCCATAGCTCACTCTCCCCAACCCAGAATGGTTGGCAACCCTATCTGCACACCTATATAAAAATGCACTTAACTTTATTTTACTCTATTAAACATAAATAGAAGAGGATAATTTAAGAGAAATATACAGTTCTTTAGTTCCAAACACAGTGTATGGCCCCTAGTACTGTATAATGGTTGGCTTATGTGTGTGTGTGTGGGGGGGGGGGGAATTAGACAAGTGAGAAATATCAACTGAAATTATTTATTATAAAACACTGATTTCACTGGGAGCTGCAGATCATCAGCACATCTGAAAATCAAGCTCTTCTGTTTAGGGGCCTAAATAAATGTTCATTGAACCCCATGGGAGTCCTTCCCATTGACTTCAATAGGAATTGGATCAAGCCCTAGGTAATAGATATGGATATAGTGTCTAATGATAGGCAGCCAAGACTGAAAGATTTGGCCTTCAACTTTAGAATATCATGTTCCATTTAACTAATCTAGCTCGGTAGTTCTCAACTGTGGTCCACCGTTTCGTCAGGGAAAGCCCCTGGCACACTGGGACAGTCTGTTGACCTGCCGCGTCTGCAGGTTCAGCCGGTCGCGGCTCCCACTGGCTGTGGTTCACCACTCCAGGCCAACGGGAGCTGCAGGACACAGTGGACAGCACATCCCTCAGCCCGCACCGCTTCCCGCAGCCCACATTGGCCTGGACCGATGAACCGCGGCCAGTGGGAGCCGCGACCGGCCGAACTTGCGGACATGGCAGGTCAACAAACACGGCTGGTGTGCCAGGGGCTTTCCCTGATGAAACGGTGGACAACAGTTGAGAGCCACCATCCTAGCTGCTTGGGGGATGCATTTTTAAATAGCTTTGTAGAAATTCACATGCATTCATTTTATCTTTCGAAACTGAAAGAGACAATCCTCCTGTTGCACATCAGCATGCCCAATCTAAGAGAAAACTAATACATGTGGGATAATACACGATTGGAATGTTGGTATGGATGGGTACAGCTTGCTCAGGAAGGACAGACAGGGGAAAAAGGGAGGAGGTGTTGCCTTATATATTAAAAATGTACACACTTGGACTGAGGTGGAGATGGACACAGGGGACGGAAGTGTTGAGAGTCTCTGGGTTAGGCTAAAAGGGGTAAAAAAACAAGGGTGATGTCATGCTAGGAGTCTACTACAGGCCACCTAACCAGGTGGAAGAGGTGGATGAGGCTTTTTTTTAAAAACAACTAACAAAATCATCCAAAGCCCAAGATTTGGTGGTGATGGGGGACTTCAACTATCCAGATATATGTCGGGAAAATAACACAGCGGGGCACAGACTATCCAATAAGTTCTTGGACTGCATTGCAGACAACTTTTTATTTCAGAAGGTTGAGAAAGCTACTAGGGGGAAGCTGTTCTAGATTTGATTTTAACAAATAGGGAGGAACTCGTTGAGAACTTGAAAGTAGAAGGCAGCTTGGGTGAAAGTGATCATGAAATCATAGAGTTCACAATTCTAAGGAAGGGTAGAAGGGAGTACAGCAAAATAGAGACAATGGATTCCAGGAAAGCGGATTTTAGTAAGCTCAGAGAGCTGATAGGTAAGGTCCCATGGGAATCAAGACTGAGGGGAAAAACAACTGAGGAGAGCTGGCAGTATTTCAAAGTGACACTATTAAGGGCCCAAAAGCAAACTATTCCGCTGGGTAGGAAAGATAAAAAATGTGGCAAAAGACCACGTTGGCTTATCCACGATATCTTGCAAGATCTAAAAAAATAAAAAGGAGTCATATAAAAAATGGAAACTAGGACAAATTACAAAGGATGAATATAGGCAAACAACATGGGAATGCAGGGGCAAGATTAGAAAGGCAAAGGCACAAAATGAGCTCAAACTTGCTACAGGAATAAAGGGAAACAAGAAAACTTTTTATCAATACATTAGAAGCAAGAGGAAGACTAAGGACAGGGTAGGCCCACTACTCAGTGAGGAGGGAGAAACAGTAACAGGAAACTTGGAAATGGCAGAGATGCTTAATGACTTCTTTGTTTCGGTCTTCACCGAGAAGTCTGAAGGAATGCCTAACATAGTGAATGCTAATGGGAAGGGGGAAGGTTTAGAAGATAAAATAAAAAAAGTTAAAAAAGTTAAAAATCACTTAGATAAGTTAGATGCCTGCAAGTCACCACGACCTGATGAAATGCATCCTAGAATACCCAAGGAGCTAATAGAGGAGGTATCTGAGCCTCTAGCTATTATCTTTGGTAAATCATGGGAGACAGGAGAGATTCCAGAAGACTGGAAAAGGGCAAATATAGTGCCCATCTATAAAAAGGGAAATAAAAACAACCCAGGAAACTACAGACCAGTTAGTTTAACTTCTGTGCCAGGGAAAATAATGGAGCAAGTAATTAAGGAAATCATCTGCAAACACTTGGAAGATGGTAAGGTGATGGGGAATAACCAGCATGGATTTGTAAAGAACAAATCATGTCAAACCAATCTGATAGCTTTCTTTGATAGGATAACGAGTCTTGTGGATAAGGAAGAAGCGGTGGATGTGGTATACCTAGAGTTTAGTAAGGCATTTGATACGGTCTCGCATGATATTCTTATCAATAAACTAGGGAAATACAACTTAGGTGGGGCTACTATAAGCTGGGTGTGCAACTAGCTGGATAACCGTACTCAGAGAGTAGTTATTAATGGTTCCCAATCCTGCTGGAAAGGTGTAACGAGTGGGGTTCCGCAAGGGTCTGTTTTGGGACCAGCTCTGTTCAATATCTTCATCAACGACTTAGATATTGGCATAGAAAGTATGCTTATTAAGTTTGCAGCTGATACCAAACTGGGAGGGATTGCAACTGCTTTGGAGGATAGGATCATAATTCTAAATGATCTGGACAAATTGGAGAAATGGTCAGAGGTAAGCAGGATGAAGTTTAATAAGGACAAATGCAAAGTGCTCCACTTAGGTAGGAACAATCAGTTTCACACATACAGAATGGGAGGAGACTGTCTAGGAAGGAGTACGGCAGAAAGGGATCTAGGGGTTATAGTGGATCACAAGCTAAATATGAGTCAACAGTGTGATGCTGTTGCAAAAAAAGCAAACTTGATTCTGGGCTGCATTAACAGGTGTGTTGTGAGCAAGACACGAGAAGTCATTCTTCCGCTCTACTCTGCGCTGGTTAGGCCTCAACTGGAGTATTGTGTCCAGTTCTGGGCACCGCATTTCAAGAAAGATGTGGAGAAATTGGAGAGGGTCCAGAGAAGAGCAACAAGAATGATTAAGGGTCTAGAGAACATGACCTATGAAGGAAGGCTGAAGGAATTGGGTTTGTTTAGTTTGGAAAAGAGAAGACCGAGAGGGGACAGGATAGCAGTCTTCAGGTATCTAAAAGGGTGTCATAAGGAGGAGGGAGAAAACTTGTTCATCTTAGCATCTGAGGATAGAACAAGAAGCAATGGGCTTAAACTGCAGCAAGGGAGGTTTAGGTTGGACATTAGGAAAAAGTTCCTAACTGTCAGGGTGGTTAAACACTGGAATAAACTGCCCAGGGAGGTTGTGGAATCTCCATCTCTGGAGATATTTAAGAGTAAGTTAGATAAATGTCTATCAGGGATGGTCTAGACAGTAATTGGTCCTGCCATGAGGGCAGGGGGCTGGACTCGATGACCTCTTGAGGTCCCTTCCAGCCCTAGAATCTATAATATTCTAAAATTTTATTGTCCTAAATATTGATGTGTTCTTGCAAGAAAAAAAAAATAGTTCTATGCAGTGTTGTAGCCATGTTGGTCCTAGGGTATTAGACACACAATGTGGGTGAGGTAGAAGAGTTATTTGTAAGATCAAAAGCTTGTCTCTCACCAACAAAAACTGGTTCAATAAAAGATATTACCTCACTCAGCTTGTCTCTCAAGAGAAAAGAGTGGCAATTTACCATTCAAAAACTTCTGGTCATCCACTTAACCGCATAGTAGGATGTGGGTGTTGCATGCCTTCTATATAGTCAGTGAAAGATAAAATAATAAAATTCAAGATAAATCTGCATTCATCACAAGATCTCAAAGAGTGATTTTCAATATGCAACTTGGTGCTGTACTGCTAGCCATCATTTCTACCCAAACCATAATATCTGAAATTCCTGTCATGGAGATTTCCAACCTCATATGAAGCTGTCTAGCTGGGTCTCTTTCCTGGTTTTGAGCTTCTGTTTACTTTTTCCATTCTTAGCAGATATATTTTATTAAGGCACAATTTCTGCAACTAGCAACAATAAATTGAGGCTGGGTAGGAAGGAGGGAGTGTGTGCAGAATGGCAGGCCCTCAAAAGTATGGCCTCAGTGTAATAATTAACTTTAACATTCCTTTTCTCTTTATATCCTCCTATTCCCTATCAGAGAAGCTTTAATTGTTCATCAGTATTGGAAGAAACTGCAAAGCTACCAACAAACTTCCCTAAACAGAACCCTATTAAAGTCTAATATTGATCAATAAAGCAAGATTATATTTTCCTCCCTGAATTTTCCCTTCTCTCCCCCACACAAGTCAACATTTCCAAATAAATTTATTTAATCTGATAAGACATTAATAAAATTCCTTCCGTAATAAATATACTGATAATTGTTAATGCAACTGAAATTTGAAGTGCACTAGTAAATAGCAAAAAATGTATACAATTTGAAGAGAAACTGGAGTATAATCCTTTTGACACTATAATCCACTAAACTAGAAATAACTTATGTATCTATAAGTGAAAAATTGACATTTTAAAATAATTGTCCATGATATAATATTGCAGTACTGGAAAAACAAGGTGTGTGATGTCAGGCAGACAAAAGTCTTTACAATATATCATTTTGGACCATTACACTGTGAAGAGATCAATTCTGAGTTCAATTTTTTAAAGTGTATTTTTAAAAATCTGTGCACAGTAAAACAGAGAAAGACTTTGGTGCAGAGTCTAATCTTGGTTACACCAGTGAAAAACCGGAGTAATTCTGCTGACAGTGCAGTTACACTGCAGAAAATCCGGAGATCAAAATCTAGACCTTTGTAAATAAATGGCAAAGATCCAACAACATCACACTAGAACACATCAAAACCAGTGTTGAGCATGGAGATTTTGAATGAATCTATTTGTGAGAAAAACTGCATAGCACAACTACATGTATTCTCTATACTCTGGGGCATATTCTGATGCTCAATGGAACACATCAGCTGGTGCAAATTATAGCTCTATTGAAATCAATTAAGCTATGACACCTTCTACCATTTATGAATTTATATTAATAAAGACAGATCTTTATTTCTTGAATAGTCTCAATGAAATCACCCAGGCAGGGCCAGCGTTCCCATTAGGCGACCCTAGGTGGTCGCCTAGGGCGCCAGGATTTGGGGGGCGGCGACTCCCGGCGGCGATTCTAAACGCCCCGGCGGCGATTCTAAACGCGGTGAGCTGCCGCTGGCGGGGAGCCAAGCCCAGCACCCCCTCCACAGGGCGGGGGGGCGGGGAGCCCAGTCGAGCCTGCTGCGGCCCATGGGGGGAGCCCAGTCGAGCCCACCGCGGGGCAGGGGTGCGAGAAGCCCAGTCGAGCCCGCCGCGGCTCGAGCCCAGTCAAGCCATGATGCCATGTTCAAATGCTGTAAAATGAAATATATTACCAACACGAAAACAAAGTTGTCATGGTAGGTTTTTCGGACTTGTGTCAGCATCTCTATTCTCTGCCATCAGTTTGCATCAAAATTAAATCATTTAAACATAATGATAGATCTTACCCATCTGTGTTCATCCTTACTCATGATCCCAAAAGAGCAGTTTGCTCAATACTGTATCTTAGGCAAGGTATTTTTATGCACGAGGCCAGTTCACTATAGTGACAAAATTACAGCACCCACTAACAAATACAACATGACGGAGATGACAAACACACTTCCATTATAAACTAGAGATAGACCCAAGCAGACATCTGGATCCAGAGTCAGATTTCAGTCTCCATCAATGTTCAGGGGTGTTCAGAATGCCGTTAAGAATCCATCTTTTCAGTCACTAATAACTTAAACTTTTCACTTTTCCATAACTTGAAAGATATGCAACTTACAACAAAATGTCAGGGCACATTTTCATCTTGCAACAGGTACAGTTTAAAAGTACTGCTCAAAGTTTGGACTGGTCTGCACAATTTTTTAGATGGGGCTTTGATCCAAAGCCCACCGTAGTCAATGGAAGTCTTTCAAGATGTCTTCACTGGGCCTCGCCTCAGGCTCATGCTGAGTTTGCTCTCATATTACAAGTACAGAACTACACTTCAACATTTCAAATATTTTATCTACTCCCCTTAACTATAGCAGAACAAGCTACAGAATGCAAGTAGCTTTCAAGAAATATGTTCCAGCTGCCCAACTAAACATTCTTTTTGTTCTCTTCTACCACTTTAGTCTTCATGTCCTTTTCCCATGATCCCTTTATGGCAGGAGCTCACTCCCTTTCCTTTCACACCAAACATTCTGCCCCTCTTTAATCCAATCACTCTTAACACATACTTCTTCCACAAATCTTTTTAAACTTTGATTTAAGAAATAAAGAGTCTGTAGTACTTCAGGATTTGGAACCTCTGTCTCTTGAAGAACAGAACCTTGCTTCTTTCATGTTTGTACAGCTTCAGACACACAGTTTGCACTCAAATGTAATATTAAAAAAATCAGTTTGTGACTTTCCTTTAATGGAATTAACTTTAGTATTATGATGAGTTGGTACTGCAGTCTGTAGTCCTGATCCTGAATCCTATAAGTTACAATATGCAGATAGACACCTGCACAGAACCCATGGAGTTCTATGTGCAGGATGAGAGAGTAGCATTTTTCAGAATTGTATCACTTCCTTTTTAAAGCAGGTATAAGCTTTTTTATTAAAAAAATTATTTAGACAAGTAAATATGATCATAGAACTAGCATCAATCTTATAATCAGACCAAATTGTGCTCCACCACATCATAAATATTATAATACAGAGAAATTGATCTTTAGAACTCTTTTTATAAGCAATTCTAAAGCTCTATGTCCAATTTAAGTCTGATTTTTCTAAATGTGCTTTCTTCTAGTAAAGTAATACTGACAGTGTTATACATGCATTTACTGGACTAGACTCGCTACTGCCTTGTACACACTGCAATCATTTACAGCTCTGCAAAGCGAGCGTAAAATGCTGCCAAATTAAAATTCTCCACTCATTTACCCTGGTGGCAATAATTTACAACCACTTGAGGTCATATTCTATATTTGTGCAATGCCGTCCAGAATCAGGGCTACTGTGTATTGTACATGTCTCCTTAAACAGACTACTGAAGGCAATTAACAGAGTAAGTCTATTTTACTAGTCTTACTCATTTTTATCAGTGAAAAGTCCACGAGTTCTGATGCTGAACACACACTTTAGTAGCCAAAAAATACTGGTTTAAAGAAGCAATTCATTAGTTTCACTTTTGGTTTTTTAGTTCAAGGAGTATATAGAATTGTCTTTTTTCATCAAGGGAAAAAAAGCATTGATTACAGCTATAATGTTGCTATTTACTTAAACTCTGTTCTGTATGCCAAGATATCAGTATCAGGCCTATAAAGCTTCTGGAAGTATATTATTGAGCCAGATTTTTTTTTTCTTAATGTCTATTTTATACAGAGACAAACTAACAGGTTTTTTTTTTAAAAAAGATGGAAATTTGCTATAAATTTAAGTAGTCAACAATATTTATGAATATAGGCAGGGAGGCTCTAGGCACCAGCAAAACAAGCTGGTGCTTGGGGCGGCACATTTCTAGGGGCGGCATTCTGGCACCGACCACACCGCCCCTAGAAATGTGCCCCTGCCGCCCCAGCTCACCTGCGCTCTGCGCCGCCACCGCTCGGCTTCTCCCCCTCCCTCCCAGGTCCCAAAGCCTGAGAGGGAGGGGGAGAAGCCAAGTGGTGGCGGCGCGTGAAACAGCGGTTTCACATGTGGCAAGCCTAGGAGGGAGAGGGATGCTCGGCTTCTCCCCCTCCCTCCCAGGCTTGCAAGGCTGGGAGGGATGGGGAGAAGCCGAGCGGTGGCAGCAGAGCAGAGGTGAGCTGGGGTGGGGAGCGGTTCCTGTTCCCCCACCCCTGTTACTTCCTGCGCCCCCCTCGCCCTAGCTCACCTCCGCTCCGCCTGCTCCCCTGAAGGCGCCACCACTTCGCTTCTCCCCCCTCCCTCTCAGGCGAGGGAGTGGGGAGAAGTGGAGCGGGGGCATATTCATGGGAGCAGGTGGAGTGGAGGTGAGCTAGGGCAGGAGGTTGTGGGGGGGGGCACAGGAAGCAATGGGGTGGGGGAAATGCATCACGTACAGGGGAGGAGGCGGGGCTGAGGATTTGGGGAAGGGGTTGGGAAAGGGCGGTGTTGAGGCGGGGCAAGAAAAAAAACGGGGGGAGGCGGCCAAAAATTTTTTTGCTTGGGGCAGCAAAAATCCTAGAGCCAGATTTGCCCCCAACATCATGGCTACTTTAGTTCTTACCACTAGTACAAAGCAATACTAAAGCTATTGTAGCTAGTCATGGGACGATCACCCCAGACCATGGGGATTTTCTGGTAGCAGATAGCGGGCATGGTGGGTTTTATGCTGCTTACTTTCTCTCTCAACTACAGAAGGAGGAGTATGGTTGGAAAAACCTGCACCCTAACAATTCTGGGAGCCACTTGAGCCTCTTGGGGCCATTGGCAACGATCACAAATTAAAAACTGCCCTCAAAGCTGCTCAGATTTACCATCCCAGCACTCCTGAGGGGATGGTCCAGTGTTGTGTGTGTTTCTGGCAATATAAAACAAGATTAATTTCTAATTAAGCTACGGAGCAAGTGAATTGCTAATGTAAAATATGCACTTACCACAAATATGCGTCTTACTACATGAGCAGGGGCCATCAGCTTTTCTATCCATTAAAGATTGGTGTCTCAAAAATCCATCAGCTTTTTACACACCATATGCAAAAAATGACGCTAAATAAGATCTGCCATGTAGTATCTTAACAAGATTACAAACCTTATTAACACTGGAATCAGGTATTCAGCTAAGACCAATAGCCCATCTAGTCCAGTATCTCGTCTGTCCTGCCCTTAGTGACCAAATGCTTCAAGGGGCAATGCAATCCTACAATGCATTGTTTGAGAAATTCCTTCCAAACTCCCAGGCAGTTAGGGTAGAATCCAAGTGCTGCATTGCTGAGAATCACAGCACCCCACTTTTAGGTGCCTAGAAAAAACATCACAGGAATAATACGGTGATCCACAAAGCTGAATTAGGTGCCTAGGCTCCCTATACGAGTGGGAAAGGAAGGGGTAGTGATGGTTTAGCCCAGCGGTTAGAACACTTGCCTGGGATATGGAAGACCAATAATCAATTCCCCCCTTTCTGCCAGGAGGGGAAGAATAGATTAGAACCTGGGTCTCCCACCTCTCAAGAGGGTGCTGTAACCACTGAACTACACAATATTCCAATGAGGGGCTCCCTCAATCTCCTGTCAAAGCTGTTGTACTCTGGATAAATAATTTTATAAAGTATTTGGGGAAAGGAGTCTGGGCACAGGGTGTCCCACCTCTCACGTGGGTTCCCTACCACTTGACTTCAGAGTCTCTCTCTCAATGACTGAGTATTTATCCACAGTGAGCCAGTGACAGAGAAACAGAGGTAGAAGAGATGAATGAGGCAGTTAATGGGAGAGCCAGGAATTTAACCCTGGCTTCCTGACTCCCAGGTGAGTGCCCTATCCACTGGAACACACTGCTTCCAATAAAGGGATACTGACTGTCAATTTAACATTTACTGTTTCTAAGTAAAGTATATTCAGAATCCCCATCCCATGAAAACTCTGTCCATTGTACATTTTTTGTTTTCCATTTTTGGCACGTAAAAGCTCTCGAGCTGGCATTTTGAAGACCCTTGTAAGCAACAGTGTCTGAGCCCAGATAAGCAGCACAACTGCCAAATTTGGGAGACCCGCAGGGCTTCCCCTGAAATGCAAGAAGAGCTGCTCCTTAAACAGTCCTGGAGGATAAGGAGATGCTCGGGCCAGAAGCCCCTTCCTCCACAGAGTGAGAGAAGAGGAAAAAACAATTCACCATGAGATTTTGGACCTTCAAACCACACAAAACCAACCAATCCATTGTCGGGGGTTTCTGTTCTGCACTGTGCAGGGGAATTAACTCACATTTTGATCTGCTATCGCCCAGGTTTGGTGATTTTTAGAACATGTGGCGGACATTTTTATTAACTCTGACATCTTCTTAAATGAGGAGTGTAGCCACAATCCCTTCTTTCATTCAGACGCCTGCTGTACTTATACAATAAGTAATGTAAGCTCCATAGTCATTTGCATATTACATTGCAATATAATAAAAAGGGGAGCTCAGAGAGATATGTGAAATAGAAATACCAGCATAATCATTTACTACACTAACATGTGGTCTTCAGTTTGAAGATTTAAGATGTTCTATAGTTCCCTACATCCTGTGGTAACCCAGGCCATGTCCTTCCACTGTGTGTGGAAAAAGCCTTTGACTGAGAGATTGGGCCCTTATTATAAGGTAATTTCCTCTGAATATAAACATTTGTTATCAAGCGCAGAGTTTGATACAGGGAATAGTCTGAGCACCTGCAAGCAAGCACATAAGTAATATTGATGACATGGATAACCCCATTGAAGTCAGTGTACGCACTTGCACTGGAGCTGTTAATAGAAGCTAAAAGCACTAAGCAGGTAGTTAAAATCTTCAGAAAGGTGGCTCCATGTTAAGAAGGTTAATTGGTATTGCCACTTTTCACTTGGTTATTGCAGCATTCTCTTTTGCCCAGTTTAGTTACAACTAACTTGATGTGAAAAAGTGCTAGATCAGGTGAGCTAATCCTGAAAGTGGTTCTGTGAAACAATGTGGGCGGAGGAGGGGTGTAAATCAGGAGTACCACCAAGTTTAACTATTTAAAAAAAAAGAATGATATTTAAAGTATTTAATAAATTAAAAATAGGGGACTACAAATGCTGGAAGAGAAGCGTTTTGTTTTTCTCTCCCATCTGTCCATTATGAAGTATTTTCTACCACCTGTAGCATGCTGAGTTGCACAAGCTCATGTATCACCGTCATCACCCCCAAAATAAAAACACCTTCGAAGTCTTAAGGTTGAAGTGCATTTTAGTTGTGTTTGTGGTTAAATCATGCCCTACGGTAGAGCAATGACATGCCCAGCAATTCTGACGGTTATTGTAGACACTCAAAATATATACATTTTTTTAGGAAAAAAATGAGGAATTTACTTTCAGTCCACACTCATACTCTCTGGAAGTTTTTTTTGAGGGTGGTTCTTTTTTCCAATTGAGAAGAGTTGGATGCAACTTTCTCCCAGGAGTCCATTAATAACTCTTTTGAGCAAGAAGGATTTTTCCAGACTGATGGGAGGTACTCTCTACTGTTTTCATAGCATTCCCAGCTGCTGCTGCCCTGGGATCAGTCTTAAACTTGGTTGTGTGAGTCCTGGCAGTACACTGTGGCAACACTAGACTACTAGGTAAATTCCTCCATTTATTTTCTCTACTACCATGATGTATTAAATAAAAACAGAAAATTAATTTTTACACACACACATTCAAGGAGCTATATGATAATCAAAGGGCACTCTAGTGTATTTTTTTAGTGGAGCAACAATATATATTTTGGTGATTGCACTACAAAGATATCATATTGGCTCCAATAAAAAATGTCTTGAGGATTATTATTTATCTTGATGATGGAAGTTGAGCTACTGTCAAATAATGTATTTTCTCTACCATACCTGCTTCTTTGTAATACATAACTAGTGTGCAATAAAGCCCAGAGATTTTTGATAATGAGCTGTTTTAATATTCTATGCTAATAAAACATTTTACACATTTTAAAAATATTTTTCCAGTTTAAACTTTAATAATGTATTGCCATGTAAGTGGTAAGTCAGATATGATGGATTATCCGGGGAATCCTTAAAATGCATCAGAAAGAAAATGGGGGTTGGGGAGAGAGGGAAATCAAATGGACATCAAGTTGAAGACAGACCCCAGTCCTGAAATCAGATCCATGTATATAATGTTCACATTCACAGGTTAAACAATATTGGCCAACTTTCCAAACACTTTATCATTAAGTAGAGAAAGAATATGGAAGCTTTCAGCCCAAAAAGGAATTTGAGAAAGTAATAAATGGGAAAAAAAGTTTCAGAATAGAAGTTGCAATTTACTCTTTATTAACCTTTTCCTTTTGCAACTCGACTCATTTGATAATTGTTGATCTTTTTGATTAAGCTATATATAGAGAACTTAATTCATCCCAAAGCAAAATATTGTAGGATAGATAATTTAACTCCTTGGTACAGTCCAGTCCTGTTGTATCTGAAGTTTTTTTCCCCCCTGAAAGATTCACACATTTGACCCAGAATACTGGCTATAAGTGACACAGCCCAAGTTTTGACCCAAGTGCATTTCCCTCAGAGTTCAGTTCGAGCACTTTCCAGGCAGCCTCTAGAATTCCTTGCCTAGTAAACATATCCACTATTCTTCCAGTATTCAGAATCCTGCTGACCAGTGGAGGCTGCAAATTAAGGCCCCATCATGCAAATACTTTATACACACGCATAAGTTTACTACTTCAAGTAATCCCATTTGTTTTAGTATTCATACACGTACACAACCTTATTACCGTGCATAGTCCCATTGAAACTAACATGACCTCTCAGAGTAGTACAATTAAGATTGTATAAGTATTTGCAGGATCAGGAGAAAACTGCAGAGGAGCCATCCAGAGATTACAGCCAGAACAAGCAAAAGTAGCCAAAGCAGGGACTTTTGGTCCTTTGGATATTCAGAGAACTTCATTCAGTTTTGAACACTTTCTCTCTGCCCTGTGCTGATCAGTTGCATGCTCCAACTTTCACACCTGCTCCTCTTGCCCTTTTCTCTCCTTCCTTGTCCCCTGCCCACCTCCCTTTTATTTCCATTTAATTCATCCTCTCCTGACTAACTCCCTCCCCTTCCAAAAATAAAATAAAATATTGTGGCGCATGCCATTTGTTGCTATCACATTGTTCAATCTGCTTGTGGGTTCTATCCCTCCCCCCACACTCTCTGTCTTGTCTATTTAGATTGTAAGCTCTCTGGGGCAAGGACCATCTACTACAGTGGCTCTCAACCTTTCCAGACTACTGTACCCCTTTCAGGAGTCTGATTTGTCTTGCGTACACTCAGGTTATACCTCACTTAAAAACTACTTGCTTACAGACATAAAAATACAAATGTGTCACAGCACACAGTTACTGAAAAATTGCTTACTTTCTCATTTCTACCATATAATTATAAAATAAATCAGTTGGAATATAAATATTGTACTTACATTTCAGTGTGTAGTATATAGTGCCGTATAAACAAGTCATTGGCTGTATGAAATTTTAGTTTGTATTGACTTCGCTAGTGCTTTTTCTATAGCCTGTTGTAAAACTAGCCAAATATCTGGATGAGTCGAGGTAGACCTCCTGGAAGACCACAGTGTACCCCCAGGGGTACATGTGCCCCTGGTTAGAACCACTGGTGTACGTGTGTGTGTGTGTGCACGTGCGCAGTGCCTAGCACAATGGGCTCCCATTTTTGTTTGGCCCTTAGACACTACCAGAATAAATATATTTAATAAATCATAATTAATAAGAAGAGTGTTTGCAAGATCAGGGTCTAAGACTGCAGAAACCATTTCTCAATAGAGCCCTCTAAGGGCATGTGTACACTCACTGGGGATGGACACTGTGGTGATCAATGCACCGCCACTGTTCCCTCTAAGCTGTGCCCATGTGCGCAGGCACACAGATCCTAAACCCCACACACACGGCGAAACACCGTGTGCACAAAAATTTGCACAGAAGAACAACAATTTGCACAGAAGAAATTTTTTGTGCACATGGCCTGTCAAAAATTAGCGGGAACATTGCCAGGGACTGATGTTGCAGGTCTAGTGAAGGCCTGCTAAATCGACCGCAGATCGCTCTCCCGTTGACTCCAGTACTCCACCAGAACAAGAAGAGTAAGGGAAGTATGGGGGGGAGGGATAGCTCAGTGGTTTGAGTGTTGGCCTGCTAAACCCAGGGTTGTGAGTTCAATCCTTGAGGTGGCCATTTGGGGATATGGGGCAAAAATTGGGGATTGGTTCTGCTTTGAGCAGGGGGTTGGACTAGATGACCTCCTAAGGTCCCTTCCAACCCTGAGATTCTATGATTAAGTCGATGGAAGAGCATCTCCCGTCAATGCAGTATGGTGTAGACACCACTGTAAGTCAACCTAAGCTATGTTGACTCCAGCTACGTTATTCACGTAGCTGGAATTGCATAACTAAGGTCGACTTACCCCCATAGTGTAGACAAAGCCCAATTCTCTCTTTCATCTTGGGTGATATCCTGTCCCAGCTGAAGTCAATGATAAAACGCCTATTGACTTCAACAGGGCCGGGATCTCATCTCCCATACTTATATTTTGAAATAGCCTTACAGTGGAATCGCTATAATGCCTATACACTTTGTAGGTGATGAGACAGTTGTGGTAGAATACACTGTTCAGTAATATGTTACATTCACTTAGCACTGTACTATAGCTCCTATTCATATTTGTACATTTTTAACTATTGTATTTCAATATCCTAAATGTAATAATTTAATATTTCAAATCAAAGTGAACAGTTTCAAAATCTACTTTAATCGTCTCCAATTAGGCAAATTTTGAAGTTTAGTCTGTCCTTATGATGAAATTGTGTGTGTGTTTCCGGGGGGGAGGGGAAAGAGTGGTACATTATAGGTTGCAAATCATTCAAAAACTGAATGTCTATGCAAATGTCACATTTGCAAGATTCACAAGTGCCACACAATATACAAATCTTAATTATCTTGGAGATTAAAAGATAGAGAAGAAAATTTATTATAAAGAGCCAAAATTCTCCCAATGCACAATGAGATTAGGTCAAACAGTTAAAAATACTAGCCTGCCTTTCATAAAAAATAATCCCTCCAAACAACGCGTCAGAAACACACAACTCAGGATTTTTCAACTTCAAAAGAGAGCTAGATAGTACACGCATGGAACACATTTTGTAGACTTTTCTTTGGAATTTTCTTCTTTTTAATGACACTGATAGCATGGTGCTCCATATTTATAAAAAGAATTCACTACACTACTTAGTTATGTACACAAACACCTAGATACCTAGCTGATGAAAAACTATCTGGTTTTCTTTCAAAAAGTTCCTTATACATTATATGGTGCACTTTCTTATGCAATTTAGGGGGATTATTATACAGCACTGCCAGGAATCAACATTTGTATGGTCACATAAGAGATTAAATGATCTGACAAGTCAGTTTATAAATATCTTTGTTTTGTATAAATCTAATAAAGTATTAATATTAACATTTAATATAATGGAGTTACTAGAGATTAGCATCACTTCATGCACAAGATCAGATAAAAGTTGATTTGTGCCATATTACTTTAGTTTCCTGTAGGATGTATATCACTTTCCTATTCATCCTTGTTTCCCTAATAATTTAGATTTCCAAGCTTCAGTAAGGGTAAGGGCTGAGTCACGAATACAGAATGTTTAGGACTAAGTTATCCCAACACTTTTACAGTGTAGCGATACCCAGTACAAAGATAGCGTACAGCCCCTCTAACCTGTATTTCTTACCGAATGCTCTGCAGTGCTGTTGTAGGTTCATAGCTAAAGATCCCTGGCAGGGGTTGCCCCTGGTATAGGTCCTACCCTGATCTGCACCCTTCCACATGCTTTTATCAGGAGACAGAACAACTTGTGGTAGGGAAGATGAGTTTAATTTCCTCTAGACTACAGAATTTCCTCTACTATAATGAAAGCAGCGGCCATCACTACTGTTCCTGCCCTCAGCTGCCATTCCAATGTTTGACCCCCACCAGCAGCATTTGAATAGCTCTTACTCCCCCAAATCAGTGCTGACACTGGAGACCCCCTTCTCTACTCCTCAACTGGTTGCACAGTCCCTGTCCTCCTTTCACTGCCATCATCCATTAATGCGAGCCCCTCCATCAGCGGTACATCCTTAACTCCACCCACCCACTATTGGAACTGAATTCTCTCTCCCCCTAGTTTCAACAGCTGCCAACACTGGCTCCTCATTACCTTTCTCTTTAACACACCACCTTCTTCTCCCAATCTCACATCTAAATCTCTCTGCCACCTGTCCTTCCCAGCCACCGGCAGAACTTTTCTCTCAGGACTCTCAAGTTCCAAGCACATCTTTAGCCAACCAAAAGTTGGGAGACCAGACAGGAGTATGGAGAAAACTCATTTTCTCCGTTGTCATATTCCAAACCTCGGGGCAGGATGTAATTTGTAGATCTTGGCTCAGGGTGGGTTTTGTTTTTGTTTTTTGTAACTTGTTTTGTTTATTAATTGATTACAAATGTTACTTTGTTTTAACCAAAGCAAACAATGTTTTACGTTTTTGAAAAATGTCAAAGTAAAAAAATCATTAAGGTTTATTTTAAAAACAGGAGAGAAAAAGAGAGTAAAATGCCTATTTTTTTATATTCTATTTTCAATCACATCACAGATTGTGTGGTGCAATTTACTTACCATATGTAAACTAATGTGGTAGCTCTACTTGTGGTAATATTAGAAAGCAAGTCCTATCTGTAGCAAGGTGTGCCTTTCTGGAATTGATTGTAGTGAACTTGTGATATCACCATCTCTCAGGTTTATATTTTGTCCTACTTCTACCATCACAGATTTAATTTCAATAAACCTTAAATTGTCAGGGACGTTAGAGCAACAGCCAAAAGTATGAGCGATTAGGGGCCTTGATCCTGTTCTCCTTGAAATCAGTAACAAAACCCCCAATCTCTTCTATGATACAATACCGAGGTTTAAGGGCCAGACCATATACTATTTAATCTAATGGGAGTTTTGCAATAGATCTCAATAAGAATAGGACAGGTTTCTTAAGGAATAAATAGGTGCTGTCAATTAATATTAAAATCACTTTAATCAATTTCCTGGTTAAGGTTACGAGGACAACTTTTACAAGCGAAATACCTGTGGCAGTGCTGAATTGAGCTGTCGCTGCAGGGAGTCTCTGTCGTAGATGACATCCTGAAGGCGTTGCTGTGCAAGCGACAGGCTTTCCTGAGTCTCCCGAAGGGTGTCAAGGAGGCGGTCCCTTTCATCTAGCATGTTCACCATCAGTTGTTCAAAGTGAGAATCCGAGTCCGACCCGCTACTCTGGGACCCCCGTTGACTCATTGGGGTGTCCTCGTTTATCGTTGGCATCACTTCGCACATCATTTCTTTAAAATAAGAAATTAGGGGAAAAAATCTTAGGTAGAAAAACATTTAGGGGAACTTTATATGAGGAATTTAATATAGTCACAGACACTACTAGCACATTATTGCATTGATTCACATCTCAAGTTTACGTTTTCACCAGTCACGTGGCTGACAAAGTAACTGATCATTCAACATTGCAAAAATGTTGAATGCACTTCCTGTATAAGGGGAAGAGATATTTAATTAATATGAATGGCTTAACACACACAAAAATGTCAAAAGTTTCCTTTTTGGTTTAGTTTGTTTTATCTTTCCTTTGCCCTCTATCATTTTCCGCTTGTTTGTATTGATGCCACTAATTGAAGAGTTTGGTCCTGCTGCAGGCTTTTCTACAGCAGACTCCAGACTGACCATTGATCTAGTGGCATGCTGCCTTAATAATGCAAGGTTAATCTATCTTTCTACCTAGTTATTCATTCCCTCAGGGGAAATTACTTTAAGGTGATCTCTCTGAGTAAGATGTCAAAGACTAGAGGCTCACTGCTAATTACTATCCTTGTGATACCTTGTCCAAATTGAGCCACAAGGAACAGGGCCACAATCGCATGAAGCTAATTTGTTTACATAGGCCACTGCACAAAGAGTGGCTCCAGGGGAAAAAAAAAAAAACAATGAAAATGCTGAGCCATGTGAGACTAAATAAGATGCCTCATGTCCATCTCACAACCTAGATTTAGACACATGCGGAATCCTGAACCGTAAGATACTGGATGCTGGGTACAACACACAAAGCAACAACCAGGACATTGAATTTTCACGTTTTCTACCATATGTGGCTTTTGAGAATGGCAATCTAAATTAGGATTATGCTTAAAATAAACATTTACCTCTATGGAAGTCTGTGGATAAGGTCACCACCAAAACCTTAAGTTTGCCCTTCCATCACTACTCAATTATACTCCTTTTATGTATAGCAGATGCAAGGTAGATTTGGGTCTAAGGATTAGTCTTGGATCTTAAATCTTGGAGTCCTTATATATCCGCAAGTGTGCCTACGGAGTTTGTAATTTCACTAGCTGCAGGTTTAAATCTTTTTTTTTTCCACTTTAGGAGTTTGCCTGTAGATCTTGTGTAGACTAGAGCTTCTGGAAGCCTTGTACATAATAAGGTGCATCGCATCTTACACGCATTTAACATGTGCGAATTCAGCTTTGCGCAGTTGGCAAAAAAAAAGAAAAATAACAATTTTAAAACTGTATCTGTAGTGCGGGCAATTCCGCTTGCCATTCAACTCAATGAGTGTTTGACTATATGCGGTTTTCACTTTATGCGCTGATTGCGCAACATAACCCCAGCGTAAGATGAGACTCGCCTGCATATAAATTCCAGGCACTTCCATTATAAACCTGCCAACACACAAAATCTTCACCATTTCACACTCTCGATACTTGTATGAATTAGCTCTGCATGTGCTCTGTTTTGGCAAGGATTTAAGGCTTCTTAAATCTGCTATATTTTTCCTTATAGAATTTATGGGATTTAAATGTTTTGTACCAGCCACATCTATCTTAAGGTCAGCCCAATGTTGTTTCAAGTAGCGGATGCGGGGGGGGGGGGGGGGCGCAAAGGTAGCTGAGCCACTTGTGCAAACAAACACACAAAGCCTGCTACAGTCTCCGTTTATCACAAGCACAGATAATAATGCAGCTACCAATTTTTTCCTGGGATTTGCTGGGACATTCTTGGCTACATTCTAAGCATTTACACAGACTCTAGTAGATTTCAGTTTCAGTTTCTTCTTAGCAGATGTA
This sequence comes from Chelydra serpentina, assembly GCA_037349315.1. NCBI lineage: Eukaryota > Metazoa > Chordata > Testudines > Chelydridae > Chelydra > Chelydra serpentina. The sequence goes on from JBAIAC010000008.1 coordinate 70,002,622, forward strand.
GAGTGGTGAGCAGAGTAAACAGGGAACATATTAATATCTCAGTATTGGTTATGGATCTCTACCATGTAGGTTGGCTAGGGTGACCAGATGTCCCGATTTTATAGGGACAGTCCCGATTTTTGGGTCTTTTTCTTATATAGGCTCCTATTTCCCCCCACCCCCTGTCCCAATTTTTCACATTTGCTGTCTGGTCACCCTAAGGTTGGCTAGTATTTTCTTTGTTGAGGGTCTCTGGTGTTCAGTCATAAGGTTCTCTTTGGATTTTGGGGGTGTGGGGATATGAGAAGTGGCAGAATAAAGGTTATTTAAGTAACCATCGGTGCATTTCTTAAGATTTTTACATCGGTCTTTTGTTTTTTGTTGTTACTTGCTTTTCTTTTTAATGGATAGCTTTAACCTTGAATTTCCAGATTACCTCATGTTATTGGCTATTTGAGAAACCCCAAGGGTTCTATACCATAATTAACTCAGGTACTTTGTAGACTCGTAGATTTTAAGGCTAGAAAGACCGATCACCACCATCCAGTCTGACCTTCTGATTAACACATACAATAGTTCAACTGGAATTTATGGTTTATCTTGTACAGAAAGATATCCAATGTTGACTTAAAGGCTTAAGTGATAGGGAACCCACCAAGTGATAGGTAAGTTGTTCCAATGGTGAATTATCCTTGTTATTAAGAATATAACTTATTTACACCCTTACCTCTAGTTTAGCAGTTTTATGTCTCTATTTCCTTATGCATTTTTTAATTGTAACAATTGTTCAGAATACCTTATGGAACCAACAAAGGTAAGTGTCATGCCAAAGAATCACCTGCAGACTCCACAAAAAGGCCAGATCCAAAGTCCATCAAAGTAAATTGAAAGACTCCCATTGATTTCAATGTGATTTTGATCAGACCCAAAGTCTGAAGGGAAGACTTACAGAGTTTAGACTCCTGCATGTTTTGTAAGGGCCACAAAGACAGAGGAAGAAAATAGGGTGAAGTTTGTGATGAACTTCTAAGAGGTGCAATAAGTGTCAGCCTAGGTGGAGGGAGAGCCTTTGGTCTTTAAGCAATCTTTGTGCTCTCCTGATCCTGGACTGCTCTGGTGGCTGGAGATGCCCCCAACATAAAACTTACATAGCTCTATGGTTTGGGATTCCTAATTCCTAACTTTTGGTGGAACTTCAGCAGTCAATAAGTTCACATCCAAAGACTATATGCTTTTTAAGGTGTACATGGAGCATCAGATACTAATTTGTGATCCAGCTCCCATGTATTAAATATGCGCCACTATAATCTACATCTGGGGTAGGCAACCTATGGCACGCATGCCGAAGGTGGCACACAAGCGGATTTTCAGTGGCACTCACACTGCCCAGGTTCTGGCCACCATTCCGGGGGGCTCTGTATTTTAATATAATTTTAAATGAAGCTTCTTAAACATCTTTAAAACCTTATTTACCTTACATACAACAATAGTTTAGTTATATATTATAGACTTATAGAAAGAGACCTTCTAAAAACATTAAAATATATTACTGGCACGCAAAACCTTAACTTAGAGTGAATAAATAAAGACTCGGCACACCACTTCTGAAAGGTTGCCAACCCCTGATCTACATAGACCCATGGATCTGTATAAAGATCTTAGACCCAATTCTCCATTCCATTACATTTTTTACACTAACACCCTTCAATTCTTAATACAGCTCTGTGTGCACACTGGATTGCAGACATGAAAATACAAATGGTCTATGAACATATTCCCATGTCTCTACTAGGCCTATGTGTTCATGGTGCTATGTGGAGTGCAAAGATCTGTGTATCCTAAGACATTGCTTCCTTTAGTAATGAAATAATTACCCATGGCTACCTCTGCCAAACAGTCACTCATCTTAGAAAGGACTTGTCTAAGAAGCTGGTTTTGAACTGGAAGGGAGGTGGGGAGGAGATATAAAACCAAAAACACAACCACTACATTTTTAAGTGTCAAATCCCTCATTTTTGGAATCTCATATCTTCTTAGAACACCTCAGCTGGATTTGCCTTAAACCATAATAATTCTGCCTTGGCAAAAGACCTTCCCAGCCAATCTCCAGATAAACTAGTGAAGTTGGACTGTATCAAAATCAGCTTTAGAATTCCATAGGAGACTCAACTGCAGCTAAACAATTATTTTCAACTGCCTCTGGAGAAGGAGGATCTATTAACTTCAAAGGGTCTACTCACTGGTCATAGGATATCATAAATGAATTTAAATGTAGAGATACAGAACTCAAAGGAAATGTAAAGAAAGTTAAGGAAAAAAATAAAGGCTGTGGACCAAATACTACTAATTTCACTCATGCAAGTAATCCCTTTGCCTTCCATGGGAATAGCTGCATGAGTAAAGCAGAAGGATTTGGGCCACCAACCACTGTGGAAGCATTTTAGTAAAGCTAAAGAAAAATCTTTTAATAGCGCATTTTGGTGCTTAAACTACTGTTTATTAAAAATGTAGCTTAAATTTTCAGAAGCAATTTGCGATTTTGGGCATCTCCATTTTTGAGTACTCAATTTGAGACAACTTAAAACAGGGCCTGATTTTCATAAAAGTGCTGAGCCATTGTGTCTGAAAACCCAGCCTTTTTAGGATGGGAATTTGGCCACCCAAAAATGGAGGCTTCCAACATGGTTACTTCTGAAAATGTAGACAGTTATTCATTTTAAGAACATGAGCCTCAGAAGAGCATGCCAGGATTACACACTATATTGCTAGAAAGTGGAGTCTCACACAGAGCATCTGAAATCTAAAATTTTTGAGAACTGCCTTTCATAGCTGAAAGTATAATGTTGATAGTTATTTTCCTGCTTTGCTTGTCATTCCAAGAATCTCACAAAGGAATTGTAACAAGAGAAATGTTTTAAAATTTAAAATTTCTAATTTTTTTTAAAATAAGACTCTAGGCAGGTGAAAAGCTACATATTGAATAACTATGCCTTTCTAGCAAAGCCATCCTCTACTAGGATTTGTAGAAAGGATCATCAAAAAGAAAGAAACAAACAAACAATAATACTTTCTCAGTAATCACAATAGTCACCGATTTGTTTAGAATATAGGTGATAAAGACACACTAGATTAAAATTAAACTTTAAACATGTTGCAAAGCAGTATGAGATTTAGATCTTTTGGGAAATTATCCTTCAATATATAGTTCTGCATCTACCACTGGTGAGTTTTTTCTTCTTTGTCAATTCCCTAATTTACCATTAATGAGAAACAAAGATTAATGTTCATTCTATTCTCACCAGAAAAAAAAAATCATTGTTTTTTTCTGAAAACAACTCCATTGGAGGAATACAGAGTTGACTCAACAACTTGGTTCCTGATGGTGAAACTCACTAAGGTCTCAATTCTGCTAGCAATACTTAGGCAAATGCCTACTGAAGTAAATGAGTAAGGATGGAGATCCTGAATGATTATCACCAGGATTATTTGGTGACTTGAATCCTTCACCATAAACAATCTCAAAAATTGGGGTCTGATGGAGACAAAACAGAGTCTTTTTTCTTTCAAGAAGGTAAAAAAAAAGTTAGGCAAACTAGAGATCTAAGTGTAACATATTATTTGAATAAAAGGGAGGATGCACAGGATTATGGTACAAGAGAACCTAGGAGGCACACAAAGTGTGAAAACTGAGGTAAGGCATCCAAGTGGCATGTGAGGATTTAAGGTGCACCTTTAATTTCCACTAGGCTTGTTTAATATTGTGGATATTTAATATGGATAAACAAGAGCAGAAGGCTTAGCTATGAAGGTGATAGATCATTAGTACCTTAAAAATTGATAGAGGAAAGAATAAAGGGAGGGGGAGAGTACCGCAAGTTTTAGGATTGTTTTTTTTAAGGGAGGCCAGGCCAGGAGCCCTCATGTCCTGTAAAATAATCACCTGTAGTCACTGTTATAATGTGACCTGATGTCTGAATTAATAACAATAAAAAACGACTACTAGACTTCTTTAAAGAAGTTTTCAATTTCAGTGTTTTTACTTGCAAATAACTAAAAAAACCTATTTTTAATGTTTTGAACTGGAATGTTTAAAGCTTTTGTTTGAACAAGAAAAAAAGGAATAATCCCAGAAAGCAGCATGGGTCCCCTTCAGCAGCACCACTACTTTACTGTGCCCAGTACATCACTGACTCTTTGGAAAGAGACACAAATACTGCTCCTTGGATTCATCAACAGTTACTCACAAGGACACTGATTAAAACCCCTTTCCCCAGAAAAAGCCAAGGCCTTATAGGTGCTGAGTGCCCTCAACTCCCATGACTATGATGGGAGCCGAAGGTGTGTTCATGGCTAAACTGAGCCCACCAACAGCATATGAAGGAAAGGGGTAGGAAGGGAAGTACTCAGTGCTTCAGTTAAAAAATTTGTACTGAATGCATGTTCCCCATACCTGGATAGTCATTAAGGTAATGTGCTCAGTTTGGGCACACAGCAAAGGGCTGAATGCCTTCAGCTCCCCCATTACTGGAAGTAAATCAGTTTTAGCCTTGCAGTTTTAGCCTTTAATATTAAAGAACTAAAATAAGCCTAATTTTTAAAAGATGTATTTGCTCTCAATACTCATAGCACTGAATTACTCAACTAGAGAATTCCATGCACATTATGAAAATACATACATTTAGTGTACCTTTGTGTATTGTTAGGATACTTAAGTTCATACTATCATTTCATAGAGCAAGGTTTTCTATCTGTAACAGTGTATGGAGAAATAACATGATGCCAATCTGAAGGTTTGCACATTTCAGTGGTTTCCCATTATCTGACTAGAACCTGATCCAAACCCCACTGAAGTCAGTGATAGTATTTTCAGTAACTTCAGTGGTCACTGGATCAGGCTTCATGAAGACCATAGGAGAAACCACTGAAATGTGCAAACCTTCAGATTGATATCATGTACCTTCAAACAGGGATGTGTAAACAAAAAGTATCTGACGTCAGCCTGTATTAGCCAGATCAAAGTGAGTATTATTTGACCAAGGCTTGGAATATTAAGTGAAATCCTGTACATTTTTCCCCTGTGGTCACCAGAGATTTTAATTGACAATTAAAATAGACTTTGCTCAGAAGTAGTCTGTTCCTAAAAATAGCTCAGTGTCCCTGCATTACAGATCTGTCAAGTTATCTACCTAGCTACCTGCAACACGTCCTCACCAAGAACAATCATGTAGACGACTTGGGGTTGCAGGCCTCAGTTTATAATTACAAATGAAGTGACTTGACATGCATTGAAACAAATTGTATAGTTCATGACCATCCTGTGGGTACAGATATATAAGGCTCCTTTTCAAGATCATCCCCAATAAAGATTATGTAGATTTTTTTTTTATTTCTTATGCTCACAGATGAAGATAATCGTTTTCACACCTGGACTGTAAGAGCACATTTAAAATTTGATTTTGAATGATTCTCAGAAGACAAGGTATTTGAAATACGTATATGACGTGTGCAGTAAGGGAGTAAAAACTTCTCATCTTTCTTCTGACTTGACCCCACCCAACTTGAGTCCCTCTGGTGTCTCAATTATAAAAAGAAGTTGTGTGACCACAAGAAAAATCTCCACTTCAGGAGTAAATCATGTGGTCTGGGACTTGGTTTGCGACCAGTACTCCTTTCACTTGGGGAGAATTTCGGGGTGGGAATCAGAAAGGATATCTATCTGTAGCTTGACAAAAGCTCTTATTAGAAGAGCATTCATTTAGTTCACCAGGACGACTTCCAGCTTCTAGGAAGTGTTTCTAATTTTACCCCATCACCTTTGTACCTAACCTCAGTCTTAAACCCCTTGACTTTGGTATACCCAGATATTAATTTTGCATCCAGGTTTAGGAGTCAATTTAAAATTACTTTTCCCCTTAGCAATACCCTAAGGAGAAATTCAACTACAGAACCCTCTGATCTGAATCTGTCTACAGTGACATCAGCTTTGAAGACTCACCCTACACTCCATCCTTTTATTGAACCATTTTTACATTTTGCGTTTACAACTAAAAAAAAATAGATACAGTGATTGGTACCAGTTCCTAAACTGCAATGATTTATTTACAAATGCTTTTAACAACACCTCACTTAATCCACACAGTGTAATTCCATAAGGAAAATCCTTGCCATTGTCTGAGTTGCATTACATGCATATTCCTCCTCCTAGTTAACTCATTCTCTCCCAGAATCTTCACTAAACTGTGAAATCACCTTTAACAGAAGCATTTTGCACTCCTTTCACTCACAGGGGCAATCAACACAGTACATTAACATATAACCTGTTCCAATCACCTATTTTGTATGACATCACTCCAGCAACCCCCACCCAAAAAGAAGTTGACTTCATGGTTTTTTTTTTTTTTTTTTACAGTTAAATTCCCCCATCTCCCAAAGACCAGTACAGAGCCACATTTAAATAAAACAAGGCATACTACACAGCAAGCAGCAGAGAGGAAGAATTTGCATGTGTATCACATCTCCCCTTAGGGGGCTGGGGTTAAGGAGGGATGGAGGAGCTCAGATATGCAGGTTTCAGTACCTAGTGGCTTTTACTTCGGCGTCTGCTTATTCCGTTGATCAATGACAACCGCAGTCTCTCCCGGCTTTGATGGGGGCTCACACAGCTGGGCAGTCCTGGAGCATCTTCCTAGCAATGATGACACAGGCGTTGCTCAGAGAAAACCGAAGCCCCAGCGCCCTTCTCCCGGCAGGAGTATCTGCATGGCACCTCGGCATTTTCTTCGGCCACTTCGTCAGCAGCCAAAAGGAAAAGCGTCCATGGGAAAAATGGCATATTACAAATTTTGCTTTGGGAAGCAGAGCTTGGTTCAGACCATTGTTAGGAGGAAGAGAGGGGGGAGGCGGCTCTTAAAGCTCCAGCAGCCCCTTTCAAGCAGCAGCATCTTTACAGCTGGAGACTGGGGATTAGGGGGAGGGAGGAGGGAGTGAATGTCTCTTTTGTTTTTATTAAAAACTTGATTGAGTGTGGTCTGAAATCCCCATTTCTTCGCAGCCGGCCCTCCCCCAAGCTAAGCAGCCCCCGCGTGTATAATTAAGGCAGTACGCAAGGGTTAGGAGAAATAAGGAAATGCACTATTGGAAAGAAACTTGCTGGCCCTAGCACACTCCTGCCTTACAGCCCCTCGGATTCCCGGGTAAACCACAAGTAACAACAGGGCAGCTTCATTGAGGTGACTGCAGCAGTCAGCTGAGCAGAATCAAGGAAAGTCATTTGTAAGGGGCGTTTCAGGCGGCGGCCAGCATCCGCATGGGAGTCACAGGCCGGTCATGATCTGTAGGGCCGGGGGACAGGCTGCTGCGCGCTCAGGTGCGCTGGGTGTGTAGGAACAACCGAGTCGGAGAGCTGTGAATGGAAGCAATGGGCGCCACTTCCCCGCGCCTCCTCCCATCGCTCCAGAAACTTGCAGGCTTGTTCCCAGAGCCGGCATCGCGTGGTGGCGCCCGGGTTCGACGGGCGCCCGGATTCCCAGACCCATGGCAGCGCTAAACTGAGTGGCTATAATTTGGAGAGGTCAGACAAATGCTCCTACATCTCCTCTAATCGGATATGTAGCGTAATAACACGGATCCGCTCCCATAATCCGGCCAGGACAAAGCAGCGACAATATCGGCTCTGATCTGACTAGCGTGGCCATGCAATTCAACTCGTATTGTGTGTTCAGAAATACGACCCATAACAAAGCCACTTCTTCCCAAATCGGGAGGGCGGGGTGTTGCCCACAGCCCCCCGGGGTGCGCCTGCATTGATGACACAGGGTGCCAGGTAAGGAGGAGGGAGCTGAGGGCGGGGTGGCAGTTCTCTCTTCCTCCTCAGCTGGGGCTTCCCCTGGAAGCTGCTGCAGTGGTTTCCACCAGCCCTTAAATAAATTCTGAAGTAATCACGTCTGCTCTCCCTGCCTCACGCACACACGGGTCCCCAGTTGCTGCTCCTGCTCCGCAGCTCGCACAGTGTTAATTCTCCAACACCCGCCCCTCCAAAGAGGCAGCCTAGGGCCGGGGAGAGCGAGAAAAGAAGAAATGCTAGAGGGCAGGCAGGGCTCTGCTCTCTTCTGCTGGTTTAGGAGTTTGACGGGACATTACCTTCCGCGCTATTGAACATGGATGAATTTCTAAAACACGCCAGCGTCTGATCTTGTAACACACCTTTCAGTCGGACAGTCTAACCTGATTGCCCTCCCCCATTTCTCTCGTTAAGGGTGTCTCTGCTCCTAAGGTGTGTAGGGAGTCAGGGACCTTTTGCTGCCCCACCCCTTTCTATACATATAAAACCGTGGGATCTAAATTAGCTGTTACCACCCAAGAAAGAGATCTTGGAGTCACTGTAGCTAGTTCTCTGAAAACATCTGTTCCATGTGCATGGCAGTCACAAAAGCTAACAGAATGCTAGAAACCATCAGGAAAGGGTTAGATAAGAAGACAGAAAATATAATGCCACTAAATAAATCCATGGTATGTCCTCACCTTGAATACTGTGTGCAGTTCTATTGGCCCCATCTCAAAAAGTTGTATGAGAACTGGGAAAAGTACAAAGAAAGGGCACCAAAAATGATTGGGGTATAAAACAGGTTCCATATGAGGAGAGATTAAAAAGACTTCAGTTTTGGGGGATATGATAGAGGTCTATAAAATCAGGAACGGTGAGGAGAAAGTGAATAGGGAAGTGTTATGTATCCCTTCACATAACACAAAAGCAGGGTCACCCAATGAAATTAATAGGTAGCAGGTTTACAACAAACAACAGGAAGTATTTCTTCACACAACACACAGTCAACCTGTGAAACTCATTGCCAGGGGATGTTGTGAAGGCCAAAACTATTATTGGGTTCAAAAAAGGATTAGAGACATTCATGGAAGATGGGCCCATCAAAGGCTATTAGCCAAGATCATCAGGCATGCAACCCCAGGCTCTGGATGTCCTTAGTCTCTCACTGCCAGAAGCTGGGACTGGATGACAAGGGATGTATCACTTGATAATTGCCTGTTCTGTTCATTCCCTTTGAAGCACCTGGCATTGGCCACTGTTGGACACTCAGTCTCAAAACTCTGGTGTGAGTACCAATAGAAGCCCTCTCCCTCCCACCCACCCCACACGGACATATGCAAGCAAAGTCTTCTGGTGAGTGGGGGTTTACACCTACCAGAAAGGAGAAAAGTCAGGGGCGGGGGAAATGACACACACAAATAAAAAAATAAATAATAATTAATAAAAAAAAACTGGAGTGATATGGTGCAAAGAAACTCGGGGCACCCGTGTGCTAATCCATCCCAAAGGTATGGAGCTCTTACAGTAAGAGGTTGGGAACCACCGAATAGCAGGATAATGCATTACTGAAAATGATTTATAATCATGGTTTTCTAAGGGCTGGTCCACACTCTGTGTGTGTGCGTGTGCGTGTGTGTGTGTGTATGGGGGGGGGGGGGGGAAATCGATCTAAGATACGCAACTTCAGCTATGTGAATAATGTAGCTGAAGTCGAATATCTTAGATCGATTTCAAAAGTACTTACTGCTGGTCCACACCGCAGCAGGCAGGCTCCCCCGTCAACTCCGCTTACTCCTCGCGCGGAGCTGGAGTTCCGGAGTCGACGGGGAGCAGCTCTGGGATCAATTTATCACATCTAGACGAGACGCGATAAATCGATCCCAGAACATCGATTGCTACCCGCCGAATCAGGTTACATCCACACTACCCGCCTAAGTTCCTCCTATTGATGCCAAACTAGTAATCTAGAAATCGGGGACCAAGCTTTAGCTTAACTTTCATATATCAAGTTAAGAAAAGGCTTGGTCCATGATTTCATTTTACAAGGGGCCAAAAAACATTTCAAAAAGTTAATTTTATTTTTAAGCTTCTCTGGAAACATCATTCATCTTTGTGAGAAGGAGAACACCACACACACAACCACCAACTGAGCCATGCAATCTATTCTATTCAGATTCTTCTACCAGGCTCACAACTGTAGTAAAAGTGCTCAGAGATACAAGGTTTGGCCCCCACATTTGCTTGTTCAATTGCTACCCATATGTAAGTGAACGGTGAAATATGAATAGCTAAGGAAGGTGCACCAAGAACACAAAAAACAGCCACAAAGAAAAAAATGACAAAGTACTAGTCTGTAAGCCAGTGGGCTGGTGAGCAGGAAGGATTGATGCCACACCAATCTGTTTCAGGCATTTGCCTTGAGGCATAATTTACTGGTTTAAATGAAAGCTTATGCAAAATACCAAGATGGAATAGTTCTTCTGACCAACATGGGCTATAATCCCCAGAGGCTTTTCCCTCACCTCTCTCAGCCCTTCTGGGTCCATGCCCTGGCGAGTAGTGTAGCCGGGGGGGAGGAGGGGGAGCGGCTGCTCCCCCTGTGAGGAAAAGCGGCACTAAGGCACCGCCCGAGCCCCGCTGCAGGAGCCGGGCTCGGGGGGCGCTTTAAAGGGCCGGCGGCTCCTGCCGCTGCGGGAGCCACAGACCCTTTAAAGCGCTCCCCCCGCCCGCTGCCGGACCCGGGCGGGGTGGGGCGGCGCTTTAAAAGGCCAGCGGCTCCTGATGCTGCGGGGAGCTGTGGGCCTTTTAAAGTGCCCCCCCCGCTGCCGGAGCTGGGCTTGGGTGGGGATTTAAAAGGCCCCGGGGGCTCCGCAGCAGCTGGAGTCCCAGGCCCTTTAAAGCGTTGCCGGGGTGAGTACAGGGGGAGTGGCTCCTTTTTATAGCGCCGCCGCTCCCCCTGTGCTCTAAACCTGGCTACGCCACTGGCCCTGGCCCCGGGGACTCCCCACAGCAGCTTTTATCCTCCAATACTTGATACTTTATGCTCCCTGCAGTTCCCAACTCCACCAGCAGGCTATCCACTATTTTCCAGCTCACTTGAGCTCTTGCCGGCCTTTATAAGAACTAGGTGCTCTTCCAGCTACCTCCTGACCCCTAGCCTCAGCTGTGACATAGCTGATTAGTCACAATTGGGGGTGGGTCCCCATTTCCCCATACAGGGAGCAGTCATCCTGTGGCTTACGATGCTCACTCGCTATTAAGAATTGTATAAAATGGTCCTTTGCATCTGTCACCATTAAATGTGAGGGTCCCAATGTACTTAAATATTAATTAAACCTTACAACACTCCCTTTAGGCAAGCAACTGGAGGCACAGGGGGGAAATGGACTTCCCGCTGGCTCACATGTCCTTGGAGAGGTCAAGTCATTCTCTTTGCCAGAGTCTTTCCTGTGCTCTAACCAATACACAGCCCTCCTTCCCATTCATGTGATTTATAAATATATTGTGGAATAATTCAGAAAGTCTCTCTCCCCTCCACCCCGTCAACTTCCTTCCCTCCTACTCTTGCTGTGCTGAATTTCTCTTTTAAAAGCGGAAAACTGTTATTTCTACTTGTGAGACTGCTCTACTTGACCTGCTGCCCCAGCTGTCTGCTGCCAACTTCACCAATGAGTAAGTGGCTTCAGAATAATTCATGATACTGAAGTTACTGTATAGTAAAGAAGTTTCCCCTTAGTGTCAGTTCATGGCAACTGCGCTGTATTCCTCTGCGGTCCCATGAGGGCACCTACTCCAACCTCCTCAACTATCACCTCTCTTGGATAGGGACCTACATCTCTCTCCCTCCTCAGCTGGGTTTTTCAAGGCTGCACAGATCCCTGCTTACACTGTGGTTCTGCCAGCAAGCCAGACTGTCTAAACAGGCCAACAGCTGCACTTTGCTTTCTTTTCAAAGGCTACGAACAATGAGTTACCACTTAGCTCTTTATAAGCGAGCACAATTATTCTTAAGTTGAAAACAATACAGAGAAAAAACACACAAAAACAAGTTCCTATAAGCATGCTTAAAGCTTACTAGTCTTATGGGACCTCAGAAGCCAAATCCTTCCAATCCCTCCCAAGAAGGATTGCCCCACCCGCCTTGAAAGAAAAGAAGGCCCCGAGTCAGATTGAAGTCAGGCTATTTATCCAAAAGTCCTTTTTTTGTCTGTTGGTCTCTGGAGAATCCAGCTGAACTTGTATATGTGAGCCTCCCCAAATAGTGGTACTGCTTGGCCATCCCACAAGATTGTTTCCTGCACTAACAGGGACTCCTTCGGTAACTCAAGACCACCTGCACAGTGTGAATTTTCACTAATAACAGGTTTTATTTAAAAGTTGCTGAAGACAGAGACCCTCCATTTAGCTATGCAACACAAGCTTCCCCTGGGCTGAATTTGACTGAAAACACAGAAAGGAAGAAAGACTGTATCCCAATAACAAGTCCCCCGAGCCATTCTTTCCTGTTTGGAACACATTCTAAGTCTAGGCACAATGATCAGATCCCAGATGCATACTTGTGTTGCAAGGTTATGTAAATTTCCAGCATGCAAACCAAATCCATTCCAAGTGTCAATGAAAAAAGGATCAAACACTTGAAAATCTCACCATAAAAGTAAGTTCTACGTTCTTGCATTATCGTATATGGCTCATCTCTGGATTACTGTTGTGGGGGTTGGTTGGCTGTTTTTTTGGAGAACATAGCAAAAAGATGCTCCCTGCTACTCAAAGTTTGAATCTAAAAGTACACGATAAGTGGATACAGAGACAGCCTGAGTATGTTCTCCCTATGTCTACACTACAAAATTACTTGGGTATAATTTATGTTGCTTAGGGGTGTGAATAATCCACACCCCTGAGTGATGCAAGTTATACTGATCTAAGCACCAGTGTAGACAGGAGAAGTGCTCCTGTCAACTTCGAATGCCTTCATCAGAAGCACCACAGCGGTGCAGCTTTATCCTTGTAAATGATGTAGTGTAGACATAACATCCAGTATTGTCTCAGGCTAAGTACGTTAAGCAGTGCTTTCAGCACATCAGCTAACTTATTTGTAGACATCATGGGAAGAGTGTTTTAAGGAGGTATTTGAAGGAGAACAATGTGGTGGTTTTGTGGCTATTAATGGGGAGCTCCTCCCATGTGTGAAGGTAAGCATGGGAGAAAGCACAAGGGTGTTTGTATGAAAATTTAATCAATTTCCTATTGCAAAGTGGAGGTGAGAGTTGACATTGTCAGTGTGTGAGGTGAGATAGGGAGCATGAGGATAAGATGAGAAGGGACTTGAAAGTAAAAACATGTCATTTATGTTTGATGTGATGGAAAAGGGGGAGCCAGCAGAAGGATGCAAAGAGAAGGTTCACATGTTCAAAGCAACCAGCCAGGAAAGTGATCTCTGGAGCTGTGTTTTGAATAGCTATAAGTGGTGCAAGATTGCCTTTGTCAAAGCCAGAAAAGAAGTTGTTACAGTAGTCAAAATGATGAGGGCCTGGATAAGAGTTTTAGCTGTTTGGATAAATGAGAAAGGCCATATCTTAGATATTACACAAACATTCAACAAGATATAGAGAGAGCCTAGATGTGAGCATCTAGATAGAGGGCTGAGTCAAAAATGGTACCCAGATTATGGATTTGAGTGATAGGAAGGATGGTGGTCCAAAGTAACCAAGAAAGGAGCAGGGAGAGGGCTTGTGAGGGAGGGGAGAGATTGAGAGCTCTTTTTGAGTTAAAGCGGACAGCTGGATAGCCACAAAGATGTCAAAAACAGGCTCAAATTTTAGTTTGTACAGGAGACAGATCCGTAGTGAAGAGGTAACTGTGAACCATCAGCACGGAGATAATAGCTGAACATATGTTTGCAAAGAAGATTGCCCAGAGAGAATCACTGTAGTGTGAGGAGGGGAATCAGAGACAGAGCCCTATAGAACCCAAAGAAAATTCAAAGGGGAATGAGAATCCTCCAAATGGCATGCTAAAGGAACAATTAGACAGGAGGAGAACCAGAAGAGGACAAAATTTCAAGCAAGCCAATCTTGGGGAGTGAGCACTAAAAGCTAAGGGACTACTGGTTTATCTATCTTCTGGTCCTTGTGGAACTTCTCAAAGGTGCTTTTACTGAATACCTATTTTAAAGGTTCTGAGCAACAAGTATCTCCTGGAAAGTCTCAAATTATTGGAGTCACCTATATGTAAAAGCTGGAGTACTGAATTGACTCTTACGTGATCAGCAAGTACAGTTTGCAATGCTATATTTTCTGTTTGCCTGAATGTTTGTTACTTCCCTTTGTTACTGTCGCTAATATTATTCATTAGTGTTGCTTCTAACTAATGGCAGTAACAGGTGAATAAACAGTTTAATTTAGTCTAGTCTTGAGACACATTCCTTATTAAAAACTGCAGCAAAACAGGAGTAACAGCATTCCACTCTATTCCAATTAGAACAAAAAATGATGAGTCGGGGTCATGTATTAGAGTACCTAACAAATTGCACGAAGATAGGTGAAACCATCTCATATGGACAAATTATGAAACAATTGTTCATTTTGTGCTTCCTGCATCTTCCTGTTAAGTGCCTAGTACTGGCCTTTGTTCAAGGCAGGCTACTAAGATAGGTAGACTCTTGGTCTGACCTGCTAGCATATTTGTACATTCCGAGCAAATCCCTAAAATCCTACATCCTCTCTCTCTGGAAGGTTAAGCAATGCAGCTTCTGTAGACTCCCAACAGAGGAAGAGAACAACTGCTACCCAGAATCAATGTCTCATGATATTTAAAACATTTCTCCTCCTCCCCACCACTTAATCTTTACAATAAATCCCTTGGAGGCTTGAAGCTGAAATCTGTTTCTTTATCCCCTTCACTGCACTCACACACTGGTGTGTTTGGAAGGTGGGGGTGTTAGATGAATGCTGGGCTTCTGGCATGAAGATCTTTCAAAAGAAAAATTCAGCATTGAAACAAGAAAAACAATTATAGGAACATTTCAAACTGATCCTACAGTAAGATGTGCAGGATCAGAGTCTTATAGAGAAGGGTAGTTATTCTACTCACTCCAGAGAGCATTTCAGTGATGGTCACAGAACAGAATGGTGGAGAGAGGACTGGGAAAGAAAAAATTCTTCAAAGTAACCAGTATCTACAGAGTTGACTACTAAATTAACAAAAACAGGGGGAGGGATGGAAGCAGGAATTATGGAATATAAACTATACCTCTATATGGTATAAGCTTGGATTCACAATCAGACCTACACCCAGATCAACAAAAAGGGAGCATGTTGAGGGACAGTACACGCTGCTGGACAGGCACTGGGGCAGCAGAAATACCCATTCACCTTTAGTTTGAAAGCTAGTGTAGGCACGTGTGTATTCGTACACAAAACACTATGTTGTGCATCAGTTAAGACTGCTACATACAATATATACCTGGCACAAAACCTCAAAAGCAAGAAATTGAGAACTTAGGCCAGTAAATGGTGTGCAGTTAAATATCTTGTAGCCAGAGAGAGAGACTTCAGAACTAGCACAACCACCATACCCCACAGTGTTAATTCATTTCCTACAGGAATGCCAGCCTTCAAGTACTTCCCTCACCAAACTCCCCAGCACAGACTGGTCAGGCTTCCCCATTTCTGTCCAGTTCTGGGAAACACTACTAACTTCATCATGGGGCTACCCATGTGTATCCAATTGCGAGATCCTAAGTATCACTAAATGTGAAGAAATACAAACAACTAAGATTACAATGACAATGTTAACTCAGTATTATTACTCTCGTATATTTTGTGGTATATATTTTTATAACACAGCAATCTATTAAGCAAGTCAGTGATAAGCAGGGATAGAACATACGCCATAGTACTGTCTGTTGCATCCTTATATTTGCTTTCATTTAGTGATATTAAGTTCCTGTACAACCTTAACATTTCTTTAATTTAGGAAATTAAATGAAGACAAACGTGCTTAAAAGGAAACATTAAGGAAGAATAAGGGAGACAAGAAAGCAAATACTAAGGTGAGAACACATATCATATATTTGCAATATCTTCAAGTGTCACTGCTAAAAACTACTGAAGTTTTCTGCTGTGCAGGTACAGTAGCATTAACAATTTTTACTGTTACTATCCAAACTGTTTCCAGACTTAGTCATGGAGAAGGATGTGTATGATATTTATTTACATGCCAGGTACCAAAACTTCAGCTATTATCAGTAATCAAAAAAGGGAGGAGGGGAAGAGCAGGAAAAATAGGTGAACAAGGTTGGGTGCTTTTTGTTTTAAATAGGAAAAATACTTTCTTTCCATCTTTGTAGACTGCAAACAGCAGAAAAGAATTACTCCCCCTTCCCCAGAATAAAATAAAATAAATAATAACAAACAACAACAATAAAATTCATAATAATGAGCGTGCAAACCACAAGAACACCTTTCAACTCAGACCAAGCTTGCTACAAACTTATGAAAAGGCAGGAGTATCACTGAAAGCAGTTTTTCAACCTTAATCATAGTATTTATAACTAACAAACACTACTGTAAAATACAGCAAATGGAATTTTCCATTAATAAGATTTTTACAAAAATAAGAACTTACTAAATCATCTTTATGTTCTTCCTTCACTCAACTTTATTTTGTGTATCTTGGTGGATTTTCGCTCCTCCATTCTCAATAGCCATTCTCCCCTATGGGTAGAATAATTTTTGAGCTTAATAACCCAAAATTTAAAGTTGATAGTCAATTTTCTCTAAAACAATTTCTTTTCTTCAAGGCATTCTTCTGATTCTTCCTTAGTTTAAGATGAAAACAAGTCAAATGTAATGCACACAGATGAATGTGTTGTTTTCCATTTTAAAAAATAAAATAAACACTGCCCAAAATTAGGCTGGGAGGAAAAACCCAGATGTTTTACAGAAAAAGCAGCCCCCCAGAGTGGTCACATGCAAACTTTGTGCAAGCCAGCAAACAGCTGTATGTAATTAGCCAATTAGAAGCTCCTGCCTAGCATTCTCATTAAGAAAACAACTGTTATTTCTCAGTTGGTGATTAATACAGCTGGCCAAAGAGCCACAATAAAGCAAAGAGATGGGCTTCCAGCTAAGTTCCCCAAACCAAAAATAAAGTACAAAGCTGAATGTTTTTTGTGCTGCCACCTTACGGCCTTCAGGCCAGTAGAATGGTTAAGGTACTGGAGCAGGAGTCAGGAAACCTGAGTTCTATACCATGGACTTGTAACTTCTGTGTGCTTCAGTTTCCCCTATTTATAAATTCAAGATGCTGTCCCCTTTCATCTTGGAAAGGAGCTGAAAGGGTTAAAGTGTGTTGATACATTGGTGTTAAGTGGGTTTTCAAATCAAATTAAGATAACTTGACTGAACAGAAGCACCTATAGCCCTTCTCTAGACAAGGCAGAAGAAATGCTCTTAGGTTAGAGAGGGTGTGGAGCTGGCCCAGATCCACAAAGGGACTTAAGCACTGATTGCTTAACTTTTACGTGACTGGCCACTCTGAATATATCTACAGTGCAGCTAGGAGCAAGCCTCCCTGCCCAGGGACACAGACTTGTGCTAGCTTGCTTTAAGCTAGCCTGCTAAAAATAGCAGTGTACACGTTGTGGCTCTGGCACCAGCTTGGGCTCTCAAGCCTACCTGACCCCTGGGTTTGACTTCAGCTGGCTAGCTCAAGTGTCTGCCAGAGCCCCACACTACTAGTTCTAGCACATTAGCTCTAGCCAAGCTAGCACAAGTCTGTCTACTCACGCTGGGAGGCACACTCCCAGCTGCAGTATAGACATACCCTCAGTGGAAGCCACAAACCCAGGGTTAGGCACTTAGCCTCCCTATACAATGCAAGGGGGGCTAGAGAGACACTTGAGAATGAGATCCACAAAAGCCAGCCTGCTAGGCAGGGAGCTGCCTAAGCTAGCTAATAACAGATGCTGAGGACAGGGGTGTCCTAAGTCCCACCTCTCTCTGGGATTTAGGCACCTAAGTATAAGCTGTAAGGAGGCACCTCTCTGCTTGGGATCCACAGCTGGGAACTGCTCTTCTGGAGTCAGGTACCTTAGCCATTTCTTGTAAGAACAGGGGTGGGACTGCCTAACTTCACACAAAACAGCCAAGAGGAAAGGCAGAGGCCTCCCTTACAACCTGCAGCCCCGTGCTCCGGGAACTCAAGTGGAACATGGGAGACTGTGGTTCAAGTTCCCTTCTGCCCAAGAAGTGAGTTGACCATGGACTTTCCACATCACAGGTACATGCCCTAACCACTGGACTATTGAGTCATATTCTCCTCCTCTCTCTGGCCCAGTGCATATTTAATTATTTATACATAATGGGACAGCTTCAACAAGAGAGATTAAGGGTATGTCTACACTACGGTACTAGTTTGATTTCTGTGAAACCGAACTTGTGAACCCGATATTTCCAGGTCGATTGTTCGAATCCACACCAGGGATCTTTTTTCGAATGTCTGAGTCCACAGTAGGGGGGCAAGCGTCGACATTGCAAGCGGTGCACTGTGGGTAGCTATCCCACAGTTCCCGCAGTCCCGCCTGCCCACTGGAATTCTGGGTGTAGCCCCCAGTGCCTTGTGGGAACGAAATTGTGTCAAGGGTCGGTATACGTAAATTTCGTCACTCGACCCACACTTCCGCCTTCCCAACGTGAAAGCGCCGGCGGGGAATGAATTCGCGCCCTTTTCCTGTGGCTGATAGCTCGGACGCCACTGGACAGTGAGCATGGAGCCCTCCGCGATTATCGCAGCTGTCCTGTCCGTAGCCAACAACTCGCGCCTTATAGCGCACCTTTTCCAGACTCTGATGCAGAGAAATCGGGAGAGGAGACAACGTAATCTCTGGGAGTACTTAAACTCTGACAGGGGCATTGATCTCTTGCAAAGCGCTGGACCCCGGCCCCTAGACATCATGGTGGCAATGGGTCATGTTGATCCCGTGGAACGGCGATGCTGGGCAAGGGAAACAAGCACTGACTGGTGGGACCGCATAGTGCTGCAGGTATGGGATGAGTCCCAGTGGCTGCGAAACTTTCGGATGCGTAAGTGCACTTTTATGGAACTTTGTGAGTTGCTGTCCCCTGCCCTGAAGCGCCAGGACACCCGGATGCGAGCTGCCCTCAGTGTCCAGAAGCGAGTGGCCATAGCCCTGTGGAAGCTTGCAACCCCTGACAGCTACCGGTCAGTAGCGAACCAATTTGGAGTGGGCAAGTCTACCGTGGGGGTTGCTGTGATGCAGGTAGCCCGTGCAATCGTTGACCTGCTGTTCCAGAAAGTAGTGACCCTGGGAGACGTGCAGGCGATCATAGATGGCTTCGCTGCAATGGGATTCCCAAACTGCGGTGGGGCCATAGATGGGACACACATCCCTATCCTTAGACCGGAGCACCAGGGCGGCCAGTATATTAACCGAAAGGGCTATTTTTCTATGGTTCTGCAAGCACTAGTGGACCACAAAGGACGTTTTACGAACATCAATGTTGGGTGGCCAGGCAAGGTTCATGATGCTCGTGTTTTCAAAAACTCTGGTCTGTTTAGACGCCTGCAACAGGGGGTTTATTTCCCCGACCACAAAATCACTGTTGGGGATGTGGAGATGCCAACAGTGATCCTGGGGGACCCTGCCTACCCGCTAATGCCATGGCTCATGAAGCCATACACGGGAGCCCTGGACACTGAAAAGGAGCTCTTTAATTACCGCCTGAGCAAGTGCAGAATGGTGGTGGAGTGTGCCTTTGGCCGTCTCAAGGCAAGATGGCGAAGCTTACTTACTCGCTGCGACCTCAGCCCTAAAAATATCCCCATTGTGATTGCAGCGTGCTGTGTGCTCCACAATCTCTGTGAGATCAAGGGGGAGACATTTATGCAGGGCTGGGAGGTTGAGGCAAATCGACTAGCAGCAGATTACGCTCAGCCAGACACCAGAGCCATTCGAAGATCACAGCGGGAGGCGGTGCGCATCCGGGAAGCTTTGAAAGCTCGCTTCCAGACAGAGCGGGTTAACCATTGACTGCTACACTTCCGTAAACAGATACTGGACCTTCCCCTGTCCCTTTACACATGTCCCGTTGCCCATCCTCCCATTACCAACCCCCTTCCCCCTCCTTGGTTCAACGCTGTAAGGTCACAGTAAAGGAAAGATTTTTTTGTGTGAACCTTTTCCTGTACTTCTTATTGGGTAATGATTATCACCGTGGAGGCATACGGCGGTTGGGGGGCGGTTTGGTTGGGGGACACTTCCCTTCAAAGGGGAAGCTCTTTACCCTGCCCAAAGCGCAGTGCCAAGAGGTGTTCCGCTTGCTTAAAGGGACAATCAACCTCTCCTAATCCCATGTGTGTGTGGTGTTGTCTATGTGCCTTTTACGTTGTGACTATCGCCTACGGATCCCACGGTGCATTGATCTATCCAGCAGGCTACTGTCAGCCGCAAAAGATCAGCGACCACCCTCCCCAAACATAAAGTGCACCACCAAACCCCCAATCCCCAGGTTTACAACGTATAAACCTGCACAACGAAGGACAGGTGTGCTTAATGCATGCAATGTGTACTGTGCTTGTCACTTCAGCAGTTACCCTGTGTGCACCCTCGTTTCTGCTCCCACTATCTGCACTTACAAAACATGTTAACCACTACCCAGACATACAAACGGTCCCATTTAAAACACTCAGGGAAACATTGGTGAACCAAAAAACCAGATTTATTCAACAGAACAATAACTTAACATGGGACCTGGGAAGGGAGGTGCTCAGGGGTGCTGCTGGATGGAGAGGAGGGAAAAGTCTAAGGTTTAGGGAATGACAGCCTTCTACTACTGCAGCGGTCTGCAGGGGTGGATTGAGTATTTCCACGCACCCTGGCTCCCCTTGTCCTAGTGACTTTTGGGGAGGAAGCCACTGGACTTGGTGGTGGGGGAGGGTGGCTTGAAAGAACATACAGAGGTGCTCTTTCCTCATGTCTCCTGTCCTGGAGAACATCCACTAGGCGCCGGAGCGTGTCTGTTTGCTCCCTCATGATTCCCAGCATTGTTTGGGTCGCCTGCTGATCCTCCTGCCGCCACCTGTCCTCGCGCGCTTCAGCCCTCTGCTCCCGTTCCCTGGCTGCTCGCTCGTACCGTGCAAACTCCTCTCTGCGGTGTGCCGCCTCCCTCTGTGACAGCATCATTAATTCAGAGAACATGTCGTCCCTGGTTCTCTTTTTGCGCCGCCTTATCTGGACTAGGCTGTGGGTGGGAGAAGCACGGGTTGGGTGGGAGACACTCACAGCTGTGGGATAAATGAAAGGGAGTGAATTCCTCAGAATGATACTTTTTCAAGAACAATGACCATACTCTTTCACCGTGAATAGGACCAAACACAGTGCCTATCACATGTACACGTACTACAAGGTCAAATACTATGCCTTAAGGCTGAATGAGTGTCTGGGGTCCCGGTATACGGATCCCAGATGCCTTGCCGTACACAGAAAATCACCTCTCTGAAAACCATGGTAAGGTGCTGACTTAGGACTGCTGCGAGATTGCTTCACAGCAGTGCTCTACTCCCATGTCTCCCTCAGTGTTCCTGGCGGCGGGCAGGAAATGCTGCTGGCCAAACCGATAATCTATGGCGGCTGTCCTAGACCACCCCCCAGTCCGCGTTGCCGCTCCAGGGAACCAAAAATGCCCGCGAACCGCCCAGCATGAACGGCTCGCCTACCCTTCCCCCCCCTCCGCGTGGCTGCTCCAGGGAACCTAAAATGCCCGCGAACCGCTCAGCGTGAACGGCTCGCCTACCCTTCCCCCCCCTCCGCGTGGCTGCTCCAGGGAACCTAAAATGCCCGCGAACCGCTCAGCGTGAACGGCTCGCCTACCCTTCCCCCCCCTCCGCGTGGCTGCTCCAGGGAACCTAAAATGCCCGCGAACCGCTCAGCGTGAACGGCTCGCCTACCCTTCCCCCCCTCCGCGTGGCTGCTCCAGGGAACCTAAAATGCCCGCGAACCGCTCAGCGTGAACGGCTCGCCTACCCTTCCCCCCCTCCGCGTGGCTGCTCCAGGGAATCTAAAATGCCCGCGTACCGCTCAGCGTGAACGGCTCGCCTATCCTATCCCCGGTTTAGCGTTGCCGCTCCCTGGGACTGTCCCTACCCGCGCACCGATATGTGGTACTGGTTTTGCTCCTGACACACTACCACCACGCGTTACCGTAAACAGCCGGGTGTCTGTCTGTAAGGGGAAAAGGAAGCATGCAGTATACTAATTATACCACTCATTCGAACAAGGACCCCATGACTGATATCACTCTGCTGAGGATTACGGAGACAGAGAAAATCTGCATGCTGCGTCAATGCAAGCAAACCCCGGGGCCGTATGCTGCCATGCTATGCAAGGCAATGATACCAGAGTACCTGCTGCTTGCATGGCGCGGGAAAGTATCCTACCATGGAGGAGACAATAAGGCAGCTCTCCCAGTGAACGTGCTAAACAAACTATCGCTGTACCTGCAAGACAGCTTCTCTGAGATATCTGCTGGTGATTACACCTCTATCCCCATACATATTGACAGACTTTTCGAATAGTTGCACGGGAAAGCGACTCAAAGCTGAAGCGCATAAGGCCAATGAAGCCACAGTTACAGAGCGCTATCACACCATAACTATTGTATTGAAAATAAATGTCTAACACACTGACCTGATGATCCCTCTCCTGATTCCTGGTCAGGAATGCTGGCTTGGGAGTGTTCGAAGGACAGCGCAGTCAGGGTGAGGAATAGTTCCTGGCTGTCGGGGAAATCTCCAGGGTGACCACTTTCGATCGCTTCGTCCCCCTGCCCTCCATCCTCTTCTTCGCCGTCAGCGAAAACCTCCTCCGATGTGTCCGTAGAATGGGCCCCGTCATCGGTGTCCACGGATACTGGCGGGGTAGTTGTTGCCGCACCACCGAGCATGGCGTGCAGTGCCTCGTAAAATCGGCAAGTCTGAGGCGCTGAGCCGGAGCGTCCGTTGGACTCTTTGGTCTTTTGGTACGCCTGACGTAGCTCCTTGATTTTGACGCGGCACTGCGTAGCATCCCGGCTGTACCCTCTCTCCGTCATAGCCTGTGAAATCGTCTCGTAAATTTTGGCATTCCGTCTTTTTGAACGGAGCTCGGCTAGGATTGATTCATCGCCCCACACAGCGATGAGATCCAAAACCTCACGATCACTCCATGTTGGAGCTCTCTTTCTATTCACCGATGGCATCGAAACCACCGCTGTAGAGCTCTGCATCATTGCCAGTGCTGCTGAGCTCGCCACAATGTCCAAAGAGGAAATGGGATTCAAAATGGCCACAGAGGAAAAAGCATTCAAATTTTCGCGGGGATTTCTCTGAGTGACAGGTCAGAGCATCCGAGTACAAAATACTGCCCTGAGCGTCCACCGAGTGGTGCACTGTGGGATAGCTCCCGGAGCTATCAGCGTTGAATTCCATCCACAGTACCTCGCATTCGACATGCCCATTTCGAATTTGGCGCTACTCCCCTCGTCAGGGTGGAGTACCGAAATCGATTCAAGGAGCCCTTACTGTCGAAATAAACTGCTTCCTAATGTGGACGGGTGAGGGATTACATCGAGTTAACGCTGATAAATTCGACATAAAGTCCTAGTGTAGACCTGGCCTTAGAAAGCCTCCACATCAGAATACCCAGTAGCCCAGCGGGTAGGGCACTCACCTGAGAAGTGAGAGTAGCCCATTCAAATCCCCATAGGTGGTGAGTAGGGGAGGCAGGGAGAGGCTGTGCCTTCCCAAACAGCCAGGCGTGGCCCCACCCACACTCCACCCCCAGAGCCCTGCTTCAGTGGTGCCACTGGGCTTCAGAGGCTGTGGCTATGCTTCCCGGGGCTGGAGGGAAGGCTGCAGCTGTGCCGCCACATGTTCTCCCTCCTGGCGCTCCAGGGCTGGGGCTGCAGCGGTGCCAACACGCTCTCCTTCCCAGCACTAGGGTTGCCAACTTCCTAAAAGCTCAAAATGAACACCCTAGCTCTACCCCTTCCCTAAGGCCCTGCCCCCCACTCACTCGGTTCTCCCTCCCTCAGGGGCTCACTCTCCCCCACCTTCACTAGGCTGGGGCAGGGGGTTGGGGTGCAGGAGGGGTGATGGTTCTAACTGGGGGTGCAGGCTTCAGGGTGGGGCCAGAAATGAGGGGTTCAGGGTGCAGGAGGGGACTCTGGGCTGCGGCAGGGAGTTGGGGGTGTGGGAGGGAGTGAAGCCTCTGGCTAGGGGTGCAGGCTCTGGGGATGGGGGGGGGGTTGGGGTGCAGGAGGGGGCTCCAGGGTGGGAGGTGCAGCTGAGGGATTCATAATGTGTGAGGGTGCTCTGGGCTTGGGCAAGGAGTTGGGTGCCAAGGGGGTGAGGACTCCAGCTTGGGGTGCAGGCTCTAGGGTGGGCCCAGGGATTAGAGGTTTGGGGTGCAGGATGGGGCTCTGGATTTGGGGGGGGTCAAGGTTGGGGCAGGGAGTTGGGGCTCAGGATTGGGGCATGGGCTTACCTCAGGCGGCTCCCGGTCAGTGGCGCAGTGGGGCTAAGGCAGACTCCCTGGTTGTCCTGGCTCTGTGTCCCGGAAGCGGCCAGCATGTCTGGCTCCTAGGTGAGGTGCTCTCGCCCGCAGGCACCACCACCCCAGCTCCCATTGGCCACAGTTTCTGGCCAATGGGAGTGCGGAGCCGGTGCTGGGGGCGGGGACAGCACACGGAGCCCTGTGGTCCCGTCCCCCCAGCCTAAGAGCCAGACCTGCTGGCTGCTTCTGGGGTGCAGCATGAGCCAGGACAGCTAGGGAGTAGCCTGCCTTAGTCCCGCAGCACTGCCGACTGGACTTTTAATGGCCTGGCCAGCAGTGCTGACCAGAGCCGTCAGGGTTCCATTTCAACTGGGCGTTCCGGTCAAAAACCGGACACCTGGCAACCCTACCTGGTGCTCCTGGGCTGCAGCAGCGCCTCCGCGCGCTCTCCATCCTGGCGCTCTGGGCCTGAGGGGGGCTGCAGTGGCGCTGCTGTGCACTCTCCCTCCCGGCACTCTGGGGCTGGGGGGAAGCTTCAGGCACTAGCCAGCTTGGGGCGGGGGCTGGCAGCTGCAGTTGGTGGGGCTCTGGGGCATGCGGAAGGGGCAGGGCCGGGTGCTAGCCTCCCCCCAACCAGCGGTTCACATACTGCCCATGTAAATCCCTTTTCATTTGGGGCTAAAGGTTATAATGGAGACCTCTATCCCCTTGAGTATTTTGTGTGGAGTTAGACATGCTCTGAGCTCACCTATTGCTTCCAGCCCTGTTGGCAAGATAGACATTGGTTGCCCTAAATCTCTTCACTAGGCCAGAGGATCAGGGCCGGCTCCAGACACCAGCGTTCCAAGCTAGTGCTTGGGGCGGCAATGTGCAAGGGGCAGCAGTCCGTGTCCCATTCGGGCAGAATGCGCCACCCGCTGCAGCGGCAATTCAGCGGCTGGTCCCACCTTCGGTGACAGGTCCGCCCTTTAGCCGTCCGCGGCGGCAATTCGGTGGTTGGTCCCACCTTCAGCCACCCGCGGCAGCAATTCGGCGCACTGCTTTGGGTGGCAGAAATGGTAGAGCTGGCCCTGCTGAGGATCATGCTGGGGTTTAGTCATCTGAGTGTCAGGCCGAGGGAGCAGTGTGCACCCCCACAGGCAAAAACTGACGCAGTTAAACTTTTGCTGTAAAAGTCCCTAAGTTGAATAGGAGTTTAGTGGATGGCAATGGTGCCTAACCCCTGGATTGGGCACCTAAAGCTCTTTATGGATCGGAGCCCTGGCACACAGGGGAAGAGAAGGAATTCCGATCCTAACAGGGAATGTGATAAGAAACATCAAAAAATAGGCCAAGGAAAGACCTATGAAGGCAAGGATGAGAAACTTGAACTTGATACAGACAATTCTTCATCCCAGAAGGAAAAACTGTACATGTAGAAATGCCCGATACCATAAGAAGATCTTAGTGCTCAATTATGTGCTTACATTTAAGCATGTGGGTAAGTTGTTGCAAAATTAGGGCTTTAAAAGGTATTATGCATTTCACCAACCGGTTTCCAGACTTTTTCGGTTTTTTTAAAAGGGACAAATTTAACAGGTAAGGTCTACGTGAGCAATAAATAGCTGAACAGAAGGGGGAAAGACTTGATAAATATTTTTTCTCTCTGGTTTAAACATCTTTAAAATAAAATATTTGCCATCTAAATGGTTATAAAATACTTAGCTTAATAACAATTAAAAAGTAAGCATGTATATTTGCCAGCTTACTGGAACCTGTGCTGTTTAAATAAAGATATACAGCAATATGGAGTTTATAGGTGGCATGTGTTGGCCCATGAGCTATGGGTGAAACCCTGGGCTCATTTAAATCAATGGCAAATCTCTCATTGACTTCAATGGGATGAGATTTTGCCCTGTTTAACCTTCCTTAAGAATCATTCATTAAAATTGTTTGGCATTCCCTTTTCTGGATGAGATTCAATATCTGGATACGTCGACTCTGACATTACAGTTACTAGCATTTGTTAATCATCATTCTGTCCCATCTCTGTAAAACACAATAAAATCCGTCACTCCTTAGTTTTTGTATGAAGTACTAGATATGTATAAAAAGTGGGCTTTTTATAATGTAAGAAAAATGAATTTGATAGCAGCTAACAAAATAACACTAAACAGATGGTCCATATTTTAAAACCCCGCTTGTCTGCCAATTTAACACACATTATTTGTAAAAATAAATATCATACTGACTGTACACAAAAGCTGAATACTTTAAATAATTAACCACAGAAGGGAGAGGGAAGCTAAGAAATGAGACTGAAGACTATGTGGTTATAATGTTATTTCAAAGTGAGGGTGCATTTAAGGTAAATTTTATGAGTAAAAGAGCTTTATCTGGGGAAAATATATGAAGATATGAAACCCACTCCACAATCCATGAAGCTCCACTGCCTGCCTCCCAATCTGCACTCTTCTTCTACTGGCCTCCTAACTGGCCTACTCAGCCTGGCTCCAAGATGTGCCTCTATATGAACCTATTTAGGGTTGGAGTATAAAGTGCATGAGTGTTCTGCCCTCTGACCCCATCTATAAAGCTCAGAGGAGGGCCCTCTGCAGGGGTGTATATTTCACACCTAAAGAAATGAGGCAAAGCCAGGCACCTTCACTGTTCCAGGGCTTCTGCTAAAGTCTGGCAGATCAAGAGTTGTCATCAGTGGAAATTCTAGGTGTCATACTGCCTAGGGTGGTTCATGACAGAGTGCCAAAAGCATGTCAGCTACCCCAAACTGGTGGTACATTCTATCATTAGATTTCACCAACCCAGTAACAAATGTGAACTCCTTTGGATCACTGTACCAGTCTTACCATGGAGTCACAGACAGTCCCCTTAGACTCTCCAGTGTATCTTGCCACCCAGGCAAGCTGGACTTAGTGATAAGTGGTCATTTACACCAAAGATTACTAAGTATTCAGGTTTCCCCCAGTCCTGAGAGACCAGTCACTTACCCCAGATCAATTTGTATCTTAGACCTCATACAAAGACAATGCTTGTAGCCAATCCTATAGTAAGCTAATTAAGGATTCATTAACTAGGAAAATGAAATGAGAGAGTCATTTACAGGTTAGAGCAGGCAACTTGTATGCACAAATGAGTTCAGTCGATGGTTCCAAAAGGTGACAGCAATGTAATAATTTGTCAGCATTGATTCTCTTTTCAGGGTTTAATGCAAGTCGACCCAGAGGGATCTCTGCTTCTTGTTTCTTAGCTCCAGCCCTTGTAAGAGCAAAGAGAGGAAAAATCTTCAAGTATTTTTATTTTCCTTTTCCAGCATTCAAACTGAGGGGATGAGGCCTTTTGCACACACTTCTCTATGGGTGGATGGGGCAACCAACAAAGCTTTTGTCCTTTAGTGGCCCACTTACATTTGATAATCCTCCTGGTTGGGCAGGCCGAGTCACTCTTCCCATCTGAGCTCACAAGTTCAGAGCAGGCATTTTTACAATTATAAAACAAACATATTTTACCTTGTAGCATGGAATAGAAATTACAAGATTAATGCACGCAGCAACTTACAAGCATTTTACAGAGTTCAAACAATCCTTACAAGTCCAACACCTGAACAATAGTAACATGTAGGTGAGCTGGGTTTCCAGCTATGAATTTGTCACTGCTCAGCTGACACCTACGGGCTTGGCAGTAGCTGGCACCTGGTTTACCAGCAACACACCAAGACTCTCCCATCTCTACCAAAAAGACCATACATAACTGTGGCAGGGCCCTCTCACTCCTGCTTCTGCTCAAGTCCACAAACCTGTCAGAAACCTTTATGCTGGTAAAACACCTGGTGCAGTTTATTTACAATGTTGGTTCCACCACCCTTGTACAATATACAGCCCTACTCCTATAGTCTTAGCCCTGGTCTACACTACGAGTTTAGGTCGAATTTACCAGCTTTAGATCGATTTAACCCTGCACCTGTCCACACGACGAAGCCATTTTTGTCGACTTAAAGGGCTTGTAAAATTGATTTCTGTACTCCTTCCCGACGAGGGGCTTAGTGCTGAAATCGACATCCCCGGGTCAAATTTGGGGTAGTGTGGATGCAATTCAACAGTATTGACCTCCGGGAGCTATCCCAGAGTGCTCCATTGTGACCGCTCTGGACACCACTTTCAATTCAGATGCACTAGCCAGGTACACATGAAAAGCCCTGGGAACTTTTGAATTTCATTTCCTGTTTGGCCACCGTGGTGAGCTCATCAGCTCAGGTGAACATGCAGTCCCAGAATCGCAAAAGAGCTTCAGCATCGACCGAACGGGAGGTACTGGATCTGATTGCTGTATGGGGAGACGAATCCATGCTATCAGAACTCTGTTTGAAAAGACAAAATGCCAATACATATTCCAAAGTCTCCAAGGGCATGATGGACAGAGGCTACAACAGGGATGCACAACAGTGCCACGTGAAAATTAAGGAGCTCAGGCAAGCGTACTAGAAAACCAAAGAGGCAAACGGATGCTCCAGGTCAGAGCCCCAGACATGCCACTTCTATGATGAGATGCATGCAATTCTAGGGGAGGCCCCTACCACTACCCCACCCCTGTCAGTGGACACCAGCAAGGGGGGAGTCTCATGCTACAGGGGTGAGGCTTTTGGGGACAAGGAAGATGAGGAGGAGGAGGACGCGGTTGAGGATAGCGCACAGCAGGCAAGCGTAGAAACCATTCTCCCCGACAACCAGGAACTGTTTCTCACCTTGGAGCCAATCCCCTCTCAACCCTCCCAAGACGGGCTCCAGGACCATGAAGCCGGAGAAGGCACCTCTGGTGAGTGTACCTTTGTAAATATAATACATGGTTAAAACACAAGCGTGTTTAATTATTAATTTCCCCTGAAGACTTGGGATGCATTCGCAGCCAGTACAGCTACTGGAAATGTCTGTTAACATATCTGGGGATGGAGTGGAAATCCTCCAGGCACATCTCCATGAAGCTCTCCTGGAGGTACTCCAAAAACCTTTGCCCAAGGTTTCTGGGGAGGGCAGCATTATTCCGTCCTCCATGGTAGGACACTTTATCATGCCAAGCCAGTAGCAAGTAGTCTGGTATCATCGCATAACAAAGCATAGCAGCGTATGGTCCCAGTGTTTGCTGGCATTCAAGCAACATCCGTTCTTTATCTCTCTGTGTTAGCCTCAGGAGAGTGATATCATTCGTGGTCACCTGGTTGAAATAGGCTGTAGGACAACCCCACCATTTGAGGTTCATGGGAAAATTTTGAAAAAATTGGTTTGGTCTCAACTGGAATGAAACCAGATTCAATAGTGTTGAAATTTCCTGTGAAATGGAAATCCTGTGTTTCAGCCACCTCTAATAACAGTGGATGACCAAGGTTGCATTAATTGAATCCAGGGCCCAACACATGCTAAAGCAAGGGACCCCCATGGTTCTGCCTCTGTGCCCCCACTCCTTGCTTAGATCAGCAGGGGCAGGGAGCCCCAACCCTCCAGCAGAGGCAGGAGCAATAGCAGGGGCCATTTCTCTCAAATGAAGTGGCAGCACTCCCCAGCCTCAGACACAGGAGGGGCCCCCAGCCCTCTCAGCTAGGAGGAATCAAGTATGGCTCCTGCAGAGCTCTGGCCAGAAAACTCCTGCAAGTTGGAGTTAAAGAAAGGAAGGTGATCTGAAAAATGGTGTTTGTTTTGGACTTTTGAGTTCTATTTTTGACAGCCTCTGTTGCCAGCCGGAGGAGAACTGGTAAAAAGTATATTAAAGGATTGAGTTTAAAAGGTCATTGGAGACTTAGTGAGTACTTAAAGGGGGCCCAAATGAAGGAGTAATTGCAGTGGGATGGCCAGAGAGGCAACCCAAGCCACGAGAGGGTGCTTGGAAGGCATTAAGTGGCTACTGTGCTACAGTCACATTTTCAAGCTTTTCTTTCAACCATTACAGCTAGACACTTAAAAAGAAAGTACATTTAAATTCTGATGCAATCACAAGACTCCAGGACCTGGGAGATGGGCTTATGATGTCTATGCTTTATCCAGCCCTGCTGACTACAAGGGGAGGGAGAAGAGAACAAGGAGAAAAATAATGCTGCTTGTGGGAGAATATTTTTCAAGAGGCAGGTCACTTCATTTGTTTTCTCCTGTTCTTTTAATGTTTTTTGTGAGAAAAAGAGCAGTTAGTGTCAGAGATAAGATTAGTGATGGAAAACCAGCTGAAAGAGATTTGTTCTGAAAACCTGAAGGAGGAATGGAGGATAAATCAAGATTTATTGACAGTAACCTTCTATAAATCAATAGGGGACTCAGAAGAATCTGGAAGAAACCTAAAAATAGCATGGGAAATAGTTAAACATTTGGCCTGTCTTCCCCATCCAAACAGTAAATTCTGCCGCAGCTAATCCAGCCAAAAGGTAAAGCAACTATGCATTCTTAAACATCACCTCCATGATGCAGAGGATGGCCGATTACTAAAATGAAGAGACACATTTTTGGCCGCAAACCAGTCATTCTGAGACTCATTTAAATCATCTGTTTGTCTCTGCAGCCTGGCTCCCTGCAGATCCCCTTCCAGGGATGAGACAATTTTTGAATAATCAGATTAGCTGGATGGTTGCTGCCATACCTTTCATACAGGCATTGCATACCAGGATGAACGATTACTTACCTTGTTCATTTTTTATTGATGAACTGTTGGTGAAATATACTGGTTTGATCATCCTAGAGACCTAATTCCTATTATTGCACAAGAAACAATAGTGCAAGATTAAATAATTTCTCCCTCCTAGTCAAGTATAAATATTGGCATATAAAGAAGCATAGGATAGTCCTAAAAGGTATCTAACCCCATAGTTTCCTACAGCCCCTTGCACTAACTTGTGATGTGGCTGTTCTTATGCTTGGGGGAAACTAGCACATCTGTTTGTTGATTTTGATATAGAAATTGATTACCTTTGGCACCTTTCCTTAGTATAGTTCCTGATTCCTGCTCTATACTCTTTTAACAACCCCCTAAATAATAGTCCCTCAGGATGGATTATTTCAAATGAGTAGATTTATTTTAGTATATCTTACTATATCAGTATGGTCCATATTCCCAATTAAATTTAGAAAAGTTGCAAGATTAAATTTCAGGACAGCATGATAGATATTTACTGTGGTAAGTACTTATGCTTAGATGTCTCAGCTTCACATGCAAATTTTGTAAAGATCTGTGTTTATGACATCTCTAGTTCTATTCTTATAGATAGCAAGTGAAAAAAATCCAAATGTAGGATCTTATATTTAAGGGTTTTCTTTTTATATTTGTCATGTCAAACAAAACAGACATCAGATTTCATACGTTCTTGTAAGATTAAATATCATATGAAAATGCATGTTTCTGATCAGTTGACAATATTAATAAGCCATTATCCCTGTGTAGCTGACGAGGCAGGCATAGGATTTTGCCAGTTGGCACAAATCCTCAGCTGGGGTAAATTGTCATAGCTCAATTGCCTTAATACATTCATAGATTCTATGACCAGAAGGGACCACTGTGGTCATCTGGTCTGAACTCCTGCATAACAGGCTATAGAAGAAGGTCCCTGAATTAATTCTTGTTTGAACTAGAACATATTTCCCAGAAAAACATCCAATCTTGATTTAAAAATTACCAGTGATGGATAATCCACCACAACCCTTGGAAATCTTTTTTCAATGGATAATTTCCTTCATTGTTAAAAATTTACACCTTATTTCTGGTCTGAATTTGTCTGGCTTCAACTTCAGGCCACTGATTTTTTTATTTTTTTTAAATAAAACTTTGCTAGACTGGAGAGCAAATATTTGTTCCTCGCATAGGTACTTACAAAGTGTGATCATGTCACCACTTAGACTCAATCACTATAAGCCATGTTTTCCAATCTTTTAATCATTCTCATGGCTCTTCTCTGAACCCTTTTCAATTTATCAACATTCTTCTTGAATTATGGGCATCAGAACTGGACACAGTATTCCAGTAGCAACTGCACCAATGCCAAATACCAAAAGATAGCATTAGCCCTTTGGCCACATCATTGCACTGGGAGCTCATGTTCTGCTGAATAGCCACCATGACTACCAAGTATTTTTCAGTCACTGCTTACCAAGATAGTCCCCCATCCTATAAGTGTGGCCTAGATTTTGTTGTGTTTTCATTTGCCTATATTAAAATGCATATTATTTGCTTGAGCCCAGTATCAGTGATCTGTCCTCTTCATTATTTACCAATTTTTGGGCTATCTGCAAACATTATCAGTAACAATTTTGTTTTCTTCCAGGTTATTGATCAAAATATTAAATAGTGTAGGGCCAAGAATTGATCCCTGCAGGACATCAATAGAAACACACCTGTTTGATGTCATAATTCTATGACACTATACAGCAGCTGAGGATCTGACCCTAAGGGCTGGTCCACACTGGGGCGGGGGATCGATCTAGGAAACACAGCTTCAGCTACGAGAATAGCGTAGCTGAAGTCGACGTTTCCTAGATCGAACTAAGTTTACTTACTGCGGGTCCACGCGGTGCAGGCAGGCTCCCCCGTCGACAGCGCTTCCTCCTCTCGCCGAGCAGGAGTTCCGCAGTCGACGGGGAGCGCTTCTGGGATCGATTTATCGCGTCCAGATGAGATGCGATACATCGATCCCAGAAGATCGATCTCTACCCGCCGAATCGGGCGGGTAGTGTAGACCTACCCTTAGTGTCTGAAGATGACCGTTGTTTGTGGGAGGATTGCGTTGTTGACTAAAAACAAAACTAAAATACTGGGTTACCTTCTGATTTCAATGCAACTCTGTAGTGTAGGATTGTTTCTGTGTAACTGGGAGCAGAATTTGGACCACTATATGCAAAGCAGATCAAATAAATATAGAAATTAAATACATAAAGTTAAAGTACTGGCACCACTGCTGCCCAAAGTCAGCAGATTGTATAACCTGCATCAGGTATATATCTACAGAGACAAAATATTTAAAAGTCAGCAGAGCTGTAAACTAGCAACCCCAGATTAGGAAAAAATGCAACCAAATTTCCCCAAACTAGTACTAATGCAGCATTATGATTATGAGATTGAGAACTCAGAAGTCAAGACATTCCAACAGATCAAACTGATCCAACACTATTGATTTGACCCCATTACACACATTCATATTTCTATTCCTTATTTTGGTTGATAATAGCAATACAATAAGGTATTCCTTTAAGTATACCATAAAACATCTAAAATGTACAATAGTAAATATGGTGTCTTTAGAAATTCCTAATGTAAAGACAAACTTTGGAGTGCTTGATCTTGAAGCCTTAATATTGTACTAATGTAGTTCTCTTGTATTCAGTATTTGATGTGCTCATGAAAAATTTCTCTTCCACAAAAGCTGCCTTCTGGAAAGAGTTTGGAATTAATCTGCATTTATTTGGTTTCTGACAAGTTTCCCCCACTGGTTTGTATCTTTCATTTTCTGTCACCTCAAAACTCATAATTAACATATCTAAAGCAGTTAGCCAGCTCTGGGTCTTAGAAACTGTAGTTCTCCATGTTTTGTATAAAATTTCAAGCAAATCATGCTGTCAGAGAGAAATATCTGGGAAACTATTTATTTATTCATATTTACTTAAAGTGTCTTTTCAGAGTCTAAGTATTGTGAAGTCATAAAATTCATCCACAAATACTCATTAGATCAAATAACCTCAAGGTGATATCAATCTTAAGAATTGAATAGCTAATGAGTTAAACTGGCTAAATATCGGTACATCATGTTACTTTAGCATTTCACAATGTGTCATTCTTTATAATTTCAGTTTTACACCAAAGAATATAATAACCCAGTTAGCCAATTAATGCTTTCAATTGTGGATTTTTCAATAATTCCAAACCCTCTTGGAATAAGGGAGTATATTACGGTATTTATATTTATCATGTCTTCCTTCAACATTCTGTCATGTTGGATTCAAATCTATCTTGGTATCATAAAGAAAGGCTCTTCCCCCCCCCCCCCCTTAAAATGATGTGCTAACAAAAGAAGTACTCACGGACGAAACCATGGTTACAATGAAAATAAGTTGTTTCTGCTCAATTTGTTGTGGCCTTCATTGTGGGCACATGTCCAGCATTCTGAAGCACAAACACTTCCTCTGGTATGTTGAAAAATAAAGTTTTCTGAGTTCAAATGTTTAAGGGTACGTCTACACTACAGAATTAGGTCGAAATTATAGAAGTCGATATATTAAAACCCAAATTTATGGAATCGATTGTGTGTGTCCCCACTAAAGAGCATTAAGACCATGAGGTCGATTGACTGTGTCCACAGTAGCGAGGCTAGCATCGACCTTCGGAGCATTGCATTGCGGGTAGCTATCCCACAGTTCCCGCAGTCTCCGCCGCCCATTGGAATTCTGGGTTGCGATCCCAAAGCCTGATGGGGCAAAAAACATTGTCGCTGGTGGTTCTGGGTACATGTCATCAAGCCATCAAACGTCCCTCCCTCCCTCCGTGAAAGCAATCTTTTTTGCACCTTTTTTCCGGGGTTTCCGTGTTTGCTACGGAAGCCTGCTCAGCTCACAATTACCGTACATCTCCAGCGTACGCCTGGACATTAGGTCTAGTGGGGATTCAGTCACACTATAATACGGGCAGAGGGACAGCTCAGCGTTCTGAGCATTGGCCCGCTAAACCCGGGGTTGCGAGTTCAATCCTTGAGGGGGCCATTCCGCCTGAGGCTGGTAGTCGCGGGACTACACAGCATAAGCTCCTTGCCTTCTAGCTGCAGATGGTGCAATATGCTATAAATGGTTGTGGTCGCGGGACCATACAGCAGCAGCTCCTTGCCTTCTAGCTGCAGATCGTACAATATGCTCGAAATTCGTGTGCTCCTGGCCGGCGGCCTATGTTGTGGCTGGCTGGGGGCGCTTGGACATAAATGGGAGTGACCAGAGTGACTCTGGTCATTCTCTTTTTTACGTTTTGTTTAAGGGAGATTCAGTACTGCCTGGAACACTGGCAGAGGGATAGCTCAGCGGTATGAGCGTTGGCCCGCTAAACCCGGGGTTGCGAGTTCAATCCTTGAGGGGGCCAGGAGATGAGGATGGCTATCAAGCATATTGTACCATCTGCTGCTAGAAGGGAAGGCGCCTAACCCTTGCTCACCGCATATTGTACTATCTGCAGCTAGAAGGAAATGAGCCTAACCCTTGCTCCCCCCTCCCTCCGTGAAAGCAACTGAGGGGGGGAACCAAAAATCCTTTCGCGCCTTTTTTCATGCGGGCGCCATATTGCTGACACCATTGTTATCCACCCGCCGCTTCTGCTCCCACTCTGCTGTCCTGCAAACAGCATACCAGGGAAAGCATGGAGCACAATCAGATCACCGCGGCTGTTCTCGCCGTTATGAACACCACGCGCATTGTCCAGGAGTATATGGCGAACGAGAACCAGGAGCTGCTAGAGCAACAGGAGGCGAGGAGGGGACAGCAGCACCCTGAGGACAGTGATGAGGACATGGACACAGACCTCTCTCAAAAAAGGCCCCCCCGCAAGGTGGACATCATGGTGGTAATGGGGCTTGTTGATACAGTGGAACGCCGATTCTGGGCCCGGGAAACAAGCACAGACTGGTGGGACCACATAGTGCTGCAGGTCTGGGATGAATCCCAGTGGCTGCGAAACTTTCGCATGCGTAAGGGCACTTTCATGGAACTTTGTGAGTTGCTTTCCCCTGCCCTGAAGCGCCAGAACACCAAGATGAGAGCAGCCCTCAGAGTAGAGAAGCGACTGGCGATAGCCCTGTGGAAGCTTGCAACGCCAGACAGCTACTGGTCAGTCGCGAATCAATTCGGAGTGGGAAAATCTACAGTGGGGGCTGTTGTCATGCAAGTAGCCAGGGCGATCACCAAGCTGCTTGTACCAAGGGTTGTGAGTCTGGGAAATGTGCAGCTCATACTGGATGGCTTTGCAGCAATGGGGTTCCCGAACTGTGGAGGGGCGATAGACGGAACCCATATCCCTATCTTGGCACCGGACCACCAAGCCAGCGAGTACATAAACCGAAAGGGTTACTTTTCAATAGTGCTGCAAGCACTGGTGGATCATAAGGGACGTTTCACCAACATCAACGTGGGATGGCCGGGAAAGGTACATGACGCTCGCATCTTCAGGAACTCTGGTCTGTTTCAGCTGCTGCAGCAAGGGACTTTCTTCCCAGACCAGAAAATAACCGTTGGGGATGTTGAGATGCCCATAGTTATCCTTGGGGACCCAGCCTACCCCTTAATGCCATAGCTCATGAAGCCATACACAGGTAGCCTGGACAGTAGTCAGGACCTTTTCAACTATAGGCTGAGCAAGTGCAGAATGGTGGTGGAATGTGCATTTGGCCATTTAAAAGCTCGCTGGCGAAGTTTATTGACTAGGTTAGATCTCAGCGAAAACAATATTCCCATTATTATTACTGCTTGCTGTGCGCTCCACAATATCTGTGAGAGTAAGCGGGGAGACGTTTATGGCGGGGTGGGAGGTTGAGGCAAATCGCCTGGCCACTGGTTATGCGCAGCCAGACACCAGGGCTATTACAAGAGTACAGCAGGGTGCGTTGCGCATCAGGGAAGCTTTGAAAACCAGTTTCATGAATGGCCAGAATGCTGTGTGAAAGTTCTGTTTTTCCCCAGTAATGAAAAGCCCCACCCCTTCATTCACTCTACTTCCCTTTACCCAAACCACCCTGCCCTCCCCCCCTCGGTCACCGCTTGCAGAGGAAATAAAGTCATTGTTGCTTAAAAATCATGCATTCTTTATTAATTCGTAAAACACAGAGGGGAAACTATGGGGGTAACTGACACAGTCTCCCGGGATAGGTGGTGGAGGAAGGGAAGCACCAGGATGGGTGGTGGAGGAAGGGAAGCACCAGGATGGGTGGTGGAGGAGGGGATGAGGGAAGGACAAGGACACACAGCACTTTAAAACTTATTGAATGCCAGCCCTTTCTTGCTTGGACTGTTCTCTTGGCTTGAGTGGTTGGGTGCATGGAGGCCACCCAAACGCGTTCTTGGGCGTCTCAGGGATGAAGTTATGGGACTCGGGAAGGAGGGCTGTTGGTTACACAGGGGCTGTAGCGGCGGTCTGGGCTCAGGCGGCCTTTCCTGAACCCTACGCCTTTCCTCAGCCATAAGCCGGAGGATTTCCGTTTGATCCTCCAGTAGCCTCAGAATTGCATCCTGCCTTCTCTCTGCACGCTGACGCCACCTACTCTCTTCATCCCGCCGCTGTCTCTCTTCATCCCACCAGTCATTGTCTTCAGCACGCCACCTGTCCGCACGATCAAATTCTGCCTTCCTGGACTCCGACAGTGTCTGCCTCCACACATTCTGCTGGGCAGCTTCAGTGTGGGAGGATTCCATGAGTTCTGAGAGCATATCGTCTCGATTCCTTTTTTTTTTACTTCTTCTAATCTTCGCTAGCCTCTGGGACGGTGATGAATAGGGTGGCGTTGAAACATTTGCAGCTGCGGGAGGAAACAAACAGGAGAGGAATAGTTTAAAAGACACATATTAGAGAACAATGCTCCAAACATTACATATCACATGTGCATTTGGTCCAAGGTTGCACTTTGCCTGTTATATTGAGGGTCTGCCGGTTTGGTGTGAGAGATCACACAAGCAGGTCCGGCGGGCAACAGAATTCGGCTTGCTGGCAGCCATGGTAAGCCACAGTCTATAGGCTTCTTTAACCTTCATAACATGTGGGATTGTTTTCAAACAGCAACCCCCTCATTTCCCATAACAAACATCCTTTGGGCTGGCAATTTAAAACTGGTTGGCAATTGAAAAGGGAGGGGCAGCGGTTTTCGGGTTAACATGCAGCGCGAACCTAATCTACACCACACACACACACACACAGACACACATCCAAGATGTTCGCTGTTCCCCCTCCCCCCACTGCGTGGGTCACAGCGGGGAAGATTTCCGTTCAGCCACAGGCAAACAGCCCAGCAGGGACGGAGCCCCTCTGAATACCCCCTTAATAAAATTTCCCGTATTTCAACCAGGTGACCATGAATGATATCACTCTTGTGAGGATAACACAGACAGATAAAGAACAGATGTTGCTTGAATGCCAGCAAACACCGGGACCATACGCCGCCATGCTTTGCAATGCCATGATTCCAGACTACGTGCTACTGGCCTGGCGTGGTAGAGTGTGTTACCACGGAGCATAGGATAAGGCTGCCCTCCCCAGAAAACTTTTGCACAGGCTTTGGGAGTACATCCAGGAGAGCTTTCTGGAGATGTCCCCAGAGGATTTCCGCTCCATCCCCAAACATGTTAACAGACTTTTCCAGTAGCTGTAGCTGTACTGGCCGTGAATTAATCATTAAACACGCTTGCTTATAAAACATGTATTAATTTAACAGAGGTACACTCACCAGAGGTCCCTTCTCCTGCATCGAGCACACCTTGGGAGGGTTCGTAGGGTACTGGCTCCAGGGTGACAAAGAGTTCCTGGCTGTCAGGGAAAAGGGCTTCTCCGCTTCCTTGCTGTGTTTGTGCGCTATTTTCAG
This sequence comes from Chelydra serpentina, assembly GCA_037349315.1. Classification (NCBI taxonomy): domain Eukaryota; kingdom Metazoa; phylum Chordata; order Testudines; family Chelydridae; genus Chelydra; species Chelydra serpentina. The sequence continues at coordinate 70,041,532 of JBAIAC010000008.1, forward strand.
CATCATTATCATCATCATGCTCCTCTGTGGTTTCTGATGATCCACATACGGAGTCATACCACATGGGTGGGTCAGTGCTGGCTGCACCTCCTAGAATGGCATGCAGCTCATCATAGAAGCGGCATGTCTGGGGCTCTGACCCAGAGCGGTTGTTTGCATCTCTGGTTTTTTGGTAGGCTTGCCTGAGCTCCTTAATTTTCACGCGGCACTGTTGCACGTCCCTGTTGTAGCCTCTGTCCTGCATGCCCTTGGAGACTTTGGCATATGTATTGGCGTTTCTTCTTTTGGACCGTAGCTCTGCTAGCACGGTTTCATCTCCCCATACAGCGATCAGATCGTGTACCTCACGCTCGGTCCATGCTGGAGCTCGTCTTCGGTTCTGGGACTCCATCATGGTCACCTCTGCTGATGAGATCTGCGCTCACCTGCAGCTCACCACGCTGGCCAAACAGGAAATGAAATTCAAAAGTTCGCGGGGCTTTTCCTGTCTACCTGGGCGGAGCATTCGAGCTCAGACTGCTGTCCAGAGCGGTCAGATGTTGCACTGTGGGATAGATTCAGGAGCCCAATACCGTCAAATTGCGTCCTCACTAAGCCTACATCGATTCGGCAATATCGCTTTAAGCGCTAATCCCCTCGTTGCGGGTGGAGTGGCGAGATCGATTTTAAGAGCCCCAGAAGTCACTGTTAAGGGCTTCGTCGTGTGGATGGGTGCACGGATCAATCGAAATAACGCTAATAAATTCGACCTAAATTCGTAGTGTAGACCAGGGCTAAATATGTCCCTATGACTCTCAGTTAGTGGAAGAGGAGCAAAACCAAACACCCTGACATGGCATCACTACTTCTTTGTGAAAACGTTTCAGTTATCATTCTTCATGCATCCTTCTCATAATTCAAAGCCAAATCAGAACAAATATCTAGACAGTTTTCCTCCTTAGATCCAGGATTAACAGTCAAATCTGAAATCAGTGGGTCTACTCATGAAATAAATTACTACTCAGCAAGAATAAGAGTAGTCAAAACTGATCAACAAATACTGCATGAAAGCAGGTGTCTTTTCAAAACAAATTAACTATCTTCTGTATCATAACACCAGCTGCAATGGAAAATCCTAGTGCCTCACATTCAGATTTTGCAGGACAAAGGATTCTTTAACCTCACAGATTTTTTTTTTAACCTCACAGCACCAGGTCTTGAATATTATCTACATGCACTTGTATTCCATATTGGCACTTTTAGGGTCAGATCTGGACACCCTCTCATTCACATTTAGTATGGTAATCTGTGATTAGTCATGGCTTGAAAGTCATGATCTAATTGTGGAGTAATGAACTCAGTCTGAGTAAGAGCACCAGCATTTAGCTTTTAAGTAGCAGAACTCTTCATAACAGGTTTTTGTTTTGTCTCCCGCTGCCTTCCTTCCCCTTACTCCCCAACCCCCGTGGGTAGGGGCTGCTTTGTATAGGTGAACATTTATATTCATGTCAAATTCAAGCATTGCCTGGTCAAAACAGAAAATGCTGTTCTGTTTTCCCATCATAAAATGTTGTACAGCTATCCTGAGAGAATTATTATAAACAAACATACACAAAATATCAGGCTGAAGTTTAAGCAGCAGAGCAGCAGTTTAGTGATGTAGGACACAGAGGCTAAAGAGGTTTTTCCCATAGGAACAGAAGGTTTGCCATACTGGAGCAAACCGCTGGTCTATCAATGCCTGTATGGAACTTCTATAAATGGTCAAGAGCTGGTCCCTCAGGGAGGTGGATTACGTACACTGACAGGAGAATCCCTCCCATTGACATAGGTATTATCTACACTGAAATGCCACTGTGGTTCAGCTGCGCCACTGTAGTGTTTCAAAGGTGGACAAGTCCTTGAAAGTTGCTGTGGATTAAGGTACATTTTTTCACATATGGAGAAGAGAGCAACAAATTTCATTTGCTGACTGAAATTTTCAGGCTCCTTTATATTCTGCAACCTAGAATAAATGAAATATCTGGACACCAAACTGGAGCAGTTTAAATCTCTGCCTGCACAAAAGGAAGATTTTTGTAACAGGCTTTGATCATTTGGGAGCAGGGCCGGCTCTAGCTTTTTGGCTGCCCCAAGCAAAAAAAAAAAAAAAAATCACGGCCACCCCAAGAATCCCCTGACTGCCACCCCTTACAAGGAGCCGGCCCTGTTTGTGAGTGTGACATTGTTACTGTATGATACTCAGTATAGCAACAGGAAGATAGAGTGAGTGCCTGTTAGGTCAGATGCAAGTGTAAAGGTGCTAATCTTTAAAACAAACAAATACTTCTAGACAAGCCTAGCAGACCTAATGTGCTGTAGAACAAGCTACCTCAAGTGCAGAAGGCTTTTAAGACTTCTAGATTTTCCTTGGCTGAGTGGGCTAGAGACATGTCTGACCTCATTCTCAGAGAAAAATTTGGTAGGGGATCCACAGGAAATGTACATAATCCACCTGTGGCATGAGTAAATAGTTTCTGGAAAGGCTAAAATACAGCTGGCTATAACTCCCTCAAGGGGAAAATTGAATCTACAAGGTTGAAAAGATGGACATAGAGTAGTCATTTAAGAGTACAATAGAACTAATACATATTCATGAATACGTCAGTTAGTCAAAAGTAATACTGCCCTGGCAAGGCACCTACTTGCTGGAGAGGCAAATGACATTCCAGAATGCTAAAGTAAATTGGTTCCAATGTGCAAACAAGGGCGTGATATAGGTGTCCATATGGAATCAGTGGTTCATGAATTATTGAAGAGTGGCAATCCTCTCACACGTGCCTCCTTAAAATGGCATAACAGATTCCATGAGTATCTTCTCTCATTGATGTCCATATCCAACAAGCATTGCTCATAAGCAAAAAAGGTAGTGGTTCTGACTACCACTGCTCCCCATTTTTCCATAGCACTGACAGGCAAGCAGTGTTTTCTTCCTGATTCATTATTCATCACCAGATTTTGCAGTTGGAATATTGGTTTAACTAACTTTTTTTTTAAATTAAGCCAAAGCAATATAAGGCAGTGGTAAACCTACATAAGTGTGACCACACAAAGGGTTGCACCGGCATAACTAATTTAACTTAATAACAAATTGTAGTTAAACAAAAGCCTTAGTTAATAATTCTGTGGAACATGTACAAAGCCTAAAAGCCAGCTAGCTCAGTTTTAGCTGTATTTGACTCTGCTGGACTAACAAAAGTAAAAAAGAAAAGTCACCACAGTTATTCTTTTATTATATACAATTCTGCTACATGGAGAAATTATGTAACTTACTAGTGAAGAAACAGAGTGATAGAAAGTAAGTGAGTGGGGTGAGGGACGGGGGGAGAGAAAGAAGGCATGGTTGTCTCATTTGTGGATATATGGGTCCAAGAGTGGATTTTTGGAAACAGCCTGCACAGGAATTAAACTGAATTTAGAATGAAGGGGGGAAATAAGCTTCCATCTCTCTTGACCTTAGCTCTATGGGGCAGAGACAGATCAGTTTGAGAGAGGGGTGGGGGTGTGGGGGGGGGTGTGTGTGTGTGTTTGTTTTAAGGAAGTATTATTACTAAAAATGGTGGGGCAAATTCACTTCTTAGGCCTTGTCTATATTACCGCGATAAGTCGACCTAAATTATGCTACTCCAGTTACGTGAATAATGTAACTGAAGTCGACGTAGCTTAGATTGATTTATCACGGTGTCAACACCACGTTGTGTCGACAAGAGACGCTCTCCCACTGACTTATCTTACTCTTCTTGGGGAGCTGGAATTCCGGAGTCAATGGGAGAGCGCTCTGCCATCAACTTAGTGGGTCTTCACTAGACCTGCTAATTCAACACCTCAACATCGATCACAGCAGTACCGATTTACCCATAAGTGTAGACATTGCCTTACTTACATTAGTATCACTTAGAATTTGGTCCAGAAAGGACCACTTTAATCAGTGGTATAACTCCATTGACTTTAGTAGAGATGAATTTGGCCCCAAGTGTTTTATACCTTTTTGCAGCTAGAAAAAAAAATCTGCTTTTTCAATCATAGTCTTTTCTAGTTCAAAAAATGTAACTCAGGGGAGGTATGTGGGTGTGATTTGGGCTATCAGAATTGCTTACTAGAGTTTTAAATCATGAACAAACTGTATGATTCATTTAATTCCAATACTATATTATTTCTACAGCATTTGTCACAAATTATATATGTTTTATTTTGTTTCACGTGTAGGAGGGTTCTTGTAAAAACCCTTGGTTCTAAATCTCTGTTTCTTGGAGAGCACTGTAGAAGCATTTTCATTCTTACCTCATTGTGTTGGACATGGGGAAGGAGGATATTGAAGCTAGGCACTGTTTTCTGATCAAATGTTGTGTACAGCCCCAAAACTCAGTAATAATTGAACAAATTATGCAAATTTCCCATATTAAAAAAGTGGCATGTACATTTCACTTTGCTAAATATATATTAGGATGTTGAAAATGTACCATAAATATTCTCATGGCCATGAGAGTAGAACATTTGAGGCACCCCTAATGCTCAGGCAGTGTGGAGGCATGAGGCATAATGCCTTCTGGGGTGATGGATAATCCTTGTTTATTGTTAAAAAGGTCCAGCTTGCGCTGTGTAATGATCTGGGTCACACTCTCCCAAGAAAACCCCCTTCTTAGGGACACTGAATACTGGCAGCAATCCAGGTCCACTCTCTGTTGCCTTCAGTCAATTTGACTGTCTCGTATACAGAGGGAAAGGATGGAAAGAAGATCCCTGAAACCACTCTCCACTCTAGGGCTCCATTCAGAACCAGCCATAATTTAGCCCTAAGAGCCTTAAGTTTTGGAAACAACAGGCATTTGTCTCAATCATTTTATTTGATACTAGGCACTTCTCACTTGATCTGCGCAAAACTTTCATAGTGAAACCCGAAGCTTGGGCCAGCTTTGCTGAAATGTTTGTGAACCTGAGTTTAAACCATATCCACAATTAATTATGTGGAAGTCAGGCAAAATTGTTGATATCACTTGCATGTTACTTCATTTGTGGATTCACTGAGTAAACATTTGAGGTTGCAAGCCCACATGAACAAACCCATCAAGTTTCACACTGTTCTACTTTCCACTCTGAAACAGACAATATTTTTTACAACTTGCTCTGACAAATAAGGCATCAAAGGCTTGTGAGTGTTTTATGCTTCTACGACACCACAGAATATTTCCCAACTTTGTCATATGCTAGTAGTAAGAATCAAGCAGCTTTATCTGGGCATTGAAAATATGTCTTTAATGTGCTACACTTTCTTTTAGTTACAGCTCTAGTTGACTAATTTGTTATGTTGTGTCATTTTTTTCCTGCAAAAAAGAATTAGTCATGAGTAAGGTAATGAGCCAAACTGTGTGGGTGTATCACTGCCAGTACATAGGGCAAAACCAAAATATGCTTATCACAGCTTCAAAACCCCAACTTACATGTTTTCTCTCTTGACAGTCACAAGATAAAACAGAGCAGGATGCGGACTCAGGACTAGAAGAGAATATTACATGCATTTAATACTTATCTCAGATGCTCTGTGATTGCAGTGTCAGAACTGAACAAATGCAATTTTTAACAGCTGCTGTAGAGGTGGAAAATGCTCGAGTGATTTAAATCCACAAATTAGTTCATGCTGTATATACTACATATATGAGATGAACAGGTTGAAAGATGCTCATTATGCCCATCGGCAGTTTTATTCTGAATCCAGAAAATGACTAGTATATTCAGTATATTGTTGAGCTGATAATGCTAGGTAACAAGGCAGAAAGCATTTTAGTTGGAGTCTATATCATCAAATAGATCTATCCAGGTACTATATAGCCCTCAAAACTGTAGCATAGGCCCCTTTAGTGACACATCATTGTCATTCTAAGATAAAAGCTGGCAGACACTGAATGTAAAAGCTTTTGTTGCTCGGGCAAAAAGCTAAAATATGGCTTTAACTATCTATAGCTTATTGGCCAGCATAAAATAAATGACTCTGTATGTAGTGAATGAAATGAATGCCAAGATTAAATGAAATAAATCAAATATTTCCTTTGTACCCGGATTCCAAATGACTGAAAAGGAATATGACAATTTTACAAATCATTTGCCTACAGAATGATTCAGAACTGTTGCAGGCAACATTCTTCTCTTTCCTTATAAGGACCCACGTAGGATATACATAAATATTGATTAATATCTTGCAATGTATGAATCATGATTAAAAAAGATTAAATGACAAACCAAGAGAGAAATGGTAAGAAGTACAATCCCATGGATCACCTAATGTATTGTGTTAGTGAAAGCAGAGGAAAAGGCAAGGCACGATGTGCATTAAATGTTTTAATCTAGTCACAGTTTAACTCAAAACTTAACATTATTTTAAAAATAAGGTACCTAAGATGAGATGACTAACTAGTTTCTGGGACACAGCAGTAAAGCTATGGCATACAAAAGGACTTAAGCTACAAAGAGGAGGAAGGACTGTCCAGTGGCTAGAGGTTGCTCTGCTCAGGATTGCAATGCCTGAGGGCATGTCTACACTTACAGCATTGCAGCTGTAGCTGCACTGTGCCACTGTAAGACTTCAGTGTACACACGCACTACAGCGAGAGGGAATCCTTCCCTTGACCTAGCACTGTCTACACTAAGGCAGGCATAGTTACGCCTCTCAAGGGTGTGGATTTTTCACACCTCGGAGATGTAGCTGTGCCGATGTATGTTTGCAGTGTAGATAAGCCCTAAGTCTCATTTTCAAATGTGACGAAGGCCCTTAGGAAATTCCAGTGTGCACTAGTGTGTTATGCACACTAACTGGCCAATGTGGATCCTGAAACATTCCCTAGTGTGGATTAATGTAGCACATTAAAACAGGACTACATGAAAACGCACCGGGGGACTTTTAGTGGGCACCAGCTGGATCCACACAGGCCAGTTTGCATGTGCACTGGAATTTACAACATTCTAGTGCAAACTAATGTACCATGTAGACAAAGCCACTTCTAGCCTACTGGGAGCCCTAAGAAGGAATATTTTTAAAAAATGAATAGGGGGCCACATCAGCTGCTCAGGGCCCTAAACAATTGCTTAGTCTGCTTATGCCTAGTGCCGGCTCTGCATGTAGACAAGCCTTAAATCTCATTTATTTTCGATGAGATTGAGGCTCCAAGTCTTAAATCAATGGTGCCTAAATACCTTTTGAGGATCTGGGCCCAAGTGCTTAAGTCACCTTTGAAAATGAGACTTCGTTCTTACCACATTGAGTGGGAAAATGCCAAAATACCCTTAAAAATCTGGGCCTTCGTGTCTGTGTGCCTCAGTTCCTCATCAGTATCCCCAAAATGGGGATAATAGAGCTTCCCTATGTCACAGGGTTGTTGTAAAGATACACACATTAAAGACTGTGAGGTAACTCACATATTGTGGTAATGGGGCTATAGAAATATTATAAATAGAAATGCCATGGAAAAGATGGATCTTCAGGGCTAACATGAAGTTCTAAACACCTAACTGCAATCTTTCTCTCATAAAAAATAACAATTTCATCTAGTGTATGATTTTGTCCTTTGTGGGAAACTTGATTTTCCCATAGATTATCTTGTTGGTCTCAGGGTATGAACAGAGGAATGGTACATTCATAGGGAAACCCAGAGCCACCACTACTCCTCGGGCATCCGTGTCAGCACCACTCCTTGGGGAGCTGTGTTTCCTGCCTACACCTAGATCAAACCACTCCTCAAAGAGGATAGTATCATACCATATCTAAAGTAATAATGACAGTGTCTGTGTTATCTGATATGGAGTTTGAAAGCAGATAATGCCACAGAATGGCTCAGAGTTGGCTTTAAATGCTTTTAGGAAGCACTGCAGGATTGTGAAAGAAAGACCAGTAAAGGACGCCTGATACCCTTACATCAAGTATGAATCTATATATATCAATTGATAATTCAGTGCTGCTGGGGAAATGGTAAAATATACTGACTTCACCCACCTGCAGCAGGAAATATGCCCTGTGGAAGTGAGAAAATTATACTTAAGTCATAATTCTCCATTTGTATTAATTTTAATGGCAGATGAAACAAAAAATATTTTCAGCCAGTGTAGGCTGGGTCAGATGAAAGGAAAGAAGAACCTGCTAGGTTTTCACAGAATTGTCAGCTGAATCCATACTGACTACAACAGGGCCTGTACTGTACTGTATAACAGCTAGATTGCCTGTACCTACATGGCCCTGGAATTTTTAGTGTCTCTCTATCAATGATCAATTCTGATTGTTTTTCTAAAATCATCCACAACAGTGAGTCCTGTAAATGTTAAAGAGGTTAAAAAGTGGGAACATGGCTAAGAGGTGATGCTAAGCTGTAATACATACAATTTAGTCAGTGTTTGTTGCCCACTTACAATTAATAGTAAAGAAAATATAGCCAGTTGATAAGATCACTGTAGATTGGAAACCCAAGGCAATAAAGAAACTATAAGAGAAAGATGTTCATTTCACATTTAAGGGACATTGCTATCCACTTCTTTGCAGGAATCATGCCTTCTGAGTCTAGTCCGCTGACCGGATCAGAGGTGATTGACAGCACTGGGCTCTCACCATTGGCAAACTTGCATATGGCTGCTTCTCAGTCTCTTTGGGCGCAGTCTTCCACACTCGCATACACATCCTTTCACTTGCCTAATTCCCCATAATGATTTCCAAGGGCTGGTCTACACTAACCCCCCAATTCGAACTAAGATACGCAACTTCAGCGTGAATAACGTAGCTGAAGTCGAACTATCTTAGTTCGAATGAAAACGAGCTGGATTACCAGCATCGACGGGGGAGCACTTCCTGGTTCGATTTATCGCGTCTAGACAAGACGTGATAAATCGATCCCAGAACATCGATCCCACGCGTCCGACACGACGGGTAAGTGTAGACCTACCCTAAGTGTTATCAACTGCATCTTTTCCCCCCTAGAGTCTTGAGTAAAGAACTTATGAGATCCCATTTCTGATCCTCTTCAACCTATGCCACTGTGTGTGGGATGTTATCCATTGGAGAACCATTTTTATCCTCCTGTCTTGAGGGGAAATCAGCTTTACCTTTAGGTTAGACTTCTTTTTAATGCTCCTTTAATTAAGGTTTTGTGATGCTGTTTCCAAATCTTTGGTTGGAGAGAGGAGCCTCATTTCTTCCTCCAACCTGTACCAGTCTGTTTTTTCATTATGCAATTCCCCCCCCCCCCGCCCCGCCCTCATTTCAGCTGGCTTTTCACAAAGAGTAAGTGAGCTCTCTCTCAGTTCCTTTTGCATGTCCTGGATCTGCACTTGAAATACAGCTCTCATATACTCCAGGAGCTCAGTCTGAACTTAGGGCTAGAACCCTGGCTTCTCTTTCAGGGCTTACTACTTGGCTTCTTGCAAAGCAGAAGTTCCATTCGGTGCTTCTCAACCAAAGAGAGCAGGGATCTCATGCCCTCTCCTCTCAAGGCTGTATTAGCGGCCTTAATTTCTACCAGCTTCTGTAGTGGGTTTTGCTGCACCCTCAGATCTTTCTGTAACAGCAAGTGCTGTTCCTTGTCTTCTATCATCTTCAGATGGGCTAATTCTTGCTCTCATTTTATGGCTTATGCAAAGATCTGGTCCCTTGAGGAGCATATTTCCTTTCACACGTGCAAAGCTGCTGCTTTTTGGTCCTGTAAGTGTCGAGCAGTGCCATGATTTCTGCCTTGACCCTGTCGGCCATGTAACCCTGTCTTCTAACTCTCTTATTTCCACCATTACTACAGCTTCTATTGTGGACACTACATCTGTATTTGGGGCGGTCATCATCCTGCACCATTCTCCAAGATGTTTTATCTCTTATCCCACACACAGGTGCAAGTCCCTTGGTAAATTCTGACTGTTTTCCATTTCACTGTCCATGCTTGTAGACATGCAGCTCCACCCTCTCCTGGGCCACCTTGTTAGTCGTTTCTATTCCTTAATTTGTTCCAGAGGGTGGCTGTTGATTTCAGGTCCTCATCCTTTCTCTGCTTAATCGCCTCACTTTTGGTCCTGCTGTGGTAAAGAGCTTCCTTCTTCAGCTATAGCCTCAAGCAACTTTCTTGCTGCTTCTTCAGTTTCTAGGAGAGCTTGTTCAGCTCTTCCTGAAGCAGAAAGGTCTCTGCATGCTTTGTTGTCTCCAAACTCTGCAGTTGCTCCTTTCGCAGCACTCTCTTTCTCAGTCTTCCATTTCGCCTCCACTTCTGATCTCAGCTTCTAGTCCTGGGATAGTAGGTGTGCAGATCTTGCTGTTGCTCGGGATCTCCTCCAGTCTCTCCTGAACCTTGTCTGCTCAGTCACACTCCAAGTGCAGCTGCCATTCAAAACCTTCAGTGCAGTACTGCCTTTCTTCTTCAGGATGTGCTGTCCGTCCATGGTGTCTTTCACCTTCAGTCTCAGCTGGTTGATGATGTCTGACAGTCATTTTAATCCTGTCTGGCTGCTCTTTCCAGAGTCCTTCCATCAGGAGTAGTAGGGCTTGTTCACACTCTTTCCATTTCATATCTTGGGTATTTGTCCAGGAGGACTAGTTTATTTTCCACCTTGGCTGCCTGGCGCATCTTGGACTCCACATCCTATTGCCATTCAAACTGTGCTATCCTCACCTCCAAAGAAGTAGTTCTGTACTTAGACAGCATGATGAGGTCCATCACCTGTAAGTTGTCCCTTACGTTTGTACTTGCTTAACTCTGCTGCTCTTGTGGTTCAGTTGTTCCCCATTTGTGCTATTGCTGTGCTCCTCCTTGAGTTCAGCTATTTGGGTCTCTGAGCATTGCTCCTCTCCTATGGCCAAGGCTCTCTGAACTTGAGTGTCGACCACCACCACGACCAGTTCTTCACAGTCAGGGGGTGTCTGGTATTTTCCACTTTGTTCAGCTGTAAACTCCTTCTGCACCTCGAGCACTGTAGACACAACCTGCCCATGCAGGTGCTGGAGTTGCATCCTTAACTGCTGATCTCTTAAGGACTCACACTGATCTTTTCTCCTGCAAGAGGCCAAGTTCCTTTTCCAATGCATTGATCTGTCCCTTAATCTTAGCCATTACTAAATGACTTCAGGACTTACATTTCAGTAGGAAATCCTGCATGTGGCCCTGCAAACTGAATAGCTGTTCAACCATATCATTAATGCTCTTGTCATGTGTTTCCTGGTACCCTAGAAGCTCCGGACCCAGTTTGACCTTCCCCAAGCTTCCTTGACTTCAAAATACCAGACAAGGGGCTCATAGTGTATAAACGGTGTTCAACAATCCCAAGGACTTTCCACAGCCTGCTGGGATCTTCAGGAAGGAGAGGAGATAAGTGAAATTTCATAGGGCCTCACAGCCTCCTCTTCTTAACACATACTGATTTCTCCCTTTTTCAGCCACCAACAGGGTCTTTAGTGAATGCAACTACTAGGAAAAGCTGCATCATGAAATGAAAGAAGTCCAGAGGGCTCTTTGGGCCTCATTCAGCTCCACTGAAGTCAAAGAAATCTGTCCATTAACTTCAAAGAGTGTTGCATCAGGCCTGTAGTAAACATGGCATGATATTGCCTGAGCTTCACTGACTAATACCTCGTGTATTTGGCTTCAGCATATATTTTTTGTCTTAATTAGATTTCATATTTTTATGCTCAATGCTTCTTTATCCTGTTTCTAGTTACCCTGTTTGTTCATTAAATCATGTTTCTCTTTAAATGAATTTAGTGCTCATTAATTTAAATTTGAAGACTAACGCCCTCTAACTTCAAAGAGAATGTGTTCAGGCTTTGACCCACCCCACCACTCCATGGTAGATAAAGAATTGGGTTGAATCGATTCTAACCAAAGGGCTCACATGTCTACCTGACTCTAGTAAATACTACTTTTCTGGGTTTCGTGCATATTAGTTAATAATTAGCAAAGAGTTACTTCCTTATTTTAATCCTTAAACTTTTTATTTTAAATATTTTATACAAACTTCACAATAGATTGCATACTATAAACATAGCATAATGTGCAAAGCATGTGAGATTATTATACCAAGTTAGAACTGTGATTGAGAGAGTGCTTGGCAGATTTGTCCTATTTTAGTTTATTTTTCCACTAAAAGGTCTTTTTACCTGCGTTTTCTCTGTTTGACCAATTGCAGGAGCAGGAGGACTTTTAACAACTGGGGCACTAGTACAAGCTAATAATTAAAACAGCACAAATTAATGAGATTGTAAAGCTAACCATAGAGGTAAATATGTGCATATGCATTGTGAGGCATGAAAAATCATTGAGTCATATAATTGAAATCAGTCCCTCTTAAAGTGGAGAAGCAGGAGAAGGAAGGATAGTCTTGTGCTAAAGGAGATATGAATTCTGTTTTTACCTCTACCACTAACTTCTTGTGCAACCTTTGGCTAATCACGTTGGCCCAGCTCCACAGCAAGACTTTAGCATTGTGATGCTAAGTGGTGCAATGCCTTGAAAATCACAGGAACAACACTGTGATCCATAAGCTACCCTAAGCTCCCCTTTACAATGAGGGGGGAGAGACATCCTAGAATGTGATCCACAAAACCCTGCATGCTAGGAGGGGAGCTGCCTAAGCTAGCCAATTGGAGATGTTGATAAGAGGAGTGTGTCTTAAGTCCCTCCCCTCTTGCAGAGATGGGTGCCTTCTTAGGAACCTGTGTCTACTAGCTCTCAATGAAGTGGGGGAAAATAGGTGTTCCTCTGCTTAACTTGCATGCAGGGCCTAATCTGGGGTGTAATCAGAGGCCCCTAACTCCACACAAAATGGCGGAGAGAAGGTGCTCTCTTGTAACATTTATCCCAGGGAGTAGGGTACTCAGCTGGAATACGAGAAACCCCTGATTCAAGTCCCCTCTCTACCAAATGAGGGGAAGGGATTTGAAGAGGGATATGTCACTTTGGTGAGTGATCTAACCATTGGGCTAGAGTTTCTCACATTTTTTGTGCTCCAATATATAATTATTCATTTATTTAAAGTGGAAAAAACTTCAATAGGAGAAGTTGAGGGATATCCTACAGCCAAGGGCACTCACCTGTGAAGTAGCAGAGCACTGTTCAAATCCCAACTCCTCCTGAGGGAGAGGAGGGAAATTGAATTGGACGTCTCCTACATCCTAACTTAGTACCTAACTATTGAGCTAAAGGTTATAAGGGAGGGTCTCCTTGTTCCCCCTCCCCAGCTGTTTTGTCTGGAGTTAAGTGGCCTCTGAGCACACCTATAGAACCAGGCCCTGCACGTGAGTTATGAGGAATGCCAGATTTCCCCCCCTTTATGGATTTCTCTAGGGCAGGGATTGGCAACCTTTGGCACGCGGCCCTTCAGGGAAATCCACTGGCAGGCTGGGATGGTTTGTTTACCTGTAGCATCTGCAGGTTAGGCTGATTGCAACTCCCACTGGCCACGGTTCGCTGTTCCAGGCCAATGGGGGCTGCAGGAAGTGGTGCGGGCTGAGGGATGTGCTGGCTGCTGCGTCCCACAGTCCCCATTGGCCTGGAACGGCGAATTGTGGCCAGTGGGAGCTGCGATCGGCCAAACCTGCAGACGCTGCAGGTAAACAAACCGGCCCGGCCCGCCAGCAGCTTTCCCTGATGGGCCACGCGCCAAAGGTTGAAGATCCCTGCTCTAGGGCTTAGGAGGGAGATAAGCATCCCGCTGCTTTTAGAGAGGTACTGGTGTGTGCATATCCAGAGGCAGAACCATAAGCACCCAGTCAGTGGTGCTGGAACACTTTTTACAGTGGGGGTGCTGAAAGCCAGTGGTCCCCAAGCTTTTTACTTTGCACCCCCCCTTACCCTTCTCTGTGCCCCCTCTTCCAGGACCAGACCATGGCTCTGGGATGGGGAGGGGGAAGCAGACAGAGGTAAAGGAGCTGAGGCTGGGACCACGACTGGGGCGTGAGCAGAGCCCTGGGCACAGGTCCTGCAGCTGGGACCCCGGGCATGGGTCTGGCAGCACCATGACCCTGCGCAAAACCTGGGGTACTGCAGCACCCCCACATCCTTGGTTCTCACCCGTATGTATCCAGTGAATTTTTACCCTGAAAGCTTAGGTGCAGAGTGAGTTTAAGTGCCTACAGAGTTAAGCAGCAGCCGAGCAGGTTTTTGTGGATTGTAGTGGTGCCTAAATCTGGGGAGTAGGAAACTAAGTACCTTTGTGGCGCCAGTCCTTAATCTTTTTGGGTCTCAGTTTCCCATCTGCAAAATACTTCTCTACTTCGCAGGAATACTGTGAGGCTACCAGATACTACAGTAATGGGGTACTATAGAAAGAGCTACATGGAATACAGGAGCTAAGTCATTTAAAAGGGTTTTAAAAATAAATGTATGGACTTTTTTTTTTTTAAATAAAAATGTCTGGTACTGTATGTAACCCATGACCGTCCTAATTGTGGTGTTCAGCTCTCTCTCATGAAAAGTGAGGAGCCATGACTGATCACTGGCACTGCACCTAGGGTGACCAGTCAGCAAGTGTGAAAAATCGGGACAGGGGGTGGGAGGTAATAAGAGCCTATATAAGAAAAAGACCCAAAAATCGGGACTGTCCCTATAAAATCGGGACATCTGGTCACCCTAACTGCACCTTACACCCAGTGACAACCTTGAACATCGAGGTTCCAACTGTTCCCAGAGTAATTTAGATGAAGTTGTAAGTGAATAACAGAGGACAGATTTTGGTCTGTTGCCGGTTGAGGGTGTTTTAGTTTATGCATCCTCCTTCTCTTTTTACTTTAATTTTTTATCCTTGTTTTCCTTTTTGCACAGAGGACTGGTGCAGCAAGGTGAAAGGAGCTTATCTCAGACTGAAGCAGCACCTCTACTGTGCAAGATTTGTAGCTTACCTGAAACTTATCTGAAAAACCAAATATATTTACTTTTTGGAAACTCTGATATAACACTCCATAGAAAGTCTTAGATGCACACAGAAAGGCTCAGATCCTGTGAACATTTTCACATAGGCTTGACTTTGGGGGGGGACACTACTCACAGGAGTAAAGTGAAAATTAAGTTTATACATAAGTGTTTACAAAATGAAGGCCTAACAGCTAGAATGGGTAAAAAGAATGATGTCTGGAAGGGGGAGCCTACAAGTGAAGATGGGAATTTTAATGCTACTATGATCCTACTCTGAGAGATGGGGAAAGAGTTGCAACAGCAAACCGCCCCCCCCACACACACACACACATGGCTTTTAGACAAACAAGCAAAATGAGAGAAATTGCAATGCTGATGCAAAATCTTGTACAATGCATTTTGATTTTTCTCCTCAACCTGTAGCGACTATTATATATCATTTCATGATCAGAAGGGGCATTGCCCAGACATTTAGAACTGTGTATACTAACACCTCCTTTCCACTGCAGAAATACATCTATCTTGTTTCTTACATGCCCACTCCCCCCACCACTCACCATAATGTCTGAGCACATCCCACAAATAAAAATGACTCTTTTTGCCGCCTTCTCTGTCATGAAGAAGCAGGCTTTGGGAGGGGGGCATATGTATCAGTATGACAATAGAGGTCCTGCCCAGGGAAAGCCAGGGGTGAAGTTTTGGGTTCCTGGGGGGCAGAAAAAACCTTTCGTTCTGATCTGCTGTTGCTATTTGGGAAGCAGGAAAGAAATGAAACTGCAGCGTACCCTCTAAACATCCCTCCCCCTCACTAAATTAGAATCTTGTTAATCTGTTTTGCTAATCTGCACAGCATCCCTTCCTGTCAGTAACCCCCACATATAAAACATGTGAGATACCTGCATTCTGCCTTTCTGACTTCTGGTCCCATGCCCAAGAGCATTTTCCTCTTCAGCTCCCTTGAGCCCTAAGGTCTCTTCCATCTCCTACACTGCCACCTCAGAGCCCTGAGACATTTTTTCTTTTTTCTTCTGTTCATCCCCTCGGTAGAATCAAGGGGTAGCTCTTGTCCTACGAATGTCCCTTCCTGCTCCCTAATCTCCATGGTAACTGCAGTGCTGTCTGATTGTGAAGTCCCGTCATGGATCCTTGGATCCTAACTCCCAACTTGTGCCCAGAACCATGGTTCCTGCCCTAACCCCATCAGTGTAAACCAGCCCTGTTCTGAAAGGCTACCTCAAGGAATGAGAGTCATTTAGTCTCCAAGCAAACTATCTTTGGCTCTTCAGTGAGACTCTCAACCATGGTTATGGCATTCTTGTTATTTCTGCACCATAAACACCTAATTAGGAACTGGTCTGAGATCACCAAATTCATTTCATATACTATGCTGACCGTCTCTTAATGATTTTTTATCTAAATTGCATTTCAAGTAGTGGCTTAGACTTGAAAAGATCCATAGGTCTGAGCCATCCAGTTTCTTTACTTGAACAATTGTAATTAACCCTTTGATACCATTATTCCTTTCAGGACCCAAAAAAGTTTGAACCTTTTAATTTTGTTTCCAGATTAAAAGAACAGAAACAGACAGATCAGAATTTAAAGAGGTAATATAAAAATAAGTCAGCCTCAGAATCCACCTGAACACCTCGGGATTCATGATGCTTAAAGTTAATTTCTACCACAACCCAACTGCTTAAACTGAGGATTTAATTAGCTCAAAGATCTCATATAGATGGCATTAAAAAATTAAAACCACACACTTCTCGGGTGTTTTCCCATTTTCTTCACTAAAGCTCCCTTTTGTTTGCCCCCTCCCCCCCAGATACCCTCCCTTTTGACCCACTCCTACCCTACTTTCCTTTCAATCACCACACAACCTTCCCTTCCTCCCAACCCTATCACTCTCCAAAGAGAAGCACGCAGATTATTTACTTTTAGCAGCTCTAACCACACTGCCCTCTGCTGACCTGTTATTGCTCATCCAATTCATCACACAATAGACTGACAGCATGTGTATTTGCAGTGCTGTGGAGTCAATTCTCTCAGCCCATAAGGGGAAAGTGCATCTCAGGGCAGGTCTACACTACAGCCGGTATCAATGCTCTGAGATCGATCCACTGGCAGTCGATTTAGTGGGTCTAGTAAAGACCTGTCAAATGGACTGCAGATTGTTCTCCAGTCAACCACTGTACTCTACCCCCAGCGAGAAGAGTAAGGTAAGTTGACAGGAGATTTTCTCCCATTGACCCCCCGCAGTAACTCAACCAAAGGTACGTTGACTCCAGCTACATTTTTCACGTAACTGGAGTTGCGTAGTGTAGGTTGACTTACCGCAGTAGTGTAGACATAGCCTCAGACCCAGATCCACAAAGCTACTTAGATGCGTAAGGTCTGGTCTACACTACAGAGTTAGAGCGACATAAGGCAGCTTTACAATTTCGTTCACACCAATGTAACTCACCCACTATGCCAACTTAACTTCACCTCTGCAGGAGGTGTTGAGTTTAGGTCAACATAGTTAGGTCGACGCATAGACATGGCGTATATATCAATTTTTGTGGCCTCCCAGAGGTGTCTGCTCCGGTTACCGTTTTGGACTGTGCTGCCCAGCCGCCAGATACATAGGAAGCAGGGAGCCATGAAATCTCCCTAACTACACTGACATAAGCTCTACGCCTCTCATAGAGGTGGGGTTATTATGTCGGTGTAGTAGGTCACTTACATCATCGGGACCAAAGCTGTAGCGTAGACTCTCGCATGACACCTAACTCTGTAGTTTAGACCAAGCCTGAGATTCTGAAAGGTAACATGATCATATGCATAGTTTGGTGAATAGGTCGCCAACCATGATTAACTCACAAAAGCTTCTAATAAAATAAAACCACACCATCGCTATTTCCAATGCTGGCACCTATATATTTCTATTTAATTCATATTGGACAAACCTATTGAAGATCAGCTTGCTTGAATTAGAATCAAACTTCTTCTTTGTCCACCAAGAATCTGGTTGCATTACAAATTTATCAGCACGGTCCAAAAATATTCTTTTAAACTAACAGTTTCATGCTGGGGGCTCATGTACAGCTGTGCCAATAACTGACTTTTCAGTTTGCTGATTGTACAAAAAAGTCACGTCAACACAATTAAAAAAAAAAAGGGTTAACTGATAAGTATAAAATTATTTTGTTTTGGGTCCCACACAATGCTTTCTTTGACCCCAAATGAAACTTTTTAATTTATGTATTTTTACCTTTTAATTTTATAAAATGAAGTAAATTTCAAACAAAGTTATTTTGAATTGAAAAATGAAGACATTGTATTTAGAAAATGTCAAAACAAAATGTTCTTATTTTTTTCAGGTTTAAAAGAAAATGAATTTGAAATTTTCACAAATTTGAGCAGAATCTGGTTTTTGGCTAAAAAATGTTGGCCAAAAAAAGTCACCCAGCTCTAGTTTCATGACTCCTACTGAATGTTACACCCTTGCCAGAGGCATACCCTTTTGGGATTCCTGGACCAGGAATGGGAACTTTCTTCTCCCTTTTTCCATTTCTGACAAGTTTCAGTTGTTGCTATCAATTCCCTTGAATGGAGAGATGTACACACAAAAACTGTAGTGTGCTCACACTCCTGTTTTCCTAGATCAGCTCTCAATCAAATGGACTTTATAAAACCATGATCTACAACTACAAATTGTGCATTTTTGAGTTGAGATCTCTTGTCCCAAGTTCCTTTTTAGAGAGTTAAAAGCTCATGAAACATATTTATTAATACTGACCATGTTACTCAAGAAAGGTCATCTTAACTTTGGTTTGTACCGCACCACCAAGGGTTGAAACTAGGGCTGTTGATTAATCGCGATTAATCACACTTTTATCACACTGTTAAACAATAGAATACCAACTGAAATTTATTAAATGTTTTTGGATGTTTTTCTACATTTTCAAATATGTTGATTTCAATTACAATCCAGAATACAAAGTGTACAGTGCTCACTTTATTATTTTTATTACAAATATTTGCACTGTAAAAATGATAAAAAATTGTATTTTTCAGTTCACCTTATACAAGTACTGTAGTGCAATCTCTTTATCGTGAAAGTGCAATTTACCAATGTAGATTTTTTTTGTTACATAACTGCACTCAGAAACAAAACAATGTAAAACTTTAGAGCCTACATGTCCACTCAGTCCTACTTCTTGTTCAACCAATCGCTAAGACAAACAATTTTGTTTACATTTACAGGTGATAGTGTTGCTGGCTTTTTATTTACAATGTCACCTGAAAGTGAGAACAGGCGTTCGCATGGCACTTTTGTAGCCGGCATTGCAAGGATATGTGCCAGATATGCTAACCATATGCTAAAGGTAGCTACAGCACTCAACCCAAGGTTTAAGAATCTGAAGTGCCTTCCAAAATCTGAGAGGGACGAGGTGTGGAGCATGCTTTCAGAAGTCTCAAAAGAGCAACACTCCGATGTGAAAACTACAGAACCCGAACCACCAAAAAATAAAATCAACCTTCTGCTAGTAGCAGCTGACTCAGATGATGAAAATGAACATGCATCAGTCTGCACTGCTTTGGACCATTATTGAGCAGAACCCCTCATCAGCATGGAGGCATGTCCTCTGGAATGGCTGTTGAAGAATGAAGAGACATATGAATCTTTAGTACATCTGGCAAATAAATATCTTGTGATACCGGCTACAACAGCACCATGCAAACGCCTATTCTCACTTTCAGATGAGATTGTAAACAAGTGGGCAGCATTATCTCCTGCAAATGTAAACAAACTTGTCTGTCTGTGACTGGCTGAACAAGAAGTAGGATTGAATGGACTTGTAGACTAAAGTTTTACATTGTTTTATTTTTGAATGCAGTTATTTTTTATACATAATTCTACATTTCTAAGTTTAACTTTAGTGATAAAAGATTGCACTACAGTACTTGTATGAGGTGAATTGAAAAATATTAATTTTGGTTTTTATAGCGCAAATATCTGTAATAAAACATAAAGTGAGCACTGTACACTTTGCGTTCTGTGTTGCAATTGAAATCAATATATTTGAAAATGTAGAAAACATCCAAAAATGTTTAAATAAATGGTATTCTGTTACTGTTTAACGGTGTGATTAGTTGTGCGATTAATTTTTTTAATCTTTTGACAGCCCTCGTTGGAAACTAATTGTTTTGGTCATTAGCTTCACAGAGCCACCAGCTAATTTTATCACTAATTGCCAAGTAATTTTAAGCAACTCCAATAATACTGATTAATGTTAAGAAAAGCTGTTGCAAAAATGGGCTTGTTTTTCCCTGCTTGTTTACACAGTCAGCTCCCGTAACTCAGCAACTCTTTCTTGTCCTGCAAGGCTTTATCTTTGTTTCTCATCTCTGAACTCATCTAAATGAGAAACTTGCATTGGCTTTATCACCAATATAACTAAACCAGCACAAATTGCTCTTATTTCAGAATGAATGGCTTATGTCACTAAAGTTAAATCTGTTCCTAATGACATTATTTAAACCAAAATAAGCTACTCTCAAATCAACCTAAGAATGTTTACACTGCATTGTCTTAAATACATCAGTTTATATTTACACCTTAAGTTATACTGCTGCAACTTTCTCATGTAGACAGACCCTCTGTGTCTCACTTGCTGCTGTTCTTCTATTCATTAACAGTTCTCTGCATCTCTGCTCTTTTCTTCTCCTGACTTTACTTTTTGACTTGCTTTTTGCTGCTGCCACAAGCCATCATTGTCACACTCCATTTGCTACACAACCTTTGCTGCTGTCAACAAAAAGCCCAAAGGTTCATTTCATTGTGTGGCCTAGGTCCAAAGAGATTTCATAGCTGAGATAGTGGAATATTTCAATGTAATTATACTCCCCCCCCCCTCCCCCCCCGCCCAGTCTCCCAGCTCTCCCCACTCTGAGATCTGAACAAGCACTGTGTTTTTACGATGGTTATGAAAGAACTTTGTGCCTGAAAAAGGCAGATCTTTGTGAAAGCATTTAGCTGTATTGACTCCAATGGGACTCTGTGTGGACATGGATCTCCTTGCTGAATCAAGACCCACATGAGATATAGATGTACATGATGGATTATTTTTTGAAATCATACAATCTAGCAACCCGATGTCTCTTTCCAGTGCCAGGTCTGACATCCCATTATCTATACATTGTACAACACTACTTGATTTTTCAAAAGCTCACTTTTGTTCTTAACAAAATATGCTTTCTTTAAGCAGTACACTTGACACCCAGTAATGGTGCTTTGTGGGTTATGATAAACTGCTGCTCCAGGTTATCCACTGACTTTCAAATATGGATTAACCCTCTCTGTAAACTAGTCACATTTCTTATCCATGTGTGAAAAAAATAATTGTATAATAGTGGCCTGATCACCCCCTCTCTATACAAAGCAATGATTCTTACCTTGAAGCCAAACAAAGAATACAGATAAACACGTCAGTGACAGTTCCATTGAAGCAGACGGTTTAATTTGGAAAATAGCCTGAGGTAAACAGAATAAATCACTTAACAAGTCTTTCCTTAGCCCTGGTCTACACTACGAGTTTAGGTCGAATTTATTAGCGTTATTTCGATTGATCCGTACACCCGTCCACACGACGAAGCCCTTAACTTCGACTTCTAGGGCTCTTAAAATCGATCTCGCCACTCCACCCCAAACGAGAGAATTAGCGCTTAAAGCGATATTGCCGAATCGATGTAGGCTTAGTGAGGACGCAATTCGACAGTATCGGCCTCCTAAATCTATCCCACGGTGCAACAGCTGACCGCTCTGGACAGCGGTCTGAGCTCGAATGCTCCTCCCAGGTAGACAGGAAAAGCCCCGCGAACTTTTGAATTTCATTTCCTGTTTGGCCAGCGTGGTGAGCTGCAGGTGAGTGCAGATCTCATCAGCAGAGGTGACCATGATGGAGTCCCAGAACCGAAGACGAGCTCCAGCATGGACCGAGCGTGAGGTACTCGATCTGATCGCTGTTTGGGGAGACGAAACAATGCTAGCAGAGCTAGGGTCCAAAAGAAGAAACGCCAAGACATATGCCAAAGTCTCCAAGGGCATGCAGGACAGAGGCTACAACAGGGACGCGCAACAGTGCCGCGTGAAAATTAAGGAGCTCAGGCAAGCCTACCAAAAAACCAGAGATGCAAACAGCCGCTCTGGGTCACAGCCCCAGACATGCCGCTTCTATGATGAGCTGCATGCCATTCTAGGAGGTGCAGCCAGCACAGACCCTCCCATGTGGTTTGACTCCGTATGTGGATCATCAGAACCCACAGAGGAGCCTGATGATGATAATGATGCTGAAAACAGCACACAGACCCAGCAAGGAAGCGGAGAAGCCCTTTTCCCCGACAGCCAGGAACTCTTTCTCACCCTGGAGCCAGTACAGTTCGAACCCTCCCAAGGCGTGCTCGATGCAGGAGAAGGGACCTCTGGTGAGTGTACCTCTGTTTAATTAATACATGTTTTATAAGCAAGCGTGTTTAATGATTAATTCGTGGCCAGTACAGCCACAGCTACTCGAAAAGTCTGTTAACATGTTCGGGGATGGAGCAGAAATCCTCCGGGGACATCTCCAGAAAGATCTCCTGGATGTGCTCCCAAAGCCTGTGCAAGAGGTTTCTGGGGAGGGCAGCCTTATCCTGTGCTCCGTGGTAACACACTCTGCCACGCCAGGCAAGCAGCACGTAGTCTGGAATCAGTGCTTTGCAAAGCATGGCGGCGTACGGTCCCGGTTTTTGCTGGCATTCAAGCAACATCCTTTCTTTATCTGTGTGTGTTATCCTCAGAAGAGTGATATCATTCATGGTAACCTGGTTGAAATAGGGGAATTTTAGTACGGGGGCATTCAGAGGGGCACCGTCCCTGCTGGGCTGTTTGCCTGTGGCTGAACGGAAATCTTCCCCGCTGTGACCCATGCGGTGGGGGGAGGGGGCACAGCGAACATCTTGCCTGGGTGTGTGTGTGTGTGGGGGGGGGCGATTAGGTTCTCCCTGCATGTTAACCCAAAAACCGCCACCCCCCTAACTTTTAAATTGCTAACCTGTTTGTTTTAAATTGCCAGCCCACGGGATGTTTGTTATGGGAAATGAGGGGGTTGCTGTTTGAAAACATTCCCGCCTGTTGTGAAGCTTAAAGAAGCCTATAGAGTGTCTTACCATGGCTGTCTGCAAGCCGAATTCTGTTGCCCGCCAGACCTGCTTGTGTGATCTCTCACAGCAAACCGGCAGACCCTCAATATAAGAGGCACAGTGCAACCTTGGACCAAATGCACATGTGATATGTAATGTTTTGAGCATTGTTCAAACAGAATGTGTCTTTGAGAGTTGTCTCCCGTTTGCTTCCTCCCACAGCTGCAAATGTTTCAACGCCATCCCTTTCATCACCATCCCAGAGGCTAGCGAAGATTAGAAGTAAAAAGAAAAGGAGTCGAGACGATATGTTTTCAGAACTCATGGAATCCTCCCACTCTGAGGCTGCCCAGCAGAATGCGTGGAGGCAGACACTGTCTGAGTCCAGGAAGGCAGAATTTGATCGCTTGGACGCGTGGCGTGCTGAAGACAATGACTGGCGGGCTGAAGAGAGACAGCGGCATCAGCGTGCAGAGAGAAGGCAGGATGCAATTCTGAGGCTACTGGAGGATCAAACGGAAATCCTCCGGCTTATGGCTGAGGACAGGCGTAGGGTTCAGGAAAGGCCGCCTGAGCCCAGACCGCCGCTACAGCCCCTGTGTAACCAACAGCCCTCCTTCCCGAGTCCCATAACCTCATCCCCGAGACGCCCAAGAACGCGTTTGGGTGGCCTCCGTGCTCCCAGCCACTCAAGCCAAGAGAACAGTCCAAGCAAGAAAGGGCTGGCATTCAATAAGTTTTAAAGTGCTGTGTGTCCTTGTCCTTCCCTCATCCCCTCCTCCACCACCCATCCTGGTGCTTCCCTTCCTCCACCACCTATCCCGGGAGACTGTGTCAGTTACCCCCATAGTCCCCCCTCTGTGTTTTACGAATTAATAAAGAATGCATGATTTTTAAGCAACAATTACTTTATTTCCTCTGCAAGCGGTGATCGAGGGGGGGAGGGCAGGGCGTTTTGGGTAAAGGGAAGTAGAGTGAATGAAGGGGCGGGGCTTTTCATTAGTGGGGAAAAACAGAACTTTCACACAGCATTCTGGCCATCCATGAAACTGGTTTTCAACGCTTCCCTGATGCGCAACGCACCCTGCTGTACTCTTGTAATAGCCCTGGTGTCTGGCTGCGCATAACCAGTGGCCAGGCGATTTGCCTCAACCTCCCACCCCGCCATAAACGTCTCCCCCTTACTCTCACAGATATTGTGGAGCGCACAGCAAGCAGTAATAATAATGGGAACATTGGTTTCGCTGAGATCTAACCTAGTTAATAAACTTCGCCAGCGCGCTTTTAAACGGCCAAATGCACACTCCACCACCATTCTGCACTTGCTCAGCCTATAGTTGAAAAGGTCCTGACTACTGTCCAGGCTACCTGTGTATGTCTTCATGAGCCACGGCATTAAGGGGTAGGCTGGGTCCCCTAGGATAACTATGGGCATCTCAACATCCCCAACGGTTATTTTCTGGTCTGGGAAGAAAGTCCCTTGCTGCAGCAGCTGAAACAGACCAGAGTTCCTGAAGATGCGAGCGTCATGTACCTTTCCCGGCCATCCCACGTTGATGTTGGTGAAACGTCCCTTGTGATCCACCAGTGCTTGCAGCACTATTGAAAAGTAACCCTTTCGGTTTATGTACTCGCTGGCTTGGTGGTCCGGTGCCAAGATAGGGATATGGGTTCCGTCTATCGCCCCTCCACAGTTCGGGAACCCCATTGCTGCAAAGCCATCCAGTATGAGCTGCACATTTCCCAGACTCACAACCCTTGGTACAAGCAGCTTGGTGATCGCCCTGGCTACTTGCATGACAACAGCCCCCACTGTAGATTTTTCCACTCCGAATTGATTCGCGACTGACCAGTAGCTGTCTGGCGTTGCAAGCTTCCACAGGGCTATCGCCAGTCGCTTCTCTACTTTGAGGGCTGCTCTCATCTTGGTGTTCTGGCGCTTCAGGGCAGGGGAAAGCAACTCACAAAGTTCCATGAAAGTGCCCTTACGCATGCGAAAGTTTCGCAGCCACTGGGATTCATCCCAGACCTGCAGCACTATGTGGTCCCACCAGTCTGTGCTTGTTTCCCGGGCCCAGAATCGGCATTCCACTGTATCAACGAGCCCCATTACCACCATGATGTCCACCTTGCGGGGGGGCCTTTTTTGAGAGAGGCCTGTCTCCATGTCCTCATCACTGTCCTCAGGCTGATGCTGTCCCGTCCTCACCTCCTGTTGCTCTAGCAGCTCCCGGTTCTCGGTCTCCATATA
Organism: Chelydra serpentina; assembly: GCA_037349315.1. NCBI lineage: Eukaryota > Metazoa > Chordata > Testudines > Chelydridae > Chelydra > Chelydra serpentina. The sequence continues at coordinate 70,066,822 of JBAIAC010000008.1, forward strand.
CTGCTGGACAATGCGCGTGGTGTTCATAACGGCGATAACCGTTGCGGTGATCTGATCGTGCTCCATGCTTCCCCTGGTACGCTGTTTGCAGGACAGCAGAGTGGGAGCAGAAGCGGCGGGTGGATAACAACGGTGGCAGCAATATGGTGCCCGCACGAAAAAAGGCGCGAAAGGATTTTTCACTCCCCCCCTCAGGTGCTTTCACGGAGGGAGGGGGGAGCAAGGGTTAGGCTCATTTCCTTCTAGCTGCAGATAGTACAATATGCGGTGAGCAGGGGTTAGGCGCCTTTCCTTCCAGCTGCAGATGGTACAATAAGCTCTCCTGACCCCCTCAAGGATTGAACTCGCAACCCCAGGTTTAGCGGGTCAACACTCATACCGCTGAGCTATCCCTCTGCCCGTGTTCCAGGCAGTGCTGAATCTCCCTTAAAGAAAACGTAAAAAAGCGCCCCCGGCCAGCCACACCAAAGGCCGCCGGCCAGGAGCACAGTAATTTCAAGCATATTGTACGATCTGCAGCTAGAAGGCAAGGAGCTTCTGTTGTATGGTCCCGCGACCACAACCATTTATGGCATATTGCACGATCTGCAGCTAGAAGGCAAGGAGCTTCTGCTATATGGTCCCGCGACCACAACCAGTTATGGCATATTGCACCATCTGCAGCTAGAAGGCAAGGAGCTTATGCTGTGCAGTCCCACGACTACCAGCCTCAGGCGGAATGGCCCCCTCAAGGATTGAACTCGCAACCCCGGGTTTAGCGGGCCAACGCTCAGAACGCTGAGCTATCCCTCTGCCCGTATTATACCGTGACTGAATCTCCACTAGACCTAATGTGAAGGCGAACGCTGGAGATGCACGGTAATTGTGAGCTGAGCAGCCTTCCGTAGCAAACATGGAAAGCACGCAGACAAGGCGCGAAAAAGATTGCTTTCAAGGAGGGAGGGAGGGAGGGACGTTTGATGGCCTGATGACATGTACCCAGAACCACCAGCGACATTGTTTTCTGCCCCATCAGGCTTTGGGATCGCGACCCAGAATTCCAATGAGCGGCGGAGACTGCGGGAACTGTGGGATAGCTACCCACAATGCAATGCTTCGAAGGTCGATGCTAGTCTCGCTACTGTGGACACAGACAATCGACCTCATGGTCTTAACGCTCTTTAATGGGGGGACACACAATCGATTCCATTAATTCGGGTTTTAATATATCGACTTCTATAAATTCGACCTAATTCTGTAGTGTAGACGTACCCTTAGATATTTACCAAATGTACAGATATTCTTCACTGATCTTCTGACTGGTCCCAAAGTTATACATGGTTCATCCCTTGCAGATCTCACTGAACAATCACTGGAAAAAGTGCCAGTCTACTAGAAAACCATTAGCAATTGCCTCGCAGATATGGGGCCCCCACCTGACCTCCAACTGAGTCGCTTATATTTTGTCAGGGTTGGCTTTACCCAGATCACTTTCCAGACAATTAATAATTATTCAGCCAGGGTGGGATGTAGCAGAGAGAACTCTGTTTAAGAATGGGGTCTGATCTGTTTTTCCCTCTTTCACCAGATCTGGTCTAATCTCACTGACAGCCAGGTGTCCCCTGTCTAACTTACATATGATGTTTGTGTGCTGCCACCCTGCTGATTTCTCACAACATGGCATGGTAAACTTCTACTTGCACTAGGGTGACCAGATGTCCCAATTTTTGGATCTTTTTCTTATATAGGCCCCTATTATCCACCCACCCCCTGTCCCAATTTTTCACATTTGCTGTCTGGTCAGCCTAACTTGCACTCACTAGTCTTTGTCATTCAGTGATTGGCTACCCCATTTCCACTGGACCCCATTGGTTTGTCCACTTAACTCTTTGTTTGGAATCTTCCCTTGGTGTCTTTTCCCTCTAATTTCTGTGCCCAGCTTTCTGGTTCAGCTGACATTTTCTGAGCTTGTCTCTTTATAATTAGATCCCCACCTTAGTGACAGAGTTGTTCAGCAGCCATCTTTCTCTCTAGTCCTATAGACTCCTCAGTCCTGCGACTTTTCTTCCTGTGGAAATGTTCACTAGACAAAAGAATGGTGGGGTAAAATTGCTTCCTTCTCCCTTGGCTATTCTTACTGGCTTTTCTACAGTTGGCAGAAAACATTTAAGGCCATGTCTTTACATATAGTGCTGCACCTGTGTTGCTGCAGTGCATCTGCTGTATTGCCAATGGGAGAGAGCTCTCCCATCAGCATGAAAAAAACCCCACCTCCGCGAGGGGCAGAAGCTATGTCAGCGGGAGAAGCTCTTGGTTTGCACTGTGCTTTGACTCCCAGTCTAAGCTGTGGTCACTGATAATGGTAAGAGTACGGCTTAGCTTTTCACATTTCACAATGATGAGGAAGTCTGCTAGCGTTAACTTTATATCAGTCTCCCCCTCATCAGGCTTGTTGCCAGCACAGAGTGCCCGAGGAAAGCAACAGCGGGGTTCGTCGCCTGGTGTGCGTCGCGCCAATGAGCACACCAGGGTGGAGAAGCAATCAAAGTTTATTTGAGATCTCAAAGCGGTGCAAGGAGACTTGGCACGTCTCAGATCAAGCACACCAACATAAGCAAGTTTTCTCTTTTTATACTTTACTATAACTAAACTCTTCCCTTTCCCCCCTCCCTCCTCCTATAATAGTTACATTAAGCAGGTAGCAATTACATTTAAGCAGTTAAGTCATCTTGGTGGCTATAAGTCTAGCTTGTTAGTAACTCTTCTTTGAACCATTATCTTGTCCTTTTCCCTTTGATCTGTTATCTTGCCTCTCAGCCAGAAGCATGCAGGCCTTATTACTACCGCTTTATACCAGTTTGAGTGGTGTTGCAATTGATAACTGACTGTTACACATTCCATTCTCTGTTGCTGGCTTGTTAGGTTGAATAAAATTCAAACATGGAGGAGTTTTGGTTCATTTAGGCTAGTGCAGGAAGGCTTCATCGACACTCGTGGTCTTCCACCCTCCCGAGTTACCTAGGGTTATGCCTAGTGACACCAACAGGCTCTATAATGCCACTCCCATCCAAAAACAGTACAGCTGCATGACCCTCTACACTTCCTGTATGTCATCTTTTCCATAGCTGCTACTGGGACACAGTAAAGGGAAGGAGAAAATGAGGAAACATTTTTCCTTAGACTCTCTTTATACCCCTTAGCAACTGTAAGTTCAATCAGAATTGTATTAAGGCCGTGCATAGGTTAGATACTTCCTTTCTGATAAAAGCAACACTGGAAAAGGAAAAACTCCTTTAAAAAACCAAAAGGCACCCTCCAAACTGGAATCACACTCGGCCTTCAAAGCTCAAATGGAGAAGTGTTTATGGCCTTGCAAAATGCAAAGGAGGTACAGCCTGAAAACCAAACAGATCATGAAGATCAGCAGAGAAAGCAGAGCACAATCCCATGGAATCTAGACCATTGTCCCTTTACAATGCTGTGCAGAGCAGTCCAGTAGTTTAGGAAGACAGCCTGCTATTGACAAAAATTATCCAAATTCCAGAGCACCTTCTGCCCTTGACATCCTATATAGCAGGGGTAGCCAAACTGTGAGCTCTTTTACCATTAAAATGTGACTTGCAAAGCCCCCCATGCCCTCCCATTCTCCACCTACCAGATGTGGGGGGTGGAGCTTGGGACCTCTGCTTGCAGCGGGGAGGTGGGGTGGGGGCTTCTGCACCATAGGGTGCACCTGCTAGGGCTCGAGGCTTCAGCAGGAGCAGAGCTGAAGCCCCAAGCCCCATCAGGCAGCTCTCGTGGGGATGGAGCCCTCAGCCCCGGCAGGTGTGCCCTGGCTCTTGAACTTATGAAGATTGTAGCATGCAGCTCAGCGGGTCAGTAAGTTTGGCCACCCCTGCTTCATAAAGCGCTTGGGCATCATGCATGCAATGCAGCTCTGCAATGTCCCATGGGATAGGAAATGTGCTGAAAAGCTGTTGATATCCCCTTTTGTGCTCTGCTACCAGTACAGGGCTAGCTGCACCTTTGTGGTCTCTGAGTGCACCCCCTCAGGTATCAGGCTTTGGGCCTCTCTCTATCCTGGGTTTGGCACCTGCATTTCTTCCCTTTGGGAGTCTGTGACCAACAGTGAATGTAGTGACCAGACAGCCTTCTTAGGACCAAAGTATTGTTTAACCTATGTCTCCCCCTGCATTTAATGGAGAGCCAGGGAGCCTGGCTTGGGGATGAGGATTCCACTAGGTGGTAGCCACTTAGTGGTTAGGCATTGCAATGCTGAATGGAGCAATACCTAAATACCTTTGAGGATTTAGGCCCATGTTCCTATTAAAATTAATGGAAGTTAGGCATCCAAAGCCCCTGCAAATCTCATCTTTGGAGTACAAACCTAATCCATTTTAAACCTTTAAGTGGTGAAAGGTCTGGTTTGCTTGCATGACATATGAAGAACTGCATGCCATTTGTGTATCTTATTTTAATGTATGTGAAGATAGCTCCTGCCCCAAAGAGCTTACATGTAAAAAGATATTAAAGGATGTGCAAAAAGTAGTAATATCCCCATTTTGCTTAAACTGAGGCAGAGTTAATTGACTTGTCCAAGGACTCTCAAAAAGTCTGTAATAAAGCCAGGAGTTGAGCCTAGATCCTCTAACTTCCAGTCCAGTGCCTTAACCACAAGACAATGCATGTTCCTTTGGTTTCTATGCTGGTCCACCGAGGGACTTTCATTAACAAGATGGATGATCAGTCAATATTAAAATTGCACAGTGACTTGAATGGTTATCAGCAAATAGCTCTGTAAGATGGTTTTCAAATTACTTGGGAAACTTTAAAAAAATTAAAAATTTGTATTAACAAGTTTTTGAGAGTTTAAAAGATCAGCCCATACTTATGACCCTACTCTATAAAGTTTACTAGAATCTAGGGAAATCACTGCGAATCATAATGTAGTATACAACCTGTGTCTTTTTCTTTCTTTCTTTGGACTAACAAGCAGTTAACTGAATTTGAACTCTATCAGTTATGCTAGTAACAAATATGAGAGGAAAAGTATTATAGTGTTACTAAGCATTTGGCCAATGAAACATCTTGGTGTTAGAATATCTTTTTTTCAGTCCTTATGTCATTCTCTTTACGATGTAAATAGAACTGTCTTATAGCAGCAATGGTGAATTTAACTCTGTCTATTTGAGTTTCACACCATTCCATTCAGGCTTGCTGAGCTTTGCATAAAGTTCAGAACTCTGCAGAAATTTCAGCTTGCAGGTTAGGCGTGAAAGTCTCAGTGTAGCATAGGCCTCTGAACGTCAGCATATTTCAACTTGTAAACACTGGGCTTGATTCTCCTTTCACTTAGTGTACAGAAATGCAACTAAAGTCAAAAGAGCTACACTGGTGTAATACTGATGGTAGTCAGAAGAGAATCAGGCCCTTTAGTTATAAAGAGCCTTTTTTGTTTCAAGTTTAGGAGTAGGGTTGTGGGAGTTTAGAAATTATGTATTTACTATGTTGTGCAGCAAAGAACTAAAATTAAAGAAGAAGGAAGGCAACAGCAGCTCTAAAACTAATTTACAAATATGAACCATTTCACCTTGCCACAATTTATTTGATGAATTCGTTTGTTTAGATTTACAAAAATGCTAAAAATGTTTTAAAATATGTTTGAGATCCCTCTCTGCCCCAGACTTCACCTAGAACACACCAATTGTAGACTTGTACTCCAGAAGCATTGTGGGAATTAGGGATTGTCAAGGCATGCCGGAAAGGGGGTGGCCATATATAATTTGCAAGAGACTGCTTGGGGGTTGGTCTTTCAAGCAGCTCCATAAAGAGCCTGAGAAGAGACCTAAAAGGGAATCCCTGGAAAGAGGAAGTTGAGGTGGAAGGTGGTACAGAGCTCAATGGGAAAACTTGGGGGCTGGTTAGAGATGGTATTTTGAGTACCCTAATTTGGGGTAGAGTATAGGAAATATCCCTAGAGGAAAGAGAATTTGAGATAGTTTGGGGAGGACAGACTAGATGGCCACTTCATTTGTCTGAGGCCCTAGAGAAGTAGCTTGTGGAAGATGGAGAAGCTGAGTTCCACTATGACTGAGTATCTACTAGAAGGTGTTATGGATATTCCAAGAAGGGGGAACCTCTGCACCAAAGGAATTACAGACTATGGAGGAAGGGCTTTGGGGAGAACAAGAGGGTAAAGAGATGCTTGTGTTAAAGTCCCATTATAAAATATGCTCTATTAGCCTGGAAGTCACAGAATGGTCTTGGCTTGGCTGGACAGCCAAACTAACTACCCAGGTATGGAAGAGAGAAACTCAGGCAGTGGCCATGTTTCCACGATAAAGAGGTGAGTGCTCTGGTACACACCAAAAAGGCAACAATCTGGATCCACCATCCTCATGACTAGGCACTACAATATTACTGTGATGAGAGCTATGGTCCTGATCCAATGCATTTAAGCACATGCTTAACTTTAAGCATGAAAGTAGCCCCACTGAAGTTATAATAATGGGACTACTCATGCTTGAAGTTAAAATGTGATTAAGAGTTTGGCTGGAGTAACATCCATATAAGTATCTAGACAGACTGGACAGAAAGGGCCTCCTATGAAGACAGACGAGAAAAAAATCTGGATGGAAATATTGTAATATTTAAATAGCTTTTTCCCTGATTCACCACACACAATTAATTGCAGAGAAAGCCAGCAACATTAAATGTGCATAAATCTGTAACAATTTGCAAGAGTGAACCATAGCATCTGGAGAGGCAGGAATTAGTGAAAGAATTTGAGTAAAACTGGAGCAAACATGAATCAGAGCCTAAAAATGAAGAGGACCCAGAACCCTCTTCTGACTTAAAACAGTTATTATAATTGTGTAATTTCATGTCTAGCCATTTTTGCCTCCTTCTGCATCCTCTACTATATGTTATGGCTGATACATTAGAAATACCATAAAAGGGGCCATTATTCTTTGACAAACCTCTGATATTGTCAACGGTAAAATTTACTGGAATGTCTATTCTACTGATATTTGAAGCTCATTTTTTTGCTGTGATTGTGTCGCTACCTCTTCTTTCATGCTAAGGCAGGCCTGCACAACATGCGGCCCGGGGGCCGCATGCAGCCCGCGTGGACTCACTATGCGGCCCACGGGGGGGTAGGGGGGGTGAGTAGGTGGGCTCACTGTGCGGCCTGTGGAGAGGGGGGGTGAGTAGGCGGGCTCACTGTGCGGCCCGTGGAGAGGGGGGGTGAGTAGGCGGGCTCACTGTGCGGCCCGTGGAGAGGGGGGGTGAGTAGGCGGGCTCACTGTGCGGCCCGTGGAGAGGGGGGGTGAGTAGGCAAGTGGCGGGGTGGGGCAAGCCAACATCCGGCTGGCCGGCGGGTGGGCGGGCTGGTGAAGAGGCCAGTGGCAGGCTGGGGAGTGAGGGTGAGCCAGCGGCAGGGGGTGGGATCGAGTAGGTCCTATTTTACTGCTGTGATCTGGTCACCCTATGCGCACTGTTTCTTTCGCCCTCTACAGGCTTCCACACTCCAGCGCTGGGAAAGGAGGGGTCGTTTCCGTGGGGCGGGTGGCGCTGGGGGGTGTTTCCGCAGGGCCGGGGGGTTTCGGCCCTCAGCTGTTTTCTTTGGAGTAATATGGCCCTCGCCGCTTTACGAGTTGTGCAGGCCTCTGCTAAGGGATAAGGAGATTCTCCACCACCTTCAATCTGTACATAATTCAAAAATAGCTCAATCAATTTTGTTGAAACTTTCAGAAAAATCACCATTGAGTAGAGATGGATCTGACACATTTCAGCCCTAGATGAAAAGATTGAGAAAGTTATGGAGTGAAAATAAATATATTTAGCATTAGTGTCTCTAGAGTGGGGTTTTCAGAAATTCAGCACTGTGAATAACACTGCTCCTCGTTATCTCTAGCCTGAATCTTCCCTGCACATTTATATTTATATCTGCCTCTGGACATTTCCACTGCTTGCATCCGAAGAAGTGGGTATTCACCCACGAAAGCTTATGCTTCAATACCTCTGTTAGTCTATAAGATGCCACAGGACCTTTTGTCGCTTCTACTGCTCCTATTGAAGTTGATGGAGGCAAAGTTAGGCCAATGCTGACCACTCTTTAAATTTGCATATTATGTCATGGTCACTATGCATCTTGATTCATGTGATTAGTCAGATTGACTTCACCAGAAATCTCCCTGTGAATACTGTTGCACACACACTTTAGTGTTTCCAGGATTAGGTCTATGATCATAGTAGTTGAGATCTCACTTGCTCTGGTAGTGGAAAACAGCAGCTAAAATTTCTCAGGGAGTTAAGTAATTCATTAGTTGTAAAGTTCAAATGCAAATGATACCACTCCAGAGTTTATGGGGTTGGTGTCTGGACCTGGGATTTTGGTTCAGCCCCAAGCCTAAAATTGTAATTGTTTGAAATTTTGTTATAATGCAGTGGTATTCAATTTTCCCCTCTTTGAGATCTTTCTAAGATGTTTTGAATTTTTTAGCTCTAACCTTTGCAGTTCACCTTTATGGAGTCTAAAAGACAACACACGGATAGGAAGGAGGACTCTGGGATCCTCCTATTTTGAGGATTATTGCAAGGTGAGAACCTTGTTGTAGAAGAAACAGCAAGTAGCAAAATTGAAATAAATTGGTTCAGCTCTCTGATAAGTCAGCACACATTTTTCTCTTCTCTACTCCACATCATGTAAAAAAAAAAACCAACAACACACAACTTGTTTTATTTGTGCTTTTTAAAAAACCTTTGTGAAGCTTGGATCAATATTTTGTTCTCATAGTATAGGGAGTGGTATTGCAATGTCATTTGAAATCTCACACACTGTGGTACTTTGGCACTTTTTTGACTATTTCTTCAGCATGAGAATTATTTTAACTAGAAAACCAGGAAGATTCTCAGATCCTCCTCAGGTCAATGAAACTATGTAATTTATACCATCTGAGGATTACCCTGTAGGAGCTTAACCATAAAAAGCATATGTTCATTAAGGAATTAGAAGACAGAGCTTAGCTACCCCGATGAAAGGTGAGACACAAGACCCTACAGATATAATAGGTAGTGCTCAAAATATATAGGACAGCAGTAGCCTTCAGGAATACAAAACTGTTTGTTTTTAACTATTTATATTAAAGGGGATTTAAAAGATTATTAAACTCTGCAAGAGTCAGTGCATTGTGTTTGTGCCTCAAAACCATGACATCTCCCATGCACCTTATGGGTCCACGCGTCTTTGCAAAAGAAGATTAAGTTTAACTGATCTATGAATATTTTAGCATTTTTGGCATATGGAGAGTTTACTCAGTTACATCATGAACAACTTAAGCTACTGTGCCTCTCTCAAATCTATATATAGCTATCAGTAACAGGTTACATTAAATTTCTCAAATAGGTTTCATCATGCCTTTGGATTTTCCTTGATTGGGTTTTTTCCCAGCTGAATGGGTATGGCCATGGCCTTTTTTTGGGCGGGGGGCATCTTTTTGTCTGTGATGATGTAGGTGGCATGGTGAATTATCAGTTTTTGCCCATTTATGAGTAATCTCTCTTCAGTTATGAAATGGTGTTACTCTTCAGGTCACTGCCCTACAGATATTGCCTTTTGTCTTTTCAGATGCAGCAAATGCAGTCGGGGGAGGGGGGTCTACCCCCTTCTTTTTATAGCCCTGTCCCCACTTTCAAACACATTTCCAACTGGGAGTAAGGCAAAAGGCCTGGTGAAGAAAGGAAACTCTATGCCATTTCTTTGCTAAAACATAAATTTTTCCTTCTAGCTCCCTTCCCTGCCAAAGAATGGCCATTTAGCAAAGCTTTTCAAACTGTAGGGCACACCCTCCCTGGGACAGGGGTATGTAGAAACATTTGGGACAGTGCCACCAGCCCCCAAGAGGGAAAGGGGTTGATGGCAGGAGCCCCTGGCCACTAGTGCCATCTCCCCCAGAGGGGGCATAACCAAAAATTTTAAGTCAAAGGGAAGCAGCTCAGCTCAAAAGTTTGAAAATTGTCAACTTCACAGCTAAGGGTATATCAGCCTTATTGACCCCTGGCTGAGGCAGCAGCTTGCCCTTTGTCTTGGAGGAACTGGTTTAATTATTCCCCAGATTTATCTGGGAAACATACTTCAGTCAGGATTTCATCTTATATGCAAGCTTATGAACATAATGTCACTATGTGAATTTTGCTTGCTATTATTGATCAGCAAATTATGAGTTAAGTGATACCTCACAAGTCATACCTGTGGTGTGGTGCTGGACTCACTGCTAGATGGCCCCACTGCCAAGCAACCTGGCCATTAGCTTCCTGAGGTCAACACCCTTTTCCACAGTTGCTCACCATCTCTCTCCCTCCCCCTGCAGACCCTCTCTTGCTCCATGAATTGCAGCTGCCTCTTCATGACTCAGCCTCCAGCCAAGTCCCTATGCACATTTTCCCCTTCCAAGGTATCAAAGGATTTCCTCCTCAGTCTTAAGCAAGCTTCCTATTCCTTACCCTACAGTGCCACTTCCTCAATGGCTGGCAGAGGAATCTAGGCCCACTCTCTACTCTAGCTGCCTGCTCAGGGACTCTCTAGTCAGCAGCTAAGGTCTATTCTCTCCTGGATCTTACCGCCTTTCCCTTACCATTGTTTTTTCCCTTCTCTCTGGGTTTGCCAGCCTCACAACTCCCTCCTTCCAAGAAGTAACTTGTCTCTAGACCAGACCTCCTTTCTCCCACAGAGTGACTATATATTTCCCCAATAGCTCTTTCTGTTCCTACTTTCCTGTCTTTATAAACCCAGCCTGGCTCTTCTGCCTCAGCTGTGCTCCCTCACTCAGTCAGGGGATTACTTAGCCACCTGATTCCCCTCAGCTGTGGCCTTTCAGACTAATCAGCCCCTTTCTCAATCTACATTAACCCTTTCAGGGCAAGCAAGAGGTATCACACTACCTTGTACAAACATTATTACAGTCATGTGTTGGGCATGAACACAGGGGTGTATTTTGTCACAGTTCTCTATAAAATGAGAAAAGGTTTCCACACTTAGCATTTAGTGTGAAGAATTTAAAATATATCATCTGGTAGATCCCTGAGCAGATCTCCAGACTATATTTGTAGAGGTCTGCTCACAGAGGTGGGGTGGAGGGAAGTTGGCCAGCCTATGTTGGTACATACTGCATAGACAAACAAAAGGAAGGAGATTAAATACTCCTTTATGTGCCTGACCCTAAAGGCCAAAGAAGAGAATGGAAAGGATCTCATTGATTTCAATAAACTTTGGAGTACATCCTGTATCATCCCTCTCCATTCTCCTCCCACTAGGAATTATTCTCTTGTTGAAGTCACAATCAAAAACTCCCCTCTGGTGCCATAGAGGTAGTTATTTTTTATTTGAATACATTACTCCAGCTCAGCAGCTGTACTTTAAAAAAAATAGAATTGGCATATATTGTTTTTTTCTTCTTACCTAGCTCTTGAATATGATGAGGAGCCCTATCAAAGCAGCATGAAGTGGAAAGGTTTGTCGATCTTCCTAAAAAGTTAGCATGTTCTCAGAACTGCAGCAATAGTTTGTACCGATAGCAAGATTGTTATAGCAAAGTTCACGTCAGAGATAACTCACTGATTTATTTATTTTTGCTAGAAAACATGACAGGACAAATTCATAGAAGATAAGCAGGGGGGTTTCCGTTCATTTTCAATGAATGAGAAAATGTAAAACAATTATTTATCAGAATTTTGAATTTCACTGAATTGGTTTAATGAATTTAATCTAAAAACAGAATGTCAAAGAATCAACCTTTTCATAATTTGTATTAGTTACACATGCAGTTTCATATGTCTGGATAGCTCTCAACTCTCCCCCCTCACTTTGAATTTGGGACTGTTTCAGTAACAACTGAGAAATGCTTAGATCAGTGCTGAACACTTAGACCTTTAATGCTTCTGTGATCATCTTACTTTGACATATTTGATTAATGTTTCTACTTCGTATAAAAGCTTTAGTTTCCTTTTTAATCATGCCTCATTTTATGATTTCATAATGTTATATATTTTGTAACTGAGATATCACTACCACAGTCATCTCCTGTAGCCTCTAGAACTGCTATAGTAGGATGTTTTGAGGGCAGTCATATTAGGTTGCTTCCATTCCTCCTCAAATTACTGTTCTTTTACATATTACCAACCAAATCTCACACACACACACTTTATACAGAAGGAGAAACACTTAGGCCAAATTCTGACAGACTCTCTGTAAGTAACTTCCATGGGACTACTCATGTACTTAAATTTAAGCACTTGCGCAGCTGGGCATAAATAATCCCTTATTAATCTTTAGAATATAACTATTGGCAAATTTTCTTTTGTCATTCACTGGACAACATGATCAGATATAACTCAATTTGCTTCAGTGGAGTTTCATCCACTCATATCAAGGATAAATTTGGCCCTAGGAATACCAATAATAAATTACATTTTCTTTAAAAAAATCCCTAACCAATCCATCAAAAACATGAATGTGGTGCTACTGTTTGAATTATGACTTGGTGTCACATTTATGGATGGTTTAATCATCACTTCTTCTGTTTAATGTTTGTCAGACAACTATCTGGCAGTAGTTATAAGCATCTCCAGAAAGGTATTAATGATGCAGCTAACTAGTTCATCATTTTGCTTTGAATGTGTTACCTTTTTATGTATAGTAAATTGTACTATTTGTATGCTTAAAGTTAGTCATGTACATAAAAATCAGGTTGTAAACCTATACTTACAATGAAGGATCATGAATATATTGACAAGACAGTCAAGCAAAAATTGAGAGCTTTATTAATTCACTTGAATTTGACAACATAAATGGTATAAAATCTGTATTTAGCATTTTGCTTTATATGCTCAGAAAAATTATAAGAAAACAAGCTAATATTTCTCTAATATTCTTCTTCTTTAGGCTGAAGCAGCAAAGTATGTCATAGGCATGATCATCATCATAGTGCAAAGTAACAAAACATGAGATTTTTAAAGAAAAAACCTGCTACTTATATTCAGAAAGGACATAATTAGTAAAAACAAACAAACAAACAAAAAACCCTCCATAAGGTATAATGTACTGAAAACTGCACAATTCCAAACTTGCATTTTTAATCAGGTGGTCCTGATAACAATATAAACCACAATGCACTACGGAGCCCCATAAAGAGCTTAACTGAAATTAGTGGGACTTTTGCCATTGACTTCAATGGGAACAGACCCAGACCCAAAGGAAGTAGTTTTATTTCAAAAAATAGAATATGCTGGACAATCACTAGAAATACACTTGCTATTTGTGTGCTGTAGCATTTAGTAACAATATTCTGCATCCCTATTCCACCCCCAAAAAAACAAATTAAGAAAATGTTAAAATGGCAAAATCAATTTTTCAAAAGTTGCTTAACTGGACCTATTATGTATTATACACTATGATACATTCTTTATCATGATCACATACAGTTTTTAGTACAGGATCCATGCCTCATTCAGTGCATAGGATGGGTGATGCTGACTGAATGGGAAGCTCAATGTTTCTTTTTAGCCTCATCATTCTAAGTATGGCTCTATGCATAATTACTGTGCACCATCCAAACCCTGCACTCAAGAGCAGCCCCAGCTGATTTGCCGGACGAGGAAAATGTTTTCAGGAAAATCTCCCGTGAGTGGCTGCAGGTGTGTGGAGGAGGTCAAGCAGTACAGGGCCACCTGGAAGTTAGCAACTAGGGTGGCCATCCGGCTCACCTGTCCCTAGAATCAGCCTACCAGCACTGCATATGGAATTATTCATTTCCTCATGGGCTTTTCTATGCTGTTTTCACCATCATAATTTAAATTCATTCAAGTTTTTTAAGAACTATCTTCACCATCTGGGTGTGAGGAAAAATGATATATTACCTTCATTTCAACATGGCAAATAAGGCACAGAGATCAAGATAGTAATTACCAAATTACTACATTTGGAGCCCAATTTGAGACCCTAAGGGCCTAAGCAAAGCTTCTATTCAGCACTTCTGTAAATCAGACCCCAGGATTCTGCTCACTGTCCCCTCTGTTTCTATTTCCCCATCCCCAGATCCTGTCCCTTTATTCCGCCATTGCCCTCCTCTCTCTGCTCCTGTTCCCATTCCCTGCCTGTTTCTCCTTCTGCTCCAAATCCTGTCCTCACCACTCCCTGCTCCTGTATTTATGTTCTCTTCCATCCTGTCCCTTCCCTCTCTGCTCCTATCCTTCCATGCCCCTGCCCCTCTTCCCACTTCTGCACCTGCCCCCTGCTTGTTCCCAACTATCCCTTCCTTGCCATTGCTTCCTGCTCCTTTTCCCCCATCCCAGCTCCTGCTCCTATCCCTCTTGCATCCTGAACTCCTACCTCTGTCCTCCTGCCCTGAATCTCTTCCCCCCACTCCCTTGCTCTCCATCCTTCATTCAGGTCAGGCATCTCCCTCTTTCTTCTAAATGTGAGATAGGGAACCATTAAGAACACTCTCCTTGTTCTCAGTTCTGCTGCCATAGTGGTGTGCAGTACCCAGAAGGAGCTCAGTCCTGCAGTGCTGGGATGGAGCATGCTCAGTCACTCAGCAGAGATGGCATATGAACAGTGCAACTGGCATATGGTAGTCAAGAGGGGATGGAATCTTTAGCTGTCAAACACTAACAAAACTCTACTGAGCATGTGCAAACTGTGTTTTTTCAGAGGCTTAGAACTTGGGCAAATTTAGGAAAATTTTTACAAAGATGTGGCAAGCATATCCCCAGAGACAAGGGTGCCCCCTGCTAAACTTCAAGCCTTTGCTCTAAAACACAGAGGCACTATAACTTCTCTACAAAACAGTTGTAAATATTTTTTTAATATGGACAAAACACCATATTTTCCCTAATCTCTGAGAAATGGCTGATCCATTTTTAGCTGAAACTTAAAAAAATCAGCCATAGGCAGAGACGTAGCCTGGAAAACTTTAGCCTGAATGGTCTAAAGTTAGGCAAAATAATAAGCAACTGAAAAAGAGGGTCTTGTAATGGAAAGTGTTATGCAACCTAAACTATAGGTGTCACTACCTGCACTGCCTATAACACAGTTTCATTATAAAACAGATTCCATAACTGATTTTATATCATCACAACCCTTTGTGCTTTTATTTGGCTTTGATTTTATTATGTACACATACAGTCCTATATAAATGATAATATAAAATATTAAAATAGCATCTTGTAGGTATATTGCATACACCCTCTCATGGCAAGGGATGGCCTGGCAAGAACCCTGCTTCACTCTCCCTCATTCATTGTGAGAATAGCCCACTTATACCCAGAGTCTTTAAGACTAATATGGGCCCCTCCCTTGCAGCTAATCTAATCAGATTAACCAGCTCTGCCCATAAAGGGCACATTTTTTAGATGTAGGGTTTCCCAGGCCCCCTTCCTGGGGCTGGATGCTTCAAGCTGTGGCTTTCCTAGCTTCATAGAATCATAGAATATCAGGGTTGGAAGGGACCTTAGGAGGTCATCTAGTCCAACCCCCTGCTCAAAGGGGGACCAATCCCCAATTTTTTGCCCCAGATCCCTAAATGGCC
Organism: Chelydra serpentina; assembly: GCA_037349315.1. NCBI lineage: Eukaryota > Metazoa > Chordata > Testudines > Chelydridae > Chelydra > Chelydra serpentina. The sequence continues at coordinate 70,082,391 of JBAIAC010000008.1, forward strand.
CCCTCAAGGATTGAACTCACAACCCTGGGTTTAGCAGGCCAATGCTCAAACCACTGAGCTATCCCTCTCCCCTACACATAATTATTCGAATTTTGAGGTTGGAAGCTCTCTACCATCAGGCACATGGTAAGAGCTCCTGCAGCAGGGGCCAGAATCACCTTACTCTACATCTGTGAGAGTTGGAACCACTGTAACTGCTCCATACACTGGGATTGGGTAGAGGGAGCTTGTAACTCTCCCCTCCAGTTCAAGGTCTTCATGGCCCTCCTTTTTGGGAGGCTATGTGCTTTTAGTTTTGACTTCCCAAGCCTCTTTCCAGTTCAGGGGTTTCACACTCCTTCTTGGGGTTGTTTCTAGTCCTGCCCATTCTGTTCTGTACCCTTGGGTTCAGGGTTTCATAGCACCTTGTGTCCTAGCTGAGTTCTTCCTCTCAGGGCTTGTCTGTTCAATCACTTAATTTGCAGCAAGCTGGGGGTAAATCTACCTTGCACTAGCCTGCCATGCACTAACTCTCCCTATGGGCCCTGCTCCAGTGCACTAAAAGTTCCCTCGTGTTTTAAGATACTCCCTTGCTTAAAGTAGCTCCCCCATTGACTGATCTTAAATCCTCTTTTTGAGTCACCCACCCAGTCAACTAATCAGTGTCTGAATCCTGCCCAACTGGGTCTAATAAGCCCAGTCCTCTGTCTGTGCTGGCTGGGAAGGTGAAGAACCTCTGGAGCTGCAGGAGGAGCAGAGGTGGGATTGCAGGAGGCAAAGCTGATGTGTGGGTTTGGAAGGTGCATTATTAATTGCTGGGCTGAGAGGCACACAGAATTATTCAAATTTTGAGGTTGGAAGCTCTCTACCATCAGGCACATGGTAAGAGCTCCTGCAGCAGGGGCCAGAATCACCTTACTCTACATCTGTGAGAGTTAGAACCACTGTAACTGCTCCATACACTGGGATTGGGTAGAGAGAGTTCAAAAATCAAAAGACAGACCCCCCCCCCCCAAAAAAAAAGACAAATTGGTCTCAAAATCATGAGATTTATTTTAAAATCTCATGCTTTTGGGTAAGGCGATAGTGCTGAAGAGAGAGAGTGGGGTGGGACAAGGCTCTCTCCTGGCTCAGGTAGAGAATAGGCTACAGAAGCAGGTTTCTTCTATTCAGTGGGTAGTGGTGGGCTTAAGGGGCCCCCCAGACTCACCAGCTGCACCAGTAGTCCCCCCCAATGGAAATGGGCGGGACTGCACCCTATAGTAAATCAGTCACACTACCATGACATTATTAGTGGGTTTTAGCCCTATTAGTCCCTAATGACCAGCTGCCCATTTCTGAGTGCATTACATTATTGAACGATAGCTTATTTAAAATAGTCTGGGAATGGACCAAAAGGTGTGTTTCTCAGTTCCTCCCCTATAAGATGATTTTAGGGCTGACTTTAAGGCCACCGGAGATAGTTTGGGTGGCCATTTACGCCATTCTCTGTGTCTAGGGATAGTAGAGGGAGGCCAGAAAATAACCAAAGCAGTCACTGGGGGAGAGAGAAAGATGGTGTTGGGGAGCAGACAATATCTGGGAGAGGGAAAGCATAGGGACATCACAGACCATTTCCCCTCTCTCCAGGCCCAGGGAGCAGCTGCTATAAGGTCCTCTTATGTACCACCCTAGCACCCCCAGGAGCCTGGACTGATTAACACCAGCTTCTCAGGGAGCTTCCTGTTTCCTGCTGCTTCCCTGAACACACTTGAGGAGAACAGGCAGTCAACTGAAGTAGTAGGAGCCAGTTAGGCCCTTAAGACTCTGATATCTTCCCTCACACAGGTCCTGCTACCAGCCTGCTTATTTGCCCCTTCAATTGAGTGTTGAGAGCCACTATAGCTGGCACAGAACAGCAGTCATGAGTGAAAGAAGAAAACACCCCTCTGGGGCAGCATTCAGAAGAAGAAAGAAAGCAAAGGAAGCTTTTCTATCTACGCAGGAAGGAGCTCTCCTGAGATACATAGACACAAATGTTCACGGTGAGCCTTCCCGCCCCAGTGAGGATGTGAGTGGTGAGGAGATGCCTGATATTCCAGTTAGTAAGAGTGCAGGTGACCATGCACATTCCTGAAGAAATGTGTAGATCAGAGAAGAGTGTAGTGGAGGCGCAAGAAACAGCTGCTGCTGAGTTTAGTTCTTTAAGTCTAGATGATCCAGGACTGTGGACCCACTTGAGCAGTAGCCTGAGGGACTTCCTTGTACTGCATGGGCCACAGCAAGTGAAAAACTTCATGTTCCCCAAAGACAATGAAAATAAAAGTTTCCATCCAACACATTACTGGCGTGAAATCCCCAAAATGCAGAGGCCATGGCTTATGTACTCAAAAACCCAGAATGCTGCATACGTTTTTTGTTGCAAACTCTTCCAGTCTAATGTTCCAGCCACATTGGATTCTACAGGAACAAAGGACTGGAAAAATCTGGCTAGAAATCTGGCATGCCACGAGAAGGCAGCAAATCACCAGAGAGCATTCCATAGGTGGAAAGAGCTTGAGATGAGACTAAGGTTAAAGGCCACCATAGATGATCAGCATCAAGAGAAGATTGCATCAGAGTCTCTTTACTGGCAAAATGTTCTGAAAAGACTCATTGCCACTGCGACAATGCTTGCTACCCAACACCTAGCACTGCGTGGCACTTCAGATCAGCTGTATGTGCCAAACAATGGAAACTTCCTTAAAATTGTGGAGCTGATGGCTGAGTTTGATGCTGTACTCCAAGAGCATCTAAGAAGTGTCACCACCCAAGAAATGTTCACACACAACTACCTTGGAAAAACAATTCCAAATGAAATCATACAGTTACTGGCAACAAAAGTCAAACAGAAGATTATGGCAGACCTGAAGTCAGCAATATATTACTCTGTTATTCTGAACTGCACACCTGAAATCAGCCATATGGAATAAATGACTTTAATGGTGTGTTTTGTAACAACAACAGAACCTAGTGAAAATGTTCCTCCAATGGTGACTGTCAGAGAGCATTTTCTAGAATTTATTGACATTGATGATACCACAGGAGCTGATATGACAAACGTGCTTCTTAAAAAGCTGGAAGATACAGGAATTACGATAGCTGACATGAGAGGTCAGGGCTACGATAATGGTGCCAACATGAGAGGAAAGAACAGAGGAGTGCAGACACGGATCCCGAGAGCTAAACAATCAAGCTTTTTATGTCCCATGCAGTTCTCATTCATTGAACTTGGTGGTCAGTGATGCAGGCTCAGCTTCTGGTGAGGCTTCTGAATTTTTTAATGTAATTCAAAGCATCTATGTATTTTTCTCTGCATCAACTCATTGATGACAAATTTTGAAGCAACATCTGGGAACATCCTCTCTGACACTGAAACCACTGAGTGCCACACGATGGGAAAGTCGAGAGGAGGTGATGAAGCCTATCAGACACCAAATTGGGAAGATATATGATGCCATGGTTGCCATTATGGAGGATAATGCTATGACAGGAACTGTTCGTGGGAGAACAGTGGCAGAAGGAAATGGAATCACCAGAAACATACATCACTTCAAGTTTCTGTGTGGCTTAGTGTTGTGGCATGACCTACTGTTTGAAATAAATGTTGTAAGCAAGAGACTCCAAGGTGTTGACCTTGATATATCTGGAGCAATGGAACTGGACAAAGCCAAGTCATACCTACAGTCTTGCCGGTCAGATAAGGGATTTCAAAATGTTCTGAAGAGTGCACAGAAGTTGGCAGAGGAACTTCACACTGAAGCTATTTTCCCACCCATTCAAGAAGACAAGAGTCACTAAAGAAGAAGACATTTTGATTACGAGGCATGGGATAATCCCATAAGAGACCCCAAACAACAATTCAAAGTTGAATTCTTTAACCAGGTGCTAGATTGTGCAATACAGTCAGTTGAAGAACGTTTCATGCAGCTCAAGGAACACAGCAGTATATTTGGGATGTTGTATGATATTCCAAAACTCCTCACTATACCCGAAGAAGACCTGCACCAGCAATGCAGGGCACTAGAGACAGTGTTGACACATGATGACCCATGCGAGAGGGCATGGGGGCGTCATTTGAGCTCCCCGCCTCAGGTGCCAAAATGTTGTGGGACAGCCCTGATGGAAATTGTGTGAGGGCAGGAGTTTCATGGCTGGAGATTGGCTTGAGCAAGGGGTCAAAACAACATTGCTAATGATTCAAGAGTTAGCAACACTGCATCAGGTAGGTTGGACCACCTGTTGTCAGAGGAGACCTGCCCCCTGCAAAAAACAAAGAGAACCTACTCCCTACCTGTCCAATCAGTGGCATGTATTTTTTTTAACAGACAGAGAGAAGAGTATTTTACTGAGGGGATGTCATATATATTGCTGGTCACTGATTGTACTACTTAGATTGTAAGCTCTTCAAGCTCTTTGTTACATGTTTCTATTATGCCTACCATGTGTCCCAGATCCATGAGTGGGGCAGCTAGGCACTATCAGAGAACAATGATGAACAATAGCAGCCAATTAAGGTAGAAAAATTTACGGGTAATGTATTAACATTTTGGCATCACATCAATATATTTTCAGCTGGAGAGCGTTTCAGCTGGAAAGGGTTTATACTATCATCAATATTCCTCATTTACATGTATTAGAGTCAGAGGGGAATGTTTGTGAACTCAAAACATACTATTCACAAAGGGGAAAATATGCAGACTTGCCTAATGTGCTGCTGCTTATAATTGTCTCCTAGCTGCTGCTTTCCTTTCATTAGGTTCTCAAAGGAAAGAGCCATAAGGGAGGGGAATGGTAACAAATTAGAAATGTGGATGTTACTGATCAATTCTGTAAGATCCACTGCAGTCAATTAGAGCAGAGGAAACCTTGTGCATTGCTTAGCAAAATGTTTGTGGCAAACTGGAGCCATAGGGATGGGGGACCAGCTTAAAGGAGCAGTAGTATATACAGGATAGCTTTAACCTTTGAAGATCTGAGGATGAGTCCCTTTGTCATAATCTTTGTGGATCTCAGAGCCTGGAAGGCCTTGCTCTCTGCAAAATTTCCAGGCTCCCAAACCTTCTCCCACTTGAGGAATGCTTCCTAGGGTACTCTGCAAAGAGAATTTTGAGGCACCTTCTGCCTCCTATAGGTCTGATTCACATTTACACCAGGACAAAATGGGTGTTAAATGCTACCATTCTGATTTGGTAGTATTTTACATCCACTGTGCAATCACCTCACCTTGTTGTAAATGACTACACAAAGTGCAGGGCTATGGAGAATCAGGACCTATATTTCTTGGTCCAAAGAATTTAATGTAATGTATTAAATGAAAGAAATCCTTAAAAAGCAAATGCAAAAGCAAAGAGAACTGCTGTCACTTCCATATAGCTATTCCAGTGTGGATTAAGTAAAAGTGCAACATTACTTTCTCCTTTCTGAGGGACAGTACAGTGTAGAAAGAGACTCCAGCATGTCTCATATATTTATTAGAATATCAATTGTTTGATTATAGTCATTTCTGAGCATAAAATGTTTGTTCACATTCATCAATACATTCAAAATATTGACAGCTTTTATATTATATTTGTACTGGAATGCTATGGTTATCCAGTTTGATTCCCTTCAGTGAATGGGAGAAAATGAAATATTTTAAAAAATGCTTTAAGTTGAGAAAGCTGGTGAAAAACCCAGTCCTCTCACCGCAAGTAAAATATGTATGCATCAAAACCAAATATGATTGAATGGTGTTTGGTTGGTTGTTTTATTGGGGGGGAGGGGAGGACATGGTCGTCTGCTTTTTAATTTTCTAATTCACTAAGAAACCACTGCAAAAAAATGACCCAGTTACTAAGATTTAGATTGAATTGGACAGATGAATGGATGGATAGATGTAAAGGTAGATATGCAAAAAGATAGCTACAAAATAATATGAACTTTTTTTAGACACAGCACTGTAAGAAAAAATTCCTCTGTCGATTGAGGATAGGATCAAGAACTCTGATAAAATTATTTATCCAGCCATAATATAAAGTGATAAAGCAGCAGTCTAAGGATCACCACACACCCTTGAACTATAGGTTCAAATCCTGACAGGACTGACTTAGTCCATACTCCGTCTGAGGTGACAGACTAAACTGGCATGCAATTTGGTCTTTTATGAGGCCTTAAAAGCTGTAGTCCTGTCTTTACTATGTGAATTGCAAAAATCTCATAAGCCCTTTCCTAACCCTAATTTCTTTGCCCAAAACTTTTTCTTCTTTCACTGAAGTTATATTATGCTGCATGTGTCTCCTGTTTTCCTCTCCAGCTGTTACGTATTTCAGTGGTGGTGTGTTATACAGGCTAAAAAGCATTTTGACAGGAAATATGCTTTATAAATATAAATTTTAAAAAACCTACCTCCCCAAACCCTTAATTTTAAGATAAAGGGACTGATTCTCATTCTCATTAATATCCATTTACACTTCTCTAGCAGTTTAAAGGAGCCTTAAAAGAAATGAGAATCAATCAGGGCCAAAGAGTTTATCTTCTTCATTATATTGCATTGCATAACATCTGTAGAAAAGATATGTAAAGCTTAAATAAACTAAACAAAAGTACATGAACCAAAGGTGACTCAATTGTAAATGTGATTCCTATTTATTCTATCCCCATCATCAGCTACCCTAGGTAACTGATAAACTTATTAAGCATTTCTCCCATCAGGGGTTATATCAGTTTAGATAGTTCAAATTGCTTTTTTCCTCTCAAAAATAAATTAAATTACTTTACAGTTGCAGAAAAAGACTCTCTGTGTGAAATATATACTGTAGGTGACCTAGCTGACCAAACCTGACTTATCTGAAGGTTGTAACTGCTATCAAATGCTATTGTAATTCATTGGAGCAAATGTTTTGTCTTTACTCCAATTTATTTTCTCTAACTGGCAATTATATGTGAGAGGGCAGATTTCTTGCTTTTTGAAGGGAATTGGTGCTAAGTGATTTCATCTCAAGCGCAATATGCAGTTTTCATTATTTGTGGAAGCCAAAAATTAAGAAACATTCTTAAGTGTTTTTTTTAAATTCTATTCATCCCCTTATGCGATTGGGAATATAAAAGCTATGCTGTTCAATTCTGCCATCAGTTACAGGTGTGACTGCTACTGAGGTCACCCAGTAACATCACTAGAAGGCACATCTCTTTTTTACCTCACTCCTGAGGATGAATCTTGGATACCTGCACCCTTTCCCGCTACTAATGTACCAGTGCAGGAGCCGACATGGTTCACCCTGTAGGAATTACTAAATTAGGTGGATGATGCGTGTGATGGGCTGGATAACAGAAACCCCCTTGGGGCTGCCGACTGATGTGCCAAGACTACTCCTGCCCCTGCCTTCCCTGCCAGCTTCGGACCCCAGAACCTTGCCTGGTTGTGCCAGACATGCTTGCCGGCTACAAACACAGACCCAGGTCCCACAAACTGCAGGCTTAACTGAAAGCTGCATAAGAAGTGTTTCTGTCTCTAACACTCAGATGTCCAACTCCCAGTGGGGTCCAAACCCCAAATAAATCCATTTTACCCTGTTTAAAGCTTATACAGGGTAAACTCAAATTGCTCACCCTCTATAACACAGAGGGAGATGCACAGCTGTTTGCGCCCCCTCCTCCCCCACAACCCAGTATTAATACATACTCTGGGTTAACTAATAAGTAAAAAGTGATTTTATTAAATACAAAAAGTAGAATTTAAGTGGTTCCAGGTGATAACAGACAGAACTAAGTAAATTACCAAACAAAATAAAACACACAAGTCTAAACCTAATACAGTAAGAAGCTGAATACAGATAAAATCTCACCCTCAGAGATGTTTCAATAAGCCTCTTTTACAGACTAGCCTCCTTCTAGTCTGGATCCAGCAATCACTCACACCCCCGTGGTTACTGTCCTTCGTTCCAGTTTCTTTCAGGTATCCTTTGGGGGTGGAGACGCTATCTCTTGAGCCAGCTAAAGACAAAATGGAGGGGTGTCCCATGGGGTTTAAATAGACTCTCTCTTGTGGGTGGACACTCTTCCCTCCTCCGTGTAGAATTCCAGCTACAAGATGGAGCTTTTGAGTCACATAGGCAAATCACATGTCCATGCACGACTCAGAACGTACAGGTAGCAGCCATGGTTCACATGCCAACTTGAACGTCCTCAAGTAGACTTCTTATGTGGATTGGAGCCTTCCGATATCCATTGTCCATTAAGTGTTTCTTGATTGGGCACTTAACTTGCAAATTCCTTTCTAAAGAAGCTGTCCAAATGCCTTACTAAGGCCATTTAAAATCAAACAAGTATATAGCCAATATTCATAACTTCGAATACAAAAATGACACATACATTCAAATAGGATGAATATATTCAGTAGATCATAACCTTTGCAGAGATATGTTACATGGCATATGTAGCATAAAACATATTCCACTTATGTCATATATACATTAATAAGCATATTTCCATAAAGAATTAAGAGGTGCAATGTCACAATTGGTAGAGTTGGGTTAGATATTTGAAAATATGAATGAGAAACAGGAGGAAGGGGGTGAAGTTGCAGTCTATGATACTGATGATAAATTACAGCTGAGGGATGGGGTGGTTTGGGGTTTTTGTTTAAATAAGAGGAATTGTTGAGTCAGTTTGGACTGAAGTATTAAGGGGCAAAGGGTCAAGTATTTTTATAGGAAATCTACTAAAGAAAGCTGCTGAAATCTTATGAGAGACACTTATGAGAGACACTAATCCTAGCAGGCTGGGAATCACAGTTAGAAGTTTATCACAGATCAGTAAGAACAGAATATAAGTTGTATTGTAGAAAATCTATTTTCTAAAATTAGTTATGTCTTTGAGTCAATTAGCCATTTTGGACTAAATATGAGCCAATGAAGATATGCTAAATGAAACACCTAGTAAGGATGATTTGGGAAATAGTGATCACAGTTCAGAACAGTTCTCAATTTTAACCAGTGGAAGAATTTGGGGTGTACAAAGAGATTAATTAAAATTTCTTTAAAAGGTTAAATTTGAGGGTTATCTGAAGATAAAAGAGCTGGCAACGTTTATTAGCAGGCATTTAAATAGTAAAGTGATAGTAGAGTTGATTGAAGAGGAGTGTTTCCTGTCTCACAAAACTGAACCAACCTTCAAAACCTGTGTGAACAAATGATAAGTAGTTAAAGTTAATTGCTAGTAAAATCAAAGCTTTTTAGTCACAGCAATCAAAATATTGTAGCATTGTTAGTTTTTATAAGATGTAAATAGTGTATTCACAAACAGGAAAAATGAATAATTTAGCTAAGGATATTTAGAAAAGCAATAAGAGCTTCATTAACTTTATCAGACAAAAGAAAAGAGAATATGAGACCATTAAATGGGCACTAAAGTAAGGAATTATTGGTTACTGAAAAATGATCTGGCAAAAAACTAAACGTTTCCTTCACATCTGTTATTTGATCTTCAGAATAGTCACAATACAGCCATAGAGGAGGTAAATGGCATCAGATAAGTCTGACTGCATTTTTAATCAGGGCTTTGGAGCTGTGCTCCGGCTCTGCTCCAGCTCCAGGCAAAAACCTGCAGCTCCACTGCTCCAGAGCTGCTCCGTGGGCTCCGCTCCAAAGCCCTGCTTTTAATAACTTAATGGTCTATAGTTTATTTATTTCAATTTCAAAACATGCCAACAGGCACCTATCCAGCAGACTGAAATATAATTCACTTGACAATGGCCCAGATTCTGCCACCATTATTCATGTGAAGTAGTACCTCCCTTTGGGAGAAGTTGCATTTCTTTCCTCATGCAGTAAGGGACTACTCAGTGTGAGTAGCGTGACAGAATCTGACCCTACAGATCTGACCTTAACTTTCACATTGAATGGATCTTGGCTGCTACTGTGATTAATAGGGCTTTATTTTTTTTATTTTTTTTTGAAGTCACTTTCACTGCCCTTCCATGTTCCTTATTATGGAGTTATAATTTGTGGGTGGAGTTAGCACAGCAGGAGGACAGCCTGGAATACAACTAGCCCAGATGGCTTTTCATGCTGGTGAACTGCAGAGTCATTTCCATCTTCTTGAGCTTTTTTGTCACATATTTAACAAGAGTGCTGGACTGATTATGGTCATGAACTACAAAATAAATCAATATGATGTAATAGGTTTCTTTTGTAAAAGTAGACTGTTCACTATAAATCATCCATTTGTAATTTCAGTATGGCACCTTGTTCTCTTCGATAATCCTGCTATTCTGGTAACAATAGTTTCACTTTTCTTTTTTATGTGAACTGACTGCTCATGAAAGTTGCCAGACTGATCCCTGTAGGGATGGGTGGGGCCAAAGGGGCTCCTCTCACAACAAACACATTTAACCACCCCTCGACAAAAGGTAGGGAGAGGCAGGCTATAGAGGAACAAGGATCAATTAATTATGAGGGACAAAGTATGCAAGAACAGGAGTGCAGGTCATAGGGTCAGAATGAGGGAACCAGAGGAGGCCACCGAGCAGAGAACCCTGGATAATGCCCACTGTTTGGAGAGAGACTATAGGAAATCCATGGACAATGCCTAAAGGAACCCTGCCCGCATGTGTGAATAAGGAATGAAGCATGCTCCATGGTTTCCTCTCCATGTCACTGTAGAAATGGCAGGTGGTAGGAGACTGTAAACCATACCAACAAGATGCCCATCCTCACAGCTATGTGAAGGTGGTACCCACTTATGTCCCAAGCAGGCTTTGTAAGCAGCATGCAATGAAAGCTGGCCTATGGGAGATCTTTGCCCTCCAAAGGTGGTAAAAGGTCCCATCAATTTGTATCATGGAAGGACATGAGATTGAGGAACTGGAGAGTATGGAGCATGAGTGTGTATAGTTCCCAAGGCACAGTTCAGAGATGGAGCAGCTGGAGAGCATTACGCCTATGTGAATTCATTGCAAGCAACTAGGGGAGCTCATGGGATAGGGACCTGATGTCAAGCTCCAGAGGACCAGGTGATATAGGCAGGCAGGGAGCACCCCTTCCCAGGATCTGCAAGGAACTGAATAGTCTTCACCTTCTCAAGCACACAGTGAGGAACTTGAGGGGGAGCAGCCCCATGCACAGAGTGAGCATCGTGGGGTCCACCCAAACCTGCCAGCTATAGTCCAGGAGCTCTCTGACTGGTGACACCAACTAGGACCAACCTCCAGTGCACTGAGAGGACCTCCACAGCTGTGCACATAGATGGGGATTGTACAACAGGAGTTCTGTGATATGCAATAGGATATGAAAATACAAATGTGACAAGGAAAAGGGGAGATGGGATTGGGGCAACCTGTCCTCTAAAAGTTAAAAGGGCTCCCTGGGCAGATGTCACAGTTAGAGAGTTAGCTGTACCTCAACCCATCTCTGGTCTTTCCTGAGCTCACTTTTTCAAGTGACAGGCCCTGCACTTCCACTCCTCTCAGGATGAATTCTGTGATGCTCCCACTCACAGACCAGGTCCGCAGGATGCAGCATCCATGATTACTGATGATGTTTCCTCAGCAGATCCAACTGGGTTTGGCCCCTGCAAGAGACTTCCTTTCAGGAGCTGTGACCAGTAGATTAATGCAGTGACTCAGAACAGCTTCTTCAAGACAAAATATTGCTTATTTATCCATAGGAACATAACAACAAAGAAGCTTATGTACATCTTGTTTTATCTAAAGCTTAGCACTTTCCTCAAAGCTTTGGCAGGCCAAACTCATCCAGGTACCCCTCCTTCTGGGGACTGGTATTCCGTCTACTTTCCTGCAGACACTGCCTCTCATGAGCTTAGGTTTTTGATCCAGGTTTTCCACCTAAAGGCCCCCTTCCCTGTCAGAAGCTAGAGGTTCAGCTCGATCAGAGGCAAAACATTGAAGTAATTGAACATCTGTATTGTCCATTAAGTACCAATAACTGGGTTATCTAAAGCTATTGGCTGCCTTCCTGTGAACATGGTGTGCGCTCCTGCAGGAGTTAACCCTTTGAACTCATGTATCAGACAGCACAACAACTATCCAAAAACCTGAGGTGCACATGGTATTCACATAGCTATCTCCCATGTTCTTCACAGTAGGTAGAGACTGGGAGAGGAGACGGACAAGGGGGAACCAAGGGGAGATCTGGACTGGAAAAAGGAAGGGAAAGGAGGAAGTAAAAAACTTAACAGGAAAAGGACAAACAGCACAAAAAATAAGCATAACAACAAAAGAAGATGATCAAATAAAAAAGGAAAGGGAAAATGAAGTAAAGGACAGTACAGGGTGGCCAGATCATGGTAGGGTGGCGTGAGAAATACACACTTCTCCCTTTAGCAGCGGCAACAGCACTGCACCCACCTTTAGCAAAGAAGAGAAAGGTCCTTCCAGGAAGTGAAAGGTGATAGAATGACAGCCATAGAAGCTGAAGCCTTCAGTTTCATACCTTCATAGATACTAGAGTCAAAAAAATCCAACCATTTGTACCATGCAGAATGCCCTACATTTTGCACAGCTGCTCATTAAATCATCCCCACTAATGTCATAGATTTCAATATCAGTAGTGATGTTGCCATGACCACTTCCCTTGGCTATTTATTCCAAAGTCAATTGCTTTTACTGTGGTTTTTTTTTTCAAACATACCTCTAAATTAAGGAGGCATAATAGCATATTCTGTGTGACATTAATCTGAACATGTAAGATACAAAAAGACTTAGTGTTTCCTTGATCTTTTGAAATTGCTTGTGAAAGAAGAGAGTTCATTTTGGGTCAGAGTTAAGGTTATATTCAAACATGCATTTTTTTACAGTTTATAAGAATACGTTTTTTATTATGAGGACAATGTAAATTTTATAATGAATTTATTTCCTGGCATTTAAGCACTGTTTTTTTATTAATGATGTGACAGGTCAGTTCAGTGTTTTGACTCTGAATCTTTAAATGGCTTTTCTGTCATTTTTGTTTTGTTTTGGAATAAATATGAGAGGTACCCGTTATTTACTGAAGTATTTTGTCCATTTTTTTAACTACAGTGCATCTTTGAGGATAACTGCTTCTTTGAGCTCGCCTCTCCATGGACATATATTTAGACAGCTGGCAGATATTGAAAATCAATTGTGAAATTATGCTAGACTGATTCTTGTAGTTATGCAGGATACATAGTTCTTTGACCCCTTTCTTTTGGAAAATGAATGGGTATCTTGGGTTGTACCTGCCTTTTACCAAAAGAATCGTAGCCAGGTGCAGAGTACAGGGGAAGCGGAGCTAAAAAAAGGCGCCACCCCCCCTGTACTCACCCGGCGGCACTCCAGCTGTTTGGTGGCACTTTGGCGGTGGGTCCTTCAGTCCTTCACTCGCTCTGTGTCTTCGGTGGCACCTGCCGCTGAAGTGCTGCCAAAGTCCCGGAGCAAGTGAAGGACCCGCCGTCAAAGTGCCGCTGAACAACTGGAGCGCCGCCAGGTGAGTAATTTTAAAAAGGCGCCAACAAATTTAAAAGGCTCCACTTGTGCTCAATAGGGGAGCGGCTGCTACTCCCGTTCCCCCCACCTCCAGCTACGCTACTGCTTACCAGACATGCTGAGTGGCTTGGTCATTAAAAAAATTGCTTAATGACTAACCGAGTTTTTCTTTTCTGGACAGAAGGCAAATGTATCTCAGACCACATGAGACAGAGCTTGGCTGGGAAAGCTTAGTACCATTTTTAGTCTGAGGAATCAGGGATTTGCTTCTGTAAGGTGGGTGGTGGGGAAGAAGCTCACTGTGAATGGGATGTGGGGGGCAAAGATATAAGAGGGGTAATGAGGGGAGATACTTGAGGTGGAGGCTACTTGAGCTGGCTTCAGATTAGGGAGTGCCAATGGTTCCTACCTGTTCACTGATCTGATCCTGGGTGCCACCATGGCCACTCCAGCCCCTCTGGGTCTTGCTCTCACCTCTGCCCCTCCCACCATATGTGCAAGTTTACATAAGGGGAGAGTCTGCACAGTATTTCTATTGCAAGTATGTTACCATCCCATTCTCTCCTGGTTCCACCACCCATGCTACAAGGGGTTGGCTTTTTAGAGAAAGAGGATGCTGTGCAGCTAGCAAGAACTATGAAGCAATACATTGACTTCTATAGGTCTTAAGCACAGGCTTAAAGTTAAGCAGATGGTTAAAGAGCTGTGCTGAATTGGGGCCCTCATCATTAGTGTGCAGCTTCCATTTACAACAAGCTCAATGCACTTAATTCCCCAAAGATTTTCACTATGCAGAAAATGTTCACCTTGCTCTCTTACCTGGTAATAGCTCTGATGCGATCTGTGCACAAGCCCTCTCAGTCCATTTGCCATAGTTCTGAAACACAGGACAATGTAAACAAAACATCTGAAAACAAAATAAAATGTAAGGTAGGTTTGAACTGATAAACTGTGTTTGGTAACCAGTGATATTTATTACTAACCCTCCAGCTGTCACCTAACATAAACATGTCTTCAAAAAGAATCATTTCACTGTCAGTAAATTCAGTTACAGCTCAGTGGGTGTAGCTAATATTTACCAATGATATCCTGAGGGAGAAAATAAAACAGGTTTATACTTAATGATGTATCCTCCTATGGTGAAAATGGCCAAAAATAATCCATAAGAGAAACTGGGCAGTACAGAAATCAGACTTGGGACTTGACAGAATCTTGCCATTAAAAGAAAAATCAATGGGAAAGGAGTTAGTTTTATTTTAGGTGTGTTTGCTGTCCTAACAATCTATATAAAACAATTCTGATAACTAAAGATATTTTAAAAAATTTATTTTCTTTGTTACCGTAGTTTATTTCTTTACCTTAATCTTCTCATTAGCTTGTCATTTTATAGACAAACATGAAAAAGCTTTTAATAATGCTTATTATATTCAGGGCCATATTCTCACTTCTACTACCAGGAATGGAAAAAAAACAAACTCAATGCAACCTGCCAGGACCTAGGGCAGAGACGATGGCATGTCCCCTCTGCAAGGATATGGATCTGTGACCAGGAATGGGAGCATGCAAGGATGGGGAAGGGATGCACATCATTCATTACAAGGCCTCTGGAAAATTCAGTGAAAAATTAATGCAATCTGAGATGGCCCCAGGCCGTGTTAAGCAGCTGCTGCCTGGGAATTACCGGAAAGCATGTTTCCTCTGAAGCTGACTTGTCAGAGAGCTGTGGGATGGTGAAGGCAAAGGGAGTACAAATGGGACCCAAGGTTTCTGCGACTACAATCTCTGCCCCATTCTGCAAAGGTGTAGAAGAGAGTTTGGAAAGCCTCTCCATTATAAGTTTGAGCTAAACCCTATTGAAATCAATGGAACGACTCCCACAATAGATTTTTCAAACAATTAAACGGTTCATGGATAATTTGTGCAATTAAAAGGGACTCCTCCTGCTTGTGAAGCATATATTAAAACTCTGCACCTAACCAGTGAATCTGACAGTAGCCTACCATTTCTAGAAAAGATTGCTCAGGCAAGGGCTGTGTGAACCAGCAAGGAAAAAGGGTTGGTTTGTTTTTTAATTCCCTAAACCTGTTTATCTGCTACATTTCCATAGCCTGTCCCCTCTCCCTGAGATATTTAAATCTTCCTTAGCTTCCTCAAGTCTGCCTCTTAACTGTGGCTCTGATCCTGAAAGTTGTTCCTTGCAGGTGGACTTCAGTAGGACTTTTTATGGAAGCAAGGGTCCACCCATGTGGAAAAACTGGCAGGATTATGCTCTTCAGGATCATGCTTATCCATTCCGGGAACAGAAACAACATCATGTGACTTACATGATCACCCCCACCAACCAGAACCGCTCAAATTTCAAATAATGAAAGTCAGATACCTGCAGCAAACTGATCAAAATTGATCCAGAGAGTAAGCCCTCTTTCTTCCCTTCTACAAACATAGGTGCTGGAACTAGGGGTGCTGGAGGTACAGCAGCGGCCTCTGGCTTGAAGTGCTTTTCATCATGTACAGGATTTATAGTTTGGGTCAATGGCTCTCAGCACCCCACTATACAAATTGTTCCAGTGCCCCTGTCTACAAATAACTTGCAAAACGAAGTAAATTTTAAATAAATGTGAGAAAATCCTGATCTGTTCATGGCCATTCTGCAACCAGAAAAAGTGACTACATTTGTTGATATCATTATTTGCTGAGGTTACTTGTTCAGCTCTCATCACAACCACTGTTGCTGGTTTTTCAAATCAAATGGCTTTGACAGATACTGCTCCCTTTTATTTAAACACTCAACTAACGCTCTGGACAATTGAAACAAATTAGTCTTTTTTCAATCAGTTCATTTTTGTAGCTTACCAATTTTGATCATACCCATTTAACATTTTATTATGCTTCAGTATAGCAGTTTGTTGCTTTGCAAATAGCACTGTTAAATAATAATGATGTCTGGGAAAACTATTTCATTCAGATCAGTTAAAGTTATTTTAAATGTCCCTTTGATACAAAGATCACACAAATACATTCTTCACTGAAGTGAATCTGAGAAAATGTGAAACATGCCCTCCCTTTTTCACACAACAATGAAATATCTGATAAAAATCAAGGTTTGCTATGAGATAGAACATCAACAGAAGAAAAAAAAATCCTGGAAGCTGTAGAAAATAAACAAAGTCATTAATCAGGGTCTCATGACAGGAGCAGAAAAGTTGATTGGATCCTACCATGTCCCCTGCCACCAAGCAGCTATTGCTGTTCAGCACAAGACAGACAATAAAACTTCCTGATTTCTGAGTTACACTTGCCTTAGTTATGGCCCAGATTGTGAGCAACCCCTGGACCAGCAAGACGTCATCTACCTTTTCTCCTTGTCAGCTGTGAAGCTCACAGTCACCAGCCTTGTACTCTGGGGAATGCATTGTCCTACTCTTCTCCACGGGGCTCAGAAGAGGAAGAGGAGAATTGTGAAGAGGGAGAGAGGGTCAGAGCCCAATTTCTCACCATCCCCTATTTCCCTCATCTTTGCATTCTCCCACAAAGTGAGGCTGGTGCACCAAGGGGAAGCAATCTGCTCCGTCTTAATGAATAGAGCAGATTTGTCATCCTCCAAGCTCAAGAGCAGCCCCAGAGAGATTGTGTTTATCTAAGGCAAGCCTTTCTGTGCTCCTCCTGGAGCAGTGTGGCCCTACATAGGCTTAAAAGCCACAATCTAGTTCAATATGTATATAAGATCCAGTAAAGTTATCAATTACAACATTCAGCGTGTGTGATAGCAGAACATGTCATCTATTTACACAGCTGTGGGGACCTTGTGCAGCCAAGAAAGACAACTTCTTTCTGTGGCTTCTACGTTTCTTTTCTCATCCTCTCTACCACGTATAAGCAAGCCACCATCCCAGCAGCTGATAAAAGGTGGTTCAAAACTACAGCATTTGCCTCTCCTTTTTCTTCCACCAGTGATCATCTACAGTATGTCTCATCCCCATTTTAATATTTGAGACCACCCATCACAAAGATATTGCAATGATGGTATATTCCACCCTTCCCAACTCCATCACATTCCAGATTGTTTCCATTTTGCCTATTAGATCTTTGGCAGGTATCAATTTATATAAGATCATGTTAATGTTCAACATTTAACTTGTTTCATCTGAGAGATCACACAAAGGGCATGATTCTGATCTCACTTACAAAGCGTATATCCATCTACATACTCATCTACCTACTCTGCTGTAGTATCTAGGCATTTCACAGACTGTAATGAATTTATCCTCAGATATTATTCCTGTTTTATAGATGTTCATGACAAATCTGGGAATTTAACCCAGATCATTTGAGTTCCAACCCGATGCTTAGTTAATTATCATTGTTTATTATCTATTTGTATCAACCACAAGACCAACCTCCCTTAATGGAGTTACACCAGCATAAAACCAGTGTGAGATCAGAATCAAGCCCAACATTTTTACTCTCTCACCTGTTCATTTATACAATATCCACTACATTATCCAAGAACAACCACAAGGCACAGACACCAGGTATCAGGTTTTATTGCAGCAAGCTGTAGAGGTTAACCACCCGAGACATGCTAGAGGACACAAAAAGCACTTCTACCAATAATAATCATTCACCCTCTGCTAGTTCGCTTCTAACAACCATCACCACAGCAACAGTATAACTCCACACAGGCATCTGACATATAGATGACATCATCATTACTCTACCAAGGTTCATATGAAAGTGAAAATATGGGGTACCAAAATTAAATTATAAAAAATGTGTTTTGGTGAATTCATGGAAGGAAATGGCCTTCCATGGTTCCACTAGGGACCGAATGGCTGGGCAGCAGTTCTGCAGAAAAGGACCTAGGGGTTACAGTGGACGAAAAGCTGAATATGGGTCAACAGTGTGCCCTTGTTGCCAAGAAGGCTAATGGCATTTTGGATTATATAAGTAGGGGCATTTCCAGAAGATCGAGGGACGTGATCATTCCCCTCTATTCGGCACTGGTGAGGCCTCATTTGGAGCACTGTGTCCAGTTTTGGGCCCCACACTACAAGAAGGATGTGGATAAATTGGAAAGAGTCCAGCGGAGGGCAACAAAAATGAGTAGGGGGCTGGAGCACATGACTTATGAGGAGAGGCTGAGGGAACTGGGATTGTTTAGCCTGCAGAAGAGAAAAATGAGAGGGGATTTGATAGCTGCTTTCAACTATCTTAAAGGGGGTTCCAAAGAGGATGGATCTAAACTGTTCTCAGTGGTAGAAGATGACAGAACAAGGAGTAATGGTCTCAAGTTGCAGAGGGGGAGGTTTAGGTTGGATATTAGGAAAAACTTTTTCACTAGTAGGGTGGTGAAGCACTGGAATCGGTTACCTAGGGAGGTGGTGGAATCTCCTTCCTTAGAGGTTTTTAAGGTCAGGCTTGACAAAGCCCTGGCTGGGATGATTTAGTTGGGGTTGGTCCTGCTTTGAGCAGGGGGTTGGACTAGATGACCTCCTGAGTTCCCTTCCAACCCTGAGATTCTATGATTCTATGAAACTGTCAAGGTCCTGCCATGAGGGCAGGGGGCTGGACTCGATGACCTCTCGAGGTCCCTTCCAGCCCTAGAATCTATGAATCTATGAAAGGTATTTGCTAACAATTTGTGATTTTTGGACTCCCTTTTCATAATAATCCCTTGCAGGTTTGAAACAAAATTATATCTTAGTAGTGATTGGTTAACTCTTACGGATTTTAAAGTTCAAATTCAGTAATTTGGGATGGGCTACTTATCTATAGACTTTGAATTTAAAATGTTGGAATGAAGAGACCAGGTGGAGCTATGCGGATATACACCAGTTGAAGATCAGGCTGCAAAACTGGGATGGGAGTGCTCAAAGACAGAATATTAAGCAACTAAGCGGGGAGAGAGCAATAATACATTCAATATTCTGGCTGAATAATGAGGTAAACTGCTTGGTTCTAAAAGGAATCCTATTCTATTTAGGTCTGGATATTACAAACAACAACAACAATGAAGTTCTGTCAAGTCAGCCATGGCCAATAAGATGGAGGTCATTATATGGGATATTCAGTATTAAAGATTTAAAGCAGTGGTTTTCAAACTTTTTTTCTGGCAACCCAGAAGCACACTGTTGATGCCCATGACCCAACGGAGCTGGGGATGAGTGGTTTGGGGTATGGGAGGAGCTCAGGGATGGGGCAGAGGTTTGGGGTTCGGGAGGGGTCAGGGCTCTGATCTGGGGGTGCAGGCGCTGGGGTGGGGCCAGTGATGAGGGGTTTGGGGTGCAGGAAGGGGGTCCAGGTTTGCGGGGGGGAAATCAGGCCTTGGGCAGGGCATTGGGGTGCGGGCTGATCTCTGGTGGTTCCCAGTCAGCGGCGCAGCTGGGATGCAGAGGCAGGTTTCCCGCCTGTCCCGGTGCCGGGGACCACACTGCGCCCCGGAAGTGGCCAGCAGCAGGTCCGGCTCTTAGACGGAGGTGTGCAAATGGCTCCGCGCAGCTCTCACCCGCAGTCACAGCCCTCCCAGCTCCCGGCCAATGGGAGCCCTCCCGCCTAGGAGCTGGATCTACTGCTGGCTGCTTCCGGGGCACAGCGCGGTGTTGGAACAGGTAGGGACTAGCCTGCCTTAGCCAGGCAGCACCGCCAATGGGACTTTTAACGGCCCGGTTGGTGGTGCTGACCCAGTGCCTTATATTCCACGACCCAGTACTGGGTCAGGACCCACAGTTTGAAAACCACTGGTTTACAGCAGCCTAAACTGGGAGCCTCTTTAGGGTCTCCAAATCTCTGAGAACCCTGGAGAAAAATTGTAGCTATGGGTCAAGGTTTTAAAAAAAGACCAGTCATTTTAGGTACCGTGATTTTTGGGTGCCCAAGTTGAGACTCCTTAAAGGTGCCTGATTTTCTGGAGGTGGGTGCTCAGCAGTTCCTGAAAATCACTAGTCATTTATAAAAATCTTGACCATAAATTTTACAATAATAAATACAAATGCATCAAATGCCTGTTTTTTCGTTAGTTGGAAATTTATTCTTAATGTCTTCCTCAAGTTATTTGGGGTTATCTAAAACACTGTCAGATTGCTTCCTTCTGTCTGAAACAAATGTGAACTCTTAAATATTTCAGTGCCCTCACAGGGCATGATATTGACAAAGGTATACATATGGTATCTTCAGCTGACCTTATAAAGAACATAAATCAGTCAGCATAGTTGCAGAGTCAGACATAGTACTCTTAAAAGCTAAAACCACCAGTATTGTTTTGTGGATCAGTGTTTCATTTGTGTGCTCTTGTTTGTTTGTTAGTTAATTTATGGGGGGGTTGTTTTATTCCAGGATTCCAGTTTTTACTACCCCAAATCCATTTATATCTTTCCCCTACCCACATCAGGCTTTTCTGTTCAATATGTTATGATATCTATATATGGAAATATCTATACTACAGAGACTACACAGGCATAACTATGTTGGTATAGCCTTGTAGAAAAACATAGCATACACCAACAGAAAAGGTATTTCCATCAGTGTAGAAACACCACCTTCCCATATAAAGTTAGCTGTCAACCGAAGTCCAGCTCTGTCGACAAAGCTGTGTTTACTATGGGGGTTATGTTGAAATAACTACATCAGTCAGAGGCGTGGTTTTTTCACATCCTGACTGATGTACCTATGCCAATATAACTTTTCTGTGTAGACCAGGCCCTGCTCTCTCTCTCTCCAGCTCTCAGATTATTTTATAAAAAGAGAAGTTGGAGTGATTAAATATTAGCGACCCCTATATTTAGATTGCCTATCAGTTTCCATCCTATAAAAGATTCTTGTGACCTTTATTTGAGCAATTCTCACACCTCCAGAATTTGCAACAAGTCTGATATTCAGCAGGAGGAATCCTTTCGAACTACAGCAACTTTTCTTTGTCCACTGAAATTTCATTTAGATTCAGCTGAGATATAAACTAGTCAAAACAGCCTTTTCCCTTCTCTCACTTGTGTTCATGAGAAATGTTGCCAGCCTTCCCCAAACACAAAACATTCAGAGCATAGGTACTGACTTATTTTTCCCTGGGGGTGCTCCACCCTTGCTCTGCCCCGAGGCCCCAACCCCCACTCTGCTCCTTCCCCTGAGGCTCCGCCCTCACTCTGCCTCTTCCCACCTCCGTTCCACCCCACTACCTGAGGCCCCCGCCCGCCTGCCGCTTGCTGCTCGCCACCTTCCCCATGCCACTCCCCCAGCTGCCAAACAGCAGATTGGCAGCACCCCATCGAATAGCTGTGGCTGGTGGGTGCTGAGCACCCATTATCTTTTTCCATGGGTGCACCAGCTCTGGAGATCCCATGGAGTGGGTGCCTATGATTCCAACGCCAGGTTCACATTGCTGCTCAAGCAGCACCACCACCACTAACTGTACTGGGAATACCAGGGAGCTGCTGGAGCAACTGTATCGGGGTTGGTGAGGAAATAGAAGATGCACAAGGGAGCAGAATTAAGGTTGCATGTTCAAACTGTTAATTTAGCTTCTCCTAACTTTTGAGTGCTTAACTTCATATCCTAAAGAATGTTTCTAACATCGGGTTTTTTTTCATGTGTAATTGTATTACAAAAGTGTCCAGATCAGGATTGAGGCCTGTTGTGTTAGGCATTGCAGAAATACTAAGTAAGAAACAGTTCCTGTCCTGAAGATCTTATCTATTTTAATACAAGACTCAAGAAACAGTGAAACATATAAATGATTGATTTATTATGCTACAAATGCTTCCTATCTGGCTATCATTCATGATTCCAAGTGAAGAATATGTCCAACAGACAGACAAGCTATGGCACCTGCAAGTACCAATGCCCCAAGTCTGATCCATTTCGACTCAGCCAACTCAGGAGTGGATAGGAAAGGAACAGATTGGTAGGGTCATATCTAAATCTAGGTTTCAGTTATAGTAAGCTGGTGCACAATAGGCAGCCAATGAAGGGTGATTGAAGAGATTTTCACCCTTGGCAAATACTTCATTTTGCCTTTAATTTCTCCATTGATCTTTGTGAAACAAAGGCAGTTCAGACAGATGAAAAAATGTCATTTTGCCATGAAAAGGGCAAAAATTTATCCAAAAAATAAAAGCATGATATTTCCCTCTGCAAACTTTTGTCACACTCGCAGGAGAAGAAAAGGTGTTGAACAAGTTAAATAGCTCTAAATGGGCTACGAGTTAATTTCAGATATTCTTATGAAAATTAAAAAAATTTTACAACAAATTTGGTTCACTACTGCCAGCATCTTGTCAGCATCCAATTATAACAAGATATAGGCCAAATAGCTCTGACAGGCAATACTGTAATTTTTTTGCCTTGTTTATTTTGCAGGAGCAATCCTCCATAGTCACATCCACGCAAGCTATCAGTGTAAATATGGTATACACACAAAATAGGCATAATAAACATGTTGGGAGGGAAAAAAGGAACAGTTAGCTGGCAGTGAACATACATTAAATTTGCTCAGTGTTGCTTAACAGAAGGCAAATGTAAGCCGCACTCAGATCATTTAGATTTCATACAGTTTGATTTACCTCTGCCCCACTTGGGACTAAGAATTATAATGTCATAAGGAGTGCCAAGAGCTATTGTCTTCTTACTGAATGGTATTCTTATAAGAAAACTAATGGAAAGATTTCTCATTAGTGAGATAGCAGAAAGTGGCAATCAGTTACTAGTCTGATGCTGAAACACTCCCAGGTGGTATTATTTAGGACCTGATCCTGCAAACAAACAGTGCAGTATAGTGCTTACTACAAAGAGAAGTCTTGTTCAAGTCAATGGGGCTATCACAGTAAACACTATGCCCGGTAAAACACGGTTACTCACCGTAGTAAATAGTGTTCTTCGAGATGTGTTGCTCATATGTATTCCAGTTAGGTGTGCGCGCGCGGCGTGCACGATCGTCGGAAGATTTTTACCCTAGCAACACTCGGTGGGCCGGCTGGCGCCCCCTGGAGTGGCGCCGTTAGGTGCCCCGATATATACTGCAGCCGGCCCATCGCCCCCTCAGTTCCTTCTTGCCGGCTATTCCGACAGTGGGGAAGGAGGGCGGGTTTGGAATACATATGAGCAACACATCTCGAAGAACACTATTTACTACGGTGAGTAACCGTGTTTTCTTCTTCGAGTGCTTGCTCATATGTATTCCAGTTAGGTGACTCCCAAGCCATTCCTAGGAGGCGGGGTCGGATTGTGATACAGCAGAGTTTAGGACCGCCGAACCAAAAGCGGCGTCGTCTCTAGAATGTTGCACTATGGCATAGTGCGAGGCAAAAGTGTGTACTGACGACCATGTCGCGGCCCTACAAATGTCTTGTATAGGTATGTGTGCCAGGAAGGCAGACGACGAGGCCTGAGCTCGGGTAGAGTGGGCCGTAGTGTGCATGGTGGGGACACCTGCCAAGTCATAGCATGTGCGGATGCACGACGTGATCCATGACGAGATGCGCTGGGAAGAGACGGGAAGGCCTTTCATCCGGTCCGCCACGGCGATGAACAGCTGGGTCGACTTCCGGAAGGGCTTTGTCCTCTCGATGTAGAAGGCGAGGGCTCTCCGGACATCCAGGGAATGGAGTTGCTGCTCCTTCCTGGAGGCATGGGGCTTAGGATAAAAGACAGGTAGAAAAATGTCTTGGTTAATATGGAAAGCCGACACAACCTTGGGCAGGAAAGCCGGGTGTGGCCTGAGCTGTACTTTATCCTTATGGAACACCGTATAAGGTGGTTCCGAAGTAAGCGCTCTGAGCTCAGAGACGCGTCTAGCCGAGGTGATGGCTACTAGAAAGGCCGTTTTCCATGAGAGATACAGCATGGAACAAGTGGCCATGGGCTCGAATGGGGCACCCATGAGCCTGGTAATGACTAGGTTGAGGTCCCATGTAGGGACCGGGCGGCGCACCGGTGGGTGTAGCCGTTCTAACCCCTTAAGGAACCTAGTGACCATGGGGTTGGAGAAAACAGAACCCGCCCCGTCCCGGGGGTGAAAAGCTGAAATTGCCGCTAGGTGGACTTTTAGCGACGAGAGAGCCAGACCCTGCTCCTTTAGTAAGAGGAGGTAGTCCAGTATGGTGTGAACCGGCACCTGCAAGGGGTCAAGGCCCCGAGTGCCACACCACAAGGAAAAACGTTTCCAATTAGCTGAGTAGGTGGACCTGGTGGAGGGTTTCCTACTGCTCAGCAGAACGTGCTGGACCGGGCTGGAACATCGTAGCTCCGACGGGTTCAGCCATGCAGCATCCACGCCGTGAGGTGAAGGGACCGCAGGTCGGGATGCTGGATCCTGCCGTGCTGCTGCGTGATCAGGTCCGGCCATCGCGGAAGAGGAATCGGGTCTGTCACGGACATCTCCAGGAGCGTGGTATACCAGTGTTGCCTGGGCCACGCTGGAGCAATCAGGATCACCCTGGCCTTGTCCCTGCGTAGCTTGAGCAGGACCCTGTGGACCAGTGGAACTGGTGGGAAGGCATAGGCCAGGTTGTCTGTCCAAGGATGGAGAAAAGCGTCTGTCAGGGAGCCTGGGGAGCGACCCTGAAAGGAGCAGAACACTTGGCATTTCCTGTTCTCGCGAGTCGCGAAGAGATCTATCTGGGGAAACCCCCACTTCTGGAAGACAGAGTGGATGACGTCTGGCCGAATGGACCACTCGTGCGTTTGAAAGGACCTGCTCAGGCGGTCCGCCAAGGTGTTCTGGACTCCTGGGAGAAACGAGGCCACGGGGTGAATGGAACGGGCTATGCAAAAGTCCCAGAGCTGAGTTGCCTCTCGGCAGAGGGGAAGGGAGTGTGCTCCTCCCTGTCTGTTGATGTAATGCATGGCCGTCGTGTTGTCTGTAATGATGGAGACACAGCGGCCCTGTAAGTGTTGAGCGAAGGCTTGGCAGGCGAGTCGTACCGCTCGGAGTTCTCTGACATTGATGTGTAATGTCAGCTCTTGCTCCGACCACAGGCCCTGCGTTTGGAAGTTCTGCAGGTGAGCCCCCCAGCCGAGGGATGAGGCATCCGTAGTCAAGGTGCGGGAAGGCTGAGGTGGATGAAAGGGAATACCTGACATCACCTGTGCGGGGTCCAGCCACCAGTTGAGGGAGGCTAGGACCTGCGGTGGGACCGTCAGAATCATATCAAGGTTGTCCCTGTGTGGTCGGTATGCGGAGGCCAGCCATGCTTGGAGGGGCCGCAGGCATAACCTGGCGTGGGCTGTCACGAAGGTGCATGATGCCATATGACCCATGAGGCTGAGGCAGCAGCGGGCTGTCGAAGTTGGGAAAGCTTGGAGGCTGCGTATGGCGGCCGCAAGCGTTTGAAAGCGAGCCTCTGGGAGGAAAGCCCTGGCGAGGGTAGAGTCCAGTATAGCCCCTATGAAGTCTATTCTCTGTGTTGGGACCAAAGTGGACTTTTCGATGTTTAGTAGGAGGCCGAGACGGTTGAACATGTCCATGGCCTTGTGAATGTGGGACTGGACCTGGTTGGCGGAGTTGCCACGGAGGAGCCAGTCGTCGAGGTAGGGGAATACCTGAACTCCTTGACGCCGAAGGGCGGCTGCTACCACTGCCATGCACTTTGTGAAGACTCTCGGTGCTGTTGAGAGGCCGAATGGCAGGACCGCGAACTGGAAGTGTCTCTGACCCACTACGAAGCGCAGGAAGCGTCTGTGAGGTGGGTAGATGGCAATGTGGAAATATGCGTCCTTCATGTCGAGGGCGGCGTACCAGTCTCCCTGATCCATAGAGGGGATAAGAGTGCCCAGGGAGAGCATACGGAATTTCAACTTTACCATAAACTTGTTGAGACCCCGTAAGTCCAGGATAGGACGGAGCCCCCCCTTTGGCTTTGGGATTAGGAAATAACGGGAGTAGAATCCCTTGCCTCTGAGATCCCTTGGGACCTCCTCCACCGCTCCCAGAGTAAAGAGTTCGTGCACCTCCTGGATAAGGAGTTGCTCGTGAGAAGGGTCCCTGAAGAGGGACGGGGTGGGAGGGTGGGAGGAGGGCGGGGAGACGAATTGCAATCGGTATCCCCCCTGGATGGTATGTAAAACCCAGCGGTCTGTGGTGATATTCGACCACGCCGGGGAGAAGGGGGAGAGGCGGTTCAGAAACAGGAGGGCGGGATCGGAATGGACTGGTACTCCGGCCTCGAGCGCCCCTTCAAAAATTTTGTTTGGGCCCCGACGATGGCTTGTGGGGGCCCTGCCTCTGGCCGGTCTGCCGGCCAGGTTGCTGTCTCCTACCCCCTCGACCACGCGGCCTTCTGTAATAGTCTTGACGTGGTGGGGGAGGGAAGTAGGTGCGTCTCACGAACGGCCTGAAGGGCCTGCGCTGCGTCGCGGGGGTATGCATCCCCAGCGTGCGGATGATGGTACAACCGTCTTTTAAGGTCTGCAGCTTAGGGTCTGTCTTCTCCGAAAACAGGCCCTGCCCGTCAAAGGGTAGGTCCTGGATAGTGTGCTGGACCTCTGCTGGGAGGGTGGAGGATTGCAGCCAGGAGATGCGCCGCATGGCGACTCCGGAGGCGATGGTTCTGGCAGCGGAGTCGGCGATGTCCAAGGAGGCCCGCAGCGACGTCCTGGCCAGCTTTTTGCCCTCCTCCACGAAGGCTTTATACTCCTGTCTGGACTCTGGAGGTATAAGCTCTTTAAACTTGTCCATCGTGACCCAGGTGTTGAAAGCATAGCGGCTCAGGAGTGCCTGTTGGTTCGCCGCACGAAGCTGTAGGCCCCCTCCTGAGTAGATCTTCCGGCCAAACAAGTCTAGGCGCTTGGCGTCCTTTGACTTCGGCGCCGGGGCCTGTTGGCCGTTCCTCTCCCTCTCGTTGACAGATTGGACCACCAACGAACACGGAGGGGGGTGCGTATACAGGTATTGAAAATCCCTCGGGGGGGCCATGTACTTTCTCTCTACCCCCCTGGCAGTGGGGGGTATTGAGGCTGGTGTCTGCCAGATGGATGTGGCGTTGGCAAGGATAGTCCGCACAAAAGGTAAGGCAACCCTAGTGGGGGCATCGGTCGTCAGGATGTCCACCACGGGGTCCTCCAGTTCAGGGACCTCTTCTATTTGGAGGTCCATATTCAGGGCCAACCTGCGGAGCAGGGCTTGGTGGTCCCTTAGATCGATGGGAGGGGGACCGGATGATGATGCTCCAGCCACTGCCTCATCAGGGGAGGAGGAGGAGGACAGGCCTTGGGCGAGCGGGTCCTCGACGGGTACCTCTTCGGAGCCCAGGGCTGGGGGCTCCGGTTCTGGCTGCTCTACCTCTGGCGGAGGCCTGGAGACTGTAGCCTCTGGAGGACGGGAGACTGTAGCCTCTGGCGCTCGACGCTCCAACGTGGTTGAGGTAGGAGCTCTTGCTGGTACCCTCTGGGCTTCATAGTATGCCATGGGGGTCCAAAATGGCCACCGCTCCTGAACCTGCCCGGTCTCTGGCAGGTGACCCTGGTCGCTGATGGTGCGGTCCTCCGCGTAGAGGTCGCTACCAGCTCTGGAAGAGCGGGATCCAGAGCGCGAAGGCCAGGGTGGGGCAGAATAGCCATGCAGTGACGTCTGCGTGGCCAGGGTCTGCCTCCTTGGTGGGGTCCGGTGCCGGGATGGTATCCGGTACCGGGAGCCTGATCGGTGCCGGGATGGCGTCCGGTGCCGCGAGCCGGATCGGCGCCGGGATGGTGTCCGGTGCCGGGAGCCGGATCGGTGTCGAGAGTCGGATCGGCGCCGGGATGGGGAGCGGCGTCGAGAGCCGGATCGAGGGCGGGACCTGGATCGGTACCTGCGATGATCTCGGTACCGTGACACGGATCGGGACCTGGAACGTCTCGGCGACCTGCGCGTCGACCGGCCGCGGGACCGGGAGCGGCGTCGCGAGTCAGGGTACCTCCGTGCGGATGGAGACCTGGAGCGGTACCGCGAGTAGGAACGGCGCCGGGATCGTGATCGGTGCCGGGACTGCTAGCGGTACCTTGGAGACTCACGTGGCTGCTGCTGGCTGGTCTCCACCTGCGGCACCGGGTGGAAGATGGCCGGTTTGCCGCGTGATGTGATGATCCGCACCGGCGGTACCGTAGACGGGGTCGGTACCGGAGCGGTCATCTGGATCAGGTCCCGCGCCGCTGCGAAGGTGTCCGGCGTGGACGGCAGCGGGAGCTCAACCACGGAGCGTGCCGGGGAGCTGGCGGTTACCGAGCTCAACGGCCCTCTCGGGACCGGAGTCGTCGGTACCAGAGCCTGCGGAGGCTGACCTGCACTCAACGGCCTCTCGGGTGCCGGAGTTGGCAGGGCCGGCGCCGGTGTTGACGGCGGCGCCGGACTCAACGGCCTAAGGAGGGCCGGAGTAAGTGGCACGGAGACCACTGGCACCGAACTCAGCGGTCCTTCCGGTACCGGAGTTGGCGGTGCGGGCGCCTCGACAGACCTAGGCTGGTCTGGAGTTGGCTGCGCATGCAGCGGCGCCTTAGTCGGTCCACCCGACTTCTTGGCTCTCGGGGACAGAGAGCGGCTCTGTGAAGTCCCGGGTAGAGAGGGACGGTGCCTGGGTTCTTTACCGGAGGTTGGACGTTCCGGTGCCGCAGACGTTGAGGCCGCCGGGGTCGGTGCCGGGGTACGATGCGGCGCCGACATCGGGCTAAGAGACGCCTCTAACAGGAACTGCTTCAAACGAAAGTCCCGCTCCTTTTTGGTCCGCGGCTTGAAGGACTTACAAATACGGCACTTGTACGGAAGATGGGACTCCCCGAGGCACTTGAGACAGGAGGCATGCGGATCTCCTGTAGGCATCGGCTTCTGGCATGCCGAGCAAGGCTTGAATCCCGGTGAGCCAGGCATTGGCCCGGTACCGGGTTGGAGAGAAGGGGAGAAGCCCCTAATCTCCAGCTACAATTGTCACTGAGTCTAACAACAACTATTAACAACTAATTAACGGTACTTTAACGGTACTTAAACTATCTAAAAGATAAACGAGTGCTGTAAAGCTAGGGCTGTGGAGGTCAGCGAGCTGCTCTCCACTGTTCCAACGACCGACACGGGCGGTAAGAAGGAACTGAGGGGGCAATGGGCCGGCTGCAGTATATATCGGGGCACCTAACGGCGCCACTCCAGGGGGCGCCAGCCGGCCCACCGAGTGTTGCTAGGGTAAAAATCTTCCGACGATCGTGCACGCCGCGCGCGCACACCTAACTGGAATACATATGAGCAAGCACTCGAAGAAGAACAAGTGCTTACTGTTTCAGACCCTAAGATTGTAAACCATTTGAGCCAGAGACCATAAGCTAAATTCTCTACTGGTGTAAGACCACTGAAGTCTAACAGGATTATGCCAAAAGAGACTCCCCATGTCTTTTTTGTGTCTGTAACTTTACAAAAACTCTTTAGAAGTTTATGTATAGGAAGGGCTGGTAGCACTGCCTATGATTAATCATAGAATAGATTAATGTGGGGAGGGATAGCTCAGTGGTTTGAGCATTGGCCTGCTAAACCCAGGGTTGTGAGTTCAATCCTTCAGGGAGCCATTTAGGGATCTGGGGCAAAAATTGGGGATTGGTCCTGCTTTGAGCAGGGGGTTGGACTAGATGACCTCCTAAGGTCCCTTCCAACCCTGATATTCTATTCTATGATTAAGGTTGCCCTGTACTTCCCATTATCAGATCCTGTTTTAGTTGCTTATAACTTTGCCAAACTTGAACCACTGGGGTTGAAATTTTCCATGCTGAGTGTCTGCCAAAGTTTTTGGAAAATTTCAACCAAAACCATTCAGCTATTTCCAAGACTGAAGGTAGGGGAAAAATACATTGTTTTGCCCATCTTACAAAATTCTCATGACCTTTTCTTTGAGAAGCTCTAGCACCCCCATGACTTTGAGCAGAGACTTGAAATTTGTCCTTTGGCCTTGAAATATGGCCCCCTTTCCAGGGATGTACCTTTTGCCATCCCTGTGAAAATCTGCCTAAATTTGGCCATGTTATAAGCCTTTGAAAAATCACAGCTTGCACATGCTCACTACAGGATTGCCACAGCTTTGCAGTTCATTTCCTTGAAGATTCCATCTACAATAGGCATGATCCAGCCTGCAATTGACCAAGACTTTCTCTGCAACTGAACTCTGGGCTGCTGCAGAAGGGGCCAAAGCGGGGCACCAGAACTGAAAGCATGGAGAGTTTCTTTTGCTCTCAGTGACCACCCTTCTGATGCCCAGGCAGTAAGGAGGAATTTGCTTCATTCGAATGCAAAGGAGACAAGAGCCAGACCTGTGAAGAGTTGAGGAATAGATTGGGATAAGGAACCAGGGGAGGAGAAGACTTGGACTAGTAGTAGGAGTAAGGGGGACACTGGGACTGGTGAGATAAGGAGAATAGGCCAACTGGTGGTGGGGACACAAAGACTGAACAAGGGAGTGAGTCTGGGGAGGGACAAAGAAGAGAGCCTAGGGCGGGAGACTGGAACTGTGTGCCAGTGGGTTTGGGAAACTTGAGTGAAAGGGAAGGAAAATGGAGGCCAAGGGGGTGGCAGAGAGAATGGAGGAGGAATTAGGAGGGGGGAACTGGGGCTGGCTGGGCAAGGAGACTGGGAACAAGGAACTGGGGGATGGGGTGAACTTGAAATGGCTGAGTAAGGGAACTGTGAGGTGGGGACACTGGGATGAGGAGTTTGGAGGGGTGAGACTAGGACTGGATGGTCAAGGAGAATGGCACTAGGACCAGGAGGCAGGGATGGGAAAGAGGCAGAACTAAGGCAAGGATGGGTTGCAGGGATAGGGGCAGAAGGGGTAATAGGTAGAAGAGTCTGTGCTTATTAGAGAACACTGCCCCTCCCATGCCCGAACCTAGAATGTAACCAAAGATTTGTGAGTCTCGCCATTCCTCAAAACCCACTGACACAATGTCTTACCTCTTTTAGTGCTGGTCCATACAGAGGATAACAATCTACTACTGCTATCAGTACTATTTGTTAGTTCAAGTGTTAGAGCTCTGTGCATTGGATCTAAAAGTTCCAATCCTTCTGATGATTCATGTGGTCATCATCAACATGATACCACCCGATAGAATGTCTGTTATTTCTGTTTGCTTTTTAAAAGCCTAGGAAATTATGCACACACATACCATAATGCATGTTAGAAGTTCATTAAGGTTGCAAACACTCAAAAAGTTAGGAAATGCCAGAATTAAGGTTGCCTGTGCAATTAAGGCTGCCTGTGCAACACAGCTCTGCCTTGTGTGTATGCATTATGATGCCATCATTAATTACATGATCACATACTGTTTTTCCACAGTATCCTTATCTATCTCCAACAGAATGTAAAATATACACTGTAGATCTTTAATTTGTAGCCTATGTTCAGGAATGAAAGTAATGACTCATTAAGTGAAATAGAAAACGTAAGCAATATAGTTCCTCCCCGAACATAAAAAGTCTAATTTCAACACCATACCTATTAATAAGTAATAGAAAACAATTAACTAAGAAGACTAAATAAGTTTCCCTGTGTAAAAGTCAACAAATAATATTAAGTTGCAAATGTGCTGCTCTTTTATTACAGATCTATTTTGAGATCTCTTTTGGTCAAAATAAACTGGAAGTTTATAATCTCGTTAGGCAAATTGGCACATAGCAGCCAAGAGAAGAGACCCTCACTAATGGTTAAAAGTACTATGTTTTAGAAGAAAAAACAGTATTTTCTCTTTAAGAAGAATTTGTCAATACCATCCTCAGTTAGAAGACTCGAGCCACGAAGATGCAATTCATAAACAGCCTGGAATACAGTCCATCTTCAGCATTCACTATATCCATCTCAGTACTACAGTTCTCCATCGGTTCTGCCAGAAAGTCATGGTAGATCTGGTTGGAATGCCACAAGATGCAAAGCACTGTTAGTAAAGAGAAGTAAGGGTATATTTATTTATTGTTCCAAATATTGCATAATTTCATCATATTTCCATAACTCCAGCATTTTCATTAGACAGATATAGACTTTCAGCAGACTAAACATGGTATATAAAACTACTGGAAGACTGAGTTTTGGAAGGGGTCTTATCTTTCCATGATGACATGTTATCCCATAATTGCCTTTTGTGGGGCTTCTTGCACCTTCCTCTGCAGCAACTGGTTGCTATTGGAGACAGCATGTTCGATTAGATGGACCACTGGTCTCATCCAGAATGGCAGCTCATCCAGTATGGCAGCTTGAAAGACCCTTAGGAAATTCCATTTTAAAAGTGGTATTAAAATAATGTTAAGATTGCACTCAAGAATTAGGAAATGATTAAGGTAAGTTTATTTCTGTAGCTTTAACACTGTCCCTTGTGGCAGGGCATTAGAATAGTCTTAAATTACATAACCTGTATTATTATTTCTCTGGAACCCTGCCTTAGAGTTACTGAATTAAGTAATAATCTAAGCTATTTGTTTTGACAGGCTCATGGCTACCACTTATAGTAGTCAATCAAATGATGATAACCCACAGCTTCTAATCTTTCAGTACTGCAATCAGCAATTCATATTTTAATTTTATTTATAAGCCTTAACTTACTACCAACTAATACTATTAAAAACAATATTTCTTCAAAGGTTTTTAGCATATAATTCAGGAGAACTATCTTTTGGAAATATTCCACATTGGTTAATAATTTGGAAAATACGATAGTCCATTATCAAAATTAATTGTGCGATTCACTGTGAGTTCTCTTCAGACAAAATATTACATGGTCCAACCATCTATATAAGGAGCTGAAGGGAAAAGACTATGGGCCCATAGAGGCAACTACAGAAAAGTGTTGGGGCAGAAATGACACTAGTGGACTCATATTTTACCCTAAACATGGCAAGGGATGAAGAACTGGCTACACACTGGAGCTGAGTTCCCCTTCCCAAAGCTCCTTAGTAGCAGCATGGTCTACATTTATGCCAGACAAGTGTGTGTGTATGTTTGTCTGCATGCATTCACATGTTTGAATTGGGCTCTGTCTTTTCCAGGGCTCCATGTCCACCCAGCACATTCTGGGCCCTCTGTGGCATTCCCGAAAGGCTATGTCCTACTTCCCGCCATGATCTGCATTATCCCCCATGTTTTGTATCTCCATGGCCCTCAGTGCTCTGTCGCCCCATCTGTGTTCTGTGTCCCTGTCCCCTTTGGGGGCATTCTCCAAAATAGGGGTCCTCTCATCAGTACCTTCCTATCTCCAGAGGTCTCCTCTGCCTCCTCCCATGTACTCTAGGCCTTAGGGAGGATGTGGAGGCAGGGAGGGAATAAATTTTTCCTTCCCCTTCCTGTGAGAGGAGCCAGGAGGAGCAGAGCTGGGCTCTTTCATCCAATTCTCCAATTGTCTCTGAGTCTCCATACATTAGCTCATAAGCTATTAGGCAGCTCCCACAAAGTGAGGAGGGGGAAGTACAAAGTCTACTGCTGCTTCACACACTTATGGGGCTGGGACTCATGGCCTTCCTCCCTTCCTCTTAGCCACAGTATCAAAGTTGTGGGGAGGAGGGAAGCGTTGCCGCCCTCCGTGTAGAGATTAGAGAACCCCAGCACACAGTGAATGGAGGGGAGGGGGGAGTGCAAGACTGCCTTTATTTCTTGTTTACACAGACTGCATCCTTGCTCTAAGCCTAGGGTTGCCAACTTTCTGGTTACAGAAAATCGAACACCCTTGTCCCACCCCTGCCCCTCCTCTGAGGCCCTACCCCTGTCCTGCCCCTTCTCCAAGGCCCCGCCCCTGCTCACTCCATCCCTCTCCCTCCCTCCCTATCCTCCACCCTTGCCCACTCGCTCGTTTTCACTGAGCTGGGGCAGGGGTTTGGGGTACGGAAGGGGGAGAGGGGTCCTGTTGGGGAGGGCTCTGGGTTGTGGCCAGGGATGAGGGGTGTGGGATGCAGGAGGGGGCTCTGGGCTGTGGAGCGGAGCCAATGGGTTCAGAATGCAGGAGGGGGTGCAGCCTCTGGGAGAGAGTTAGGGTGCAGGAGGGGGCTCAACACTGTGGCATGGGGTAGGGCTGCAGGAGGGGGTTTGGGATGTAGGCTCTGGGCAGCGCTTATCTTAGGCAGCTGCTGGAAGTGGCCAGCATGTCCCTGCAGCCCCTAGGTGGAGGCATGACCAGGTGGCTCTATGCACTGCCTGCCCGTGCAGGCTCTGCCCCCGCAGCTTCCATTGGCCATGGTTCCTGGCCAATGGGAGCTACAGAGCCGGCGTTTGGGATGGGGACAGTGTGCAGAGCCTCTCTGGACATCCCAGTGCCTAGGGGCCACAGGAACATGCTGGCCACTTCTGGGAGCTGAGCAGAGCCAGGGCAGGGAGCCTGCCTTAGCTCCGCTGTGCCACCAACCAGACTTTTAACAGCCTGGTCAGCAGTGCTGACCAGAGCCACCAGGGTCCCTTTCTGACCAGGCATTCCTGGCAATCTTATCTAAGCACCCTAGTGGCAGATCTAAACATTCACAACTAATACCTCATTTCCCTGCCTGAAAGCTGGGGGGAAAGTACCCCTGGTGGTTGTGTGATTAAGTATGGTATAGCCCCTCAGCTTCTGTAAATTGCATAGCTCAATTAAAGTGGATGGCTCTATGCCAATTTACACCATCCTCTGGCCCTTGTTTTTCCCCTAACAGACTTAGGGCCAAATGACCAGGAAATCTGTGTCCAGAGAAGACCACAAAGTACTTGAAATCTGATTGGTATTTAAAACATTATTCCAAGGGAGAAAGCATGATATACGAGTTCACTAGGATATTAGAGAATATGGGCGTAGGTCCATGTTGTATGCTAAAGCCTGTAGGTTGTGTGTCTCTCAAACACATGTTTCACAACCAATTTTTTTCCTGTCATATTAGTGGGTCTGTGGTTTTCAGTAATGCTTCACTATGGTTGTTCTAGATAGTAACTTTTACTGAGAAAGTGCCAGCATAAGTTAAGATAAAAAATTTTCAAGGGCTAATGTTTTAAATAATAAGTGAAAGTTACAAGACAGCACAGCTGTTGGTGAATTACTGATTATAGCTCTGGGAGATTGAGAGGGGCCAGAATAGGAAAAGAGGGTTATGAATCTTTAGAGAGAGAAACCATGTTGCCTATTATAAATAGATGTACGAATCATATTCACAATACTGAGCAATTTTCCACCTTTTCTGCTATTTATTTTTTGAAATAAAAATGAATAGTAACAAGTATAAAATAAATGAGAGAAGGAGAATAATGAGGAAGATGCCGTTTCATTTCTATATATAAACAGCATGGCATCACCAAACAACAAATGCTCTGTTGATGAGATTACAGCTTTAAATACATTGCACCATTTTTACTTTATATTTAAAGGATGGGAAACTGCATATTGGACTCAAGGGCGTGACAGCCACAAGGACAGAGAGGATAGGAGCAGGAAAACCAAAGGCAAGAGGTGCCACCTTGTAGAAACTTGAACCTAAAACAATAATTCTCTAAGAGCAATTCTCTTCATTAAATAATAACAAATACTTCAATATTATAAATGCAACCCTAATTTGGTTACAGTGGAGACATCTTGGGGATTGATCCTGCAAACATCTGAATACTCTGGCACCAATCCAGCAATTCAATTAAATGTGTGGATTGGGGCCTAAATGAAATTTGTCTTGACGAAAAGAAAGAATGTGATAATGGGTAAAAAATGCTAAAATCCTGCCACAAACATAGGTATGGTATCCATGTAAACAGCACTAAGAAGGCTAAGCTGAGACCTATAGAGTGCACTGCCTGCATTCTTTGCTATTCTTATTGACATTTAAGATTTTTTCCTATTCCCTTTACTATAAAATGGTTCATACAGAAAGCACAAAAATCCAGAATAACACAGAGCCACCCAAAGTGCAAAGGGGAACTCAGATGCACAGAATTTAAACTTTACTTTGCAGTCTGTGTTTGGTTTATTAAGCTTCATTTGAATGTCAAATAATGGCACAGAAGTACAGTGACAAAGACCTCTTATTTTTCAAGAGGCAAAAGTAGCTGAACCCTGCAATTTGTGGAAATTCATGTAAAGGGGCAGAGGGGCTAAGCCTGAGGTAGCACAGGTGTTAGTATTACACTGATAGCCCCATGGTAGGGAGCACTGAAAGCCATTTGAAAAAAAAGGGAGAAAGTTTTAACTAAAATTTCAAAATACAAATAAAAGTGAGTGACGTTTAGAACATATCACACTAGAGCACCTGTTGGGCTGAGCACAGGGCAGGGAGGGACTATACTGTGTGCACCATCAGTGTGCTGTTATTTCCTCAAGAAAACCTTCTCTCCCTAAACACCCACTCCAAACACAGATGACAGACAGACAGTGGAGAAAAAAGCTGATATCAGCTCTTGAACTCACCACATGCTATCCATCAAGCCTACTTAGAGGATAAGGATTTGGCAGCTAGGAGGGCTGCATATCATCTAGCAAAACAGATGGTTCAGACCGGACTTCGGCAAATGAAAAACCAGAGGTGGGAAAAGAAAGCGGTGGAGTTACAACTGGCAGCAGACCACAAAGACCTTAAAAGCTTTTTTGCTGATTTCTGTGCTGTGGGTGGCTCCAGGTGCAACAGGATAATCCCTCTATTCATACGGGATGGCAATCAACTCTTAACTGACAAAAAAGAAATACTTGCTTGATGGATGGAACATTTCAGTTTGCTTCTCAACCGCCCTTCAAACATCTCTGAGGAAGCAATCAATGCTGTTCCCCAACACCCACTAAAAGAGCTTGCATTAGCCCCTTCCTTATACAAGACCACAACAGCAGTCAAGCAGATGCCACAAGGGAAAGCACCTGGAGTGGATAGCATTCCAGCAGAGATTTACAAGCAGGGTGTGTCTACCATATTGCAAGGCAATTTACAAGGCTCTTCTGCATTATCTAGGAGCAAGAGTCGGTGCCACAGCATTTCAAGGATACCAGAAATGTTCACTTTATAAATGTAAGGGTATTAGGGAAAACTGTGATAATCACCATGCTATTTCCCTACTCTCTGTTCCTGGAAAAATCCTTGCATGGGTTATAGTGAATAGACTTAATATCAATTTTGTAGAAACCATCTCCCTAACTCTCAAGGTAGATTTTGGTCTGGACAGGGCACTATAGACATGGTCTTCACAGCCCATCAGCTTCAGAGAAAATGCTGAGAGCAAAACCATAGCCTTTATATGGTTTGTTGATTTAACCAAGGTTTTTGAGTCTTTAAAGCGTGAGGGACTCTGTAAACTTGTGTTGATCTTTGGATGTCCTGCAAAATGTATTTCTGTCATTCGATCCTTTCACAATGGTATGATGGCCAGAGTGGTGGTAAATTGCAAGATATTGCACCCCTTTCCAGTCACTAATAGCACCAAATAAGGCTGTGTGCTGGCTCCCACACTCTTTTTCGGCTCTGCTTATGGACGCATTTCATAACTCTGACCGAGGAGCATTTATTCAGTTCTGCACCAATGGGAAGCTGCTTAATCTGCAATGCTTCTGTGATCACACAAAAGTGGCAGATTTACTTATTAAGGAGCTTTTATTTGCTGATGACTGTGCACTAGTTGCTCACTTGATCGATGACATTCAATTTATAACTGATCACTTCTCTTGTGCAATCAATTATTTTGGTTTCACAGTTAGCCTAAAGAAAACTGAAATATTGTACCATGCTGTGCTGGGGTATGCGCATGTCCACCCAACTATTAAGATCGACAGCGTTCCTCTCAAGTCCATGGAGAAGTTTTGTTACCTAGGAAGCATGCTTTCACACAATGCCACAACTGATCATGAAATTAACCATCTCATAGTCAAGGCCAGCTCTGAATTTGGAATGTTACCACATTACCTATGGAAAGATAAAGGTGTCAAAATAAGCACTAAGCTAAACGTCTATCAGGCAGTTGTGCTAACCACACCTCTATATGGTTGTGAGGCATAAACAACATATTGCCACCATCACAGGGAGCTTGATCAGTTCCATATGCACAGTCTTTGGTCTATTTGAAGGATCAAATGGTGGGACCAGATTCCTAATACCAAAATCCCTAATCATTGTCAGATGTCCAGCATTGAGAGCATTCTCATAACAGCTCAGCTGCATTGGTCTGGACACTTTGTTCATATGGCCAACCTGAGAATACCCAAGGCCATATTTTATGGTTAGTTAAAGCAAGGCACCCACTCTCATGATGGTCAATACAAACAGTATAAAGACACGCTGAAGTTAAACTTCTAAGCATGTCAGATCGATCCCAGGTAACTGGGAAGCAACAGTCCACAACAGAGCAAGGTGGCAGCAGATTTGTCACGTGTCTATTAACTGCTTTGAAGCAAGGCACATCAGTTCCTTATCTGAAAAACATGAACAGCGCAAAGCGAGGATACAACAGCCTGAAATGGTCATGGACAATTTGGTCTGTCCCCCATGCCATCATCTTTGTGGTTTATGCATTGGTATGATCTGCCATATATGTGTTCATTTATAGTGTTCATTAAATCCTTGTATGTTGACACTGATGTGAGACTCCAGCCATCTAGTTCATGTTACTTCAGCAATAACTTCCTTTCTGCAGTCTACAGCACCTCCCAAGTCTTATTGAATTATGTACATTTCACCTTACAGTGAGCACTGTAAATAAATATATCAGTTACAGTAACTCACTCTAAACCTCTGGCCTCTGTTATTTACTGATGTCTAATAGCTATCAGGATTCAGTTGGCCTTAGGATCTCTGTACAATTGTGACAGAGAATTCTGACTAAATAAATTACCAGTACAAAAATGTACATGTCAGATGTCTTTTAAAGATGGGACCTCATTTTCAACAGAAAGGTAAGGCACAACATTTATAAGCCAATGTGGGTGCACTTCTAAAATTCTCCTTTCACTTCTACTGATGTAAATCAAGAGAAACTTCATGGAGTTACACTGGAGTAAAACCAGTGTAACTGAGAGGAAAATCAGGCCATATGCATGCTAAGGCTTGGAGGCAGTTCATACAGACCTCTTTTATAATGTATTCATTCTGTTAGTTCCAAATAAACTATTCCTGATAAAGTCAATCAGATTCAGAAGATTACCTCTCCTGATAGCTTTACTGCAATTAGATATGTGAAATATTTCCTAACACTTTAATGTAAATATGGATATAAATATCATGGGCCTGATCCTGGGACCCATTCCAGCAGCTGCTCCACCCATGCAACACAGCCAGACAGATAGCCTAACCAGCTATCCAAGGATTCCCCTTGTATATTAGAATTTCTAGGTGGCATAGGTCTGATAGAGCCACTCATGTGCCATGTTCTCCTCTCAGCACCCAGATCAGTGAGTATTGGCAGGGAGTCTCTATCTCTTCCAGATCTGTGGTTGCCAGAACAGCACTTAGGGCCATGGATAGTTGGGCATTATTTAGAGCGGCTGCCCAGTCCCTCACAGAATTCCCAGGAGACCATAATGAGCATGAAGCCACTTTTTGCCCCTGCCCTACTTCCTGCTCCTGCAGTGACCAGATAATCCATCCACAGCAGTTTCTTACAGGGAACAGGTATATTATCCATGTATTTAATATATTTTATCTGTCTTCTAATGAAATGTTGTGACTGAAAATGTGGCAAAGGAGTGAGAACCATGCGCTCAGCCAGCTCGCCAAGGATCACCAGCAAGTGTTTGGTAGACCACCAGTGGTCCATGGGCCACAGCATGGGAACCTCTGCACAAGAAGATATTTTTCTCATAACTAATGTTTTGTTTGAAAATACTGTATGCCTAGATAGATTCCATACTATTGGAAAATAATGATGCAATATATTAATAGGGCACATCCATTATATTCATTGACTAAATTAACTTTCATCATTGTGCCAGGAAGTTAGAATTCCTATGGGATAAATATTGGTACATGCAGATGGCTGGTAACAAATGGAAGCAATTACCTAAGGAATTGAGTGAATGTTTCGAAGAATGCTTTGTACAGGATGTGCAATAGACAGGTTTCATCTCTCATCAGTACACTGGGAATTTAGGAAAGTAACTCCCATTAACGTGTGAAATGTATGTTTGAATTGGTTCTTCCTGTACATGAGGTGATCTCACCTCTAAAGGGCTAATGCACAAAATGCTGAGAACTATACCAGAGAAATTTTAAATGGTACATAGACTTTGATCTTATTCAAGAGAAAGTCAAACATGAATTCATCCTTTCCCCTCCAGGTTTAAAGGTAAATGCTTCTGAAGCCAGCCTATAAACAAAGACAAATAAGCAACTGCAAAAAAATAATTCCTGAAGGACATGTGTGGAGACAATCCTATGTGAAATATTTTCAGTCTAACACAGATAATTAATAAATCACTGACTTAATCTGTCACACATTGCTCAAGTTCTGATGGCATTTATCACAGCCAAAACTAATTCCAAGGACCCTAAATTGACTGTCTGAATTTTGGTCATTGTGTCAGACGTTGATCTCCTCAATGATTGGTAAGTCACTTGCCCTTATACACATAGGGGGAAAAATCCATTTTCTGTATTCCCAGCTTTGCAGATACCCAGTTGAAAGCATAAGGTGGTTAGTCATATTAATTGTGCAACAGCCACATTTTCAGGTGACCAGCATCGTCCTGGTCAGCAGAAGTAAGACTAACTGGTTTCTAAACTATATAAATGTTACATCCCCAAAAAACGACATTAACCCTTGCCATATTCAGCACCCCATTTCAATGTTATGCAGCAAATGAGGCAAGGGTCCTGCAGACAACAAGAGCAGGGGGAGTGAAGAAAAAAATAAGGCAGGGGTCCTGCAGAAAAAATGTGGCCCTATAAAAAACGGTCACTAACTTTTTGTAACTGTTGTTCTTCAAGATGTGTTGCACTTGTCCATCCACTCTTGGTGTGCACACACCCCGTGCACAGTTGTTGGAAAGTTTTCCTTCAGTGATACCCATCGGGGTGCCTGGAGTGCCCTCTGTACTGCCTCACGTCACTGTGCACCAGTATAAAGGGTCCAGCTGACTGTGGCCCCTCAGTTCCTTCTTGCCAGATGACGCCAATGCAGATGGATGGGGGAGGAGGTCGTGGAATGAAAATGGGCAAAACATCTCAAAGAATAGTTACGAAAGGTTAACCACCATTTTTTGTTCTTTGGGTGATTGCACAAGTGCACTCTACTCACGGTGCCTCACATGCCGTAAATGTAGGAAGAGGAATCAGAGTTCATATACACACAAATTAGAGTACAACTCATCCACATTTGGAATATCTCTAGAGTATTGAATGATGGCATTATGAGATGGGAAGGTGTGAACTGAAGACCAGGTTGCTGCTCTACATATGTCTTGGATAGGGACTCGTGCAAGGAATGCCACTGAGGCTGCTTGTGATTTTGTGGAATGTGCCATCAGTTTGCTCAGCAGGGAAATGCCTGCCAGATCATAACAAATATGAATACAGGAAGTTAAAGACAAAATTATTTGTGAAGAAATTGAGACCTATCATTCTGTCTGCCATACCCATGAACAATTGAACTGACAAAAAAAATTTAGTCCTATCTGTGTAGAAAGCCAATACCTTGCTAGCATCTAAGGTGTGAAGCTGTTGCTCTTCTCTATTGCTGTGTGGGTTTGGGTAAAATGCACATAAGTAAATTGGCCGGTTAATATTACATTTGATACCACTTACCACTTTAGAGAGAAATCTTGGATGGGGGCATAAAAAAACAAACAAACAAACAAAAAACACCCTATATAAGGTGGTTTGGATGTCGGAGTATGCAAGTCAGCCACCCGCCTGGCTGAAGTGATAGCTACCAGGAAAGACACCTTCAGAGAAAGGTGTAGTAAGGAGCATGTTGCTGGCTCAAATGAGGGTCCCATAAGCTTCGACAAAAGTAGGTTCAAGTCCCAAAGGGGAATAGGTTCTCTATTTAAGGCCCTTCATAAACCTGATTGTTATGTCATTTGAGAATACAGACTGCTATCCACATGAAGATGAAAAGCCTATATAGCTGCCAGGTGGACTGTGATAGCAGAAATTGCTAACCCATGCTGTTTTAGGTGCAATAGATATACTAGACTATGTTGCATAGAGGACTGCATTGGTGAGACTCTGGTTTGAAGAGCCCAGATAGAGAAACATCTCCATTTTGGCAGGTAGCCAGCTCTGGTGAAAAGCTTTATACTATTCAGCAAAACATGCTTGGTACAGGAGCTCAGGAACAGGCGGTGCCTGGTGGGAAGGTG
Organism: Chelydra serpentina; assembly: GCA_037349315.1. Classification (NCBI taxonomy): domain Eukaryota; kingdom Metazoa; phylum Chordata; order Testudines; family Chelydridae; genus Chelydra; species Chelydra serpentina. The sequence continues at coordinate 70,125,025 of JBAIAC010000008.1, forward strand.
CCACACACACCTCTGAGGACACAAATAGGAATGCCTCAAATATGACTGAGAAACTGGGAGGAACCCACGGATTTGAAAAAGGCCACTGGTCAGGTGGTGACCTCCAGGCCACACACTTGATGGTACTCCTGCCAAAGGAAGCTTGGCAAGTTAGCAGTGGCTCAGGGGATGTAGTGAGAATGGCTCTGAGGCTGGGAAATGTAGGCTCCAACCTGTAATTCAAGAGGATGACTCTTTCCACTGATCAAGGAGGGGCTGCTCCCAATGATGCTGGTGACCAGTGCTGTGCCAGGGAAGGATGCAGTGCAGCCAACACTGTGGGGTTCCCCTTCAACGGTTGTCAGGGTTCCCTCCCCACTCTAAACTCTAGGGTAAAGACGTGGGGACCCGCATTCAGAGCCCCTAAGCTTATTTTTACCAGCTTAGGGTAAACCCCCCCAAGGTACAAAATTCTCTGCACCCCGAGAAATGCTTCTTGATGCCACCATCAAATGTCTAACAGGAATCCAGGAAAGGAATCACTTGAACTTCCCTCCCCCCCAAAATGCCCCCTCAAGCCGTACACCCCCTTTCCTGGGGAAGCTTGAGAACAATCTCCCAACCAATTGGTTACACAGTGATCTAAAAACCCACCCCCTGGGTTTTAACACTATAGAAAACAGTCAACTTCTTAAAAGAAGGATTTTATTAAAAATAAAGAAGGTAAAATCATCTCTGTAAAATCAGGATGGTAACTATTTCACAGGGCACTATATTTCCAAACTCAGAGAGATTTCCCCCTCTGGACAAAACCTTAACGTTACAGAAAACCATGAATACCTCCCCCCCCCCTTGCCCTTTCTAACACAGGGGACACACCAAGCAAAAATAAACAGAAATCTATACGCTATGCTATCTAAACTTACTTCAGAAAAGGGAGGTTTGATTTTCTGTAGGTTCCTTCTGTCTTCCAAGATCACTCTCTCTCAGGGCAGGTCTACACTAGGACTTTATGTCGAATTTATCAGCGTTAACTCGATGTAATCCCTCACCCGTCCACATTAAGAAGCAGTTTATTTCGACAGTAAGGGCTCCTTGAATCGATTTCGGTACTCCACCCTGACGAGGGGAGTAGCGCCAAATTCGAAATGGGCATGTCGAATGCAAGGTACTGTGGACGGAATGCGACGCTGATAGCTCCGGGAGCTATCCCACAGTGCACCACTCGGTGGACGCTCAGGGCAGTATTTTGTACTCGGATGCTCTGACCTGCCACTCAGAGAAATCCCCGCGAAAATTTGAATGCTTTTTCCTCTGTGGCCATTTTGAATCCCATTTCCTCTTTGGACATTGTGGCGAGCTCAGCAGCACTGGCAATGATGCAGAGCTCTACAGCGGTGGTTTCGATGCCATCGGTGAATAGAAAGAGAGCTCCAACATGGAGTGATCGTGAGGTTTTGGATCTCATCGCTGTGTGGGGCGATGAATCGATCCTAGCCGAGCTCCGTTCAAAAAGACGGAATGCCAAAATTTACGAAAAGATTTCCCAGGCTATGACGGAGAGAGGGTACAGCCGGGATGCTACGCAGTGCCGCGTCAAAATCAAGGAGCTACGTCAGGCGTACCAAAAGACCAAAGAGTCCAACGGACGCTCCGGCTCAGCGCCTCAGACTTGCCGATTTTACGAGGCACTGCACGCCATGCTCGGTGGTGCGGCAACAACTACCCCGCCAGTATCCGTGGACACCGATGACGGGGTCCATTCTACGGACACATCGGAGGAGGTTTTCGCTGACAGCGAAGAAGAGGATGGAGGGCAGGGGGACGAAGCGATCGAAAGTGGTCACCCTGGAGATTTCCCCGACAGCCAGGAACTATTCCTCACCCTGACTGCGCTGCCCTTCGAACACTCCCAAGCCAGCATTCCTGACCAGGAATCAGGAGAGGGATCATCAGGTCAGTGTGTTAGACATTTATTTTCAATACAATAGTTATGGTGTGATAGATAGCGCTCTGTAACTGTGGCTTCATTGGCCTTATGCGCTTCAGCTTTGAGTCGCTTTCCCGTGCAACTATTCGAAAAGTCTGTCAATATGTATGGGGATAGAGGTGTAATCACCAGCAGAGATCTCAGAGAAGCTGTCTTGCAGGTACAGCGATAGTTTGTTTAGCACGTTCACTGGGAGAGCTGCCTTATTGTCTCCTCCATGGTAGGATACTTTCCCGCGCCATGCAAGCAGCAGGTACTCTGGTATCATTGCCTTGCATAGCATGGCAGCATACGGCCCCGGGGTTTGCTTGCATTGACGCAGCATGCACTCTTTCTCTGTCTCCGTAATCCTCATCAGAGTGATATCAGTCATGGGGTCCTGGTTCGAATGAGTGGTATAATTAGTATACTGCATGCTTCCTTTTCCCCTTACAGACAGACACCCGGCTGTTTACGGTAACGCGTGGTGGTAGTGTGTCGGGAGCAAAACCAGTACCACATATCGGTGCGCGGGTAGGGACAGTCCCAGGGAGCGGCAACGCTAAACCGGGGATAGGATAGGCGAGCCGTTAACGCTGAGCGGTTCGCGGGCATTTTAGATTCCCTGGAGCAGCCACGCGGAGGGGGGGAAGGGTAGGCGAGCCGTTCATGCTGAGCGGTTCGCGGGCATTTTTGGTTCCCTGGAACAGCCACGCGGAGGGGGGGGAAGGGTAGGCGAGCCGTTCATGCTGAGTGGTTCGCGGGCATTTTTGGTTCCCTGGAGCAGCCACGCGGAGGGGGGGGAAGGGTAGGCGAGCCGTTCACGCTGAGCGGTTCGCGGGCATTTTTGGTTCCCTGGAGAAGCCACGCGGAGGGGGGGGAAGGGTAGGCGAGCCGTTCACGCTGAGCGGTTCGCGGGCATTTTAGATTCCCTGGAGCAGCCACGCGGAGGGGGGGGGAAGGGTAGGCGAGCCGTTCATGCTGGGCGGTTCGCGGGCATTTTTGGTCCCCTGAAGCAGCAACGCGGACTGGGGGGTGGTTTAGGACAGCCGCCGTAGATTATCGGTTTGGCCAGCAGCATTTCCTGCCCGCCGCCAGGAACACTGAGGGAGACATGGGAGTAGAGCATTGCTGTGAAGCAATCTCGCAGCAGTCCTAAGTCAGCACCTTACCATGGTTTTCAGAGAGGTGATTTTCTGTGTACGGCAAGGCTTCTGGGATCCGTATACCGGGACCCCAGACACTCATTCAGCCTTAAGGCATAGTATTTGACCTTGTAGTACGTGTACATGTGATAGGCACTGTGTTTGGTCCTATTCACGGTGAAAGAGTATGGTCATTGTTCTTGAAAAAGTATCATTCTGAGGAATTCACTCCCTTTCATTTATCCCACAGCTGTGAGTGTCTCCCACCCAACCCGTGCTTCTCCCACCCACGGCCTAGTCCAGATAAGGCGGCGCAAAAAGAGAACCAGGGACGACATGTTCTCAGAATTAATGATGCTGTCACAGAGGGAGGCGGCACACCGCAGAGAGGAGTTTGCACGGTACGAGCGAGCAGCCAGGGAACGGGAGCAGAGGGCTGAAGCGCGCGAGGACAGGTGGCGGCAGGAGGATCAGCAGGCGACCCAAACAATGCTGGGAATCATGAGGGAGCAAACAGACACTCTCCGGCGCCTAGTGGATGTTCTCCAGGACAGGAGACATGAGGAAAGAGCACCTCTGTATGTTCTTTCAAGCCGCCCTCCCCCACCACCAAGTCCAGTGGCTTCCTCCCCAAAAGTCACTAGGACAAGGGGAGTCAGGGTGCGTGGAAATACTCAATCCACCCCTGCAGACCGCTGCAGTAGTAGAAGGCTGTCATTCCCTAAACCTTAGACTTTTCCCTCCTCTCCATCCAGCAGCACCCCTGAACACCTCCCTTCCCAGGTCCCATGTTAAGTTACTGTTCTGTTGAATAAATCTGGTTTTTTGGTTCACCAATGTTTCCCTGAGTGTTTTAAATGGGACCGTTTGTATGTCTGGGTAGTGGTTAACATGTTTTGTAAGTGCAGATAATGGGAGCAGAAACGAGGGTGCACACAGGGTAACTGCTGAAGTGACAAGCACAGTACACATTGCATGCATTAAGCACACCTGTCTTTCGTTGTGCAGGTTTATACATTGTAAACCTGGGGATTGGGGGTTGGGTGGTGCACTTTATGTTTGGGGAGGGTGGTCGCTGATCTTTTGCGGCTGACAGTAGCCTGCTGGATAGATCAATGCACCGTGGGATCCGTAGGCGATAGTCACAACGTAAAAGGCACATAGACAACACCACACACACATGGGATTAGGAGAGGTTGATTGTCCCTTTAAGCAAGCGGAACACCTCTTGGCACTGCGCTTTGGGCAGGGTAAAGAGCTTCCCCTTTGAAGGGAAGTGTCCCCCAACCAAACCGCCCCCCAACCGCCGTATGCCTCCACGGTGATAATCATTACCCAATAAGAAGTACAGGAAAAGGTTCACACAAAAAAATCTTTCCTTTACTGTGACTTTACAGCGTTGAACCAAGGAGGGGGAAGGGGGTTGGTAATGGGAGGATGGGCAACGGGACATGTGTAAAGGGACAGGGGAAGGTCCAGTATCTGTTTACGGAAGTGTAGCAGTCAATGGTTAACCCGCTGTGTCTGGAAGCGAGCTTTCAAAGCTTCCCGGATGCGCACCGCCTCCCGCTGTGATCTTCGAATGGCTCTGGTGTCTGGCTGAGCGTAATCTGCTGCTAGTCGATTTGCCTCAACCTCCCAGCCCTGCATAAATGTCTCCCCCTTGATCTCACAGAGATTGTGGAGCACACAGTACGCTGCAATCACAATGGGGATATTTTTAGGGCTGAGGTCGCAGCGAGTAAGTAAGCTTCGCCATCTTGCCTTGAGACGGCCAACGGCACACTCCACCACCATTCTGCACTTGCTCAGGTGGTAATTAAAGAGCTCCCTTTCAGTGTCCAGGGCTCCCGTGTATGGCTTCATGAGCCATGGCATTAGCGGGTAGGCAGGGTCCCCCAGGATCACTGTTGGCATCTCCACATCCCCAACAGTGATTTTGTGGTCGGGGAAATAAACCCCCTGTTGCAGGCATCTAAACAGACCAGAGTTTTTGAAAACACGAGCATCATGAACCTTGCCTGGCCACCCACCATTGATGTTCGTAAAACGTCCTTTGTGGTCCACTAGTGCTTGCAGAACCATAGAAAAATAGCCCTTTCAGTTAATATACTGGCCGCCCTGGTGCTCCGGTCCCAGGATAGGGATGTGTGTCCCATCTATGGCCCCACCGCAGTTTGGGAATCCCATTGCAGCGAAGCCATCTATGATCGCCTGCACGTCTCCCAGGGTCACTACTTTCTGGAACAGCAGGTCAACGATTGCACGGGCTACCTGCATCACAGCAACCCCCACGGTAGACTTGCCCACTCCAAATTGGTTCGCTACTGACCGGTAGCTGTCAGGGGTTGCAAGCTTCCACAGGGCTATGGCCACTCGCTTCTGGACACTGAGGGCAGCTCGCATCCGGGTGTCCTGGCGCTTCAGGGCAGGGGACAGCAACTCACAAAGTTCCATAAAAGTGCACTTACGCATCCGAAAGTTTCGCAGCCACTGGGACTCATCCCATACCTGCAGCACTATGCGGTCCCACCAGTCAGTGCTTGTTTCCCTTGCCCAGCATCGCCGTTCCACGGGATCAACATGACCCATTGCCACCATGATGTCTAGGGGCCGGGGTCCAGCGCTTTGCAAGAGATCAATGCCCCTTTCACAGTTTAAGTACTCCCGGAGATTACGTTGTCTCCTCTCCCGATTTCTCTGCATCAGAGTCTGGAAAAGGTGCGCTATAAGGCGCGAGTTGTTGGCTACGAATAGGCCAGCAGCGATAATCGCAGAGGGCTCCATGCTCACTGTCCAGTGGCATCCGAGCTATCAGCCACAGGAAAAGGGCACGAATTCATTCCCCGCCGGCGCTTTCACGTTGGGAAGGCGGAAGTGTGGGTCGAGTGACGAAATTTACGTATACCGACCCTTGACACAATTTCGTTCCCACAAGGCACTGGGGGCTACACCCAGAATTCCAGTGGGCAGGCGGGACTGCGGGAACTGTGGGATAGCTACCCACAGTGCACCGCTTGCAATGTCGACGCTTGCCCCCCTACTGTGGACTCGGACATTCGAAAAAAGATCCCTGGTGTGGATTCGACCAATCGACCTGGAAATATCGTGTTCACAAGTTCGGTTTCACAGAAATCGAACTAGTACCGTAGTGTAGACATACCCTCAGACAAAGACACTCACTAAAACCTTCCCCCCTCCCAAAGTTTGAAAGTATCTTGTCCCCTTATTGGTCAGAGCCCAGCCAGGTCAGGTGTCAGTCTGGCTACCTGCATTTCTTAACCCTTTACTGGAAAGAGGATTTTATAGCACTGCATCAGACCCTCTCCCCCTTCCCTTCATATTTATGACACGCCCCCCAAATCACCGATAGTGTGAAACACTGGCTGTGATTTCTTCCTGGAGCTTTAAAAGAAAACAAAGTAATAAGACACATGAATCTCCAAATATACTAATAACTGGATAAAGACTAACAATATTGTCCACATTGCAAGGACGATTTTAACCAGTTGGTTTGGGGAAACTTTCACGGGAGAGTGCATCAGCCACTTTGTTAGAAGCTCCTGAAATGTGTTGTATTTCAAAATCAAAATCTTGGAGAGCTAAACTCCATCGAAGGAGTTTTTTGATATTTCCCTTGGCGGTATTAAGCCACTGTAGTGCAGCATGGTCAGTTTGCAGGTGGAAACGCCGTCCCCAAACGTATGGGCGTAGCTTTTCCAGAGCGTAGACAATGGCGTAACATTCCTTCTCACTGATTGACCAGTGGCTTTCCCTCTCAGACAGCTTCTTGCTGAGAAACACGACAGGATGGAATTCTTGATCTGGTCCTTCCTGCATTAAGACTGCTCCCACACCACGCTCGGACGCATCTGTGGTTACTAGGAACGGTTTATCAAAGTCCGGGGCCCTTAGCACAGGGTCAGACATGAGTGTTGCTTTAAGCTGATTAAAGGCCTTCCGACACTCATCAGTCCACTGAACCACATTTGGCCGGTTCTTTCTGGTTAGGTCAGTTAGAGGGGCGGCGATTTGGCTGTAGTGCGGTACAAATCGCCTGTAATATCCGGCCAAGCCTAAGAAAGATTGGACCTGTTTCTTTGACTTTGGGACAGGCCACTTTTGGATAGCCTCCACCTTGGCCTGTAGGGTGTTAATAGTTCCTTGACCCACCTGGTGTCCAAGGTAAGTCACTCTGTTGAGGCCTATTTGACACTTTTTAGCCTTAACAGTTAGTCCTGCCTCTCGTATGCGCTCGAAGACCTTCTGGAGATGCTCCAGGTGTTCGGCCCATGAGTCAGAAAATATGGCCACATCGTCAGGATAGGCAACTGCCGATTCTCCCAATCCCGCTAGGAGACTATCTACCAGTTTCTGGAATGTGGCAGGTGCATTCCGCAGCCCGAAAGGGAGCACATTAAATTCATACAGCCCGACATGGGTGATGAAGGCTGACTTTTCCTTGGCGGATTCATCTAGCGGCACCTGCCAGTACCCCTTGGTTAAGTCTAAGGTGGAGATGAACTGGGCACGTCCCAGTTTCTCCAATAGTTCATCTGTGCGAGGCATTGGATAGTTGTCTGGGCAAGTCACAGCATTTAGCGTACGGTAGTCCATGCAAAAGCGTATTTCCCCATCTGGTTTGGGGACTAGAACCACGGGAGAGGCCCATGCACTGCTAGAGGGACGGATTATACCCATCTGTAGCATGTCTTGAACCTCCTGTTCTATAGCAGTTTTGGCGTGAGGAGCCACTCGGTAAGGTCGGGCTCTAATTGGGTGGGCATTACCTGTGTCAATGGAGTGGTATGCCCGTTCGGTCAGTCCTGGGGTGGCTGAGAACATCGGTGCGAATTTAGTGCACAGCTCCTGGATTTGCTGGCGCTGCATACGTCCGAGGGTCATTGAGAGGTTCACCTCTTCCACGGCACCGTCATTTTTCCCTTCATAGTAGACACCTTCAGGCCACTCAGCGTCTTCTGCTCCCTGGGCAGTAAACTGACAAACCTTCAATTCTCGGGGGAAAAAAGGCTTTAGAGAATTAACATGGTACACTTTAGGCTTGAGAGTTGTGGTGGGGAATGCTATGAGATAGTTCACAGCTCCCAGGCGTTCTTGGACCGTAAATGGCCCTTCCCATGACGCTTCCATTTTATGGGCCCGGAGCGCCTTCAAGACCATGACTTGGTCCCCTACTTTAAAGGAACGCTCTCTGGCATGTTTATCATACCAGGCCTTTTGCTCTTCCTGAGCCCCTTTTAGGTTTTCTCTAGAAAGGGCTAAAGAGTCTCGGAGGGTGTTTTGTAGGTTGCTTACAATGTCCAGAATGTTAGTTCCTGAAGAAGGCGTAAACCCCTCCCATTGCTGTTTCACCAGCTGTAATGGCCCTTTAACCTCGCGGCCATACACAAGTTCAAATGGTGAAAACCCTAAACTGGGATGTGGTACAGCCCTGTAGGCAAAGAGCAACTGCTGTAACACTAGGTCCCAATCGTTGGAGTGCTGGGTTATGAATTTACGTATCATGGCTCCCAAAGTTCCATTAAACTTCTCCACCAGACCATTTGTTTGATGGTGGTAAGGGGTGGCAACCAAGTGGTTCACCCCATGAGCTTCCCACAGGCTTTTCATGCTCCCTGCCAGGAAATTAGTTCCCGAATCAGTAAGGATGTCGGCGGGCCAACCTACCCTGGCAAAAATCTCTGTTAATGCCTGGCATACACTTTTAGCCCGGGTGTTGCTCAGAGCTACTGCTTCTGGCCATCGGGTGGCAAAATCCATGAAAGTCAGTATGTACTGCTTTCCTCTGGGTGTCTTTTTCGGAAAAGGACCCAGAATATCCACAGCTACCCGCTGAAATGGAACTTCAATTATGGGGAGTGGCTGGAGAGGGGCTTTGACCTGGTCTTGGGGTTTTCCCACTCTTTGGCACACCTCACAAGACCGGACATAGGTAGAAACATCCTTGCCCATTCCCTCCCAGTGGAATGACCTCCCCAAACGGTCTTTGGTTCTGTTCACCCCAGCATGACCACTAGGATGATCATGGGCTAAGCTCAAGAGCTTTAGCCGGTACTTAGTCAGAACCACTAACTGTCTCTGAGGATGCCAGTCTTCCTGGTGTCCACCAGAAAGAGTCTCCTTATATAAAAGGCCTTTTTCTATAACAAACCGGGATTGATTAGAAGAGCTGAGAGGCAGTGGGGTGCTCCGTCCCACTGTCCAAGCTCTCTGTAGGCTTTCGTCTGCTTCCTGCTCGGCTTGGAACTGTTCCCTAGATGCTGGAGACATCAGTTCCTCACTGGGTTGTAGACCTGGGCTGGGTCCCTCTGGAAGCGATGTAGGTGATGGGGTTGTTTCCGTTGACTGTGAACCGCTCTCCGCTGGTGCACAATGTGGTAATTCAGGCTCTGGCTGAGCCTCTTGTATGGAGTTATCGGCTGCTGCTGCCATTGCAGGCTCGGTGGTGCCCTCGGGTGTTGGTACGGTAGATGGGGTTGCAAGCGCTGGACTCAGTGCTGGCAATGGTTCTGGTGCTGGTTGTTTCGTCTGTTCCAGTTCCGAGACTGGCTTGGGTCGGGTTTCTGTGATTGGATCTACGACGGCTGTTGCAGTCGTTGGCAAGGTGTCCGGTTCCACCACCTCTATCTGGGTCTCTGGTAGTACAGATGGGGTTCCGGTGGAAGTCCCAGGAACAGAGCTAGGTGTGACAGCTTGCTTAGCCTGGCTGCGGGTGACCATTCCCACCCTCTTGGCTAGCTTCACACAATTGGTCAAGTCTTCCCCCAGCAACATGGGAATTGGATAATCATCATAGACTGCAAAAGTCCAATTTCCTGACCAGCCCTTGTACTGGACAGGCAACACGGCTGTAGGTAAATTAAAAGAGTTGGACTTGAAGGGTTGAATTGTCACTTGTGCCTCTGGGTTGATTAAGCTGGGGTCCACTAAGGATTTGTGGATAGCCGACACTTGTGCTCCGGTGTCCCTCCACGCTGTAACCTTTTTTCCGCCCACACTCACCGTTTCCCTTCGTTCCAAGGGTATCTGGGAGTCATCTGGGCCTGAGGACCTTTGGTGTGACCCCGGTGCAATGAACTGTATTCTGTTGGGGTTCTTGGGGCAGTTGGCCTTCACATGCCCCAATTCGTTACATTTGAAACATCGCCCAGCTGACTGGTCAGTGGGGCGAGGTGGGTTGCTGGAGAATGGGGTGGTGGGGCAATAAGGGGTCTGGGTTTTCCCTTGTGGGGCCTTGGGCTGCTCCTGGTGAGGGGATGTGGTCTCGGGTTTTCCTTTCTGGTATCTCCCCAAACTATGACCAGGGTTGTTCCTCTCTGCTTCCTTTCTCCTCCTCAGCATGCTTCCTCTCTCTCTCCTTCTCCTCCACAGCATGCTTCCTCTCTCTCTCCTTCTCCTCCATAGCATACTTCCTCTCCTCCTCAGCATGCTTCCTCTCTCTTTCTTTCTCTTCCATCTCCATCTGTTTAAGTTGTAGCAGTCTTGCATGTTTCTTCTCCTCCTCATCAGCTTGTAGCCGGGCTATCTCAAGTTTAATAGCTGCTTCACTGGCAGTCATCTTAGCCTTTCTGTTTTTAATCTGTCTTAACCCGATAGTGTTAGAAAAGAAAAAAAACCTTGCTTGGGTATTCCCTGTAGGGGTTAACTACCTGCTTTCATATGTAGATACTCTAGCTCCTAGCAGCTTAACCCCTCCCCCCTCCCTGCTTCCAGCAGCTACAGGGAAGAGCTAGAGAGAAGAGAAAAAAAAATTCTAAACTCCCTGTGTCTGGTTCAAAAAAACTCTCTGGTTCAATATATCCCACCGCTCTGCCACCATGTCAGGGTTCCCTCCCCACTCTAAACTCTAGGGTAAAGACGTGGGGACCCGCATTCAGAGCCCCTAAGCTTATTTTTACCAGCTTAGGGTAAACCCCCCCAAGGTACACAATTCCCTGCACCCCGAGAAATGCTTCTTGCTGCCACCATCAAATGTCTAACAGGAATCCAGGAAAGGAATCACTTGAACTTCCCTCCCCCCCAAAATGCCCCCTCAAGCCGTACACCCCCTTTCCTGGGGAAGCTTGAGAACAATCTCCCAACCAATTGGTTACACAGTGATCTAAAAACCCACCCCCTGGGTTTTAACACTATAGAAAACAGTCAACTTCTTAAAAGAAGGATTTTATTAAAAATAAAGAAGGTAAAATCATCTCTGTAAAACCAGGATGGTAACTATTTCACAGGGCACTATATTTCCAAACTCAGAGAGATTTCCCCCTCTGGACAAAACCTTAACGTTACAGAAAACCATGAATACCTCCCCCCCCTTGCCCTTTCTAACACAGGGGATACACCAAGCAAAAATAAACAGAAATCTATACGCTATGCTATCTAAACTTACTTCAGAAAAGGGAGGTTTGATTTTCTGTAGGTTCCTTCTGTCTTCCAAGATCACTCTCTCTCAGACAAAGACACTCACTAAAACCTTCCCCCCTCCCAAAGTTTGAAAGTATCTTGTCCCCTTATTGGTCAGAGCCCAGCCAGGTCAGGTGTCAGTCTGGCTACCTGCATTTCTTAACCCTTTACTGGAAAGAGGATTTTATAGCACTGCATCAGACCCTCTCCCCCTTCCCTTCATATTTATGACAACGGTAGTGAAGGACATGCTGTCTGAAGCAGTTGAGGCTGACATGACACCAAGCACTGCACCAATGGTGCTGAGGCACCCCAGTCCATGGGCAATACTGTCATAGTAAGCAGACCCCTTGCTACTGCAAACACCTCCGGCATGTCGATACCAAGATGGTGTTGCGATGGCACAGTACCACATATGTAGCAGGTGCTCCCTCAAGCTCGGGACTCGAGGGTACCTGCCTCCATGCCAGAGTCAATGGTGCAGGCTTCTGTGATGCCAGAGAAGAGGAGTGCTTAGACTTTGGCTGAACTCTACTCTTAACCCTATGCCTTGCAGACTTCGGTGCCAGAGATCTTCCCCTTTGGATGGTCTGATTAGAGGACGTATGCTTCTTTTTTATGAATACACTGAGAGCATTTGCCAAGACAAGTCATGCAACTCCAATGACTGTCACAGGCAGTAAGAAGGAATTCAGAGGGCTTGGGGTTGGCTGGTCCCTTTATACTGGCACGCAGTGGTGCAAGAAGCTGCCCTGATGGATATTACTGAAGGAAAAATTTATGACCACGGTGTGCAGGTTGCACACACACCAAGAATGATGTGCACATGTGCAATCACTCAAAGAAGAATTAATGGCTGTATCATAATGCATATGCATTATGGGGACCAAATTAAGGTTGTACAGAAATCCTTAGATTTTAAAAACCAAAAAAGAAAATGCCATCATAAGGAGCCATATAGAATGCCAAATAGGCCATCAGCATGGTTTGGATCTTTAGACCGCAGAATAAAGTTCTCTCTCACTAACTAATAAAGTAACTGGTAGCTGTAGAAGACTGTTCTTATATGTGGGCCTGCCACTAAAGGGGAATGGACATACACACTTTGGCAGTGGATTCACAGCTATTTGCTAGACAGCAAGGAATGTTAAGAATCGGGAATAATGGGTTCAATTGTAGGTTCTCTTGGGGTTATAAACCATTATACCCCTGCCTCATTCTATTCTCTTCCCATGCTGCTATTCTTTTAGCTCCTACTCATCCTTGCCCTGCCCAACTCCTGCCCCAAGCTCCTCCTGCTCCTATTTACCTTGTCATCTCCTGCCCCTGTGTGATGTCATCTGATTAAAATATGACCATATAGATCATTGCTGCAACCACTATTATATATTTGCAACAAATCTTGTACAAAGGTTGTCAAGTAAGGTGACTATGGAAAGGTTATGACTCACTGAATATAATCCTGCTATTTCTATGCATGTATCATTTTTGTATTTGGAGTTATGAGTATTGGCTCTATACCTGTACTTCAAATGTTTGCTCCTGGGATAACGCCCACAAGGTATGTAGCCTCCAATCTTGAAGGCACTATTCAAATTAAGTGGGCCATCAAGGAACACTTAGCTCACAATGGACCATGGGACTCCATAGATAGATAAAGGGACACAGTGGATTGCTGCTATGTCACACTGCTGCTCTAATTCCTTGGCCTACTTCCCCATGGCCCTGCATCATCATCACCCTCATCTCATGGCCTTGTCCTAATCGAGTCCCAGCCACCACCTCAGACTTCATTCTCGCTCTCCCCAGCTTCTCGCAGCACTGCCCACTCTGAGGCTCTGCAGCTCCATCCATCAGCCAGCCACACTCCTCCAACTCTAGCAAGGAACTGAACTGTCTTTGGCCCTGCCGCTCTTCTTATAGTAGGCTGCTGGGCCCTGATTGGCTGTGTCCCATACAGCCACTCTAGGCAGCTTGGAGGACCCTCTCCAGTGCCCTTTTCTGGGGAACCTTACATCAGAATATCCCATAGCTCAGTGGCTAGAGTACTCTCCTGAGAGGTTATAGATCCTTTGCGATGGGGTGTGGCAGGGCCATGAGGCCTCCAGTAGGGAGCCTCAAGGGATCCGGTATACCCCATCATAAGGGGTCTATTACCTCTTAGGAGAGTATTCTAACCACTGAGCTATGGGATATTCTGATGTAAGGTTCCCCTCAATCTCTCCTGTTTAAGCTGTTCCACCATGGACAAATTATTAGGGAAACTTTGGACCAGGGGGACTGGACCCCAGGGGTACATCTAAACAGCATTCAGCAGCAAGTCTCAGAGCCCAGGTCAGTAGACTTGGGCTCACGCTACAGTGCTAAAAACAGCCGTGTAGAAGTTGCAGCTTAGGCTGTGAAGCCCAGCTCCCTCCCTAGGCTTCAGAGCCCAAGCTGTAACATCTACACCAATATTTTTAGTTCTGTAGCGTGAGCCCCCAGAGCCCCAGTCTGTCGACTGGGGCTCTGAGACTCTACCACTTGCTGTGTAGATGTTCCTTAAGGCCCCTTCCTTCCAGGTGGGTGCCCTCACCACCACACCACAGCATCTGCAATAAAACTAGACAAACCCTTCTTTCCTTTTACCCAAGCACCTGCAGTCCCATCCCAATTACTTGTATCAAGCAAATAAACTTAATGTGTATCTGGAACATTTTATTAAAACACAAGAACACACACTCAAATCTAATTATAGCATGACCAATTATTCTGAATTATTTGGCTTTACTGGCCATGATTGCACACTGAACGAAACATCTGTAGCCTAAACAATAAAACTGACACAAGCAATTAAATTGTTTAAAGAACATGCAGCTCTGTACAAAACAAAATCAATTACAAATAAATCTGGAGGGAAAAATAGCCAATGCAGATCTTGCTGGTTCTTAACCAACTCTGAAACTGTTCCCCTGTCACATTCAGCCTTACCCCGAGCCTTACACCCTGCCAAGCAATTTCAGATTTGTTGTTGTTCTGACGGGACCAGAAAATGATATATAAAATGTTCTCTCTCTGCTGGTCACCTCCATATGTGTGAGTGTTTGATATGTAAATACAATGAACGGCAACCACCACAGCTGTAATGGGCTTGTGGTATTCCACTAGCTGTCAAGAGCCTCCTTAGTGCAAAGAACCTCGGTATGGAGCCAAGAAGAGGGAAATTATGCGAAGAACAGTAAATCATTGCCACTGCCTCTGAAAACAGAACATTTGCTTTCATTTAATAGTACTCTTATTTCTAGTATCGAGAAGCAGTGTTAGAACAGTCTAATGTCTACATTGGAATTCTACAGTAGTCGGACTATATTTTAAATTCTTTTGGATGAGATGTAAAGTCCAGGTTCTGACCACTTATACTGAAGTATGAAAAGTTTCAGTATTATTCAGCATTCCTAGATTGCCTCTAGTTTCAACTGGATATGAGATTCTTCTTTACTTCATGTACTAGGCCCCTATCCTACAAGATGTTCCATACAGACAACTGCAAAAGTGCAGTCACACCAGGGGGGAAAGAGGGGGTACAAAATGATTGCCATGTTCCATCCCAGAAGAATTGCCTTTTAGGGACAAGTGAATGATCAACATGGCCCAGATCCAGAGACATTTACTCATACTGAGAAGCACTGTACTCCATAAATGGACTTCAAGGTACTGTTTAAGACCGGTAAGCATATTAGAATCTGGCCCTATATGAGCAGTCTATCAAAAGTCTAGGATCCTTTAAGATAAAAGGTGCTGAATAAATGGAGGTTATTTTTATTACTTGTCTGAGTTTAGCACTGTAAGCAAGGTAGATGAGGTTTTCAAAAAAGATGTATAATCATTCAGAGAAATTAGGCTAACAATCAATTTTAGCGTACTTGTGATTTTCAGGATATTCCCTTCCTGTCCTAAAAATAATTATGGGTGTGAAACAATTTTCAAAGCCAGATGATCTAATATATAAATCTTAATTAAAAACTAGGTGTTACTATTAGATAGCTAATTTTCACCTCACTTCTTAATTAATTTAGCTACCGGTAGTCTGATCCCAAGTATGTCATTTACTAACAGTTAATTTTCCCCCCATGTCTAACTCTAATTTTCATTAGCAGGACCATATCTGGGGAGTCATCATACCACTGTGCTTTTAAAACCCTTCCAAGATCATAACTGTAGTTTAGACCTGAGCAAATCAAAACATTATCAATTTCCAGATCCAATAACCAGATAAGAGATTTCCAAAATAAACTCATCACTTTCACCATTCTAAGCAGAAAACTTCAAAATGTTCTCAGAAGGATCTGAATAAAGACTGTGTGCTTAAAGATATCTAAGATATATGCTAGATTTTGAAAGAAGAGAGAGAATTTATCTGCTAGATGTCTGGCTAGTAAATATTTATAGGTAACCTGAGTTACACACTTCACAAGGTTGTAAACGAACCTAGTTTGCTTTTAGAAATTACAGATTGCTTATTTTTATTTCTTTTATTGCATGTTTTAGAGTCTGAAATTTTCAGGAGACACAGCAAATCCCATTTGGATAGACATTAGGAATGTTAATGTTTTCCAGTAATTTTTGCACATTTACTGTGCCATAGACTTCTTGGGCAGTATGTAGAATATATAATGATTGATAGAATATTTTTCCAGGTGTAAAGTGTGACTGGGTGCCATACTGAGAATGCCACAGTCAGAGCAGACTGCAAGAATCAGAGCAGACAATCCTTAAAATCGATTTATTCTATAATTAGATTCACCCAGCCAGTAACAAAAGAGCTTCTGCAGTATCATGCCTGTTAACCAGAAGCCAAACACAGTTCCCTTTAGGAATTCCAACCCTTGACCCCCATCCAGACAAACAGGTCTAATAGGGGTTACTGAAAACACATTTCACCATATGTGAAGTTTTCACTAATCTCAAAGGATCAGACACTTATCCCCAGGCCAATATGTAACTGAAATCTTACCCAAATACACCATGTCAGCCAATCCTAAGACTGTTTGTCTTAAGTTTATAGTAGTGATGGAATAGATTGCTGGCTTGCAAAAGTCTCTCTGGTAACTTCCAAAAGATTGGCAGGTCCTCAGTCCATAATGCAAGATACTCCTTTTAGTGTAAATCCACAGTCCAGAGAATTAGAGCAAGAAAGAGGCAAAATGGAGATGTCTTCAGTATCTTTTATATCCTTCACCATGTGTATGGAAATTTACTGTCCCAAACAAAGCCCACAGCCTCTGTGTGTGGAAAATTAGTGGTTGAAGATGGAGTCCAGGGTCATATGAGCATATCATACACGCCTACATGTTCTGCTGACTCACAGTGGGTGGCCATTGGTGCCTCGCTGTCTGAGGCATCCACAGGAAAGGCCTACTGGGTGAGATGAGATTCTTCAATGGCCTATTGCGAGAGTAGAGTGTCCTTAATGGGCTACCAGCATATAACTGTCTAGCCTTAATATAAATCTATCGGGCGGGGCGGGTGTTACCCAGGAATACAACACATGTTTAAGATTCAAGTACATAGCCAATATTTATAACTTCAGCTACAAAGATGATACATACATATAAACAAGATTATCACACTTAGCATTCATAACTTTTCTATCGATATCTTAAATGTCACACATTCTACAAGATTTATGGTAATCATGTAACAGTGGTAACAACAGTGATTATAAATGGTCACCTTTCTTATACACAGCATCACGAAGTGTGTAAGAATAACACAATAGATTTATAATTACTCTGCCATAGACTGAAATAGTTGTGCCACAAAAAATTGGGAGAGCAGCAACACTGCATGTTTCCAGAACTACCTCAGGATGTTATATTTACACATATTGTTAAACAGCCCTCATATTGGGCTATTCATGAGTCTACTCCTAAGAATGAGAATGATAAATTGGTAAGGTTAAAGCTCGGTAGCATATATCATTTGGGATACTTAAAATGAGACTGGATAAAACCCCAGAGCAGGGGATGATTCTGCATTCTTCATTGTTTAGGAGGGGGATAGATTAAATTAAATTAAATCAAATCAAATCAAAGGAGGCTTTTCCATGTGGATCTCATTGCAGGACGGGGGTCCTAGAGTATAATCCATGAAAGGATTTAGGCATTACAATCATTTTGAATTATGACCCTATCCTCCAAAGCAGTTGCAATCCCTCCCAGTTTGGTATCATCTGCAAACTTAATAAGCGTACTTTCTATGCCAATATCTAAGTCATTGATGAAGATATTGAACAGAGCCGGTCCCAAAACAGACCCTTGCAGAACCCCACTCGTTATACCTTTCCAGCAAGATTGGGAACCATTAATAACTACTCTCTGAGTACGGTTATCCAGCCAGTTGTTCACCCACCTTATAGTAGCCCCATCTAAGTTGTATTTCCCTAGTTTATTGATAAGAATATCATGCAAGGCCATATCAAATGCCTTACTAAAGTCTAGGTATACCACATCCACCGCTTCTCCCTTATCCACAAGACTCGTTATCCTATCAAAGAAAGCTATCAGATTGGTTTGACATGATTTGTTCTTTACAAATCCATGCTGGTTATTCCCTATCACCTTACCACCTTCCAAGTGTTTGCAGATGATTTCCTTAATTACTTGCTCCATTATTTTCCCTGGCACAGAAGTTAAACTAACTGGTCTGTAGTTTCCTGGGTTGTTTTTATTTCCCTTTTTATAGATGGGCACTATATTTGCCCTTTTCCAGTCTTCTGGAATCTCTCCTGTCTCCCATGATTTACCAAAGATAATAGCTAGAGGCTCAGATACCTCCTCTATTAGCTCCTTGAGTATTCTAGGATGCATTTCATCAGGTCCTGGTGACTTGCAGGCATCTAACTTATCTAAGTGATTGGGCTTGTTTTTGGCTTAATTGGCTTGTGAGTTGCTTGTTGGTTAGTTTTTGGCTTGTAGCTTGTTGCTTCTTCTTTTTTTTTTATCAGCTCCCGGCAAGCAGGGGTAAGGGGGGGCAAGCAGGGGCAAGTGGGGGAGAGAGTCTGGGGTGCACAGCGGGCCCATCACAGTCCCAGACTGCATGCCGGGGGATCTAGTCACATGGAGTGTTGGGGTTGTTAGGGATTGCCTTGTTTGGGCCTTGTTTTGAATTGGCATTAGCTTGATTTTTGGATTATTGTGAAAGTCGGGGTGTTTATTTACCACGTGAAAGTTGGCAACTGTGCTCCTTGGGTGGCGGGGCTCATGCTTCATCCCTGAGTGGCAGGGCTCAGATTACAGGCCACCAGGTTTTGGCCCCCTCTCCTCGGGTTGTGTAGTAATGTTTGTTGTCAGAAGGGGGTCGCAGTGCAGTGAGGTTTGTATACCACACCATCTTGCATTCCCTACAAGTATAGAGATGGTATTTCTCTACCAAGCATGTTAAAGCTCTTTCTCTCTCTCTCTCTCCACACTGTCACCTGCACTGTCATCTTAGCCTCTGTTCAAAGCTACAAAACTTGTGTTTTCAGATTGGACGATGAAGCCATTACAGTGAATTCTGTGTGGTTAGAGTAACAAAAAGAGCAAACACGAAATATATGCTGTCTGCCCATTTACAATGCACTTCAGAGAGGCACAATGTCCGAGGGAGAAATTTTCTCAAGTCTCAGTGCCTACTGTGATGGGTTGGTATCACAGAAACCCCCTTGGAGCTGCCACCTGGTGTGCCAAGACTACTTCTGCCCCTGCTTTCCTGCCTTTTCCAGCTTGGGACTCCAGAATCCTGTCTGGTTTGAGCCAGCCCCACTAGCCTGCTGCAAACAACAACCCCAACACTCCATGTGACTAGATCCCCCGGCATGAACCACATCCCCTCTCAGCTGAAGGCTTGCCTGGAAGCAGCTGAGGAAGTGCTCTTGCCTTTGACACCCAGGTGCCCAGCTCCCAATGGGGTTCAAACCCTGAATAAATCCGTTTTACCCTGTATAAAATTTATACAGGGTAAACTCATAAATAGTTCGCCCTCTATGTCAGAGATAGAGAGGTATGCACAGCTGTTTGCCCCCCTCCGGGTACTAACACATACTCCAAGTAACTTAATAAGTAAGAAGTTATTTTAATAAGTACAGAAAGTAGGATTTAAGTGGTTCCAAGTAATAACAGACAGAACAAAGTTAATTACTAAGTAAAATAAAATAAAACACAGAAGTCTATGCCTAATCACACTGAATACAGATTAAAACCTCACCAGTTCCAGTAAACTTACTTTTACAGGTTATGGTCCTCCTAGCCTGGGCCCAGCAATCACTCACGCCCCCTATTGTCCTTGTCCTTTGTTCCAGTCTCTTTCAGGTGTGTCCGTGGGGGGTGGAGATGCTCTCTCTTTAGCCAGCTGAAGACAAGATGGAGGGGTCTCCCAGCGTTTTAAATAGACTGTCTCCTCTCAGTGGATACCCCTCCCTCTCCCTGTGTAGCATCCAGTTACAAAATGGAGTTTTGGGGTCACATGGGCAAGTCACATGTCCATGCACAACTCAGTAACCAGCCCAGCCACATTCTTGGCCAAGCTCAAATGTGGATTGGTGTCTGCAACTTCTTTTGTCTGTTTAAGAGTTTCTTGATTAGGCTCTTAACCTGCACATTCCTTTCTCCAGCCATTGATCCAATGCTCTTACAGAGGCCATGTATAAAACCAGCAAATATACAACCAATATTCATGACTTCAACTACAAAAATGATACATGCATATAACCAGGAGGAATAGATTCAGTAGATCATAACTTTTACAGAGATATGTTACATGGCACATGTAGCATAAAACATATTCCAGTTACATCATATATACATTTATAAGCATCTCCCCATAAAGCCTTATGGAATACACCATCACACCTATATTTAAAATGTTCCCTTGGTTTGGTTCTTTTATGGGTTTTTCCCAACCCATGCCCACAAAGAATTTGGGGGAGATGAAGGGGTATGTGTGTGTGGAGAGGGAGCTGCATTGCAAATGTTCTTAACGCAAAAGGGATTCAGACTTCTCCAGTTAATGTGGGCTGTCATAGCAATTGGCAAACACTCTTGTAACTGTGATTATGTTTTATGCACACAGTTATTTAATGAGATTTAAGGGTTCAATATAAATCAGTGTTGATTGACAACAGGACTCCTAGCAATAAATAGTATTAATATACACCTGCAAAAGTTTTTACTTTGTTCAGGCTTTGACTATATTTTCTCTTGCATTTGCAGATGCTGTACTATGAACAAAGAGAGCCTCAGTTATTAAAAATAAAAAGACCTGATCCTCAGTGTAAATTGGCATTGCTCCATGATGGAGTTATGTGGATTTATATCAGCTGAGGATGTGGCTTGAAGTATTTAATTTAAAAAACCACTTAAAACCAAAAGCACCAACATTAATGTAATTCCGGTTTCAAAAGAGGGTGCAACATCAACAAAGAACTGTGTGGATTCCCATGTAAATACCTTAGTAGATCAGGGTGCAAAGGAGCTATGGTTAAGCTAATGAATGATATTTTTAAGCACTTACATGGTGACATCTGTCACTGTGGAACCTAAGTGCCAGTATTGTCTGACTCTTCATTTAATCAAAACAGAGTGGTAAAGCTAAATTTCCCAAGCATAAAAGCAATTCTGCTTTCATGTTTATGACAGGATAGTAATTGCTCTGCCCTTTAGAGTGTCTAGTTCCTATAGAGCAGGGATCGGCAACCTTTGGCACGCGGTCCATCAGGGAAATCCGGTGGCGGGCCGGGACAGTTTGTTTCCCTGCAGTGTCCGCAGGTTCAGCAGATTGCAGCTCCCACTGGCTGCGGTTCACCGCTCCCGGCCAATGGGGACTGCGGGAAGCAGCGCGGGCCGAGAGATGTGCTGGCCGCTGCTTCCTGCAGCCCCCATTGGCCTTGAACAGTGAACCGCAGACAGTGGGAGCTGCAATCGGCTGAACCTGCGGATGCTACAGGTAAACAAACTGTCCCAGCCTGCCAGCGGCTTTCCTTGATGGGCCGCATGCCAAAGGTTGCCGATCCCTGCTGTAGAGGTTGCAGGATTCTACAATAATGCAAACTGGCAATTGACTTTGCTTTCATACTTGTCCCTATATTGTGGTGTTATCTACAAAACTGAGGTTTTTGAATGGAAAAATTGGTAATCCTCAAAAGGATGGTAAATAAGAAAAAAAAAGTAGTCTAGGAAAAAGAATTTTTGGCTCATGGAAGATGTGGGAAACATTTCCATCATTTAGTATAATTAATTTTTAACCTCATCTATAAAGGTTTGTGCAAGTGATACAATTTAATGAGGGCACTTGCTCTATGAACACTGATTCTTAGAGGCCTCTATGCAGCCACCCAAATCCCAACCCTTTTTTCAACTCTTTTCTAAAGATGGAAACACAGTGTCAGTACTTGTGGAAACTGAAGAATGAATTGAGAAAGAGTGAGGTAATAACACTAGGTCTGCATCTTGGACTTTCTTTCAGATTTTTTTTTTTTTAAGATGAAAACCTGGGTTTTTTCCAAAGAATGGGGGTGGATCTGCAACTTTAGCAGGTGATCATTAGATTCATTGGGTATAGTAAACCAAATCTAATTTTAAACAATTTGCTGATAGTGGTGAAAACTCAGTTGAACCAGTCACCAAAGACTAGGCACCTACCAAATTCAAGGTCCATTTTGGTCAATTGCATGGTCATAGGATTTTTAAAATTGTCCATTTCATGGTTTCAGATATTTACATATGAAATTTCACGGTGTTATAACCATGGGCTTTCTAATCCAAAAGAGGTCTGGTGGGGAGGGAAGATTGTGTTATTGCCACCCTTACTTCTTTGCTGCTGCTGACAGAGGTGCTGCCTTCAGAGCTGGGCAGCTGGAGAGCAGTGAGCAGCGCAAACGTGAGAGTCACATGGTATGGGGGAGGTCATCATTTGGGGGGGGGGCAAGGCTAGCCTTACAGGTGGGCAGCCAGCCAGGGCCCTGTGGTCAGGCGGGTGCTGTGGTCCCCTCCCCATATACAGACAGCCCAAGGCCCCTTTAACACCTGAGCACTGGTCCTGGAGCTGGGGAGGGGAAGGCCTGTGACCAAGGGCACCAGAACCTTTGTAGAAGTGGGGGGGGGCACCAGCAGTGGAACTGGGGGGGGGGCAGGAGCCATGTCCCCCCACTTTTTAACATGGGCATAGTTTGGAGAGCAGAAGGGATGTTGCCCCTCCAACTGCAAGTCTCAGACAGGCACGGAGTGACGCTGGCCAGGGCTACCCATCATGGCAGGGGCAAAGCACAGCCTCTGCCAGCACCGCTGCACGCCTGCCCATGGCTTGCAGTTGGGGGGATGGCAACGCCACCCCCCTACCCTCCCAAACTACTCCCATGTTAAAAAGTGGGCAGGCATGGCCCCCTGGCCTCCCCAGTTCCTGTGCCATTGGCTGGGGCACCCTGCTAGGGCCTCCTACGATTCACTGGGCTCCAGCTGCTAGTCCCGGCCGGGCTAGGGAGGGATGGAACTGCCTCTTCTCGTGCAGGGTCTGCTCCCAAGGCCAGGTCAGGCCCACCTCCATGAACCACCCCCAGCTGCAAGAATCTCTGCGGCTGCTCCCTGCATAGTGATCCCTCCCCCCGTGGCTGGGAGCGGTGGGGCAGATTTCATAGGGGAGACCAGATTTCATGGTCCCTGATGCATTTTTCATGGCCGTGAATTTGGTAGAGCCCTAATTATGGTGTGTTTTAAAAGTTTTCATGCAGCTTGCAGGCATTTCACCCTTGTGGCAGTTCCTTTTAATTTCCATTCAACCAGCACACTCATTTTTGTGTAGCTCCCCTTTTTGAAGTTAAATGCTACTGTGGTGGGCTTCTTTGGTATTTCTCCCCTGTCGTGGATCACGCATACCTCGTTCCCTTTTGGGATGGGGCATGGATCATCATAGGCCCACAGCCAAGTCTGCACGACCCCTCTGGGTCTCGGAGTAATGTGGCCTAACAGCCAAAGTCAATCTACTCACCCTCTCTATCCGGACGGGGTGGTTTTGCAGTCAGAGTCCCTATTGCCAACCTCTCTATCAGGGCTTTGCAGCCTAGCGACCAGAGTCAATAGAAAGTCACGATCAGGCCTGTGCGGCCTAGTGGACAGAGTCCATAGAGCTGCTCTCATGATCAGGGCTGTGCAGCCTAGTGGCCAGAGTCAATAGAGCTGGTGAGACAGGCTACTACCCCCAGGTGAAGGCAGCCAGGATAGGGGGCCTCGGGGCCTCCCTCTCCACCGGATCCCAACCCAGGGCCCTGTCAGTGGGAAGGTTGCCCACCACCAGCTCAGCAGGGATCCAGCCAAAACATACCAAGCTAAGTCTCCAGTTCTCCAACCACCTCCCCGCAAAGACTCCCTGGGTTACTTCCTATCTGCTTCTCCACAGCTTGTGGTCTTGTGGTTCCCCTGGTTTCTCCTCCCTCTGTGGCATCCGGAGCCTGGGAGGTCAGGGGTCACTGCCGTCTGGTTGGCCTCTGCGTAGTGATGTGCTGGCGGTCCTTCAGCAGGAACCTGCAACGCATCTCCTTCCTCTCCAGCAGTCAGCCACAAATGAACTGGGCTGCTCCCTTTTATACCTGGCCTCCAGCCAGGTCAAGCACAGCAGAGTCAAGGGGGCGTGCCCTCCGCAGCCCAAAGAGAGGAATTAATCCCCTGCAGTCCCAGCATGAGGCATGCAAGCCCCATCACACACCCTCTACAAAGATGTTATATTTAATTACATTATGGTAGCTATTACTGAGTGGTTCAGCTATATTCACTTCTTGGACCAGATCCTGTGCTCCACTTAGGATTGAATCAAGAATTGTCTCCCCCCCTTGTGGGTTCCAGGACTAACTGCTCCAAGAAGCAGTCAGTTAGGCACTTGGCAATGCTCATACAGCATTGCCCTATAAGAGAATTTAAACTAGGGATCTGTTATTTAGATACTTTTATTAATGCTAAACTTAGGGCTGGTCCACACTGGGGGGGGGGGAAATCGATCTAAGATACGCAACTTCAGCTACATGAATAACGTAGCTGAAGTCGAATATCTTAGATCGATTTCAAAAGTACTTACCGCTGGTCCACACGGCAGCAGGCAGGCTCCCCCGTCGACAGCGCTTCCTCCTCTCGCTGAGCAGGAGTTCTGCAGTCGACGGGGAGTGCATCTGGGATCGATTTATCGTGTCTAGACGAGACGTGATAAATCGATCCCAGAACATCGATCGCTACCTGCCGAATCGGGCGGGTAGTGTGGATGTAGCCTAAGATTAGGTTCCCTGAGAAGCTGGGAACCTAATTGAAATTGAAATTCTAATTCTATCTTCAGCTGACACCAAAACTCATCTTAGCCATTATTAGTTTACTTCTGGTCCTGCTGCAGTTCTAGATATTCCAAAGACTTCTGTAGCTACTGCCCCACTGTTTACTTTTAATATTAACTGGCACATTTAGAAGCATCTTTAATAGAAGATCTTTTCACACTAAAGTTCTCCTTGTTTTAAGAAAACATTAGGATCCGGTTTCATTAGTATAAGATTATCATGCACTTTATTCTGAAAACATAAGTAGACTCAACATTTACTAAGTGAAGTATTGTAGTTGCACAGTTTGTGTGCCCTTGAATAAGTCTATGTCAGCATTTAAACCCCTATTTTATGGGCTTAGAGCTCAGCTGTAAAACTACACTGGGCTTACAAATGCATACCTGGGGAGGAGTTTTAAATTTATTTTTTAAAAATGTTAAGTTACAAAAGGAGTTAAAAAAAAATAGAGAGTTTAGGTGCTGGCAGAATTCTAACGGGCTTTATTTTCTAACCTGAATTTTGCAATGAATATTGACCAAGCTCCTTTTCTGGCTTGTTAAAATGCTTCTGTTCCAGATCTCTGGTGAGGGTTTTTGAGAAGTATTATCTGCTGTGTCAAGCAGCATTCTATCCCATATAAATGTACCTTTTCCAGTTAAAATACTTTAGTGTGGAAACTAAAACTTCACTATCCATGAGCATTAGTGTGAATGAAATGTGTTAACTCGAACATGTGTGGAAAGTGAATATAAAAGAGACATAAGAAGCAAATTCATTTTTAACATTTGCTCTGATACATGCTGAATATTTTTTCATCATCTCTAGTCAACATCCAGACCCACAAAAGCTGATACCCCAGTTCTATCACATTCACATTTCTCTACTTTGCAATATTTTTTGAGAGATAGGGAAAGTTCTCTTACTTGTGAATTTTCAGTCGAATATCCTCCCTGTCAGACAGTTTTTACAGTGGGCATTCCCCATCTCCATACAAGTTGGGTCAGCCCAGATCTTTGTTCTGAGCCTGGGCTTAGGCTCACTCCCAGGAAGAACTCCTCAGAATGATCATTTCCAAAGCTGAAAAACACTAAGGACTAGATTACAAAAAAACTTGAGGGTCAACACACCTATGTTTTAGGCACCTGGAAAACCATTGGGATTCACAAAGCCAAGACTCCCAATACAATGAATGGGGGGAGATGGGTGCTTCAGAATGGAATTCACACAAAATAACAAAACCAGAAGGCTAGGCCACTCCTCACCTAAGCCAGCCAAAGATGGAGGAGGAGGCCTCCCTGATAACTTTTAGCCCAATGGTTAGGGTACTCACAGGGGATGTGGGACACCTCTCCACCTAAAGGGGAGCAGGGTTGTGAATTGGGATCTAACATCTCACAGGTAAGTGCCCTAATCAGTGAGATATGGGATATTTTGATGTGGGGACAGGGGGTAAAGGGAGCAGTTCTTAGGATGTTATTATCCAGAAGGATAACAAGACCACTTCCTATGATATGAGAGTGATTGTGTTCCTCTGCTAGTGATCCATAACCGGGAACACCTCTCCAGGAGTCAGGTGGGTAAGGTGCCTGGGTCATTTCTCGTGAGAATGAGTTAGGTGTCTGTCTCACTCCACACCAGAGGAAGAAGAGGTGGTGACCTTATAATTTTTAGCCAGTGCAAGAGCACTTACCTGGGATGTGAGCAACCCAGGGTCAGTTCATCCCTTTGCCTGAGGGCAGAGAAAGGATTTGAAAAGGGGTCTCCCACACCTTACAGAAGCTTGCTCTAACCACTGGGCTATGGGATATTCTGATGTGGGGCATCTCAATCTCTCTTGTTGAAACTCTTCCACTTTGGATTCAATACTGAAACAGTTTGACGGTGGGAGGAAACGGGGAGGAGAGAGAGAGTAACCTGGTGACTAGGGCACCAGCTTAGGAGGTGGAGGACCCAAGGTTCAGTCTCCCTGTTCCAAATACTCTATTTATACAAGTGGAATAGCTTCAAAGGAGAGACTGAAAGAGCTCCTCTTCAAAACATCCCATAGCCTAGTGGTTAGGGAACTCTCCTGAGACGGATGGGAGACCCCTGTTCAAATCCAGATTTTGAACGGGACCCAATCTGGTAGGCAGCCTCTGAGCACTCCTACTGGATTGGAGCCCTCAGGCAAGACAGGTGAAGGAGCACCTATCTTCTCCCTGATCGTGGATCACACAAGATAGGGATCCAGATGCCTAGAGTGAGGCAGCAGTTCGCATACCCAGAGGGAGAAACATAGGCGCCTAGGGAACTTTCACAGTGAACACTGAGGTGCTGAGTGAATGCGGATGACTACAGGGTTAGACAGCAGCTGAGCGGGGCTATTGTTAATTGCAGTTGAGCCTAAAACTGGGATTTAGGTGCCTATGTCTTGCCAAGTTCATCATCAGAAGCAAGCTCCCCACAGGACACACCAACTTAAAGCAGCACCACACCCTGACAGAACAACAGATGCAAAACCTGCAGACATGTCCCCACTGCTACAATAATCGAAAGCCCCACAACACACCTTTCAAGGTTCATTGCTCCTACACATGCCAATCACAACACATAGAGTACCTCATTTGGCGCATCAAATGCTCCAACAACAGCAATTATGTGGGTGAAACCAGACAATCACTATGTTCTTGAATGAACTTATACAGAAAAATGATTAGACAAAAACACCCTATTACCCATGGGAAAACACCTTTCACAAAGCAGTCACTCCATATCTGATATCTCAGTCCTCATCCTCAAAGGCTGTATAACACCTTCAAAAGATAAGCCTGGGAATTTAAATTCATAACTGTGCTGAACACTAAAACTGATGGACTTAACAGACACTCTGGTTTTAGGGTTCATTACAACAATTTGTAACACACCCTATTGCCTGTTAACCCTAAAGTATCCATTTAAGTTTGAGTGGTCTCCTACAGCATGGGTGAACTCTTACGCTTAACAATCTGTCCCATCTTGTATTTATCTCAGACACTCTGGTTACCTTCTCCAATCCAGACCTGATGAAAAGCTCTGTGAAGATAAGAAGTCTGTCCCTTCCACCAGCAGAAGTTGGTCAAATAAAAGATACTACCTCACCTACCTCATGTCTCTCTAGAAACATACAGATAGACAGACTTAGTATATAAACTCTCCATAAAATACCTATAAAAGAGAGACATTAAATTAGTAAGGAATGTTGTGTTAAAGGATTTTACCACATTTACTTCATGCATGTGATGATATACCTTAGCTGATTAAATGATACATGTTGGCAAAATGATTATTTTAATAGGCTATCAGTTAATGCACAGGAAAAGACTGGAACTCTTCTGCTATGGAACATTAGCTGAAATTCAATTGGTATAGATGGAGTGCAGTAACTATTCAAAGGCAGTTAAATAGTTTGATGATCTTGAGCCTGATTCTCATTTACACTAAAGGAGCTTTACACAACTCTGGCAGCCTAAATGGGCTTTAAACTTTAAACAAATTACATTTACATTCATTTTACAGCCCTTTCACATTGCCAAAGTACCTTTAGTATAAATGAGAATCAGGTCTCTTGCCTTCAATAGGATTTCTACAAAACTTATAATAGGCCAGAAGCTCTACATATAATGGGATCTTTGGTGAATTTTGCAGCTTTTGAGAAAATATCTTGGATCTCAGTTTATAACAAGACATAATGACACTTTGTCTTGATTTTAAACAACTAGAGACACTCTTGGCACCCAGGAAGTTGTACTTTGAATGTATTATGTTGCTGACATTTTGTTATAGATCTTCAGTCAGTTAAACTATTAGAGCATTTCAAGACTGTTTTTTCCAAAGAAGAGATCTCATTTCATGTTAGCAAACAGTTTCTATACTAATGGACCTTCCTTAATGCTATGTGTACAGGGTACTGAAGAAGGGAAGTTGTTTTGATTTTGAAATTTTGAAAAACAGGAGTGTAAATTATTCTGAAGTATTTTATAAAGCAGTAGAATTTCTTTATTTTGCATTAAAGTCTGGAAGACTTATTTTAAATAACTGAATTTTATAAATTACCAAGTACACAAACATAAAGCAGGAGTAATGTAGCACAAAATATTTTTTACATTTAATTGAGAAGTGTAATTTAAATTAGTTTTAATAATATGGCATCAGAGATTAGGAAATGTTCTGCATGACTTCTTAGTTACTTGAAATCTCACTACAGCACTCAGCTATTAAATCTTTGATGAAAAGTAGGGAGAGATCATTTTTTGTTGTGTTTCTGCAATTTACGGGTTCAGCAAAGTGCTGTTTATTGAGTTTCTACTCTACAACTGTAAATTAATGGTAGAGAAACCAGGCAGGCAAAGAGCTCAACAGGCAAAACATTTGCAAGATGCCAAACACTGTAACAATGTGACTATTCCAAACTGAAGTTGAGTTAGGCACAAGAATAATGGATTACCATTAAGTAAACAAGCCAGTTAAATTAGCCTATTTTGCATTATGCTGAGATTATAATGTGCTACACCTGGGAGATACCTGTATTTGAATCTTAGGGTAGCTCATCAATATTTGGGAAGCTTGGACTTTGAAAGAAAACTTTCATACTCCCTAAGATGGGAATTTTAGGTGCTCTAAAATTCAATTAGAAATATGATCAGGAACTTTCTAATCAGGGTCCCAGAGTTTCTCAGTTTCATACTGGAGACTTAGTGGCACCTTATCCTTGATTCGGGTTAAAAAAATCCCATTTTGTGAAAGTTTGGTGTCACGATGATTGGTTTTTGGGACAACCCCTAGAGAATGTTGAACATATTTATATTGTGCTCATTCTTACCCTGTGGCTCACCTGTAGTTATTTCTTGAGCCTATGCCTTCATGATATAGTCAAGAATAGCCTCTCTTCTTGTGTGTTCTAGAACTAGCTTGTCCCAAGATACAATAGAAACAGTATCAGCCTCCAGGAAAGCAGCATGAGATTGATTATAATTTGTGGGAGGTACACTTTTGGGAGGCAAATAGGCTGACCTCATATCTTTTCATTTGTTTAAGGGGCCAATAGTTCAAGCAAGGAAGCAATCACCATTAAAAAAATTCTGGAGCATCATTACTCCATTAATGTGATTACATATTAATCCTTATCACTTTCCCAAGGAAACTAATATATTGATATATGTATAATATATATTTTAAAATATACCAATAAAACTGATTAGGAAGAAGAGCAGTCCAGCCATATATATATTTTTGTGAAGGACTAGGTTAATAGGGGATGGGAGGAGCAGGTAAAAAGCTCTGTTTGTTTTTGTTTGTTTTTGGAGGATAGATGGGGAATTGTTTTAGAATTATTAATATTTCTTTTTCGATTTAAAAAGGTATGTCTTAACATTTTTAGTGTGCGTGCACAACGAGATCTGCTAGGTGTACTATAGATAGAGGCAGTAGTGCTGCCTAAAGTTAAGGTTGTCTATTTGTGACACTTTGGGGGGTCCACCCAGATCAGTGAGGGGTTCTGTCGCTGCCTGACTTGTATCTCTCTGTGCTGTGCAGCTTTGGTTCAGAGCCTTGACACCAGAAGCATCCCCACAGTTCCCTGGCTTCCACAAGCCTAGTTACTCCTTGTCAGATGACCCCCAACAACCCTTCCAGTCTCAAGTCTCCCCAAAACCATCTCCCCATCAGTGTCCAGTCCTTCTCCCTGGACATTCAGAGACATAACACCAAGTTCACTGCTTCCAAAGAGCCTGCACATGCAACAGCTTGTTAGCCTCGCTAGGGTTATAAACTCCACCTTAATACACAGCACTGAGGTGGCTTGTAGTAAAACTAAGAATAAATTTATTAACAAAACAGATTTACATGATTTCAAGTAAGAGTGAAAGAGAGAAGAAAAGGTTACAAACAAAACAAAAAAATAACATACTTTCTAGTGCCTAAAACTTAATTTTAGCAAGATATATATTTGCCTAACATATTTTCTTACTCACATCAAATTGGCAGCATTCTCCATTCTGTTTTAGCAGGAGGAGCAATCTTTCACAGATACAAAGTGCTGGCATCTTTGATTTCTCAGGTGATGGATGACTTGAATGTGTCTTTGCCCCCATTATATTACCCCATAGTTCATAGCCTCAATTTATTGAGAGAAGGTTCATTAGCTCTGTTTCAAGAGTCAGACTCCATTCCCCATCATGATCATCAAGTGGTTATCTCCCCGACTTGCTAGCTTGATGACTGTATTTACCTTATATGTAAATGTACTTTTCACTGTTCTTTGTGAACAAGTAAATACACATTGCTTTGTCTATGGCAGGCTGGGCTTTATGCACTGCCTGCCAAATACATTTTAAGATCTTTCCAGCATACATTTATAACTCTTTGTACACATCCCATACATACATCACCATAATTTTCAGGACCAGCATGTTGTCAGTTTGCATATGATACTTTACATGACACCTTTTAGATACAGATTATGACAACAGTATGTTGGGGCAATGAGTGGGTCAGGACTGATGTGGGTCATGGTATAGGGCACCCTCTTCCAGCTGGCATCGAGGGATTCCCAGGGTCACACTGACACTTTCCATTAAAGCACTCTTGTTTCAGTCACTTATATATTTGCCAAACTTTAGCAGTGCGGGATGAAAATTTTCTGTGCCAGGTGTCTGCCTCAGGCTGAAAGTTTTGGGAAAGTCTCAGCCAAAATGGTTCAGCCATTTCCAGGAATGAGATTGTTTTGTCTATGTTCAAAAATGTCTTACAACTGTTTCACTGAGAAGTTCTAGTGACCCCATACTTTGGTGACTTGAAATTTGGCAGGACAATTTCCTAGAGTCAGGAATTTGCCTTTTCACCATCCTTATGAAAATCTGTTTTAATGTGACCAAGTTATAAGCCTTTGAAAAATCTCAGTTCAAACACGTTCAGAAGAGTTTGGCAGCTAAACTCTCCAAAGATTCCTTCTGTATTGAGCATGTTCTAGCCCAGAGCTGCAGGGCTTAGTAGGACTTTCTATGCAATTCCTCATCCCTGTTGCCAGGGCCCTGTGTGGTGCCGGGTATAGGAACAGAGAGTAAGGATACTGTTTATTCTGTATTCTCAATGCATCCCTGCTGGTATCCAGGAAGCAAGGATGAAGAAGAGGAAGGCAGAGGGATGGAGGAGAATAGAAGAGGGGGAGAAAGGGTTGAGGAGCCAGGAGGTGGGTGAGAGCAGAGGAGGTTGGGAGATTATATAGATTCAGAGGGAGAGGGATTCAGGAGTGGAGGGGTGGGGTAGAGTGTAGATAGGCTCAGAAGAGGAGGGGGAAGAACCCAGCTGGTAAGCGTTGCAGAGAAGTAGAAAGGGGCAAGAGCCAGAGAGGTTGGCGGGGTCCGGTGGATAGGAGCAAAGGGGGACAGGAGTCGGGAGATGAGGTGGGTGGATAAGAGGAGAAAGGGGTGAAGAAAAGCTGGGGGCACAGAAGAAGAAAGATCTGTAACTACTATAGCCCACTCCCCTCCAGAACTTGGAAATTAACTCAGTAATGTAGTCTCTAATTCCTTTGCTATCAGCAAATATCTGTGACACTCACTTGCAAAGTGTGTGTTTCAGCTCCTTCTAGTGACTGCTCCACAGAGAGGATAACAGCCTACTACTGCTACCAGTTACTCTATTAGCTCAAAGAATAGTTGTCTGTGCTGTGGATCTAAAGATTCAAAACCTGCTGATGACCTGAGTTGGAGGTCAATATTCATGCTATGGAATTTCAGGTCTACTCTCTCCTAAGGGTATCTCTCTTGTCCAGCGTTATTACAGTTTGTATATGAGAGAACAGTTTATTCTTGACTCATAACCCTATTGTCAGCACGTTAACAACCGTTCTCTGTTTTTGAAGGGCACAAACTCATCAGCCTGCTAGAATGGTCAAACATCACATGACGACTGCTAGGAGCACTACAATGTTTAGCATTACTTACACAGAAGCAACTTCAATGGTAATTTAAATGCACTAGGCTAATCTCCTACATTAAATCATAATTACAATCGAATCATAGAATCATAAAAGATTAGGGTTGGAAGAGACCTCAGGAGGTCATCTAGTCCAAGCCCCTGCTCAAAGCAGGACCAACACCAACTAAATCATCTCAGCCAGGGCTTTGTCAAGTCGGGCCCTAAAAATCTCTAAGGATGGAGATTCCACCACTTCCCTAGACAACCCATTCCAGTGCTTCACCACCCTCCTAGTGAAATAGTTTTTCCTAATATCCAACCTAGACCTCCCCATCTGCAACTTGAAACCATTGCTCCTTGTTCTGTCATCTGCCACCACTGAGAACAGGTTAGTTCAGTGGTGAGCAACCCGTGATTTGCCGGCTGCACACAGCCCATCATGTTAATCCGTTGGTGGGCCACGAGATAGTTTGTTTACATTCACCATCTGCAGGCACGGGCTCCCGCAGCTCCCAGTGGCCCCGGTTAATTGTTCCCGGCCAATGGGAGCTGTGGGAAGCGGCATGGGCCACAGGGACTGGATGCAAAACTGGACGAAATACTCCAGATGTGGCCTCGCCAGTGCCAAATAGAGGGGAATAATCACTTCCCTCGATCTGCTGGCCATCCTCCTACAAATGAAGCCCAATACGCCATTAGCTTTCTTGGCAACAAGGGCACACTTTTGATTCATATACAGCTTCTTGTCCGTTGTAATCCCCGGGTCCTTTTCTGCAGAACTACCACTTAGCCAGTCGGTCCCCAGCTTGTAGCAGTGCATGGGATTCTTCCGTCCTAAGTGCAGGACTCTGCACTTGTCCTTGTTGAACCTCAGATTTCTTTTGGCCCAATCCTCCAATTTGTCTAGGTCACTTTAGACCCTATCCCTACCCTCCAGCGTATCTACTTCTCCCCCCCCCCCCCCAGCTTAGTGTCATCCATGAACTTGCTGAGGATACAATCCATCCCATCATCCAGATCATTAATAAAGATGTTGAACAAAACTGGCCCCAGGACAGACCCATCGAGTCATTGACCCATTGAGCCTAATGATCTAGCCAGCTTTCTATCCACCTTATAGTCCTTTCATCCAATCCATACTTTTCTAACTTGCTGGCAAAAATATTGTGGGAGACCATATCTAAAGCTTTCTTAATGTCAAGATATATCACGTCCACCGCTTTCACCATATCCACAGAGCCAGTTATCTCATCATAGAAGGCAATCAGATTGGTCAGGCATGACTTGGTGAATCCACGTTGACTGTTCCTGATCACCTTCCTCTCCTCCTAGTGATTCAAAATGAATTCCTTGAGGACCTGCTCCATGAGGTGAGGCTGACCGGTCTGTAGTTCCCCAGATTCTCCTTCTTTCCTTTTTTTAAAGATGGACAGTATATTTGCATTTTTCCAATCGTCTGGGACCTCCTCCGATTGCCACGCGTTTTCAAAGATAATGGCCAATGACTCTGCATTCCAACTCCCTCAGCACCCTCGGATGCATTATATCTGGCCCCATGGACTTGTGCATGTCCAGCTTTTCTAAATAGTCCTTAACCTGTTCTTTCACCACTGAGGGCTGCTCACCTCCTCCACACACTGTGCTGCCCAGTGCAAAAGTCTGAGCGTTGACCTTGTCTGTGAAGACCGAGGCAAAAAAAAGCATTGAGTACTTCAGCTTTTTCCACATCATCTGTCACTAGGTTGCCTCCCTCATTCAGTAAGGGTCCCACACTTTCCCTGACCTTCTTGTTGCTAATAGTCCTCTTGTGTTGTGAAATCTCTTACTTGACATCACCTTCTGTTTGTAATGCATTACCTCTATCACAGTTACTTCCCAGGCAGAGAAGACTGCAAAGGTATGTGTTACTGTATAACCCCAAGTCTATTCCATAGGTTTTCAGAGAACTCCATGCTATGCCTTACCTCCTCACTCCTTATTACTCTCCCCTCTAACATTTTCCTGTTTGACTTGGCACTTACTAGCAGAGACAATTATTGAAGTTTTTCCTCTCAAGGGCAGCACTTGCTGACAGAAGGATGCTGACTGTATTTAAATTTTTTAAAACATGCTTAGTGTGAAGTGGCTGGAGATTTAATAATAGGAGCACTGTGACTATATGCCGATAACTATTCTAAAGATCAGTTGATTTAAAGTATTTTTCTTGAACTGGGAATAACACAAAAGCTATGATATGATATTCCTCCAACCATGTTTATTATCATACTTCCTTAGAAATAATTAATATTGATGGTTACTGCTAAGAATTTAACAATAAATATCCATAAAAATTTAATTAAAGCCAGTATTATTTTTTTTCGAGAATCTGTTTTTATGACAGGAGTTCTGGGAGTTGTTGGTTCCGAGCTGATTACTTTGCTCCTGTACTAAATATAAAATGTAATATCTTAGCTATTTTAAATGTATTTATTTCTATTGTAATTGTTGAGAAAGTTGAGTACTGCCTTATAATAGTGACTTAAAGTTATGGCAGGCATATTAAATGAATTATCCTTATGTAACATTTCAAATTGCTATTATCTAAAATGACAAATGTAATATTATGCCTTTGCCCAAGATTGCAGACAACCATGTTGTAAAGGTGCACAACAGTAAGGTACATTAACTAATTATTATTATTATTAATTCTACACGGTCAAATTACAACACTTTACAGCGTCAGGTACTGTTCAATAAGTCTCACTGTAAACCAGGAGATTGCTTTTGCATATGAAGTCTGTCGTCTATAAATTCTAGGAGGAGAAAAAGGGAAAGAATCGTGTCTCTACACCCAGTTCGCTCCAGAGGGGTTTAATCTGCTAGTGGCCCAGACCAGGACCTTGTTAGTCCCCTTTGCATTAGTTCACCTACGTTGAACAGCATATTGGTGGGACAGGACCAAAACTCCACCCATTCCCACTCATTTGCTAGGGATGGGAGTAATGGGCACACAGAATCTGCTTTCTCCCTTGCCCCAATCCCAAGGTCTGTCCCAAGGTCTGTCCCTTTGTGCTCCTGCATGGCAGCATAGGCGGAGCACTATCTGACCCAATAGGATTACTTGTGGAGTAAAATACTACTCAATTTGAGAGCAAAGGTGTTGGAATCTGGCCCTTATTATTTATATTACAGTAGCACTCAGAGGCACCAATCAGGGTTGGAGTCCTCTTTTGCTAGGGGCTGTAAGAAACAGTTCCTGCCCCAAAGATCTTACAATCTATTATTTTGGTGCACAAAAGATTTATGCATGTAACTTCCATTCACATGAAGTATTAGCCATTTGAAGCAAGGCGCTAAAATGGGTAATTCATTAGTACTAATAGGAGTTAGTACTAAGGCAATGAAAGAAAAATAGAACCCACTGACTTCCCCAGGATTCCTTACAATAGCAACTTGTTTATGCCAATCATTTTTACTAGGAAAGGCAACTTCCATTCCCTCGCTCTAT
The DNA here is from genome assembly GCA_037349315.1 of Chelydra serpentina. NCBI lineage: Eukaryota > Metazoa > Chordata > Testudines > Chelydridae > Chelydra > Chelydra serpentina. Next base: position 70,161,267 of record JBAIAC010000008.1, read on the forward strand.
TTGCACAGGAAACCTCCTGACATGTACATTTCTGAAACACAATAACTTTGCTTTGATTTCAAAGAGGGTACTTAAAGCGGACAAGTCAGCCCTCTTCAGCAGCACCACACTATTTAACTACTTTACTTTTAACCAATTTAACCCTGACTACATGAATAAATGCTGAATTCTGTCCAATTGTTCTTGCTCCCCCTTCCCCATACAAGCCATTATACCAAACTGCAGTGAGCACTTAATGGGGTCAGGTAGTAGTAATACCACAACCTGTTTCTTTACAGTGGAACTCAGCCAATAACTTGTGTGCCAGAACAAAAGCACAAGGTCATTCAAAAATCCTCCCTTTCAAATTCTCTCTCTTATCAAGGAGACAGTGGGTACCAAAGAATGAATCTACTGCAGAGACAGGCTTTCGTTAATTATTCTCCATCTCTCTGTTAAGGGTCACTGCCTAATTCTTTATATCCTCACAATGTATTAAATACAGATAAGGCAGGACTGCATGTAGTAACTTGAATGAGAGCACAGTGAAACAGAACAAAGTAATTTTGAAAATGAAGGAGCGACAGGTATTATTAGGCAAAAAATATATAAATGTCCTTTTTATAACTTCTCATGGATAAGCGTATAAACATTCAGATATGATTTATTGTAAATGGCTTGGGTGAATAAAGTGTGCAAACTGACAACACTTTGCTAAAATCAGAGACAATGCACTTTAGCATCTCACTTACTAGCATATACAAAATTAAGACATCAGTAATGGCAGGAGGATTATTTAGGGTCAGTCAAGCAGAGGTGTTTTTTTTTTTTTTTTTTACAAGCCACATGTGATTTTAAAGAGAACTGACCATATATACTTGAGAGCAGGTGGTAGGCAAATATTTCTGTGGAAAAATCTATATATGCAGAAGGAAATATTATATGTATGTGGTGCTCAAGGACATTTCATGGGAATAGCATACATTACCTTATCAGTTGTAGTGCAAATTCTGTTCCATCCTCCATGGCCTTGGAGGAACCTTATATCATTGATGTCCCTCTACCTTAGGGGCTGAGGGTAGGCAAAATGTTATACTGCATGCTGTGACCAATTCCAGCAAAAAAAAAAGGGGGGGGTAGATGATGCAAAGAGGCAGGGCTGATGGATTTCTGACTATGAGAATCACACTGTGAGGAGTGGTGCTTTGCAGCTATGGAAGAAATACCTCCTTCGGCCCCTACAGAACTCACCAGTGCAAAGCCTGTCCTAGTTGCTTAGGCCTATAAGCCAAATTCTGAAGATTTTTTAAACAAAACTCCCACAAGACTTCCTTGGGAGGTTTATCTGGATTGACAAGGCATGACTTGACCCAATCACAAAAATTACTGTTTTATTCCCTATGTTGAATCTGTACAAATCAAAAGCAAATATGTTAAGTTTTTAGTGACTATTGATAATCTGCATTTGAAATATGTTGTCACAAACCTTTCATACCTGGAAGGTCTTAGCTGGCATTTTTAGAATTAGTTTCCCAGTGAATGACATGACAAAAAAACCCAACCTTGACAATAAATATTTAAACTGGATGCCAGTCATTCCTTCTTTGCCAGTTCAAATGTACATCCCTCCAGGAATTGCACTGATCAACACTGGCCCCTAAAGAACCCTGCACAACATTAATAATACATTTAAAGAATGAAAACACCCAAATAAATTAAGGGGGACAAAAGGACATACATTGTTCACTTTTCAAAGGAACAATCAGTGGCAATGCTAGAGCTTTCCTTTAATGCAAATGGTTTTTTTTACCCTCACTGCAAATATTTGCCAAAAAGGGAAAAAAGGTTTAGAGCAGCCACAGTGGCAGAAATATAAAGAGAAAAGATTTATAGTCTGGATGTTCACCATCCTCCCTGAGCTAAAAAGTGGAAGCTAATATACCAAGCTACCTCCAGTCAGAGAACTATAGACAACGGGGGGGATAGCTCAGTAGTTTGAGCATTGGCCTGCTAAACCCAGGGTTGTTAGTTCAATCCTTGAGGGGGCCATTTAGGGATCTGGGGCAAAAATTGGGGATTGGTCCTGCTTTGAGCAGGGGGTTGGACTAGATAACTTCCTAAGGTCCCTTCCAACCCTGATATTCTATGATTCTATGTTACGATCTCGTGGAAAAACCTACAGGATTGTAGAAACAGCAAAATATCTGTATGTTTGAACTTGCGTTTCCATCTGGATTCTCCCCTCTGAGAGGAAGGGTTGGGGGCTGATGATGGCTGCAAATCTCGTGGATCCTTGACCATGGTGAATGCAGGAAAGAAATCCTTGGATGCCAGGCTACCCCCATGTAGGTAGGACATGGACCTCTGCCAACATTTCGGGCTTCTTTACCAACTCAGCTGCCATTGGCTAACGTCCTGGTTTGTGCATCTCCCAATTCCAAAGAGAATTAAAAGGGATGAAGGGGAGTGAGTTACTGCTGCTCTAAGCTACAGTAGCTATCAAGCATATTTCCACTCTGAAAGCCACAGGTTAGCTAGCAGAATACTCCATCAAAATAACTCTTTGCATATCACCATGGTCTCCAACTGCTCCTCAGCTTAACCTCATATCACCACACTCCACTGCCATAGATTTGTAGCCCTTTACTGCACAGCATTGAAGAGGTGAAGCCTCTGTCAGCAGGTGAGTATGTGGCAGAGCTGTTGCTTTTCTGCCACCTGGAGCAAATAATGGAAGAAGGTAGCTCCTTCTCCATCTCGAGAGGTGTAGAATGGACTTAAGAAATGTTTGGAAAGTGAGTCACCTAAAAGGCATCTTGAAAGTCAATGAGACTTGGACTCCTAAGCTACTTAGGAACTTTAGAAACTTTTACCCCGTGTTGATAATATTTGCTACATGTGCAGCCAAGTCACCATACTGATTCAGAAGCAAGATTAGAAAAGAACACTATCGGGGACTGTCTACTCTGGTCCATACTTGATGGAAAATGTACATATTCCCCTGGAAATACCAAGCACTGTAACTTGAGTCAGTCTGTTTTATGGTATTGACCTGCTTATAAATTCCATTCTGTAGTCCTATTTATAGAGAAATTCATATTGAAAAACTAGGAAACGTTTTATTTTTATGATAAAGCAAAACTGAGTAATTTAAATACAATTTTGTGGCATTTTCAACGATGGTATAAGCTAGAATGAAATTATGAATTCACTTTATTTGAATTTTGGGGGTTTTATTATGGATATCTAAATTCAATATTTGTTCATCCATGGAACAACGTTGAAGCCCTCCACTGACCAATAAATTAACACCAACATAATAAGCAAACAGAAAAAAAGGCCCATGTTTTGAAATATAGAGGCACGGGTCTCTATGTATCCACATTTGGATACGTGTTGGAAAATATTTATTTGCATGTGAATTTAAATAATCTGCACACACAAACGGAGGTAATTTTGGCCTATCCTTTTAAAACACTTGGCCTAAAGTATTGGTATTATATTTATAAAGAAACAAGATGGGTATTGTGTTTTGATTAACATTTCTAATAAGTCTATCCCATTAATGTAATTGCAGTTTAATACTGTAACATAATATTTTCTAAAGCAAACCAAATGTTAACCAATCCAAAACACACAGAACATTCTAGTGGTTAGAAAAAGAATGGTTGAGCTATATACATTATCTAAAAAACCCAGCCTTGCTACAGAAGGATTAGCCATTTAAGTGGTCAAATGACAACAAAACACAATTAGGATTAACTTGGTCCAATCCCTAGTTCACGGTTCCCTTGTGTGGTTTCATAAACATTAGTAGGAAGTCCAAATTTAGCATTAACTTTTTCTTGTTTAATCTGTCCATTTCAATGGACAACTGTTCTTTGCTTTGGCTCTTTTTATAGGTCTCATCTTTATATGGATGTACTGTTTGGGTTTTTTCCTCAAACTTGGCATTTTGTATGTGTGATTGTTTTTGAAATAATCCTGAATGTAAAATTGACATGTATTAGTTGAAAATATTATAATGGAACATTTGCACTGTTATAATTATTTAACGAGGGGAAAAAATCCCTCCAGGAATCCCTCCCTCCCTCTCAACCTAGGAATGATTCTTTTTTCAATTAACATTTTCAGACAAATGACATTTGCTATTTTAAAGCGATACTGCAGCCTGTAGTCATGTCTTAGACCTTCTGAAGTTAAAAATGTGAGGGCAGCATGACTGTCCCTTAATGATTAATTTGTGGTTGCATAATTTTAAAGAGAGAGAGTTAAAACTATGTCTTTGTAAAAGTATACATGGTATGACTTCATAACTTACTGGTGCTTGAAATACTGAGTTAACTATTTTAAGGTTCGAAAGATAACATGAAGTGGGACTGAAATGGTGCACAGGCTCTTTACAGGGTCACTGCACAGGGCTGAAATCGAGAATATGCGTTTTAATATGCCTCAGTAGTACCTACTGAAGAGGTGAAGCCATTAATGTGCAAGTCGGGTGCTAGGTGCGGGTTTGTACTTCCTAAGAATGTATTTGCACCGTCCTTTCAAAATAGTAATGAGAATAAAAATGATTAATGGGTGAAATGCCTTCAAGTTACTGAATCCTCAATTTTACCCCATCCATCATTTTTCAGAGATTCCAGTGATATTGGAACAATATCAGTGAGTTATTTATTTAGGTTGTTTTGTTAATCAATCATGGTGGGGGAGGGATGGCTGAAATTAGAAAGAAAAGAGGCTGTGTATGTCCTCTCCTGAAGAGACACAAAGTTTATCTTTTGTAGATAGATAATTTTAAAAGAAAGCACACCCAAGGGGAGATGCATGATCTATTGACATCACACACACAAACCTTAGAGGAGCAGGCCTTTTGAGCAACACTGTAACTTCTTCCTATGAAGAGAAAATATCAAATCACGCTGCATATATGTGATCTTAAAGCTGGCCATGAAAGCACTGCAGTGGCACAGAATCACCTTCACACCCAGGTACTTCTGTCCCCAGCCATCATACCCATTAGCTGAGACCTGCTGCAGGAGGTAGAGCATAGAGCCAGCATAGCTGGCTTTGCAGCTTCTACAGAGGGTTTCTGCACGGGGACTACTTCTTTAGCCAACACATGATCTACACGGCCCAAGAGATTCCAGGTAAAGAGCAGTCATTCCACTAATTGCAGACAGAGACGAGCTTTGCAAAAGAAACACTTCTTGGCCCAGATTTTGCATGTTATGTTGGCCACTCTGTGCTGCCCCACAGGCACAAACAGCCCATAAAGCCCGCAGATCACCTTAATATAAGGTGTAGAGCTGACATGATAGCTCCAAGGCCACCTCTCTCCCTGCAGCTACACTGGTCCTGGTACTTCTATCCTGCTGATCCCCTGGTACCCTATTGTCCCCTTGAGGCAACTGATACATACAGCTGTCCTCGGACACTCTAAGTTCTGGTGCACAGCTGGTCCAGGCCTGGGAGATCACACAGGTGACCTTTCCATATATCCCTCCTGAATTGCATTGTGTGCCTTGACTTTAATCACTGAGCTGTGCCTTCATTGTCAAGAAAGATTCCATCCTTCCTTCATCACCCACTCAGTATTTGTACATTGGCTCCCAAAGAGATGAGCATGTTTACTCCATGGTTTGAATTTAACCAATGAGCTGAGCAGTGAGGATAAGTTTCCCACATTGTTGGAGACAAAGTATGCAGTAAACAATTGTCACCGTCCCAGCTAGACAAATGGGTTAAGATATCTATTTCCTATCTGCCCATCTAAGTGGTCTTCTGTAGATGATCTTTTCTGAAAAAGCACTGATAATTTTTTTTTATAAAATCTTTGCATAACAATGTAATGGCCATTTGATGATTATTATGTACCAACTATACTCGTTCATAAGCTGATTTTTTTAGTAAAAAAGGAACGCATCAGAGAAGGGGGTTGGCTTATGAATGGGTATAGAGAGGGGGAAAGGTGGGACACAGCACCCCCACACTCCCAACAGAGGGGGCAAGGAGAGGCAGCACAGCCAGAAGGGAAGAGGCAGAGCCAGAGTCTCTCCTCTTCTGACCACGCTGCTCTCCCCCCAGCCTCTGAAGCAGCTCTGGGGCTGGCAGGTTGCTGCCGTGCCGCCCGACCTGCCGGAGCAGCTCTGGCCAGTCCAGAGACATCCTCCCCTGGCCTGCCCCAGGTAAGGTGAGAGGGGCAGGAGGCGCTGGGGGTGAGGGGGAGGAGCTGATCACTAGGTCCTGCCGGTGGGTGGGGGGCCCTGAGGAGAGGGGCGGAGATCTGATCCGCGGGGCTGCCGGTGGATGCTGAACACACACTATTTTTTTCTGTGGGTGCTCCAGCCAGAGTTGGCACCTGTGAGCACAGGACACAGTAGTAGGTTGGCAGCTGTTATTGCAAACATTCTTTCTAACATACCTCTGAAACATCTGTCTTCTCCCCTTCCCCTTCAGCACCATGCTCCCCACTCCACCTCCAGCAATAATGAGATGCAGATATGAGACTCACTGGGTGAAATCCTAACTTCACTGAAGTGAAAGGCAAACATTTCATTGACTTCAATGGGGCCAGGATTTCACCCCCACTGTTTCTTTCTAGAAAGCTGTGTTTTCAAAAGTCAAGAAAGTAATACTGTAACCGTAAGTGGTAATTAGAAATCTGATTAGAATGTGCAGAGAAAAAATATGAAACTTCTAAAAAAAGGAAGGTTCAAAAACTGCACTGACTTGCCATTAGAGCAGCAAATACATTCTTAATGCATCCAATTTAAAATAAGCTTTGGGAAGCAGACACTTGCAAACTGTAACAATTCTTATTACACTTTGTCATGACATTAAGAAGGAAAAAAAACAGGACACGTTTTTAATAAAACAAATGAAGATGTTGATTGTCTTCTGTCTCTGAAAGTTATTGGTAAAACGTACAGGTGAGACTATGCAAATACTGAATTCTAATTACTATCAATTTCATCCTGACTATACTCCTGCCAATTCCATTTCACAGTGACATCTAAATGATATTACTGTGGTTCCATTCTGTTGCCCACAGTGCTAAAAATTACAATGGAAAAAAAATGCCCATTAAACACACAAAACAACATGCAGGTCCTCACCAGACAGAAGTTATTCAAAGCAAAAAAAAAATAAATTCAAACTCAAGGCTCCTTTTCTATCCTTAATTCATTCGTTTGTTTGTTTCTTGGTATAAAAACTCATATGTAAAAATCACACATACATCTAAATATCAGCAGTACTTAAATGGAGCCTAAGCTGAAATTAAACAAAGAATGAAATTCTTAACTCTGAAGTGCTTTGGTTTCTCTGAATTAGACTTCTAAATGATCAAATATCATCAATTTCCTTGAAAAACATTCCAAAATAGCTTACATAAACATATAATCTATTTATTATATAATAATTTTAGGAAAAAATATATTCCCTAAAAAATGAAAACTATTAGAAAAAGCAAATAGTTTTTCAGTGGCTTCTCCATAGTCCATTTCTTTAATAATGATGTGAGGTATAATATAAATACTGAGATTACATTTTAGAAAGTAAATGAGGCAGAATGTAAACAGAGGAACCATTTTGATTCTTCCAATGACATACTTATGGATTCTTTAGGGATACTGTAACGGTAACTTTGGTCTGGAAGTTTGCTCAGTAGGAATATGACACAATGATAAAATGCTTCTTTTAACATGACATTGGGTCCTTAACCTCCTATTTCATAACTGCAGGTGAAAAGATTATTTACTTATTACTAGAAATAATTGAAAATTTGAATTTCTGTCCAGTGATAATTTACGATATTTTAACATTTGTTTTAATCACCAATCAATATAAAAGGTTGAAATAAAACACGGTTACTCACCGTAGTAAATAGTGTTCTTCGAGATGTGTTGCTCATATGTATTCCAGTTAGGTGTGCGCGCGCGGCGTGCACGATCGTCGGAAGATTTTTACCCTAGCAACACTCGGTGGGCCGGCTGGCGCCCCCTGGAGTGGCGCCGTTAGGTGCCCCGATATATACTGCTGCCGGCCCATCGCCCCCTCAGTTCCTTCTTGCCGGCTATTCCGACAGTGGGGAAGGAGGGCGGGTTTGGAATACATATGAGCAACACATCTCGAAGAACACTATTTACTACGGTGAGTAACCGTGTTTTCTTCTTCGAGTGCTTGCTCATATGTATTCCAGTTAGGTGACTCCCAAGCCATTCCTAGGAGGCGGGGTCGGATTGTGATACAGCAGAGTTTAGGACCGCCGAACCAAAAGCGGCGTCGTCTCTAGAATGTTGCACTATGGCATAGTGCGAGGCAAAAGTGTGTACTGACGACCATGTCGCGGCCCTACAAATGTCTTGTATAGGTATGTGTGCCAGGAAGGCAGACGACGAGGCCTGAGCTCGGGTAGAGTGGGCCGTAGTGTGCATGGTGGGGACACCTGCCAAGTCATAGCATGTGCGGATGCACGAGGTGATCCATGACGAGATGCGCTGGGAAGAGACGGGAAGGCCTTTCATCCGGTCCGCCACGGCGATGAACAGCTGGGTCGACTTCCGGAAGGGCTTTGTCCTCTCGATGTAGAAGGCGAGGGCTCTCCGGACATCCAGGGAATGGAGTTGCTGCTCCTTCCTGGAGGCATGGGGCTTAGGATAAAAGACAGGTAGAAAAATGTCTTGGTTAATATGGAAAGCCGACACCACCTTGGGCAGGAAGGCCGGGTGTGGCCTGAGCTGTACTTTATCCTTATGGAACACCGTATAAGGTGGTTCCGAAGTAAGCGCTCTGAGCTCAGAGACGCGTCTAGCCGAGGTGATGGCTACTAGAAAGGCCGTTTTCCATGAGAGATACAGCATGGAACAAGTGGCCATGGGCTCGAATGGGGCACCCATGAGCCTGGTAATGACTAGGTTGAGGTCCCATGTAGGGACCGGGCGGCGCACCGGTGGGTGTAGCCGTTCTAACCCCTTAAGGAACCTAGTGACCATGGGGTTGGAGAAAACAGAACCCGCCCCGTCCCGGGGGTGAAAAGCTGAAATTGCCACTAGGTGGACTTTTAGCGACGAGAGAGCCAGACCCTGCTCCTTTAGTAAGAGGAGGTAGTCCAGTATGGTGTGAACCGGCACCTGCAAGGGGTCAAGGCCCCGAGTGCCACACCACAAGGAAAAACGTTTCCAATTAGCTGAGTAGGTGGACCTGGTGGAGGGTTTCCTACTGCTCAGCAGAACGTGCTGGACCGGGCTGGAACATCGCAGCTCCGACGGGTTCAGCCATGCAGCATCCACGCCGTGAGGTGAAGGGACCGCAGGTCGGGATGCTGGATCTTGCCGTGCTGCTGCGTGATCAGGTCCGGCCATCGCGGAAGAGGGATCGGGTCTGTCACGGACATCTCCAGGAGCGTGGTATACCAGTGTTGCCTGGGCCACGCTGGAGCAATCAGGATCACCCTGGCCTTGTCCCTGCGTAGCTTGAGCAGGACCCTGTGGACCAGTGGAACTGGTGGGAAGGCATAGGCCAGGTTGTCTGTCCAAGGATGGAGAAAAGCGTCTGTCAGGGAGCCTGGGGAGCGACCCTGAAAGGAGCAGAACACTTGGCATTTCCTGTTCTCGCGAGTCGCGAAGAGATCTATCTGGGGAAACCCCCACTTCTGGAAGACAGAGTGGATGACGTCTGGCCGAATGGACCACTCGTGCGTTTGAAAGGACCTGCTCAGGCGGTCCGCCAAGGTGTTCTGGACTCCTGGGAGAAACGAGGCCACGGGGTGAATGGAACGGGCTATGCAAAAGTCCCAGAGCTGAGTTGCCTCTCGGCAGAGGGGAAGGGAGTGTGCCCCTCCCTGTCTGTTGATGTAATGCATGGCCGTCGTGTTGTCTGTAAGGATGGAGACACAGCGGCCCTGTAAGTGTTGAGCGAAGGCATGGCAGGCGAGTCGTACCGCTCGGAGTTCTCTGACATTGATGTGTAATGTCAGCTCTTGCTCCGACCACAGGCCCTGCGTTTGGAAGTTCTGCAGGTGAGCCCCCCAGCCGAGGGATGAGGCATCCGTAGTCAAGGTGCGGGAAGGCTGAGGTGGATGAAAGGGAATACCTGACATCACCTGTGCGGGGTCCAGCCACCAGTTGAGGGAGGCTAGGACCTGCGGTGGGACCGTCAGAATCATATCGAGGTTGTCCCTGTGTGGTCGGTATGCGGAGGCCAGCCATGCTTGGAGGGGCCGCAGGCGTAACCTGGCGTGGGCTGTCACGAAGGTGCATGACGCCATATGACCCATGAGGCTGAGGCAGCAGCGGGCTGTCGAAGTTGGGAAAGCTTGGAGGCTGCGTATGGCGGCTGCAAGCGTTTGAAAGCGAGCCTCTGGGAGGAATGCCCTGGCGAGGGTAGAGTCCAGTATAGCCCCTATGAAGTCTATTCTCTGTGTTGGGACCAAAGTGGACTTTTCGATGTTTAGTAGTAGGCCGAGACGGTTGAACATGTCCATGGCCTTGTGAATGTGGGACTGGACCTGGTTGGCGGAGTTGCCACGGAGGAGCCAGTCGTCGAGGTAGGGGAATACCTGGACTCCTTGACGCCGAAGGGCGGCTGCTACCACTGCCATGCACTTTGTGAAGACTCTCGGTGCTGTTGAGAGGCCGAATGGCAGGACCGCGAACTGGAAGTGTCTCTGGCCCACTACGAAGCGCAGGAAGCGCCTGTGAGGTGGGTAGATGGCAATGTGGAAATACGCGTCCTTCATGTCGAGGGCGGCGTACCAGTCTCCCCGATCCATAGAGGGGATAAGAGTGCCCAGGGAGAGCATACGGAATTTCAACTTTACCATAAACTTGTTGAGACCCCGTAAGTCCAGGATAGGACGGAGCCCCCCCTTTGGCTTTGGGATTAGGAAATAACGGGAGTAGAATCCCTTGCCTCTGAGATCCCTTGGGACCTCCTCCACCGCTCCCAGAGTAAAGAGTTCGTGCACCTCCTGGATAAGGAGTTGCTCGTGAGAAGGGTCCCTGAAGAGGGACGGGGTGGGAGGGTGGGAGGAGGGCGGGGAGACGAATTGCAATCGGTATCCCCCCTGGATGGTATGTAAAACCCAGCGGTCTGTGGTGATATTCGACCACGCCGGGGAGAAGGGGGAGAGGCGGTTCAGAAACAGGAGGGCGGGATCGGAATGGACTGGTACTCCGGCCTCGAGCGCCCCTTCAAAAATTTTGTTTGGGCCCCGACGATGGCTTGTGGGGGCCCTGCCTCTGGCCTGTTTGCCGGCCAGGTTGCTGTCTCCTACCCCCTCGACCACACGGCCTTCTGTAATAGTCTTGACGTGGTGGGGGAGGGAAGTAGGTGCGTCTCACGAATGGCCTGAAGGGCCTACGCTGCGTCGCGGGGGTATGCATCCCCAGCGTGCGGATGATGGTACGACCGTCTTTTAAGGTCTGCAGCTTAGGGTCTGTCTTCTCCGAAAACAGGCCCTGCCCGTCAAAGGGTAGGTCCTGGATAGTGTGCTGGACCTCTGCTGGGAGGGTGGAGGATTGCAGCCAGGAGATGCGCCGCATGGCGACTCCGGAGGCGATGGTTCTGGCAGCGGAGTCGGCGATGTCCAAGGAGGCCCGCAGCGACGTCCTGGCCAGCTTCTTGCCCTCCTCCACGAAGGCTTTATACTCCTGTCTGGACTCAGGAGGTATAAGCTCTTTAAACTTGTCCATCGTGACCCAGGTGTTGAAAGCATAGCGGCTCAGGAGTGCCTGTTGGTTCGCCGCACGAAGCTGTAGGCCCCCTCCTGAGTAGATCTTCCGGCCAAACAAGTCTAGGCGCTTGGCGTCCTTTGACTTCGGCGCCGGGGCCTGTTGGCCGTTCCTCTCCCTCTCGTTGACAGATTGGACCACCAACGAACAGGGAGGGCGGTGCGTATAGAGGTATTGAAAATCCCTGGGGGGGGCCATGTACTTTCTCTCTACCCCCCTGGCAGTGGGGGGTATGGAGGCTGGTGTCTGCCAGATGGATGTGGCGTTGGCAAGGATAGTCCGCACAAAAGGTAAGGCAACCCTAGTGGGGGCATCGGTCGTCAGGATGTCCACCACGGGGTCCTCCAGTTCAGGGACCTCTTCTATTTGGAGGTCCATATTCAGGGCCAACCTGCGGAGCAGGGCTTGGTGGTCCCTTAGATCGATGGGAGGTGGACCGGATGATGATGCTCCAGCCACTGCCTCATCAGGAGAGGAGGAGGAGGACAGGCCTTGGGCGAGCGGGTCCTCGACGGGTACCTCTTCGGAGCCCAGGGCTGGGGGCTCCGGTTCTGGCTGCTCTACCTCTGGCGGAGGCCTGGAGACTGTAGCCTCTGGAGGACGGGAGACTGTAGCCTCTGGCACTCGACGCTCCAACGTGGTTGAGGTAGGAGCTCTTGCTGGTACCCTCTGGGCTTCATAGTATGCCATGGGGGTCCAAAATGGCCACCGCTCCTGAACCTGCCCGGTCTCTGGCAGGTGACCCTGGTCGCTGATGGTGCGGTCCTCCGCGTAGAGGTCGCTACCAGCTCTGGAAGAGCGGGATCCAGAGCGCGAAGGCCAGGGTGGGGCAGAATAGCCATGCAGTGACGTCTGCGTGGCCAGGGTCTGCCTCCTTGGCGGGGTCCGGTGCCGGGATGGTATCCGGTACCGGGAGCCTGATCGGTGCCGGGATGGCGTCCGGTGCCGTGAGTCGGATCGGCGCCGGGATGGTGTCCGGTGCCAGGAGCCGGATCGGCGTCGAGAGTCGGATCGGCGCCGGGATGGGGAGCGGCGTCGAGAGCCGGATCGAGGGCGGGACCTGGATCGGTACCTGCGATGATCTCGGTACCGTGACACGGATCGGGACCTGGAACGTCTCGGCGACCTGCGCGTCGACCGGCCGCGGGACCGGGAGCGGCGTCGCGAGTCAGGGTACCTCCGTGCGGATGGAGACCTGGAGCGGTACCGCGAGTAGGAACGGCGCCGGGATCGTGATCGGTGCCGGGACTGCGAGCGGTACCTTGGAGACTCACGTGGCTGCTGCTGGCTGGTCTCCACCTGCGGCACCGGGTGGAAGATGGCCGGTTTGCCGCGTGATGTGATGATCCGCACCGGCGGTACCGTAGACGGGGTCGGTACCGGAGCGGTCATCTGGATCAGGTCCCGCGCCGCTGCGAAGGTGTCCGGCGTGGACGGCAGCGGGAGCTCAACCACGGAGCGTGCCGGGGAGCTGGCGGTTACCGAGCTCAACGGCCCTCTCGGGACCGGAGTCGTCGGTACCGGAGCCTGCGGAGGCTGACCTGCACTCAACGGCCTCTCGGGTGCCGGAGTTGGCAGGGCCGGCGCCGGTGTTGACGGCGGCGCCGGACTCGACGGCCTAAGGAGGGCCGGAGTAAGTGGCACGGAGACCACTGGCACCGAATTCAGCGGTCCTTCCGGTACCGGAGTTGGCGGTGCGGGCGCCTCGACAGACCTAGGCTGGTCTGGAGTTGGCTGCGCATGCAGCTGCGCCTTAGTCGGTCCACCCGACTTCTTGGCTCTCGGGGACAGAGGGCGGTTCTGTGAAGTCCCGGGTAGAGAGGGACGGTGCCTGGGTTCTTTACCGGAGGTTGGACGTTCCGGTGCCGCAGACGTTGAGGCCGCCGGGGTCGGTGCCGGGGTACGATGCGGCGCCGACATCGGGCTAAGAGACGCCTCTAACAGGAGCTGCTTCAAACGAAAGTCCCGCTCCTTTTTGGTCCGCGGCTTGAAGGACTTACAAATACGGCACTTGTCCGGAAGATGGGACTCCCCGAGGCACTTGAGACAGGAGGCATGCGGATCTCCTGTAGGCATCGGCTTCTGGCATGCCGAGCAAGGCTTGAATCCCGGTGAGCCAGGCATTGGCCCGGTACCGGGTTGGAGAGAAGGGGAGAAGCCCCTAATCTCCAGCTACAATTGTCACTGAGTCTAACAACAACTATTAACAACTAATTAACGGTACTTTAACGGTACTTAAACTATCTAAAAGATAAACGAGTGCTGTAAAGCTAGGGCTGTGGAGGTCAGCGAGCTGCTCTCCACTGTTCCAACGACCGACACGGGCGGTAAGAAGGAACTGAGGGGGCGATGGGCCGGCAGCAGTATATATCGGGGCACCTAACGGCGCCACTCCAGGGGGCGCCAGCCGGCCCACCGAGTGTTGCTAGGGTAAAAATCTTCCGACGATCGTGCACGCCGCGCGCGCACATCTAACTGGAATACATATGAGCAAGCACTCGAAGAAGAATTATTTTTTTCTCAGAACAGATTTCAATTCATATATGTCAAAATGTTTTGCATTCACATTTTCAATCAAAATGAAAATGTTCTAACATTCCTGGGTTGAAACATTTTGTTTTGGTTTTTGAACCACATTGAAATTAGTTTCAGTTTGGTTCCATGTTAAATTGTGTCTACCTAAACTGCCATGGAGTGTCATCTGAGTCACACTTTGGGTACCTTTATTGGTTGGGACTCTCATGATACATGGCAGCGGGATGTATCATGGGAAATGTAGTCCAACCAGGTAGGGAACCAGCCTACATAGGAGAATAAGGGCATAAAATTAGGTCCCTGAACAACAACTCTCATAGGGCAGCACAGCCAGATATCAAGCTGACCTGTTAGTGGTTTTAAAAAAATTAAATGTTTCAATTCAAGAAGAACTGACCTGAAATGATTTTTTTTGTTGTTTTTAATCAAAATTAACATTTTTCCAGCAGAAACAGTATTTTCTCTTCCAATAATGTTTCCATGGAAAATTTCCAACCAGTTCTATTTTTTAAGTTTCCACAGTTAGGATCATTTTAGACTTGATTCTCATGGTCTTTCACATTGTTTAGTTATTTACACCTCTGCTTCCAACTCAGAATGATGCAAGGTAGTAGGGGAAAAAACAGGCCTCCTACACATTGAAACAAAAGAAATGAGAATTAGTGTGAGATGCCATTATTAATGTACAAGTTAAATGTGATTAGGATTAATTTTCTATATATACACCACACTAAATTAACAAATACTGTAGTTTGAGCTGTAATTACTTCTGGAACAATTGCTCTGATATCCCTAAAGGGCTAAATTTTATCTTTGGGCAGTCCTGAACAAAAGGCAGTGTGTAAGCAGCATCACCTGAAGAGTAGCCCTGGGAGGTATTGTCCTCTGAAGCACAATTCCACTCTGATTCCTTATTACTCCAGACTGGAGGGCTAGTAATTTTCTATTGGCCTATACCAGTGTTTCCCAAACTTGGGACGCCGCTTGTTCAGGGAAAGCCCCTGGCGTCCAGGCGGTTTGTTTACCTGCCGCATCCGCAGGTTCGGCCGATGGCGGTTCCGACTGGCTGCGGTTCACTGTGCCCGGCCAATGGGGGCTGCGGGAAGCAGCAGCCAATACGTCCCTCAGCCTGCACCACCTCCCGCTGCCGGGCACAGCATTGGCCGGGCACAGCGAATCGGGGCCAGTGGGAGCCGCGATCGGCCAAACCTGCAGACACAGCAGGTAAACAAACCGGCCAGGCACGCCAGAGGCTTTCCCTGAACAAGTGGCGTCCCAAGTTTGGGAAACACTGGCCTATACTATTAGACTTAGAAAACACTCTGCACTAGCTCATCTGTGCAGTACAATGCATTGGGGAGGTAGAACCTTGGCTCCATCCACTCCCCACCTCTCCTGGCCCATTCCCTGGCCACAAATTATGCTTGGGAACAAGTGGGCATGCAGAATGTACTTACTCCTGCACAACCAGATCCTAGGTCTCAGCCGTATGCACAAGGATGTACAGAGTGCCTTACTTCCCCTTTCCCATTTGCATGGGCAGGAACACAATCCATCCCCAAAAGATTTTTAAAGCCCTAACAAGTTTTTCACTATCAGTCCTTCAAAAAAGAGGCCCATGTCAGTCTTAAACTCTAAACTCCACACATCCTGGACTGCCACCTAGGCTAGATGGCAGTCCAGGATGTGTGGTTTCAGGATAGTGAATGCTCAGATCATGCATTCCCTGTACTCTTCCTTCTTGCTGTGGTCTAGTGAACCAACAGAGGAATGTAACTGGTGAGGTTCCTGATCTCTGAAGTCCAGAGAGGGCATGAATTTCATGAGTACAAAGCCACTGCCACCCATCCAAAAACAGGACGAATGAGAAAGACAACATAATGTGGTTGCTTGCAATGAAGCCAGTCCCCTGAATTGGTTGAATGGTTGCCCAGCTCAGACGTTGGTGTAAACCACATGCTTTATACTGCAGTATTTGACCTTTTTTTGCCCCAAGAAGGGAAATAAGCTGTGGGAAGGAGACATGGATTTGAGCTGGAATACCCTGACTCTGGCAGGTCAGAACCCTAATCATCTTGTGTTAGCTGAACCAATCAGAGCACAACTGGGTAAGAGTTACATGTAATAAGAGTTAAAAATACAGAAACTAAATACACCTCTGGTTTGTGGACTCAGCAGGTGATCCATGCAGGATCAAAAGATAGGTTTGCTGTGAGGACTGGGTCCCAACACCTATAACACTTGGGATACAGGTGAGTGTTATTCCAGCTTTATTTACTAGGGAATCCCCTCCATTCAGAGACTATTTGGTCCATCATGGAGCATTCTATGGAACTAGAGAGAAAGCTGGGAGGGGGGAGAACATATTTTCATAGATTCATAAATTCCAAGGCCAGAAGGGACCACTGTGATCATCTAGTCTGACTTCCTATTTAACACAGGCCATAGAACATCTCCAAAATAATTCCTAGAGCATTTTGTTATCCCCTAGAGTCCACAGAGCCTGTGGAACTTATATTTAACTATAAGCTAACTGCTTTAAACTGGGATTCTGTGTGAGGGAATGTCTACACTAGAAGTGCTACATTGGCGTACCTGCACGGCATCTGCTGAAGAGCGTGCTCCCGACGGCATAATTACTCTGCCTCCATGAAAGTAGGAAGCTATGTCGGTGTGGACAGCGCTTAGGTCACTGTAACTTGCGTTGCTCGGGGCGGGGGCTTTTTCACACCCCTTAGCAACATAAGTTAGATCGACATAAGCTGTAGTGTAGACCTGCCCTCAGTTAAAGAGAGATCGTAGGGCAGCACTGAGCGAGGTGAGTTTGTACATTCTCTCTTGACTTAGGTTGTAGTGTGGATGTAGCCTATGTCGGCAAAATTTATGTCACTCAGGGGTGTGAATATTGCAACACCCCCACCCCAAGCAATATAAGCACTTGTTTGTATTGTGTAATGTTGGCAGGAGAGCTTCTCCCATCAACATAGCTTCTGTCGCTAGCAGAGGTGGGGTTTTTATGCTGACAGAAGAGCGTTCTCCCGTTGTCATAGAGTGCCTTCACCAGATGTGCTGCAGCGGCGCAGCTGTACCGATACAGACATATAGGGTATCTCGTCTATACCTATAGACATACCCTCAGCTGAGCTTAGGGGGATAATATGGTTCCGTGTAAAGTGAGAGCCTTATAGAGCTCCAGGGAATGGATATTTTATATGCTGATCCCAATATCTGTATCACTTTGGATACAGGCTAGAGATTTCTGTTTCACCAGCAACTGAAAAGACCATTCTGATATATTAACCCAGGGACTGGAATGGCGATAGCTGGAGCGATTCCCATATTGTTTGTTTGCTGACAGGGTGCTATGAAGTGTTTGAAAGGACTGAGAGGATGCCATTCTCCTCAAGCTCTGAAGGGTCCAGGTGACACACACTACAGACTGTGATGGCACTACAAAGACTGAAAAGTCATCTCTGAAAGAAGGTCAGAGGGGAATGTGTTTTGATGTCTGTGCTATAGTATAGAAAATTGAAACTTTATATTTGAATGTACTTAACAGAAATAAAGTGGGGACATCTGTACAAGGAACACCGATAGATTGGAGTGTCTGTTGAGGGGACAGTTTGGCAGTTTGACCGTGTGCTTGATTGTTTGATTGCCTGTTTGAACAGTGTGAATCGGGAGTGCTTTGTTCCAGGTGGGCCTGACTCTTATAAAAAGACAGTCAGCTGCGAACCAGCTGAGCAGCGACCAGCAGAGAGGCAAACAGAAGGAGTTCACCTGGAGTGAGCCTACCGCGGCATCCCTCTTGCAGGTTTCCCTGAGTAGCTTCTGCCACAAGTGAGGAAACTTTTAGAAGGAAGAGACTATGGATGCTGAGCGATCCGCTGTCGTGACCTGCTCAGGATGTGCCATGTTTGTCTTTCTTCCACAGGATAGAAGCAACTTTGTCTGTACAAAGTGCAAGCTGATCTCCATATTGGAGGAGAAGATTCAAGGTCTGGAGAAACGAGTATCAACCCTGCGTTCCATAAGAGAAAATGAGGAGTTCCTGGATAGACGTCAGGATAGGCTTCAGCGGGCACAGTGTTCTGAAGATTCAGAGCAGGCTACGCAGCGGGGACAGAAGGCCAGTGAGGATAATTGGTGGCATGTGGCCTCCAGAAGAGGAAAGTGTACGAGACAAGTCCATGTACCAGAAACGCAGATTCAGATGTGCAACTGTTTTCATGTTCTCTCCACAGGTAGTAGTGCAGAGAGTGGAGTGAATGATACATCTGAGGGAACAGAGCAGGAGACTCCACCGATTGGAAGGCATGAGATGCACCATCCTAGGGATGGGGGTTCCACAACCACCACTCCCAAGAGGAGGAGGAGGGTGGTGGTGGTCGGGGACTCTCTCCTCAGGGAACTGAGTCATCTATCTGCCGCCCTGACCGGGAAAACCGAGAGGTGTGCTGCTTGCCAGGAGCTAGGATTCATGATGTGACGGAGAGACTGCCGAGACTCATCAAGCCCTCAGATCGCTACCCCTTCCTGCTTCTCCACGTGGGCACCAATGATACTGCCAAGAATGACCTTGAGCATATCACTGCAGACTACGTGGCTCTGGGAAGAAGGATAAAGGAGTTTGAGGCGCAAGTGGTGGTCCCGTCTATCCTCCCTGTGGCAGGAAAAGGCTGGGGTAGAGACCGTCGAATCGTGGAAGTAAACAAATGGCTACGCAGATGGTGTCAGAGAGAAGGGTTTGGATTCTTTGACCATGGGATGGTGTTCCGAGAAGGAATGCTAGGCAGAGACAGGCTCCACCTGATGAAGAGAGGGAAGAGCATCTTTGGAAGCAGGCTGGCTAACCTAGTGAGGAGGGCTTTAAACTAGGTTCACCGGGGGAAGGAAACCAAAGCCCCGAGGTAAGTGGGGAAGTGGGATACCGGGAGGAAGCACAAGTAGGTGAGTGCAAGAGGGGAGGGCTCCTGCCCCATATTGGGACAGCAGGACGATCGGTGAGTTATCTTAAATGCCTATACACAAATGCAAGAAGCCTGGCGAACAAACAGGGACAACTGGAAGTCCTGGCACAGTCAAGGAATTATGATGTAATTGGAATAACAGAGACTTGGTGGGATAACTCACATGACTGGAGTACTGTCATGGATGGATATAAACTGTTCAGGAAGGATAGGCAGGGCAGAAAAGGTGGGGGAGTTGCGTTGTATGTAAGAGAGCAGTATGACTGCTCAGAGCTCCAGTATGAAACTGCAGAAAAACCTGAGAGTCTCTGGATTAAATTTAGAAGTGGGAGCAACAAGGGTAATGTCGTGGTGGGAGTCTGCTACAGACCACCAGACCAGGGGGATGAGGTGGACGAGGCTTTCTTCCAGCAACTAACAGAAGTTACTAGATCACAGGCCCTGGTTCTCATGGGTGACTTTAATCACCCCGATATCTGCTGGGAGAGCAATACAGCGGTCCACAGACAATCCAGGAAGTTTTTGGAAAGTGTAGGGGACAATTTCCTGGTGCAAGTGCTGGAGGAACCAACTAGGGGAAAAGCTCTTCTTGACCTGCTGCTCACAAACAGGGAAGAAATAGTAGAGGAAGTAATAGTGGATGGGAACCTGGGAGGCAGTGACCATGAGATGGTCGAGTTCAGGATCCTGACACAAGGAAGAAAGGAGAGCAGTAGAACAGAGACCCTGGACTTCAGAAAAGCAGACTTTGATTCTCTCAGGGAACTGATGGGCAAGGTCCCCTGGGAGAATAACATGAGGGGGAAAGGAGTCGAGGAAAGCTGGCTGTATTTTAAAGAATCCTTATTGAGGTTGCAGGAACAAACCATCCCGATGTGTAGAAAGAAAAGTAAATATGGCAGGCGACCAGCTTGTCTTAACAGTGAAATCCTTGCTCGTCTTAAACACAAAAAAGCAGCTTACAAGAAGTGGAAGATTGGACAAATGACTAGGGAGGAGTATAAAAATATTGTTCAGGCATGCAGGAGTGAAATTAGGAAGGCCAAATCACACTTGGAGTTGCAGCTAGCCGGAGATGTTAGGAGTAACAAGAAGGGTTTCTTCAGGTATGTTAGCAACAAGAAGAAAGTCAAGGAAAGTGTGGGCCCCTTGCTGAATGAGGGAGGGAACCTAGTGACAGAGGATGTGGAGAAAGCTAGTGTACTCAATGCTTTTTTTGCCTCTGTCTTCACAGACAAAGTCAGCTCCCAGGCGGCTGCACTCCGCAGCACGGTATGGGGAGGAGGTGACCAGCCCTCTGTGGAGAAAGAAGTAGTTCGGGACTATTTAGAAAAGCTAGACGAGCACAAGTCTATGGGGCTGGATGCACTGCATCCGAGGGCGCTAAAGGAGTTGGCCGATGTGATTGCAGAGCCATTGGCCATTATCTTTGACAAATCATGGCAATCAGGGGAGGTCCCGGATGACTGGAAAAAAGCTAATGTAGTGCCAATCTTTAAAAAAGGGAAGAAGGAAGATCGAGGGAACTACAGGCCAGTCAGTCTCACCTCAGTCCCTGGAAAAATCATGGAACAGGTCCTCAGGGAATCAATTCTGAACCACTTAAAGGAGGGGAAAGTGATCAGGAACAGTCAGCATGGATTCACCAAGGGCAAGTCATGCCTGACTAACCTAATTGCCTTCTATAATGAGATAACTGGCTCTGTGGATGAGGGGAAAGCAGTGGATGTGCTATTTCTTGACTTTAGCAAAGCTTTTGATACAGTCTCCCACAGTGTTCTTGCCAGCAAGTTAAAGAAGTATGGGCTGGATGAATGGACGGTAAGGTGGATAGAAAACTGGCTGGATGGTCGCGCTCAACGGGTAGTGATCAATGGCTCCATGTCTAGTTGGCAGCCGGTATCAAGTGGAGTGCCCCAAGGGTCGGTGCTGGGGCCGGTTTTGTTCAATATCTTCATCAACGATCTGGAGGATGGTGTGGACTGCACCCTTAGCAAGTTTGCAGATGACACTAAACTGGGAGGAGTGGTAGATACGCTGGAGGGTAGGGATAGGATACAGAGGGACCTAGACAAATTAGAGGATTGGGCCAAAAGAAATATGATGAGGTTTAACAAGGACAAGTGCAGAGTCCTGCACTTAGGACGGAAGAATCCCATGCACTGCTACAGACTTGGGACCGAATGGCTGGGCAGCAGTTCTGCAGAAAAGGACCTAGGGGTTACAGTGGACAAAAAGCTGAATATGAGTCAACAGTGTGCCCTTGTTGCCAAGAAGGCTAACGGCATTTGGGGCTGTATAAGTAGGGGCATTTCCAGCAGATCGAGGGACGTGATTATTCCCCTCTATTCGCCACTGGTGAGGCCTCATTTGGAGTACTGTGTCCAGTTTTGGGCCCCACACTACAAGAAGGATGTGGATAAATTGGAAAGAGTCCAGCGGAGGGCAACAAAAATGAGTAGGGGGCTGGAGCACATGACTTATGAGGAGAGGCTGAGGGAACTGGGATTGTTTAGCCTGCAGAAGAGAAGAATGAGGGGGGATTTGATAGCTGCTTTCAACTACCGGAAAGGGGGTTCCAAAGAGGATGGATCTAGACTGTTCTCAGTGGCAGAAGATGACAGAACAAGGAGTAATGGTCTCAAGTTGCAGAGGGGGAGGTTTAGGTTGGATATTAGGAAAAACTTTTTCACTAGTAGGGTGGTGAAGCACTGGAATGGGTTACCTAGGGAGGTGGTGGAATCTCCTTCCTTAGAGGTTTTTAAGGTCAGGCTTGACAAAGCCCTGGCTGGGATGATTTAGTTGGGGTTGGTCCTGCTTTGAGCAGGGGGTTGGACTAGATGACCTCGTGAGGTCCCTTTCAACCCTGAGATTCTATGATTCTATGATTTACTGTCTAATAGCTTTTATGTAACAGTTGCTCAAAATATTCTAAATACTATTTACAATGTTTTAGAATAGTGCTTCCCAAACCCTGGCTCCCATAAAGTGTTCATGGAGGAGCCACAAGCATTTGGGGAAAATTGTTATTTTCAAGTTAAGAAACTATTAAACTGGATTTTAAAATCATCTGTGTCTTATCTATGGGTCTGTGTCTGATGCTTCTGCTACTGGGAACCTCTCTGTGCCCTCTGCCTTTGCAGGGGCCTTCAGCAGACAGCCTCCCTGCAGGGGAAAGCATTCAGCAGGAAATTTCTCTGGTGGAAGTCCCTGCTGGAACAGAGAGCACAGAGAGGCTCCTGGGGCTGGCAGCACCAGCATTAGCAGATAGAGAGGATGATGATTTTAATAAAGTTAAAGAGGAAAAGGAGCAAGTGAGACAATGGGATGGTAGTTACATTATGTTTGGATTTTCATGTTTCCGTATTACTGTGGAAAGTCCACAGCCACAATGTGCCATTTGTTTTCAAGTGTCAGCAAATGAAAGTGTGAGGCCAGGGAAGCTACAGTGAGGTTTAGAAACCACACACTTGGAATCTGTGCCGCAATGTTTCCTTTGGAAACAAGAACTAAAGCAGTGAAAAAGGTCATGTCTAAAGAGGCAACTGTTCCTCAAAAAGCCTGAGCAGGATTTTATGTTGCGGCCATGCAAATTGCAAAATGCAAGCACGTGCACACATTGGTGAGATCTGTCTATTGCTGTGGGAAGTAGAAATGTATAGAATTATGATTGGTGAACAAGCAGCCATAGCACTGAAAACCATTCCGATATCAAGTAGTTCCATATGTTGATACATTGATGACCTTGCAGAAAATGTCCTGGAGCAGTTGATACATTTTGCACTGCAGCTTGATGAATCCACAGACACAGCTAACATGGCTCAGCTGCTGTGTTCTGTGAGATTGGTCAAAGCAGGTATAACAGCTGAAGAACTTTTATATTGCAAAGAAATCCCAACCCAAACAACTGGTGGGGAAATATGCAAGATCCTTGATACATTTATATTGGTAGAGGTCTTAATTGGACTATGTGGTGGGGAGGGGGACTGTGCACTGATCAGGACCGGCTCTACGCACCAGCAAAGCAAGCACATGCTTAGGACGGCACATTTCCAGGGGAGTCAGCCGGCATTCCGGCCATCCTTTTTTTTCAGAAAAATCCACCAATGTACGAAAAAAAATAATACATGAAGATCAAAAAAATCTCCAGTAGTGCGATAGGAGTGTGACATGAAAAATATTGTGTCACGTCGTGACATGGTCACTCATAATGTGAACGTGTGTAAATGAGTTAATGTTAACGGTTATTGATTAAATCAAATCAGGAATCACGATTACTTGTGTGAAGTGTGCTGCCCTATCGGTGCCATTCGCGCCAATTTCCATGTCTCGTCAGTGGTTATAGGGCTAAAATGCTGGGACAAAAATGAAAACGACTTTCACCTACCGGTAACAGAGAGAGAGAAACAGCAAAAAGAATTAGAAAAACTATCTCGTACTTCAAATAAGTATTTTTAAAAAGTCGACAATCAAGGAGAAAGCTCTAAGCAATGCATTGAAAGTGATTATTCATCAACTCATGAAGACCAATCAAACCAAAGATTATCTTTATCAACTGATAAAGATGAACAACAATCCAGCCAAAGATTATCTTCGCTAACTAATAAAGACGAACAATTGTGATTTTGTTAAAATTAAATGAGTACACTAGTGGGAAATTGTTTTATTTCACTAACTACAAATTTTCTGTTTTCATTTTTTTAAAATTTTAAACAGTCAAAAAAAAACCCATTGCAAAGTGCAAACATATGTAAAAGCCAAAAAAAGGAGATGGGAGGGGGTGGCCAAAAATATTTTTGCTTGGGGCGGCAAAAAACCTAGAGCCGCTCCTGGCACTGATGGGGCAGCAGCCATAACTGGTGAGAAAAATGGGGATGCAGCACAAGTAAAGAAAGTGGCACCTGAGTCAATTTGGACACACTGTAAGATTAACATTGCCAACCCTCCAGGCTTGTCCTGGGGTCTCCAGGATTTAAAGATTAATTTTTAATTAAAGATTATGTCATGTGATGAAACCTCCAGGAATATGTCCAACCAAAGTTGGCAACCCTTTGCACAATTCATCGTCAAGCTTTGGTATCGAAGGAGTTGCAACCTGAAGTACATGGGGCCCTCAACATTGTTATTTAAATTGTTAATTTTATGAAATCCCATGCAGCAAACACATTGCTTTCGTATGCTGTGCAAAGGAATGAACTTTGGCTACACTCAGCTTCTGTTTCACAGTGAAGTCAGGGGATTGTAATGGAGGAAAGTGTTACAGCACAGCTTTGAATTGCATGGTGAAATCAGAATTCCCCCCCTTGGGAAAAGAGACTGTGACGTTGCACCCCATAATGCTTTATAGAAATATGCTTATGAGTGTAAATATGACATAACTGGAATGCCATGTAACATATCTTTGAAAAGGTTATGATCTTCTGAATATATTCATCTTATTTGTATGCATGTATCATTTTTATATCTGAAGTTATGAGCATTGACTCTATGCTTGTATTTAAAGTGTTTGCTGTAGAAAGCACATAAGGCAGATTTGGTCAACATAGTGTGAAGGGGTTATTCAAGTAATTGGGAGTACTTAGCTAACAATGGACCTTGGGAGACGCCAATCCACATCTAAGCTTTCCTGGGAACGTTCAAAGGAACATGTAAACAATGGCATCGGCCTGCAAAAAGCTGAATCATTCATAGACATGCGACTTGCCCAGGTGACTGCAAAACTCCATCTTGTGGAGGGGATTTTACACAGGAGAGAAGAGGGGTTTCCACCCACAAGAGAGACTATATAAGCCCCTGGAAACCCCTCCACTTTGTCTTCAACTGGCTCAAGAAATAGCCTCTCCACCCCAAAGAGATGCCTGAAATAAACTGGAACAAAGGACAGTAACTAGGGGAGTGTGAGTGATTGCTGGACCCAGACTAGGAAGGAGTCTAGTCCAGGGGTAGGCAACCTATGGTATGGGTGCCAAAGGCGGCATGCGAGCTGATTTTCAGTGGTACTCGCACTACCTGGGTCCTGGCCACCGGTCTGGGGGGCTTTCCATTTTAATTTAATTTTAAGTGAAGCTTCTTAAACATTTTTAAAACCGTATTTACTTTACATATAACAATAGTTTAGTTATATATTAAAGACTTATAGAAAGAGACCTTCTAAAAACGTTAAATTGTATTACTGGCACGCAAAACCTTAAATTAAGAGTGAATAAATGAAGACTTGGCACATCACTTCTGAAAGGTTGCCGACCCCTGGTCTAGTCTGTCAAAGAAGCTTATTAGAACATCTCTGAGGGTGAGATTTACCTGCATTTAGTTTCCTACTGTATTAGCCTTAGACTTGCATGTTTTTCTTTTATTTTTCTTGGTAATTTACTTCATTCTGTCTGTTATTACTTGGAACCACTTAAATCCTACTCTCTTTATATTTAATAAAATCACTTTTTACTTATTAATTAACCCAGAGCAAGTATTAATACCTGGGGGAGCAAACAGCTGTGCATCTCTCTCTATCAGTGTGATTGAGGGTGAACAATGTATGGGTTTACCCTGTATAAGCTTTATACAGAGTAAAACGGATTTATTTGGGGTTTGGATTCCATTGGGAACTGGGTATCTGGGTGTTGGAGACAGGAGCACTTCTTATGCTGTTTTCAGTTACGCCTGCAGCTTTTGGGGGATGTGGTTCAGACCTGGGTCTGTGTTTGTAGCAGGCTAGTGTGTCTGGCACAACCAGGCAGGTCCTGAAGTCCCAAACTGCAAGGGAAAATGGGCTTAGAAGTAGTCTCAGAACATCAGGTGGCAGTCCCAAGAGAGTCTCTGTGATCCAACCCATCACACAGACCTTGCAGATGAGTAAGGTGGACTTACTTCTTGATGATGTTAGTTTACCTGGTAGGCATAACTGGAAAACTGAATGCACTGAACCTAATAGAATATCAGGGTTGGAAGGGACCTTTGGAGGTCATCTAGTCCAACCCCCTGCTCAAAGCAGGACCAGTCCCCAATTTTTGCCCCAGATCCCTAAATGGCCCCCTCAAGGATTGAACTCACAATCCTGGGTTTAGCAGGCCAATGCGCAAACCACTGAGCTATCCCTCCCCTTTCAAGGTAGGAACACATTATACTAGACATGAAAGGAAAAAGCTGGGAATTAATTAAGGAGTTTTGTCTTGGAGACACCACTTTGAAAAAGGCGTTACTGAGATGTTTCCAGTGTTGTCAAATTTGTTAAAAGAACAGAGTGAAAGTGATCTAAATGCTATTAAAGACCAAATATTAACTAATTTGTCTGGACTGCATTCCTTTTTTAAAGAATATTTCCTGGAATTGAAGATGAATCTCCAGATACTTACTGGAATCAAAATCTGTTCTCAGTAACAGTTGACTCAGTATTTTGGTTCAAGAAATTTTCTTGACTTGTCAAGTGACCACATGCTGAAGACCACATTTTCAAATTGAACAAACCATGAATTATGGACTTCAGTTAAAGGAAAGTATGAACCTATGGAAATGTGGCTTCCATTCACTTCCAGTTACCTCTGTGATGAGGAGTTTTCAGCAATGATTTATGTGAAAAATGAACACAGAAATCATTTAAACTTGGAAAATGACTTACATCTGCAGTATCAGATTCAAACAAACATTGTACAACTATGCAGTTTGATTCAGGCCCGTTCTTCTTATTAAAATCTTAGGCTGTGTCTGACCATGTCAGAAAACTACAGTTTGAAAAACATGGGTTAATCGGACTGTATAATTAAACAAACTGTATATAGTTGAATAAATTTACAAACCAAACCAAACTCTAGTGTCCCTCTTGAAGCTAATGTGCTGAGTCAGCAAAAAAAAACAACCAAACAAACTAACAAATGAAAAACAGTATTTGGTTGCAAGGAGCCACGAAGTTTTAAAATATCTATAAGGGAGCCTCTGTATAAGAGTTTGGGATCCCTGGTTTTAGACTATTTTCAAAGTTTTCTTGTGAATTAAATATTTGTTTTACTAAGAAATCAGATGATATTCTCTCTTTGAAACTGACTGGGAACTATCAACATCTATTTCTCAGGCTTCTACATACAATAGCTCTAAAGCTTAACTCTGAATAATGATTTCTGAAGAATCCGGGAAAAACAGAATTTTGGTCTATGCCTCAGCAGGACTTAGGCTGAGGTGCAGGAAGAAGGGAAGTGTAATTCATCTTAGTCTTCAATTTCTGTACCTCAGCTCAACAGCAATGCTGAAGCTGAATAAAACCTTTTCAGCACTTTCTGTCTTGAACAAATGTAAGATTACTCGCTCTCCAGCCACATAATATGACTCCTCCCATTTCATCTCTCAGGGCTACAGCAGTTACTGCTGCCAGTACCCATTTGAGCATGCATCCTTGTCTTAATTTCACTATGCTGTCAGCTTTTTGTCTACTCTGACCACACTCACTGACTTGCTGTAGATCTTCTCAATCAGCTTGATCAGTTTCTCAGGGATCCCATACATTCTCAAAACTTTCTATAGCCCTTTCTGCCAAATGCTATCAAAAGCCTTTTGATGTCTCTAAAGCTGTTGTAGCAGGTTCATTTGGGTTCTATGTACTTTTCCAATAGCTGTTTTATCACTAATAGCTGATCTATTGCACTTCATCCTAGTTGAAATCTGGCCTTTCCCCTGCAAGCCCCACTTCCATGTATCTCTTCATTCTCCTCTGCAACATCTTGGTGAATGCTTTTCCTGGCACACCCAAGAAGCTGATTCCTCTGTAGTTCTTGCATATCACCTGATTGCAAATGAAGATTACGATAGAGTTCATACTTGTGAATCGCATATGGAAATCAAGTGTGTTGTTGTGCAGATCATTTGAGGCCACTATTGAATTGAATAAATTAATACTAGCGTCAAAGAGCTTGAGGCTGAGAGCACTGAAAGAATGCGAAGAACTAAGATCTAGGACATGGAAAAATAGAAAGAGCCAGACCTGAGAAAGAATACAGAAAAGCTGTGCGGGAAAACATCATGTCTCTGGTGAAAGAAGAAATGAACGCTGAAGTATAAAAAATGGGATTACGAGAGTGGCTGCACAAGTGGGCTACAAGGCCAAAATGAAGAAACCAAGATGGAAAATGGATGAAGTGCTGCAGTTGAGTGACAAGCGTAGGAAGATGACGGAAAATAAAATGAAGTCTTAAGAGCTGAGTACAATAGGTTGACCAGAGAGATAAAAGAGAAAACAAAGACAGATAGAAACAACTAAATAGGCAAATAATGTAAAGAAGCAGAAGAATATGTTTACAGAAATGTGACTCAGGGGTTGTTGAAGATGTCAGTAGTGAAAGACAAGTGCAGGCAAATAATTGAGGATGAACAAAGAATAAGCAATGGAAAGAATACTTTGAAGAGCTGTACAATGTACAGAACACAGTAAATGAAATGGTCCTGGAGAAGCTTCCCATTACAAACGAAGGACAGCAGAGGTCAGGATTCTTAGAAGACGTAGCAAAGATCTTGAGAGAATGCTTGAAAAAGAAAAAGGAAGTGACAACATAACCACATAACTGCTGCAAACAGGTGATGCCCAAGCTATTCACTGAAATTTACAAACAAGAGGAAGTTCAGAATGAATGGAGGAAAGCAATAATAGCACGGATCTATGAAAAAGGAGTTAAACAGAGTGAAAGAATCGCAAAGAGAGTGTTATATAGAATCTTTCATCACCATCCCCCCACCCTCCTCTCTCACTACATTGGCATTCTATAATTATTTCAAGGTTAGTAAAAACCTATCAGGAGGATATTTTAAAAGCAGATTTTTTTTTCAGGATGGGAGCACATTTTGGGCCTGTAAACCTTGATAGTATCCCTTTAAAGTACAGTGCAACAGGAAAAAATGAAATCCAACCCTTTGATTGAGACCGGAGCCATGTTGCAGAAACAAGCAAGGCTGCATAATGCCTGTTACGCTTCCCCAATCCTACAGAATTCCTTCCACTCCATTGTTTTATATGGTTCATTTAAGCAAGCAATTTAGTTTTTATCTAGATGCATGGTTTGATGAGTTTAAACTGTAGCATATGACTTTAGCCATAGCAATGTAATCTCCCCGACTCAAACATAATACACTGAATCTAATATCAGTTTGTACATATGTCAAAACTACTTTATAATATAGAGAGACAATAATACTTCAAAAGGAAATATGAGACTTCTATGTTACTGTTACATCATCCTCCAACTCATGCTGTTTATCTGTTTGATCAGCCAGTTGTATCCTGTTTGACACCGAGATTGTAAGCTTTCTGGGGCAGGGACTGCCTTTTTTGTTACTTTGTTTTGTATGATGCTTACCGCAATGGAGCCCTGATCCTTGACTGGGTTTCTTGAATGCAACTAAATTAACATAGCACCCAAGGTGTAGAATTACCTCTTTCAGTAGTGCCCAAGGCTGTGTGCATAAAATGTTGCTAAGTCTGTCATGGCTACTATGTTTGCCTACATCAACACAGTTACTTACTGAGTTGCTAAAGGGCACTGAAGTTATTATTTGCATTATACTAGTGCCTGATGCTTAGTCCTGGATCAGAGCTCCACTGTGCTAGGTGCTGTACAAACACACACCAGAAAGACAAGTTGAAAGGAGATTGTAGCAGGAGGCTCTGAACTGAGACCTCTCTTGATCCCACTATATTCCTACAGAAGGCAACCTGGGTAGTTACAAGCAACTGAGAATACCAGTTGGTGTTACCCTCTTGTTGTTGTAAACCTCACAAGACTGTCATGTAATACTTATTAATGTGCCCGGTGGCCTGATTGGGCAGAGACCCTTTATGCTAGATGCTGTGTGCATGTAGATATATAGATTATATTTAAATATCTTCATATAGATTGTAAGCCTTTGGGGCAGGGTTTACTATCTCTATGTACTTTATTCATGTTTTGAAGATTCTATAGTGTGAAAGTGCTATAGCAAAACAATTCATTCTTGTTTCTCTATATATCAATTTTGCTTTAGAAAAACAAACCAAACTTAATAATTTCATATCTATTCATTGTAGCTCCTGTGCAGTTTTTTTCCATCATATTATCTTTATATCACTGCTGGATGCCTTGCGGCCCTGCTTCACCCTGCCCCAGAAAAGAGCAGAGGAGAAGTCCTTCAAGCAGCCTAGAGTGGCTGCTGAGGAGCAACCAATTAGAGGGGCTGCAGGAGCAGCCAATCAGGGACCAGAAGGGTCATATAAAAGGAAGCAGCAACAGCAGAGCAGTCAGTTGTTGCCTGGAGCTTGAAGGAGGAGTACTAGGTGCCTGGCTGGCTGGAAGAGCAGCAGAATCATGGACTAGTCAGTGTGGGCAGGTTGAGCCCAGGGGTCTGAGCCCAGAACCTAGGCAGATAGGGCATGGGTACTGTGATGGGCCCTGGTGGTCTGGTAAAAGACTGAGGCCAGGGAGGGCTGCCAAAAGGACACCAACTGAGGACGTCGAGATGGGCCCCTGTTGGGCTGTTAAAGAAGGCAGTGCCTCTGGGGGGGTGGGGGAAGCCTTGGTGCTACGGCACCATACCAGGTCTGTGAGAAGCAACTAGAGACTGTACAGCCCGGAATGGGGGACACCATGTCTGACTTGGCCAGAGGGCTGAGTCACCGAAAGAAACATCAGCTGTGGGGAGGGGGCATTTACAAGAGGTGGGTACCACCCTGTTGTCAGAACCAAAAGAAAAGCAGGTTCATACCCAACCAGAAAGGGGGTGCCCATGAGAGATGGGTGCTAACGCCATTACAATCACTATCAATGGGCATGGAACCTAATAAGTGAAGATACGGTCTGTGTCCAGAAGAACTTATAATCTACGTGAGCCAGAACTGGTGAGTGATGTTAGTAAACACTGGAAGGAAGGAAGGAAGGAAGGAAGGAAGGAAGATGATAGATGCACTATTTCTTTAAATCTGTAAGGAGCAGCCAGGAAGTGGCCAGAAAGTTCTAACCTTACATGCTTGTGGCAAGCACATCACCTACTGCATGGATTCATGCAGGCAATCATCTTGAAGAACCATAGCTAACAGGGTAAGGAACTGTTCTTTACCTCTTCTGAACAGCACAGCAGGTTTGTGAAACTCTGGTTCTTGAAGGTTATCTGTAGATTATTATTTGTTCATAAGAATATTCATGTTTGTTTTCCGTCAATAATGGTCATTTTTGCAACATCCTGGACTATGAATTTATTTAACCAAGAGCAGGACACAGACTATCACACAGTGCTAGCACAAAATATTTCTATAATCCTGCCCCAATATCCTATGATTTTCTTCTTTATGTCTCTGGGCTACAACAGTCTGCACAGGAAGAATAGGACATGCTAATGAGTTTGTCTCTCACATTACTTTGCACAATCAACAAATACTTATATTTATTCTGTACCAACAATCTTGTGACATAAAAGAGCCACTTCAAACTGATATGTGCCTTTACTCCTCTGACATTTGAAAACTTCCCTATAGCTTATCTTCTAAAAGAGCTGCTGCTTCCCCAGCAGAAAGGATGTTTGGTTAGTTTTGGATGAGGTGGCATTCAGTCCATGCACAGGAGAAAGCCATAAGGTGGGTATCGCTGGTCTAAGATCTAGTCAAATATAATCCGATCCACTGACAAACTACTCAAGAAATAGGTGAAAATATTTTCCATTCCAGCTGTCAAAACTATCAATCCTCAACAATGAATCTCTAATCTCAGGAACTAACGCCCTGTCAACAAAAAGTCACAGCCCAATACAGTGTTTCATCCTTTTGTTCCACATTATAAAAATCACCACTGTAAAAAGTGGGTTCTGAATAGTTTATTCTTCAAATTATGGACTCCTGGTCAGCACTAAGTTTTCTTCTAGTGGGTATTAAAGTTATAGCCAGACCTAGATTATTAAAATTGCTTCACCTCTTGATATCTACATTATAAAACACTAGGAGTATGGAAACAGATTCAAACCCTTATTTTCAGGACACATATCCAGGCTAAGGTTTTTACTGATTCTGTGGGGGAAATATTTTGCACATAGACAAAACGCAAACATCCCTCCTCATGCCGTTAGATCTGTCTGTAGGTTTGGTACTGTCAACCACAAAGTTGTGATAGACAGCTGTTCTTCCTTCCTGAAAGAATTAGTATTGTCAACCACACTAGTTACATGATCCTATCCTTACACTTCAAAGGAGCATTATAAGGATCAGCTATCAATGCTTGTATAATGCTTGAAAAGAATAAGGACAAATTATTATGTATATAGTTTATATATAAAAATTTCTGCTTTCTATGGACATTTTGTTAGCACCTCCTAGAAAATTTCTTATTCCCTTTCCTTTGCCACCCCCTTCCTTATCCTCAAGATGAACTGCTAGAATCCACCCCTGCAAATTGGTCGTCTTATTATTAACAGGGACATGTAGCTCATTTTGAAAATATAATCAGACATTTAGATCAGATTTTCCACTGGAAGGACAAGCCCACTTTAACATACAGTGACTGCTATCTCTGTATAATTAGATGATAATTCTAATTAGATTGCTACCGAATTCTGTGACCGAGGTCATATAAGAAAGAATGACCATGCTGTAGAAAACTTGAAATTTGCAAAAGCCTGAAGCAATTATTAGAAACATATGAAGTGGGTTTTATAAACCTAGTAATATGTGTCAGCTGAAAGCACTTTGAACTTTTGTTGTTTATTGCTGGAATTTAAAAAGGTGCACAAATGCGCACTGATCAGCTACAAAATCTAAAATGGAGAATGTTACCATGGTTTTGACCTGGTTTTTCAAAGGTGCTGTGCCTCTGTGAATCCAATTGAATTCATTGGGATTTTGGGGTACTCAGTTCTTCTGAACATAAAATCATTTTTGCTTACAAAATAGGAGACTAGCTTTAACCCTTTCATGATGGAAAAAGTTCAGTTTGGTTTGTAATCACCCTACAATGGAATTGGATAGGAGTTTCTTAACAAATCTTGAAGCCACTTTAAAAATTGTCTAAAGTCATGCAACAATTAAGTCTTCAAAGTCATTTTCATGGATATTCAAAGTGTTTCAAACAACTTTGTCATATGTACACAAAGTTCCAAGTCTGCAAGTGTTTCTTCATTGGATAAGGAGATAGCCGCTTAATATCACACTTTCTTTTTAGAAAGTAAAAAGCCAATAAATCAGAAATTGACAACATAGCCTACCCATATCACAGGATTTTATGACAATTTATCAAGACAGCTGGTCCTTCCCAGGTGACAGCTGTTTCACAGTTTTGGGTCCCAGACCCTAGATGTCATTCAGACAGAGAGGATCCAACCCCACGCACAGCTCCAGGACACTAGAGAACAAATGTCTCCAAACAATACTCGCTAGTGCCCCATCTGCTGCATATGATAGTAGCAGAGGGAAGTGGAATGGACTCTCAGATTCTGCCTTTGTGGTAGAGGGTGGGGCACCAGGCAACCAAGTAAGAGCTGCTACTGAAGGTGGATCTCCCTTTTCTCCTCTGCAACACCATACTCCAAGCAGACTGCACAGTTCCCAAATGCTCCTCAGCAAAGGAGGAAGCAGAAATTTGACCTACACTGTAAGTGGGTTCCTGCCCAAGTTATTATCATAAAGCTTTTACTTCCTTCCCATCCTTTCTGATGGCCATGTACTGCACCAGGTATAAAAACGACAAGTTCTCTTTGAAGGGAAGTTGTACATCATTTCTAGTCAGCTGCGACCAAGGGTGATATATACAATAGGAGCTAGATTGTGACATTTATGCATTGCTCTAAGTAGGGGTGATGCAGACTTGCTTCCTCCCAAGAGAAGCCTCAGATAGATTGTACCTCAGGAAAGCTCCATCTCTCTTTGGCTGATCTGTGTGGAGGAGAGTGTATGCAATCTACTCTCTCTGTTAAAGTTACAGGAGATTCCTCGCAGAGTGCACCACCCTCTGCTCCACAAGTCAACGCAGAAGGCTCCCCCACAAACCCAGGCTCCTCCTTGTTGTGCCCTAACTGATTAGGAGCTTCTGGAATGAATTACACAGATGCAGTATATAGTTTAAAACAAAATTCCACAGAGCCCTGGTTTAATCCTGCAACTCACAGCACACAGCAGGCAGCTTCTCTATTGGTAGCTAACTGCACTCTCTAGTCAAAACCTGGAATGGACTCACATTACTGGGCTCATATCCTTGATACTCTAAAAGACCATCACAGATAATGGAATGGATTCGCCACTACCACTACACTCCTTACCCCCTGTTTGGCCTCCTGTTTTCCCCCAGCGGATGCAGGAGTAAATGGAACCTGTGTCCCCCACAGTGCAGTTGCACAAATGAGCCATTGCAAGGCCCTCTGCAATGACCTTCCAATCTAGTTTTAAATAAGTAGCACAATGGGACCAGCCCCTGAAGACAATGAGCATACCTCCCGAGTTTTCAAGTGGCTAACGCGGAATGAAGTGCCACTAAGCTTTGACCCATATGCCCCTCCATAGATGGAGACAAACCGGCAGACAGTCCAAACCTATGTGCCAGGTTGCAACACTACTCACTTTGGGGATCCTCTCAAATGAAGGGCATGGGGTGGGGCAAACTGCACCTTCTCCTCCCAGCCCTATATGCAGGAAATGTTCACTTCATTCAGGATAAGGGGACGTGGTGGCAAACTGGGAGAGTCTCACAAAACCCAGGACTGTAGGGAGGTTGGAATATGTCACCTTTTCCAATTTTAGTTTAATTCTTCCCATGACCTCTGTCTCTGCTTCCGCCTGCGCAACACTGTACCTCAAAGGCTGAATCTAAGTGCTGTATGGGTTTTTTTAAGTGAATGTAAGAATATTAGTGAAGGAAAAGGGAAATACAATTTGGCAGATAGTTACATCACTCTTAAGGCAAGCTGTTTAAAAGTAGCAGCAATCTCTTACAATTGCATTAATGGTTAATTAAGCACTGAACACAATGTACCTAGAGCAGGCAGGTGACAATCCAAACTTGTCCAGTGCTAAAACTTTTAAAATAGTGAGTCTCTGATTAGCACAAAGTTACTAGATTGGTTTACAGCAGATTTTGACCAAAATCTGTATCTAAGGCAAGAATGTATATGCCAAGAACCATCATGAAACAAATTAATACAGGTAAATTATGAACCCTCCAGAAGGAAAATTTTAAAAGAAAGTGCTGACAGACCTTAATGGCAGTAGTGCTGCCAGATGCTACAGAATGACCCTAGAGTGCTGTCATTACATGTTTGGCTGCGTGTGTGTGTTCCCTCTGTGTGCCGTCCCAGCTCTGCACAGATGGCTGCCACAACAGACCTTGAGTGAACCGCCCAAGGACCATAAGATCCGTTAAGGTACAAAGGCGCCCAGCCAAGTTTAATGTCAATGAAGCACAGTAATAGCACTTGGCAGACTCTACGAGGATACTAAGACATTTATGCTCGTGACAATGGACGCAGCTCAGTGAATGGTGGGACTTTCCATTCCTCTCTAAGCTGGCCAAAGACACTCCCTCTGAGATACTGCTTTATACACCGATACAAACAAGTTATACATTGTCCTTCTGAGGTGGCCAGGTGCCACCCTCTGACGTATCCAGCGGCAGCCCATTACCTTGTACATGTTGGTTCGATCAAAACATCTCTATCCATTATGCTGTCATTCTGATCTTATATTTAAGATGGGTCAGTGTGTTCCCATTATCTTTGGGGAATGTGGTGGTATCAGGGTGTTCTGATACCATCCTTCTGGAATGTGTTCGCATGTGTGTTCTTGTCCCTAGCACTGCTTAGGAATATGTGTTTCTGCAATATCAGCCCTGTTCTTGCCAGATTCTGTGAGCAGGCCCTGCCTTCTGCTCACAACTTTACTTTGCTTTATAGCAGCAAAGCATTGACCACTTCTTTAGTGTAAGTCTCAGGCCTCATACTGGGCCTCTAATATAAGGGCTTATGTTTCAGGCTCTCTTCCTACTACAAGTGCCAAAGTGTACATCTAAATCTTGCTGAATGATACAAGTTAATTAATCAGACAGGGTCCCGAACCATAAAGTTTGGGAAAGCTCAGATCCAAAGTTCAAGGTGTTTCCGATGTGATGTTCCCATTCTCTGTAATATGTTCCAGTTTGTTTTTTCAGTCAACATTATTAAGTGTTAAATGAACTACTGCTCTTGATTCTCCCCTCTCTTACAGTGGCATAAGTCAAGAATAACTGCACTGAAATCAACGGAGGCAAACTGCTATGAAACTGGTGAGAGAGGAGAATCAGAGCTACCATACCAGTATCTGGTGTAGGAAGTAGAAGTGATAGGAATGTTATATCAAGTGGCCTGAACATGAAGCTGCCAGCTGTCGGCATTAGAGACTTTGTGAGCATTGTTGTACATTTACTTCATTTAGGCCAAAGGGACAATGGAGACTTACGTGGTTGTAACCATACTCAGCAGAGCTGCTCCCATTTCCACAACTACACAGTATCTTTGACTGCAGTATGGCATCTTTAGTGGACCAAATCACTCTAGTATTAGCAATTGCTGGATGAAATTCTGTGTTATTCATCAAGTCAGATTACCATAATTGTTCCTTCTGGCCTTAAAATCCAATAGATCTATGAAATTGCTTGATACTGGCCCTTAGGTCAAAATTTCCAAAAGCGCTGAGCATGCAAAGTACCAATGGGAGATATGAATGATCAGCATGTCTTACATTCAGACCACTTATTTAGGTGCCTAAATAAGGATTTAGGTCCCTAATTCAGGCCCATATATTTGAAAATTTTGAACATGGTCAAAATAAGACTATGTGATAGTTCAGAGGGCAGAGGCAAGAGCCAGATGGGAAGAGTTTTGTCATAAGAGAAATAAAATCCTTTTCACACATTTGTTTTGTTGTATCTATTTGCATCAAGATGAAAGGAGCTGAAGTTTTATATTTTTTTCAATATCATTTTAAAAAAAACATAGATCCTGCTACTTTTCCGGAGTTTGCTTTACACTGCTTACCTCCTGTGTCTGACCATGTGACAGTTATGTACATTTTCATTAA
This sequence comes from Chelydra serpentina, assembly GCA_037349315.1. Classification (NCBI taxonomy): domain Eukaryota; kingdom Metazoa; phylum Chordata; order Testudines; family Chelydridae; genus Chelydra; species Chelydra serpentina. Next base: position 70,198,517 of record JBAIAC010000008.1, read on the forward strand.
AAAAACAAATCACAATTATCAGCAGGTCTAGCTTTTCTATGCTTATGGGTTGCAATTTTCTATATATGAGATCTAAAGGCAGCAACTTGCTGGACACCAACGGATAATTCTATGTGCAAACTAATGACAAAGAACTGCAAGTCCACAGTACTTTCTTTTTATGTTGTTTAAATGTAAGTGTTCATTACAACACATGTAAGGAATTAGATACTAATCGGCTGCCATGCGGAATATCCTGGCTGGGGGAACAGGTCATTTTGTTTTTCAGCCAATTAAGGAGATGAAATGCTTCCGGGACAGGATGCATTTACAGTACTTTCTCACTCCTTTCCAGCCCAACCCATCAACCATTCCAGATGCAGCACTGGCTTAAGCTTTTGACAGAAAAGCTCATTTTTCCTTGGGGGTGGAACATAATGTGTTTACTTGGACAATGTACAAGTAGATAGCAAAAAGAGGAACGCTGCAGTTTAGAATGATAATACATATGAATACCAACCCAGGTTTGTTAACCTATTGACTGACTTCTGAATTGTGGGGAAGAAAATGTAAACACTAAGAAACCAAACAACCAATTAACACTACTTCAGCACTTCCTTGAAATTATCCAGTGGGTTCTGTGGCCCATACAGAGATTGAACAATGAAAACCAACTTTAATGCCTCTTGCTTCAAAATAAGCAGTTCAGCTCATGATAAATTACTTTAATAATCTTGTTTGCTCCAAAATAAGCAGCTGTTTAACAAGTGATAACTTACTTTAATAATATTTCTTACTCCAAAATACATATCAGCGTGTAACAAATTGCTTCCATTAATGCACCCACCTAGAAAAATAAAAATAGAAGGTTTTAATGGGGGACTGGCACGCCACACCCAAAAGAAGAATCAACATGGAATCTGGGAAATAGTATGAGTCTTGAGAAAATACTGATAATTTTAGGGCCCTAAAATATTCTGTCCGTTTTTCTTTGTATTTTTTAAACCATCATTTAAACTCGGGAGTAGAATAGAGTATAAATAATAAATAGCCCATCAGGCTTTGAAGAATTCTACGCCTGTAAAATGTTCTTAGAAGCAGTACAAACTGGTGGGCGTTGCTACATTGTTTTTAAGCCAAGGCCTGATCCCCAGCATGTGTAAATTGGCTTAGTTTCATTGGCACTTCATCTTTGTGCCATGAACAAACTGAAAAATAATCTGTTTGGAACACACAGGAGGACACATTATTTAGGATGTTTTCATAGTAAAATCTCATAATTATTTCATTTCTCCCCACACAAAAAATTGTCTGTGTAAAGTAATGTTTAGGAAATGTGCAGCTCTGGCAACTAGGTTGTGGCAATGCTACTATCAAAGCAGCATGCTCCTTTCCCTTGGTGTAAATTTTCTTTTAGTGAGAGACAAAAGCAGAATCTTCACTAAATGGGCTTGTGAATGAGTAATTGAATTTCTCTTCATTTATCCTGCTCATTCTTCCAGAAACTATTGAGATGATAAGCTACATTCAAAGCCGTGTTTTGATAAAATAAATGACAACTTCCAATAAGAACAGCAAATTTGTGTGAGTGGATAAACGGAAATGCACAGCAGATCAGAAGCAGAGGGGACAAAAGCTTTTTTCTAGTGGAGTGCATATTAACCCCACAGTTCAGTGTTAGATGCTTTACTGCACCAGGGGAAGCCCATCTCATTAAAGTTCATTAAAAGCCTGCAAAGCTTTGTTTTACCAATACAAGGGATGTCATTAATTGCATTTTAAGCTCATCACCTATCATTTTGTATAGTGGTATAATGGCAATTGCTGAACAGTGAAAAAAAAGTTTATTCCAAAAGAGAACATACAAGGACAGTTTAAGGTTTCAACAGCAATGGACCCTTGTTATATACCCCTTCCATGTGTGATTTTTTGCATCTGTGTAACAACGTGGAATTTAACATGTCCATCTAGACTAGGTGTCTTTGCAATTAATTAACTTTTTTTCTCTTAGAAATTAATGGCTACCTCCACATTACACACCAAACAGTAGGACTAAGAACTGGAGAGGGTGCAAATTAGATCAAGGAAATAGTGGAAACAATTATCTCTTGTGTTCTGAGTTGCTCTTTGAAACACATACATTTCTTGTAAAGTATGATAAATCAGCGAACAAGGAAAGTAAAAAAGCTGCCCAGGGCCATTTTAGCTTACACCCTAACAATTTATGTACATTTTACACATGGCTATATTTTCTGCTGCTCAGTGAATAATGAGGATAGTGGAAACCACTTGTCAATTCATTTGTGTGTGCTTTGTGTGATGGTTTCCTCCCTCCCTCCAACAAGGTAGGGGAGTTTGGGCTGATTGCTGGAGAAACACCCTCAAACTGGAAACTTGTGTGGCTGGTCCAAAGGGCAAATCCAAACAGGATTTTTCTAGCTAGAACCCCAAACCACTGCTTTTTCACGGGTGAATGAAGAAAGGAAAAAAAGGGCAGGGGTCTTGCCCCTGGAGTACAATAAAGATAGATAAAAGAGGTACTCAAAGCCTCTTTGTCCCCTTGTTCCAGGGCATTTCTAGTCATAACATTTCTCCAAACTCAAAAGAACACTAGCAACCTTGAGCACTCACAAATCATGAGATTTTACACAGTTCTTTTTATTTGCCTGCTAGAATTTCAACATTCAGGGCTCACATTTTAAAGCTTTTCTCTACAGCCAGGAGGGCTAGAACCTTACTTTAAAAAAAATATATCAAAGCTGAGATTTTGTTGCAGTCACATGATGCTGGGGGGCGTGGTCTAGAGCTCAAAGAAAAACACCCAATATTGCAAGGCTAACTATAAAATGATATGTGTTCACAACACTAGGACAATTTAAATGTTCCATCTTCTCTTGTGCTTGATTTCAGCAGGCTCAGTAGATCCTGAGTAACTGCTGTTTCATTAGCAACAAGCAGGCAGCATTTCAGGAAAAAGATCATTATTAAGCATTCATAAAGGCCAGTATTACCTGCTGAGAGGTCTGTGCAGAAATATGCTGCAGGTTGCACACCTAAGTACCATGATGTCACATCAAGCTAGGTCCCTCCTGCTATCTGACCCTTTTTCTCCAGTTCCCACTCATCATACTACAACCACCTAATGCAGTAATGGGCTGCAGCTGTGCCTCATCACGTTTCTGCTCTTACCACTCTCTCACACACCATGACTGGGCTGCTTGGCAGTCCCCCTGCAGGGAGGTGTAATAACTGGGCCTACAAATTTACCCTAATTGTGAGCTCCAATACATTACCGGTCATAAGATGTCACAATAACCTATAATAACAAATGTTGATGGAAAAGTTAGGAAAGGCAGACAAACACTGAGTTAGTCCAAACAAAAAGGACTTCTGATATAATTCAAGGACTGTGTTAAGATCATGCTTGGTAAACAAAATAATGAGGTGATGAGCTATTCTGCCCATCATTCCCTTTTGGGGTACTTAAAGAAAAATATTTTTTGGGGGGGGTAATGGCTACTGGAGTGAGCTTCACCATTATGGCTACCACACTGACTGTCTCCTGGGACCCCAGATCTTCATCATCCTAATCCTGAAAAATGTCCTGCCCAGCCTGGCTAGAGAGATTGGACACAGATGACATTGCCAGCTCCAGCTTAATCCCATATACCATCTGGGATGCAAAACTTTTTCTCCTTCCCTCACTCTCTTTCCCTCCCCCTTTCCGTTCTCCCCAAAGTGTGTACTTTTCCTTCCCTGCCTTTTTTTTTTTCTTTTTCCTATCTCTCTCCTTTTTCCTTCTGTCTAATAAGAGTCTGGCTTAGCTGGCCAAAACTATATATTTTACAGTACTGTTATAAACCTGTGACTAGAAAGAGCCAGCTCAAAGCAATGCCCTAAACAGTAGATGCTGGTACTAGATTGCCAGGCCTCAGAGTGGCTGATAAAACCATGTGCTGTACTTCTTTCTCCAGCAGTGATGTTGCAAGCAAAAATAAACAAGAGAGACAGAAACTGCATTTTCTATCTTTGCTGCTCTTTTCTTTTCCCTTTTGTGTGTTTGTCTTGTGGTATCTTCTAGGACACGAGATTGGACTTTAATAACAACCGCAATAATGACAGCTCTAGCCCATCTCAGTTATCTCCTCTCTTTGCCCCCAAAAGGATGGTTATTACCATCTTTGATACCATCTAAAAGACTGTCAAACAAGAGTTTTTTTCTTTCTAAAAACTCTCTTCAGTGAAAGGGAATAAGAAATGTTTTTAAAATGAAAGTCTTATTTAATACCTTACATTTCAAATGCTCCAATTGTGTTTTCTTCTTTACTGTATTTTTAATAAAAGGTTGAAAGAGATGTTTAGGTGTTTGCCATGGTACTAAGCAGGCTGAGGTCTCTATATATTAAACCCCAAATGTTGTTTAACACTGTTTAATGTTGGAGAGTGACTAGGTTGTAGTCACCTTTGGCCCATTTATCCCATCTAAATTAATCCAACAGAGGGCAGTACCGATTACAGATGTTCTGTTCAGGGGAAGTGGGTTAGCACTACAGCATCTGCCATCACTGCAGATGGTGTGTGCACCCTTGAACTATCAAATAAAGATCTTTGCTCAATTTCTGTATTGAGGATCTTGGCCCTACTACTAAGTCAGTTTAGTGAGAGTCAAGAAACTAACTCCCTTTGTTTTGTGCTGTCCTCATTTTTTCCACTTTTGCAGCTGAATCTTCTGTTCTTGAAGGCTGCTTGTGTTGTAAATACTCTTGCTAGCAGGATGGGCAAAAGAACTGTCTTCTAGGAAGTTGATGATAATGCCAGTGCTGTGGGTGTAAGGTTGGTCACTTGTGCTAATGCAATGACAACTCATCAGGGTGTTATACATATGAGACCTCATTCTCAGAGACATTGAACACTTGCCTCTCTTATTTAAACCAATCATGAACGGTGTGGAAAAAGTGAATAAGGAAATCTTATTTACTCCTTCACATAACACAAGAACCTGGGATCACCCAGTGAAATTAATAGGCATTAGGATTAAAACAAACAAAAGAAAGTACTTCTTCACACAATGCGCAGTCAACCTGTGGAACTCATTGCCAGGTGGTGTTGTGAAGGCTGAAACTATAACTGGATTAAAAAAAGAATTAGATACGTTCCTAGAGGATAGGTCCATCAATGGCTGTCATCCAACAAGGTCAGGGATGCAAGCCCATGCTTTGAGTCCATAAGCCTATGACTGCCAAATCCTGGGACTGTATCATTTGATGATTCCCCTGTTCTGTTCATTCCATTGGAAGCATCTGGCATTAGCCACTGTCAGAAAATAGGGTACACGGTTAAGCAGACCATTGGTTTGACTCAGTAAGGCCACCTTTATGTTCTTACATAACCAGAGCACTGGGACAGAAGATGTGGGGGATAGGAACTAGGTAGGGGAGAGGGGAAGGAGCTGGGGAGGGCAGGAGCCAAAGAATGGTGGCAAAACATAGTCAGGGAAAGGGGCATGAATGGAACAGGATAAGAGTTGGGGTAGGAGTAAGGCTAGGGGTATGGGCTGGGTTCAGGTAGACAAAAGGAGCAGGAGCTGAAGGATAAGAGTAGAAGAGGAGAGACTGGGGCAGAAAACCTGTAAGTACTAGGGCAAATCTGTAAGTACTCACTACAGAATGTGGAATTGAACCCATAATTCCTGATTCTCAACATTCCTGAGCTAACAAGTAGATGTGAAACCCACTGGCAAATGTCTCTAGCAACAGGGCCACATAGAAGATAACAGCCTTCTATTGCTACCAGTTGCTTCATTAGCTCAAGTGGTAGAGGACTGTATTGGGGTTCTAAAGGTCCCAAACCTGCAGCTGGCTCATATGTCAGAGGTCAATATGGTTCCACATGATGGAATTTCTAAAAAAAATTTCAGTTTAAACGTTTTTTTAAAAACATAGGATATTACATTTAAAAACACCTTAAAAGAATGTTAAGATAGCAAAGATGAGCATTCAAATGGTTGCCATTGCAACTTTAATTCAGTTTTCTTGAGTTTATGCATTATGATACAGTCCTTAATTACATTATCACAAACTCATTTTCCCACAGAAATCCTGTCTTATTCAGTGCTTATCAGAGTTGTGTAGTGAAGGAAGCGCTTGTCTATAGGCTCCCTGCCTCATTTGTTGCAGAAGTTGGAAGGTGTGTATTCTTTGTGGGTACTGAGACAGGGGGCGCAAGGTCTATTCAATGCTAGAGGCTCACCTCCCTCCACCGAGGGGGAGGAGCCATTGGACCCAGGCCACAAGTGAATACTGGGGACAACAAATGAAAAACAGACAGGCATGAAAGTTAATCCAGAGATCCAGAGGGGGACATTGAGCAGAGAACCCCCAACAGTTGCCACTGCTCGTCTAAGAAGTCAGTGGCTGCTACCTAGTGGAACTCTGTCCTGAAGTGTAATGAAGGACTGGAAATAGGATCCACAGTTGCAAAGCACCCTCTCTACCTTCCAGCTTCCTCCTCCTGGTATGATGGATGGCCATCTTGGCCAGTGCCAGGAGGAGGTTGATGAGGAGGTCTTTGTGAAGCCATGGTTGGGGTGTGCATAAATGAAGAGGTGTGGGGAGAAGTACAGCCAGAACCCCAGTAACAAGTTCTGGAGGAGCCGGCAGAGGGGCTGCAACCTGACACACCCCACATAGACATGCACAGAGTCTCCCTCTTGTCACAAAAGGAACAGGTGTCAGGGGATTTCATGAAGTGTGCCAAGCACGTGCCCGTATTTATGGCTCCATTGAGGAGCCACCAACCAATGTCCCTGGCAGGCTGTAAAAACACAGTAGAGTACAGATTGGCCCACTGGGGTTTCTCACCCTCCTTAGATGGCAACAGGTCCTGCTACTTGATGTAGGGGTGGGACATGAAGGTGAGGAAGAGCATGGTATGAAGCATGAGCATGTACAGATGCCGTTCGAAGATGGAGGCTCCCAGTACAGAGGCCCAGTGATGAGTTCTGGGGGGCTGGAGTGAGCACCTTCTGCAGGACCCGCTTGAGAAAAGTGAGAGAAACAGGAGACAAAGCTGCCCTCACTTCCTGGAGCACACAACAGGGGACACACTGGAGCACCGCAGGCTTCACTCAGTCCCTCTGATCATAGTCCAGGAGGTCTCTGATTCTGGTGGCACCAGACAGAACCATTCACTGGATCACCAAGGCAGAGTACACCATGGAAAGCATGTCCTGCCTGCATGACAGGAGGAGCACCCCGCTCCCCTGCCCCCCTGCCCAATATCTTGGCCCAGACAGTGGTGAGGTCTAGATCAAGCACATCCCAGAATGTGCGGTAGAACATCACAGCCACCCTGCATATGACCAGAGATTTGTCAGTGGGCATCAGATAGAGGGCTTTTGAAAATTCCACCAGAGTCAGAGGTTGCTCTAACCAGTCCCAGTCACCAGCACTGACCATAGGGAGTTCGTCCCACAGGACCCTGCAGGTGTCAGCATTGGTTGATTCCAGGGAGAAGGGGCTGGATCTCCACTGGTTCTGTAAGAGGGGTGATGTCCTCCACCAGGAGGCAGGTGATATGCTTTTTGGCACCCCTATCTCCAGGGCATAGAAGAAGAGGGAGCTGCGATCCATCTCCCGAAGGAGCTGGATGTGAGATTTAATAAAGGCATGCTGGGCCCGATCATTGTCCCATCATCTGAGCACAGATGTTAACAAGATTGAGGATCAGCCTCCCCCCCGACCCAAAGGTGCAGCAGATGTCCCCGCATGATACCAGCAACCCCCAGTACCTCAGGCCATAAGTCCAGGGTGGCCATCATAGGCAGTGGGTATCAAAGGCCGGGAAGGCTGAGCTTCCCCAAACAGCCTTGCGTAGCCCCACCCATGCTCCACCCCCACACCCTTTCCTGCTTCCCAGTACTGTGCTGCGGGGGGGGGCTCTTCCCCCAGTGGCTGGGGCCACAGTCTGGGGCTAATGGGGGCCAGCCTTCACTCCGGGGCTGGGGGCCGTACCGCCAGCCCACCACCCTGTACTCCAGGGCTGGGGGCACTCGGGCATCCCACAGTTGGGGGGGGGGGTGCTCTGGGTTTTGGCTGGAGGGGCGGGGCCTCAGGCAGAAGGTGCAGGTCGGGCCGGGGGCTAGCCTGCCTGAATCCAAGGTTCACCCACCACCAATGGTGACCATCCCACCTGAGAGCTCAGTGAGGTGGCTGAAGTACACCCCATCCCCCCACTCCAGCTGCCAGCTGGCTTTGGCAGCTAGATCTGTGTGAGTCTCTTGTAGGAAGATCGCAGAGTAACCCCTTGCCCAAAGGAAGGTGAGTACCTGGCACCTGTGGAGATTCACCTTACAGCCTGTAGTGTTAAGTGATGAGAATATGATAGGTTTCATTGGAGGGGATTGAGGCTCCTCATAGCCTGGAGTACCACCCATCCCTATGGAACCACACAGCAACCCATGGTTGATCTGGAAGGCAATCAGGCAATCACAATAGGTGTGGGCCTGCTGGTAGGCTGCAGCATCTTGTTTTATGGTCCTCTTTCCTTCCCCCATCAAGACCCTCGCCGCCTGGCAGACAAGATTAAAGCCCCCCATCACTGGAGAGTGAGCTGCACCTTCCCCCTGGAGCCCCGTATGTCTGTGCCTGGCACAGCTTGTCCCAACTGAGCTCACAGACTCCAGGTCATGTGCCAGCTGGGATCCATCAGTGGCCCTGCAGCCTTTGGGCAAGGGCATGGGTGCCCCTCCCTCAATGGTGGCATAGCCATCACATTGTCTGCCTTGGCCCCGACACAGGAGTTAGCAGCAGCAGCACAGCAGCCCTGGTGAAGCAAGGAAGGGAAATACAAATGCCCCCTCTCATGAGTCACCCCTGAGAAAGGGAAGATGACAACCTTGGGTGGCAGGATTATAGGAGGCGGAAGGGGAGTGGGGTTTGGGTCCCCAGCCACTGAGCCACTTCACTTCACCGGGAACAGGGGTTGAATGGACAGGTATAGGGGGCCCCTTTATGACACCAGGGTTGGGCACCATGATGGGCTTGGCCCCTGCAGCCTCAGCCTCAGGTTTGACAATGAGTGGGTCAGGACCTCCAAGGTGCTCTGGGAGCAACTGCCCCATCTCAGGAGGCAGTTGCCCCAGAAAGCTCTAAGCCCAGCTGTTTGGCACCAGCTGTCACCTTAAAGGGCTCAGCAGGCACAAGCTCACTGCCATCTGCAGCCCAGCAGGGGGCACCCCAGAGACTAAATTAGGAGTTACATCCTGGGCAGTAGACTAGGGAAGGGGAGGAAGAGGAGGGTGCACCATGATGAACTTGGTGCCCAGACCAAAGCCTACTGGCAAAGGGTCATCCTCCCCCTGGGCTACATGGGTAAGACCCAGAACCCCACTCTCCCGGAAGATTGCTTGGAGGTCCCCACCCCCTCAAAAAGGATCTTCCCCATTGGTGACTGCGGCCAGTTCCACCTAAGTGCCAACAGAAGGGACAGCTCAGCGGTTTGAGCATTGGCCTGCTAAACCCAGGGTTGTGAGTTCAATCCTTCAGGGGGCCATTTAGGGATCTGGGGCATAAATTGGGGATTGGTCCTGCTTTGAGCAGGGGGTTGGACTAGATGACCTCCTAAGGTCCCTTCCAACCCTGATATTCTAAGGTGGGAGGGCTCCCTGCAAGGCCTCCTCCATGAGGGTGGGGGTGTTTCCCCCCCCCGACTCCTCCACCTGCTGGACTTTTTCACGGGGCATGGAGGGAAGCCCAGAGGTGACCTCTCTACATGCCTTATAGCAAGAGGGAGGTGCTGTACCCATGACTTATGCTTGCCACGCTGGACCCCCTTCCCCATAATTAGTGCCTAGCCCTCAGTGGAGGTGCTGTTGGAGGGCTGGCCAGTAGGGGGTCAGTCCGTGGAGCAAAGGCAATGGGACCAGGGAGTGGGGGAATCAGGACTGGGTGCGGTTGTCTCCCCCTGATATGAACCCAGGTTTCCAGATGTAATGGCAACTCCTGCTTTCATGTACTCTGTCCAATGGGCTAGCAGCAGTGGGGTCCATTCACTCAACTAGATGTGATCCTGTCCCCTTCTCCCCCCACGCCCAAGCAGGATTGGTGGCTGGTGTAGGAGGGTGGGGTGGGACGTGTGTGGATAGGGGCACTAGCAGTGGCAGGGCTAGCACTCTCCCAGATCTCTGGGGTACCCTGGAACAGTCTCTCCAAACCTGCTCCAAAGCCCAGCAGTGGAATCACTAAGCCTCCCCCAACAACTAATGGACACAGTACAGGACACCCTGGTAGGGCACCAGAAAGGATCCCTCCAAATTCCCTCCCCATTACTCACCAACAGCTGAATGGTGACTTGCCAGCAGAACAAGAGGACATGACGCGTGGGGTCCTTACAGTCCCGTGGGAAGGGCTGATGGCAAAGACCAGCTTCCCCACAGTGGAAAGGGAAAGCAGATGAGCAACATGGGGGAGGAAGGGCAGAATGGAGATAAGGATCAACTGTACACCCAGGTCCTTCAGGAGCTTGAGGGGGGACAAAAAGGCCCCTACCAACAAGCCTTTCTCCACCACCTCCTGGGTGACAGCCTCTAATGCCAGGTAGAAGACAACCTTCCCATATACCAGGGAGGCCTTTGCTATGGCTGAGGGCCCCACCATCCATGCCACCACATGGACATAAGTTTTGACACAGGGCAAAGTGGCCACCATGAGGCACCGGATGCCATTCATGTTAAACGAGGAGGTGCTGGTGACAACAGTAGCAGCAGTGGTGGGTGAAGGGGCCACCACCGCTGGAGATGGGGCAACTAATGGGGCTGCAGGCACCTGGTGTACGATCTGGGAGCCAGAGAGCAAGCGGCCCCACAGCTGGTGGAAAGGACGACAGGGGATGGGGAGCCATGGTCAGTGGCAGTACCAGCTACCACCACAGAAGGAGCCTACCAGGCAGGGCTCCTGCACTTTTTCTTCTCCTGGCCCTATCTGCCAGTTGAGGGGGCTCCCTTCATGGTAGTAGGAGTCTTGGCAGCTGAGTCCCTTCCTGTCCCTGCTGCCACCACCCCACTAGGGGGCACTGATAGTACTAGCAGCAGTGTTGGCAGCCACAGACGTGGATGGGGGAGAAAGCTGAGATAGGGCAACAACAGTGATTGAAGATCCTCTCCCTCCGTCTCCTCTCATGGGTGAAGCTGCTGGAGCAGAAGCCTCACCCATGGTCAGGTTGGGGTCCACTATCGAGGCCAGGTACCAGGAGCAGCCAGCACAGGGAGGAGGGGTAGAAATGATAAGGGTGGGGGTAGGGAAAATGGAGGCTGTGCTCCCCCCCCCACCCCCGTTTCCACTAAGCTATATGTGAGGGAGGAGGGTGCAAAGAAAAGTTGGAGGGGTTAATGAAATGAAGCAAGGAGGATGTAGAGCACAATAGGCAGAGTTTGGGGGTGAGATGAGGGACAGCTGTAAGTGTTAGGATGTGCAGTGACTGGCAGATGAATAAAATGGTGGGGGGCAATCATAAGCAGTGGGAAAGCAGAGGTGCTTGGGGCAAGTGGGGCTGGAGATGCAGGGAGCCTCAATCTGTGCCTCAGCTCCCCATACCACCTCATGTTACAGGCTTGTTAGTGGTTTATAAATATTAACAAATTTATATTCCTAAAACACTATGGTTAGAGCTCCATAACAAAGCCAATGAAGAAATTAATAATTCTGTATTTGTTAAAAGGTTTGAATACTGTGCAGTAAATAAAAGAGAGCCATAACACTGAGTGATATGGCCAAGGCCACATTTTCAAGGATTAAAAGAAATATTGAACAGGTGGTCATTCTGTGAGCACCATCCATCTTGTGCACTGAATGAGGCAATAGTCTTGTAGGGAAAAAATGTATGTGAAAATGTGATTAAAGATGCATAATGGATACACACACGAGATTAATTAAGGTTGCACAGGCAACTTTAAGTATTAGGCAATGCCTAACTTTTGAGATCTTTGCTTTACAACCTTGAAGTTCCTCTAATGTAGTATTTTTGCATACAATAGAATGAAAGCAATGAACAAGCAGTACAAATTAAGTTGAGTGCCCTGTAGTTCCACAGTTTTGTAATAATTTTATTTTTCAGTTTGTCAAGTCTATCGCATTATGGTTTCTTGTCGCTTCTCGTGATAGAGGGAACTACGTTTTTAGGCCATATAGAAGAGGTATTTTAAAGGAAAAACATGCAAGGGGAGTGGCGGAGGAGTAGTGAACCAAGTCCGGGGCGGGGGTGGTGCAGGAATAGAGGCTACATGAAGTCCAGTAAGGGATTAGTTAGTTGCCCACCTTTGGTGGAACAAGGGGAAAGGGACATTTTACAGGCACATGGCAAAATACTATTTTGAATAGTATGTTACTCCATGAGTTCGCCCATTAATTTCACTGTATTTGACAGTGAAATCACTTAATTTCAATAGGACTATTACGGGTTTACAGTGTGACAATCAGGTCTTTGACAAATATAATTCTTTATGAAACACGGCACATTTCAGTAGGTCAATCTATTGTATTTATGAAAGGCTTATTTAGTTACAAGACATTATTTAGAGGATGTTACATGTAGAGAATCTATATAATTAATACAGTAAAGTGAATGAATAAGGGCTGGATTCTGATACCCCATGAGTAATCTCATTGAAAATTAAGGTTTACTCACACTGAATGAGAGTAAGGATCTAGTCACACTGAGTATCCAGAACAAATCTTTTAGGGACAGATTTTGTGTCAGATTTGTGCTATGAACCTCTGTTAAGTTAAAAACAAATGTTACTCAGTGCTACTATAGTCTCTTAGCATAAACCCCACTCACCAATATCTTTTATTATTTTTATAATCAGGGACATTTCTTCATGCCTATATTTGATGCATAATAAGTGAAAATTTATCTCCATTCTACAAGCCATGGAAATCTTTAGTCGTTTAATGGATTATCCACCTTACATTGCAAAAGTTGCACTGTAAGTTGCATGCCAGCATGGGATTTCTAATTACTTCATTCCAATGTTCAAAGTATCAGATACTTGCTCTGAAGTCTGGGACTTCAATTTATGTTTGTTGGTAAATACTAAAAATAAAAATCAAACATGGTTACTATCCAACAAGTCATTTGTTTGGCAACACATTAAAGGGCTGTATCTTCAACTGTTGCAATTCAGCATCTCTCTATTGAAGTTAATGACACTACTCTAATTTACACTACCTAAGGTTTGGCCTGATATGTTTAATATTTTTCATGGCTTATTTGGTTACATTTTTAAAGCAGTATTACAGAGATTCTTCATAATGCTGTAACCACAGTATTTTATAATGCTAACAGTCTTTCCTTATGGTTTAGATTGTGCAGTGGTGGAGCCTAGTTTTTGTGGTCTGATAATTAGAATAGGCTCTGCTCCTGGCTGTCCTACTAACTTGCTCTGTTACCTTAGACAAGCCACCAAACCTCTGTGCATTTATCATGTGTGTAAACTGTATAAAAATGCTTAATATCTACTTATCTGTAGTGAGCCCTTATCAAGTCAGGTATCAAGTTGATACCTTCCCCCTCCTACTCTCCTTCCTCTCTCCCAGCAATATTTTCTAAATAACATGATCTTGAGAATACCAGCACCTATTGCTGTAAGTTGTGCATATGTATTACAATAATTATTTAACATCTTATCTATCAGAATATGACTATTTTCCTATTCATTTCTTCCTCATTGTTTACCCGAAAAAGCATTTGCTATCACCCTGTTCCATTAGGCTCAGTAAAAGTGACTGACTTTCACCCCAGGTCTACCACCACCTCCTAAATCCTGTTCATTATGTTTTGCTATCGAGGCCCTTCATTCCCTTCTTCCTGAGCACTCTGATTTGTTGGGTTCATGTCATCATTAGTACCAGCCTCCCTCTAGGAGAAAGATATTGTACATCTTATGGCTGTTTTATGAACCAGGCAACTTACCAGGAACAACTTGTTAAACATTTTGGGGGCATATTGCCTCCACTCTGATGCAGAGACTCCTGAAGCTTTTTTTGAGAAGACCAAATGCTCTGACTGTTCAAGCACCTCACAAGCATGCTCTCAGAACTGCTAGAAGGTTTATGATGGGTGAAGAACCAAGTTCTTTAGAAGATATGTCTCCTGAGAGAGGTGCAAAATACTAGCTAGCATATGCTTTCTACCATTATCATGAATACATGTGGTCTTGTTTAAATCTGTACAGTCTGGATATTAGTAGTCTTTGCTATTCACTCTATTTTGGAACAGTATTGGTATGGCTGATCTACTGAAGATATAGGAGTCATGGCAAAACCAAAGGAATCTTGCTACAAACACCATTACACTAACCTCAGGTTGGTCGGTCGTCCTCCCCGAGTGCCTCCTCCTCCAGAAGGCAGCTTTGTCTCTCCTAGGAGCTCTCCAAGGTATCTGGCTTATATGCACTATGGCATGCCAAGCACTGATGGAAAGTATGCTAACTCCAGAGTTCCTGCACAACTTTTGTCACTGTCTTCTTGATTCACTCAGCAACCAAACAAGTGAGACCCCCAGCACAACTGCAAACAGATTCCAAAAATCACCTAGGTATCTAAACATGTGCTCCCCGGCTGGGACTCGGCACAACAGTTGTCTTAACCATGTATAAGCATTTGAAAATTCCAGCCTAAGTGTCTTAACTAAAGTTCCAAAGGAAGTCTATGCCAGCGCTACATATTAAACCCAGGGCTCCTGACCCCCAGACTAGCGCCTTAATCATCAAGGGCAGTTGCTGAAGCAATGATGATCTATCAGATCTGCAAACAAAAATAGGTAATTAAAAATAGTTACTCTGATTTGTACATGTATTTGGACTGGGGTTGCAAATTGCTGTTAGAATTCAATTCTGCAATTGAAAATATTACAAGCAGAAGTGTCATTTGTCAAGAGGGAGGCTGAGCCTTTTGAAAATCTGATCTAAGTGTTTGCTCAGTTTTCAGTTTATTTAAAGCACAATGGCAATCAACTATTTTTGCAACAAATATTTTTACACATTTTTCTCTCCCCACTCACCTTCTCCCAGAATAGCAAAATTACCATATCAGTTACCAGCTCTATAGTATTGTGAGTTGAGATCTTAAATTACATTTTTTAAAAGCCTTACTGCTAAATGTTAAGCTTTAGCCTTTCCCCACACGTATATATCTAAAACGGATCTGTTAGATTAAAATTGTTCAGGACACTAATCCATAATTTACATTACTCCCTTTGGGGTATTTGTGTTGGGAGCAGTGTAGAAATGAGCAAGTTATTTTGTTTAGACAGTTCAGCGTTCACACACACCCCCTCAGAATACCTTAATAAAGACAGAGGCATCTGGAAAACAGACCCTCCCCCACCCCTTTTTAAAAAAGGTTTTAAGGTCAGTTCTGTCAGGCTTAAACTTCCAGTATCCAGACTTTTTGTTGGTTTATTTCACAGCTTTAATTAGGTTTGAACATAAGAGGAAGGGAACAGAATATTGGGTGTTAGTGTATAAAAAGGAAAATATTTTCCCCCTTCAGAATATAAATAACTATACAAAAATTGTGTAAAAACCAATATAGTTCTAGTAGAAGAGGAGAAAGTGTAATTTTATGATTCAAGTCAATTATCAGGGATACAATCAGTTTGGCAAATTAGTGCGAGACCTTGGGAAAATTCTATTCTATTTATAGAAGAGCTCCAGAGCGAATTCTGCTCTTTTATATTAACTAGCAACATTACAAGTGCAGAACAAGCACTTTGTAGGATCTATGGCACTTGGCAGGAAATGAGAATTGGTTCGAAGCCAAGGAAATGGCAGCAGAAGTGCTGCTGCTGCGGAAGAAAGACAAATAGTGAAAAGGAGATGTGCAACAAACATGAGAAGCAGCTCAAGGGAATTGTGACCCAAAGCATGTGCAAAGGGCAGGATGTGATGGAGAAGAGGTTAAACTGGGCATATATTTGTGCAGTCTTCTGGAAATAGCAACATGCAGCCAAACAATTACAATATATTCATATAAGCAAGAAACAGTTCTTATGGGAGAAGTGTTAGGAGATTTGTCAATATTTACTTCATGGTATTTGAAAACAATTTTACCCACAGATATGGATGTGGGGGGGTGTCTCTCTCACTATCAGTCCATGAAATTCTGTCTAGTGGGGGTAGTTTTTCTGGAACCGAAATGAAGTGGTGTGTTAGTGCCTAAGTTGTAAGAAGATGTCGGAACTGTGGAGTCCTGCATGCACAGGGCCTCAGTGTCAAAGGACCAGCCCTATCCCCGCAAGCCTTGGATTGATTAAGAAGCAGACAGAGAGGGGAGCTGACCACAGAAGGCTAAAGGACTGGGAAGAAATCAGCTTTTTTCTGCCAGCCCACTTATCACAAGAGGATTGGAATGCTACTTCAGTGCAAGAACTCTGCCCTGCAGAGCTCTTGGGGACAGGGTGGTTACAGGCTACTTGGTTGGTTCTCAGCCAATTGGCTGGCACAGCAATAAGGCTGGAGAGAGGAGACATCCAGTTTACGCAAGAATACGTGCTTACAACCTCTGGGAGGAGGCCCGGGGTTAGTGGAATAACCATAGAGAGCAGGTTGGGGCACATTTGCAGCCTGTCTGGAAGACCAACCCAGATGCAGCAGAGGATCCCGGACCAGCATGGCAACTGCAGGTGTGGACACCAGGCAACCTAGCAGACACTGATTGTGGAAGGGATCTGGGCCTACTGTGGAAAAAACAAGGTTATCTCGGCTCATATACAAAGCTATGGGATCCATTTAATGAACATGGAGTACCCTCACCACAGGAACTAAAGTTATTTCCTACACATTTCCTCAGGCCTTAGCCTATTGAGTAGAATTGTACAAAAAGCAGAGGCCCATGTTTAGTGTCAACTTATTTTCCAACTTTGCTGAATTTCCTTTGAATTTTTAAGTCCCTGAAAAACAAAAATTGACATGAAACCAGGCAGAATTTAGCAAATCCAGGAAAACACATTGACTGTCACATGGCTTACTATAGCGAAGCAATGACTCACTGGCACAGCACCTCCTGCTGGTCATCTTGGGAATTAGCTCGTTCCAGCCTTCAGAGCACCCTCTACCAGCAGGTGTCTCGCCTGCCTCAGGCCCCGTGTCCCTCCTGGACCCCGATGCCCTTTTCCTCAGGGTTCTGTCCCAGCAGTACCCCCACACTCTGGGTCTCCCCTCCCAGGGGAACCCCCAACCCTCTAAACCCACCTTGCCTCTGTGGCTACTGCCAGTCATCATCTAGCCCCCTTTCACTGGGGCAGACTACAGTCTGTAATGGCCACTCATCACTGGCAAGGTCCCCTGCTGCCTTTGCCTATCCCCAGGCTGCCCCAGTACCTTTTTAGGCCTTTAACAAGGCCTGCAGCATAGGGGTTTACCAGGCTGGAGCTCCCCAGCTCCCTTTGGCCTTCCCCAGCACTGCTCCACTTCAGGTACCTTGCTCCGAGGCAGCTAGCCCTCCCCACTCTAGGGCTAGAGTGAGACTCCTTCAGCTCCTGGCCCCCAGCCCTCTTATCAGGGCCAGCTGAGCCCTAATTGAGCTGGCCACACCTGTAGTCAGCTACTCACTCAGGTGCTTTCACTCCTTTTCCCAGCTTCAGCCCTCTCCAGGGCTGCTTTCAACCCCTGTTCTGCGGGAGTGGGGCAGTCGCCCCACTACACTTACATTCCTCACTATAAACCAGCCCAAACTCAGTTTTGGAAACTTTACTTTTAAGATTGTGAACCTCATCTGGTTTCATCACACAGCTCTGCTGTTGGACACAAATCAGTAGTATAGCTACTATTGGCAAAGCAGTAACCCTAACATGCCACCTATCATTGACACTGCTGGTGTCTGCAGAACTCAAGTCAGCCAGGCCAAATGTGGAGCCCAATTTAAATTGTGCTGACACTAAATGGATGTCATATCATTATTACTATTATAAATTGGCAGAGGAAACAATCATTCTTTACCAAAGAGGGGAAATAGCTTCTGTAGTTGCCAAGATGTATACAGACTTCTGCTTTCAACTGGTCCTTCACAAAACTGCACATCAGGTGATGAATTCGACAGACCATATCAAAATCTTTAAAACATCCTTCTCCTCAAGCTTTAAGAAGCAACTGAGTTAATCAAGATGGAGAACTGCATACTGCTTTGCCATGACAGCAGCATCCAGGAAACTCTCCTAATGTTATGTTCTTTTTGCCACTAGAAGAAATCCTATACTTACTGAATGGTCACAGTGTACTTGGCGCTGTTAAAAACACACACACACGAAACCCAAAAGGCATGAGTCCTGCTCCGTTGATTTTACAATCTAGAGACCCAATCCTCCAAATACCCATCTACATTAGTAACTTTATTGACCTGAGTTCACACATGCATGTTTCCAGCATCAGGACCCAATCAGACTCATGCGATGTACTTCAAATACGATACTCTGGCACAATTCTGAAGCAGTACAGATATTCTGGGGGAAACATTGGTCTACAATTTTTGAGAAGTCGTCTGCTTCAGAGATAAAATGTGCTATTTAGTATGTATTTAAGTTTTTACATTTTATGTCTATGTATATTGTGTAGATAGTAGAGTTTTAATCATAAATTGTAAACCTAGGTCTTTTCATGTGTTTATGGTTGCTTTACATGATACTATTTCACCTGTCCTGTTTATGTAACACTTTAAAAATCAGCAAAGGGGTTATATAAATGAAATTTATTATGAAACAAAAGGCAAAAAACTATTATGTACATAGTTTAGTCCTATTCAGTGTCTACTCGGCGCTTCTTGGCTTGTCTCTTGTATTCATTAAATGGAGCATCTCTTGTCACTGTCCAGCAATAGTCTGAAAGCATTGATGGGCTCCATTTGCCCTGATAGTGTTTCTTCATTGTTGCAATGTCCTGGTGAAATCGCTCGCCGTGCTCATCGCTCACTGCTCTGCAGTTCGGTGGAAAAAAATCTAGATGAGAGTGCAAAAAATGTATCTTTAGTGACATGTTGCAACCAAGGCTTTTGTATGCCTTGAGGAGGTTTTCCACCAACAAATTGTAGTTGTCTGCCTTGTTGTTTCCAAGAAAATGTATTGCCACTAACTGGAAGGCTTTCCATGCCTTTTTTTCCTTGCCACGCAGTGCATGGTCAAATGCATCATCTCGAAGAAGTTCATGAATCTCAGGACCAACAAAGACACCTTCCTTTATCTTAGCTTCACTTAACCTTGGAAATTTTCCACGGAGGTACTTGAAAGCTGCTTGTGTTTTGTCAATGGCCTTGACAAAGTTCTTCATCAGACCCAGCTTGATGTGTAAGGGTGGTAACAAAATCTTCCTTGATTCAACAAGTGGTGGATGCTGAACACTTTTCCTCCCAGGTTCCAATGACTGTCGGAGTGGCCAATCTTTCTTGATGTAGTGGGAATCTCTTGCACGACTATCCCATTCGCAGAGAAAACAGCAGTACTTTGTGTATCCAGTCTGCAGACCAAGCAAGAGAGCAACAACCTTCAAATCGCCACAAAGCTGCCACTGATGTTGGTCATAGTTTATGCACCTCAAAAGTTGTTTCATGTTGTCATAGGTTTCCTTCATATGGACTGCATGACCAACTGGAATTGATGGCAAAACATTGCCATTCTGCAGTAAAACAGCTTTAAGACTCATCTTCGATGAATCAATGAACAGTCTCCACTCATCTGGATCGTGAACGATTTTGAGGGCTGCCATCACACCATCGATGTTGTTGCAGGCTACAAGATCACCTTCCATGAAGAAGAATGGGACAAGATCCTTTTGACGGTCACGGAACATGGAAACCCTAACATCACCTGCCAGGAGATTCCACTGCTGTAGTCTGGAGCCCAAAAGCTCTGCCTTACTTTTGGGTAGTTCCAAATCCCTGACAAGGTCATTCAGTTCACCTTGTGTTATGAGGTGTGGTTCAGAGGAGGAGGATGGGAGAAAATGTGGGTCCTGTTACATTGATGGTTCAGGACCAGAAGTTTCATCCTCTTCCTCTTCCTCGTCTGACTCAAGTGAGAATGATTCTGGTGCATCAGGAACCGGCAGTCCTTCTCCGTGGGATACTGGGCGTATAGCTGATGGAATGTTTGGATAATGCACAGTCCACTTTTTCTTCTTTGACACACCTTTCCCAACTGGAGGCACCATGCAGAAGTAACAATTGCTGGTATGATCTGTTGGCTCTCTCCAAAACATTGGCACTGCAAAAGGCATAGATTTCCTTTTCCTGTTCAACCACTGGCGAAGATCTGTTGCACAAGTGTTGCAGCAAATGTGTGGGGCCCACCTCTTGTTCTGATTTCCAATTTTGCAGCTAAAAGAAAAGTGATAGGCTTTCTTAAACATAGTGGTTATACCGCGCTTTTGTGATGCAAAAGTCACTTCACCACAAACATAGCAGAAGTTATCTGCACTGTTCACACAAGTACGAGGCATCTCTGCTCACTTTGGCTAAACAGAAATGTGTCCCTTTGCAAAATCAAACACTGACAAATAAGAGAGCACGACACTGTATGATTTCTAGAGCTGATATAGGGCAATTTGTTCAGCAGAGTGATGTAAGCTTCGTTATGATTGCATCATCCATGACTTCTAGGAATAACATGATGCAATTCATATCATGTATGACGCAATACCAGCTTCAGATTGCATCATTCATTGTTTTGCCTAAAAAGCAAGTACTGTCCAAACCCAGTCATAGATTTATTCATAGATCCAGTCAAAGATGTATTTTAGTCATTTCTGGTTTAAATTGAGATCCCTTCCCTTTATAACTCACTTATCCTCCGCCATTCCCAAGTCAAGGGTCGTATATACTGACCCAATAGCATGTCTTGAAAACTAGAGCCAATCAACAATTTTAAGCATCATTTTCGTTCTCAGTGACCCAGAATTAGTAAAGTTTGACTACATTTATTTCAGAGGTATTTTGGCTGTAGAGCAGTGAAATCACAGATGAAGGCCTGCATTCTATAAGTGTGTTATAAGAAAGGATGTGTGGCCATGATTCAGCAAAGGCCTTAAGCACATGCTTAATTTTAAACTCTCTTTGAAACATGTGCACTGACTTCAGTGGACCTTAAGCATGTGCTTAAATCTAAGAATGTCCTTAAAGATTATGCTGAATTGGCGCCCTTAATGAACAGAAATATTCTTAAGCCAAGGGGCAGTAAGGAAGGACAGGAGTTGGAGGATACAAAAATAGCTGAGAGAGGCTGTTAGGAGTGTTGAGAAAATGCAAACAGTTGCAGGAGTCATATGGAAGAAATCATGGAGATGGCTGTGAAAGAACTAATTGCGCAATGGAACAATGCTATAAAAGGCTGCATCAGTAGGGAGGGGCAGATTGATCCAAGGCCTTCAAGATGTAGATAAAGTTTGAACCTGATGCAGGGGGAAGAAAGAGTCAGTGGTAGGATTCAAAGAAGAGAGAAATGGTCAGATTGACAGGGTAAGTTCATGATCTTCCCAGTTACATTTTGTATGGAATTTGAATCCTTTCTATACCAATTGTCCCTTAGGGCATGAATAAGGCTTTACCATCCCTATCTGTCCTGGACCACTCTTTGCATGTTCTGTGTTAAGTCCCAGAAGTTTTCTTTCTCTAAGTACTGTCCAACTGAAGGATTCTTTTGGTTGGCCTCTTTTATAGTGTTCCTCCAGCTGCCCAATGGCATGCCTGCCAAGGCAGATATTCTGGCTTCATTATGTCCCAGTGTAACCCACACACCTCCTGGGTGTGGTGTTCTGTTCCATCTCGGGGAGCGGAGGAAGACAGAGAGAAAAAAAATATGAGTCTGCTCTACAGCCTTAGCTAGCAGGCAGTTGGCTTTTAGCTCATGTGGTAGAGGCTCATGCACTAAGCTCCAGAGGGCCTCAGTTCAATCTTGCCCGGCGCCGACTGGGTTCTGTCGGTGTTACACCAGCAACGTCCATTTTCTCTTCTGCATAACTTTGGAGACAAGGGTTGTTGAACTCTGACGAATCTTGGCATTTATTATAAATTCATTCCATTTAATACTTGGAAAGCATTTAGATGTCTATAAATTTGGTGGATTTACAGCTTTCACATCCCTATATTAAAGTGGAAACAACATGTGAGTTAAAAGATTTGTTGTTTGGTCTTTCAGTTGTAGATTGTCAATTACCAAATCTTGTTTAAACTGGTGGATGCACCTGCCTCTTGCTAATTCATTAAATCATTCCCTCTGGATAATCCCATTAGCTTGCATATTACTACTAAAGTATGTGAATTGACTCACCTCTTTTATTCCTCTGCTTCTAACATAATGCTTAAGTTAGGCGTTGCTTGGGTTCTCATTAGATTTGTTTTTTAATAACTAATTATTAACCCCTTTTTTGCAATGCTGGACAATCTTTTGGTCTTTGCTTGATGTTGAACTATCACTTAGAAGAGCTATGTCATCAGCAAAATCTAAAAATGTTATATACTAGTAAACCTTGTGATGCCTGTTATATCCATCTACACTCATAACAAAAATCAGTGGCAACACCAAACAGGAGAGGTGAGCAAATGCATCCTTCTTGGATACCAGTGTTTGTTAAACCATTTGCCCAAGCACGCGTTACTTTAATTGTGCAAGCTGCATCTAGATATAAAGCCTTGAGGATTATTTTTGTTGACATTCCGTAACACTTCAAGATGTTCAAGAATAAATCATGGAGGCTGTCAAATGCTTCCTTAAAAATCGACAAAGATTATGAAGAGTGGATTTTGCCATTTGATCAGAGGTGTCGGCATTCTTCTTTCCCTGGGGGTGCTCAACCCCAGCTCAGCCCCATGCCCTGCCCCCATTTCACCCCTTCACCCAAAAGCCCACCCCATCCCACCTCTTCCCACTCAGTTCCGCCCCCTCCCCAAATGTTCCTGCTCCTCCCCCTCCCCACAGCACCTCCTACATGCTGCAGAACAGCTGATCACTGGGTGAGGGGGGAGGCGCTGGAGAGGAGGGAAGGAGGGAGGGAGGGAGCTGGCTACCGTTAGGTGCTAAGTATCCACTATTTTTTTCCGTGGGTGCTCCAGCCCTGGAGCACAGACAGAGTCAGTGCTTATGCATTTGATGCTGTCTTTGATTATTATGCTTAGGTTGAAAACCTCTTAGACATGATCTTCCAGGTTGAAATTCAGCCTGCTCTTCACTTAGGTAGAATAAAGAAAGCTCTTAAGGTAAAGCTAAGATGATACTGCAGAAGACTTTGCCTAACACTGGAAGGAGTGTAACAGCTCCCCAGATCATTGCAGTTCCTTAGGTCACATCTCTGGTATTTTGATATATGCCATTTTTTCATTGTTCTAGAGGCGCTTTCTGGTCCCATAATTTGAAAAGTTTGGGGATTACAGCAATGGTCTCATCACAGGCTTTCAACATCTTCCCAGTGGCTTGCAACTGCAGCTTTCCTTGGTTAGCTTTATTGTGTCTCTCACTTTTGTTTGTGACAAGAGATGTCACATCTAGTTGTGTGTGTCTAATTTAGTCAATAGTTGCTAGGACGGTTGAAAATACTCTGCAGATCATTATTCATTCTGTTACTAAGGCCTTTCCTCGTCTATCTGTAACAGGCCTGCCAGCTCACGTAAACTTGCCAGTTAGTAAAAAGCTATCTACTCAACAATGTTCTATCACCTCTTTCAGCAGCTGCTTTAGCTCCTTTGGTGATGATATCCATTTTTTTCTCATCTCTTCTTGCACTGCTTTTTACTGCTTTGCCCTGTGTTTTATACATATTTTTTGCTATTGCTTTTTCTGTAGGTGTTTTTGAGAAAAATATTGGCCTTGGCTGGTGTTACATGCTGCTGAGAATAGTGGCTCACAGCTCTGTGTTACCTCTCTGTCTCAGCAAGAGTGAGCTATGCTGGTGATTAGACTGTGTCAGATTCCGGCCATACCAGTCTATCTTTCTTCCCAGCAAACTCTTTGCAGGTAACAATGAACTCCAGCCCCTTAGCTCCTCAGAGATGTCTCTCTGCAGTACAAAGCTCCTATCAATTTACATTCACTGTGCCTTTTAAGAAGCCAATACATTTCAACTCAATTTAACACTTATTTAAAGCACAGCACTGAACTAGTTTATAGTAAAAACAAGTTTATTAACAGGAGGACATAGGGTAAGTGATACCAAGAAGGAGGAATAAAGATAGAAATGGTTAAACAAAAGTAAAACACTCTCCTAAGATGAAAAGTTAATCAGCTATTATTCTTGTTCAGCATGGTTTCCCTATTCACAGCAATTTCTCCAGCTTGACTGGCTGTTCCAGCCAGGATCCACCCTTACAACATCAAAATGCTTGTTTCTTTGTTCACTCAAGAGATGGATACCCTCAAAGTCTTTCAACAGTTCCTTATATTCCCCAAAGTTTATCTTTGACTTCGGAGTCAGGAAGCCATCCTGCGGGCTCAGCTTGACTCTTCTTGCTGAGTACCCCAGGGAGCTGAAGCCATATTGATTTCACAGTCTCCTATGATTTTACAATGCAAATGCCCTTCCTGCAATCTCCTGCAAATGAATAGTCCATTGTCCATGTCTCTGGTCAGACCTGACTCAGTTCACCATTGAGACAGGTGTTCCTCTTCCCTTTTCTCTGGGGAAAATTTTTGCTTCTTTTTAGTCTCCAAAACATCTCAAAGTATCCATAGTTTCACCTAGTGTTGTTACAGACATTTCACAGTGATTAATGACCAGTGTATTATTAGTTTTCAAATGATATATTACATGGCACCTTTTAAATAAAAGCATGTGAGGTGTAATGAGCTAATCAGGCTAGCTGAGTTTTACTGTTACATACCTGGAAAACCCTTGCCATTTTGCATGTGGGTGCTCCGAGGTCACAGGTTTCCTTTCTTCCACACAGTTCCACATAACTTCACTTATCCAGACTTTAGATTTGTTAGTCTGGAAACCAAACTACAGGTATTGCAGCATCTGTGATACTGAGACACAGGAAGGGCCAAGTCATGTTAATGTTGACTTCTTATTGTGGATTTAAGTCCTGAAATCAATTCGTTTTTTAAAAATCGCTGCTGTAATGTTTTGTCTGCTAGCCTTTTGCTGTCAATTTTCTTGATGCTTTTTGGGCTGTGTTTTTGGAGTTTGATCTTCAGTCTTGCCACACAAATTGTGGTCACTTCCCATATCAACTCCATTTGCTCTGATATCCTGGTGAGTTGATCTAAACAAAACAGACATCTTGCTTCTGACAAATTCTGCCTATACAAAGAACAGACAATTTAACTACTAGCTCCCCATTTGTCACCTTGATCACAGCATCAGTATGGCACCTGTGAAAATGCATATACAGTAGATTCATCTTATTAGCAATCCCTCAGTTGCAAGCAAAAAGTTGTCATTAGCTAGCAGTTACTAATAAATGGAAAACAGGTTTGCAAGGCAGCAGCCAGGGAAGGAAGTGCTGGGACATGCCTTCCCTGGCTGCAGCCCTGCAAACCTGCCTGCAAACAGGGCAGCAGTGGGAAGGGGGGCTGCAGCCTGGATACCAGGGCTTTCTATGGAAAGCAAGGGTTCTGTGAGCCTATGGGGCTGCACCGAACGTCTCCCTGCTCTGTAGAGTTTGGGGCTCATCATGTCCCAGTGTTTCCTTCCTTGTGTGCAGTCCTCCACCAGGGCACAGCCAGGATAATGCAGGGAGCGGTACCATGCAGCCCTGACTGCTGCCCTCTTCCCCACTACTGCCTTGCCCACAGCCTCCTCTCCCAGTCCCGCCCCTTATCTCCAGTATGCAGGCAGGTTGCTAGGGTGCAGCCCTAGACAGAAGCATTAGGATGGGCTGAGCATTGGCTGCAGCACCACAAGGCGCATTCCATTGCTGTTAATGGGATGGGACTGGTTCCCAGCAAAATGTTGCCATTAAGTGGAAGTTACTAGTATCAGGATTGCTATGAAGCAGAATCTATTGTATGTAGCTGATGTCAAAGCATCCAAAGTGCAACATATGTTTGAACAAAATGCATAAGTGACAATACAAAAATCAACACAAGCAAAATCAATACTATGTGTAAAACAATCACACCCTTAAAAGCAACCTCCATTCATGTATTAGAAATAAGCCATCTAGAATTTTTTGTTTTGTGCAGGTCATTGCTCATCTGGATGGGTGTTCTTTAGCTCTAAGAATTTTTTTAAAAATGTAAAGGTTAGTGGATCAATGTGTAAATTAAAAATTGGTATGCATTTCTCAGTTTCATCCTGGTGACTGAGCTCACTTTGAATAATGAATTAATTGCGGTAAATTGGAAAAGGCATAATCATGGTTTAAACCCATAATGCTGCATACATGAGGAGTGAAACAAATCTGCAGGTCACCGTTACTGCTGGGCATCGCCACTTGCTAAGGCTTCGCAAGGCAAGAGGCAGTAGCAGCTATTTTATGTGTCTTGTTGAGCCATCTTGTTGGGATGGTGCTGAGTTGGTGTGGCCATACTGAACGAATGGTGAGAACATGGCTTGACATGACTGAACTTGTGAAAGAGGATTCTGGGAGCAATATCCTTCTCTTAGCATCAGGGAGATGGCAGAGATGAAACTGACTGGCTCCATGCTGCATGTATGATCAGTACTGATCTTTGAGTCAGCAACTATGTCCACTTGAAAGCAAACAACACGTGTAGAATATTGTGAGTGGAGCATGGGCTGACCGGGGCATCTCAACCCCGTTGAAGGACATCACGCTGGGGGCTGAAGTGAAAGATTGAGAAGGGAGTGACTGTAGGGTAATGTTCAGGTGGCACCACTCTGCAGTCTCCTCCTAAAGAATTAATTAGGTAAAAGTTAGTAGCCACATGCCCACTGGGCATGCTTTTAAAACATGTGACTGCTTTGAGGAAAAAGAGTATAAAAAACAAGCAAATTCAATTACTGTTGGGGGGATTCCTTAATTAGCACTTAAAGAAGCAACAGGGGCACTAGCCCCCTGGTTCCAACACATGTCAGGCTGGGATGGCCACAGACTCGAGTTGTGGTGCCAAGGATGTCACACTGACACATGCCAATATTCATTTGTAGAGCAGCAGGCCATATGTGGTGTCCTCCAGATTTGATTGCTAGATAAAATACCAACAGCTGTGGTAGCTCCAGATGCTTTTTGTAGATGTCTCCTTCCAAGTAACCCAGAGAATGGGCAGCTGCCCAATTATCAAATATGGTGGTGTCATGTTCCAATACCTGTAGATATACAGCAAAGGAAGTGTCTTCAGTCTATGCACTTTTAATTCAAAAAGGCATTTTATTCACCTTTTTAAACTTAGCTTGTTGCACAGATTAAGCAATTGTCACAGTACCGTTTCATTTATTTATGAATGGAGATATGCCAATCTCCTAGAACTGGAAAGACCTTGAAAGGTCATCGAGTCCAGTCTCCTGCCTTCACTAGCAGGAACAAGTACTGTCCCCTGACAGATTTTTTGCCCCAGATCCCTAAATGGCCCCCTCAAGAATTGAACTCACAACCCTGGGTTTAGCAGGCCAATGCTCAAACCACTGAGCCAATGCTCAAACTACTGGCCACCAACCTAGTTTTCAATGTTTGCATGGTTTTATCAGTTCCCCTTGATATCCTCCTGAGAGGATATCATGTGCCAAATATAAATCTGATCTTTACAAAATTTGCTCTGGACCACCCATAGTACTTCTTTATTCTCTCTATACATGACTAAGCAACTCTCCATTCCTAAGGTTAATTTTGGTTTACAAGGTTTTTAAGGGCAAGTCCTGTGACAATTCCTTCCCTGCCTGCACCTGTTTCATTACTTCTGACAACACTGCATTCTGCTTCTGCAGTGCTTGCAAATCAGGTATGGTCTCTGCAGCAATCAGAATCGTATGTGAGGACAGTCCATCATGCCTCCTCCCCACCTCCCATTGGGCACCTGTTGAGTAAGAGAGTGAGCTACAGACTTTTCATACTAAAAGTGCTCCATCCTTCACTATGATTTTTAACCTTCAAAATGAAGGAAGTGGGGGGCACAGGCAAGAAAGACTATATGATAGTAGGGATGCATAAGCTAGTGGGGAGCTTGCAGTAGTAAAATTATGAGAATGCCATAAAGGAAGGAATTCCATAAGGGTATTAAAAACCCATGCAGAATCAGAGGGGAAAAGAAAGGGGAGGGTAGAAGGAGTGAATCATTACAATACACAAGCCACAGCAGTAAGTTCAGCATATTGAGCTAAGTGAGGGGATACAGGAGAGAGAGAGGAAGAGAGATGGGTCAAACAGAGAAAGGACTGGAATGGTCTGTAAAAATAAAATATATTAGAGAAGGGAGGTCAAGGCTGGAAAGACTGAGGTAGTGAGGCTGGGGAGGCAGGCAAAGGTAGGTCCTCAGTCGGTCTTTGCCTTCCTAACTTTTCACCTTTCTCCTGGTTGCATCTATTTTGATATCTTCCTAGTATCCCTTTTATTTCTTCTAAATTATGAACAAGAGATTTGAGGGTACTTACACTCAATACTTTTTAAAAATTCTTTATTTTGTTCTTCTAGTTTTAATCCTTCCTTTAATTATTTCATTTGCTTACTCATCTGTGCTACCTTATTATTAAGGGCCATGCAGGCCATATGGAATCCCCTGAACTGCTTTTGATTCTCCTTTCCTTTCTTACCTTTGTCTTATCTTGCCTGTACGACTTATAAATATAAGTCCTTGGATCCTTTTTGTGTCGTGTCCAGCAAAAAGGAAGCACATCCATATTCCATTACATATTAAATGTTTAAAATGCTTGAGCGGTTCTTTATTTTCTGTCAGCATTATAGAGGTTTCACCTATAAAAGTGTTCTGCTATAATCGGTCTTTAAACAATTACACAGCCTTGCTGCTAGCGTATGCTGTACACGGTAGACTGTTAGCCATCGAAGTCTTATCTCCATACTGCTATCACCTATTACTGCTAACCGGGCTACAGTCTCTGTTAAGTGGTTTGATTGATATGGGCTATCTGGGGTGCCAATTTGTTAGCTATTGGGGTTAGGTACAAAGTGAGTCAGATATCCAGGGTCAATTAATTAAAGGTCAGCAGAATACATAACTACTTAGCACCTAGTTAACTATTTTATGCTAATAATCCCTGCTGCAGCCATCACCGGTGGTGGTCCTATAGAACCCCCGCAAGATTTTGTGGCTCCTCAATCCATGAGAGTGGTAATGGGACTCTTTTTGAAAAACAAAATTATTTTTCCCCACCAGTTTTTGCATGATTTACACAAAACAACTGATTACTCCTAAAAGATTAGAGCATCAACAAGCCATTTGAAAATTTGAGATCCTTTTCATATGAAGTTTCGCACACATTAAAGTTAGTGTCATTATCATGTGACAAAGTGCACATAAGAATTTTGAAAAAGCTTCTCCAGGAAGAGACGAAAGTGGTGGCCCTTCAAAAGTCAGTCTATTTGTTTTACTGTAGTATCTATGACCTCTCATTATGGACTAAGACCCCATTGTAGTGAAATAAACTCCAAGCTGAAAGCAAGGAGACCTTGAGTGCTAGTTTCATCTGTGCCTCTGACTGAATCTTAAACCTTATATTTGCACTTAACTAAATGTTTGTAAAGTACTATGTAAGTCAGTAAACATAAGCAGTCCCATATTACAGAAGGAAATTTGACCCTTAACCTTTCTAAGGGTCAGATTTCTAAAAGTAGCCTTGAATTTTAGATGCCTTAGTTTTGGATGCCCATCTTTAGATACCTACGGCTTGATTATAAAGGGTGCTCTTACTGACTACTTTTTGAGTTGGGGGTACTCAATACTTCTGAAAAATCAGGCCCTTAGAAACTTAGAGTTCAGAGATGGCAAACTTCAGTCGATTGTCAATAACCATTTCTTCTGGAATGCCAGAACAAGAAAAGATGCTTGAACTTTCCTAGATTTGAAGATATTAGTCACAGGAAATAATGGCTACTGGATAGAGTATGTCCCTGTTCTGTACACAGGTCTGGTGTTATTCTTTCCCAAGGCCTAACAGCTAATGCTGTGGGTAAGAGCTTTGAGCTGTGTGTGACAGTCTGTATCTCTTTTTACAGGACTATGATACATTTCATACAAAGTATGCCTTATGAGGTATCATTTGAAAACTCAATTTGCTGATCATTATAGTCCTGAAAAAGTGTGTGGCAACACTGTATGAAAAGATATAAGATTATAATGTATGATATTACTGAGCCATGTTCCAAGTCTAGAGCGCAGTCACAAACCAGTTCCCACGAGACAAAAGGCTAGCCAACACCTCAGCTAGGGTGACCAGACATCCCGATAAAATTGGGACCGTCCCGATTTTTGAGCATGTGTCCCGCGTCCCGACCGATGGTCGGTCGGGACGCCTTTTGTCCCGATTTTCAGTTGTTTTTGGTTTTTTGGCTCCACAGCTTCTGGTGGAGGCTCTTCCGTTTCCGGCGGCCCCGGAGAGAAGTCCCAGAGAGAAGCACTCGGGAGTGCCCAGAGGATTCCGGAGGCAGATGCTTTTTTCTTTTCTTTTTTGCTCAACAACTTTGAGCCTCTTCCGTTTTGTTTTGTTTTTGGTGAAAAGTCACCTCAGCTAGGTGTCAACAAAATCAAATGGACTATCATCTGGTTAACTGGCCATTCTTTGGCAGGAAAGAGGATGTGGGAGAAAATCTATATCTTGACAAAGACAGCGGGGGGTTCCCATCCACACAGACTGTGTCTCTTGAACTTCACCTGGAGATGATTCTCAAAGAAAAGAAGGGAGAGAAGATGCCCCAAATGATCCCTCCTTTTCTCTCTAGCCACAGCATCCACAACACTTGAAGAACAAAGGAAGCAGCATTCGACTGGCGGAGGGATCCTGACTGAAAGAGATTTAGCCAGTAAGGCCTTGTCTACACTACAGAGTTTTGTCGACAAAAGGCAACTTTTGTCAAGAAAATAGTGAATGTGTACACATTGCAATGCGACTTTTGGCAGCAAAAATGTCCTGTTTTGGCCACAAAATAAAAGCACCCTGATGAGACACACAAGGCTTTTTGCGCAAATATTTTGTAAGAGAAAGTGCCAGTGTAGACACCATGCTTGATTTTATTGCTTTAATTGGCTTCCAGGAGCTGTCTCACAATGCCCATCCTGACCACTCTGATCAGCAGTTTGAACTCCACTGCCCTGCAGCCAGGTAAGCAAACATCTGCCCCTCCCCCTTAGAAGTCCCGGAAATTTTTGAAATTCCATTTCCTGTTGGCTTGGGGTTGAGAGGTCTCATTGCATCTTCCCGGGTGACCATGGCAGCTTATCGCAGCAAACACTCTCCCATTTGGACCACTACGCAGCTGCTGGATTTGCTCAGTATATAGGGAGAGAAGGCTGTGCAGTCCCAGCTGTACATGAGCCGTAAGAATTGTGATACCTACGGGCAGATTTCTAGAGGCTTGTGTGAAGAGGGCTATGATCGGGACACACTGCAGTGCAGAGTGAAGATAAAGGAGCTGAGGCAGGCGTACCATTAGGCGAGGGAGACAAACCATTGTTCTGGTGCTGCATCTAAGACCTGCCGGTTCTATAAGGAGCTGGACGCTATCCTCAGTGGTGACCCCACTTTCACCACCAAGAACCCTGTGGATACTCTGGCAGGCTGGAGGCATCAGAAAGAGGACCTAACCCAGAGGATGAAGTCATTGATAAAGAGGTGGAGTTAGATGATGATGTGGAGTTCCCAGTGGGGTTGCCTAGTGGGGCAGGCAGCCAGGAACTGTTCACCACTGCAGAGGTGTCTAGCAAGTCTCAGCAGTTGCTCTCTGGTGAGCAAGAAGCAGGAGAGGAGATGCTTGGTAAGGGGCTGTGGTTTCATAGAATCATAGAATATCAGGGTTGGAAGGGACCTTAGTAGGTCATCTAGTCCAACCCCCTGCTCAAAGCAGGACCAATCCCCAATTTTTGCCCCAGATCCCTAAATGGCCCCCTGAAGGATTGAACTCACAACCCTGGGTTTAGCAGGCCAATGCTCAAGCCACTGAGCTATCCCTCCCGCCTGTGTAGTGCTGAGGTATAAAAATGCTGGCTGTGTTTCTGTGTGCTGACATTTCCCTGTGCAGCTAATCAGTGCAGTGGAACAGGGTGTGATGCACACCGAGATCTCACAGGAGTCCTCCAGAGAGAGTTCTAGGAAAGTTTCCTGGAGGCACTCAGCAATCCTCTGCTGAAGGATCCTTGGCAGAGCTGCTTTGTTCCTTCCCGCATTGTAGGAAACTTTCCCACACTCATTCAGCAATCGCTTGTGCAGGGACCAAAGCAGCACACAGGTGAGCAGCATAGGGAGCAGGGTGGAAGCCACACGCATGTAGTAGATGTACCCTCGCTTCCCTGCTTACCCTCAGTAGTGAGATATCTGCTACAATGACCCCCGCCTGTAGAAAAGTGTGGGAGAATTTTACAATTTTCCCTAGTCAGCTGCACTGCAACCCTTACAGAGTGCTGTTCCCCCCATATAGAGCGACATCCCCCCTTCCCTCCCAAGCCAACACTCACCATGCTTTGGGTGTTTGCAAAGATGTGTGCTTGCCAAGGGTCAGTGAGAAAGTGACTGTTATGTTACCAGAGGTGTATTTTACAGAAATGTTTCAATGCTGTGCGTGAACTTAATCATGCTTCTGTGCATTGTTCTTTCTGCTTTTGCAGATGTTGCCTCAAGGAACACTCCACACACACCGGCTGAACGTCTCCACCAGATAAGAAAGCGCCCAAGATGGAGAAAAGAAGACATTTTTCAGGAGGTACTGAACTTCTCCAATGCAGAGAAAAGGGAACGCAAAGAGTAGAGGGAAGCTGAAAGGCAGGACAGAAAAGAAAAATCAGGAGTTTGTTAAGGATGCTACTGAGCGGATGATTAAAGTCATGGAGGAGCAAACACAGATGCTGAAGTCCTTAATAATGCTGCAGACTGAGCAGGTGCATGCCTACCCTCCCCTACAGCACATCCAGAACTCTTTTCAGTGCCCACCCACCAAACTCCACCCACACAGTCCTTTCCGCTTTCTGCGACTTCTCGGTTTCCACTTCACTCCACCCCCTCAAACAACTTTCACTATGATAGCTGGACCTACACACAGCTCTGAAAGTCTGCCCTTCCCTGGTACCTCCTTTCCCACCAAGCGTCTTTGTGTATGTGTGTGTTCTTTCTTGGGCAATAAAAGCAAAGTTTTTGAATGGTAACTCATCTTTATTTGTTTCCTACAAATTGAGATAGCAGGCACTTCCAATACATACACAGGCAGTTCAATCATTTCCTTACTCGAATGTAAGGCCCCAGATTTCACCATTGCTTTCTAGGAAAACTAAATGTAAAATAACATTGTAGCACCAATCATAGAGATATACATTACTGGTTCTCATTTTCAAGTGTTGTCTCAAAGCTTCTCTGATTCAAATTGCCCCCCTCTGGGCCCCTCTGATAGCCCTAATATCTGGCTGCTCCAAATTAGCAGCCAAGCAGTCTGTCTCAACACTCCACCCCTGAGCACCCTTAGCTTCACAAAGATTATGCAACATACAACACGCGGCTATGACCATGGGAATATTATCCTCACTGAGGTCTAACCTGCCATAAAGGCATCACCAGTGCACCTTTAATCTGCCAAAGGCACATTCTACTCTCATCCAGCACCTACTCAACCTGTTGTTGAACTGCTCCCTACTGCTGTCCAGGTTTCCCATGTAAGGTTTTATGAGCCACAGCTGTAAGGGGTACGCCGGGTCTCCCACGATCTCTATGGGCATTTCAACATCCCCCCACTGTAATCTTCTGGTCTGGAATGAAAATCTTCGCTTGTAGCTTTCTATACAGGCTGGTGTTCCTGAATATGCGTGCGTCATGCACCTTCCTGGACCACCCCACTTTGATGTCAGTGAAATGGCCACCAGTGATCCACAAGCACCTGCAACACCATGGAGAAGTACCCCTTCCTATTGATTTACTCCGTTGCAAGGTGGTCTGGTGCCAAAATTGAAATGTGTGCCCCTCCACAGTTAGGGAAACCCATTTCTGCGAAGCCGTCCACTATTTCACACACATTTCCAGAGTCATGGTTCTTTGTAGCAGGATATGATTAATTGCCCTGCACACTTGCATTAATGCAGCCCCAAAGGTCGACTTCCCAACTCCAAATTGATTTGCGACCGACCGGTAGCAGCCTGGAGTCACCAGCTTCCACACAGCGATTGCCATGTGATTCTCTACCGACAGGGCAGCTCTTATTCTGGTGTCCTTGCGCCATAGTGCTGGGGTGAGCTCCGCACACAGTTCCAGGAAGGTGGCTTTCCACATTTGAAAGTTCTGTAACCACTGCTCGTCATCCCAGACCAGCATGACAATACGATCCCACCATTCAGTGCTGGTTTCCTGAGCCCAAAAGCAATGGTACCTCGTCTGCAGCTGTTCCATGAATTCCAAAAGCAATCTAAAGTTGCTCCTAGAATGTCAGGCAACTGGGGTCTTCTTCAGTTAGGAACTTCATGATTAACTGCACTGCCATCTGCGATGTCTTAATGACAGTTATCAGAGCATAGGAGAGCAGTGCAGGATCCATCCCTTCTCACAAAGATGCCACGGTGCACAGCAAACAAGGGCCGTTGAAAAATTCCATGAAAGAAAGCCGGGAGTCCATGGAATGCTGGGACAGACAACAATGCATCATGGGTCATTGAGCCCAGTCTCAAGTTGTGCCGCAATCCGCTCTGCCTTCCCACAAGACCTAGTGGCAGAATATGTCGAGCTGGACTGTGGGATAGGTACCCACAGTGCATCGCTCACACTGTCGATGATAGTGCCTCAACTGTGGATGCGTTCTGCCGACAGAGGGAGCAAGTGTGAACATGCAATGCCAATTTTTATTATAGCACTTTTTGAGTGTCGACATGACTTCTGTCGACAAAACTCTGTAGTGTAGACAAGGCCTAAGACTGCTGAAACATGGTAAGAGAGACTTTGCTTTGAATTCACTTAGCTTAAGTTAGCCATTACTTGCATTTTACTTTTATTTTCTTGTAAGCAATTCTGACTTTTATGCTTCATTATTTGTAGTCACTTTATCATTTATAGTTGGTTTGTATTGTTATCTAAACCAGTGTGTTTGGACTGAAGTGTTTGGGAAACTCCATTTGAGATAACAGGATTTGTGCATATCATTTTCTATTAATAAAATGACATACTTTATATGAGCTTGTATTGTACTGCCCAGCTCTCTCCTGGGCAAGATGTACATTTCTGGGGGCGGAATCTAGGATGGGAAATTTGCTGGCATTGCTCTCCAGTGGTATAGCACTTCTACACTATAATTGGAAGTAACTTACATGCCAGAGCAGGGATCGGCAACCTTTGGCATGCAGCCCGTCTGAGAAAGCTGCTGGCAGGCCGGGACGGTTTGTTTACCTGCAGCATCCACAGGTTCAGCAGATCGCAGCTCCCACTAGCCACGGTTCACTGTTCCAGGCCAATGGGGGCTGCGGGAAGTGGCGTGGGCCTGGTCTTAACTGGGCTTAACTGCTACACTCCTGCCAAGGCCTCCCGAAGCTGTGGTAACACAGCAACACCTTTCTAAAGAGCCTCCTGGGTGTGGTAAATTGCCATGGCAACAAGGCAGCCTCTTGAGGCACTATTAGCTATACCACGATGTGAGCCTCACTCAGCACAACATTTTTCAAACTGTCTGGTGTTGTGTTTCGCTGCTGGATAGAGTGTTGTGACATTTAAATCAAGTCACGGTTTTCCCTTCAGTCGGTATATATTGATCAATTAAATCAGAATATGCAAAATATATTTTGTAGCTTTTGGACATTCTTAGGCTGTGCCTCGTTTGCCTGGGCTGACAAACCACCCCTGTTATAAACCAGAGCATAACAACCCTGAATTAGTTTTTGGTATCAGACCTGCTTCTCAAGCTTGCCAGTATCTGTCTATTGGGATGTCCCTGCACATATTCTGAAAAACATGGTTACCTTACATAATAAAGGGACTGCTGTTGACCAAAATGTATAGCAAGGTAGGAATAGATAAACATGTGTGGTTTCATCTACATTAAAAAATGATAAAACTAGGTAGTACCAAGAATTGCCTAGCTCCAGCATGTTTTTTTAATCTTGTTTTCTCTGCTTACATAAATGAGCCAGCAGCTTTTGTAGTTTGACTATCTTCCAGTCAATGAAAGCGAGTGCCAAGCTAGTTAACTGCTTGTTCAGTTTTATCCTCCAGCAAGCTCTGTGGCTCTGAAAGATTTTGTTGTTGTTTGTTTTTTATGTTTGGAACATGAATTTTAGAATCTTAAATAAGCACTCCAGACCAAATAGCCAACAGCAATGAGAGTGAGCAGTAGTTTCCAGTCCAACTACCACATTAACTTACACCTTCTTTCACCCTTCTTGTAATTGCTTATCCTAACACACCTTTATCTTCCAACTATCAACAGGTAAATTTCAGAAGCTCACATATAGTCAACTGGATTCAATGGGCCAACTTCATGGGTCATGTATAAGGGAGTTTAAACTACAAATTCGTAAGTGAGTAGGAGTATAAAGGAGACTAAGGGCCTGACCCAGAGCCCATTAAAGTCAATGGGCTTCCCCAAGAGTGAAATTTACACGCTGAGGAGGGTCAGAAGAAGCCCTGGGCTACACTAGAGGGGGGGGGGGGGTCGATCAACGATATGCAACTTCAGCTACATTAATAGCGTAGCTGAAGTCGGCGTATCGTAGATCGACTTACCTGGCCGTGAGGACGGCAGCGAGTCGATCGCTGCCACTCCCCCGTCGACTCTGCTTCTGCCTTTCACGGAGGTGGATTTCCGGAGTTGACGGGGAGCGCGTTCAGGGATCGATTAATCGCGTCTAAATGAGACACGATAAATCGATCCCCGATAGATCGATTGCTACCACTTAGTCTGATTGAATTTGGCCACATTTCCTTAGTGTCCTTCACATGGGCAGTGAAGGAATTAAGACAGTCAGTTACAACAATTAATTCATCCTGGTGATGGAACACTTAAAATAAAGCACTGCCCGAACTTTGTTCCAAAATGGGAAGGAACAGGCAGGCGGGGATGGGGGGTGGGCGGAGAGTCATGAAAGCAGTACTGTGTCCAAAGCTTGTTTTTACAAGAAATGCCCTTCATTGGTGTTCTGTATATCCCTGATATGTTCTGTACCTGTATTACCCTGATGATTTGAAAATCTGAAAGCAACAAGCCACATGTCTTAGAAGTCCTTGAGTTCTTTGCTGTGAATGACAGCTAGGACTGTAAGCCTTTAATATGAAAGTCACATTCTCATTCAATTAAAAGATGGTGAGTGAAAACCAAAGATGTGCCAAGAATCAATGATCCAATTTAAGGGCAGACACTAAAATCCAAATATGTGAAAACAGGCTGTAATTTGAGGCAGGTGATGGAATGATTGGCACAGATTCATTGTATGCTGAATAGCACAGCTTCTCTATGCACTGCCGTGAGTAATATTAGACAACCATAGAGGTAGTTATAAATGCCTTGGAATTCACTTTTGTTGGAAATGGAATTTTTTTTGATAGCTTTAAAATACACTGGGAAATTTGAGGACTGTATGCCACCGATAGCCCTTCCATCAGCACAAGACACACAAAGAATGACATCATGCATCTTTGGTCTTTGAACGACTATGAAGGTGTTTATCTGCTCCGGAAGACTTACTATAGGAAGTAAGAAAAGACTCCTACAAGGTTCTTTCAAAGAAAGAAAAATGGGCCAGTGTGCTTTGTCAAGTATTAATGGCTTAATTAATATTTACTTAGTTATTTTTCCTTGTAAAGATTTCCAAAGCACCCTTATAAATTAAAGTACAATTTATTCCTTTTTTTTTAAAAAGGGCTTCTAAATGCACCTGTGAATACTAATCCCAGAAGGTGGTGAGAGTTACATCAGTTCAGACTCCTTTAGAATCATCTCTGCAGTTGGCCAAATAGCATTAATGAAGGGCCGGCGCTCCCATTAGGCGACCCTACCGGTCGCCTAGGGCGCTGGGATTTGGGGGGCGGCAACTCCTGGCGGCAATTCTAAACGCCGCCGAGAGAAGCTGCTGCCCCTGCCGCTGGTGAGCTGTCACCGGCTGGGAGCCGAGCACAGTGCCCCCGCCGCAGCCCACGGGGGGTGGGGAGCCGAGCCCAGTGCCCCCGCCGCAGCCTGCGGTGAGGGGCGGGGAGCCCAGCCAAGCCCGCCGCAGGTGGGAGTGCGGGGAGCCAATGCGGGTGGGTGGGGAGGCTGCCGCGGGTGGGGGGTGGTTTGCTGCTGGGGGGGGTAGGTGCTACGGGGGGGTGGGGAGCCGAGCCCTGCCCCCAGCCGTGGGGGAGCTGAGCCCAGTCCCCCCGCCACGGGTGGGGGGCGGGGAGCCCAGCCCAGCCCCCCGTAGCGGCCAGCGGGCAGGTGGGGAGGCTACTGCGGGCGGGGGGTGGTTTGCCGCTGGGGGCGGGTAGGTGCCGAGGGGGAGGCGCTGTTAGCTGGGGGGGGCCGCAGGGCTGGTGCAAGGAAGTTTCGCCTAGGGTGCAAAACTTCCTTGCACCGGCCCTGCATTAATGCCCCTCATACAGCATTTGCTTCTCATGTTCCAGATATATTTAACAATATGTTCAAAGTTCACTTTGATTTTCCAATTAAGTCATCAGGAGTTGGGGGTTGCATGATACAGTGATCATTATTGGAAAACACAGCAGAAAGCTGCATATTCAGAGCAACAGAGACTCAAACTTATAAGAAACCCTTGCTTTTTAAATATCCTTATTTTCTTCTAGTTCTAGGGTTTGACTGCACTCATTTTTTATTCACTCTCCCTGTTCAGAAGAGTTAGGGTGAGGTGAGTAAATAGCCATTCTTGGTGGTTTTGGAAACATTGTTAGTTTTGCACATTTGGGGGTCCTTTCTGGATTCTTTCCTTTTTTAGGAACTGGCCTTTTGAACTCTCCTGCAGGGTTCCTCCTCAGCCCTCTCTCCTGCCCAGGTATCTATGTAAAGGGCAGGTGAATGGAATTCAGGAAGAGGCAGAAGGAAATAATGTGGCTTAAAGCAGTCACTGGATGGAGTTGTTGATGGAGGTATTTTGCCAAGACTGCTCTAGTTTTTTTCGTGTTTTTTGGGGGGGCAGGGCGGGGGGTGAGAGAAGTCCACAGGTGCTCTTTTTTCACCCCCTCCTCACCAGCCTTCTCTGGCTGCAGCCTCTTCAGGCAGCTCTGCTGCCCCAACTAGCCCTTGCCTTGCTATTTCCACATTCCTTGTAACTCTTTCCTCCCCCCACCTTTGAGATCTCCTATGGAACCACCATTCTCCTGGCCAAAGACTAACAAGAATCTTCTTTTTAAAAAGTCATAGATATACCTGAATTAACCAAGAGATTGCTTTTAATTATAGCATTCCCTCCCTAAAGGTGCACTTCCAATCCTACCAGTCAAATCAGTTGGTTTCCATGCTTTCCCAGGACCTTTAGAAGTTCCAAAGCAGCAGCATCTCGGAACAGTAATGGCAATAAGGAATATTATTTCAACAGAAATGAAGGCTTAATCTCAGCTGTTAAGTTAAGCTTATTTTTTTAAAAAAATAAAGAGGGATGAAATCGGCTAAGGGTTCTGATGAATGTTGAGAGGCATATTTTTTGGAGTTGCTACTTCTCTATTGTCCAATTATTTTTATAACCAGTTATTCCTTCCCTAGAAAAAATGCAACCTAATCAGTTACAGATTCACAGAAATAAATTTATTTAATGAAATTCAAGAAAAATAAGTATAATTAGTTAAAAGCTTTAAATGAAATGTCTAGATCTGGCATATGTCCCACTGTATGAAAGCAAGTGGTGATCTGAGAAGAATTCATTAGAGTCTGACAAGAACCTCAAAATGATTGCAAACATATGCCAATAAGTGATTTCATATCATGTGTAAAGTCACCCGGAGAAAAAAAAAATATCCATATTGCAAACCACTGAGATTAAAATATAGGGTACTGTTTTCCTGCAGTCGTACAGCTTTATGCTATAATACATAACAGCTCACATGCTGAGCAGCCTTTCAGAGGCTGAGTGGGGATCAGAGGAAAAATGACTGCAAGAAGTGAAAATCATACATCATTCTGCTTCCACCATTTGCAGGGGCCACCATGCCTAGAAGAGTGATCTATATAAAGAAAAATACCAGCTTTTGTATATTTATTAATAAGCATTTATATAATACTGTTAATTTACATGTGTTTTACAAAAATAGAAAAACATGTTCTGTGCTCCAAAAGACTTTCTCATCTAAATAAAGCAAGACGTGGGATAACAGTTCAGGAACAGGAAAATAGATCAGGGAGGAAGAATTACTTGGAGTGTTGAATGGAAGAAATTAGCAGAAGATTGTGTGTGGTTGGTGAATTGGGGTGTGGGATAGAGATGGGATGATCAGTGATCCAGGTGTAAGGGGCAGCAAAATAAAAAACAAAGCAGAGTAGGGAAAAAGCTAATGGGTGGTGGGGGGGAAGGTGAGAGCAGATATGCAGGTGAGGTTGAGATTATATAATATCTTGTTATGACAGCCTTGGATCCCATGCATTATGAGACAGGAAGTCAATAGAGGAATTTGGGATGGAGAAGATGTGGTCAGAACAGGGGGAAAGGGTGTTAGTTACATTTTGGACAGAATGGAGTGGGGAGATGAGCAAGGGAGGGAGGCCAGAAGGAGAATCAAGGCAGAAAAGGACCAGGGGTTTAGCAGTGAGAACAAGGAGGAAAATATACATTTTTGAGCTAGTAAAGAGGAAATGGCAAACGATTGGAAATGGAAGGGAAAGGAAAGGAAAAGTCAGTCAAAAGAATGAACTGAGATTATAGGCCTAAGCATTATCAAAACATACTTGAGAAATCAATTGATATATAAAGAAGGGGAGGTATAGAAGAGAGACTGGAAGAAAAAAGAAGTTGTTTGAAGGACAGTGAATTGGAGATGGTGGACAGAGGCAGAGAGAGGTGCAATACACTGCAGCTGAGAACATGCCCCCAGCCCAGACAGACAGACATGCTATTTTTGCTCAAGCTAGTGTGATAAAACAACAGTGTGGATGCTGCATGGCTAGCCACCTGAGTACAAGCCTTCCTGGCCCCTTGTGTCCAAACTCAGATAGCTTACCTGTGCAGCAATATCTGTACTGCTATTTCTAGCACACAAGCTCAAGGAGAGTGTATACCTGCCTAGGCTAGGAGACATGTTCCCAGCTGCAGAGTAGATATACCCTAAGAGTCAGATTTAGGAATCAAACAGAGAATGGAGTTAAAACATTTGATAAGATAAAAAAATAAAAATAGAAAGTAATAGGAGGCGGGAACTAGGAATAGAACCTAGAGGAACAATTTTGTAGTGAAGGGAGTTTAAGAATCAGATAATTTATTGCTAGAAGTTCTATAAGGCTGATGTGTTCTACAGGGATTTCTTTTAAATGGATGCCTATCTATGCTATTTCTCCTATTTTACGGTCTCTAGTCTTATCTGGTGTTTTTCAGTAATCCTTGCATGACAGCTTTGGCATTATCATGGTGTGGCTTGGAGCTGAAAGAGGAATGGATGTATAAACAGAGGAATATCGAATAGGAGTAGGGAGATTATTTTACCTTTGGATTTGGCACTGGTGCGATTGCTACCAGAATACTGTATCCAGCTCTCGTGTCCACAATTCAATAAGGATTATGAAAAATTGGAGAGCGTTCAGAGAAGAGCCGTGAGAGTGATTAAAGAATTGGAAATCAAGGAACTAAACCTGTTTAACCTAAAGAGATGGCCACAGAGTGACATGATCACAGTCTATAAGTACCTACATAGAGTATAAAAAAATTGATAATGGACTCTTGAATCTAGCAGACAAAGGCATAATTTTATCCAATGGCTGGAAGTTGAAGCTAGACCAGTTCAGACTGAAAATGGAGATGCAAATTTCTATCAGTGACCATTAGAACAGCTTTTCAGGGATTGTGGTGGAGTCTCCATCACTGACAATTTTGAGATCAAGATTGGATGTTTATCCTAAAAGATATGCTCTAGTTCAAACATGAATTAATTCAGGGAAGTTCTATGGTCTGTATTATACAAAATATTAGAGTAGATGATCACAGTGATCCCCTTAATCTATGAATACTCTGCAAATAAGATTCATCCTGTCATGCTGAATGTATACACTAACCTCTAATGTCAGACTTGCTCAAAAAAATGTGCTAATTTCTAGTGGTTAAATACCGTTACACAAATTTTCATAATTTGTAAGTCTATGCTTTGGTTTCCCCATCTAAACACAGGCCAATGATAGCTGCTTCTGGTGTAAAGAATTTACGGAACCGCTAAGTGTTAGGTATTATTATCTCTAAAATGCATATAATCGTACTGCCTTTAAAAGAGATTGCAGTCTACAGATAATATAAGCCCAATAATATAATAGATCTCTGCTAATTTCTGCTAACATAGGGCCTAATCCAATTCCCAATGGCTTTCCCAGTGGAAAATCTCTTTAATTGGAATCAGATAGGGTCCATAGAGAAGGATTGGATACACATGATCATCGTTATTCCTCACCACTTTGGAATAAAAATGTATCCTGGCATGGAAAATACCTAACCTAACAGCTCAGTGCTGGCCTCCAGCAGCAAAATAGATTAGAGTACAATTTCTCACATTCAGCAAGGCCTCAACTTCCAAAAGCAGTTGAACCATTCTCTGCTAAGCAAAATTTTTAAAGGTCAGATATGATTGATCAGA
Source organism: Chelydra serpentina (assembly GCA_037349315.1). NCBI lineage: Eukaryota > Metazoa > Chordata > Testudines > Chelydridae > Chelydra > Chelydra serpentina. Next base: position 70,241,304 of record JBAIAC010000008.1, read on the forward strand.
GGCAGATTTACATCAAACTTCATTTTAAAAGAGATCTCCAGTGTTTCATTTCCCTCTCCTTATTTTGGCTCTAAGCATGAGTCATTGGTTTCCCCACTACCATTTCACTCTGGACTTTGTAAATCAGTGAATACACTGAATGTAATTGGGAGTTACCTGCTGAAGTCATTTGACTGTGCTACTGTTCAATCACACACTGCAGTAGTCCAATTCCCCTACTTTCTTCCCCAGGAGTTAACACAGTTATTCTCTCATGGCAATCATTTTCTGTTATTAGGAATCCTCTGCTCTTCCTTTGTTACAAGGGGCAAGGAAGAGAAGGAAAATGACATTGCAGTGTTTCAAAAGCAGCTCCTAATAACTGCCAGTGTCAATCTTAAAGTTCTCTGAATTTCTGCTACAAAAGTCAATCCTAAAGGAGTATTAAAAAAGGACTCTGCATGGTCAGATATTTGTACCAATCCCAACATTAGTAAAACTCTTCTAATACATCATGGGTTTAGACGTTCCTCATTCCTTTTGCCCTATGGTTCTTACTTTAAAAAAAAACGTGTTTTTTTTTGCACCTTTCATGCAAAACATATCCCAAAATGGTTTATAGAATTAATATTGGAAGTTTGTAGCTATTTATCTCAGAGAAATAAAACATTGGGTGGATGGGGGCATGACAGCAAAGGAAAAGGAATAAATTTCCAGATGAGAGTTGAAAATTGAGTTGATGAGTCAGATACAAAAAGATTTTATTGTTTTAGTATTTTGTTATTACATAATTTTTTTATTTTTATAATTTTATTATTATAAAAATAATATAATATTACAGTATTTTCATTGCTGTAAAGTGATTTCACAGTAAGGTTCTCACTGATTCTCAGCTATTCAGGCAGACCACTTCATCAGTTGCCCTCCTACATCTAAGCGGGAATCTAGACATTTTTGAATTAGAAGAAAAAAATCAAGCAGAGAAGAAAAGCTGTTCAGATTTACAAGAAGATTTACAGTGCAGTCTGTCCTTTGCCATCTCTGCTTGGTTCAGCTCTATATTTGTGTATCTGACAGACATGTATCATGCATCACTGGTTTGTTAATCTGATTTTTTTTCTTTTAATTCTGTTTTTACTTTTGTTTAAATTAGTAAATTATAATTCAGTCCTTATGGGTTGACCACAAGTCATTATAACACAACATCAAGCAGTTCAGAAAGACGGCAGTGCATCTTGTTGGCTGAAACATCACATAACCCTGCTAATATTCATACTTTATTCTCACAATAGTGTCACAATATTCTGCCACATGACTGATTGGTTTTGAAATGTTATGTTATTCAATTTTGATTGTCTATTTGACAGACGCCCTTGCTATTTAGTTGAGAACTGCTGGAGATTTGCAAACCCCAGCCCATTGTCTGTTCTACCTCTGAATAGTGTGGCCTGAATCATGTATTAGATTGTTTAACAATGACACCAAGCCTCCTCCTAGATTGTGGAACTCAGTCCCTATTGACCTTTAAACAAATTTCAGGTTCTGAAAAATTTTATTTACAGTTAAGGCAAAAGCCTATTTTTTAAAAACCTTGTAAAGCTGTGGTTCTGAGTATGTCATATTCAAATATGTTCTGAATGCAATTGAATATTTCAGGATATATGATTGTCAGGATTACACTGTTGGGAGCTTTGGAATATTTTACATGGAAAATTCATTAGCAATGTCTATTTAATGTAATGTATCTTAATTTGAAATAACGGTGTTTATCTGAAATGAGTTGAAACTACCCAGATCAGATTGCCAGCATATTCCACAAGTGCCAGCCCAGAGAGTGTATATGTATGTAGCATTAGGGCCCAATCCTGCAATGCATGGAGCCTCTTCTAAGAGATGCACTTAGCAACTTGCAGGATTGAGCCCATATGTATACATGTATTCCAACACAGAATTTTACTGAAGTATAACTTTACTAGTAGTTTTACTACACTTCATCACATTCAGATTTATCCAAAGGATCCTTTCATAATAATTAACTTTGCTTTTCATCCATAGATTTCAAAACACATTACAAAGGAAAGTAAATATTGTCACCCTCAGTTTACACATAAGGAAACAGAGGTGCAGCAGCTTGCCCAAGATCACAACTGGTCAGTGCTGAGCCAGGAGAAGAACCCAGAAATCCTACTTGCAGCCCAGTTCCCCGTTTACTAAAACCACAGTGCTTCCCAGAGTCCCATATATAGATTAAAAGCAGCAGAAGTGTACAAAAATAGGGCCCAATTTTCAACAAAGTTACAATTTTTGGCTCTAAAGTTGCACACACAAATAAGGTAAACTAATTGTATAACTATCCAATTTGCATACATACGTGAAATTCACACAATAAAAGTTAATTTTTGCATAATAAACACAGCTGGGATGTGAAAACACACAAAATTTTCCCTATAGTTTTAGAAGTCAGGTCAAGGCTCCGTGAAACTTTGGCCATAAACCCTGGACTTCATAAATCAAAAGTTCTCAACCCCGGGGGAGGGGGAGCATTATCAAACTTTCAGGGGAGGGGCGCATTGCAGTGATCCTTATAATTCAGTAATTATAGTAAAAGTATTCCAGGCCAAGCATCAGGTGGCAATGCCACTCACTCAAAAATTTTGGGAGGAGGGGCTCCAATTAAGAAAAATTCAAAAGGTGGGACAAAATTCTAAAGGTTGAGAGCCCCTGTCACAGATATATGTATCCAATCCCAAAATTATGCAGCTAAACATGAGGTTAAATTCTTGAAATATACAAGCATACCAAGCAGAGGAAAAGAAAGGGGGGAAAAGTACTATAAACGTATATTCTTCTAATGTAGCATACAGAGCTTCTAAACCGCATGCCAGATTTATTTCTCCTTTGTCTGTTAACAGTTCCCTAGAGTTAATGGTCTCAGGATAAGTGCAGGACCTGCTTCACCATCTCACAGTCACATGCTTTCATTGCCTTAAGCAATTGTTGCTGTCATGGAAAGCTATTGTGTAAAAAGACTCGGCAGTAGACTTAGGGTTGCCAGGCATCTGGTTTTTGACTGGAACGCCTGGTCGAAAAGGGACGCTGGTGGCTCAAGTCCAGTGGGCAGCACAATGGGGCTAAGGCAGGCTCCCTGCCTGCCTTGCCTCCACACGGCTCCTGGTAGTGCCAGCATGTCTGGCTCCGAAGCGCAGGGGCAGCCACGGTGGCTCTGTGTGCTGCCCACACCCTGAGTGCCAGCTCTGCAGCTCCCATTGGCTGGGAACCACAGCCAATGGGAGCTGCGGGGCCATCACCTGTGGGCAGCACACAGACTCCCTTGGCCCCTCTGCCTAGGAGCCAGACATGCTGGCCGCTTCCGGGAGCCGCCTGGGGTAAGCGCCCCAAACCCCATCCTGCACCCCAACCACCTGCCCCAGCCTAGTGAAAGTGAGTGAGGGTGGGAGAGAGCAAGTGATGAAGAGAGGGGGAGGATGGAGTGAGTGGAGGTGGGGACTCAGGGAAGGGGCAGGGCAAGGGTGTTCAGATTTTTGCGATTAGAAAGTTGGCAACCCTAATAGACTTTTTAGACTAGATTTTAATGGGTGATAATAGCATACACAAGAGTCTTTTTCTATTTCCATTAGATAACCCATTTATCAAAAATGGTTTATTGCTTGCCTATTTTATTTTCCATTGGTGTGAAAGTTGCTTATAAAAATTGGGCATCCTGGGTACACAGTTGTTTTGTTTGTTTTTTTAAATAAACTAGGATTTAAGGGCTTGATCCAAACCCTTATTGATACAAATAATGCAGTTCCCTTCTGTTAAATGGACTAGTTGCATGAGTAAGGGTTTGCATAGTCAGGCCTGAGTCAAATTTGCTGATCCCATAAAGTGTTATTTGTTCTCACTTGGAATTGAAAGTGCACACACAGCACTTCATAAGAGATGTTCAGGTTTTGCAGGACCCATAATACCTGAACCTTAGTAACAGACCCTTTTTTAATCCAAACACTCAATAATGTACATTCAGAAAGGGTGCCCTCTCCCCAGTTAGAATGCTGAACTAAGAGCTGTTGACTCTTGATCCCTGACCTGGTCTCAGGAGACATCTAAAACAAAACTATAATCTATATGATGGGAAAAGCTAACATGCTGACAGTAGATATAATTGAGGTTGTAATGTAAAATAGGGGAAACAAATATAAAATTAGTTGAAGTAGGCTTTGCAAAATATATAAGGCCTAATCAGTTAGGATGAGGCCTAAATACTTAACCTAAATGCTTGACCTAGTGTTATAAGATTTCATAATATGCATCTGCGATAAACCCATAAACTACAAAACAAGTTTAAAATAGGAAAATTTTAGAGGCTTTTGGTATATGTAACAATGAAGCAAAACCACAATTCACATATCAAACCACTGGGAAATGTATTGATGCAAATAGCGTAAGATAAGTCTGAACCCTAATTATGGTCCCCCAGAATGACAAACATGGGCAAGGGACTGGGACCAAATCAGATATGGTCCCAGAACACATGGGGACAGAAGGAAAAATGGTTATAAAAGATTGTCAGACCAACCCCTAGTTTGGTGTACTGGGATGACAAGATGGTGGAAACTTGATCATCACTTATGGTGCTTCTCCCTTTACTGTCCCTGTCATCTCATGTCCCTCCCCTAGTAGTCTCAAGGTCTCCATCAGGTTTACACAGTACAGTGGGGGTCTTTTTGCTAGACATAACTTCCCCCCAGGCTATTATGCTTGCATGTATTTAGATATTGAATGGAGTCTTCACATCTCTGCATGTGACTCACCAATCTAATTTTTTATTTTATGTTTCACATAGGTTCTCTACTCATGTGGCTGTGATTAAGGACTCCTGCATTTTGCACCCAGGCCAAATCGAAAGGCTACAAGACTTATATTACCAAGTCTTCACTAATTTAAAATTAATATTTCAAGTATTTACTAATATGCTGCAAATTATTACAATGGACACTAAACTTCACTTACTGGAGTAATGATTGCAGTAGAGATGGTACTGTGTTGTCCTTAGGTTGGTTTGTTTGTATAACAGGGTACACTCCATCCCCATGCTCTGATGCCCCAGAAACCGTTCAGACTCTGTCCAGTAAGTGGTAACTTTTTTTTTTTAATGGAGATATGCCTATCTCATAGAGCTGGAAGGACCTTGAAAGGTCATTGAGTCCAGTCCCCTTGCCTTCACTAGCAGGACCAATTACTGTCCCCTGACAGATTTTTTGCCCCAGATCCCTAAACTCACAACCCTGGGTTTAACAGGCCAATGCTCAAACCACTGAGCTATCATCTGAGTTATTTATAGTTGCATTATCAGCATCAATACAGTCTTGTGTAGCAAAGTATTTATAGTGTTTCTTGCCTTTTAGCCCTTTCCCTCAGGGCTAGGGAGAAACAGAAGTCTCCCCTCCTTGCAAACTCAGTGCATACTAAGCTCACGTTACCTAAATCCTCCACTATATTTCCTTCCTGTGTCTTCTTTTATACCCTTCAGCTGATGACCAATTGATTCATCAGCCCTCCCAGTCTGATCAGCTCATTAGGGACATATCCCCAGTCAGCCTTCTCCAGGGGAACTGACTGGCGCCGAAGTGATCAGATGGCTCACCTGCCAGCTTACAACATGCGGTCACAGTCTGCTAAGTCACAAACTTCAGTCATTTAAAATGCATCACCTAGTCACTAGATGGTGAATTTCAACCTATGCAGAGGGATGGCACAGAGTCACATAAGTGCCCTTATGACTTCATGCTAGCCCTCTGCCCAGGGGTGAATTTCACCCTCTGGTGTATTAGCAACATTCCATTCTAATTTTCTTGTGGTGCCTTTTAAAAAAAAAAAATCTTCAGCATGAACTAAATGTACAATACAAAACAAACTTGTAGCAGCAAGGAATTGGATAGGAGCCTTGATCTTGTTCACATTGGACTAGATTGTGCAACCCTTTCTCACACTAGTGAGCACTCACTCAGATCAGTAGTTCCAATGGGAGCACTATGTGAATATGTACTCACTATTGTTCGAAAGGGTTCAGTTCAGTGACAAAACTCCCACTGACTTCAGGTCTGTAGTATCAGAGACCATATCACCTAATAAGAAAAGGAATACTTGTGGCACCTTAGAGACTAACACATTTATTTCAGCATAAGCTTTCGTGGGCAACAGCTCACTACATCAGATGCATGGAATGGATCACAAATGTGATCACAAAAAGCTTATGCTGAAATAAATGTGTTAGTCTCTAAGGTGCCACAAGTATTCCTTTTCCTTTTACTGACACAGACTAACATGGCTACTTCTCTGAAACCTATCACCTAATAGACTTTTTTCCATCTCCAATATGTATGATTAATTCATTCTTAATTAAAATAAGAATAAAGTTTTACAGGAATTCACAGTAGATGAATGTATAGACCTTTGCTGATTGAGTTTTAAATCATGTTCATTGCAGATGCAAGGGTTAACAAAAACAAGTGGATATGTTCAAGATACATTGTGAAAGATAGGGAGCAGTATAAGAGTACAAATTATATGAACTAATGCTCTATATAGTAAGTTCTTACAAAAATGATCAAGTGGCATGTCAAATTAACAAGGTTTGAGAGTTCAAGTCCTATTGGATTTTTCAACGTACAAGATAATGCATCTATTTGGTGAGTTTCTCCTGGACTGTGTCATTTCCTCCCCTTTCCCGCTACCCTCCCCCATCAAGAAAATGTCCCAAACTTTAATATTTCATCTGTTCAAGTCCAGTGCATTGGGATGGCTCCATTCCCTGAGTAGCAAGTTGTTGGAGTTGCAGACTGTTAACCTCTTAAATAGGGTGACCAGATGTCCCGATTTTATAGGGACAGTCCCGATTTTTGGGTCTTTTTCTTATATAAGCTCCTATTACCCCCCACTCCCTGTCCCAATTTTTCACATTTGCTGTCTGGTCACCCAACACACACTGACAAGACATACCCAAGAAGATCCATTAATGTCAATTGGACTGCTCCTCAGAGTAACTGTTCACAAGTAAGGGACTCATGATTTGTTTTAAAACACAATGCAGAGCAATTAATAGTAACTTTCAAGTATGGACAGAGCTCCACACCAGCAATCTCACTCCCTTTCCCAAAATGGAGTCCACCGCCTACTCTGCCTGCATGAGGAAGTCTCTCCTTCTTTCCCCAAGGCATCATGGGAGTTGTAATCTCTAAGGGTAGATTGCAGTACATAGGCTTTCCCCCTGCAACACTCCCAATAAAGTTCAGAGGCCCCTCTCTCTCTCTCTCTCTATATATATATATATATACACACCTGTTACAAGAAAAATACAAAATTGAGAATAGCAAAATAAATTATTCTTTCCCCATTATCACATTTAAAGAACAGTTGGTGAATCATACTAGTTGAGGCTAAAATCAAATATTCAAAGTATGCAATTAAAATAAATTATTTTCCCCTCCCAATTTCCCCTTTCTATAATTAAGACTGTCAGGGCTTCCCTGTTGGAGGGTTAACAATATCACTAACCTACTGCAAAATGCTTCAGAGTTAGGGGGAAAAGCCTGCTTTCTGCTCCTGGGCTCAGCTTCTCCCAACTCACACAGTGCACATTGCTTTTGTAAAGCAGCTGCCCTGACGGCTTGTCTTCACGGAGTCTGAGTCCAGCTACAGAGAACCTGTTGAGCATACCCAAAACTACCACACCCAATTCCAGAAACTTTTGGATGTGGAGTGCTAAGGGAAAAGAGAATAGGTCCAGGTGATGCCTCTGCCTAGGAACAATGACTCAGACACAACTCACTCCTACCCATCACCCCTCAAATAGATCTCTGAAAGCGCTCTCTCCCTATTAGGCACCGGGGTTACATTTGCAGGGTCAACTCCTGCTCTCAGTGCTAATTGAGCAGAAAGCTGATTGCTGAGAAAAGATTTGGTGATCGGTAACATACAGACTTTCTCTTTGGTGATGACCCAAATCAGTCAATTGACCACTTTCTGAATCTGAGTACCTATGTAAGGAAGTGTACCTGCTTGTGTGTGTGTTTTAAAGATTGTCACAGTTACAGGGTGTGTACTTGTTTTGTAACAAGTTCCAATAGAGGTTGTTCTAAAGTAGCTTTGAAATGGAAAAAGTTGCTGTTGTTAACTAAAATGGTAGAATACTGTACAGGTGTCTCCCATAGTTAATGGTTTCATACTGCCTTTCAAGTTCTAAGCTGTATATAGACATAACATGAGCCCAAGTATGCAACTTTTAAACTGTACTCAATCTATACAGCTTCTCATAAGTGTAGGAGCTTATGTTAGATAGTTAGGGTACAAAGGCTGTTTACACACATTTTCTGTGGGGATGGAGGTGAAAAGAGAAGTGAGATGAGCCTCACTCAGCAACCTTCACCGCAAAGTGAATGCATACGCATATAGAGAAACAATTGCCATGATGAGCTATTATAATGAATCAAAAGAAGCTAGAGAACCAGTTCAGTGGCAACCACAGGTTTTTCCAGTGGTGTCTCATGTATTTGCACTTCAGAACAAAAACTAAAAACATGAAGTGACGCACAGAAGTGCAGTGAAGTGTCTAAAATATGCACTGACGTTTTAAGAATATGCACACAGAATATTAAATAAAGCCCTCAAGTCCATTTGGCTGCTGACTAGAACCAGCAGTGCCTTCTGTTTTATATGCAGCGATGATTTCACAGGTTTTCTAGTACTGGAATGTGCACACTGGTGAAAAATCTGATCAGCTACAGAGAGCTCTAAAAGCACTTAAAGCATGCCAAGAGTTCGATCCTGGGAATTTTCATGCTACTGCATTTAACAGCATTCCCCCCTTCTCAGGAGACATAGTTTGGGGAGCAACCACCATTCCTTGACTATCTCAAAATCAATATGGTCTAAATTGAACGTCTGATTATTTCTCCCTAAACTTTTCTGCTTTCTTCATACTGCACTGTTGTGGACAACACCTCCATTCTCCCTGTCACCCATGCCTACAAAGGGGTCATCTTTGACGGCTCTTGCTTCTTCTCCTCACTACCTCCAGATAATGACAGAGTCTTACTGCTACTTTACATCTCTAAAATTCAGGCCTCTTTCTTCATTCCAATGACTGAATCCACTCTTGGTCATTTGGATCTTGACTACTTCAAATTATCTTCCTGGGTTTTTTCAGATTTAAAAATTTCATTAAAGTTAATGTTTAAAATGAAATTTACACAAGTTAAGAAGGAAGGTACTGTACATCTGGGGTTGGGGTTGGGTTATGGGGGATTGCAAGTATCAGTTAGAAGGTTCACGAGGTACATACATATCACATAACCAGCATAGATCCAGATTGGGGAGTGGGAGTCAGACTGGGGAGTGGCAGCAGTCAGCATCCTGGTCGTGGGCAGTGGGAGAGGTTCTCCGGGGGTCCTTCTCCTGAAGAGCTGGCGAGATGTTGTTGCTCCTGGATGTGAGGTCCCGAAGAGCCGTCCTCGTGGTGCTAGGTTTCCCTGCAGAGGTATCCCCGGGGGTTTTCTTCAGCCAGGTGCTGATTTTTTCATCCTTGCTGGTGGTCCGTGTCTTCCTTGAGGTGCCAAGGGTGGTCTTCGAGAGGGGCTTCTGCTGATCATTTTTGAGAGGTAGAGAATGCAGGAGCAGCAGCTTCTGAGCGTGCAGCTGGCGGTATCTCAGGAGCAGAGAGAGGATTTTTCTTCCAAAGTAGCAGCAGTGGAATACATCTTCAAAGCAGCATCAGTTTTTTCAAAAATGGCAGCAGGAGAATCCATCTTCAGAGCAGATGTTGCAAGTGTCCATCAAAAGAAATTAAACTGATAAGAACAGATACTACGCTTGATCTTAGCCATGAGGCCGAGAAGCAAGCCCCCACACCCCAACCCTACTCTCCAGCAGGAGCACCGGAGGGGGGCAGGAGGAACTGCAGGCTGAAGGGATGGGGAGGGGCCCCCACTTGCTCTGGCCCAGGGCTCCACAAAATCCTAATCCACCCCTGCACCTTCCAGTTTAGTATCATATGCTGTCTTTACCACAAGCAGTTGTGCAGTGCTTATTCTGCTGGTGACTTTGATATTTTTTCATATAATTCTGTGGTGAAAAATGGATCAGTACCTAAGTTCTCTCTAAGGTGCTCGGCCGCAGGCTATAAAGGGCAGCACAGCCACAGGGGCCTGGAGAGGAGAGAGGTAGGGGGTGGGCGGGGACTGGGGTAGGGAGCAAGTTGGGGCATGCAGAGCTGCCGTGGGCCTCTGCCCCGGCCCTGGAGCTTCTGCTGCCAGCAGGGAGAGGTCATGGGGCAGTCCTTTGTCCCCTGCATCCCAAACTCCTCATCCCTGGCCCCACCCCCAGCTGGAGTCCTCACCCCCATGAGCCCCAACTCTGTCCCAGCCCTTGAGCCCCCTCCCACCCTCTGAACCCCTCGGCCTCACTCCTGACACACATCACCTCCATATTGGTGCACACAATAAAATTAAAATTAATTCCACACCTGGAAATCAGTAGCGTAGCCAGAGGGGGAGCAGGGGGAGAGGCTGCTCCCCCTGTGAGGAGAAGCGGCGCCTTAAAAAGCGCCACCTGAGCCCCGCTGCCTGAGCCGGACTCGGGCGGTGCTTTAAAAGGCCCGTGGGTGGCTCCCCGTGGCTGCAAGAGCTGCGGGCCTTTTAAATCCCCGTCCAATCCCCACTGCCAGAGCCAGGCTGGGGGGGCGGGGGCGCTTTAAAAGGCCCGCGGCTCCTGCAGCCGCAGGGAGCCATGGGCCTTTTAAAGCGCTGCCGGAGCCGAGCTCCAGTGGTGCTTAAAAAGGCCCGGGGCTCCTGCCACTCCGGGGAGCTGCGGGCCTTTTAAAGCGCCACCAGAGCCCCGCTGCCAGAGCTCCGGCAGCGCTTTAAAGGGCCTGGGGCTCCGCAGCGGCTGGAGCCCCGGGCCCTTTAAAGCGCCGCCGGGTGAGTACAGAGGGAGCGGGGAGGCGTCTTTTTATAGCGCCGCTCCCCCTGTGCTCCAGAGCTGCCTACGCTACTGCTGGATATAAAAAGTTAGAGGGAGCATTGATCTGTACTTTTTGCCAATAGGTAGGAGTGTTCCAAAATGAAAGCCAGAAGCTGAAATGGCTAAAGTTGATACAGAGAAAAAATCTGCAAAAACAAGAAACTATGATGAAGCATATTTGGATTTGGATTTCACAATTCCATTGCAGTTAATGGAGAAAGTAGGCTTCAATGTGTAGTGTGTGCAGTAACTTTAGCAAATGATAGCCTGAAGCCAACAAAATTAAGATGCCATTTTGAAACAAACCATGGTGATCTGGTAGGAAAGAACAGAGGGTTTTTTTTCAAATGAAAGCTACAAGAAATTTATAAACAAAAAACACAATTAAAAATGTGGTATCCACCCCTGCAAGTGCTTTAAAAACATCATATCAAGTTGCGAACCGCAAGTTGCCAAGAATAAAAAGCTTTACACAGCTGGGGGAAAGCTGATTCTCCCAGCTACAATTGACATTTGCAAGACGATGCTTGGTGACAGTGCAACAGAGAATGATCCCGCTGTCAGACAACACAGTCAGCTGCCACATCTCTGACATGTTAGAAAATAAAAAGGCACTGCTGATCTGTTGATTGCAATCCAGTTATTTGCAATCCAGTAGGATGAAACAATGGATATCAAAGAAGCTCATTTAACTGCTTACATCTGATACTCTCATGAAATATCAATATTGGAAGATTTTTTGTTCTGCTAGCCAGTTAATATGCGTGCAACTGGATCTGAACAGCTTAATGTTTTTGATGACTTCGTAACTTCTCACGAGTTGAAGTGGGAAGCCTGTGTCAGAATCTGCACAGATGGAGCCCCTTCTATGTCTGGAGGTAAGTCAGGCTTGAAAGCTGAAGTGTCTGAAATTGCTCCACATATATCATGGATTCATCATATGATACACCGCAAAGCCTTTGCAACTCAAAACATGGATTGGGAACTTACTGATAGTCTGAGTTCCATTAAAATCATGAACTTTATCAAGATGCACCCCACAAAGGCACATCTCTTTGCAATACTTTGCGCAGAAATGGGAGTGGAGCATGCTGCTTTGTTGTTTCACACTGAAATCAGGTGGCTATCCAGGGGGAAAGTGTTGCAATACGTTTATGAACTAAGAAATGAAGTTCACCTTTTTTTAGTGGATTTGAATTTCAGCAACACAGACACCCTTTATGATCCCCACTGGCTTGTGCTTTTGGCTTACTTTGCTGATATTTTTAACAAACTGAATTCTCTAAATGTCTCGTTGCAAGGAGAGGAAGGTACTATTTTTGACAGGCACAACAAGATATCTGCATTTAAGAGAAAGCTAGATCTCTGGAAAACAAAGATTGAAACATTCCCATTGTTAACTGATGCTAGCAACTAAACAGAATCTGAACTATTGAGTGTTGTGGAGCCAATCAAGAATCACTTGACTTCTCTCAGAGCCAGTTTGGATAAATATTTTCCCGAAGGAAATGCACCTCTGAATGACTGGATTATCCAACCTTTGTAGCAGAGGCAGTGACCTTGACCCATCTCTCAAATGACATTCAGGAGAAGCTGACTGAACTTCAGAGTGATAGGACACTGGAAATTCAATGTAAAAAAACCTGTGTTTGGGGATTTTTGGTTGAAAGTTGGCTCAGAATATCCAGCTTTGTCAAAATGTGCGATCAAAGCTCTTTCACCGTTTGGTTCATCTTATTTGTGTGAGATTGGATTCTCTTCGCTGGCTGTGCTAAAGACAAAGTACCATTCGAGACTGGAAGTGGAGGACAACCTCAGAGTGACTGTTTCAAAAATCTCACCACAAATTGATAAGCTGTCTGCAGAGAGAACGAGGAGTACTTGTGGCACCTTAGAGACACACAAATTTATTTGGGCATAAGCTTTAGTGGGCTAGAATCAGAACCCACTTCATCAGTTGCATAGAGTGGAACATACAGTAGGAAGATTAGATAGATAGATAGATAGATAGATAGATAGATAGATAGATAGATAGATAGATAGATAGATAGATAGATAGATAGATAGATAGATACACACAGAGAACATGAAAAGATGGGGATTGCCATACCAATTCTAAGAGACTGATCAATTAAGGTGAGCTATTCTCAGCAGGGAAAAAAACTTTTGTAGTGATAATCAGGATGGCCCATTTCAAACAGTTGACAAGAAGGTGTGAGCAACAGCAGAGGGAAACTTTGCATGGGGAAGTAGATATCAATTTGTGTAATGACACAGCCACTCCCAGTCTTTATTCAAGCCTAATTTACTACAGGACAGGCCCAATGAAGAAAGTAATAGAACGCCACTAGCCGTCACCTTCAGCCCCCAACTAAAACCTGTCCAGCACATCATCAAAGATCTACAACCTATCCTGAAGGATGATCCCTCACTGTCACAGATAATGGGAGACAGGCCAGTCCTCGATTACAGAGAGCCCCCCAACCTAAAACAAATACTACCAGCAACGACACACCACACAACAAATACACTAACCCAGGAACCTATCCTTGCAACAAAGCCCAGTGCCAACGCTGTCCACATATCTATTCAAGTGACACCATCATAGGACCTAATCACATCAGCCATGCCATTAGGGGCTCGTTCACTTGCACATCTGCCAATGTGATATATGCCATCATGTGCCAGCAATGCCCCTCTGCCATGTACATTGGCCAAACCGGACAGTCTCTACACAAAAGAATAAATAGACACAAATCTGACGTCAGGAATCATAACATTCAAAAACCAGTAGGAGAACACTTCAGTATCTCTAGTCACTCAGTAACAGACCTAAAAGTGGCAATTCTTCAACAAAAAAACTTCAAAAACAGACTACAATGAGAAACTACTGAACTGGAACTAATTTGCAAACTGGATACCATTAAAGTGGGTTCTAGCCCACGAACGTTTATGCCCAAATACATTTGTTAGTCTCTAAGGTGCCACAAGTTCTCCTCGTTCTTTTTGCGGGTACAGACTAACACGGCTACCACTCTGAAACCTGTCTGCAGAGAAACAGGCACATCCTTCATTTTAAGTATCTGTGTATTTGAAACTTACAGGTGTAGGTCATTTAATTAAAAAGTTCTGTTAAGGTCAATCTGTTAGGTTTATAAGTAGGCTATCAAGCATACTTTTGTCTGTGTTTATTTTTGTCTCGGTTGCGGGGAAGACAACCATAAACTGTAAATCAAAGAGGGGCTCAGCTCAAAAACTTTGAAAACCATTGCCCTATACAGAGGTAGAATCACCTCCCTACTCCTTGACTATATGAACAAGGGAGCAGTGAGTAGGATTATATTAGCCCTTTTTGCCACATCAATACACTGGGAGCTCATGTTCAGTTGCTTGTCTACTATGACTCCTAATTCCTTTACAGAGTAACTGCTTTCCAAGATATTACACTGCAGTTTTCTTTTAACAGTAAAAGGGGAAAAAAGCTGAAGATAATGATGGATACACAGAGGCTTTTTAAAAGGTTAAAAATCAGTGGCGCTTTCTCATGGTGATAAAATATAAGAAATGTGTAAACACATTTAAGAAAATAGGTAAAGAAAGTGTTTGTGATGATTAAAAGTCATGGAAAAAATAGAGCATTATCTAAATGAATACTGTTCTGTTTTAAGATCAATATATCCTCATTTATTTAAAAATTAACCATTGTCTATATATTTCAACATATATAGAAGCCTAGTTTGGAAAAGGGGTTTCGCACTTGAGAAGCTGAAATGACTAATTTACAGCTATTTGAGGCATTACTCAATAGATTGCCAGATTTTAGGATACCCCTACAGGTACTTCAGCATGTATCATTTGTAATTCATTACTCTTGGGAGAGAATTATGAAACCACTTGAAATAAATATGGGCATTTTTAACTGAAGCCTTTTACTAAGACATATTAAGGAGAATAAAGCATTCAAATGTCTTCCCCTCCCCTCCCTTCCCATGAATTACGTTTTTTTAAGTATTTAAAAGATGAATATTTTATATGTACCTGAAAATTAAAGTATGTTTTTAACTGGCTTTATTCCATTGTAAGATGAATATATATGGCTTTGCAGTAGAGAGAGTCTGCTTCAAGAGTCCATTAAATTACAGGAAAAGTGTCTTCTTTATGTATGTATTCTTTAGAAATATTCACTCAGAACAGATTTAATTAATATATTTACTTACAAACACGTGCACACATGCATAATATTAAAACAAAGACAAAATCAAGCACTTAAAAAATATAAGGATGTTCCCACAATGTCATTTTTATTAAGCTGAGTCCAAGCTTCAAAATAGGATCCAGAGTGTCTCCAAAGTTCAGGACTTTGATTCAGTTTATTAGTGCTAATTAGCACAATGCCAAACAGCGTTGCATCTCACATGTTGTCCTTTTCTGCTCCTATTAAAGGCAATGTGAATCTCCCATTAGCTTCAGTGGGAGCAGGACTGGCCCCACCGTATTATAGTTTGAGTTCGCAGCACTGCCTGTTAAAGCTGCCTGATGCTTTCCATCATAATTCTGTTGCTTATAACTTTGCCAAACTTTAACTACCCAGGCTGAAATTTTCCATGCCAGGTGTTTGCCCCCAGGCAAAACTATTTTGGAAAGTTTCAGTCAAAAAGCTTCAACCATTTCCAAGAATGAGGTTGGGAACAAATATGGGTGTTGCCATGTTAAAAAAAAGTCTTATAAACAGTTAAATTGAGAAGTTCTAGTGTCCCCATTCTTTGGGGGGAGGGGCTTGAAATCTGACAGGGGTTCCTTTTTTATCAGGGATGTGCCTTTTGCTGTCCCCATGAAAATTTGGCCCAGGTATAAGCCTTTGAAAACTCTAATTTTGCATACCATCAGAAGAGACTTCTTAGAGTTTAGAAGACTGCTAAGTTCCCTGATGATTCTGTATGCGCTGAGCATGCTCGAAGATGTGACACAGTGCACGTGCACCATCCCCACAAAAACTTAGCATGCTCCAACCCAAGGCTACAAGGCTTCAGCAGGACTTTCCCTGCAACTGCAGGTATTGGCTGCTCAGGCCAGGGAGCCTGTCGTTCCTGTGCTCTCAGTGACACTCTCCCCACCTTTCTGGTACCCAGGAAGCATAGACGAGGAAGGAGTCTAACTTAAAGGAAGAGGGGATGGGAGCTGGACCATAGTTGCTGGGAGAGGAGTAGAAAGGGTACAATACTGGGACTGGAGGGTAGCAGTGAGGGAAGAGAGAAACTGGAGTTGGAACATGGGGGGAAATTGGAACTGGTATGGCATACTGACTGACTGGGAGCTGAAGTGGGAGACTGGAACTGGCTGATTTCCTATGTGATAGTGAGCACATGTCTTACACCAAACTTTTCACAGGTGATCACTATGTGTTTTCCTCATCTTCTGGGTGCCTAGCGCAATGCCCTGGAGTCTGATTTGTCAAAACTTCAAAACATAAACTGTCTCCCCCAAAAATTGCAATTTGCTTTTACTTTTTCCCCCCAACCAACCAGCATTGAGAGAGAGAGCGCGCACAGGTACAAGACAGAGAAATGTCACCAAATGGTAAAGTCATTAAATTAATTTGAAATGTAATTAAAATGCATAGTTAAATCATCTCAGGTACAGATTGTGCATATAAAATGGAAATAAACTTCAAGGTCATTCACATAGATTCCAAAGCCAGAAGGGATAGCCATGATCATCTAGTCTGACCTCTGGTACAAGACAGGCCACAGAACTTCCCCCAAAATAATTCCTAGACCATGTCATTTAGAAAAACATCCAATCTTCATTTAAAAATTATCAGTGGTGAAGAATCCACCATGGTAAATTATTCCAGTGGCTAACCACTCTCACCGTTAAAAATGTACACCTTATTTTCAGTCTGAATTTGTCCATCTTCAAATTCAAGCCATTGAATCGTATTATACCTTTCTCTGGCGGATTGACAATCCCAATTTAAATATTTGTTCCCAGTGTAGATACTTACAGATTCATAGAAATATAGGGCTGGAAGGGACCTCAAGAGGTTATCAAGTCCAGCTTTCTGTGCTGTGGCAGAACCAAGTAAACCTTGATGATCCCTGATAGGTGTTTGTCCAATCTGTTCTTAAAAACCTGCAATAAAGGGGGAATCTTCAACACCCTTTGGAAGCCTATTCCAGAACTTAAGTACCTTGATAGTTGGAAAGTTTTTCCTAATATCTAACCTAAATTTCCTCACTCAGAGGTGATAGTAAGCCGTTACGGGCCGGTACAGAGTATGGCAAAAAAAGGTGCAGCAGCGTTTCAGCAAATAAGTGGAGCATTCAGTACTGGCTTACTTTCACCTCTTTTGGCTGCATAACAAACAGTTTAAACTCAAAGCTAATAAAAGCTTGGAAAGGGAAAACTCACTGTCACATTGGTTTCTCTCCTCCCTCCTCCTCCAGCCAGGCTGCCGACTCGGCTAGGCTCCACGTTCCCCTGACCCCCCGCACTCAGCAGGGGCTGCAGCAGCTCCCCTCTAGCTTGCAGCAGGGATCAGGAGGACTGACTGAGGGAGAAGCCTCCCCAGAACGCATGCTGCCTGCATAAGAACAGTTTAAATTTAGCTGTTCACTCTGCGGTTCAGACCGCGGGGTTAGGGGCCATTTCCAACATCCTTGTTAATTTCACTCACAGTTGTTGGTGGGGGAAGGGGAGGCGGTGTGAGACCAAGGCAGGGGTAGAATAGAATAGGCATTTGGCTGCACGGCTTAAATCCAGAACTAATAAAAGTCAGTGGAAGGGGAAAACTCACTGTCACATTGATTTCTTTCCTCCCTCCTCCTCCAGCCCCAACAACTGTGAGTGAAATTAACAAGGATGCCAGAAATGGCCCCTAATCCCGCGGGTTGAACCACGGAGTGAACAGCTAAGTTTAAACTGTTCCTATGCAGGCAGCAGGCGTCCTGGGCAGGCTTCTTCCTCAGCCAGTCCCCCTGCTTCCTGCTGCAAGATAGAGGGGAGCGGCTGCAGCCCCCGCTGAGTGCCAGGTTAGGGGGAGGGGAAGCACAGAGCCTAGCCCGTCGGCAGCTTGGCTGAAGGAGGAGGGAGGAGAGAAACCAATGTGACAGTGAGTTTTCCCTTTCTAAGCTTTTATTAGCTATTGGAACCAGTATTGCAGATAAAGATGTCGCTGGAATCAGGATATAGGTAGGTGTTATAGTTCATGAGGGATGGTAAGTGATGTCTTCTTGGCCGATGGTGTGGGTCTAGAGTCACTGAGGAGATCCTCGACGTTCATGCAAATCAACATGATACCTGGCTGCTGCTCTGATGGACAGCAAGACTGCTCAGGCGTGCAGCCCTTTTTATAGGCTCAGTGGCACGAACCTAGCAGTCTGAGCTGGTTCTAACTGCCCCCTAAGTGTCCGTTGCTCTTTTCCCGCCACTAGTTTGAAAAGGTGAAAAAGTTCTGACAAGAAGGAGCAATAACATGGAGTCTGAGTTGTCATTATGGCACAACACCATCTCGAATCATGGAGTCCATTGATTTCTGTTCCATAATTAACTCATTTTATACTAATCATTACAGCAAACACATTAATTCAAACATAAACACTAACATTAAACATACATTTAGGGGAAACTTCCCAACACTACCTCCCTGGAACTAGAAATGGCAAGGCTGACACCTTATCCTGAAGATATAGCTCTGATCCATGAATCAGCCAACATTCTCAAGTCCCATTACTTCATCAATGTGACCCACCGAAGGACCTGCTCATGCTCATCCACTCTGCCTCTGTCTCTGCAATTCCCCCTATGAGATGGCCATTATCAACCAAGAACCACATAGTACCTGGGAGGGGATCACATCCATAAGGAACCATATCTATGTTCCCCCTCAAAAGTGAGAAGGTGGCAGTTCTTCAGTTGTGCCACAAATCCATCTTGGGAGGATACTGGAGAAATATAAAACCCAACGATTAATGTCCCAATACTTCTGGTGGCCCTGTATGCACCCCACAATAAAGACCTTTGTTGCTTCCTGCCAGGTATGTGCCCTTACCAAAATCCCACACCAGAAACCCTGTGGCCTCCTCCAACCCCTGGACACCCCCATCTCAGTCCTGGGAGACTATTTCCTTGGACTTTGAGGTAGAACTACCAGAATCCAGTGGCTTCATGACCATCCTGACAGTGGTGGATCACTTTTTGAAAATGGCCCATTTCACTCCTTGCATGGGTCTATCCTTCACAGGGGAAACTGCCCAGCTCTGGATAAGCAATTTAGTTTGTCTTCATGGCCTCCCAGATCATGTCACCTGCGACTGGGGGTCTCGGTTCACTGCCTGCTTCTGACTACATCTATTAGGGGTCTCCATGCACCTGTCCTCTGCCTACAATCCTCAGTCCAATGGTCAAACAGAAAGAATCAAGTAAATCCCAGAGAAATACCTACACTAACCATCACAAGAATGACTGGTCTGCACTATTACCACATGTTGATTTCTCATATAATAATGCAAACCATGCATCCACAAACCACAGCCCCTTCTTTGTTAACTATGGGTATCACCCCTGATTTTAGCCACAACTACTGACATTCTCCTCCAACTCATTGGCCTTGGACCTAATACAGCACATCCATCATACTCAAGAGGAGTTGAAGGCAAAGGAGGACTACAGAAACATGCGGATTAGCATAGGCGCCAAGGCCCAGCCTACTCTGTAGAACAAAAGGTCTGACTTTCTACAAAGCACCTCCACATAGTCAGACCCTCTCAGAAACTAGCCCATATCAGAATAAGTGACAAATCAACCTGGTCACCTTTGAGCTGCAGCTCCCTTGATCTCTTAAAGTCTACCCCATTGTAGCAGGGTCGGACTCACCCCTGCGACGCCTCCTGCTGGTTGTTCCGGGAATTAGCTCGTCAGCCTCTGGAGCGCCCTCTGCAGGCCAGTGATCCACCTGTCCACTCTGGCACGTGTCCCTCCCAGGACCCGGTGCCCTTTTAACTGGGGTGCTGCCCCCTGGCAGTACCCCTAGATCTGGGTCTCCCCTCCCCAGGGGAACCCCCAACCCACTATCCCCACCTCGCCTCAGTCGTAGGCTACTGCCAGTCACCAGCTAGCCCCCGCGCCCTGGGGCAGACTGCAGTATAAGCCACTCATCACAGGCAAAGGGGATTTGGACCTGCTGCCTCAGCCTACCCATGGGTTGCCCCCTGCAACCCCAGTACCTATTGGGCCTAACACTAGGCCGCAGCCTGGGGCTTTCCTAGCCGGAGCTTCCCAGCTCCTCAGGCCCTTCCCCAGCCCTGCTCCACCTAGGTACCTGGTCAGGTCCTGCAGCCAAGCCCTTCTCTCCCTAAAGGCAGAGAGAGAGTGTCTTTGCTCCAGGCCCACTGCCCTCTTATAAGGGCCAGCTGGGCCCTGATTAAACTGGCCCCAGCTGTGGCTGCCTTGCTCATCAGCCCAGCCTCTGAGCCTCAGCCCTTTCCCAGGGCTATTTCCAGCCCCTCCGGGCAGGAGCGGGTTCCACCCCGCTACACCCATATTCCATGTCTCACTCCTAAAACCCTACACCGAGAACACATTTCCTCACAGAGCCCAATCACCATCCCCACCAGTGCATGTAAAAAATCAGAAGAAGTAAATTGTCCATGAAGTCCTTAATTCCAAGGTCAAGCAGAGTAAATTGTGATACCTGAGTTACTGGGAAGGTTATGGCCCAAAGGAGCACACTTGAGAGCCAACAGAGAATGTTCACTCTTCTGCCTTGGTTCAGGTCTTCCATAGGAACCACCCCAAGAAACCTGGAGCCATGTCACCCAGAGGGCACCTCTAGGGGAGGGAGTAATGTTATGACCCATGAGATTCAAACCCAGGCCCCCAGGAGCAGCCATGCTTCAACCCTCCACTTGGAAGTCTGCTGACAACTGCTGGCCAGGACCCATGAAGCTCAGCCCCGGTTTGAGGCTCTGTCCCTGACATCCCATTGGCAGAGCCCTAGATCAGCTGATTGGCCTGCTGGCCCTACTTAAGCCAGCAACAGGAACAAGAAGCTGCATGAACAATTAGAATCCACCCTGCTCTGGACTGTATACCTTCTGCTTCCCCATCTTGACTTCCTAGCATCCTGATCTGGCTTGCCTCCTGATCTCTGACTTGAGGTTCTGACCTCTGGTTTGTCTCCTGCCTCTGGCATCCAGACCTAACTTGACTGGTTACTGACTTGTGGTTCTGATCTCCAGTTTGTCTGCTGCATCTAATTTCCCTGTATGTTGACCCAACTGACTCTTGACTCGTGACTGTCAACTCCAACTCTGACCACTAGATCTGGCTGCCTACAACTCGGCCATGACAAATAGTGTAACTCATCCCACCAGGTTTCAATAATACCAACCAGATCGAATTTATGCTCATAAATAAACAATTCCAATTCCTCTTATTTGTTATCTGGATCCTAGCATTAGTGGATAGGCAATTCAAGAATTTCTTCTCTTCGTGTCCTTTGGTTCCTTGATTAATTTTGTTCTCAATATCTTGACTTTGTGCTGACTGCTCATATCTTCCCTCTTCTTGCCATCCTCTTTTGCTATTAGCTTAACAACCTCCTGACTACTCTAGCCAGCCTGTCCCTATTAGACTGGTTCCCATTCTGCTGAAGTGGAGGACATTCAAACTATACAGCCCCCTTTCTCCATAGAAGGTGGACCAATGTTCCACAGAACCAAAACACTTAACTTTACACCACTTCCTTAGCCATTGATTCACTTCCAGAATCTTGTACCTTCTGTCTTCCTTTGTTCATGGGACAGGATGGATCTCAGAGAAGATCGCTTGGATTTTCTTCTTCAGCATGCTTCCAAGTTCTCTGAAGTAATCTGTTTTCTGTGATATATCCCATGATGCAGTGTTGCTGTGCTGATGTGAATCATCACCAATGGATCCTGGCCCATCAATGTCAGAAGCCTATCCAATCTTAGAGTGATATCTAGTGTCTTGGCTCCAGGAAGGAAGCACACTACCCCGTTGTTTACCTGTCTCTTGCAGAATGTTCTTTCTATTCTTCTGAGTATTGAATCTCCAACAAGGATCGTTTATTTCTTCCTCAGATGTTTGGAGAACTCCTTGAGGGCCAGTTTAAGTTTCTTGGATTGAGCTGCAATCCATAGTGTGTGGGCTGTGCCTCTCTCCATTCCTTTGGACCTGCTGGATCTTGAGAAGTGTCTTCCATAATTTCCACACAGAGGACCTGGTATTGATTTGAAACTTTTAATTGTGTGGAATTCCTTCTGCTTCTCTTCTCTCTGGTAGCCACAGCCTGCACATTCTCATCTGGCTTCAACTGTATAGAAGGCTACCCTGACCTCGTGCCTCTGGTGAGTCTTCTCTGACTTCCTCTATCTCAAGTTCCTTGGTGGCCAGCTCCAAGCTTCCTTTAACCTGGGATACTGGGGTTTTCTGAACCTGGCTGTCTAGGAACTCCTCAGCTTCTCTGATTCTGTTTCATCTCAACTTGCACCTGCAATCCAAAAATCGTTTCCTCCAGCATAGCCACCAACTTACACTTCTTGCACAGGAAATACCTTCTGGCTTCATGCAGGTAAGAACGTGGCACATCTATTGCAGGTTGCCACCACTTTTCCTTTGCTGGCCACCATGATATCACATGTAGTACTGAACCTGGAAGGAAATCCATTCACTCAATCTATAAACTCCCTCCAAAACTCTCGTTAGCTGGCTCCATTAGCAGCTCTCAAATTCACCTGGCTTTTTATACCAAGGCTTCCCTGTTAGCGTAGCTCAGCTATGCAGCCCGTACACAAAGAACAAACAGTCAACTAAACAACCACAAGCAGACCAAACACATCAGCCACCACTGATACAGAGAAAACCCATTTTGAAGTCCCCAGACTCCATTCTGTATCCTTGGTCTTCATTTTGAATAAGCAAGAGTCACTCTACCATTAGATGAAAGCTGCAGATCACATGGTGCTAAATATAGAATTGGTAGGAAAACCAAATTGGTGGGGAGAAAAGGTGGTAAGCAACAATGATTCAGCAGATCATAACACTGTGAGGTAAACAACGGTTTCTAGTCTAAATACAGAACTGGCAGTTAGTAAAAGAAGGTAAACAAGTAGGATGATGTCATGTAAAAATAGAATTGAAAAAACGTATAAAGATCAGTGTGTTAGTTGACAGCTAACAATTAAGGAGACAGGTTGAGGAGACATCTAAGAAGAGAGAGAGAGAGAGAGAGAGAAAGAAACGAATTCTGAGAGAGCACACAGGAGAGACAGTGCAGCATAGTCATCAGAGTAAGTCTGTCAGACAAAGTTATAGCTATAGCCACTGCTATAGCATAGTGCTAATGTGTATATGTGTGTGTGTGTGGGGGGGGGGGTAATAAAGATGAATGTGTGTGTTGATTGTAAGAGGAACGTATATATGTAAGACCGTAAGAACTGCTGTCAGCGACTTGTGGAACACTGGCCATCTGAATCTGGGCGCACCATTTAACATTGTTTCAATCATAAGGCAATGTGGTTTGGAGTGCTCTTTAACTTGTTATAAGGGATTTGTGTTTTAGATTATTATTGTGTCAGAAATTGTTGATTGCACCAATGAAAGGGTGTCTTGTTTTGGAACACTGCTTGTGTCAATCATTTATTGGAAGGCTGCATCCATGTCTCCTAGGGGTAACAGGTCTGAGCTGTTCTGTGGAGTTTCTGAAACAGGGAATCCCTGGCCACCCTGGAGACCCTACTTGACGAGAACAGATTGATGTGGTCATAACAGGTGGACTCTTTTAAGAGAGCCTTTGATAAACCTGGGAGAGGACAATAGGTAGGCTATTGGGGGTACTCTGTATCTGTTTTTGAGATAACAACCACGTCCCTCTACCTCCAAGGACAGAGTCTACAGCTATTCTCCCAAAACTCTCTTGTTTGATGCCTCTGTTCCCATAACCCAAATCTATATAACAGCATGTTTCAATTGTGTAAACTTATTAGTTTACATCTGATAGTGAATTGAAAACAAATTACAAATATAGTTTGACGCAAATTGAAGATTGAAACAAATCATATTTTTTTCAAAATATACTTTGACTTCATTTCTGTTCTGTTTTTCCCCAGTCATTAAAAAGCAAATGTTTCCTATGAAAATGTAATTATGAAATATATCACTATAACCTTTTGTACCCCGCTACCATTGTAAGAAAGAGCAAAAACTAATCTACAACTATAGAGGATATATTAATCATACAGAAAAATCTCATCTTAAATATTTAAACATGTTTAGAACTATCTTGCTAGTGGTTTCTTCCTTTACAAAATAAGATATTAAAGAAACCCATTAATATGGTCAAATAAAAAGCGTCGTTACAATTCTCAAAGCTGCGTTAAGTTGAAAGTGAATATTCACGCAAGCAAAACTTTGTTAGATATGTTAAAATACAGCTTTTAATATTTGGATTTACAAAAACAAAATATAGTTTTACATATTCAGTAGTCCTCCCAAAAGATTATACTGTATGTCAGTGGTTCTCAATGAGTACCAGTTCGGGTACACAGAGATCTTCCAGGGAGTAAATCAACTCAGCTAGATTAGTGTTTCTCAACCTGGGAGTCATGAGCTTCCGGAGGGGGGTCACAGGGCAGGTTTAGGGGGGGTCGCAAGTGCAGGGCTGGTGTTAGGGGGTGGCAAGTAGGGCAATTGCCTGGGGCCCCATGCCCACATGGGGCCCCACAAAGCTAAGTTACATGCTTCAGCCCCAGGTGGTGGGGGTCAGAATTCAGACTCCTGAAAGGGGTACAGATCTGGAAAGGTTGAGAACCTCTACTGTACATTAACGGTACAGATAGGTTATAATGGGTTAATAAATTATTATCTAATTAACAAATTATTACTTTAATAAGTGCTACAGATTATTACAAAGTTCAACAGGTTGCTTTTAACTATGGCTTATAACCTTCTGTATCTCCTTCTTCTGATGCACTTACAGCTATCTATAACATACTACTCATGGCTGTACTACACTTATAACAGCTATTAATTATTTATAAATAGTTTATAAAGGATTAATAAAGTGTAACTTCCAAAAGTGCCATGAATTTCACAAAGCTGTATGGGTCTCAGAGTCTTCATTACACATTTACTAATAAGGAAGGAGTACACACATAATCAAATGGTTGTCATTGGGAAGCAGGCTCACATTTTGCACATTCCTGAAAACACCACAAGGAAACTGTAACTACAATACAGATTGTGATGACACAAAGGGTCTGTCTAACTGAACAGTGTCAAACAGAACTGTGTCTTAGAACCCAGTTACTACCCAGTTGAGACTCTAGCCAGAAGCAGCAGGAGCAGCCAAAGCAGGGACTGCTACATTGGGGTGTGTGGGTAAAATGTAGCCCAGGTGGGGCCACCCTTCCCCCTATTTCGGGACATTCAGAGAACTTTCTATAGTTTTGACTGGACCTTTTCTGCCCTGTGCTGATAATAAATAAATAAATAAATAAATAATAATTAATTAATAGTTGTCCACTGAATCATTTGATTTCTACAATATAGACAAGACCTTCACCATGCTCCCATGTAGTGATAAAGCCTGTAGTAGTCAGGGAAGAAGTCTGTGGTGACTGGATGCCATCACATGGCTGTGCAAATCGGGTTGATGTAAATGCCATTTCAAATTAGAACTTATTTTCTGTGAATATTCGACATGGTGGCTTTATAAAAACAGAGGTCTGGTGAACATTCCTAGCAGTAATGTTAGAATTGTTAGAATGTTTTCAGAAAGCAAATTCAAAAAAGGCATGAACACAGGCAAATAAATATGCTTAAAATGTGAACAATCACACAAAATAATGCACAATATCTATCTAGTGCTACAGAAAATAAAAAGCAAAAATTAAGGAGTGCAAATGAAATGCAGTGGGTGAAAGCCTGGCCCCACTGAATTAATGGTAAAATTCCCATCAATTCCAATGGAGTCAGAATTTCACCCAGTATCTGCAAATACCAACATTATGTCTAGTATTTTATCATGTATTAAATGCATAAAAGCAAGAACATTAAAACCAGCATTCCAGTTATCACTATTTTGAAAGTACACACTGATTTCCACATGGAATCTATTTGCTGCAAATCATTCTGAAACTTGATGACTAATTTAAAGTATTAAAATCTAAAATAAATAAAATAAATTCTGTTAATCATCTCAAAATGTAGAACAAATAAGTGTATTCTGTTCCTAACATCTGTCATATCTATGCCAGAGGCATTACAGGCTTCTAGCGACGGAAGGATCCTGCAGAATTTTTCCTCTAGTAGTTGCTATTTTAAGGCACAACGCTACATGGACTGAACATCTCTGACATACATATATAAATCATTTAAATTAATATGGTGGCGCGCTTTTTCTAGGAAAGCTTTGAGCCGGAAAACAAATGGCCCAAAGCTTTATAAGCAACACTAAAAGCTTATCAGCAATACTCCAAGGATAGGTATCTTGCAAAAGGCAAAAAGTTGTACACAATGTATTACCAGTTATGAAAATACCTACAGCTAAAATTCACTCAAGAGCTATACCAATAGACTTCGGTCCAGAAAAGTCTTCAAAAAATGCTTCAATTCCCGGACGTACAAATCTTTAAGTGCACCACTTCTTTAAAAAAATAAAGTGGTGTATGGTAAGATCCAAAAACTTTGATAAGGTGCAAATTGATGCCCAGACACCAGCAAAAATTGGTAATAATATGAAGTGCTGGGTTTGTGAGGGAGGTCCTTGAGAGGCAGCCTCATGGCTGCGTTCCCTGCCCGGTAATTGAGCCAGCAGAATCCTCCCCTCTATAGATGAAGGGCTTTTAGGGCCCCCTTATGCCATTCTGGTCCTTTCACCTGATAAACGGGCCAAAGATCTCACCCCAGGGTACTGACCAATATACCCCTTCCTGAACCATTATGCTGCACTTTCTCCCAAAACCTAAGTTACTCAGGGAAGGGCTTGTCTACACTGGCAAGTTTCTGCGCAGTAAAGCAGTTTTTTTACGCTCAAACTGCAGACGTGTCCACACTGCCAAGCCACTTTGTGCGCAGAAACGCCTCAGTTGCAGCGCTGCAAAAAAAACCACCTTGACTAGAGTCGTAAGGCTATTTGTGCAGAGGCTCCAGCGCTCTATTGCCAGTGTGAAGACCTGATTGCTTTCTGCGCTGTCATGGGCTTCCGGAGCTGTCCCATAATACCTCAAGTGACTGCTCTGCTCATTGTTTTGAACTTGGCTGCCCTGGAGACATGCGCACCTCCCCTTTCAAAAGCACTGTTTCTGACAGCGGATGCATGCTGCGCTGATCTGCTCCGGGACACAAAGCAAACTATTAATGTGGAATGCTCGTACTGTTGAACACAGAGGCAGGTGTGTGCAGGGCTGGTGCAAGGAAGTTTCACGCCCTAGGCGAAACTTCCTTGCACCAGCCCTGCACCCCCCACAGCTAACGCCACCCCCCCTGCAGCAGCCAGCTCCCCCCTCCAACGGCTCCCCACCCCCGCTGGCCTCAGCAGCTCGGCCCCCCACCCGCGGGCCGCGGCAGCCTCCCCACCGCCCGCGCGCCCTCCTGGCTCCATGCTCAGCCGCGGAGCTGGGAGGCAAGGGGCAGCCACCCGCTGCCCCCCAAATCCTGGCACCCTAGGCGACCGCCTAGGGTCGCCTAGTGGACGCGCTGGCCCTAGCTGTGTGGGGGGTGTGTGTGAGAGAGAGAGAGAGAGATTGCTGTGCAGAGAGCCCAGGGAGGGATGCAGGGGCTGATGTTGGGGTTTCCCACTCCCCCTGCTTCAGGACTGGTTGCTTCCTGCCACTGTCTGATCTTACTAGACAGCATGCTGACACACTCTGTCCCCCAAAACACACTGTCTCTCTCCCCCCTCCATACACACACTCCCTGTCACACACTCTCCTCCTGCCACTTCAGTTGAAAAGCAGCTGGCAATGTAGTAGGATGCCCATGGAACAATGGGATTGGGAAACCTGCATCGTGTGACTCTGTGCCTGCCCCATGAGGCATTGCAAACCCTTCCCAAAGCACCGTGCGGCCAGTTGCACAATGCACTGCTGTCTTTGCCATTGCAAAAGCTGCTAATGTGAGTGCCATTGCAAAAGCTGCATAATGTGATTATGGTATATCAGAGATGTGGGCAAATCTTTGAGGAAGATATCAGTTTACTGGAGCTGAGTACATATTTAAACACCTTCTGAGCGAGTCCACACAAAATGCTTCAGAAGTCAAGTTCTGTAGAGCCAAATATGGTAAGTAAATTGTAAATTCAGCTTCTAGGCCTTTCTGGTCAGCTCCCGGAGTGCTTCTGTTTTGCCTCAGAAAGTGAACATTTTGTTTCCATGTATCACTTCAGTCTGGCAGGGGTTAAGAAAAATCCTATGATTTTCAGAAACAGCTTCTTCAGCTCTGTGATGGCATGTGCACCCTCCACCCCGGGGAATTAATCAAAGGGTTAATCTGCTTCTCTACAAAAGAGCCACAACTGGCTGTCTTTATTGCAGAGATCTGCAAAGTAGGGCTGGATTAACTGAGGGAGAATCAGACTCTCTCTAGTCTCTACTAGAATAAGCAGAGCTAAAATGAGGATGTGCAATTGCACACAGCGATCATCTTCAACAGTAAATAGGTCTGTCCGTTCCCAACCATAATCCCACAGTATGCTCAAAGCATTACTGATTATTATGACCGGCACACAGAGACAGTCAGAGTGATCATGATGATCCATAAGTAGTAAATCAGGCAGCAGCAGTAGACTTAGAACCCAACATCCAGGATCCCAGGCCGGACCTCACTCTTATTAATGTGCAGCCAAATCATTGCTGAATCTGTCTTGTTATCACAGAAAAGTTCTGCTTATAAGAGACTTTTTTTTCATGTTCATAATTAAAGGAATATGAACCAATTGATGCATGTGTATGTCAGCTAAGACCTTAAAGCTAAAACATGTGAATTTGGGGAAATGTGTGACTATTAAAAGACAGGCTTGTACAACAGAGTATGGGAAATACAAAGCCATTGAGCAAGGTATAAGCTGCTTGAGGAAACTAATTTAACTTTAATGAGCCATAGACATTTGTTGAGCCAGTGAAATTGGAAACATACAAATTCAGGCTCTAAGAAATCCACTACAGAATTAGTCACTGGCCCTTGTGGCATCTTTTCAAAAAGTCAAAATGAAAAGCAAAAGGTAACCAAAATCCTGTAGCAACCAAAAATGTGTTATAATAAAATAATAGTCCTATCCCCTGTGCGTGGTTGAGGACAAGAGCCACAAATTGCCTGGACAAATGTGATAAATACAATGGGAAAACTGATACTTGGGGTTATGTCAGACAGTTAAAACTGAGAGTATTTACCCATTTGGAGAACAGTAATGCAGTGACAATCAAGATGTGCCTTTTAAAATGGATACTCAGGAACATTTCAGTGACACACCAAAATGTATGTGTGTGTGTGTATATGACTGTTATATATAATACTGCCACTAAAAAAAGTGTGCTGTACCCTAAAGAAAATCATGTTTAATAGAAATAATAGAAATGTGGGCTGGAAGGGACCTCGAAAAGTCAACAAGTCCAGCCCACAGGGCTGTGGCAGGACCTAGTAAACTTAGACCATCCTTATCAGGAGTTCGTTCAACATGTTTTTAAAAATTTCCAATGATGGCAATTCCACAACATCCCTTCAAACTCTATTCCAGAGCTTAACTACTATAGGTAGAAAGTGTTTCCTAATATCTAACCTAAATCTCTTTTGCTGCAGATTATACCCACTACTTCTTGTCCTACCTATAGTGGCCATATAGAACGACTGACCCCTGTGCTCTTTAGAACAGATGGTAACATATCAAAACACTGTAATCAGGTCTCCCCTCAGTCTTCTTTTCTCAAGATTAAACACACCCAATTTTTTAACCTTTCCTCATAGGTCAGGTTTTCTAAACTTCATTTTTGTTGCTCTCCTCTGGACTATCTCCAGCTTGTCCACATGTTTCTTAAATTGTGGCATCCTGAATTGGACATAGTACTGTAGCTGAGGCTTCCCCAGTGCCCAGTAGAGCAGGACAGTTACCGCCCGTGTCTTACATACAACACTCCTGTTAATACACGCTAAAATGATATTAGTTTTTTTAGCAGCTGCATCACATTGTTGACTCAGATTCATAAGAAAATAAGAATGGCCATTCTGGGTGAGACCAAGGTCCATCTAGTCCAGTATCCTGTCTTCCGACAGTGGCCAATGCCAGGTGCCCCAGTGGGAATGAACAGAACAGGTAATCATCAAGTGATCCATCCCCTGTCGCTCATTCCCAGATTCGGGCAAAAAGAGGCAAGGGACACAACCCCTGCCCACCCTGACTAATAGCCATTGATAGACCTATCCTCCATGAACTTATCTAGTTCTTTTTTGAACCGTGTTATAGACTTGGCCTTCACAACATCCTCTGGCAAGGGGGTCCACAGGTTGACTGTGCGTTGTGTGAAAAAATACTTCCTTTTGTTTGTTTTAAATCTGCTGCCTATTCATTTCATTCGGTGACCCCTAGTTCTTGTGTTATGAGAAGGAGTAAATAACACTTCCTTATTTACTTTCTTCACACCAATCACAATTTTATAAACCTCTATCATAGTTGGGATTATGTTTTCCAATGTGCATTACTTTGCATTTATCAACATTGAATTTTATCTGCCATTTTGTTGCCCAGTCACCCAGTTTTGAGAGGTCCTTTTGTAGCTCTTCGCAGTCTGCCTGGGACTTAACTATCTTGAGTAGTTTTGTATCATCCGCAAATTTGGCCACCTCATTGTTTATCCCTTTTTCCAGATCATTTATGAATATGTTGAATAGGACTGGGCCCAGTACAGACCTTGGGGGACACCACTATTTACCTCTCTCCATACTGAAAACTGACCATTTATTCCTACCCTTTGTTTCCTATCTTTTAACCAGTTACCAATTCATAAGAGAACCTTCCCTGGTATTCCATGACAGCTTACCTTGCTTAAAAGTCTCTAGTAAGGGACCTTGTCAGAGGCTTTCTGAAAATCTAAGTGCACTATATCCACTGGTTCCCCCTTGTCCACGTGCTTGTTGACCCCCTCAAAGAATTCTGGTCAACCATGTTGACTCTTTCCCAACAAATGATTTTCCTCTATATGTCTGACAATTTTGTTCTTTACTATAGTTTCAACCAGTTTTCCTGGTACTGAAGTCAGGCTCTTACCGGCCTGTAATTGCCGGAATCACTTCTGAAGCCCTTTTTAAAAATTGGCATCACATTAGCTATCCTCCAGTTATTTGGTACAGAAGCTGATTTAAATGATAGGTTACAGACTACAGTTAGTAGTTCTGCAATTTCACATTTGAGTTCCTTCAGAACTCTTGGGTGAATACCATCTGGTCCTGGTGACTTATTACTATTTAGTTTATCAATTTGTTCCAAACCTCTTCTAATGACACCTCAATCTGGGACAGTTCCTCAAATTTGTCACCTAAAAAGAATGGCTCAGGTTTGGGAATCTCCCTCACACACCCTCAGCCATGAAGACCAATGCAGATAATTAATTTAGTCTCTCCACAATGGCCTTATCATCCTTGAGTGCTCCTTTAGCATCTCGATTGTCCAGTGGCCTTACTGGTTGTTTAGCAAGCTTTCTGCTTCTGATGTAATTACAAAATTTTTTACTATTTCTTTTTGAGTCTTTCGCTAGCTGTCCCTCAAATTCTTTTTGGCCTTCCTAATTATAATTTTATACTTCATTTGCCAGAGTTTATGCTCCTTTCTATTTTCCTCACTAGGATTTAGCTTCCACTTTTTAAAGGATGCCTTTTTGCCTTTCACTGCTTCTTTTACTTTGTAGTTTAGCCACAATGGCACTATTTTGGTTCTCTTACTATGTTTTTTAATTTGTAGTATATATTTAAGTAGAGCCTCTATTATGATGTCTTTAAAAAGTTTCCATGCAGCTTGCAGGGATTTCACTTTTTGCACTGTACCTTTTAATTTCTGTTTAACTAACTCCCTCATTTTTGTGTAGTCCCTCTGCTGCAGTGTTGGGCTGCTGTGATGTTTACCCCTCCACAGGGATATGAAATTTTATTATATTATGGTCACTGTTACCAAGTGGTCCAGCTATATTCACCTCTTGGACCAGATCCTGTGCTCCATTTAGGACTAAATTAACCCACTCCTTTTGTGGGTTCCAAAACCAGCTGTTCCAAGAAGCAGTCATTTAAGGTGTCAAGAAACTTTATCTCTGCATCCTGTCTTGAGGTGACGTACCCAGTCAATATAGGGATAGTTGAAATATCCTATTATTATTGAGTTTTTTATTTTAATAACCTCTCTAATCTCCCTGAGCATTTCACAGTCACTATCACCATCCTGGTCAGGTGGTCGGTAATATATTTCTACTTCTATATTTTTATTATTAGAGCATTGAATTACAATACATAGTGATTCTATGGTACAGTTTGGTTCATTTAAGATTTTTACTTCATTTGATTCTACGCTTTCTTTCACATATAGTGCCACTCCCCAACCAGCACGACCTGTTCTGTCCTTCCAATTAGTTGTCACTGCTCTTTATAGATTATGTGGCTGCATACTTGCTTGGCTACCAGTGCTTAAAAGGCTCCTTGGGGCATAGGTGCACATTGAAGTGGCATGCCAGATATGTTGTATAAAGAACAAAAGAGGCACCATTTGCCATACAGTAAAAGTTAAAATTGACACAGCCAAAGGAAAATTATACTGAAAACAGTCAAGAAATGTTAGTTTAAAAAATGGCTTTTCACTCCTTTGCTAGTATTTATAGTTTCTTCTTTTCATAGTATGGCATAGATTCACAAGCTTTAACTTCAGGTAAGGGATATCACAATACTGGATCAGCCTGGGGCAAAGACACTACTAATATACCAGACCTTCCAACATTAAGTCAACAACAGCTCCTTTGGCTTATTTGAGGCAAAGAGACTAAGTGGGATCAACTAAGTCTTGATTGAAGAAGGTGTAACTCAGCGGGCAATTTTGGAATACACGGTCAAGTCCTTTTGCAGGTACGGTGTGTATTTTTCATATCCAGTATAATGTGCAAGATATATATTAGTATAGTTTGGTTTCTGGATTGACAATGAGCAACAGTTAACTGTTTTTGGTGAGCAGGTTAGTGCTAGTACTATATATTGAAACAGTCTCTAACCAGCTCCTCATGGACAGCTGTCCCATGTCATGGCATTGATATTTTCAGCAGTCCCAACAGAAAAGGAAAGTCTGAAGGGTGATTGGAACTTAACTATCTTCTAAGTCCTATACTAGGGTTGTGGCCTGGAGAACAGGCACAGTTGCTGCCTCTGTTGTACCTGTTCTGTGGCCTTGGCTACACTTGCGAATTACAGTGCAATAAAGCCTCCCAGAGTGCTGTACCTCACTCACTGTCTACACTGGCAAGGCACATACAGCGCTGTATCTCCGTGGCTACAGCGCTGCTGGTACTCCACCTCCCCGAGAGGAATAACAGCGTAGTGGCTGAGACGCTGCTGTTTAAATGTAGTCGTTGGAGTACGCACTGACTGAGCTCCGGAAGCTCCCTTTATTTTGAAAGAGCACTTCCAGGTTGGAGTTCCGAGCTCCGTTCTGGGGGCTGCTTATCAAAAAAACAAACACAGCTAGTGTTTGCTTTCATTGAGTGAGAGGCAGGCAGGGGAGTGCCGGCAGCAAACAGTAGCTTGAAGAGAGAGGCGGTGGGGGGAAGGAGGGAGGGGAGGGTTTGGGGTCCGTTTCAGCAAGCGGCTGCTTATCTGCTCTGAAAAAAAAAAGCCCCTGCTGTTTGCTTTCAATGAGTGAGAGAGAGACAGGGGAGGTGGGGGGGTGTAAACTTAGGAGATAATGAGCTGACACTCTGTAGATAACCCAAAAACCCACTCTCTCTCCCCACACGCTATCTGTCACACTCCACCTCACCA
This sequence comes from Chelydra serpentina, assembly GCA_037349315.1. Taxonomy (NCBI): domain Eukaryota; kingdom Metazoa; phylum Chordata; order Testudines; family Chelydridae; genus Chelydra; species Chelydra serpentina. Next base: position 70,275,321 of record JBAIAC010000008.1, read on the forward strand.
CCACCACCCCCCCGCCATTTGAAAAGCATGTTGCAGCCACTTGACCGCTGGGATAGCTGTCCATAATGCACCGCTCCCAATACAGCTGCAAATGCCTCAAATATGGCCACGACAGTGCGCTGGCAGCTGCCAGTGTGGATAGATTGCAGCACTTTCCCTACTCAGCTGTACGAAGGCGGGTTTAACTCATAGCGCTGTACAGCTGCAAGTGTAGCCTTCTAATTGGAGAATATTAGAGGGCTGAAAACCAAGGACAGGAATAATGGTCTAGGGATTGGTATTGCACTTTGACACCTGGGCTTTACTCCTGCCTCAGCCACAAGTTTTCTGTGTGATCCTTGGTCTACCCTGTGCCATTATATCCAATATTCAAAATCGGGGATTCTTCATCCAACAGGAATGTCATGAGGATAAAAATCCATTAATGGTGAGGTCCTCAGACACTATGGTGTTGAGGGCCACATGTAAATAGACACAAGCAATCAATTTACTTTGAACAAATTAAGTACAGTGTTTTTTGGCATTGGTGTTCCCAGGAACAACCAGAAAATGCAGAGGCATGTGAAAATGAAAAGCACCTAAAAAATTAATTGAACTTATTTTAAAACTCAAAAAAAGATTCTGTTGGGTTTGGACAGAATTTTGGACAGAGTTGGTTCTTCTTTGATTTGAACCAGTTCTTCTCTTTCTGTGTAAAAATACATGAACAGCATGTTTCACAGGGTTTTACAGTAGATTCAGAGTTTTACATTTGGATTCATTCATTCTCTGCTTCTCACTTGTTGAACCCCACAGGCAGCTGCAAATGTATGCAGTAAATAAACTGGATGGTTTGTATTACTGATGAATTTTAAAAAATGAATTCCACATAGTGCTGAACCAATACAAATCCAGGTACAGCTACAGTTGTTTGTACTTTCTGTTTGTTGAGCATCTTCACTACATTGGCATCAATTTCTCCATTTCTCGTTCTACTGTAGGATTAGCTATAATCAGTTTTGGCTCAACCAAGCATGAATATTCTGCAAAAGATTTTGTAAATTGTAGTTCACTGGGTAGATAATCATTGATTGGCAGAGTTTTCCCTTTTGGAGTCTTTTTGATCATATTCTATCTTGTTTTAGAAAATATATAATCTACATATTACATTTTTAAATGTAATTCCAATCCACGGGGAAGTGATTCATCTGTGTGTGCACTGGAAAGTAGGAAATAATTTATTTATGGTGGATTTTAGCTGTGCGGTTTATTGGCAAACCCATGCTGGAATTCCCCGCAGCTTGTTCTCTCTCATTATGTAACTGCATTGTCACACAACATAAAAAAAAAGTCACATATTACTAACCAAGAGGATGTGATGGAAAGCAACTGCACCAGAAAATAAACAGCTATATTATTCCAGAGGGAATTAATTTTCAGAGGCTACTTTAGATGAACAACTTAACTTTACTATTAAAAGAAGTAATTCATGTGCACAGATGGGAGAAATAAGTCCTTGAACAAAAGGCAGCACAACGGTCCTCTAGACTGTACTATGAACTAACATACACAAGTCATCACAGTGCAGAAGACAGCATATCTTACCCTGTGACAGGGAGTATATTTGACAAGAAATACTGATGGAGTAGATTGCTCACTATACATGCATAAGAAACAATGCAGGGAGAGACTGTTCTTGGTACAATCTCTCCAGTGCTCCTTGGAGGATGCAGTGATTCCATGCAGCTCCCTGCACCCGTGGGTGCAGGAACTGCCATAATGTAGCCCCTACTGGATACTTCTTAATACCCAAGTACCAGACCAGAAATCAGGCTAAGTGAGAGGTTTTGAGTGGAAAGTATTTTCATTGACAAATGGACTTTTTCAAAAACGAAACTGCTGACCTTTTCAACATTTTTCATGTGATTTTTTTTTTAAATGGAAGCTAGTGGAAATTTCTTGTTTTCTCTGGGTTTGAGATACAAAACATTAATCGCTATTTTGATGAAAACATTACAAAACATAAAAATGTGTTTCACAAACCCTATGAAATGGAAACACCTTCAACACTTGACATATTTTTCCATTTTTCAACCAGCTCTAGGAGTGACATTTCTGGAAGCATTGTCTCCTGAAAGCAGATCCTGTCTTTTTTAGAAAAGCATTACTATTTCAGTTTTTCTACATTACAAAGGGCAGCCTCCTTGATTTAGACAGCACAGAATAAATGTAATATAACTGTTGCTGGGAAGGGTATAGAATTACTGGCATTTCAGTATTGTATAAATGAAATAGCCTTAGAAAACACAGACAACACATTTCACTAGAGCTTTTTATTAGGTTTAGATCTTGCACCAGTAGCGTAGCCAGGGGGGGAGCAGGGGGAGCGGCCACTCCCTCACTGAGCAGAAGCGGAGCCTTTTTTCTGCTCCGATGCCTTTTGCTCCTGCGCTGCAGCCAGAGCGGAGCTTTTTTTTTTTTTTTTCTCCAGGAGCCTTTTGTTGCTCCCGATGCTTTTTGCTCCCGGCGCCTTTTTTTAGCTCCGCTCCCCCTGTGCTCTAAACCTGACTACACCACTGTCTTGCACTTATTTTTTGTACCTAATTTTCCCACCAGAGACTGATGAAAATCTGTCCCAGATGATGGGCAAAATAAGTTTTAAAACATCAGTTTTCCACATCTAACAAATTTTACAGTATTTGCTTGAGGGGATCAAAACAATGACTTTATCTACACAGGAAAGTTTTTGTAGTTTGTGGTAGGGTCCACTTCCACTGCTCACCCCCCTTAGGAGCCAATCATGGCACCGCTCACCCTTTCTCACTTTCCCCTGGGATCTTTAATCTCCTTGTACCTGAACTTTCCAGGTCTCTCTTTAATCAGCCTTGTCTTGAGGCTTTCTTCCTCAGGCCTATCTTCCCTTCCGAGAGGCTCTTGACCAGTGGTGGGCAACCTGCAGCCCATGGGCCGCACGTGGCCCATCAGGGTAATCCGCTGATGGGCTGTGAGACAGTTTGTTTACATTGACCGTCCGCAGGCATGGCCCCCCACAGCTCCCAGTGGCAATGGTTCGCTGTTCCCACCACTGGCCGCAGGTTGCCCAGCCATGGCCGCAGGTTTCCCACCACTGCTCTTGACACTCAACCATCTCTCTCAGCTCCCACAGGCAGGCCACTGACAATAAACATTAACTTAAACTCAAAGGAGAGACAAAACAAAAGGGTCGTCCATCCCTCCTGGGCTACCCTTCCACCTAGTCTGGTTTTCCCACTGACTGGATCCTCATTCTCAGTCTACCTCCTAGTCATCTGCCTGTGGTTTGATCCTCTCTAGGGCTTATCACAGGAATCTCCTTCTCTCCTGCCACCCTTTCATTTCAGACACACCTCCCCACTCCCCCAGGAGCTCTCCCAGCTTTGTAGGAAATCACTACCACCTTCCCAGCTGAGTCTAATAATTGACCGAAGATATCTGACCCCTAGCCCATCAAAGCAGGTAGGGGGGAGCACGTGAGCTCTAGCTGATCCACTACAGGTGAGGCTGAGCCCAACTCTCCTTAAATGGCCAACCAGTTTGTAGCACAGTTATATCTATATAATCCCCCAGGTGAACTCTCTTATTCCATCATAAGAGTGTCTTTTTTCAATGTAGCTTAAACTCCTTTCCAAGTGATATAAGCTAAACTGAAAAAAAAAAGAGGCAGTTTTGTACCTGGGGTGGGCTGTTATACCAGTATAATTATTATAGGGCTGCAGCAGCACTACTATAGTTAAGAATTGCATCATGACTTCTGTTTCAAGGTTGATCTTTCTAAGTCCTCTTTAATTGATATGCTTGGTCATATTCTTTTGAAATATCGTTGCCTCAGGAGGGTGCAGGTTAGGGTTAGTGACCCAAATTTGGGACCATTGAACTACGGGTTGTGGAGATATAAGTCATGGGAAAAATAGCCTTCAAAAAATAAACTTCAAAAAGTTTCTTGGGTTTTGTTTTATTTTTTATTTTGTGTTTGTTTTGCACAGAGCTAGAGATCAAACTTTTGATGTGATGTGGGTCAAAATTGTCTCACTTTGTTGAGTTTTACCCAAGGTAGTGCTTGGCACCCACTAAATTTTGGGGGACCCAAATTGAGGACAGTATTGAAGAACATGTTCACTTCTTCACTTGCGTGTATTGCAGTCTGGAAGGATTACAGTGCATACACACCAATAAAGGAAAAAAACAAATTTTCTATGCAACCACTTTATGCTTATCTTGGTAGTTCAAGGGAATGTTCTGACACCAGTGTCCTTGGTGAGCACTCCATCATTGATATTTCTAGTCTGAACCTTTGCACACATGCACAATAAAGATTTAATAACTCCTGTTGCTTGCCATAAGAAGTCAGCAGCCAATCTTACCACAATTTTTGTTATACCAGCTGAGGAGGATCTGGTGTCAGAGGACATTGGGGGAAAATTGGGGGACCAGGGACAAGTAGAGGGCTTGCAGCAGCAGAGGGGGTGGGAAATGAGGACGGATGTCAGGCAAGCCTTGGATTGGTTGTTTGAGAAAATTTCTATTTTATTAGCCCCAGGATTGGAGATGGGATGAGGATGTCTGCTTCCTGATCTTGGGGTCATTAATGTGGTATTGCCAAAGACATGGAGGTTTGCAACTGACAGTGCAGGTACACTGATCACCGAGTAGGAGATCAGTGTTGCAGAGAAGTGGGAAAAAATCAGACTGAGATTTGAATTGTATTTAGCAGCCATAGCGGCAGAGGAGAAAAATGATACTGTGAAATCATCAAACTTTTTCATGTTGTTGGGGCGGAAACATTGGATATTTAGAACAACTTTACGTTTGAAGAAGGTGAAACCATGAAGTTAAGTAAAGTACTGACTAAATTTGAGGAACATTTCATCCCAAAGAGGAATGAAACCTTTGAGAGGCAAATTTTTAACATACATGCAAAAACCTGATGACACCATAGAGCAATATCTCACCAAATTAAGGAAACTCAGTAAAACCTGTGACTTTAGTGAACTAACAGAGTCTCTGGTCAGAGATAAAATCATTTGTGGCATTGAAGACAATGTGTTAAGAGAGAGACTGCTCCGTGAAGGCGACAACTTTTTTAAAAAGCTCTCCAAATATGCAGGGCAGCAGAAACGGTGAAAGCACAAGCCAAAGAGCTGAATCCACCAGAAGGGGTTATCCATGTACAAAAGAATACAGCCAGAATAGGTCAAATCAAAGAGCAGAACCACTTGCTATGAAAACCACTGGTATGGGGAAGATTAGGTACAGATGGTCATGTGGAAGGTGTGGATCACAGCATGGTCCCAAACAGTGTGTTGCCTTTGGGAAACTCGGTAATAAATGTGGGGGAAATAAACATTTTGCAAAATTCTGCAGATCCCATATGCAGAAAAGTCAAGTGTATTCAGTTAAAGACAACCTGGTTGAAGAGCTTTCCATAGACGTACTGGGATCTAGCAAGCCTGATGAGCAGTACCGGGTTTACAATGATGCTGTCTACACCGAGGGTTAGGTCAGCATAGCTATGTCTCTCAAAGGTGTGGATTTTTCACACCCCTGAGAAAGGGAGCTATGCTGATGTAAGAGCTTGAATGGATCCCATGTTGCAAGCTGGGGTTTATCTGCTGGGACAGAAAGTTAAGCATTTGAAAGGAGGTTAATTAGTATCCCTAACAGACCACCTCACACCTCTTTAGACAATTGGAGAGCTGGAGAATCTAAACTACACAGGCATCTACTTGAAGGTAGAGTGGAACAGTCAACTCAGTACTGCATACAATACTGCATTAATCTGGGAAACATCACCTTCTTGATGGGTGTGGAGCTGTCTGAAATTAAATCAAAACAGCTAGAAAAAAAATTAAAAAGAGATGACTGGTATGATCATGAAATCTAAAATACTACAAATTGTTGCTTTGTTGCAAGTATTAACTTTGAGTGAGGATTTGTGGGATTTGCCCCTTCTTATCAAGTGTCTGATATGGACCATCTTGATTATCACTACAAAAGGTTTTTTTCTCCTGCTGATAATAGCGCATCTTAATTAATTAGCCTCTTAGAGTTGGTATGGCAACTTCCACCTTTTCACATTTTCCCTGTATGTGTATATATATATCTTCCTACTATATGTTCCATTCTATGCATCCAATGAAGTGGGCTGTAGCCCACGAAAGTTTATGCTTAAATAAATTTGTTAGTCTCTAAGGTGCTACAAGTACTCCTGTTCTTTTTGCCAAATATATGAGTATATATATTGGGGGAGGGGAGGGGAGCTAGGGGGGATCTCTTATTTGTCTTTCAGGGAAAGTCTTCATTTATTTTATGAACTTCTGTAACACTCAATAGATCACAGTTGATGGATTCTGTGAATTCTTATTGATGACATCTGGCTAGATGGCCTAGTAAGCCTTTTGCCGTAACTCAGCAAGGAAATAAAAATTCAACTAGTCCTTCTTTCAAACACCTCCGATGTTACAACAATAATAGCAGCAGTGATAGCCATTTATTTTTATCCCCCTTGATTAAGAAGAAGCCCATAAACTGTGACAAAAACTAAACTCGTAAATAGCAGCCTCTGAGATTATTTCATTTTAATACAGTCTGATTCCCAGGCATGACTAAATTGCCTTACTTGCCTGCAGGAACAGCTGAAGGGACCATTCCAACCAAGTTCAAATGAATATTGATGAACTTTCAAATGCCAAAGTGATTTACATATAAGTTCAGTATTCTGTGTAATTTACAGGTAAAGGATTTAGCTTTAATTAAGATTGGTGAAATATTCATGACATGTCAGAGGAATATTATCTGGAAGGGTACAGTAGTTATCTGGAAGTCATGAACAGATAATACCCTATTATAATTAACTGGTGCCAGCCATACTTTCTTTATATTAGCCTAACAATGTTAAAGTAACTAATGAAATATTTGACAGAGCTGTTTCAGTCTCTATTGCTGGGACAATCTCAGATATATTATTTTACTGAATTTGTAAAGAATTATAGTTCAATATTCTTACGTATATTGTTATGTGCGCATATACACACAGTTTTTATATTACATGTATTTAGATAGTTACAATATATGCACTGTATACTTTCTCACGCTATGTAAACAAGGTTTTCTTTGTAATAATAAAGGAAATATACATTGAGAGACGAGAACCACTGCAGAAGTGCAAAGGCAACTGTTTAAATATTTATTTAGGTTTACCTGTTTTTTTTAAAGTGATTAAGGAGAGACTTTGGCAAAATAAAATGTATCATTTGAGATAATTAATTAAATGTCCTCTTTTTGTCCATGTAATCTTGGTTTTGTCACAAAGAATTATGTTATGTCACCATTTGTTAGTTTGCATCACAGCATGAGCCAGTGAATTCCCCTGTGGTAAAATGTATCCAAAATACAAACGTATTTAAAACTTTGCTTTGCATGAACTAAGTGAAATGAATATTTAACTAGATGAAATTTAACTATTGGGTGTCATGATGGATCTAGTTCGTATCTTGGAAAACATATGTATATCATGTACACTATGGTACACAGTGCATGTTTAGTACTGAGAAAAGGCAGAGGGGGGGACCTAATAACAGTCTTCAAATATGTTAAGGCCTGTTATAGAGGACAGTGATGAATTGGTCTTCATGTTCATGGAAGGCAGGACAAGACATAATGGGCTTAATCTGCAGCAAGAGAGATTTAGATGAGATATTAGGGAAAACTTTCTACCTATGAGGGTAGTTAAGCTCAGGAATAGGCTTCCAAGGGAGTTTTTGGAATCCCCATTGCTGGAGGTTTTTAAGGACAGGTTGCACAAACACCTGTCCAGGATGTCTGTCCTGCGGCAGCACAGGGGGCTGGACTTGATAACCTCTCAAGATCTCTTCCAGCCTGACATTTCTATGATTCTATGATAGAAGAGCACATTTACTACTGAAATGCATAGATTATATATTCAATTGTACATACAGATGTGCAAAGAAACCCTATCCTAATGCAAGGTTTAGACTGAGATTTTAATCACAAATCTAGAGGCCACATTCACTACAGCTGGTGCAGGAAGTTATAAAGTGCTCTTTCCTTCACCATCCTAAGAGGGATTCACACTTCGGGAGCAAAAAAAGGCACCGGGAACAAAAAAAAAAGGTCCGCTCTGGCTGCAGCATAGGAGCAAAAGGCGTCGGAGCACAAAAAAGGCGCCGCTTCTGCTCAGTGGGGGAGTGGCCGCTCCTCCTACTACCCCCCTGGCTACGCTACTGACACACACAATTACCTTGGGAAAACAATTCAAAATGAAATCATACAGTTACTGGCAACAGAAGTCAAACAGAAGATTATGGCGGATATGAAGTCAGCAAGATATTACTCTGTTATTCTGGACTGCACACCTAACATCAGCCATACGGAACAAATGACTTTAATGGTGTGTTTTGTAACAACAACAGAACCTAGTGAAAATGTTCCTCCAATGGTGACTGTCAGAGAGCATTTTCTAGAATTTATTGACATTGATGATACCACAGGAGCTGGTATGAAAAATGTGCTTCTTAAAAAGCTGGAAGATAGCTGACATATGAGGTCAGGGCTACGATAATGGTGCCAACATGAGAGGAAAGAACAGAGGAGTGCAGACATGGATTCGAGAGTTAAACCCTCAAGCTTTTTTTGTCCCATGCAGTTCTCATTCATTGAACTTAGTGGTCAGTAATGCAGCATCAGCTTCTGCTGAATTTTGTATTGTAATTCAAAGCATCAACGTATTTTTCTCTGCATCAACTCATCAATGGCAAATTTTGAAGCAACATCTGGGAACATCCTCTCTGACACTGAAACCACTAAGTGCCACACGATGGGAAAGTCGAGAGGAGGTGATGAAGCCTATCAAACACCAAATTGGGAAGATAGATGAAGCTATGGTTGCCATTATGGAGGATAATGCTATGACAGGAACTGTTCGTGGGAGAACAGTGGCAGAGGGAAATGGAATCACCAGAAACACACATAACTTCAAATTTCTGTGTGTCTTAGTGTTGTGGCATGACATACTGTATGAAATAAATGAAAGCAAGAGACTCCAAGGTGTTAACCTTGATATATCTGGAGCAATGGAACAACTGGACAAAGCAAAGTGATACCTACAGTCTTACTGGTCAGATGAGGGATTTCAAAATGTTCTGAAAAATTGCACAGAAGTTGGCAGAGGAACTTCACACTGAAGCTATTTTCCCACCCATTCAAGAAGACAAGAATCACTGAAGAAGACGACATTTTGATTACGAGGCACGGGATAATCCCATAAGAGACCCCAAACAACAATTCAAAGTTGACTTCTTTAACCAGGTTCTCGATTGTGCAATACACTCATTTGAAGAATGTTTCATGCAGCTCAAGGAACACAGCAGTATATTTGGGATGTTGTACAATATTCCCAAACTCCTCACTATACCTGAAGACCTACACCAGCAATGCAGAGCACTAGAGACAGTGACACAGGATGACATGCACGATATTGATGCGAGAGATTTAGGTGATGAACTGAAAGCCCTTTCAAGATGCATTTCAGCAGGATCAACTCCAAAGGCTGTTCTGGAATATATGTGCACAAATAAGATGACCACCCTACTTCCAAATGCTTTTGTCACTGCGCATACTTCTAACACTTCCTGTAACAGTTGCCAGTGGAGAACGCAGCTTCTCCAAGCCGAAGTTAATAAAAACACATTTACGCTCCACAATGACACAGGAGAGGCTGGTCGGCCTTGCAACCATCTCAATAGAGCATGAGCTGGCCCAGACTGTGGACCTTCAGGAAGCAGTTCAAATCTTTGCAACCAAGAAGGCACGGAAAGCACCACTTTGATTATTCAAACAGATAAAAATGCCAGTGTTTACTATGCAGACAAGAAAAGTTACATTTGCTGTTCAGGCATTTGAAAGTTAAGTGTTACTTAAAATTTTTGAACAAAGCAGTTTAAGTTGTTAGTTCTCCTTTATTGAGGTAGGTAGCAGAGCAGTACCATGAGAGGAGTAGAACCGGAAGAAAGCAGAATTGAGACCTTTCAAAGTTTTGGCCCAAGCAAGGGGGCATGGGGATGTCATTTGAGCTACCCGCCTCAGGTGCCAAAATGTTGTGGGCCGGCCCTGTGTGTGGCTAGCCAGGCATGGGGCTGGGGGGAGAGCTGTTTTGTTGTATGCTATGTGAGGGGCAAGGGAATCTGTGGAATCGCTGCTCGAGATCCTGACCTGGGTCTGTTTCTGGCTTTGCCTGAGTTAGATAAAAGTGCTGTTCTTTTAGTAAGTGTGGTGCTTGTTCCAGAGGTTAACTCTACATTGCCACGAGGGAGAGTTGGTGTTTGTGCCAAATCACATGGCTGGGACCTAGACACAGACACAGACACAGACACACACACACACACACATACACCATTTTCTATCAAAAAATAATTTGACAACGTTTTTCAACCAACTCTAGTGGTCACCCAACGTTTATGCAGTAATACAAAATATTTCCTGTGTTCAACTAATGCAGCAGATAAAGGTAAAATCTGTCTGAATGCAATAAGGCCACATATGACAGTAGCAAGATCGTTATTGACAACTTATTCCATGAGTTTCTTCAGCGATGTGAAGAACAAGTACTTTTCAGTTTGCCTAAACAGCAAATCTTTATGGCCAGAGCTGAAAATGAGATTGAACGAGAGACAGTAGCAGCCCTGCTGTGTTTAAATATGCATTAAACTAGCTCAATATGCAAAGTCCATGAGGGTTGGGAAGGGGTGACCTACAACAAAGAAAAATTTCTAGGATTTTGTTTGTAGCAGATAAGACGTGGAAGAGGTATAATCTCCCTGCCTCCTTACCTCTTCTGAAGAAAGGCTTGTCTGTGCACACACCAGTTGCATTGCTTTAACAATACCAGTATAGATAAAGTGGTACAATTACCCCATATGTGGATCCAGTCATAGTATTATGAATGTGCTTATAGCAGTGTAGCTTATTCCTATGGGAACCTTTATAGTGGTATAACTACATCCACATAAGGACTGTGTCAGTATAACAAGATTGGTAAAAATACCACACTCCTATCCAAAATAGTTATACCGATAAAACCGTCAAGTGTATATCAGGTCTTGATTATTGAAGACTTGGTTTAATGGTAGAGCGCTCGCTTAGCATGTGAGAGCTAACGGGATTGATGCCTGCATTCTCCAGAAGGTGGTATGTTTTGGGGGGAGGGATAGCTCAGTGGTTTGAGCAGTGGCCTGCTAAATCCAGGGTTGTGAGTTCAATCCTTGAGGTGGCCATTTAGGGATCTGGGGCAAAAATTGGGGATTGGTCCTGCTTTGAGCAGGGGGTTGGACTAGATGACCTCCTAAGGTCCCTTCAAACCCTGATATTCTATGACCTGATCCTCCAAGAGAGAAGAAGAAAAGCTACAGGAAATTAACACCCTAGGGCCAAGATTTCCAAAAGTAGAAACCTAAAGTTAGGCTCTGTCTGCACACTAAGCTGCACTGGTTTAATTACAATCAATTTAAAGTTTCAGTGAGTTAACCCTTGTATGAACCCTCTTAAATCAATTTAAACCAGGATTACGTTTAGCTTAAATTGATTCCTTACTCATTTAAACTACATTGATAAGCCAGGTTTACATTGATTTAAGAAGGTTCACACAGGGGTTTGTATTGGTCTAACTACATTGATTGCTTTAAAAACACATCTTTGGTAAAACCAGTGCAGTGACTTTGTGTGGGGGTCAGACCTAGGGTGACCAGATGTCCCGATTTTATAGGGACAGTCCCGATTTTTGGGTCTTTTTCTTATATAGGCTCCTATTACCCCCCACCCCCTGTCCCGATTTTTCACATTTGCTGTCTGGTCACCCTAGTCAGACCTCAGGCTTTCAAACCTATATTAGGGACCAGCCTGTATTTCAAGAGTACTGAGCAGCCAACAGCTCCCCTTGAGGTCAAAAGGAGTAAGGGTAGTAGAATATGATCATTGTTATTCCCATTGAACATGCTGTGAGAAATTCAGGTACCATATGTGGTGGAATAAATATTTCCTGGTCTACCTGAGTGTGTAGATAAGAACAAACCAGATTCCTCAGCCAGTCTAACATGTTTATTTTTATTTTCTCTTTGGGAGTGTGGTTCATATGATATTATGACTTTGGGAGTCCCCCAGGCTGCTGATTATTATTTCTTTCTTAAGGCTGATGTTTTTAGCTGTGACACATCATGCCCAGTTATGTCAGTGAACAATCTGAGTGATGGGAGCAGGCAGAAGTATCATAGCAATGACTACTCAGACTGGGAATTTAGAAAACCTGAAACACCACAGTTTCCTGCAAACCTAAAAGAGAAGCCTCCTTCATATGGGTTTTATGAGGCTGAAATTAGTTTCTCCCTTATATACAAAATCTATTGCTTTAATCAAACTTTCTGTTCTTTAAATGTGAAGAAAACAACTTGTGTTGAATTGCCTATTTAGCTGTGATGGTATTAGGCTAAAGAGGCATTGATTATCTTCCTAAAGTGATAAATCATTGCCTGCTGCCTAGGTTTGTAATACTTTTTTTCAAAAAAGTTTCACAGCCCTAATCTTACAAAGTCTACATCTTTTAAAATGTAAACTGTACTAAATGCATTCAAGTCAAGGTATAGTGAGTGACTTACTTAACTAATGCTTCCATTAAGGGTATCCCTACCTGTATATTGAATATGTATCTATACACCTCTGCGAGTGCTAACAACAATGCTACCTCAAACACTGCAGCAAAATAGAAATCAGAGTGGGTAGCCTCCTGAATATTTTTCCTGTGGGAAATATATTACCTCCATTTCAGGTTACATCTCACTCAAATGGCCTCCCTGTGCCTCATAAATCTTTGTTTTACACATGCCCACCCATCCCTCTAGCTGAATAGAGCATTTGGAGAAACAAACAACAAAGCTTTAGGGTAACATTTTTTAAAGGACCCCAAGTAGTTTAAGAACTGGGTCAGACCAATGGTCCATCCAACCATAGGCACTGACTCCGTGGTGCTCTAGGGCTAGAGCACCCATGGGGGAAAAAATAGTGGGTGCTCCCACTAGCAGCCCCACAGATCATCTCCTCCCAGTACCTCCCGCCCACTGTGATTAGCTGTTCAGCTACATGCAGGGGGGTCTGGGGGGGAGGAATGGGGGCAGGAAGAGGCAGAGGGAGGGGTGGGGGCTTGGAGGAAGGGGTGGAGTGGGGGCAGGACCTGGGGTGGAATGGGGGGAGGGGTCAAGCACCCCTCAGGAGCTCAGAAAATCAGTACCTTTGCATCCCACCCAGTATCCTGTCTTCCAACAGAGGCCAATGCCAGGTGCTTCAGATGGAATGAACAGAACAGGTAATCATCAAGTGATCCATCCCCATCACCCATTCCCAGCTTCTGGCAAAATTTAGGCACCTAGGTGCTTTTGAAAATCATACTAGCAGCTGGATCCACAAAAGCACCTGAGTGTGATGAATCTGCTAAGCAGGGGACTACAGCTCCTATTAGCTCCTTCCTCGGTGCACATCCATTTCCCCATGCCAGGTAAGGGGAAAGGTCCTGAACCAAGAAGATGCTGGGCTCTTTTAGGAATTGGGGAAGCAGCAACCACATTTTATCGCAGGACCTGCAGAGAAGTTGGATGTAGAGTGGAATCTCCAGAAACGGATTGCAGAGCGGCATGTGGAAAAGGCTGTGGCTGCTGGACATGACAGCTGGGTGCAGCGCTGTGTGGGGCTTATGAGGGAGTAGCAGCAGCTGGGCAGGGAACCAGCGCAGATAGGCCCTAATGAGAGACAGCACTTGAACCTGGCCTGGAAACCTGCAAAGCACCTGTTCGATGGAATAGAGACTCTGGGGTGGAGAGAATTCCTCCAGCACGAGACGTGAAGAGCCCTCATTCTCAACTGGACTGCTCCAGGGACCCAAACAAGAACTGCTATTGCTCACTCAAACTGTAACCATTTAAGCCTCTGTATCTAGGTATTTGCAACCCTTCCCTTTCCTGCCAGCCCTACTAAAATGCCCAGTCACTGAGTGGTTATTGGGATTCCCCCAGAGCTAGCACCTACAAAGTTAGCTTCTAGAGTACCTACAGTGCTTGCCTCTAAGTGGTGACACATCTGACACGCTATTGGCACCTTGGTGTGCTTAGGGTGACCAGATGTCCCGATTTTATAGGGACAGTCCTGATTTTTGGAGCTTTTTCTTACATAGGCACCTATTACTCCCCAGCCCAGCCCAATTTTTCACACTTGCTGTCTGGTCATCCTAGGTGTGCTCCAGTACTGAGCAGCCTCAATAATTACATTAGACTCAGCATTGCAGTGCCTCACATTTAGGCTTGTTGCCACCTAGTAGAATCCATAGCACTGAGTTCAGTGCCCAAACTCCCTGTACAATGTTGGGGGGAGTTAAGTGCCTGAGCCTGGGATCAATAAAAGTCAACCAGCTGAACAGGGAGCTGCCTAATAGGAAACACTGAGGAAAGGGGTGTGATGTAAGCCCCACCCCTCAAAGGGAATTAAATGTAGCCTATGTCTGGGCCAGAGGTAGGTAGGAAGATTCCTTCTCTGTGGGGATGTCTACAGTACAAACAGCCACTGCAGTAATTACTGCAGAGGTTCATGTCCACACTACCTGCCTTCTGTGAGTCATGAGCGTCCTCATCAGGAGCGCTTCCACCGAACTAAGAGATGCAGTGTGGGGGGCTGAGAGCCTGCACTCTCAGCACCTCTCACAGGTCCTGGCCAGGAGTCTGGCTGCTCCCTGGAGTTTCCACTCCCCGCCAAGAGCACAGCTGCCTTCCCTCCATCCCCGCTCTTGGCTCCCTGCTCCCTGCCAGGAGCTCTGCAGCTGCCTGGACTCTCAGATCCCTGCTGGGAGCATGGGAGCCCGGAGCCTGGGTGCAGCCTGGCTTCCTGTGGGGAATGGGGAGCCCAGACAGCAGCCTGGCTAGGAGCAGGGAGCATGGGCAGGAACAGCAGCCTGGCTAGGAGCAGGGAGCATGGGCAGCAGCCCGGCTTGGAGGAGGGGAGCTGGGAGCCTGGGCAGCTGGGCTCTAAGTGGAACTGCGCCAAACATCCTTGTGTGACAGCCTGAGCTGTGAGCCAGACTTTCTTGTCAATTTCACAGCTCCTGCATGGTGCCATGAAATTGACAATAAATAATGATAGCCAACAGCCCATGTAAGTAATCTGCAGGGACACTGTGTCACCCTTAACTACATCGACATGAGCCCTACGCCTCTTGTGGAGGTGTAGTAGGGCACTTACATCAGCAGGAACAAGACTGTAGTTGTACACTGACATAATTAGGTCGACGTAAGGCAGCTTATGTCAACCTAACTCTCTAGGGTAGACCAGGCCCTAATTAGGCATTGGCTGTTTCAGTCACAAGTGGCACCAGTTGTTCATGACTCTCTTTCACAAGGCAGCAGACACATTTCTTTGACCTTGGGTTTTCTAACATAAACGTGAGCAACAGGTATATTTATGTGGTTTTTTAAAAAAAGACACTGTCCCAACAAGACACTCCACTGCACATGCTTCTCCCTCTGGGGAGAAGAGGAGAGAACAAACAGAACATGACAGATGTGTAGTCACAATGCTTAATGCACTACTAGAAGGCATTCAGATACTACAGTGATTAGTACACTATAAAAGCCTATATAAAATAGAGCGAGGTGCCTTCCTTTGCTTGAGATTCACGCCCATGAACCCTCTACTGGATTAGGCACCTAAGCCCCTTTTCATAAAAATTGATGGTGGTGCTGCTTGTGCCCCCTCCTCCTTTTAATCTTTAGTCCCGGGGTTAGAGCACTCATCCAGGTGGTATAAAACCCAGGTTCAAATTCCCCCTCTGCCAGATGTGGAGTAGGGATTTGAACCTAGGTCTCTCACCTCATGGGAGTGCCCGGCCCCAGGGGATATATTGTATTCTGGGGTGAGAATCACTCAGTCTCTCCTGTCAAAGCTGTTCCACTTTGTCTGAAATAAAGAGTAATTGAGCCAGAGAAGTAGTGAGAATGACTGCATAACCAAGTGGGTAGGGCACTCCCGGCGATGTGGGAGACCCACATTCCAATCCATTTCCCAAAGACTAATTATTTATACAAAGTGGAACAGTTTCAATAAGAGAGACTGTAGGAGCCCCCACATCAGACTGTTCATAGCATGGTGGTTGGCACCTACCTGAGTGGGGGGAGATGTGGGTTCAAATCCCTGCTCCACATCAGATAGAGTGGGGAATTGAACCCTGGTGTCCCATATCCTGGGGGAGTGCTCCAACCACTGAGCTAAAGTCTAAGGTAGAGCAGCAGGAATAAATAAATAAATAAAATTTGTTAGTCTCCAAGGGCTAGTCTACACTTACCAGCTCTGTCGGATGCGTCGGATCGATCTTCTGGGATCGATTTATCGTGTCTTGTCTAGACGCGATAAATCGAACCAGGAAGTGCTCCCCCGTCGACGCTGGTAATCCTGCTCCACGAACGGAGCAGGCAGAGTCGACGGGGGAGCCTGCGCACCGCGGTGTGGACCAGGGGTGAGTACTTCGAAGTTCGAAATAAGATACTTCGACTTCAGCTACGTTATTCACGTAGCTGAAGTCGCATATCTTACTTCGAACTTCGGGGCTAGTGTAGACCAGCCCTAAGGTGCCACAAGTCTTTCTTTCTTTCTTATTTTCTTTTTGCTGACACAGACTAACACGGCTACTACACTGTAACCTAGTAATACTACCAGTTGTGATCTGTGCAAGGCCCAAGCTGGTGGACAGCCTCTGGGCACACCTACCAGATTGGACCTCACAGGTGAGGTAGTTGGGGCAATCCCTAGTTTGAGGATCCCTGTGGGGTTTAGGCCTGAGGTAGGTGTTGAGCTGCTCAGTGGTGTCAGAATGGAGACTGCTATGGCAGAAATGTAGGTGCTGTGTGAACTTTACCCCTACAAATTTAGATGCTTAGGGATGCTTGTATGCTTAGGCACACACAAGGTTAGACAGCAGCTGGGGTTGGCAGGGAGGGTTGAAAATCTACATTTTGGACTTCAGCTTCTAAGTGACTCAAGAATCCTTTAAAAAAATTAACCTTAGTTTCTAAAACTCAGGGTCTGATCCTTCCCATTGGCTGGCTTTGGATTGGGCTTCTTTTCTATTGTCTCCTGGTAAATATTGAGTTTGATGGCTAAATTAGTTTTGCTCAGCTAGCATGGAGTCAATCCAAGTCTCATTGAAGTCAGTGGGAGCCTTTCCATTGACATCAGTGGATGTTAGACAGAACCCATATACCTATTCTTTTCAGAACCATGGCACTAGCATTTACCCCTCTACCCTATTAAAAAAATCACTGGGGGGGAAACTATCTTTGAAGTAAAGCTCTTTTTTAAAAAATTGCTATTTTGCCCACTCCGCTTTCCAACAGGGATACCCTTGGAGGGGTTTGGTGACTGGCTTACTAAGTCATTGTGACTGATGTTGTATGAAACAGATGCATTTTGTTTATATTTGAAGGAAAACAATTCAAGTACTGTATAAGTACTGTAATCACATAGTATCCTTTCACTAGAATAAAAATTAACTCAGGAAACCCAACAGTATTTGAACTTAATCAGCAATGGGAATAAAAGCCAGTCAGTTTGACATTACTTCATATGTTCATCTCAGGAAATAGAGCCAAATCACATGATCACTTGTAAAAGCAACCTTTTCAATTGAAAACACCACTGCCTTCAGACTTTGGAATTGCCTGTGACTCAGCTCCGTACCATTCCAGTCCCACAATCCAGGCAGATAGTTTGGCTCTCCTAAATCAACATATATCCCACAAGCTGTGGGGAAATCCTGTAGCTCTAATATCCACACAGCATTAATACTAGTATCTCTGTGCTATTCCAGGTTTTCTGTGCCCCATGACACATCTCTGTGTCCCAACTGTCTCAGGAGCCATGGCTGTTTTGCCATTAATGATTTGTCTCATATTTGGTGTTTTTCTCAAAGCCTCAGATCCTGGAATCATGTGAATGTGAGAACTGCAGCTTTTATTTTTAAAAAAGTTTCTAGCTGCCAGTGCTGCGGAGAAGAGTTTGAAATTGTGACCCAACTTCAGATTAAAGGCTCAAAAACCAGAAAACAAATCAAATGACCCCCAAATGCTTTGTCCACTTTTTTAAATATTTTGCACCTAGCTCATGAGTTCAGAAAACTTAGGGTTGGAAATACTGTATGGTTGTTCTCTGAGCATATTTGACCCAAAAACATCAGAGGAGAAGAGAGTTGAGAGAAGAGCTGAGCTAGTAATTTGTTGTTCTGTTCATTGGTTATTCAATAGATAGCTAGGTAGATTAGATAGATTAAAGGGGTCAAACTGAAATCTGGTTTTTTTCAGTGAATCAAAAAAAATCAGTTGTGCTGAACCAAACGTATAGTTCAACGCATAGTGTTTTGTTTCCAGGCATTTTTCAAGGGCTAGCTTCACACATCAGCTAGAGGAGGGCCCCCCGATAGCCTTTAACCCTGTGCTTAAAGCACTTGCCTAGGCTGTGGAAAATGCAAGTTCTAATCCCACCTCTAGAACAGGGATCTGAAGTGAGGTCTCCCTTCTAGGCAAATGCCCTAACTCCTGGACTTTTGGCTATTTTGGGGTGGGTGTGTCTCAGTCTCCCCTATTAAAGCTGTTCTACTGCATATAAATAAGGTTCTGGGATTTGAACCTGAGTCACTCACATCCCAGGTGAGCACTTTACTATTGGGCTAAAAGTTGTAGGGGGGGCACCACCACCTCTTCCAGATGGCTTGTGAAGGGTTGCAAAGGCCTCTCGTAAATGTAGCCTGAAAAAAGGTTTTGGCCAAAACTGTTGGGTGAATTCATGTCAAATTCACAAATAATTCCAGGTTGAGTGAAACTGCATTTTTCAACAAAAATTATTTGCCTGAAATTTTTCACCTAGCTCTAGTGGAGAGCATGGAATATACAGTAAATCTGACCCTTAATTACCATGAACTTATGCAGGAAAATCTCTGGCAGGTATGGATAGGGGAAGATTCCACAGAAAGCAGTTCTCCTAGGTCCTGGTTCCTTCCCACACCCTTACTATGTGCCACTTTTTTATCAAGCCACAAACACATGGGGATCTCATGAAGCAAAAAAAGGGAACTATGATGCTCAGACTCAACCTTCCCTTGTTTCAATAAGATCTGGGCCATTCTTACACATGTTCAGCTGTCCTTAGTCCATAAAAGAGGATGGCATGATCTGGGCTGTAGTGGTGGACAAGGGGAACAGAGATAAAGCAATAAGCCACAGCATAAAATGTATGCTAAGGAAACGTACAGTAAGAGCTAAAAGAAGCCACATCTAGGATTGCCACCTTTCTAATTGCTGGTAACTGAACTACCGAGGCCCTATCTCTGCCCCGCCCCTTTCCCCAAGGCCCTTCCTCTTCTTTGCCTCTTCCCCCAGATCCCTCCCACTTCTCCACCTCTTCCTCCTCCCCGTCACTTGCTCCTCTTCCCCACTCCTCCATCGCTCGCTGGATCATCTCCACCTCCCTCCCACCCTAGCTGGGATCCCTCTGCTCCAGGGCTGGAATGGGAGCTGCTGTAGCTTGACAAGGAGCCTGCCTGTAAGTAGGAGGCAGCCCCAGCTGAGCAAGGGCTAGTGCGGGTTAATGACCCGACGTCTCCCCCCCTCCCCATGGTAACCAGATTTTGGTTTCCAGTCAGGACATCTGATCAGACACTGCCTGGTCCCCTTTTCGACCAGACTTTCAGGTTGAAAACTGGCAACCCTAAATGGCATCCGGACACAGAAGCCAAAAACTGGACTGTCTGGGTAAAACGAGGGTGGGTGGAAGCAACCCATATCACACCCTGAACTGAGACAAAACAATCCGAATATTTCGTGCTGCATAATAATGCAACAAAGATACACACACACACAAATCATTAAGAACAGATTTTAAAAATATAGAAAGGACAAATCTAATTATTACATAGGAATCAGCAATTCATTTAAAGACACTAAAGTGCTCTACACAGTTTTTGTATGAATATATCTAGTTCCATTAGGGGTAGGATTTCTTACCATTATGGAATAGCATAAGCTCTTGAGCAGATGCATTAATGCTACTATAAGGATACCTGATTCCCCTTCCTGTTTGGGAATAAACTACATTGGGGCTGTCATCTTGGTACATGAACTGGAGTTGAACTAAAGACCTCCTAAGCTGAAAGTATGAGCTGCTACAACCAGGGCCGGCTCCAGGCACCAGCTTTCCAAGCTGGTGCTTGGGGCGGCATCGAGAATGGGGTGGCAGTCCAACTCCCACGGTGGCAATTCGGCAGCAGGTCTGCTCTTCCCGCCGCCAAATTGCCGCCGCGGGACTCGGACTTCCGCCCCATTCTCACCTGCTGTGGCAGCAATGGGGCGGCACATCCGCCGCCCTTCCCTTGCCGCCATGGACTGGGACTGCCTGTGTCGGGGGTGGGGCCCCGCCCCCGACGCAGGCAGACGTGGCGGGGCCCCGCCCCTGATGCAAGCAGACGTAGCGAGGCCCCGCCCCCGATGCAGGCAGGCATCAGGGATGGGGCCCTTCTACATCTGCCTGCGTCGGGGGCGGGGCCCCGCTACATCTGCCTGCGTTGGGGGCGGGGCCGGCGCCCCTGCTTGGGGCGGCAAAATTGTAAGAGCCGCCCCTGGCTACAACTTGAGCTAAGGGCCCTGGCTCTACTGTGCCCCTATACATGGTAGATCAGCAGAGAGGCATACCTGTAAACTAACAAAACAAAAAACCATCCTCTCTCTCTGTAAGTCATAGAAGCACATTCCTACTGGTATATCTCCATCCACAATGAGGCTTGTATCACTCTATGGGTACCTCTACACAGCGAAGAGGGTGCCATGGCAGTGATTCTCAGAGCCCCATGTCTACACACTCGGGCTACAGTGCTAAAAATAGCTGTGTAGATGCATTGAAGCCCACCCCACTCCCTAGGCCTCAGAGCCTGAGCTCCAGTTGGAGACCAAACTTCTACAGTTATTTGTAGCACCACAGCTAGGGTGACCAGATGTTCCGATAAAATCAGGACCGTCCCGATTTTTCTTCTTTTGTCCCACGTCCCGACCGATGCATGGTCGGGATGCCATTTGTCCCGATATCCGGGCTTCTTCCTTCCGTTTTTTTTTTGCTCAACAAGTTCGGCGACCGGAAGGGGTTTTTTTGCTCAGCAAGTCCAGCATCGTCCCGATTTCCGGGTCCTCGCATCTGGTCACCCTAACCACAGCACAAGCCCAAGTCTGCACACCTGGGCTCTGAGACGCGCTGCCACAGGATCCTGCCTGCTGTGCAGATGTACCCTTACTTCAGATTAGCTATACTACCACCTTGTGTATAGACAAGGCCTCAATCATTTTAATTTTAATATGAAATATTCAGTATCTCCATATAAATAGTTATGCTGTAAGCTCAGTTGTCCTAGCAGCAATCCATTTACCATAACAAATTTGTGTTTTTCTGGAGAAAGATCGCAATTTCCTCTTTTTGGCATCTAATAATCTTTTGCTAACCCAGGATTTAAGGAAACAAAAAATAAATTCTTCAGCATTGTGACCCTAAGAAGACCCCAAGGCCAGATGTTACACCGTTGGCATGATATCTACCCAAAAGGTGGCATGTAATGTCTCACTGGAAAACTAATAACTTGCTGATCATTAATATTTTGTATGATGTATGGACTGCCAACCCACAGAGACATTTACAGATGGGCTGGAAATAAGTGACTAAGGCCTTGTCTACACTAGAGACCTTACAGCAGCACAGCTGTAGTGATGCAGCTCTGCCTCTGGAAGATCTCCTGTGTAGCTTCTCTATGCCAATGGGAGAGAGCTCTCCTGTCAACATAATTAAACCACCCCCAATGACATAGTGCTGCGCACCCTACCACTTATGCTGACAAAATTTATGTCGCTCAGAGGGGTGTTTTTTCACACCTTTGAGTGACATAAGTTTTGCCGACAAAAGTGGTAGCGTAGATATGGCCTAAAAGATGTTTAAACCAGGCATGTCAGGGGGAGTTGATAAACTGGCATTTTACAGACAAAATAAAGAAGCCAACACGTCAAACCAGGTGTGGCCAAAGAAAATGGGCTATTCATTTGTACTGGAGGTTATTGGAAGAGATCATTCCCATTATAAAAATCACCAGTGGGAGAGAAGACAGCATGGCAGCCACACTCAGCGGGGAAAAGGAACTTTATCTGGGGCTACATTTTAGGAGAATACATTACAAAGGTTTACTAGACTATAAAGAGAGGGAAAGAGAGCCCCGAGTTATCCTTCACCTGAGGAGACAAAAGAACAGAACACTGAGTTCTGTAAAGAGTCCTGGCCAGAGGGGCTAGTTCTACACAGAGGTTTATTTGGAATCTACTCCTGTTCCAGATAATTGTGCAGGTGTCATTAGATACACTAATTGCTGCTTAACCCAGTTCTTGTGAAAACTGTGATCTCCTGTATATGTTTCTGTTCCACATTCATCTTAAAAACATCTTCACTACCTTTCACAAGCCCTCACTTCCGAAAGTTATTTTTGGGTTTACCTTCAAAGCTCTTAATCCAGAAAATTCACCAACATATAAATGAAACTATATTGAAACTTCAGGCATGGTTCTCGAAAGGATGTCTCATGGGAAGTTTAAAGGAATGGTTCTGCCGGTGCCACTGGCTAGAAAGGTTTTCTTTTTATTAGAATTTTCAGAACCTGTCCCAGAACACCAGACACAAAGTGATGAAAAATAAATTTTAAAAATCAAAAATAAAAAGCCGGACAATACCCAGCCAAATACCAGTATTGGCATGCATCCCTTCAGTTGTAATGTTTGGTTTAATACACACCTGCTGTAATATATTATATTAAATACAATTACAGATAAGGCAGGGAAAGTTGTAAAGTAAAGGTTAATGCACACACAAGATTATACTCAAAGAAGGGGCAGGATATTTCTTCCAGAGGTATTACCGCATCTTTCTATTTTTGTATGAAATATTGTCTTTACTATATCATTTCAAAATCCATCCCTGATCCCCATCTCATATCATTTACAAATTCCTTTGTGGTTTGGAATAACATTTTTGGCACCATTCAATAGCCAACAATCCAGGTTTCTACTCCATAACATTCTTCCTTAATTGGTTACAGAAACAATACAGCACAATAAATTAATTATGAGAAGTTACTTCTGGGAGTAGAACCCAAAGTTTCCTAAATAACTCCATTAACTGGTGCCAGCAGTGGATCTTTGTAATATTCAATTAAATCAGACTTCCTTTCATACTATATCCTCTTCTCCTTAAGTATAATTGATAATCACCATATTTTTTCTGTTAGGGTTCATAGGTTCATATTTTGAGATACTCCTTCCTGATCTTTTCCTGCTGGAGCATAGAATTGGATAAGAATATAAAAGGGCACATGGCTGTCTGAACACTTCTATAGGACTGAAGGGGATTAATCTGTAACAGCCTGACTCGGTGCCCACTGTACTGTCACCGGTTTGTTGAGAGCGACCCAATTGCTGGGTCCCACATGCTTTCAAGCCTACTGGGTCTGAGGAGATTCTAGTCACCGTTTGTAGTTCTGGGGCTTTAGGACACAATCCTGAGATCAAACCTCTTGCCTGATGCCATTTCTTGAGATGTGAGTCACTTCCACGCAACCACCCTAGACCCCGAAAGCTGCATCTAAGACCTCCCAAACCTCCCCCTCCCCATGCACTGCAGACACATATACACCCCACTCCCCTCAGAGCTCCACCTAGGCTACAGTCACTCTCATCAGCTGGATCAATAATACCACCGCTGTGTTGGACCATTGCTAAATCTTGGTTGGCGATTTTGGGACGGGGTGACCCTCGAATGTATTTCCAATTATTACACAATAACCCTACTCTATGAGGTCTGTTTATGCTTGGAAAGACATCAAAAGAGCCATTACTTCTGTGCTGCCCTGCTGAAATAATGCAGACGTGCCCAGTAGCTTCACACCAAATAGCCCTGAAAAAAATTCAGAACAAAATAATTCTTGCAAAACATTCATTTTGGGAAAAATGCCATTTTTAAACAGAAAATGTATGTTTGAAGAATTATGACCAGTTCTACTAATTGCATAAGTTAGTGTTTACTGAGTTTATAATAAACTATGACATGGCTGCTAATATTTTAATCATCATCATGAAAAAAATGTGTTTTCTTGTCACATGTTAGGAAGTGTACATGAATACCATACCTCTGACTCCCTAAAATGTAACATCTTAAGCCATGTCTATACTATGGGGACTATGGTGCCATATCCATAGTGCTGTACCTATGTCGGCATAACCCTGTAGTGAACAGCCTATGGGGATAGAAGTATTTTTTACTATCACTGTAGAAACACCACCTCCTCAAGTGACAGTACCTAGGTCAGCAGAAGCATTCTTCCATTGACCTAGCTACATCTATACTGGGGTTTAGGTCAACATAACTATGGCGCTCAGGTTTTTTCACACCCTTGAGTGCTGTAGCTATGTCAATCTAAATGCTAAGTGTAGACTAAGGCCTGGTCTACATGGGAAAGTTATACACCAGTTTAATTTAAGGTGTGATTTAAAACCAATTTAATTAAACCGATGCAAAATACTGTGTGGATCCTCTTGTTTTGGTTTAAGAGTGATTTATTGCAGTTTAGCTTAATCCAATTCCAATCAATGAAACTGAAACTAAATTAAGCCTGGTTTAAACCACAATAGGTGTCCACACACTTTGCATCAGTTTTTAATTCAATTGGCTTAAAAGCACACCTTAAGTTAAATCATTTCAACTTTCTCATGTACAGAAGCCCTTAAAGAACATACTCCCTATGCAGCTGTCACCTGCATACAAATGGAGAAAGCAGTGTGTGTGTATATTGCTCATGTTTAGGCTACACTCCCGCAAGCAGAAAGAAGTTAATGGGATAACTGGGGTGCTTAAAATTAAGCACATGCATACATGTTCGCTGGATTAGGGTTTTAGTATCTGCTCAGACACAAGTGAATGAGATGGCTGGAAAAAGGAGACACGATCCTGATTATAGCCCTATCTATGTACATGCTTAAAATTGTGTCATCTTCTTCATCTCTGCCTAGCAAAAAAAGAGATTCCTTTAACATTGGTGGTGTTTAACTGTGGTTGCATGTGGCTGCCTAGAAGTAGGTATCTTTACTGAATTTTAGAACACCTTGGGCCAACTCTACTGTCAGTTACAGTGGTGTGAATCCAGAGTAAATCCACTGAAATTAGGGTATGTCTACACCGACAAGTTTCTGCACCACAAGTTATGCCACTTTTATTAAAACCCTGGAATTAAACCTCTGTTGCGTGGCCACACATGTGCTCCTTGTGATGCTGGAGCGCATCCACATTAGCAGCTCTTGCAACAGCAAAGACAGCAGTGCCTTGTGGTAGCTATCCCACTGTGCAACTGGCCGCACGGTGCTTTGGGAAGGGTTTGCAATGCCTCATGGGGCAGGTACAGCATCACATGACGCAGGTTTTCCGATCCCATTGTTCCATGGGCATCCTACTACATTGCCAGCTGCTTTTCAACTGAAGTGTGTGGGGGGGAGGGAAGAGTATGTGACAGGGAGAGTGTGTGTGTGTGTGTGTGTGTGTGTGTGTGTGTGTGTGTGTGTGGAGGGGGGGATGAGAGACAGTGTGTTTTGGGGGACAGAGTGTGTCAGCATGCAGTCTTGTAAGTTCAGACAGTGGCAGGAAGCAACCAGTCCTAAGGCAGGAGGAGGGGGAAACCCCGACATCAACCCCCGCCTCCCTCCCTGTACTCTCTGCACAGCAATCACACACACACCCACACACACACACCCCTGCCTCTAGGGTGACCAGATGTCCCGATTTTATAGGGACAGTCCCGATTTTTGGGTCTTTTTCTTATATAGTCTCCTATTACCCCCCACCCCCGTCTCGATTTTTCACACTTGCTGTCTGGTCACCCTACCTGCCTCTGTGTTCAACAGCACAAGCAGTTCACATTAATGGTTTGCTTTGTGTCCCAGAGCAGATCAGCACAGCACACAAAGGCTGTCAGAAACAGTGCAAAATAGCCTCACAAATCTCATTGAGGTGGGGTTTTTGCAGCGCTGCAACTGAGGAGGTTCTGCGCACAGAGTGGCTTGGCAGTGTGGACACGTCTGCAGTTTGAGTGCAAAAAGCTGCTTTACTGCGCAGAAACTTGCCAGTGTAGACAAGCCCTTAGTGTTGTAGCACCAGTTTAAGGCACTGATCCTGCAAGGAACGCCAAGTGGGTGGAACACTTCACCTGGGCTCTGCAGTGGCACAGGTATCCATCCACAAAGTCACCCGGTAGGATTAGAATCTAAAAGTGCTGCGAGATGAAAGGCCTTTTCTCTTTATGGATTCAATTGGGTTCTATGCAGATGCTTGGATCATGCTACCAAGGCACCCTCTGGTTAATTGAGACTGTATGATATATTTCATGACATCCTGTTTTGGAACATTTTTTCAATCTATATGCTTAGAAAAAGTCACACACTCAAAAAAGAGACTCCTAGTTATTAGCAGTTTCTTTGCTGTTAAACCTGAAATATCACTTTTGTTAACTCAGTTGGGAATTAATTCAATCTCTCTTTTACTTAACCTGGACCTCTTCATGGTAACAATGGAGTAAGGTGGGAGTTTCAGTAATCAGAACTATTATGTAACCAAAAATAAAAAGTAAAGCCTACTTCATAGCATAAGTATGCAAGCATAATATGAATTATTCTAAAGTGATTAATATTTAATAACGATTGCACCAAAGTGCATTATGCATAATTGGAAGTCTGTTGGCAAGGTCAGCTACATTTCTTGGTTTATTAAGGTCTATTTGGAGAACATGAGAGGACTGAAGCAGAAATGAACAGGCAGTTTACTTCCCTTTGAGAGCATTTAATCCCCACCATCTGAGCTGGTTAGCTGTTGTGCAATATAATCTGGTAGATTTTTTTAATTAAACTTGAATTTATCTTTGTTTTACATTCTACTCTGGTTCAGTTATAGTTAGGGTGACTAGACGTCCCGATAAAATTGGGACCGTCCCGATTTTTGATCATTTGTCCTGCGGTCAGGACGCCTTTTGTCCCGATTTTCAGTCTTCTTCCTTTTTTTTTTTTTTTTCTCGTCAACTTCTGGGTGGAAAGTCCCGATTTTTGGGTCTTCTCATCTGGTCACCCTAGTTATAGTATTTGTGACTATGTCATCCTTTCTCTACTTTTCAGTACAGTCTAATTATATCCAGGTATCTTAAGTTATTTTCTTTCCTACTTTGTTTCATCTCATGCCAAGCTACGGTTTTTTCTCTATTTTGGTAGCTATTTCAAGCTAACAGTTCTCATTCTTTCAAAAATGTTATGGGGGCTGAGGTTCTCAATCCTGCAGTCTTTGTGCCAGATTCTCAGCAGGTGTAAATCAACATAACTCTGTTGATTTTAGAAGAGCTGCTCTTCTACCAGTTCCTACCAGCTGAGAACATCATTGTTTGTATGACAAAGACTACCATTGACTTACATGATAGTTATGAATTCGTAAAGTCTGCCAGACCAAGTTATCCAGCACTGCTTATATGCTGTGCACACAGCGGTAGTTAATATCACATATTGCATTCTGATATTTCTTTGATCTATTTTGTCAACAAGTAAGGACATGCCTTTGAACAATAAAAGGTCTATTTTGGTCAGCTAAAAGGCATGTGTTTGATCAGATTTTCACATTTAGGGACAAATTCTTCTCTTAGTGCATTAGTTTTTCTCCCTTCTGACCTGGCTATCTCTAGGCTGAACAGTTCACAGTGAAGAATCCACAGATTCTTGTGCCTTCACAAGAGATTTTGCTTACTTTTTCTTCAGAGGGTTAATAGTGTCACTGCCCACCATTATAAGTTACTACACAGCACTTCCTATGCAAACCTAGTTTATTCTGAAGGTAAAAACCATTACAAAGAAAACATTAAAAACAATAAAAGAACCTACAAGCATGCTAATAAGCTTACCAGAGATCACCCCAACCCTAACATGAGTTCTGGCAGCAAAAGACCATGCAAGGGGTTTCCTTGTGGTTTCAAGTTCATTACAGCTTCAGCACAGAACAAGCAGAGTCTTATGGGCCCTCCGTAGGCCAAATTTTTCCAACCCTTCACTAGGGACTGTGGACCAGAGGTGCTGTCCATTGCCTGGATCAGGAAGAACCTCATGAGCCAGTTTAACACCAGGCTATTTATCTAAAATCCTCTCTTGGTCTATTGATCCCTGGAGAATCTAGTTTGAACTAGTATAGGTAGCTCCAGGGGATGGCTTCAAAGATCTGATAACTGGAGGAATTATATTAGCATCACCCACTCCTAGATAAGTTATATACTATTCCACAATAACACATACACAACTGAAGTTGTAATACAATGGACCCCAAAGGTGTTAAACCTAATTAAAACCTAAGATTTAACTTAATTCAGCGGAGTTCTTTAATTCCATAGGGTTTGTCCAGGATATTGTCAGTCTGTTGCAGGCCTAATAAAATGTTTGTGAAGATTCATAGATTTTAAGGCCAGAAGGGATCATTCTGACCATTAGTCTGACCTCCTACATAGACAGGCCATAGAATTTCACCAGCTGATTCCCACATCATAACTTCTGATTGTGCTAAAAAATATTCAAGCATCTCATTTACATACAATACATTGTGCTATGTACCTGGAAAAGGCAGAAAATCCTTCAGATCAGATGGCTTAATCTCAAGGCAACTGTCAGTTAAATTAGATTTAGTGGGTAGTGCATCTAATCTGGTCGAGAGAGAGAGAAAGAGGATCCTGGCAGTGACTGATTTTTCTCCACAGGCTAAATCACTACAGTCCACTGTCAAAATATATTACCATTTTGCCTCTTCAAATTACTAAATCGGCCAACAAAACACGTTTCTGAAGTAGGTAAAATGTCCCAATCCTCCAATCAGCTGCAGTGCCCTGCTCCCTCCTAGAGTCCCATGTGGCCATGTGGAGGTGCAGGGGTGTGTCCTTAGTGGAGCTCATTAAAGGATTGGGGCCACCGTACTAAACAGTGGAAAAGTCAGTTTGAGAATATAAAATACCGCAGTTGGAAAATGTACAACAAAAACGTAGAGCCCTGTTTGATATTTTTCTGGAACCCGTACATTTCTGTATTCCTCCTCTCTTGTATCGGGCTGTTTCCAGGCAAGTTATGGTAAAGCTCCAAGTGACTTGCAAAGGAAGCATACTAGAGCCCATAGTGCTTAATGGAAAGCAAACATAACCTATGTTTAGTCACTCCCTTAAGT
This sequence comes from Chelydra serpentina, assembly GCA_037349315.1. Taxonomy (NCBI): domain Eukaryota; kingdom Metazoa; phylum Chordata; order Testudines; family Chelydridae; genus Chelydra; species Chelydra serpentina. The sequence continues at coordinate 70,304,724 of JBAIAC010000008.1, forward strand.
AACACTATGCACAGCATAAAGTACTATGAACAGGCATGTAAAGCACAAGGGAATAGGGAAGTCTGAATCATTTTGCAGGCAAAGCTTCAACGCTTAACAATCCTAGTGAAATCCTATTAAGGATTCTGTTATGCACTGGCTCTGCATTTTGGATAGACATCCCATAAAGATCTTCACGGTACAATAAGGTCAAGATATCTTCATAAGGTTTTATTTTAGGTATGTACTTACTTTACAGCATTAGTTTACAGTGGGTTTAAAATGTGGCAATAAGACCATACCTTTAAATAGCATAATCATTTAAGTCCGTTCCAATTCATTTTAACACAAAAATTCAAGTTAATTTATTGGTGCCAAGAATTGTGGGTTTTTTGGTTTTTTTAATTTAGCATAGTTTCAATTAGTTCAGATTACTTTCGGCCATTCTATTTGGAAAACATTTGACAGTACCCTTAAAAGATTATTGGTATTGTCACAAATTAGGTTAGTATAAATAGGTGGTGTTCCCATTATATGCAGTGTCCACCCACACACAAAACTTGCAGTGATTTAACTAAAGGTGTTATTTTAAACCAATTTAGTTAAACCAGTGGCATCAGACTAATAGGTGTGGACACATTTCAGTTTGAGAGTGGTTTATTTCAGTTTAGTCTAAACTAATTCTAATCAATGTAAAATAAACAAAAAAAACTAGTTTAAATCAAATTAAGAGTCTTAATACAGGCCTTTAAACCAGTTCAAATACATTGTTTTTTTAGTAGTCACACCTTTAGTTAAACTAGTGCAACTTTTTCCTATAGGCAAGGCCCTAGGTAGCATATACAGAGAGTACCAGCTCTTCTATTGCTTTGCACTTTGTGTAGTCCTTGTATCTGTACAAAGTGGGTTGTTGCAGCACACCCTACTTGGACCCCCTTGAGGCCCTGTGACCCTAAAAGTATCCCAGTTCCAGAGGGCAAGGAGCTCACTGCTATAAGGTAGTGAGTTTCAACTGGCCTGATCAGGTCAGTGTACCCCATTCACTTATGTCGTAATCTGTATCTAATAGGTTTCATGTGAGGTATCATTGGAAAACCAACAACACACTGATCATTAATATTCTTGCATGCTTTGTGTACTGTAAATGCCCAAAGGACTGTACAAAAGTGAAGAAAATAAAGGACTAAAATGTGTTTGAACCAGACAGGTCTGAGGAGTGGGTAAACAGGTTTTTTCCAGACAAAGGAAAGGCTGATGCTTCCGTCCAGGTGCAATCACAGACAACTGGTAATCACAGTCAAGTAGTCATTCATTAGCATATCAGAGGCTGCAGGGACAGATCACTTTGCTTTGTAGAAAGCACCAGCAGGGAAGAAACCAGCATGGAACCCTCTTCTCCAGACTCCATAGCACCTCTTGTCACAGCAGGGGTGCAGAACTTTGAGAGGATACATTTCAAAAGTTCACTGGACAAAAAAAGAGAGGGGGACAAAGAACCCCATGTTATCTTTCCCCTAAGATGACAGAGGAACCAAGCACTTTGGACTTTGTGGGAGATTGTGACCAAGAGGATGGTCGGCCATCTTGCTGGAAGGTGTGGTAAGAATCTTACCATGAACCAAGCCTGTAGTTTTGTTAAGCCTTAGTCACTAGAAAGCATTTTCCACTTATCTACTTGTAACCCTTTCTGACTTTATCCCTCACACTTGAACTCACTTAAAATCCTCTCTTTTTGTTAATAAGATTGTTTTACTTTTAATAAACCAATCCACTGCTATGTTTGAATTGAACTTAAAGCAACGAACTGCTGTGGTTTTGTCTCTTTAAAGGTGCAATGGACATTACTGCTTCTCTAAATGTTGCACGAAAGGGTTAGACATTTCAGGAGAGATGGTTTGGGGAAAATTCAGGACTGGGGTGTGTGTTGAGGTTACTTGTCTAGTAGTAACTAAAACTGATTAACTGGCTGGAGCATCCAGACAGGAAGCTGCTGCAGTGGAACATTGTATGGTACTCAGGATTACACGACAATTGGTGATATCACCTCATTGGTCTGGGTTGCATCCCAAAATGTGACAAGCCCACTATGGCACAAAGCAATAGTGGTTCTGCCTCTCTTTCCCTCCTCGTCCCTTCAGTATTCCTAGAACATGCCTACCTTCTTTCAGGGAGTCTCTACCAATTAATAGTCTCAACTTCAAAGAAAACAAAACAAAAAAGGGAGGGCTAGGGTGCTGGAACAGGGGGGCCAGAGGGCCATGGCCCTCCTACTTTTTACCAGCTATAAGGGGACGAGTGACAGCGGGGGAAGGAGCAGAGAAGAGCAAGTGGGGGGCAGGGCCTTGGGGGAAGGGATGGCATGAGGGTGGGGCCTCGGGGCAGGGACAGCACATGGGGTGGGGTCATGGTTCTGGCACCAGTGCCCCCACACACTCACTTTTAGGAAGCTTTCACTATTCCTGTGTGGGGGGTGGGAGGAACCTTTCACTTTTTCCTCAGCTAGCCTTCTGTCTCATTAATTCAATGACAAAGGACTTTCTCTCTAGAGGTCCGGCTCCTATCCAAGCTAATGACCCTCAGCACTTCTTCTGGAATCCTTCCCCCAGTCTAGTTCTCCCTAGATTGGATCCTTATTCCCCTGCCTGAGGTTAGCCTTTTCCCAGGCCTGACACAGAAACCTCCGTCTCCCCTACCACCCTTTCTCTTCAAGGACAGTAACAGAAGACAACCTGCCAGTTAAGCTCTCCTAGTCCCAGTTATGGAAATCACCCAACTCTTCTCCAGCAGGTCTGACAATTGAATTTTGCTACCTAGGCCCTAGCCAATCAGGATCAGCTCAGGGGGCGGGGAGGTAGCTGATCTGCCCAGGTCAGGCTGAGACCAAGTCCCCTTAAAGTGCCAGCCAGCCTGTGACATGGGTGTAAAATGCTACCAGATCAGAATGATAGTGTTTGACAGTCATTTTGCATAGGTATAAATGACCACATAAGATGCAAGGCAGTGGAGAATCAAGCTCACAAATGTACCCTCTTCCTGGAATGTACTGCTACTAGTGACATAAGTATCAGCAAACCATAAGCCTAGTTTTAAGCTTTCCCCTGACCTAGACTGATCCTCACATTTTTCCCATGCTCCAGCCCCACCAGGGAGAGAAATAACAATGCCCTGCCACCTCCTAACTCTCTTGGATCTTGAATAGGAACTAATAGCACTTCCCCCTTCTGGCCTGCCAAGCAAGAGTCCACAGAAATACCTTTAAGCGGGGTTCTAGCACGTGACAGTACGGTTAATCAGCATACGAGCCACATGTCCAGTCCCTTTCCAGAATCCTAAAACCTGCCATCTGTGTTACTGAGTCATAGGTGACATAAGGCCTATGATGATATACAGCTCCTTCTCATCTACAGCAAAATAACTATCTTAAGAAAAACCCTAGTTAAACTGTACCAACTTTTTCTAGGCCTAGCAACACATTATAGGCCCATGCTCAGCCACAGCCAAGGAAGCAATGCAGAGTGGTTTTAGCAATCAGGGCACACCTTGTTCCTTGGCTAGGTGATGGGAGGTTTTTCGGTGCAAGAGGCTGTCTGCCTCTTTCTTCCTTAGCCCTGACTAGATCATTCTAAAATCACCTACACAAGAATAACCAAGCTTACTGAGTATTAAGAGCCATAACATAGCAGCTGATGGACTGAAACACAATAAACGAGAGAGCAACTTTGTGTGTTAAGTCTAAAAATTCTCACTTTGCATGTTTGATCTTGACAGCAGCATGTTGCTAATTGTGTCATTTGGTATTGTTAGCAACGATACAAAGCCTGTATGTATGGCCAATAGACAAGTGTGTAATCTCCTGGCTTTAAAATAGACAGTTCTGTCTTTCTTTAGCATGTCTCTTTAGATAATGAAAATGGTAGGAGGCATTTATCTTTTTGGTTTTGATCACAGTTATATGCATTATTGCTTACTAATAGCATTAAGTGTCTGAACAGTGAAATTGCTCCCCCAGTGAAAACTCAACTCTAAAAGATAGTAAATCAGGGAATACATCCAAGCAAAATGAAAGGAACGAGGAGAGACTGTTGTGAAAAATCTATCTGTAAAATAGATCATTAAATATTGGTGTTGCGTACATGTCCATGGAAATATGCTCTGTTGTGAACCTGTTTGGGATGCTGGCAAGGGTCAGCTTGATACGTTAAAGGGAACGAAGTATTCTGTGTTGTCGTCAGAGTGTTTCAGTCGACTGCAATGCTCCCAGGTGAACCAGATATCATAAACTATCCGTTTCCCTAACAACTCACGTACCTTGGGGTAAATCAGACATTAAATCCCAGGACACCAGCTGACCTAGACTCATCAGTAAGGAAACAGCAGGGCTGCCCGTTAGCTGCTGATAAGATACAAACAGCTAAACATTTTACAACTATAATAAAGGGAAAATTGTTTGGGGTTATTTAGGAGTAATTTTTGGTTATATTTAAAGTATCACAGTGAACTGATTGTGTTTAACCTAGCTCAAACTGGCAGTGTCCATCTTTTTAAATTTTTTTTTTTAGATTTATAAAAAAAGGTACCTTTCCACCTGGCTCAGATTATACCTGACATACTTAATGCCACGTATACATCTAACACTTTTCAGAGGCAAAAGACAAGGCTCATCAGACAATCAAGCTTCTTCTTTTCCTCAAGCCAATGCCTTTAGAAAATAGTTGAGTCTTGCATGATGCCCTGAAAGCTAGCAGATTCATTAACTATCATACCACCTAGAGGAGAAAAAATTCAAGAGTCAAATATCCCTGGAGATTACCAGGCCCTTTCACACATAAAGGTAGGATATGTTTTCTCAAATGTTCAAGTGGTGGCAGATCCTGTGAGAAAGACAGAGCTATAGCCCAACCCACACAAAGCTTTATAGGCCAAATTCAGCAGACTACAGACTAACATGCTCATGAATATATAATACATATTAGGGTTGTCAATCACAGTTAACTCACATGATTAACTCCAAGAATTAATTGCAGTTAAAAAGAATTAATCACGATTAATCAGCTTTAATCGCACTGTTAAACAATAGAATACCAATTACAATGTATTAAATATTTTGGATGTGTTTCTACATTTTCATATATATTTAATTCTGTGTTGTAATTGAAATCAAAGTGTATATTATTTTTATTACAAATATTTGCATTGTAAAAATGATAAACAAAAGAAATAGTATTTTTCAATTCACCTCATACGAGTAGTGTAGTGCAATCTTTATTATGAAAGTGCAATTTACAAATGTAGATTTTTTTTTGTTATATAACTGCACTCAAAAACAAAACAATGTAAAACTTTAGAGCCTACCAGTCCACTCTGTCCTACTTCTTGTTCAGCCAATCGCTAAGCCAAACAAGTTTGTTTACATTTACAGGAGATAATGCTGCCCGCTTCTTATTTACAATGTCACCAGAATGTGAGAACAGGTATTTGAATGGCACTTTTGTAGCCAGCATTGCAAGGTATTTACATGCCAGATATGCTAAACATTCGTATGCCCCTTCATGCTTCAGCCACCGTTTCAAATGTGACATGCTTCCATGCTGAGCTCATTAAAAAAATAATGCGTTAATTACATTTGTGACTGAACTCCTTGGGTGAGAACTGTATGTCCCATGCTCTGTTCTATCTGCATTCTGCCATATATTTCATTTTATAGCAGTCTTGGATGATGACCCAGCACATGTTGTTCTTTTTAAGAACACTTTCACTGCAGATTTCACAAAACACAAAGAAGGTACCAATGTGAGATTTCTAAACATAGCTACAGCACTCAACCCAAGGTTTAAGAATCTGAAGTGCCTTCCAAAATCTGAGAGAGACAAGGTGTGGAGCATGCTTTCAGATGTCTTAAAAGAGCAACACTCCTATGTGAAAACTACAGAACCTGAACCACCAAAAAAGAAAATCAACCTTCTGCTGGTGGCATTGTGACACTGTACCTTGGGGGAACAACTTGCACCCCCATGTTCATCCTTAAAATATGTAGGTATTCAATGCAAAGTTTGTCATGTTGGGTGTCTTTTGAAGGCTCATGATGCACTGAGCTTTGTTGTTTTAGTAATAGAGGTTGTAATTCCATGTATATAGTTATGAGGCTGAAAATGTGTCCTCATGACTTAAAACAAGCCCAGGCAAAACTCTCCAGGAGCAGAGGGGCAGTTCAGACCTCATCATGGTACGTATGGGACAAACCCAGCCCAGCCTCACAGGAACACTGACCTAGGCAGCAACAAAGGATCTGTTTGACTCTCAAATGAGTCATCCCCCCCCTTCCCATGGTCAGTTTGGGACTACAATGAGGTAATGCTCATCTGACTCTGAAGAGGGGGGCAAAGCCAAAAGGGAAGAAAGAACATGATAAAAGGGAGAGACGTTTGCCATGCTCTCTCTCTCTCTTCCACCTACATCTACAGACACCACACCAAGCAACTGAAGCACTGATCAAAGAGGAGAGCCTGACTAAAGAGCGACCAGCCAGCCTGTGGTGAGAAGCATCTAAGTTTGTAAGGGCATTGAAAATGTCAAGATCAGCTTAGAATGCGTTTTGCTTTTGTTTCATTTGACCAAATCTGACTTGTTCTGTTCTTAGAATCATTTAAAATCTATCTTTTATAGTTAATAAATTTGTTTGTTTATTCTACCTGAAGCAGTGCATTTGGTATGAAGTGTGTCAGAGACTCCCCTTGGGATAACAAGCCTTGTACATATCAATTTCTTTGTTAAATTGACAAACTCATATAAGCTTGCAGCGTCCAGCAGGCATAACTGAACACTGCAAGACAGAGGTTCCTAGGGTTGTGTCTGGGACTGTAGATATTGGCTAGTGTCATTCGGTTGCACAATCCAAGCAGCGGCTTGCCAAAAGTGCTCACTCACGTAACTGGGAGCAGTTTACATGCTAGAGGCTGTGCGTGAACAGCCCGGGAGTGGGGGTTCTCACAGCAGAGCAGGGCAAGACTGACTCCCAGAATCGAGGATTGAAGTGATCTAGGAGATCACCGATCCAGATAACACCAGGGGAATGTCACAGCATCTGAGTCAGATAATGAACATGCGTCAGTCTGCATTGCTTTGGATTTTTATCGAGCAGAATCCGTCATCAGAATGGACGCATGTCCTCTGGAATGATCATTGAAGGGACATATTAATCTTTAGTGCATCTGGCACATAACTATCTTGCAACGCCAGCTACAACAGTGCCATGAGAACACCTGTTCTCATTTTCAGGTGACATTGTAAACAAGAAGCGGGCAGCATTATCTCCTACAAATGTAAACAAACTTGTTTGTCTGAGTGATTGGCTGAACAAGAAGTAAGACTGAGTGGACTTCCAGGCTCTGAAGTTTTACATTGTTTTGGTTTTGAGTGCAGTTATTTTTGTACATAATTCCACATTTGTAAGTTGCACTTTCATGATGAAGAGATTGCACTACAGTACTTGTATTAGGTGAATTGAAAAATATTATTTCTTTGGGGTTTTTACAGTGCAAATACATTTAATCAAAAATAAATATAAAGTGAGCACTGTACAATTTGTATTCTGTGTAGTAATTGAAATCCATATATTTGAAAATGTAGAAAACATCCAAAAATATTTAAGTAAATGGTATTCTATTATTGTTTAACAGTGTAATTATTCGCAATTGATTTTTTTAATTGCTTGACAGCCCTAATATATATGCACGCAAATGTAAACCAAAATGTCTTATATAAAAATCAAGTCAAGCCCTTCCCCTCCTTCTGAAAAACATATTCTTGTTCAGTTCTCAAGATCCCACGTTACGTGCATGCTAATGTTATAACTGCCTTGTATTTTCAGTGACTAATCAGCTTCTCACTTTGTGAAGCTCACTGTATAATTTATTAAGAACTCACCTGCTCATATTTAGTAACTAGCTGATTCACATGGTATGAGGTTTTTAAAGAGGATCTCATATTTAATTATTAGTACATCAAATGCTTTCTGAGAATGTACACTTAGAAATAATGGAATCGACGCTTTGAATACAAACAGATTGTTAAAATAATGTTGATTTATGATATTTTTTTGCAGCAATACCATATCAAGTTAAGCCACCAGTACAACTCTGCATCCCTTAGCAATTATGCATTTATCTGTAAGCAGCAACATTCTTTACCAAGGATATGCAGCTTGGATCTATAGCTCAGTAGGAGTTCTCCTGGACTCTCACAAGGCACTGTCTAAACGCACATGCAATTGTCTGTGGCTTTCCCTATGGAACAATGCTTATCACATAGCAACATCTGCTAATGAGCATGTTGCAAAGCTAGCTTCATACTCCCTCCCCCACTCTCCTTCCCCGGGGATGACTTCATCCACTTGCGGGAAATGCATCCAACATCTTAACTATCACAGTTAAATAGAAAGGCTTGAAAATATGGTGGTAATGTTATAAACAGGCAACCAGCATTTTGTACAAAGATGATTTGGAACATGCTTTTGAGTGTAAAATGACTGTAGCTGATGCAATACTAAACCCTAGTTCACTGCTACGAAACTTCATCCCAGATTGCTATTGCATAGGAACATTCTGACCATACCTCACCTTGTTCCAGCCATGCCTCTTTAGAGGTGCCTCCCTTCCTCTGCTATCCCAGCAGCAGGGAGGAATGGGTGTATGAGCTTGTATGCTGGCTCTAGGCCACCAAGGACTCCCCCTTGCAATGGAAGAGGGTCATTTTAAGGCTGGTTAAGCCATTTGATGGCCAAATTCTGCAGGAGGTGCAACAGCTAAGAATATAGCCCTTGATACTTGTGCCCAGCAGGCACTGGCCCACACTGAAGGAAGTGGAGAGCCACCCTACCCCAGAGAAGCTCCAGGAAGGCACAATTTCCCCCATAAATCCTATGAACACCCTCGTACAGCACGCGTGGCCCCAGCATCCCTTTTGGGATAACTAGTGTCCCAATGTGTGCTGGCATGGAACCAATCCTGTGACAGATGTGCACATACATTATAACTGTGCCTGAGAAGATCTGAGTGGGGGGAGAGAAGCTACAAAAATGAAAGCAGGATAATAGTTCCGTTTGACCAGCTAATTCTTTTACATTTCACTGCAGTCTAATCCTCTCTTTGCATAATGTGGTTACGCTGCTAAAAATGCAGTCATCAAGAGCTTTCAACTATGCTTCTGAAATGCCAATATTAAAGGTTATCATAAACTGCAGTTGTTAGTATGTAGCATACCACTTACTAATGTACTGCTAATTAAATGGGTGAAATCTTTGCCGCTCAGTGGGTTAATTCATACTTTTATCACCACATTTTTTGCAGGTTTTGTGTTCCAGGTGTTCCTACAGCAGTGTAGCACCTGTGCAATTTAGAAGTTTAAATAATATATATTATAAATGATAAAGGTGAGAGGGTATAAAACAAGGATTGGCAACGTTTGGCACACAGCCCGCCAGGATAAGCCCCCTGGCGGGCTGGGCCAGTTTGTTTACCTGCCACATCCACAGGTTCTGCCAATCGCAGTTCCCACTGGCTGCGGTTCGCCACTCCAGGCCAATGGGGGCTGCGGGAAGCAGTGGCCAGCCCTCGGCCCGCACCACTTCCCGTAGCCCCAATTGGCCTGGAGCAGCGAACTGCGGCCAGTGAGAACTGCGATCGGCCGAATCTGCGGAAGTGGCAGGTAAACAGCCCGGCTCGCCATGGGGCTTACCCTGGCGGGCCAAATGTTGCCGATTCCCTGATATAAATCATAACACAAAATCTATGTCTTAGACATTGGTATTTCTCAGAAACCAGTCAAAATACAAACACTCAGGAGAAAATGTATGTCAATCGCTAATTTATCTTTCTGTATATTTTGTAAACGTAATACAAATCAGATTATCTCTCACTCTAGAGGATGCCAGAGCTTGGGAAACTACATAGACCGTGTTTTCATCCCATGGAGACAGAAGACCAGGGAAAATGGCTCCCAGTGTCCCAACAGTGTCCTCCTTTTGCTGATTAAGGACACAACTAGACACTGTTATATTTCATTGTGCCAGATGCCAATAAGACGTAGTATGGCATGTGGAAACCCAGTCATGCACAGAGAAACGCTAAAGACAGGATATTGACTGTGTAGTGGCATTGTGAACAGTGTCGTGTTAAGAGTCATTTTGAATTGCCTCATGCCCATGCAAATAGTTCACTACAGCTCTTACGTTTGATGCATTTTTTATGCATCTGTCAACTCCTGCTTTTCTGTGGTGCTTAGATCAGGGCATTCATTGTCACTGCTTTGAAGATTCTGATGGAAATGTCCTCTCCCCTCCCCGTGAAGTACCAACTGCCTTCATGAAACTGCCTTTTGCACTGGAACACACACATAAGTGGTGCTCCCTTGATATGTTAGTCACATCTTTACAGTTCTGCGATAGACACTGATGCTATTTTATTTTCCAGTCTTGAGGGGAGGAAAAATACTGAGTCTCAGTGGGGGGGAAACTTTTGAGGCAGATAAAACTCCAGTTCTGATAAATAAATTTGATTGTCTTTTCCACCTGCAAGAAATCAAGCCTCATTGTTTGAAACATTTAAACTCTCAAAACAAACTAGCTGAGTATTTTCCAGGTGTCTACTGCTGGATAAGTTCTGGAGTAAAATTGTTTAAAGAATTACTGATTTTTACTTTAAGAGTAATCACCTGCAAATATTGATGCCTCCATAAAATATTAATGTATTTGATCCAAAGCCAAAGTTTGCCATTCAGTGAGTGTAAATTTCTTTGAAAGTGATAAATTCCGATCCATAAAATAAGAGCTTTTACAAATACATTGGAGGCAAAGAGTACTTGCATCAAATCTAGCATCAGGAGCCATGAGTGGACCTTTTTGCTTCTGCAAAATCTTGTTAAATCCATATAGGGCCAGGGAGGGATCCAAGTTAGCAGATCCCAATGCAAGACTAGAATTCTAGTTCTTTGTGGTGGGACTCTAATTTATAAAGAGCCCATCATGGTGTTAATGTGATGCTAAATGTAAATTTTATTTAGATAGATAGATAGATATAAACGGTAGGGTCAAAAGTCCCCAATTAAACAGTCTTTTCTTATTTAACAGAACACTGCAGCTCATGCTTAATTTTAATCGTGTGCTTAGCTCCCACTGACTTAGAGTTAAGCATATTTCAGTGCTTTGCTGAATAGAGGATAAACTTAAGTATGGGTGTAAATGATTTGCTGACCTGGGGCCTACATGTGCTAGGTACTATATCAACATATATACTATATCAACACTGCTCTGAAGAGCCTGTACTCTAAAAGACAAAACCCAACCCAACCCAAAAAACAGATAAAAGATGGGGTTAAAAAGTAGGGATTTGAGCAAAGTTATCAAGGTGACAATTAGCACATATCATGTTAGTTCCTTTATTATATTGTAGCCCCTTTTTGACCGAGCAGCTAGTCAAAGTTCCAGTTAGGAGGAGAAATTGGTGATAGTCAGGTATTTCTTTAATGTAGTCTTTCATTATTTACAAGGTATGTACAAAGTGCTGCTTTACTGGGCACAGGAGAAACCAAGAACAAAAGGAGCAACGACTTAGTTTATAGCCCCAAGCCTCTTTAGCCAACTCCAGCCCCAAAAGCTCTCTCTCTCTCTCTCTAGCTTTTTCAAGGTCACACTGTGCTCACAGGCCAATGGTTGGCTTTCTTGTTCTTTTTCCCTCTGCCTCTCTCCCTTTTCTTCTCTGTTCTCAGTTTCTGTGTGTTCTCTATTCACTCACTCTCAATCTCTCAGCAAAGCCCCTCTACCCACACAGCCCAAAACTCCTGGGTGAGTTCACATCACCCTTTTTGTCTTGGGTAGGGGCTTATGATTAATGTATCCTTATAGTTATGTAAATTGAAGGGTGAGTTCACACCCATCAATCTCAGCAAGGTTTTACTTCAACCCATAACAAGATTTCACCCAGCTCATAACAATATTTATGCATATAAAACTGCCTTTTAAAATAGCCTGTACAGGTTGACTAACTTCTTGTAGGCATTGTTACATAACAATTAATAATTAGGGCTGTCAAATGATTAAAAAATTAATCACACTGTTAATAATAGAATACCATTTATTTAAATATTTTTGGATGTTTTCTACATTTTCAAATATATGGATTTCAATTACTACACAGAATACAAATTGTACAGTGCTCACTTTAGATTTATTTTTGATTACAAGTATTTGCACTGTAAAAAACCCAAAGAAATAGTATTTTTCAATTCAGCTAATACAAGTACTGTAGTGCAATCTCTTCATCATGAAAATGCAACTTACAAATGTAGAATTATGTACAAAAAACTGCATTCAAAAACAAAACAATGTAAAACTTCAGAGCCTGGAAGTCCACTCAGTCTTACTTCTTGTTCAGCCAATCACTCAGATAAACAAGTTTGTTTATGTTTGCAGGAGATAATGCTGCCCTCTTCTTATTTACAGCGTCACTTGAAAGTGAGAACAGACATTCGCATGGCACTGTTGTAGGCAGAATCACAAGATATTTACATGCCAGATGCACTAAAGATTCATATGTCCCTTCATGCTTCAATGATCATTCCAGAGGACATGCGTCCATTCTGATGACGGCTTCTGCTTGATAAGAATCCAAAGCAGTGTGGACCGACACATGTTGATTTTCATTATCTGAGTCAGATGCCACCATCACAAGGTTGATTTTCCTTTTTGGTGGTTCGGGTTCTATAGTTTCTACATTGGAGTGTTGCTCTTTTAAGACATCTGAAAGCATGCTCCACACCTCGTCCCTCTCAGATTTTGGAAGGCACTTCAGATTCTTAAACCTTGGGTCGAGTGCTGTAGCTATCTTTAGAAATCTCACATTGGTACCTTCTTTGTGTTTTGTGAAATCTGCAGTGAAAGTGTTCTTAAAATGACCAACATGTGTTGGGTCAGCACCCGAGACTGCTATAACATGAAATATATGGCAGAATGCAGGTAAAACAGAGCAGGGGACATACAATTCTCACCCAAGGAGTTCAGTCACAAATGTAATTAACGCATTATTTTTTTCAATGAGCGTCATCAGCAAGGAAGCATGTCCTCCGAAATGGTGGCCGAAGCATGAAAGGGCATACGAATATCTGGCACGTAAATGCCTTGCAATGCTGGCTACAAAAGTACCATTCAAATGCCTGTTCTCACTTTCTGGTGACATTGTAAATAAAAAGAGAGCAGCATTATCTCCTGTAAATGTAAACAAAATTGTTTGTCTTAGCGATTGGCCGAATAGGAAGTAGGACTGAGTGGACTTGTAGGCTCTGAAATTTTACTTTGTTTTGTTTTTGAGTGCAGTTATGTAACAAAAAAAATCTACATTTGTAAGTTGCACTTTTGCAACAAAGAGATTGCACTACACTACTTGTATGAGGTGAATTGAAAAATACTATTTCTTTTGTTTATCATTTTTACAGTGCAAATATTTGTAATAAAAAATAATATACACTTTGAATTCAATTACTACACAGAATACAATATATATGAAAATGTAGAAAAACATCCACAATATTTAATAAATTTCAATTAGTATTTTATTGTTTAACACTGTGATTAAAACTGTGATTAATCGCGATTAATTTTTTTGAGTTAATCGCATGAGTTAACTGTGATTAATCGACAGCGCTATTAATAATAGAGAGAAAATAGGCCCACTAACAAATGAAGTTAATGACTCAAATTGCGTAGCTACTGAACTCAATTTAAATCAGTCTTTGATATGTAAAGTAAAGAAATAGGAATAATTAGGAAATGAGGAAAACCTAGCAACAATAATTGTTTAGAATGAACAGGTCTTAGAAAATATTAACATACACAGAACAGCTGATCTGTACCCTAAAATAGAGAAAGTTAGATAATAAACTTATTGTACTATTGAAAACTATAGCCCCAATTCAGCAAAGCACTTAAGCATGCAAGTAGCCCCACCGAAATCAGTTTAAGCACATGTTTAACTGCTTTGCTAAATCAGGCCCTATATGTGGTAAAAATACAGAATAAAAGAAAAAAGGAAATGTAGTTCCTTTAAAAAAATTAAAAAGGAGGAATGATCCTGGTAATTACTACCCTGTAAGTTTAATTTCTTTACCTAACAAAACAATGGCACAAATGTATGGGGCAAATCCTGGCCAGGCCTCTGTGGTCATAGAGACTTCTATGGGCAGCAGAATCAATACAACTCTACTGTGTAAGAATTAGAGGAGTAGATTCCAAGGTCCACCTTTATACTTTACACTAATTTCACTATGCAGAATTCAGTCAGGCCCCAGGTTCTAGACATTACTTCATCCACTGTTGATAAACAGCCTGCACTGTTGATAAGAAACCATAGTCTAATAGCATAACATTTTTTAAGACAGGAATAGAAGAATAACTCTTTTTTTTTCAAATGTAATGTCAGAGGAAATTTTTAACTTGGCAGAGTGTAAGTACCTGAATTTGAATTGTGGCCAGGACATCTGTGGTTCGAGAGGGATTTCTGAATTGTTGCCAGTTTATTTTTAACAGCATGAGAAAAAAACAGTCTGGGATTTACCTATGATTCTCATAGGCAGCACTGCTAAACTCAGTGGGTTTCCCATGACTTTTCTGAGCCCTTTTTTTCCATATCAGGTAGCTATAACTGCTTGACTAATTTTCATTTTTCTTGACTAGGTATCAGGTCAGACACCTCAGAGGGCTTCGTATACAATCAATAGTGTTCCTGAATTACTGGTGTTGGGGCTAAGGACAAATTAAATGACCCTGCACCCAGGAGAATGTTTGTTTGTTTGCTCTGAAAACTTTGATTGACTGCCTGAATTACAATCTGGATGTAACTGCCAAAGAGCCAGCTAGCTTTCTGATGCTGGTGTGTCAGGCTTGTTTGGTTGGGTTCTGGTGAGCCGTTTGACAACACTGGTCATAAATGAAAATTGTTTTGAAAATATAGCCCTGTTCAAACATGAGTGCCTGTACTGCACCAAAAGTTTATGCACGCATCCCCTGTACCTCCATCCATGTGTGCACAAAATATTTGCATGAGCAAACTGCGTTCTTAGCCATACAGTTATCTGTTTTGTACACCCACAGAGTCATTTTGCATATATAAAATCATTTTTCTGAATTGAAGCCTGGGGTCTGCATAAGCAACATGTGTTTGCACACATTTTGGGAAGCAGCTGAAGCAAACAAGTTTGAGTTAGCTGGCTCAAACAATGACCTCAAGAACATAATGCCTGTGAGACAGAATTCCAATTCTTTTGGAATAATGTAGCTAACACTTTTCACCTGTTCTGAGCATGGGAGTCAGGTGCCCTCTTTTTAGAGACTGTCAGCAATGCCCCAGTAGATTCACAAGACAGAGTTTAGCTGTTGGCTTTCAGCTGTGCCAACAGTGTTGCTTCAGCAAAAGCTGGCAGCAGCAGCAGCTGCTGCTGCTGCTATTTTTCATGTAATGAGGATTTGTGATGATTTCAGGTATGACCTTGTGATTCATCTCTGTATGCCCGTACCTGGGTTCCCTGTAAAACTATTGTCTAAGCCTTCCTCCACCTATGTAAATCTTTAATTTGCTTGTTTAAATAAGGCTCATATTATACACTAAACAGCACACCAAATCATAAGAGACAGTTATTAATTCAGTACCCATGGCTGTGCCTTTCAAAAGTCTCTCTGCCTTAAAATCAATCTGCATCTTCTAGGATCATCCTTTTGTTCGTAATTTATTTTTAACAAGTAGCATTTTTGATGTTTCACTGACAACATTCTAGAAGAAGCAACTGTTTCATTGTTACTATGAGATGCAACCTCTCACCTCCAGAGCTTACTCCCTAACGTGTGCCATCATTTTGTTCTCCAGACTTTCTATTCTATATTTATGCAGTCTGATTGCTGATGACTCAGATTTATTAATGATTTATATCAACAGGGGATGACTATGACTAGACTAAGAACAATTACCTTCGAGCATTATGGCCAAACCATATAAAACAGTTGTCTGTAATACATAAGTGAATCATTTCTCTTTCATATATATGCATATAAATACACACAAAACATTGTGAAGCAGGTGGTTTGCTACACACACAACACGTTTGACACAAAGCCACAAAAGCAAGGGAAGATACACCACTTGACAGCACATGCCCCCTCTTTCTCCACTCACAGGGACACACCTTACCATTATCATGTCTACCAGAGGCCGTGGAGTTGAAAGGGTCATCTGGGCTTTGCCCAATCATTTTTTGGCCAGGCCAAACCTGAGTAGGGCTGTGACCCTGCATGCCATGTATCAATGCCACTCTCTCAGATGGGGGCAGGGGGGTGATATAGAGGCTCATAGGCCAGGCTGATGGGAGGGGTGGGAGGAGGGACGGGACTGAGAGTGGAAAGGAGGGTCAGACGGGGGAGGAAGGGACAGGGACCAAGCTATGCTCTCTTAGCCCAGGGCTACACTGGGGGGGGGGGGCGTCGATCTACGATACGCAGCTTCAGCTACATGAATAACGTAGCTGAAGTCGACGTATCGTAATCGACTTACCTGGCCATGAGGACGGCAGCGAGTCGATCGCTGCCGCTCCCCCGTAGACTCCGCTTCCACCTTTCGATGAGGTGGATTTCCTGAGCCAACGGGGAGCGCTTTCGGGGATCGATTAATCGCGTCTAAACGAGACGCGAAAAATCGATCCCCGAAAGATCGATTGCTACCCGCCGATCCTGCGGGTAGTGAAGACAAGCCCTCACTTTAAATGGTGCTCCACAGCCCCTGCCGACTGTAACACCACAAACCATGAGTGAATTATTCCAAAGTGGGTGTTAATCAAACTTTTATGTTACATGACCATTTATTCTGTATATGCCACCTGTGTTACAGAAAACACTATTTAAGGGATGTTTAGAGCGTTACAAAAAATAACTCCCTTAAAATATTTTGAATCCCTTTCTCTTGGATGCCAAGAGTCTAACTATAGAGGGCTCAAAGGGAACAAGACAACCCTCTAAGATAGCCTACAATGGCTTTCTCCACATAAAAAGGTACTATTCTGAAGGCCATTATCTCCAGGTTTTCCAGAGTTTGAAGCAAGAGGTTGGTGCTATTGGGAAGCTGGGAATATCCCCTTCTAAAAGTGTCAACTCCTATGGGACCAAAAGACATCAGATTTTAAGATTGTCTTGTTTGTTCTGCATAGAAAAGCTGTCACTGGTTCATGGCTGAATCTTGCCTGTTTTTGGTGCTGAGACAGGAAAATCCACATTTAGTGGGGAAAGAGGAACTAGCTCTCAGGAAACATGTTTTGAAATTAATGGGGGATGTTTGAATCACTTCAAAGCCTTGGGGTGTTAGAATAAATCACAGGGAGCTGGATTAATAGGCAGAGAGCAGCGAGGCAGTCAAATGTGCATGCTAAAATCACTTATCACCTGGCTTTGCAATTTTGCTCATGGCAATCACTTCCGTATTCATACACACACATCAGCAAGTTCTGAAATCCCTTTTCTCCTTTCATTTGAGCGGTATGAAGGTGTGTGAAAATGAAAGGCTGTCAATCTTCATGAGATAAACAAATAGCATATATTTATTTATTAACTGCTGCCTTTCATCTCTAAAGACCCCAAGTACTTTAAAAACTATTGCCTTGATAATCTCAGGTTTGCAGGTTCAGGTCTTAAATACATACAACACCACTTTCGAAGTGGATGGCAGCAGCTAGTCAGATTTTAGTGCACAGAACATTGCATAACAGAGGGAAATGCTGGCCAAGGACATCACTACCAACCCCAACTTTTATTCAAAGTGCTACAGAATCTTTAATAGCCATGACGTGGAGACAGGGCTCAAGATTTTAAGATGTCATCCAAATCGTTATCTGATCATCAGATAAAAGATAGACTAGGGAAGTCTCCATACATCCTATTACCAAAATAAATTTGGATGGAAGAGAGAAGCTATACACTTGACATTGGTAAGGTTCCAATTCGACAGAGCTGAATAATACAGGTGAAAACTCCACCCTACCCAAAATACTTACATTTAGGTCTGCCGAGTGAAACCCAAACACTCTATGATATTGTCACAATGTGATTTATGATGTTTGCTGTTGATTATCATCATTGTGCCACTGAGTCACAAGAATTGTGTGATTAAGTGCCCTAGCTTGAAAGCACTAGGAGGGATTACTGTTTGGTTTGGAACTGGTTTTGCACTGACCATTTGAACCTGAATGCCCTTGGGTTTCTCTACCTCTATTTCCATTAAGAAATTATGTAGGATTTAGTTTGTAATTGATCAGTTGATAGACTGTCACTTTAATGTATTAGTGAATGAATTTACAATCTCAGATACAAATACAGGTGCTTAATGAATCCACGGGGCCTAATAGACAACTAGTTGAAAGGTTTTGTAAGTTCAATGTAAGTTTAATGAAAAAAATAAACAAATTCTTTTAACATTTCCATGAAAATTGAATCCCAGTTTTCAACCATCTGTAGAGCTGGTTGAAATATTTCAATTAAATGTTGAAAATTTCAAATTTTGCTAAACAAAAGGGGAGATAATGAAAATGCTGGGATTCTCCCCCACCCGCTTTTCTTTTAAACTAGCTCTAGCACTATATACAGAAATACGCTGTAATGTAAAAAATGCACATGTGTCTTATGAAGTGGGTCTTTGCCCACGAAAGCTTATGCTCCAATATATCTGTTAGTCTATAAGGTGCCACAAGACTCTTTGTCGATAGTGCTTTATGACTCTGACTTATACTATATCTACATGAATAATTTCCAGTAAATTCCTGTTATGGGATCTTTATTTGTATTTATAAATGCAATTTTATAAAAGCAGCAGGCAGGGTATTTGTAGAGGATTTTTGCTCTTATCAGTTGGTTGACATTACTTAGTCCTCAACAGCATGTGCTTTATGTCTGGTTATGTAGCAATAGCCAGAAAATATACTGCTGTCAGATCTGATTCATTTTTAATCATACATGATATTTGATATGGTCATTAAACAGTTAAGGACACTGTATAGGGTAGCTTTCATGCCACAGAGTTCTTATTTTTAATCCATATGTACATGCCACACACTCACAACTGGAGGGGACAAATGCTGTTGCTCAGCAACAAGAAACTGGCAAGAGCTCAAGAACTCCACATTTCCCACAGACAATAGCTCTCAGAGCTCAGCAATCAATAGCATTTGATGCAAAGGCAATGCCCAGTTTATCAGACTTGCCATCTAATAACACCTCAAGTGTATTTGTGTCTGACATACGTAAAAAAAGTATCTGAGCTACAGCTGGTTGAATAATTCATTGCAAATTTCACCCTATTATCTGCTTGGGAGCCAATCCCAATTACTACAAACGGATTTGTTACTTGTAGGTGTTCAATGAATCGTTTTGTGCAAAAAAAAGTCAGCCTATGGGCTACTCAATAACTATTCATTTTAACTATTCACAATTTGAGGGTGTGATTGGTCACTTAAGTCTCTTACAGAAATACAAAAGCATAAACTATCCTCTCTCCATTCCTATAGCCTCTTATCTTTTCCTCCAACAACTCATCTCCCCTTTTCTTCCTTTGTATATTCCCCTCTCTGTGACCCTTGGACAAAGGATTTTTTTTTTTTTTGAAAATTTTTAATATTAACCTGGATTTTTAAAGATTTGGGATTTTGAAGACTCAACGTCAAGTGAAACTTTATATTATAATTTTATCTACCACATTTTGAGAGCCCCCACTACTGTGATATCTGAGCACCTCACAATCTTTACTATATTTTATCTTCAAATTCCTGTGAGGTAGGGGAATATTGTTTTACCCCATTTTATAGATGAGGAACTGAGGCACAGAAAAACTAAGTGACTTGCCCAAGGTCTCACAGAAAATCTGTGGCAGCAGATTGAACCTGGGTCTTGACTCCAAGGCTAGTATCCCAACAACTAGACCATTCTTCTTCTCTTTATTTATACAGATGTATATTGTCTTGTATGTATTTGTTCAGTTTTAAATAGGAAACAATAAAATGTATTTATTCTGATTATTAATTAAAAATCTGATTTGCTATTATTATGAGGCTAAAAGAGAAACTGCATAAATTTTGATCCTAACATTTTCAGATGAATTAATTTTTGTGCAGTCCTGGATTCTGCAAACTAAGGACTATCTGATCCAGACTCAACAAAAGTCAATGGAAAAATTCCCATTAAACTTATATAATGAGCCTTGAACAAGAACCAAACAAGTATGTCCAGGAAGTTTGAACACAGACTTTAAATATACAAGGAACACAGATATACGAACTATTAATATATGAAGGAGTTTATACAACTTTAACTTTTATGAAGTTATATTGGAGATATGTGGAAGGTTTTTATGTGGAGGCGTGGGAAGGGAGAGGTCAGAGGGAGAGAGATTACTGAACAACTGACACATGGTACAAAATAAACCTTCTCTCTCTCTCTCTTTCTTTTTGTTTTCTACTTTAAAAAATGTTTATTAATAAATTTTATTTATTTATTTATTTTATTGCTCTTTTTATGTTACATGGGAAGTTTCCAGCTTGGATGGAGACCTATGTGAAATCCTAACCCTATTGAAGTCAATGAGAGTTTTGACACTGACCTTAATGGGGCTTAATGTTTTTATTCATTTTTCAGTGCTTATAAAAATAAGAAGAACTTAGTATGTGAAAAAAATGACCAGATAGAACCTGGACCCACAACATGACATTTCATAAATAACAATTAAATATTTTGCTTCTAACACTGGAGGATGCTTTAATCAGATCTTTGCTCTAGGTTGAAGAAATAATAGTTGAGAAATCCACTAGCTATAAATTTGTCTTCAAATTATACTGGGACCTAATCAAGAGAACACCCACTTGACAAATTAATAAGGGAAATCAACAAAGCAGGAGTTAGAAGCTCAGTTAGAATAGGATTTGGCTAGATGCCCAACCAATATCAGTATGTTTCAGGTACAAGGCCTTGTCTACACTGCAGAGTTTTGTTGGCAAAAGTTTTGTTGACAATCAAAAAGTGCTCAAAGAAAATCAGTATTGCGTGTTCATATTACGCTCCCTCTGTCAGCAGAGCACGCCCATACTTGGGGCACTAGCATCGACAGTGACAGCAGTGCACTGTGGATAGCTATTCCACAGTTCAGCTCGCTACCTTCTCCTGCTAGGTCTTGTGGGAAGGTGGAGTGGATCACAGCACATCATTGGTCCTGGTTCAACATCCCATCATGCATTGCTTTCTGTCCCAGCATTCCATGTGCTTCCATTTTTGGTATGTGGCATTTTTCAACTGCTCTTGTTTGCTGTTCACCCCACCATCTACGTGTGAAAGGATGAATCCTGCACTGCTCTCCAATGTTCTGCTAGCTGTCAGTAACACATCATGAATGGCAGTGCAGTTAATTTGGGAAGTTCCTAACTCAACAGGATTCAGTTGCCTGATGTGCTGTCTGACATGGATAGGAGCAACTTTAGATTACTTTTGGCATTCATGGAACAGCTGCACATGATGGACTGTCGCTTTTGGGCTCAGGAAACTAGCAAGGAGTGGTGGGATCACATCATCATGTAGGTCTGGGATGACAAGCAGAGAAATTACCTTCCTGGAACTGTGTGCACAGCTTGCCCCAGCCCTGCGGCACAAGGACACCCAAATGAGAGCTGCCCTCTTGGTGGAGAAGTGCTTGGCAATTGCAGTGTGGAAGCTGGCAACTCCAGACTGCTACCAGTTGCTCACGAATCAGTTTGGAGTTGGGAAGTCGACCATTAGGGCTGCATTAATGCAAATCTGCAGGGCCATTAATCGCATCCTGCTATGAAAGACCATGACTCTTGGCAACGTGCGTGAAATAGTGAATGGCTTTGCAGAAATGGTTTTACCTAACTGCGGAGGGGTGATAGATGTCACACATATTCCAATTCTGGCACCGGACCACCTTGTGACGGAGTACATCAATAGAAAGGGGTATTTGTGGTGTTGCGGGTGCTTGTGGGTCACCTCAGGCATTTCACTGACATCAATGCAGGGTGGTCTGGAAAGGTGCATGACGCACGTATCTTCAGGAACACCGGCCGTTACAGAAAGCTGCAAGCAGGGACTTTCTTTTCAGACCAGAAGATTACAGTGGGGGATGTTGAAATGCCCATAGTGATCCTGGGAGATCCGGCGTACCCCTTAACGCCATGGCTCATGGAGCCTTGCATAGGAAACCTGGATAGCAGTAAGGAGCGGCTCAGTAATAGGCTGAGTAGGTGCAGGATGACTGTGGAATGTACATTTGGCAGATTAAAGGAGCCTGGTGATGACTTTATGGCAGGTTAGACCTCAATGAGGATTATATTTCCATGGTCATTAACCTACTGTTGCACAATATTTGTGAAGGTAAGGGTGAAAAGTTGGCTCAGGGGTGGACTGCTGAGGCAGACCACCTAGCCACTGATTTTGAACAGCCAGATACTAAGGCTATTAGAGGGGAACAATTGCGGGGGCAATTCAAATCAGGGAGGCTTTGAGGCTACACTTTGAAAATGAGAGCCAGTAATATATATTACTATGCTCGGGACTGCAATGCTTAATAAAATCGAATTTTGTAAGGAAGCACTTGTGATTTCTATGGCCTAGGATTCTATGTAAGCAAATGATTAAACTACTTGTGTATGTGTTGCTGCCACCTGCTATCACAATTTGCAGGAAGCAAAGATTATTTATCATTCAAAAACGTTGCTTTTATTGCACACAAAAACCAACACCACACACACACACACGCTTGGTGGGAGAGGAGGCACCAGGGAAGGACTGACTTTCAAAGCTGTGCGTAACTCCAGCTATCATTTTGAAAAGGTGTCTGTGGGGGTGGAGTGAACAGGAAAGCGAGAAGTCCCAGAAAGCAGAAAGGAATGCATGAGTGGAGTTTGGGGAGGACATGGGAAAGAATTCTGAATGTTCTGAAGGGAAAGGTGGGAATACATCTGCTTAGGCTGGAGCATTATGAGGGACTTCAACATCTCTGTTTGTTCTCCCATAACTTTAATCATCCTCTCAGTAGTGCCCTTAATGAAGACATCATTTTCTTTTCTGTCCTGGTTTTCGATTTCTCTCCACTCCATGTGTTCCCACTTTTCTGCATTTGAGTATTGCATTAGCTCCCAGAACATGTCCTCCTTGCTTTGTCTTGGATGCTTTCTTATCTGGCAGAGACACTCCACCAGTGTGTAGGAGTGCCTCTGAAGGCCAAATCTGTAGAGCCACAAGGAACAATACCCAGAAGCATTATTGTTAAGTAAACGCACAACATTGAAACATTTCAGTAAAGTACACCTCTAGTAACATACTAATCACTTTCACACTGACCCTTGACAAGCACACATGCCAGTGAACACCCCAAGCATGGTGAGTTTACCCTGAGGGGACATTGTAGATGGGGAGAAAAGCAATATGAAAGGGTCGCAGTGCAGTTGTTGAGGGACAATATTCTACATTTTCTCACCCTTTTCCACAGGCTGGGGTCATTGTAGCAGATTCAGGAGAGTCTCACTTTACACGGGGGTTCCATTCCGCGGTTAGCGTGTAAAGCGAAAACCGCGTATAGTGAAAAACTCATTGATTTGAATGGAATCGCCCGCACTACAAATGCAGTTTTTAAACTGTTGTTTTTCTTTTCTTTTTTCCCCCCCTATTTTTGCCGACCGCGCAAAGCTGAATTCGCGCATGTTAAATGTGCCTAAGATGCGACTCACCTGTATCTCACTCCTGAGAGTAAGCAAGGGTGCATCTACTACACACTTGCAGCTTCTAACCCGTTCCATATGCTGCTCGCCTGTGTACCGCTTTGGTCCCTGCACAAATGATTGCTGAATGGCAGGGAAATGTTTCCTTCAATGGGGGAAGGAAGAAAGCAGCTCTGCCATGGAACCTTTGGCAGAGGATTACCGAGTACCTCCAGGAAAGTTTCCTAGAGATCTCTCTGGAGGATTCCCGTAAAATCTCAGTGTACATCAACACCCTGTTCTGCCGTACTGATTAGCTGCACAGAGAAATGTCCAGCTCACAGAAACACAGCCAGTCTTGTACATTTCTATGCTCTCAACCCATCTCCACACTTCACAAAGCAAAACTACTTACCAGGGATTTCCTCTCCTGCTTCTTGCTTGCCGGAGTGCAACTGCCGAGACTGGCTAAGCACCTCTAGAGTGAAGAACAGTTCCTGGCTGGACACCCTACTAGGCGACCCCGCCGTGGGCTCCACATCATCTAACTCCACCTTTTCATCAATGACTTCATCCTCTGGGGTAGGTCCAGCTCCAGCCCTGACAAAATATCCACAGGGTTCTTGGTGGTAGAGGTGTGGTCGCTGCTGAGGATAGTGTCCAAATCCTTGTAAAAACAGCACGTCTTCGACACAGCACCAAGTGATGGTTTGCCTCCCTTGCATTCTGGTATGTGTGCCTCAGCTCCTTGATCTTTGTTCTGTCCTGTTCATAACACTTTTCGCACAAGCGTCAAGAAATGTGCCCATAGGTATCGAAATTCCTGCACTCCTGGAGCTGTGACTGCACAGCCTCCTCTCCCCAAATACAGGAGGAGATCCAGCAGCTCTGCAGTGGTCCAAGTGGAAGAGTGTCTGCTGCATGAAGCTGCCATTGTCAGCTGGGAAGATGCAATGAGACCTCTCATGCTGAACAAACAAGAAGTGGAATTATAAAAATTCCTGGGGCTTTAAAGGGGAAGCGGCGGATGGTTTTTTACCTGGCTGCAGGGCAGAGGAGTTGGAACTGCTGACCAGAGTGGTCAGGGTGGGCACTGTAGGACATCTTCTGGAGGCCAATTAAAGTGATCAAATCAAGTGCGGTATCTGCACTGGCACTTTGTCGACAAAACTTTTGTGCAAAAAGCCCAAAAGCCCTCTCATCGAGGTGGTTTTATTTTGTCACCAGAACTAAAGAGTTTTGTCATCAAAAGTGGCATTACAGTTTGTACACCTCCACTGTTTTCCCGCCAAAAGCTGACTTTTGTCAACAAAACTGTGTAGTGTAGACAAGGCCCAAGTGACTGATAATTTGGTACTCCTGTGGACATACAGATATCCCATTTTACAGCAGAGTTAATCTAGATGCTTGCTGTAGGGGAACAATCACACATTCTCATATAGTGAGAGTACCCTCAAGTTTTTGGACACTGGTTATAGCTATAATTAAGACCAGAGCTACAAAGTGGCTAGCACTATTGACGCAAAGGATCTCTGTTGGGCTAATGCCAGAAGATAGCTCTTTCAAACAAAACAGATGCTTTATTGCTCAGTTGATTCATGCAGTGAGATACAGTGGAGAGCCTTGTTTTGGAAAAGAGTTCTGGACACTAACCAACAGAGACAACAATTGAAGGATGGAGTAGTCCTAGAAAAACTGACAGTTAATATTTAAGAAGAACCTAATCCCCATTAGTAGGAAATTCCAGGGATTTAAGGAACAGTAATGTATCTTCACACAGGCCAAATCCATTTCCTATCAATGGCAATGGTAAAATTTCCATTGACTTCATTGGGAATAGAATTTGGCTCTAACTAACAGGGTATTGATTTAAAAGGGTTAATATTCCCCAATTATGCAGGGAACTCGGCTGCCATACTTACACATAACTGTATTGTTCCAACCTTTGCTCAGAAGTATTTAAAAAGCTATGTTAAGGAACATTCACAGTACCAAAATGTATAAGAAAAATATGGGAGTTATCATCATCCTCATTTCATTTTTTATAACTTTAGTTTCCATGACAACAAAAGAGGCGATTCTATAAATCCAAGAGCTCGGTATTTCAGTCAGTTTGCAGTTTCCTCTTGAGAAATCAGACAGTATTTTTTAGTCTCCTGGAAGAAATTCATAACGCAATGGATGAAATCTGAAGCAGAAATAATTAAAATGAGCACACAGACTCAATGGAAACAGTGCATCTTTTACGAAGAACACCTACTGAGCCATACATTATTAGTTCTTTTTCCACTGCTGCACCCACCCCACCCCTGCCCAAACTCAGCGGATTTGAATTATTAAAATTCCGTCTGCTGATTCCCTGTGACAACAAAACTGGCCACAATTTGAGATCTCATTTAAAAAAAATACTTATAAGGTGAGAGAGAAACTTTACAATACTTTTTGTGTCTGAAACACCAAGTCTGTGTAAGTAGTCTCTGCAGCAGCAGTGAGTGATTCAGCACACTCCCTGATTACACTACCAGTACGAAGGCTTCACAACAGATGGATATACTTAGTGCAAGGGAACAGCACTCACTGAAAAAGAATAGCTTTCTTTTGACTAATCAAGGCCCCGATCCTGCAAAGATTTATGCAGTTGCTTAGCTTTATGCACCTGAGGCATCCCATTGACTTCATTCGACTTTCAACTTCATGGGCGGCGGGTATTGAAGGCTGGGGGAGGCAAAGCCTCCCCTAATCCAGGACGTGGACCTGCCCATGCTCCACTGTGAGGCCCCATCCTCATTCCCCCTCTCCCCTGAAGCTGGTGGGGGCTCAGCTCCAGCTGGTGGCCAGGGGCTGAAGTGGCCAGGAGTGACTGGGGTGGCTCGGGCCAGCCCAGGGTGCCCTCTGGCTGCAGGCTCAGGGCTCCAGCAGGTGTGGGGATGGGGCCTCAGATGGAAGGGATGGGGCTGGGAGGCTAGCCTCCCTGAAGGGTGGGTTGACCTACCACCCATGTTGAACATGCATAAAAGGTAACACGTGTATCAGTCTTTACACAGTGAAGGCCATAGTCAGTCTTATTACATGGTAGGAACTAAAGAAGGTTTTTCCATCCCAGGAATCTGGTTCCTTCACCAGGAAAAAAAATTACATGGTTTTTAGTTCCATTATTTATCCTCTTGGAAAGAGTAGACTATTGCCTTGGAAAACAGAGCACCTCTTCTACAGAATAATTCCTTGGATCACAAAATATATGCATAGCAGGTGACAATATAGAAAGTGTCTAAGAGAGACAACCAGTCCATGCAAACAGGATGTTTAGATCATGAAAAGTAAACAGGCAACAGTCATTTAAAAAAAAAACTGCAGTATTGTAATACAAAGAAATTCCACGTCCACATCCTGGTGACAAAACAACCTGCGCTTCATTCCTGGGTCCTAAGAGGTCACAGAACCAGTGGACCTCTTGATTGAATTAGATCTTTGTATGGCTCTGTTGTTTCTTTAGCATTCTTGGTATAGCTATACTGAACAGTCTTTGTTCTGTCAGGAAAACAGCATTATTTTGACATTTTTCAAGAGTGTAGCAAGTACAACAATGCTCCTTTGCAGCAAATGTATTGCTTGCAACGTAAGGACTGCATTTCCAAGTTCCTAATGTAGGACCACAATAGTTAGTGAGGAGAAACACCTATTAGATCCCTGAGCTCAGCCCCACCATCCCCCCTCTGCACCCTGGTGGTTCTTGATATAGGGCCAGATTTTCAGCCCCGACAGTTTTGAGCTGGATGACTCAGCAACATAAAGCAGCCAAAGATTCCCCCTAGACAGAGCAATTCTTTGGTGGTGTATAGCACCACAGTAGGCTCTACCATATAGGGGACTTGTGGAGGGAATACTAGGGACAGCAGGTGGCAGGGCAGAGTAGAATTGCTAGTACTCTTTCTGATCTTTGGCTAACACAGCAATCCATATAGGACCACAGCACGTAGCTTCATTTAGAGGTTGCTCTAACGGGGTTGTCCTCAGCCAAGAATCCGGTGGAGTGCTGTGCTCTCTACCCACTTTCTCTTGCCCTTGGCACACCCATTCTGTGGAAAGAGATAGGGAGGGAAGCAGCTGGAAAAGAGCCAACAACAACTAAGGGTTCCCCTCTGTCAGATAGCTGAGAATTCCCCTCTTTAATGTGGTTGATTTGCATTGCTAAGGCCCTGTATTGAGTCAGGCCTGAGCATCTGGCCCAATGTTGATAATATATATCTCCATTAAAAAAAAATCAAAAATAAACTATCCCAATTCTGCATGAGCTACTTCCAACAAAGGAGTTTAATGTTTGCAAGTAGTAGCAAGAAATGCAAGGAGAAATGCTCTCAATATATCATACCACCTCCCAGGCTTAACAAAGCTCTGATCCTGCAAAGACTTTACACAGTGTAAATAATCCCATTGATTTAAATGGGACCGCTCACATTGTTCTGCACATGCATAAGACTTTGTAGAATTGGGGCCCAAGCTTGTAAGCTCTTTGGAGTAGGGACTGTCTTTTTAGTTCTTATTTGTACAGCACCCAGCACAATGCCCCATCCTCATGGTTTTGAAATAAACAAATAATGATGTTCAAATGATCTAAATAAATAGGACTCTGTGAAAATTTCTTCTTTGCACTTGATTGTGAAAGTACTTGTAAGACACTTTCTTTTATAAAAGTATTAAAATTGATAATAATTTTACAGACCGGAAAACAGCATAACTAGTAATTAGATAAGCATTAAACTTACTCTCTAGAAGAAATTTCAAATCTGCATGCATTATTGTCCTGGTGATTAAATGCAAAGAAATGCACATTTACTCAGGCTACAAATCCATTAACTTTGCTTTGAAACAACACTTCTGCTCTCTCAGGAAAGTCAGATATTGTTTTTGGTCCAGCAAATAAAATCTGACATAATTATATTTCAGTGAGTGTCTCATTTTATTTCATTTTGTCGTGCTGGTGTACCCAGGAATGTTTCACTACTTTGTCTCTAAACTGAGTTTAAAGCACCAAAACTAAGTGACACAGTTAGATTTTTGCTTTCATCCTAAAGTGCCCTGGGATGTACTTTGCAGGCTCTATGAAAGGGCATTAGTGTAACCTCACAGTAAACTCTACAATATGCCCTCCTACACCAGTATCACTCCACCGAATAGATTTGCCTTTCAAAGACATGGCCCTGGGTGTGCATGGCAGAGGTGATGCACTTGTTCTCCAGAACTAGAGGGAAGGTGACTGCGGCTCATTACATGATTCTCTTTGTGTACACGGATTCCTGGCATTCCCAACCAGAGGAAGAGTACAGTCGTTGCAAGTTATCTGAAGAAAAGAAAATGACAAATCAGTAGCTAAAACATGAATTAATTCTAGTTTCTCCTTGCCTGACTGAGTCCCAAGGAACCTGTTTTCTCCACTATAAGGTCTGAAGCCCTGATTTCTTGTATCAGGACTGCCATCCTTCCTTTTTTGGAGGAAGAGAAAAGATTACATTCCGAGTTCTAGCAACCTTGCTTTTATATCTTGAAACTCATTCCTTGGCCCATAGGATTCAGAGCTCTGCCTCCCAAGACCTTTCAGACACCCTGCCTAAACAGCAAACGAGAGACTGGAACTGAGATGAGATCCTGTCCACATTGACGTCAAAGGCAAAACTCCTATTCTCTTCAGTGGGGCAGGATTTCACCCCAGGAACTCAGCTAACGTGTATGGCAGTGCATTGTACTACCACTAAATGTTGTTGCCAGGCCCGAATTAGGCTTTTATTTTAAGATAGTAAAGTACCTATATACTTTTTCAACTGCTAATGAACTCTCTGTGACAGAAATTTAATTTTCTTTTATTGAAAAAAATCAAACTAATAAATCCCTTGCTTCTGCGGGCTTCATTTTTTGAATGACTCCAATGACTTTGAAAACATGGCAATATCTTTTTAAATGGACACTGTGCACTAAAAAAAGACAGAAAATTGATTCATATGATTTCACATCACTCTTTGTGAAACATTAAAATTGTGATTCTCTATAAACATACAACAACACTAACTAAGGGCTTGAGCCTACAACCCTTTACTGCTGGATGTAATGCTCAGTCCATCCATTAAAGTAAATAGCCCAAGTCCTGCATTGAGATCTGCTCTTGAAGACTCCTTTGACTGTAGAAAATAGAATGCTAATCTAAAGTCCCTTAGATCTCCATATAAGCACAAAGGTCTGTGCTGGTGGATCCAGCAGTGGAGAACTAGAGCCTGTGAAATAACTGACAGTGATGAGTGGTAGTCAGCATCTGCAGGGAGCAGGCTGCATACCAGTAAATTACCAATCTGAAACTTTTAGGTAGACTTTTACCTAAGCTCTCTTCTGTACTACAGCTCCATCCCTTAGCCAATATTTATTAAGCTACTAGCCATGTACCACACTGTGGTGGGGCAACCGCCCCACCCCCATGCTAGATTGGGCTATAGCAGGCCAGAGAGGCTGTGCGATGCAGCAGCCAATTGGAAAGAGCCTGTGGAGAGCCAATGAGGGCAGAGAAAGAGTCAGCCAATCAGGGCTAGGCTCAGCCATATATATAAGGGCTGCCCAGGGGAGGAGGAGCAGTCTCTCCCAGACCGGAAGGTCTGTCTCCTGACTGAGGAGACCAGCACCTGAGACAGCGCAGTGCTGGGCAGGCTCCGGGGAGCAGAAGAAAACTCCAACCCGATACCTGCCAGGCTGTGGGCCCTGAGAAAAGGGCCTAGCAGGTGCAAAGGGGCTGAAGGGGAAGCGGCCCAGGGAAGAGAGACGGACAAGGAGAGAGAGGGAGGGCAGGAAGGCTGCCATATGAGGGTCCCTGGATTGGGACCCAGAGTAGAGGGTGGGCCTGGGTCCCCCCCTTCTCCCTTGCATGTGCACCCAGCCATTGGGTGTGGCAATAGTGGACTGCACCAGACCCCTGACACAAGGGGTTAGACTTTGGGGTGTGGTTGGCCACTGTGGCTGGGGCACAGAGAGAGACTGCTGATAACTCCCCAAACCCCAGAAGGGGGTTAGCATGGACTAGGGGGCACTGCTGGAGGGCAGTGTCCTGAAGAGGACACCGCAAGCTGGGAGCAACGCGGGATGAGATGCCAACCGAGGGCGAGAGATGGATGGGACAACACCAGCAGAGGGCACTCCACATGAACTCAGCTAATTCCCAGACGTAACAGCAGGAGGCGCTGCGGTAGTGAGTCCCAACCCCATCACAAACACATTGAAGTCAGCAAGCTTGGTTTGACTGACTGAAAAAAGAAACTAATCAGGATGTCTGTCCCAACTATTCATCCTGCTGCAAGGAAAGGAAAGCAGTGAGCAAGCGACCAGGGAGCTTTGCGAACAGGGGCTGCAAACAGGGGAGTTTGAGAGGGAGTTTGGAAGGGGAGTGCGAAGGGGGCAAGCTATCCTTGCCATACCTAACTCTTTCTACTCTTTTTACCCAAACTAAAGGGAGAGGCAGAGCAACCAGGTGGCTGCAGACGGGGGAGTGAGTATCTGTTGAGGGGACAGTTTGGCACTTTGACCGTGTGCTTGAGTGTTTGATTTCCTGTGTGAATAGTGTGATTTGGGAGTGCTTCATTGCAGGCTCTTCTAAAAAGACAGTCAGTCAGCTGCAAACCAGAGGAGCAGCGCATAGCAGAGAAGCAAGCAGGTGGAGTTAGCCTGGGAGTTCGCCTGGAGAGAGCCTACTGCGGCATCCCCCTTGCGGGTTTCCCTGAGTAGCTTCTGCCACAAGTGAGGAAACTCTTCGACGGAAGGGACTATGGATGCTGAGCGATTCGCTGTCGTGACCTGCACAGGATGTGCCATGTTTGTCTTTCTTCCACAGGATAGAAGCGACTTTGTCTGTACAAAGTGCAAGCTGATCTCCATATTGGAGGAGAAGATTCAAGGTCTGGAGAAACGAGTATCAACCCTGCGTTCCATAAAAGAAAATGAGGAGTTCCTGGATAAACGTCAGGATAGGCTTCAGCGGGTGCAGTGTTGTGAGGATTAAGAGCAGGCTGCGCAGCAGGGACAGAAGGCCAGCGAGGATAATTGGCGGCATGTGACCTCCAGAAGAGGAAAGAGTATGAGACAAGTCCATGTACAAGAAACGCATATTCAGATGAGCAACCGTTTTCATGTTCTCTCCACAGGCACTGGTGCAGAGAGTGGAGTGAATGATGCATCTGAGGGAACAGAGCAGAAGGAGACTCCACTGATTGGAAGGCATGAGATGCACAGTCCTAGGGATGGGGGTTCCACGACCACCACTCCCAAGAGGAGGAGGAGGGTGGTGGTGGTCGGGGACTCTCTCCTCAGGGGGACTGAGTCATCTATCTGCCGCCCTGACCGGGAAAACCGAGAGGTGTGCTGCTTGCCAGGGGCTAGGATTCGTGATGTGACGGAGAGACTGCCGAGACTCATCAAGCCCGCAGATCGCTACCCCTTCCTGCTTCTCCACGTGGGCACCAATGATACTGCCAAGAATGACCTTGAGCATATTACTGCAGACTACGTGGCTCTGGGAAGAAGGATAAAGGCGTTTGAGGCGCAAGTGGTGTTCTCGTCCATTCTCCCTGTGGCAGGACAAGGCCGGGGTAGAGGACAAGTGCAGAGTCCTGCACTTAGGACGGAAGAATCCCATGCACTGCTACAGACTAGGGACCGAATGGCTGGGCAGCAGTTCTGCAGAAAAGGACCTAGGGGTTACAGTGGACAAAAAGCTGAATATGAGTCAACAGTGTGCCCTTGTTGCCAAGAAGGCTAACGGCATTTTGGGCTGTATAAGTAGGGGCATTTCCAGCAGATCGAGGGACGTGATTATTCCCCTCTATTCGGCACTGGTGAGGCCTCATTTGGAGTACTGTGTCCAGTTTTGGGCCCCACACTACAAGAAGGATGTGGATAAATTGGAAAGAGTCCAACGGAGGGCAACAAAAATGATTAGGGGGCTGGAGCACATGACGTATGAGGAGAGGCTGAGGGAACTGGGATTGTTTAGCCTGCAGAAGAGAAGAGTGAGGGGGGATTTGATAGCTGCTTTCAACTACCTAAAAGGGGGTTCCAAAGAGGATGGATCTAGACTGTTCTCAGTGGTAGAAGATGACAGAACAAGGAGTAATGGTCTCAAGTTGCAGAGGGGGAGGTTTAGGTGGGATATTAGGAAAAACTTTTTCACTAGTAGGGTGGTGAAGCACTGGAATGGGTTACCTAGGGACGTGGTGGAATCTCCTTCCTTAGAGGTTTTTAAGGTCAGGCTTGACAAAGCCCTGGCTGGGATAATCTAGTTGGGGTTGTTCCTGCTTTGAGCAGGGGGTTGGACTAGATGACCTCCTGAGGTTCCTTCCAACCCTGAGATTCTATGATTCTATGATCTACACTTTGTTTTTTTGGGACAGGAATATGAATAAAAAGGAGTTAAATGTCTCTGAGGGAGAATGGGTGTGCTTTTTCTCTTTCCTGGGAGGCAGCATGGCCATGTGACTCCCAGACCACGAGGCACAAAGAACTGGACAGACGATTTTATTCACTCATGAGAGCTAGGCTACTTACCAGAGACGAGACATCAAGCTAAGATTGTTTGTTTCTCTTCATGTTTCTTGTGGCTGAAGCAAGTTGGTCTCTGTTTGGCAGTTGCCTCTCCCTAGAGAACATGCTAAGGAAATGCTTGGCCTTATTCTGCACATGATGGTCAGAGTGGAGCAGTTCTACATTGAAAGTTGTATGTCAAGTTTTTCTGGTGCCAGACTACACTTTCATGTCACCTAGCCTCTAGCTTTCAGCTTCTGAAACCATATAGCCCATAACACTTTAAAGCAACAAGGGAGAGTAATGAAACATTGAAATATTGCATTTTTAAATGAACTTTCCTCTCCAAGTACAATAGAATCAATATCAGCCTTAAAAATAAATGGCCAGTGAAAAGATAAAATATCTCAGTTGTGCTGACTGAAAAGTAAAGTAAATTTCACAACTTTCCTGTTTTAAAAACTTTTTTCCCCTATACACAAATAACCATATTCACTCAAGAGCTGATAATTGTTAGGCCCAATTAACCAGATTATGGACCCAGGGCAAAGTTAGATACTGAAACATGTGACATTTGGCAATTAAGTCATGCATTTAGGTTTCAAATGGCATGTGCACACAATCATATTCTCCTCCCCCAGTAGCATTACTGGTGCTGTTTCTAAGATGTTGAAAACACTTATGTTGACTATGTATTATTCTAGGATGGGAGAGGGATAGCTCAGTGGTTTGAGCATTGGCCTGCTAAACCCAGGGTTGTGAGTTCAATCCTTGAGGGAGCCATTTAGGGATCTGGGGCAAAAATTGGGGATTGGTCCTGCTTGAGCAGGGGGTTGGACTAGATGACCTCCTAAGGTCCCTTCCAACCCTGATCATAGAATCATAGAATCTCAGGGTTGGAAGGGACCTCAGGAGGTCATCTAGTCCAACCCCCTGCTCAAAGCAGGAACAACCCCAACTAGATCATCCCAGCCAGGGCTTTGTCAAGCCTGACCTTAAAAACCTCTAAGGAAGGAGATTCCACCACGTCCCTAGGTAACCCATTCCAGTGCTTCACCACCCTACTAGTGAAAAAGTTTTTCCTAATATCCAACCTAAACCTCCCCCTCTGCAACTTGAGACCATTACTCCTTGTTCTGTCATCTTCTACCACTGAGAACAGTCTAGATCCATCCTCTTTGGAACCCCCTTTTAGGTAGTTGAAAGCAGCTATCAAATCCCCCCTCACTCTTCTCTTCTGCAGGCTAAACAATCCCAGTTCCCTCAGCCTCTCCTCATACGTCATGTGCTCCAGCCCCCTAATCATTTTTGTTGCCCTCCGTTGGACTCTTTCCAATTTATCCACATCCTTCTTGTAGTGTGGGGCCCAAAACTGGACACAGTACTCCAAATGAGGCCTCACCAGTGCCGAATAGAGGGGAATAATCACGTCCCTCGATCTGCTGGAAATGCCCCTACTTATACAGCCCAAAATGCCGTTAGCCTTCTTGGCAACAAGGGCACACTGTTGACTCATATTCAGCTTTTTGTCCACTGTAACCCCTAGGTCCTTTTCTGCAGAACTGCTGCCCAGCCATTCGGTCCCTAGTCTGTAGCAGTGCATGGGATTCTTCCGTCCTAAGTGCAGGACTCTGCACTTGTCCTTGTTGAACCTCATCAGATTTCTTTTGGCCCAATCCTCTAATTTGTCTAGGTCCCTCTGTATCCTGTCCCTACCCTCCAGCGTATCAACCACTCCTCCCAGTTTAGTGTCATCTGCAAACTTGCTAAGGGTGCAGTCCACACCATCCTCCAGGTCGTTGATGAAGATATTGAACAAAACCGGCCCCAGCACCGACCCTTGGGGCACTCCACTTGATACCGGCTGCCAACTAGACATGGAGCCATTGATCACTACCCGTTGAGCACGACCATCCAGCCAGTTTTCTATCCACCTTACCGTCCATTCATCCAGCCCATACTTCTTTAACTTGCTGGCAAGAACACTGTGGGAGACTGTATCAAAAGCTTTGCTAAAGTCAAGAAATAGCACATCCACTGCTTTCCCCTCATCCACAGAGCCAGTTATCTCATCATAGAAGGCAATTAGGTTAGTCAGGCATGACTTGCCCTTGGTGAATCCATGCTGACTGTTCCTGATCACTTTCCCCTCCTTTAAGTGGTTCAGAATTGATTCCTTGAGGACCTGTTCCATGATTTTTCCAGGGACTGAGGTGAGACTGACTGGCCTGTAGTTCCCCGGATCTTCCTTCTTCCCTTTTTTAAAGATGGGCACTACATTAGCTTTTTTCCAGTCATCCGGGACCTCCCCCGATTGCCATGATTTGTCAAAGATAATGGCCAATGGCTCTGCAATCACATCGGCCAACTCCTTTAGCACCCTCGGATGCAGTGCATCCGGCCCCATGGACTTGTGTTCGTCCAGCTTTTCTAAATAGTCCCGAACTACTTCTTTCTCCACAGAGGGCTGGTCACCTCCTCCCCATACCGTGCTGCGGAGTGCAGCTGCCTGGGAGCTGACCTTGTCTGTGAATACAGAGGCAAAAAAAGCATTGAGTACACTAGCTTTCTCCACATCCTCCGTCACTAGGTTCCCTCCCTCATTCAGTAAGGGGCCCACACTTTCCTTGACCTTCTTCTTGTTGCTCACATACCTGAAGAAACCCTTCTTGTTACTCCTAACATCTCCGGCTAGCTGCAACTCCAAGTGTGATTTGGCCTTCCTAATTTCACTCCTGCATGCCTGAACAATATTTTTATACTCCTCCCTGGACATTTGTCCAATCTTCCACTTCTTGTAAGCTGTTTTTTTGTGTTTAAGACGAGCAAGGATTTCACTGTTAAGCCAAGCTGGTCGCCTGCCATATTTACTTTTCTTTCTACACATCGGGATGGTTTGTTCCTGCAACCTCAATAAGGTTTCTTTAAAATACAGCCAGTTTTCCTCGACTCCTTTCCCCCTCATGTTATTCTCCCAGGGGACCTTGCCCATCAGTTCCCTGAGGGAGTCAAAGTCTGCTTTTCTGAAGTCCAGGGTCTGTATTCTACTGCTCTCCTTTCTTCCTTGTGTCAGGATCCTGAACTCGACCATCTCATGGTCACTGCCTCCCAGGTTCCCATCCACTATTGCTTCCTCTACTATTTCTTCCCTGTTTGTGAGCAGCAGGTCAAGAAGAGCTTTTCCCCTAGTTGGTTCCTCCAGCACTTGCACCAGGAAATTGTCCCCTACACTTTCCAAAAACTTCCTGGATTGTCTGTGGACCGCTGTATTGCTCTCCCAGCAGATATCGGGGTGATTAAAGTCACCCATGAGAACCAGGGCCTGTGATCTAGTAACTTCTGTTAGTTGCTGGAAGAAAGCCTCGTCCACCTCATCCCCCTGGTCTGGTGGTCTGTAGCAGACTCCCACCACGACATTACCCTTGTTGCTCACACTTCTCAATTTAATCCAGAGACTCTCAGGTTTTTCTGCAGTTTCATACTGGAGCTCTGAGCAGTCATACTGCTCTCTTACATACAACGCAACTCCCCCACCTTTTCTGCCCTGCCTATCCTTCCTGAACAGTTTATATCCATCCATGACAGTACTCCAATCGTGTGAGTTATCCCACCAAGTCTCTGTTATTCCAATTACATCATAATTCCTTGACTGTGCCAGGACTTCCAGTTCTCCCTGCTTGTTCCCCAGGCTTCTTGCATTTGTGTATAGGCATTTAAGATAACTCACTGATTGTCCTGCTGTCCCAGTATGGGGCAGGAGCCCTCCCCTCTTGCAGTCACCTACTTGTGCTTCCTCCCGGTATCCCACTTCCCCACTTACCTCGGGGCTTTGGTCTCCTTCCCCCGGTGAACCTAGTTTAAAGCCCTCCTCACTAGGTTGGGCAGCCTGCTTCCAAAGATGCTCTTCCCTCTCTTCGTCAGGTGGAGCCCGTCTCTGCCTAGCACTCCTTCTTCTTGGAACACCATCCCATGGTCAAAGAATCCAAACCCTTCTCTCCGACACCATCTGCGTAGCCATTCGTTGACTTCCACGATTCGACAGTCTCTACCCCGGCCTTGTCCTGCCACAGGGAGAATGGACGAGAACACCACTTGCGCCTCAAACGCCTTTATCCTTCTTCCCAGAGCCACGTAGTCTGCAGTAATATGCTCAAGGTCATTCTTGGCAGTATCATTGGTGCCCACGTGGAGAAGCAGGAAGGGGTAGCGATCTGCGGGCTTGATGAGTCTCGGCAGTCTCTCCGTCACATCACGAATCCTAGCCCCTGGCAAGCAGCACACCTCTCGGTTTTCCCGGTCAGGGCGGCAGATAGATGACTCAGTCCCCCTGAGGAGAGAGTCCCCGACCACCACCACCCTCCTCCTCCTCTTGGGAGTGGTGGTCGTGGAACCCCCATCCCTAGGACTGTGCATCTCATGCCTTCCAATCAGTGGAGTCTCCTTCTGCTCTGTTCCCTCAGATGCATCATTCACTCCACTCTCTGCACTAGTGCCTGTGGAGAGAACATGAAAACGGTTGCTCATCTGAATATGCATTTCTTGTACATGGACTTGTCTCATACTCTTTCCTCTTCTAGAGGTCACATGCCGCCAATTATCCTCGCTGGTCTTCTGTCCCCGCTGCGCAGCCTGCTCTGAATCCTCACAACACTGTGCCTGCTGAAGCCTATCCTGATGTCTACCCAGGAACTCCTCATTTTCTTTTATGGAACGCAGGGTTGATACTCGTTTCTCCAGACCTTGAATCTTCTCCTCCAATATGGAGATCAGCTTGCACTTTGTACAGACAAGGTCGCTTCTATCCTGTGGAAGAAAGACAAACATGGCACATCCTGTGCAGGTCACGACAGCGGATCGCTCAGCATCCATAGTCCCTTCCGTCGAAGAGTTTCCTCACTTGTGGCAGAAGCTACTCAGGGAAACCTGCAAGGGGGATGCCGCAGTAGGCTCTCTCCAGGCGAACTCCCAGGCTAACTCCACCTGTTTGCTTCTCTGCTATGCGCTGCTCCGCTGGTGCGCAGCTGACTGACTGTCTTTTTAGAAGAGCCTGCAATGAAGCACTCCCAATTCACACTATTCAAACAGGAAATCAAACACTCAAGCACACGGTCAAAGTGCCAAACTGTCCCCTCAACAGATACTCACTCCCCCGTCTGCAGCCACCTGGTTGCTCTGCCTCTCCCTTTAGTTTGGGTTAAAAGAGTTAGGAATGGCAAGGATAGCTTGCCCCCTTTGCACACCCCTTCCAAACTCCCTCTCAAACTCCCCTGCTTGCAGCCCCTGTTCGCAAAGCTCCCTGGTCGCTTGCTCACTGCTTTATAAAGCCCTGGCCTGCCTGATTGATTAGCCCCGCCCCCTGGTGTAGAAGCTCACAGCTTCCAACTGCCAGCCACAGCACACGGTCCTGCAAACAAACGAATGAACACACAGACAGACACAAGTACCCCCAAACACACACTACAGACAGCCACTTACCCCAAGGGTCCTGTATTTGCTCCTGCTTTACCTGGAGCAATTCCTCTCAAACTCCCCTGTTTGCAGCCCCTGTTCGCAAAATGACTGCTAGTCCTAGAATAAATTTTATTAATCCAAAAACGTATACCAGAAATGCATTAGTCCTTACTAGTTACTGTTCATCAATCATTCTGCTATTTAAAATATTTCACTAATCCAATTGTGATGGGCTAACCCCCACTCCAGCATGCCACCTGATATACTGGGGTCCCACTGAGCCCACCCGTTTCACCAGCCTGGGCTCCCTCACCCTGTCGTGCTGTGCCAGGCTCTCAAGCCTCCTCTAGCACACATACAGGTAGGGACATGCCCAGCTCCAGAAAGACACAGACACTGAAATGAGCTCTGCCAGGGAAGAATCAGCTAAGGAATTGTCCATCACTCAAGTGTACACCTCCTCTGGGGTGCAAACCAACAACTGTATTGTCTTGCACTGCACAGAGAACTGTACAGCGTAAGCTCATGAAAATCGCCCCCTCCCTCAATGTGGAGGAAGATATACACAGCTCCCCCCACTTTATGAATTGCACAGACTGGTTTAGAGAAAACAACTCAAGTTTATCAACAAGGATAGCTTGTAAGTGATAGCAAACAGATCAAAGCAAATTACCTTAGTAAATAAACAAAAACCACAAACTGAGCTGAACACACTAGATAGGTAGGATATAAATTAGCAAATTTTCACCCTGAGTGATAAACAGGCTGGCAGATTCTTAAGGCACAAGTTGTCTTGGCTTTCCAAGGTTTTCATACACAGGATAAAGATCCATCTAGCTTGGGACCATCACTTCCCACAGTTCAGTCCTTGCTCCTCAGGTGTTTCCAGGTGTGGTGTTACAGGGAGTGAGGTGCCCAATGATGTCATTGTCCCCCTTTTATATCTTCTTCCCACTTGGAAAGCTCTTTTGCTGTGACCTGGGTCAAACAGTTTCCATTGTGTAGTGTTATCCATAGGTGCTGGAACTAGAGGTGCAGGGGGTCCTGCAGCACCCCCTGGCTTCAAGTGGTTTCCATTAAAGACAGGTTTTACAGTTTGGTTCAATGGCTCTCAGCACCCCCACTATAAACATTGTTCCAGCTCCCCTGGTATTATCTTTGAGAGCTTTCTATTGTGTACAGTTCCTGGGTTAATCCTTGTGCTTGTGTGCATTTTCTCAATAAGCCATTAACATTGTTTGGCATTTCTACTGTTGTATCTGAAAGGCTGCTTGTGGTTGTTTTCAACCTCACGACAAGTTTCAGTAACACATACATACAAACTTCATACCTTCACATACAACTTTAACACATACAATACAATGAGATATTAGTATCTAGCAGATCAAGACT
The DNA here is from genome assembly GCA_037349315.1 of Chelydra serpentina. Classification (NCBI taxonomy): domain Eukaryota; kingdom Metazoa; phylum Chordata; order Testudines; family Chelydridae; genus Chelydra; species Chelydra serpentina. The sequence continues at coordinate 70,344,864 of JBAIAC010000008.1, forward strand.
TTTAGAATGATACCTCACAAGACATACTTTGTACAAAAAAATCCTAATTACATGAAAGTGGTGAATATTAGGGTGACAGGGTGTCACATCAATCAAGAAGCAAATATATACCATGTGATTTCATTACCATCATACACCATGAATAGAAGAAGTGAACAGTTTATGAACAATCCATAGGCTGACATTTGTCTGCACAAACTCTTTGGGGAATACTGATGAATAGTTAATACATTAGTGGAAATCAGGTTCATTATTTGTGTTACCATGTGAAGTAAGAGCCACAGTCATGACCTAGGGCTCTATTTTGCTAGGCACAGGCACTGCCTTTCATTTTTCCTGGTGGGTGCTTCACCCCCATCCCACCATGAGGCCCTGCCTCCACTCTGCCCCTCCCTCCAAAGTCCCACCCTTGCTCTGCCTCTTACCACCCCACTCCCCCTGACTTTTCCCAGCGCCGCTCAGCTATCACAGAACAGCTGATCAGCAGGGCCTGCCAAACAGCTGATCGGTGGGTGCTGAGCACCCACTATTTTTTTTTCCTGTGGGTGCTAACTGGCAGGGGAATACAAGGAAACATCACTGGTCAGTATAATAGACCGTGATATCAGCACACCAGTGGCCTAACCATTGTCCACGTTTTTGTAGACATCATGGCAAAGGAGAGCTTAAGGAAAGGTTTGAAGGAGGATAATTTGATAGCTTTGCTGTTATTTATGGGGAGTTCCTCCCAAGCATGAAGGTGCTTATTTGGAAGTCTAAAGGTGGGTTGTGGAGGTTGATATCATAGGCTAACTGGAGATGGGAGTCATTTTGATAGTAGATGAATGATGACAGGTAGGGTGGTAATTACAAAAGTGAAGACAAGGAGCTTCTATTTGAGAGAAGGAGGAATCGGTGGACGGATATAAAAAAGACTGATAGGGTCAGTCTGCAAATGATTCATGAACAAGAGAAAAAGAAGGCTAAATTCAAAATAGATATTACTCACAACTAATAATTTGACCATCTCCAGTCTGGATCCTGTAACATTATTCAGATTCAGAGGATGCTATTACAGATAGTGTAGAGCTTCTGATTTTTCATTTTTTAAAACTAATAAACACTCCTGATACAAAAAGAAATTAATGTTTTTTATCTAATAAACACCAGAAATTTTAGCATGTATCAAACAGCTTTCCTACAAGAAGCAGTAATGCAGGCTATGGGTCTGTGATTTCTAAAACGTACTACCACATTGCACATTAACAGCGTCTGTGTAGAGCCTTCTGGGGTGCACTAAAGGTCCCCTAGTGCACTTTTATGTAGTGCTGTTTAAAACTAGGGAACGTTATGAGTAATGTACATAAAATATATTACTCATTAGAGCACATGCAAAGAGAAAGCTCTAAAAACCCTGATTTTTGACATCTACATATAACTCAATAACTGCTGAAAATAAACCCTGAAAAATGAAATTAATAAATCCCAAAATACAGAATCCCTAAAATAGTGCTATAAATCTGTATATCTGAATATAAAGGAGTTAGGTCTTGGGAAAATGTATACTGGGCTAGATCAACAAGGGACTTAGGTGCCAAATAGCCACTTTCTCGGCACCTAGTCCAACATTTGGACACCACGGAGATCCTCCAAAACCCTGCTCAGCTGCTGCCTAACCTTGTAGACACCTAAGTTTCTTCTGGTAAAGTCCCCATGATGCCTAAGTTTCTGCCAGTGAACATGTGCAAAATACCTAAGTCCTGACAGCACCAAGCCACTTGGTTCCTACCCTTTGCCTAAGCCAGGTGGGATTTACAAACTAGCCTGCAGGGTTTGATCCAGTAGTTATGCTCGGAGCATGTCTAACCCACACAAAAAAACATCTGGGGATGAGCAGATCAGGCACTTTTGTGACTGGCCAGTGTGTGTGTGTCCCGGTAGCCCAGGAGTTAAGGCAACTGAAATAAGGGAGCCCAGTGTTCCAATCGCTGCTCCAAATCAGGCGGGTGGGGATTTGAAGACAGGCCTCCCACCTCACAGGTGAGTGCCCTAACCATTGTGCAATTGGCTATACAGTAATAGAGGTCTCTCTCTTTTGTGTGTTTGTTTGTTTGCAAGGAAGAGCTGACATGGCTTAGGTGCCAAACTTCAGGAAAAAGTTCACAGTTGAGAATTCTGATGACAGAAAGACGCCTCCCTCCAGCATGGTTTTAGGCACCTAAGGGACTAAGCTCCACCCCTCTCCTCAGCATTTCCTATTGGCTAGCTTAGGCAGCTCCCTGCTCGATTTGCTGGTTTCTGCAAATCCCTTCCTCAGTCTCCTAACTCTTCCCATACATTGTATAGGGAGCACAGGTGCCTAACTCAGGGCTGTGAATTCCAAGGGGTGGCAGGGCACCTAAGTCTCTCTGTGAATCTAGCCCATTGTAACTTGTGATGCAGTTGTTTCGAGATGCAGCACGTATTTTCAGTAATGTCTGCTTTGCCTGTATCACTCTCTCACTAATTTATTTTTCTTAAGTGTAGCTCCTGCCCAGTGGCGTAGCCAGGTTTAGAGCACAGGGGGAGCAGAGCTAAAAAAAGGTGCCGGGAGCGAAAAGTATTGGGAGAAAAAAAAAGGAGGCCGGAGCAAAAAAAAATGCTCCGCTCTGGCTGCAGCGCAGGAGCAAAAGACGTCGGAGCACAAAAAAGGTGTCGCTTCTTCTCAGTGGGGGAGCGGCCACTCCCCCTGCTCCCCCCCTGGCTACGCTACTGCTCCTGCCTACAGGTTATACCCAGCCAACCAAACACAGATGCTAAAACATTGCGGTACCCAGAAATTCATATTCTATAATCTACTATAATTTCATTTAAAAAAACCTAAAGTTTATCTGAAACTAACTGAGTCAGTCTACAGATGCTTCATGTTACCTAAATGATTTCCTGTTGTAAAGAGCTTGTTGCCATTAGCCCATTTTTAGTTCCCCATACTCCAATGAAACTGAATCATCACTTCAATTACATTTTTCCCCAGCAATATTTTCATTGTACGCAAATAGCTGCATTGAGCTATTTGCCAATCAAATTATATAACCAAGTTCCTGGTAAAGACTTCACTTGGAAATGTGCCATTTCCCCATAAGACTCATGAGACAAAGCAAACTTGTAAGATGCCACAAGTTATATATAAAGTCTGGGGTTTTTTTTTCATTGTTGTTTTTTTGGCTCAGAGGGAGACAAATCAGGGAAAGACTGCATAAATAGCACCCATGTGATTTGTTTCTTCTTGTAGAATTCTTGGCCGGCTTTAGTTATCATAAATTTACAAGATTAAAGGGTCAAACTTCATAAACAAATATAGTTTAAAAACTTGCTACTTTAACATATTTTTCTAGGCTCTTTTTATAATGTTGTTTATCATTTTATTTATTTATTTATTTTGCTAGAACTGCAAATAGAAGTTGGACCTTAAAATAGTATTGAATCTCTTGAACTGTTACATTTTTTTCTAACTGCTGCTTCCTTACTACTGATTTTCACTGGGGAAATTTAGCTCCATGCCTCCACCCAGTGGGGTTTCCTTGGTAAAGAAAGAAAAGCAAAGGCCCCTGAAAAGCCGTTCTACAACAGGTACCAACAGGACAAATGTAGCTGCATCAGCTTATTTCCTCCCATCATCTGTATTTTTTTTGTGTAATGGACCTGCTGAAGTGTAGAATTTTGCTAGATTTATTCACCAGAAATGCAAATATGTGATCTGATCAATTAATACTGGCCTTTGTGATTTATTTGCTGTTGCTGTAGATACAGTAAATCATGAGAAGTCCAACAGCCAAATAGGCACTATGAAAAATTTGAATTTCAAAGGCTTTTGATAATGTTGACAATTTTTCCTGAAAAGTTTAACATTTGAAAAAACGCTATTTTTAATGAAAACTTTTTTGTGCAATCAAAGCTGTGTTGACTTGCTGTAATAACTACCAGCCTAGGTCAGAGTGAAACCAGTGACCCAGAGATATTTATTATAAGATACACTGCTGTACAGCCAAAATGCTTCTGAAATAAATGTAGTCAAACTTTACTAATTCTGGGTCACTGAGAACGAAAATGATGCTTAAAATTGTTGATTGGCTCTAGTTTTCAAGACATGCTATTGGGTCAGTATATACGACCCTTAACTTGGGAATGGCGGAGGATAAGTGAGTTATAAAGGGAAGGGATCTCAATTTAAACCAGAAATGACTAAAATACATCTTTGACTGGATCTATGAATAAATCTATGACTGGGTTTGGACAGTACTTGCTTTTTAGGCCAAACAATGAATGATGCAATCTGAAGCTGGTATTGCGTCATACATGATATGAATTGCATCATGTTATTCCTAGAAGTCATGGATGATGCAATCATAACGAAGCTTACATCACTCTGCTGAACAAATTGCCCTATATCAGCTCTAGAAATCATACAGTGTCGTGCTCTCTTATTTGTCAGTGTTTGATTTTGCAAAGGGACACATTTCTGTTTAGCCAAAGTGAGCAGAGATGCCTCGTACTTGTGTGAACAGTGCAGATAACTTCGGCTATGTTTGTGGTGAAGTGACTTTTGCATCACAAAAGCGTGGTATAACCACTATGGTTAAGAAAGCCTATCACCTTTCTTTTGGCTGCAAAATTGGAGATCAGGACAAGAGGTGGGCCCCACACATATGCTGCAACACTTGTGCAACAAATCTTCGCCAGTGGTTGAACAGGAAAAGGAAATCTATGCCTTTTGCAGTGCCAATGATTTGGAGAGAGCCAACAGATCATACCAGCAATTGTTACTTCTGCATGGTGCCTCCAGTTGGGAAAGGTGTGTCAAAGAAGAAAAAGTGGACTGTGCATTATCCAAACATTCCATCAGCTATACGCCCAGTACCCCACGGAGAAGGACTGCTGGTTCCTGATGCACCAGAATCATTCTCACTTGAGTCAGATGAGGAAGAGGATGAAACTTCTGGTCCTGAACCATCAATGTCACAGGACCCACATTTTCTCCCATCCTCCTCCTCTGAACCACACCTCATAACACAAGGTGAACTGAATGACCTTGTCAGGGATTTGGAACTACCCAAGAGTAAGGCAGAACTTTTGGGCTCCAGACTACAGCAGTGGAATCTCCTGGCAGGTGATGTTAGGGTTTCCATGTTCCGTGACAGTCAAAAGGATCTTGTCTCATTCTTCTTCATGGAAGGTGATCTTGTAGCCTGCAACAACATCGATGGTGTGATGGCAGCCCTCAACATCGTTCACGATCCAGATGAGTGGAGACTGTTCATTGATTCATCGAAGACGAGTCTTAAAGCTGTTTTACTGCAGAATGGCAATGTTTTGCCATCAATTCCAGTTGGTCATGTAGTCCATATGAAGGAAACCTATGACAACATGAAACACTTTTGAGGTGCATAAACTATGACCAACATCAGTGGCAGCTTTGTGGCGATTTGAAGGTTGTTGCTCTCTTGCTTGGTCTGCAGACTGGATACACAAAGTACTGCTGTTTTCTCTGCGAATGGGATATGGCGAGCGATTTCACCAGGACATTGCAACAATGGAGAAATGCTATCAGGGCAAATGGAGCCCATCAATGCTTGCAGACTATTGCTGGACAGTGACAAGAGATGCTCCATTTAATGAATACAAGAGACAAGCCAAGAAGCACCGAGTAGACACTGAATAGGACTAAACTATGTACACAATAGGTTTTTCCCTTTTGTTTCATAATACATTTTATTTATATAACCCCTTTGCTGATTTTTAAAGTGTTACATAAACAGGACAGGTGAAATAGTATCATGTAAAGAAACCATAAACACATGAAAAGACCTAGGTTTACAATTTATGATTAAAACTCTACTATCTACACAATATACATAGACATAAAATGTAAAAAGGCAGCGAACAGCAGAGAGGCAAACTGAAGGAGTTCACCTGGGATCTGTCTGAGCAGAGGTATGCTAAGTGCTGCATTAGGGGGATTCCGCTGGTGGGTATCTGAGTGTCTGTTGAGGGGACAGTTTGGCAGTTTGACCGTGTGCTTGATTGTTTGATTGCTTGTTTCAACAGTGTGAATTGGGAGTGCTTTGTTCCAGCTGGGCCTGACTGTTATAAAAGGCGGTCAGCTGCGAACCAGCTGAGCAGCGAACAGCAGAGAGGCAAACAGAAGGAGTTTGCCTGGAGAGAGCCTACTGAGGCGTCCCTCTTGCAGGTTTCCCTGAGTAGCTTCTGCCACAAATAAGGAAGCTCTTAGAAGGAAGAGACTATGGATGCTGAGCGATCCACTCTTGTGACCTGAACAGGATGTGCCATGTTTGCCTTTCTTCCACAGGATAGAAGCGACTTTGTCTGTACAAAGTGGAAACTGATCTCCATATTGGAAGAGAAGATTCAAGGTCTGGAGAAACGAATATCAACCCTGCGTTCCATAAAAGAAAATGAGGATTTCCTGGATAGACGTCAGGATCGGCTCCAGCGGGCACAATGTTCTGAAGATTCAGAGCAGGCTACGCAGCGGGGAGAGAAGGCCAGTGAGGATAATTGGCGGCATGTAACTTCCAGAAGAGGAAAGAGTACCAGAAACGTCCATGTACCAGAAACACAGTTTCAGGTGAGCAACCGTTTTCATGTTCTCTCTGCAGGTACTAGTGCAGAGAGTGGAGTGGATGATACATCTGAGGGAACAGGCAGAAGTAGACTCCACTGATTGGAAGGCATGAGATGCACAGTCCTAGGGATGGGGTTCCACGACCACCACTCCCAAGAGGAGGAGGAGGGTGGTGGTGGTCGGGGACTCTCTCCTCAGGGGGACTGAGTCATCTATCTGCCGCCCTGACCGGGAAAACCGAGAGGTGTGCTGCTTGCCAGGGGCTAGGATTTGTGATGTGACGGAGCGACTGCCGAGACTCATCAAGCCCTCAGATCGCTACCCCTTCCTGCTTCTCCACGTGGGCACCAATGATACTGCCAAGAATGACCTTGAGTGTATCACTGCCGACTACGTGGCTCTGGGAAGAAGGATAAAGGCGTTTGAGGCGCAAGTGGTGTTCTCGTTCATCCTCCCTGTGGCAGGAAAAGGCCAGGGTAGAGACCGTTGAATCGTGGAAGTCAACGAATGGCTACGCAGATGGTGTCGGAGAGAAGGGTTTGGATTCTTTGACCATGGGATGATGTTCCAAGAAGAAGGAGTGCTAGGCAGAGACGGGCTCCACCTCACGAAGAGAGGGAAGAGCATCTTAGCAAGGAGGCGGGCTAACCTAGTGAGGAGGGCTTTAAACTAGGTTCATCGGGGGAAGGAGACCAAAGCCCCGAGGTAAGTGGGGAAGTGGGATACTGGGAGGAAGCACAAGTAGGTGAGTGCAAGAGGGGAGGGCTCCTGCCCCATACTGGGGCAGCAGGACGATCGGTGAGTTACCTTAAATGCCTATACACAAATGCAAGAAGCCTGGGGAACAAGCAGGGAGAACTGGAAGTCCTGGCACAGTCAAGGAATTATAATGTAATTGGAATAACAGAGACTTGGTGGGATAACTCACATGATTGGAGTACTGTCATGGATGGATATAAACTGTTCAGGAAGGATAGGCAGGGCAGAAAAGGTGGGGGAGTTGCGTTGTATGTAAGAGAGCAGTATGACTGCTCAGAGCTCCAGTATGAAACTGCAGAAAAACCTGAGAGTCTCTGGATTAAATTGAGAAGTGTGAGCAACAAGGGTAATGTCGTGGTGGGAGTCTGCTACAGACCACCAGACCAGGGGGATGAGATGGACGAGGCTTTCTTCCAGCAACTAACAGAAGTTGCTAGATCACAGGTCCTGGTTCTCATGGGTGACTTTAATCAACCCGATATCTGCTGGGAGAGCAATACAGCGGTCCACAGACAATCCAGGAAGTTTTTGGAAAGTGTAGGGGACAATTTCCTGGTGCAAGTGCTGGAGGAACCAACTAGGGGAAAAGCTCTTCTTGACCTGCTGCTCACAAACAGGGAAGAAATAGTAGAGGAAGCAATAGTGGATGGGAACCTGGGAGGCAGTGACTATGAGATGGTCGAGTTCAGGATCCTGACACAAGGAAGAAAGGAGAGCAGTAGAACAGAGACCCTGGACTTTAGAAAAGCAGACTTCGACTCCCTCAGGGAACTGATGGGCAAGGTCCCTGGGAGAATAACATGACGGGGAAAGGAGTCGAGGAACGCTGGCTGTATTTTAAAGAATCCTTATTGAGGTTGCAGGAACAAACCATCCCAATGTGTAGGAAGAAAAGTAAATATGGCAGGCGACCAGCTTGGCTTAACAGTGAAATCCTTGCTCGTCTTAAACACAAAAAAACAGCTTACAAGAAGTGGAAGATTGGACAAATAACCAGGGAGGAGTATAAAAATATTGTTCAGGCATGCAGGAATGAAATTAGGAAGGCCAAATCACACTTGGAGTTGCAGCTAGCCGGAGATGTTAGGAGTAACAAGAAGGGTTTCTTCAAGTATGTTAGCAACAAGAAGAAAGTCAAGGAAAGTGTGGGCCCCTTGCTGAATGAGGGAGGGAACCTAGTGACAGAGGATGTGGAGAAAGCTAGTGTACTCAATGCTTTTTTTGCCTCTGTCTTCACAGACAAGGTCAGCACAAAGACAGCTGCACTCTGCAGCACAGTATGGGGAGGAGGTGACCAGCCCTCTGTGGAGAAAGAAGTAATTCAGGACTATTTAGAAAAGCTGGACGAGCACAAGTCCATGGGGCTGGATGCACTGCATCCGATGGTGCTAAAGGAGTTGGTTGATGAGATTGCAGAGCCATTGGCCATTGTCTTTGACAAATCATGGCAGTCGGGGGAGGTCCCGGATGACTGGAAAAAAGCTAATGTAGTGCCCATCTTTAAAAAAGGGAAGAAGGAAGATCCAGGGAACTACAGGCCAGTCAGTCTCACCTCAGTCCCTGGAAAAATTATGGAACAGGTCCTCAAGGAATCAATTCTGAACCACTTAAAGGAGGGGAAAGTGATCAGGAACAGTCAGCATGGATTCACCAAGGGCAAGTCATGCCTGACTAACCTAATTGCCTTCTATGATGAGATAACCGGCTCTGTGGATGAGGGGAAAGCAGTGGATGTGCTATTTCTTGACTTTAGTAAAGCTTTTGATACAGTCTCCCACAGTATTCTTCTGGAGGATGGTGTGGACTGCACCCTTAGCAAGTTTGTAGATGATACTAAACTGGGAGGAGTGGTTGATACCCTGGAGGGTAGGGATAGGATAGAGGGACCTAGACAAATTAGAGGATTGGGCCAAAAGAAATATGATGAGGTTCAACAAGGACAAGTGCAGAGTCCTGCACTTAGGACGGAAGAATCCCATACACTGCTACAGACTAGGGACCGAATGGCTGGACAGCAGTTCTGCAGAAAAGGACCTAGGGGTTACAGTGGACAAAAAGCTGAATATGAGTCAACAGTGTGCCCTTGTTGCCAAGAAGGCTAACGGCATTTTGGGCTGTATAAGTAGGGGCATTTCCAGCAGATCGAGGGACGTGATTATTCCCCTCTATTCGGCACTGGTGAGGCCTCATTTGGAGTACTACCTGAAAGGGGGTTCCAAAGAGGATGGATCTAGACTGTTCTCAGTGGTAGAAGATGACAGAACAAGGAGTAATGGTCTCAAGTTGCAGAGGGGGAGGTTTAGGTTGGATATTAGGAAAAACTTTTTCACTAGTAAGGTGGTGAAGAACTGGAATGGGTTACCTAGGGAGGTGGTGGAATCTCCATCCTTAGAGTTTTTTAAGGTTAGGCTTGACAAAGCCCTGGCTGGTATGATTTAGTTGGGTTTGGTCCTGCTTTGAGCAGGGGGTTGGACTAGATGACCTCCTGAGGTCCCTTCCAACCCTGAGATTCTATGATTCTATGATTTTAAAAACCTTAAATATATTAGAAATAGTAGCCAATCAGTTGTTTTAATTGTCATATTTGAATTCACACATCAAAATACATACTAAATAGCACATTTTATCTCTGAAGCAGACGACTTCTCAAAAATTGTAGACCAGTGATATATGTGATGAGCTAAATTCCTCAAACTTCAACTATATTGTTAGATTTGCACTATGCTTTTCTACCAAAAAATCCAAGGTCAAAGCGGTGACTAAGATAATACAGAAAAGTAAGATTGGTGTCTGTGTTATGCTGGAGCTATAGAAAGGAATTATAGCACAAATAAAAGAGATCATCACTTACTATAAAATCCTTCAACACTACTAGATCTGTGTTGGGTATTCATATTGGTGAGCAACCAGAGAAACCTATCAGGAGGAATATCAGTCTTAATGGGATGAAACCAAATTTTTAAGAGACGGGTAGATTTCATTTACGCTTATAGGTACTAATGGTTCATAAAATGGATATGTTGGTGCTCAAATACGTGTAATAAGGCTTTCTCTGATTTTACTGTCTAAGGATGGCCATGCACAAACTGAAGTTCAAGAGATTTACATCTAGAGTTTGCATTGCATTACATAGAGCGTTTGCATTGGTTTTGTTGAAAGATCATAAAGACAATGGCTTATCTCAATTATCTTGTTGGGTTTTTATGCTAACTCCAGTGTGTATTTATTAATAATGCCAACAAAAATGCATATATTAAGGGATATTAAGGTGACAAAGTAGACTTATGCCATGCATGTCTTATTCGTTAATATTTTAAAGGCAATTTTTGATGTTTTTACCAGCTGCTGTGGATACAAAACAATAATCCTGAAGCAAAAGAACTGACATATATCCCATATTACCACTAGCTAATGAACTATCTCTGAGTAGTTTAGCACATTACCACTCACTTTAGAAACAAGCTAGGGACTCCTTTGCATTGTTTCCATGTAAAAAAACATTATATATATATCTGCTGAGAATTTGACCAATTCCAGGTACATTCCCTCTACCTAGGAATCTTACAAACATTTTTAGATGGTTATCTGTGGTATCTAACACAGGGGACTGCATGGATCAGAGGGTTTTAATCCTCAATTGGAATCCCAGAGGATTATAGGTTCATAGTTGTGCTGAGAAACACTGACTCATTGTTTGATCTTTAGCAAATTATGATTGGCATCCTTATACCTCAGTGAAGCAAACTAGAAAAGTTGGGTTAAAGAATAAAACCAAACCAGGATCTCAAATAAATAAATTTGACACTGTACAACTTATGAATTCTGACTGATCTTGTGAAGTTGTATTATCTGCGGTGTCATGAGTGCCTATATGTATGTGGCGCCACCATTGCTGACAGGTCTTATAGCATGTATGTGTAACGCCAACAGACCCCAGTCGTTAGTGGGTGGGATTGAACCAGGGACCTCTGGAGTTTAGTGTATGAGCCTCTACTGCAAGAGCTAAAAGCCAACTGCCTATTAGCTAAGGCTGTAGAGCAGACCCCTTTTATATCTCTCTCTATGTAGTCTCAGTGCCACTAGATTGGACAGAACACCACAACCAGAAGATATGTGGATTACACATATGCACCACACAAATTCAACAGAAGGTATTTGCCACTTATAGGCCCTATTCAGGTGCAGACATCTTGGACAATAGGTAAATTGCATCCTTAGACAACACTGTTTAGTTGATTCCTCTGAAGGTGGGGGGGAGAAGGTGGAGCAGTGGAAAGTTCTAGGAGAAGAACAAAAGAGGGAAGGTGACAAGGAGTGGTTTAAAATAAAGAAACACACAAGAACAGGGGTCATATAGGAAGAGAGAGCACAGGTCAGGAGAGAGCAAGGTCACAGAAGCTGGGAAGGGGTTTCATGAGGGAGAGAGACCAGCTTGCATGCAACAATCCGGATGAAGAAGGGGCACCCTGCCTGCTTGCATTCCTGGATCCAGGAGGTTTCCCCAAGGGCTCACAAGAGTTGGGTGAGATAAAAAGCAAGGGACATGTCTTTAGTGTTTTGTATGATCTGTACCCTTCTGTGCCATGCATGATTAAGTATAAAAGATCATAAAGGTATTAGACAGTACAAAGTGTGTGTGTGTCTGTTGACTGTTCCACAATAGCTGTATGCTGCTGGGAGAGTTAAAATCAGAAGCCTCCCATCTTTGGGGTGGAGGTCTGGGAAAGGGTTGCATTCAAGTAAATGGGGTATCTTGGGGGTCAGCGCTGATCCTAGGGGCTTAGGGCAGTTGGGCTGAGGAGCTCCTTTTCTGAAATGGGGGAGCAGACAAACCCCGCGCCTGGGAAATGTGCCAGAGAGACCAAGGGAGGAAGCAGTGCTGCAGTTTACTGAGTCTCTCAAAGTCAGCCCAGTAGAACAGGAGCACAGAGGCTTGGATTCCCTTCCCAGCAGCCTTAGCAGATGGGGTGTTCATTAGCATCTGTGATGGACCCTCCTGACCTTCACTGACTGTGGTGAGTTCCAAAGAAGCTGGGCTGATGACTCCACTATATGCTAGTTTGTTTTATTTACCATAAACAGACAATACCATTCAAAGCATGAGATGGGTCTTCCTTGATTGATTGATAAGAAAAATGGTAAAGTTGTCCTTTTTCTGGCTGAGTTCTTTTCAATAATCTCAAACACCTCCCATGAAAGCAGGGGACTAAAAGGCAACATAGATTACTTCTATTATCTTAAGCACTGATCCTGCAAACACACGTGCATGGGCTTAACTTTACTACATTTCATTTCAATGAGCCTACTTGAGGTAGGAAAGTTAAGCCCATGCATAAATGCCTGCGGTATCAAGGCCTTACATTCCACATTTCCCTCATGCTTTAAAGCCCATAGCAAAAGAAAATAGTGTATATACAATATTTTCTGATGAATTTAAAAAGCATCACACAATACAGAAACTTTTCTTCACAGGGTCATTTAGCAGAAGAGGTCAGGCAGAAGAGATGGAGGAGATGGCAGTGCTAAGGCCTACACGTTTTGTCAGAGCTCTGTGAAGAAAAAATTGGAATTTCAGTTTCATTTTATATGTAGTCCAAGTTGGTTTGAACCTGAAAACCTATTTAAGTGGAAATTTAGACATTGGAGAAATGCCTAAAGTACATATAGAACACTGTATGGCAGAATTTTTTGTAATTATGAAATTATCAACAAAATCCACAGAGACTGTTCAGTAGGAACTGAAACGGATTCAAGGCCAAACTCAACAACAAATGCAAGCTCAACTCTAGGCACTAATGAGGAAAATAAATTGGAAGATTGTATTGTATCTGTAATTGTGTCCAAGCCGGTCAGTGATTGCCATTCTGGATAATACATTTGACCAGATGACTGTGAAAATAGATGCCCGAAAGGATAGAGCTAACTGAAAGCTTGGGAAATCAGTTGAGCCAACCATAAGCTGAAGTGAAAAGTCAGTCAAGGAAAGCAGATCAGGGTCTCCATTAAATTTTTTAGAGGCATAATCAAAAGCAAACTTAGAAACATGTGAATGTTGTGCTGAAAAGTACAGGATTTATAGTAGGTAGTCCTCTGCTAGTGGCTACAGTAAGTAAGCTATGGGAAGGGACTATTTAAGTGACACACTGCCTTGCCGACATATTTCAATCATATATTTCGGCCAAAACTTTATTTTTTTCCCCTTGAAAATATGGTTCACAAATACAAATACTTATTGTAAAAAATAAAGGCAATGGTACGAAAATGTACTCTTAGAGAAAGATGCAAACTAGGGGTGTTAATTAATCACAGTTAACTCACATGATTAACTCAAAAAAATTAATCGCAATAAATTGCTCTGTTAAACAATAGAATACCAATTGAAATTTATTAAATATTTGTGGACGTTTTTCTACATTTTCAAATATATTGATTTCTACTAAAACACATGATATAAAGTGTACAATGCTCACTTTATATTATTTTTATTACAAATATTTGCACCGTAAAAATGATAAAAGAAATAGTATTTTTCAATTAACCTCATATAAGTACTATAGTGCAATCTCTTTATCCTGAAAGTGTAACTTACAAATGCAGAATTTCTTTTGGTACATAACTGCTCTAAAAAAAACCAACAACGTAAAACTTTAGAGCCTACAAGTCCACTCAGTCCTACTTCTTGTTCAGCCAATCGCTAAGACAAACAAGTTTGTTTACATTTACAGGAGATGCTGCTACCTGCTTCTTATTTACAATGTCATCTGAAAGTGAGAATAGATGTCCACATGGCAATTTTATAGTCGGCGTTGCAAGGTATTTACGTGCCAGATATACTAAACATTCATATGCCCCTTCATGCTTCAGCCACCATTCCAGAGGACATGCTTCCATGCTGATGATGCTCATTAAAAAATAATGCATTCATTTAAATTTGTGACTGAGATCCTTGGGGGAGAACTGTATGTCTTCGGCTCTGTTTTACCTGCATTCTGCCATATATTTCATGTTATAGCAGTCTCAGATGATGACCCAGCACATGTTTGTTTTAAGAACACTTTTACAGCAGATTAGACAAAATGCAGGGAAGCTACCAATGTGAGATTTCTAAAAATAGTTACAGCACTCGACCCAAGATTTAAGAACCTGAAGTGCCTTCCAAAATCCGAGAGGGACGAGGTGTGGAGCATGCTTTCAGAAGTCTTAAAAGAGCAACACTCTGATGCAGAAACTACAGAACCCGAACCACCAAAAAAGAAAATCAACCTTCTGCCGATGGCATCTAACTCAGATGATGAAAATGAACATGTATCTCTCCGCTCTGCTTTGGAATTGGATCATTATCAAGCAGAACCCATCATCAGTATGAAGGCATGTCCTGTAGAATGGTGGTTGAAGATGAAGGGACATATGAATCTTTAGCGCATCTGGCATGTAAATATCTTGCGACGCTGGCTACAACAGTGCCATGCCGTCCCATGCCTGTTCTCACTTTCAGGTGACATTGTAAACAAGAAGAGGGTAGCATTATCTCCTGCAAATGTAAACAAACTTGTTTGTCTGAGCAATTGGCTGAACATGAAGAAGGACTGAGTGGACATGTAGGCTCTAAAGTTTTATATGGTTTTATTTTTGAATGAAGGTGTTTTTGTACATAATTCTACATTTGTAAGTTCAACTTTCATGATAGCGATTGCACTATAGTACTTGTAATGGGGGAATTGAAAAAATGTCTTGTTTTTTTACAGTGCAAATATTTGTAATAAAAAATAAATCTAAAGTACATTTTGTATTCTGTGTTGTAACTGAAATCAATATATTTGAAAATGTAGAAAACATCCAAAAATATTTAAATATTCCAATATTCCATTATTGTTTAACACGATTAATCACCATTTTTAAAATCAGTTAATTTTTTTAATCGCTTGAAAACCCTAATATTAATAGTAAATGCAGCTCACACAACCCCTATACTGCATAACAGCTTTTGCAGATTATGAGTCAGAGTAGCAAGAGCAGGTGTTTTTGAAGCAGTGGATTTTCATTGTGTCTGGACATACCCTGGCCAGCTCCAAATCACCTATGCTCTTGCTTTAAAAGCTGCTGTGGAGCTTGGGCTACAGTACATTTATTGTGGGAGCCAGAGTGCAAGCACTCTCCTGTAGATGAGATAGCAGAAACTGCATTTTGATCTTGCATGTTCATGTAAGGTGCTGAGGGATTAGGGTCTGACTTTCAGAACATTTGCATCTATTTCCACAATAATTTTATTTCTTCATTGCTCCTCTGAATTACTAGAATGACAATCCTAGAAAGTGAAGTCCTCTAGACATCCCGGAGCCACCATTCATTTCTTATCTTCTCTGTGCCTTCTTTGTCCTGCTCTACCAATCTGCCTGAATCCTGACCTCAAAACACCACTTCTAGGGGTGACAGGTTGACTCAGTCTCCATGCACTTCTGGTCCTTGGGATTGCCACCAACTGGGGGGATTTTTGTGGCATGGACACTTGTCCACTAGGAACTTTTCTGAGACAACTCATCTCCCATCTACATTTTCAAATATATTAATTTCAATTACATAGACTATTGAACAACTGAAGGCTTCAGTCACAATTAGTGTGGTTAGATTTGAACCAATGACCTAAAGTGAAAGGCTGGATCCCATTATAAATCCCACAAGTCATCTTTTAACAAAAGAAAAATTGATGAAAACCAAACTTTGTCACCAATACGGTATGTTAAAGGACCAACCGGCAACATTTTGTTCTGCAGTTTCAGAACCCTGGTTTCCAGTAATAGTGGTGAAAACTGAGATAAGTGATTTTTCGGTGAGGAAAAAAAATGGATCAAATAGTTAAAATGTTTGTCTGGCATCGTTACACACACAACATTTTCTATTTTCAGTATTGGCCTGGTGGTAAGATGCCAGTGTACTGCACTGCGATTTGGAACATGCATATTTAAATAAGAGACTACTGTGCCAATGCTTCAGGCAAGTTAATTTCGAGAAAGAAGTGACAGATTCTTAACTTGCAGGCAGGAAGCGTGAAATGTAGCAGCAAGCTCTGTTAGCCACCCGACTATCAGCATTGTCAGTGGTCAGAAATGCAGGTGTTCTCAGTTCAAAGGGAAAAGGGCTCCTTCTACACGATAGCAAAAATTCAGTGGGGAGCTCCGCATTCTGTCGCACCACTATAAACAGAGTTAAGTGAGATACAGCTGTAAATATTCTGGCCGCACAATCTCATCCTTTGGCATACACGCAGCTCATGCTGTGAACACAAATCATAGAACATCTCTTCTTTATGTATCTTTAAAAACCATATCCTGTGATTTGAATGCAAACTGTCCTTGTGGGACTAACTGCTTTAATAAAAAGGCTTTAATAAAATTACACAATAAAACCAGCATGACCAAATTAGCATTTTATACACCAGTAATTTAGACATTTTATACACTAATTCTAATGTTACAATATTGTTATCTGATGTAGGATCTGAAACTAAAAACAAATAGTAGAAATACAAGGTTCAAAATATTATTTCCACTGTCTTTAAAAACAAATTGGACTTACCTGCAGCGTTTGGGCCGCCGCCGAAATGCTGCTGGCTCAGCGAGTTTTTTGTACCCCTCACCTTCCGCGGCATTTCTGTGCCCCTCACCTTCCAGCGGCATTTCCAGCATTTGGGCTGCCACCGTCTTCGGCAGCATTGCCGAAGCTACCCTTCGGTAGCGAGGGTCCTTCCTTTGCGCCTCGGGCGCAAATATCTCTAGTTACGGCTCTGCAACAAGTTACAAGCCAAACAAGCCCCAAACTAGCCAACAAGCAACTCATAAGCCAATTAAGCCACAAACAAGTCCAATTGCTGCATTTTTTTTTGGCGGGTTTGGGATGTCTGCTCCCAAAGCCCACATAAAAGTCTTCCTTTACATTAGCCACACCTTTCAAACTTTTTATCACACTCCCTTAAGGAGGTGTTATTTGGAATTATTTAGAGACTTCAGCAGGCCTTCACATAGCGATGGTTCTCATCATTATGAACCATCAGTTCAGTTCAGCAAAAAGTTCTAAAAACCATACACTAGCAAAAATTATTTGGCGAGGAAATAGGCTTTCAGTCTTTCCCTCCCTATCTTTTGTTAGATAGCTTTTTCTAAACACCTTTGTCCAACAATCCACTTGGAGCTGTTCCTAATAGCTCTGATCAAAAAATTAAAAATGCCTTTCTGAAAGCAGAAAGAAAGACACATTACCTCCTAAACCTAAGTGCAGGCTAGAGTGATTGAATCAGTTTTCAAAACTATATATTCACTTTATAACTTGTGGTGTTGGCCTAATTTACCAAAAACCTGAGGGAGAGAAGATCTGATATTCAGGTTATCCCAAATTTTCACCAATTCGTTATTCACGAAGGTAACTGTTAGTCTCTGCCTCAGCTCCCCATTTGTAAAATGGGGATTGTAGCACTTCCCTACCTCACAGGGATGTTGTGAGGATAAATTCATTAAAAGGTGTAAAGTTATGAATACGTTAAAAAGTGTAAGATACTACAGTGATGGAGTCCATGTAAGTGCTGTAGACAGGCAGAAAGTATTGGAATGAGTGGGTGTCCTACTGAATACACCCAGCCACAGAAGCTCAGTTGCTGACTCCGGACTTGAAGTTAGGTAAAACCACAGTGGTACAAATAAAACCCACTCCGGCTCTAGATATTGTCACACTATAGCACCCTGCCATCCTCAGCCTAACCTATCCATCTACAAATTCACATCTTTCAACAAGCAGTTCTTTTCACAAGATGCATCTTAAAAAGAAAAATAAATATAACTCCACCCTTTCCTGCTCCTCCCAAAATAGCATGGAGTCCTGCAGGAATTGTGTGGAGAATCCACCTGAAAGGTCTTTCCCCCATCTCCTCTCCCAAATAGCCTTCTCCCTACCAGTGCTTAATTTGTAATGAAAAAAGTGCCAGGGCTCAAGCAATTTTTTTTACTTTCATAACTGAGGGGCAACCCCAGAGGTGTCAGGTCTATGAACTACCAAGCCAAGAGGTGCCAGGGCTCAGCCCTGGCATAAATTAAGCCCTGCTCCCTACCCTTCAGGAACTATGGTAGTTTCCCTACTGCTATGGACTAGAGAGCTGGGACCACAGGGAGCAGCAGTAGAAAGTGTTGCTGCTGTGATGAGGTGCTGAACTAGAATTAAGCTGCAGCTCAGGATATCCTACAAGTCTCTTAGGGTAGGTCTCCACAACCTGTGGCAATGAGTTTCTGAGTCCAGGTCAACAGAGCTCATGGGGCTTGCACAATGGCACTAAAAATAGCTGTGCAGACATTGCAGCTTGGGTTGGAGCCTAGTGCTTCAGAGCCCGAGCAGCAACTTCATAGCACTGTCTACATGGCTACTTTTTTTGGCACCATAGTGGGAGCCCAGGGCTAGTCTACACTTACCCACAGCGTCAGATCGATCTTCTGGGTTCGATTTATCGCGTCTTGTCTAGACCAGATAAATCGAACCAGGAAGTGCTCTCCCGTCGACGCTTGTAATCCTGCTCGCCGCAAGGAGCAAGCGCTGTCAACGGGGGAGCCTGCGCGCCGCCGTGTGGACCAGGGGTAAGTACTTTAAAGTTCGAAATAAGATACTTCGACTTCAGCTACGTTATTCACGTAGCTGAAGTTGTGTATCTTATTTCGAACTTGTGGGCTAGTGTAGACCAGCTGTCAAAATGGGATCGGAGTCTCGTTGCCACTGGCTGTGCAGACGTATCCTGTGTGGTCATACAGGAGGAGTAAGAAAGGGTCCCTTCTCTCCTTTACACACACCCAAAGTGCTATTGCTGTTGAAGCAGGGAACTAAGCTGTGTTGGAGAAACAACTAGATCTCATAATTCGCTTGAGGAAAAGACAGGTCTTAATAATGGCTCATTTCCTCCTTTTAGCCACATCTCCGTAAAATCAAAGAAATGAGAAAAAGCAACGTGGCATAAACAAGAACTTCTACTGTGAGAAGGGGAAATTGATTAAAATTATTTTTCTTTCCTGCCCACCAGAAGCACTGCTGCTGTTGTGGTTAACTAGCCTGTAATGGAGTGGTGGCCTGGGATGAAATATTCTCCCCACCCAGCCTTCAGTACGGTGATTACCTAGCAGAGTTTGTTACTTCTAAAACACAATAGTACTGTTAAAGATTCCCATGCACAATCTGTGACAGACATTGCACCCACACACAGTATCTGTGGGGACCACTTTGTGTTAAGTGTATGAATGGTTTATGACTTGTAAGACTATGGGCTTGGTATTGTATGTGACTCCAAGTCGTGGGATGGCTATAGCACTGTCAGGTGCTACAAACAGATGGTGATTAAGGTGAACCACTTCGGTTATAAACTTCTCCAGAGAGCCTCCCTGGGATGGTTTGCATATACTAGCGCAAACCAGCTTTTCCCAAAAGCAACAGAGAAAGAGAGAGCTTTTGATATTAAAAAAAGCTAGGTTTAAGCAGGGCTTGCTTTCTGATCCAGCAAATGGAGAGGACCTCCTGTCCAAAGGGGGACCCTAATCCTTGAGAAAGGGTTGGAAAGTTTGGCCTACTAGAGCCCCATAAGACTGATGGGTGGCCCCACTTAAGCTTTTAGCATGCATATAGGAACTTTTTTTTAAAAAATGTTTTACATTAAGAATAAAGGTGCTTGCTTAGGGAAACAAAGACCTGTGTGGTAACCTATAACTGTTGGCAATATACTGTTCCTAGCTCTGAGAGAGAAAGAAAAGCATAGGTACTGGCCTTTAGGCAGACTGGCTGGGGATATTACAGTGTAAAGGAGTTACACAGTCACAGTACAGGGAGCTGTGCAGCCTTAAAACCTCCCCATAAGGGAGTAAGACAAGGGTCCCTGCCCAAAGACAGGTGATGGTAGGACACCTGCCTGGGAAAGGAATTCCTGGAGCAGATCACAGCAGAGGGAAATATAGGTGCAGTTACCCTGAAACTGTAACACACCCAGCTACAGGAAGCACCACTTAAAAATCCATTTTCATCATTAAGTAAGAGTTAAACAACAAAATTGGTGGAGAAACAAGAGAGGGAACACAGTGAAAGGGCAGTAAGAAGGCTGGGGCTTGCTGAAACAAAATTGTGAGGGACAGTGCCACACAGCTGATCTGTACTCTGAATGGAGAGAAAAGAAGCCTGAAAGTACTATGATGCAATCATCCCCCCAATTCTAGTTCTTTAAAATTAACACAAATGAGACCAGGCAAGCAGCAAAAAGCCTGCAGGAACATTCAGCTGGAAGGAAAGAAATTCATGTTCTGGCCCACCAGCCCAGCACTCAAGACTCCTCAGTGGTAGGAAGGAATAGGATGACATTCTTAATAAACCCATTCCAAAAACACGTAGTCATCAGGAATGCTGATTGATGAATGCAGGGCTAATGATTTATACTTTATGGGCCCATTATACAATGAATCATACAGGAAAAAACTTCAATTACAAAACTTGAAAAGAAAATTAGTAACTGACGGAAGGCAGAATTCTGAATCTTTAAATGAGAATAGGAATCTGCCAGAAATGTTTAGTGGAGTAAAATTTTACTCCATTAAAGTTTTTATAAAGACTTTTGGGTTTCAAATGTACCATCCAAATGTTTTATAGGGACAGCTTATATCCCACTACCTGAAGTGGTGATAGGAAATTCTATGGGGTTATGGATTCTAATGCAGGAATCAAAGGTTTGGGGCTTGTGAAATTTCTCCTATAACCTTTGATGACCAACATGATGACACTTATCTGTTCAATAGTTATACCTGTGGGTTTGGGAAAAATAATCCACCCAAACAAGCCCCTCCAAACATTAACTAGATATATTCCTGACAGATTTGTCTTCCACCTATTTAATAACAGACATATGCAAGAATATTATAATTATGTTACAACTTCATCCATATACATTCATAACTGTATGGAATGGTATATAGTTTACTGTATGTTCGTAAGCCCACTTTATTCAATTTCATCCACACCAATTTAAATCAAGCTTAAAAGTTTGTTTGGAGTACAGATGAAAAAAACAACCAGGATACTTAAATTAATTGCACGTGAATAAGTTACATCATATTCATTTTTTAAATGAAAAAAAAAGCCTCATGGATTAATTAATCATATGCAAGAAAAAAAAATTGAAGGGCAGAAAAAGTAGATGTGGGAAGTGTAGAGAACATCAAGCATAAATTCAAAGCCCACTGCACTTTCAGAAGTAAAAGGAACTAAAATGTAGTTAAGGTACTCCTCATTTATATCCTCACAACTCTGCACAAAAGGAAAGGGTGGAAACAGGAGAACACCTCCAAATGGAGGCTGCTCTCTAGAACACTTGTCTGGAGCATTTATCCCAACAATGGCGATCCATACAGACCGTGCTTGAGAAAGTTGAAATGCTAAAAATCATACTCCAGAAACTGTATGAATCGGTTTTCCAGCCATCAAAACCAACTTGAAGCAAAAATGCTGAAAGGCACTTCTCAATAAAGACCATTTCCCTGCCACAGTGCAGCTTTCTATGAACAAAGATTCTGAGAGACTAAACTTGGAAAATTTCAGCATGGAAGGTTAAAGTTACAAGTAACTGAAAATAAGGGTTAGAATGGAAATACTGTTAAAATTAGTGATGGTGAGTGTGATGTGCTGACTCTATAATAAAAGATGACTATTCAGATATACAAGAGCTTTTACTTTCTCTCCTGCAGGTAGTGCATTCATCTGCTAAAAAAGATTCTTACAAAAGATCACACTTATTCTGTTGCCAAGTTCTATAGAATACTGCTTGAATGAGATTACAGCAATGATGCAGACCCAAGAGGGCAAGCTGTGTGAAAAGGCAGTAGGATGCAAATCCTTAGGGCTCTGAGAAATGAGAACAAACTGTCTATCCCCAATTCTGAACTACTTCCCTCTGGAGGGAGTTTAAAATCAACCAATCAGATTTTATAGTTTGTTTACTACATGAGTATTTCAAATAAAAACAAAGACAGCAAGAGGATTTATTTCAGAAGATACTAAACATCTTGTAACAATATATTATGAATAGCATAAATATTTCTGTAGAATTCTGATCTGAAGATCTGACGGTTCTTTTTACAGCGTATGGCCTGAAGAAGTCTTTCCATCACATTCAATTCCTCCTTATATGGAATGCTTTCAATGAGAAATTCCAAGTTCCCTCACTGCTAATTAAAAAAAAAAATATGTATATGGATGTGCAGAACCCCCTAGAGTCTACAGCTTAGTTATTTTTGAAGCCTTTCCTTTGACAACTGATCAAATTTGAAGACTCATCCAAGTGTCTGGAACAGACTCTCCTCCCCTTTGTGTCTGAATAATCTTTATCAGATGCAGAGACTCACCCACCATTATTTATTGGTTGTCAAAGCAGGGGGAGATAGAAGTTTGGCAGGATTGAATTTCTACATGAAAATCAAAGAGGGTAGTTTCCTTTCAGAAATACTCTCATAAAGCACCCCAACCCCTCAAGAAAAAAAATTCTAACTTATAAAGCAATACTATGAGATCAAAGAAATAACTTCATACCTTTTAAAACAAAATGTGGTTTAAACCACAAAATATATTGCAACTGAAACTATGAGATGAAATTTTTTCAACTTGATATGAATTAATGTACCACAGTGCTCAAAGGGGACCCATTACACTGCAAATGCACCTTTTTGTTCAAACTTCAAAACGTAACATTTTAATATATGGAGGAATAGCTTAAGTTTTATAAATATTTACCACTTTTGGAATAAACCTTTGTGAAGTGAGGTTCTTCATTTCTGTATTGCACCACATTATATTGACCATACTATGCTTGTGGCTATTTACATTTATAACCTTAAAAATGATTTTCTGAACGCTATGGAAGAGGGAAACATGGGAACATACTGTTCTGAAAAAAATTTTAACTGCTGCCATGGCTGCAGGCAAGTGTACAAAAATTAACATTTTTATAGCTACATCCAGAGCTAAATATCATTAGCATTAGTAAACATCACCATAGCCCATCTTAAAAATAAGCCCATAATATTTACAAGCTTTGGCTGAATATTTTCAAAGAGGAAAAAATTCTCAGTAGAAGGACCCATTACTATTAGATTTAAAGCGATAGCATGGGAAAATGTTAAACAGATGTATATGGAGTTCAAATTTATTTATGAAAGATCTGTTTCAAGAAGAGCCATAAACAAAGTATGCAAAGATATTTAGCCAACATGTGGAATGACCAAAACACATTCTCTGTGCAACTGAAAAAACCTAGATGAGAGCATACTAATCTCTGGGAAATATTATCCTAATAGGGGCAATGGAAGTGTTCTAATGCAGTGATGCAAATGAGACTGTGTCTTCACTTCTCAAGCAGTAGTCAAAACGTCTTATTTCCATTGAAGAGGTCAAAGATTTATTTATTTAAAAATCCACTGGTATCTTAGAATTAGCCACAGAATTAAACATAATTAATACAATACCTAGCTCTTATACAGCACGTTTCGATCAGCAGATCCCATAATGCTTGGAAAGTTCATTAGACATCACGTTCACATCCTGTTTTTCCCTATTCAACAGACATGATTTCAGCAGACAATAACACAAGAACTGCTAGAGGTAAAAACAAACGCTTTATGCCATCTGAAAAGCAGCATGGAATCCCAGCTTTCAAAACGGTAAAAAGTCTCAAACTAGCAATTTGGGATATTGGCTGGAAAAAAACAAGTATAGAACTGAAGTGGGGAATAAAGCAAGGTGCTAATTAGAACATTTATTGTAAAGGTTCAATAGCCCATAATCTGCTTGAGCTAGAAATATTATTTGCAGACCAGTACAAATGTTTTCAGGACCAATGGCTTTCTCCAGCACAATCTTGGACCAATAATCAGAACAAACAAAAATAGTTGCCATGTAGTCTCATTAAAAAAATATCATCTATAATAAAAAGTACCAGTCAATGCATGTATTTAGTAGATTGATTTAATCCACTGAAAAGAGAAGATAATCTGGTCTATGTTTTTTGTTGTATTTTCTGAAGGAGAAATTCTATTTGTAAATTTAGATTTGGCTGTCCTTTTTTGGTCCTTTTACTTAATATTTTATAAGTTTCCATTTTCTTTTGCTTGTAGAGCCTTTGAGCTTCTTCTCTTTCTCGTTTACTTTTCTCTGCTGCCTGAAATAAAAGCAGCAAAAATGTAACTGACATGAGTAAATCAGAATCAGTACAAACCCTAGACGTGATTTTTAAATAATACAAGCATCCTTGTGAAAATATTGGAAGTTGGTTACCGTACTGGTTTTATGCCCACCACCACTTTTAAAAGAAATTTGAGAACTGAAGAAGAGTCAGATATTATTGTAACAGAAACAAATGTTACATTTGCCTAAACTAAGTACTGGAATGAAGACTGCGTTGGCAACTTCACATCTGTGGCACAATGGTACTTTCTACGATAAAGCTAAAGTTATTTTGTCTTGCACACAGACCTTTCTAAAGGGCTGGCTGAGGCTGTAGAATGAAATCCTACAGGAACTAAGGACCATCACAAACCTCACCACCTTCTCTTCCAAGGGCAAGACACTTTTTTTTTACCTGCTTTCTGTAAAAAATACACTGCAACATACATATTAAAAAACAAACTAAAACAGGAAATAAAAGCCTTCCCACTAAAACAAGACACTCCACTGCACACACTTCTCCCACTGGGGAGAGAATGAGAAAAAAACCAAACATGTAACAGATGTTAGTCACGTCACGTAATGCACTACTGGAAGGCACTCACGTACTACAGTGACGAGCGTGGTATAAAACTCTTTATATAATTTTATTCAGCATTTAGGGCCAGTTTAGGTGCTCCTATCAATATTTTGTTTTACACTGAATAAATTACTAACGCAAATTATATTTTTAATGAGCATGCTAACTAGTTTGATACACTGAATTCATGTCCGATCAAAATACGTGAAGCTGTCACTAATCAGACTAAAGGCTTGCTTTAGTTCATTTGGATGGCTGCTCTGATGGAATTTTATTCTTTGAAATGCAACACTGTAAAGGCCAGTGTGCATGTCAAGAGATGCTAGTTTATCAAATGCATATTATATTCTTTTCATTGAATAAATAGGCTTCAGAGTGTTTTCTAGAAATTAAAAAACACATGAAAAACAATATGCAACAGAAATATTTCATAATTCAGCAGGAATAGTACTTTGTTGTATGAAAATATAAAGTGAGTTAAATCTAAAGAACCCAAGCAAACATTTCTAAATAGGAATCCCAAAGCAGCTGAAAAATCTAAATAATGGCAAATACTAAGCCCCTTTCATATACACAGTGTCCATAAATGAGTATTTTATTAATGAACATTACTGAAAAAATACTAACATGTGTGGCACTGAACAAAAAAAATCAAACCCTCCTAATCAATTGCATTTCATGCAGGCCAGACAAAGAATCATCAGAGAAAAGTCACTTTCGATCATTGCTGACATTGGGCTTGAAACAAATTATTCTGGAGCAGGAAGAATGACCCAGTTCATGTGGAATATTCAGGATGGCTTGCGTTTAGAGGTATAGATTTTGTAGGCTCTTCTTGCTGACATGACTTGTGGTTTGGACAGATATGCCGTCTTAAGAATAATTAATATCATTGTTTGTCAAGATTTATAACACTATTTAGCACATAGATGCAAGCAGCAACAATGGAAGGTCTTATGCCATCTTGTAAAAACCCTGGTTTTCTGGGGTCATTTTCCCATGGCATCATTAGGAGGATTTTGCATGTTCTGAATAAGTGGAACACCTGAGAAAAGTTAAGAGTCCTCTCTTTGGAGGAGCATCCCCTCTCTTTAGAGCCTGTAGTTCAACAGCCCTGCTGTCAGGCATAAGTGGGACACAGGCATGAAAATCCTGGGGGTGAGGATGACTTGCTACCCCCTTCACGAAGGAAACTTACCAGAAATCTCTGAAAATGCCCCAAAGTAAGTTGTCACTTTTGCAGATTCTAGCCTTAAATTCCAATATTGTTAACTGTTTCATTGCTAAGCAAAGTATGGAAGGAATGATCCTATTATCATAGAAATGTAGGTCTGGAAGGCACCTTGGGGGGTCACCAAATCCAGCCCTTGTGCTGAGGCAGAACCAAGTAAACCTACATCATCTCCGACAGGTGTTGTCCAACCTGTTCTTAAAAACCTTCAATGATGGGGATTCCACAACTTCCCTTGGAAGCCTACTGCAGAGCTTAACTTTCCTTAAGAGTTAGGAAGTTCTTCCTAATACCTAACCTAAATTCCCCTTGCTGCAGACAAAGCCCTTTACTTCTTGTTCTTCCTGACCGTGGAGAACAACTGATCCCAGTCCTCTTTATGACAGCCCTTAATGGATTTGAAGACTTATCAGATCCCCCTTCAGTGCTCTTTTCTCAAGACTAAACATGTCCAGTTTGGTTTTTTTGACCTTTCCTCATAGCTCAGGCTTTCTAATCCTTTTATCATTTTTGTTGCTCTCCTCTGGGACTTTCTCCAGTTTATCCACATTTTTCCTGAAGTGTGACAACCAGAACTAGACACAGTACTCAAGCTGAAGCCTCACCAGTACAGAATACAGCGTGACAATTAACTCCCATGTTTTCCATATGATACTCCTGTTAATACACTCCAGAATATTAGCTTTTTTGGCAACTGCATTACACTGTTGTCTCATTATGTAGATTTGCAGTTTCCAGAATGAGTGACATATCAGTTAGGATCACAAATGGATGGCACAGGGGAGATGTCAACTTATTTTTCCCCAATCAAAAAAATCAAGTCCAAGCAGGGCAGCCAAACCTCACTGAAGGGAAGCCAGATCAAAGAGCACAGGGGGTATCAAGTCCTGTGAAGCTTGAGCTTAGCCAGATAAGCACATAGTATATTAAAACCCACAAACAGAGGGAACAAAACTCAGGAAACCCAGTGCAGTGCACAACAGGAGGGCATGAACAATCATATTTTAAAACTTGTACATCTGTGAGTGGTGTTTAATCTGATTTTGGAAACAAAGAATATCATTTACCTCCCCCCTTCAATTTAACCTCTGGACACAATCCTGCCCCAAAGATCTCAATTTAAGATTTGTTCACCTCTTTCTTCTTGGCACGTTCAGCCTTTATTTTCTCATATTCTTCTTTTGCTTTTTGATTTGAAGTTTTCTTTTTAAACTTCCTTTGAGTTGTATCTGATCTGTAATGGACAAGTATACATGTAATTAGCTCAAGGGTCTTTAGGTTACCACCATCATAACTGTAGCACAAAGCAGTATTGATCTAGTATAGATTATTTAGGAATGAAGTGGCTCTAAAAAGAAACCATGAGTCTTTACTTTAAAAAAAAAAACCAAAAAAAAAAAACCAAAATGCCTTTTTTTGTTGTGAAAAAAAGAGGGTATTTGTCTCTTCATTCTCGTGTCTGCTTGGACTGCAATGTGTTCTTGATTACACAAATACTAGAAATCTCACTAAATTGCTATACCAAAAGCATGCTTAATCTTGCCATGAGTGCAGGGGAATGGACTAGATGATCTCTCGAGGTCCCTTCCAGTCGTAGGATTCTATGATGCCTACTTGATCCAAACTTTACGTGGCTTATCTATTTATCACAATCATGATGGGAATCAAAGATGGCAATCCAATACATCAAGTTTCTCGGTAAATTCTTAATATATCAGGGACTGAACTACATGGAGCTGTGTGCACAAAGAGGAAGGGCAGGGAGTTGATCTAAGTAATACAGTGCCTCTTGTGAGCTGTGCATACGGCCCATAGAACTGAGGAGCTGCCTTATGCAGAGAATTCCATGTAGTAATCTGGAGGAGGCAATGCATCTTAGCATGGTAGAAGTTTCCTGCCACCACACTCCTCCGCCCTTGTGGGATTTTTCTGTGTAATAGAGTTATCTACCTTCATGATTTTGTTCAGATTCCCAATTTTTACATTACTTAAATAGCATGGTATGTAAATAAGGGCTCAAGCCATTACCAAAATTTAAACCTGTTACCTTTGAAAATACTTCTGTCAGACAAACTAACAGGTGGACAAATCCCTTGATGCTCTATAGTTTAGATTTCAGAGATGACAGCTAATCAGTGCCATCTAGCAAACCTGATATAGACTCAGTCAAAAAAAGGAAAGTTCAGATACTATGTCTTAGAACTCATGCTGCCATTCAAAAGTATCACATTTATTTTCTGCAACAGTCAGTTTATTTTCAGCTCCATCATGTGGCAAGACTGTGTACTAACACCTAAAATTGAGAGCACACCATTTTGAAAGTGTGCAACTATTTTAAATAGTAATGCAGTATACAAAGACAAATGCCAAAAATAAATAGAATAGAAACACCATAGACAAGATTCTGATATTCCCTACACCTTAATACAGAACATGGTGAAGTGGCAAATAACCCAAACTATATTAACTAGGATTTAAAAAAAAACAAACCCAAAAAACCAGAATTAAATCACAAGATTTTAAAAAGTCACAATTAATCACAGTTTTAATCACACTGTTAAACAATAATAGAATACCAATTTAAATTATAAATATTTTTGGATTTCTTTCTACATTTTCAAATATTGATTTCAATTACAACACAGAATACAAAGTGTATAGTGTTCATTTTATATTATTATTTTGTATTACAAATATTTGCATTATAACAATAAAAAGAAATAATATGAGGAGATTTGAAAAATACAAGTACTTTAGTGTAATCTCTATCTTGAAAGTGCAACTTACAAATGCAGAATTATCTTTTCTTTTTTTTTATGTAACTGCACTCAAAAGCAAAACAATGTAAAACTTTAGAGCCTACAAGTCCACTCAGTCCTACTTCTTGTTCAGCCAATCGCTAAGACAAAATAAGTCTGTTTACATTTATGGGAGATAATGCTGCCTGCTTCTTATTTATAATGTCATGTGAACACCTGTTCTCACTTTCAGATAACATTTGAAAATGTAGAAAAAATCAAAAAATAATTATAAAATGAAATTGGTATTCTATTATTGTTTAGCAGTGTGATTAATCACAACTATTTCTTTTACTCTAATTAATTTGTTTTGCATGAATTGCTTGCATTAGCTGCAATTGACAGCCCTAATATTAACTGTAATGCATCAAATGCACATAGCACATGTAATACAGCAGCATTCATACCATCGATAAGAGCAAGCGTTTCTGGAGACTGAATTTCAAGCAACTATAACACATTAGTACAAAGTGACTGAAAACTATATTTGTACAACCATATTAATTAGTATAATAATTTAACTGTTGCACTATAATGCATTAAGTATTTTTAAAGATAAAGTGATGGGATTTATATACTTAAAAACAAATAAGATGCAACAAGATTTGTAATTAGCTCTGGCCAAAGTTCCAATGACAGCAAAATCCTCAGAAGTGAACATTATCACTAGAACACCTCTGTGAAATTCTCTCTTCAATATATGAACTACTAAGAACAAAATTTTAAGTCTCAGCATCCCATCTGTGAATTATGATGCATGACAAGAAGATAGTTGGAGAGACATCAGTGATATAATCCATCACATAGTATAATGCTACCATACTATAAATGATGTCATATCTCAATCCAACACCGAAACAGTTGAGGAAAAAAAAAAAAAAAAAAAAAAAAAAAAGAGATGCAGCTGAATATACATCTCTCGCCAAGTGAGAAGGTGTATATTATGGAGAGAAGCCCAATTCAGTAAAGCTGAGACTGACACATAAGAACAGCTATACTGGGTCAGACCAAAAGTCTGGGCTAACTGGACTTCCGACAGTGGCCAATGCCAGGTGCCCCAGAGGGAATGAACAGAATATCAAGTGACCCATCCCGTCGCCCATTCCCAGCTTCTGGCAAACAGAGCTAGAGACACCATCCCTGCCCACCCTGGCTAATAGCCATTGATGACCTATCCTCCATGAACTTAGCTAGTTCTTTTTTTGAACCCTGTTATAGTCTTGACCTTCACAACATCCTCTGGCAAGGAGTTCCACGGGTTGACTGTGCGTTGTGTGAAAAAATATTTTCTTTTGTTTGTTTTAAATCTGCTGCCTATTCATTTCATTTGGTGTCCCCTAGTTCTTGTGTTTCTCTTCACTTGAGCATATCATTTTAAGTCAGTGGTTCTCAAACTTTTGTATTGGTTACCCTTTCACAAAACAAGCCTCTGAGTGTGATGCTCCTTATAAATTAAAAACATATTTTTTATATTTAACACTATTATAAGTGCTGGAGGCGAAGCAGGGTTTGGGGATGGAGGCTGATCACTCGCGACCCCCACATAGTTACCTTGCAACCCGAGGAGTCACGACCCCAAGTTTGAGAACCCGTTTTAAGGTGTTCACGTATTCAAGGCACCCCAATTAGTGGATGAGGAAAGGAAACTTTCAAATCAGAACAAACTTTCCCATTTTCAACATCCAATTAAACCATAATCTGATAACATCCATTCTTCCTTTAAATCCTTCAGTGACCCCACTCAAAACTTTCCTGCATTTGTCTCAACTATACTAATACTGTGTGAATATAAATCCATGGTACCCCCACATCTTGAATACTGCGTGCAGATGTGGTCACCCCATCGCAAAAAGGATATACATTGTAATTGGAAAAGGTTCAGAAAAGGGCAACAAAAATTATTAGGCGTATGGAACGGCTGCCATATCAGGAAAGATTAATAAGACTGGAACTTTTCAGCTCGGAAAAGAGACTACTAAGAGGGGGATATGATAAAGGTCTATAAAATCATGACTGGTATGGAGAAAGTAAATACGAAAGTGTTATTATTCCTTCTCATGTAGACAAGTGAAATAAAATAACAGCTTTTGGAGACCGCATACAGGAACAATATGGGGTCCAAGTTGCAGCTGTCAACAATGAAAAAGGAAAGTGAAGAGTCAAAGGTTACAATGGCCACAATTATATAGTATGTAGAACCATGGTCTAAAGCAGGGATTGGCAACTTCTGGCACATGGCCCGCCAGGGTAAGCCCCCTGGCGGGCTGGGCCGGTTTGTTTACCTGCCGTGTCCACAGGTTCGGCCGATCGCGGCTCCCACTGGCTGCGGTTTGCCGCTCAAGGCCAATGGGGGCTGCGGAAAGTGGCACAGGGTGAGGGATGTGCTGACAGCAGATTGTTCTCCCATTGACTCCTGCACTCCACAGGATCGAGAAGAGTAAGGGGAATCGACAGGAAAGCGTCTCACATTGACATCATGTAGTGGGACCCTGCGGCAAGTACATCTAAGCTACGTTGATTTGAGTTACGCTAGTCACGTAACTCAAATTGCGTAGCTTAGATCGACTTTTCCCTTTAGTGTAGACAAGGCCTCAGACACTCACCATTCAGACCATAGCAGCTCCGAATCCTCCTGAACCAGGCTGTCCCCGCTGTCCTGCTCTGCGGAGATGGGGTACAGGACCAGAGGCCAGGGGACACCCTGACATCAGCTCTCTCCTCCCTCCCCTACCGCGCTCTGCACAGCCTGCAGGAGGGTCCCATGAGCAGCTGCAGGATGAAGCAATGTGGGGGGAGGGGTACCTGAACATATGCTGCTGGCTGTGCGTGCTCTGCTATCAGCTGGGCGGCACTTAAATCTCTCCTGTGCGGCTGCCCAAGCACATAGCTTATAGGGAACACAAGACGCAAGCCCTAATTATTGTCAGTTTTGCTTTCTGGTTCCGATAAAATAAGCACAAAGTTGTTGTCTTCAGGTTTCTAACAATTCAGAATAAGATTTAATGTTAAGAAAACATATCTATGCATTAAGTAAAGGAATAGATATTATAAATACTAAAGATAACAAACCAACCATAGGACCTAAACTGTGGCATCAGGTGACTTAAGAATGAAGGGGAAAAAATTGTTTTAAAAATGATACTTACTTTACTGTTGTGCTGCATTTTTGTTCTAACGAAACTATAGTTCTTTCAGATTTTGATTGTTTCTCAAGCATTTCCTCTTCAGCTAAATAGAGATGCTTCAAGTGCTCTGGGTAAGAATCTGTATATTGAACTTTCCATTGAGCATGTGCCTTTCCTTCCTTTTTCAGTAATTTCTTGTATTCCCGTTGGATCTTTTGCTTTCTCCAAAACGCAAATCCTTGTCCTGAAGCCATTAGAAAGAGTGAGTTAGACACAAACTATCTAAGAAGGTAACTTAATAAAATAAAATAATAATAATAATAATAAGCTTTTACTCTGCTAATGCATTTTTCATTCATTTTTCCATCACATGAACCAGAACTAGCACCTTAACTGCTACTATAGACCAGAGGTTCTCAATCTCCCCCCCCCCCCGCCCGCCCCCGAGTCCACTCTCCCCAACATGCTATAAAAACTCCATGGCCCACCTGTGCCACAATAACTGATTTTCTGCATATAAAAGCCAGGCATGACGGTGTTACAGGGCAGTTGCCTGGGGCCTCATGCACAGGGGCTCCCGTGAAGCTACATTGCTCAAGCTTCGGCTTCAGCCCCAGGTGGCAGGGCTCAGGGCCCTGGGCTTCATCCCCATGCAGCAGGGCTTCAGCTTTCTATCCTGGGCCCCAGCAAGTCTAATGCTGGCCCTGCTTGGCGGCCATGGACCCCTGGTTAAGAACCACCACTATAAACAGGGCTCCACTGTTTTAAGTTGCATCAAAAAACTGAGAAAGGCTTCGTAACATGAAGGTGAAAACGGCTGATCCCTACATTAGCACTAGGCTGCTAGCACTGGTGCAGCTGCACCATTGTAGAAAAGGAGTTGCAAAACATGGTAGTGTGGGTGCAGTCTTGCTGCTGATAATCATTTAAAAATACTTGGATGAATACACCAGATGATTTATAAGGTCTCGTTACTGCTTTTACAAATCCATTTTTGAACAGTTTTTACTTATCACAATCTCTTGCTTTCAGCACTAATGCGCCAGATCAAAGGAAATTCATAAAGATGGTCTCAAAAAAGCGTTGGTAAAAATAATCTTGGATGCCCAAGAAATATGCAACTACAACTGGAACAAAACTGGCTCAGTTCTAGAAGTACAATGCTTTAAAGTATTTTTAAAGAAAATATTGTCTTCTCTCTCTTTCTTAGTTTACCTTCTTTTTATAACTGTCCAGGGAACAGCTCTCTCTCTCAAGCCTAGAAATATATGCCACACTCAACACATACATGACTATTATTAGCATTCACTGAAGTCACTCGGAAAAAAAAAAAAGTTGTTCCACTTTCTATAGCCATTTATCAGTTAGAAGCATAAATGGGAGTCTTCTTTTCCATACAGAAGGATCCTTGGATAACTGCACACGTGGTTTCCATACAAGCTTTTAGTTGAACCATTCCAGCTCAATGGCCAAATTTTGAGAGTTGCTTGGCTCACCCTTCAGTGTTTTCTCTAAAACACTTTATCACAGACAGTTAGACATACCTGAAGTGTCTCCTACTACGAATGAAGGAATGAAAATGCATTTGCAACACATGTATTTCTTTATGTCCAACTAACCACAGAGCTGGCCTGAACCCAAAGCAAAGAAAGCTTGGGAGCCCTTCTGCATTCTGGGCCCTCAAGAGCCCACTAGTTACAACCCCACTGCTTGCATCCGAAGAAGTGGGTATTGACCCACGAAAGCTTATGCTTCAATACCTCTGTTAGTCTATAAGGTGCCACAGGACCCTTTGTCGCAACCCCAGCAACTCCACGTTGCAAGGTGGGCACTGTTAGATCATGACCAGCCTCTTCTGTTTACAGTTCTCGAGTTAGCTCAGACCCTGCTCCCTGACCAATGCTAAGGAGGGGGAAAGACCCAACTGAGCCCGTGTCCCCGGGCGGGGATGAGGCTTGAGGCACGGGAAGTGCCTGCCAAGAGCCTCCCCTCCTCGCCACTGTAACAACCAGAGAAGCGCAGAGCAGCCTGGGCCTTATGACGCTACGTGCAACGACGGCAACAGGCCCCGAGCGGCTGCGGGCTGCGCGAGCTCGGGGGGGGGGGGGGGCGGCCGTTGTGGGGAAAGCGCGAGATCCCCCTATCCTCCGCGCGCTGCCCCTGAACGCTGGAGCCCGCGCGAGGCCTCGGCGGGGGCGCTCCCTCCTCCCACCGCCGTAGGACCCGCGGGGCCCGGCTCTCTCCCCACTCACCCTCCCGAACGTTCCCCAAAAAGCTCTGCCGCGGGTCCGGCCTCCATTGCCGCTTTCGGCGGGGACCCTGGGCCGCCGCGGTGTTTTTCTTCGGGGCAACCCGGCGCCTCGTAGTCTCCGCCGGTGCCATCAGCTTTCCTCCGGTCCCTCACCCTCGTCGACGCGCTCTGGACACGTCACCAAACAGCGCCCGCCTCTTAGCGGATCGTTGGCGAACTCTGCTCGGTGTTCGATTCGCCAGCCTGGCCACCTGAGGCCGGGCGGAGCTGGAGTCACCGGCCGGCAGGCATCACAAATCGAGCGCCGAGCACATTTGCCCTCCTTCGCCATGTCGCGTTCCCTCGGCTCCCTCCCGCCCGAGCCGGCGGCGGAGACGGTTGCTTCCCGGCTGGGGGCCGTGGCGCAGTTTCTCAGGCGGGCGCTGCCGCTGTGCCAGGCCCACACGGTGGAGTTTTACACGCGGGGGCTGTGGGAACAGCTGGTGGCTCTGTCCCCCGAGACGGTGCTGGAGGCGTTGAGCGGGGCCGGGCTCCTGCGGCAGCAGCAGCAGCGCCCCCTGGAGGAGGCCGCAGGCACCGCCAGGGCCGGGCTGTGGGGTAAGTGCCAGAACCCCTGTTAGGGGCGCGTGAGTGCCCCGACGCTGCTGGTCCCGCGCTGGGGGTCACTCTCGGGCTGACTCTGCCCCTCGTGGCAGTGTGACGGCGGCCTGATCGGTGGCCATCACGGCCTGGCAGTGGCCATAGTGGTTTTCTTCAAGCCCCAGCTCCTGGAGTCAGGTGATTCCATAGACGCTCAGCTTCCCTTCGCAAGACATGCCTGTAGCCCTCCCGCTTGCGAGAAAAGTTTGACCACGAGACTTGCACGTATTAAAACCTCAGACACCAGATGGCAAAGTTTAGAGGACTCCCACATTTATTGTTTAAAGCAGGGGTCGGCAGCCTTTCAGAAGTGGTGTGCCGAGTCTTCATTTATTCACTCCAATATAAGGTTTGTCGTGCCAGTAATACATTTTAATGTTGTTAGACGGTCTCGTTCTATGAGTCTATAATATATAACTAAGCTATTGTTGTATGTAAAGTAAATAGGGTTTTTAAAATGTTTAAGAAGCTTCATTTAAAATTAAATTAAAATTCAGAGCCCCCCCAGACCGGTGGCCAGGACCCAGGCAGTGTGAGTGCCACTAAAAATCAGCTCGCATGCCGCCTTTGGCACGCGTGCCATAGGTTGCTTACCCCTGGTTTAAAGGATCGTGTTTTTTAAGCCAAGCCCATGATTTTTTGTGATTGGCAGTGCATCACAGGAGAGACACTGCACAGCACGAGGCTGCGGAATGGACATTTTGCGCTACATTATCATGCTGCAGGAACATCACTGCCCCACCTGCCGCAGCAAGAGGGACAATCTGAATGTATTGTGAGATGGTTG
Source organism: Chelydra serpentina (assembly GCA_037349315.1). Classification (NCBI taxonomy): domain Eukaryota; kingdom Metazoa; phylum Chordata; order Testudines; family Chelydridae; genus Chelydra; species Chelydra serpentina. Next base: position 70,380,849 of record JBAIAC010000008.1, read on the forward strand.
GACAATGTTTTGGTGCCGTATTATATTAGCATGTTCAAAACTTCATCGCCTTGCTATGCAGCATCACAAATTGATGGCATTTGGTGGCCCATTCCAAGGAATTCTGAGGTCCATAAATATCTACCTTCCCTGCAGCCCTAAAAGCAGGGGCGGCTCTAACAATTTTGCTGCCCCAAACAGTCGCCGCCGAATTGCCGTTGCGGCGGGCGAGAATGGGGGGGCAGTCCGAGTCCTGCGGCGGCAATTCGGCGGCGGGAAGAGCAGCGGACCTGCCACCGAATTGCCGCCGTGGCAGGCGAGAATGGGGCGGCAGTCCAAATCCCGCGGTGGCAATTCGGCGGTGGGAAGAGCGGCAGACCTGCCGTTGAATTGCTGCCGTGGGACTCAGACTGCTGCCCCATTCTTGATGCCGCCCCAAGCACTAGCTTGGAAAGCTGGTGCCTGGAGCCAGCCCTGCCCAAAAGCAGCAGGTACTTTCAGGATTGGTGCTGTGTCAAAAGAAAGTAAATCAGGAAACTCCTGGAAATACCATGGAACATGCAGGCACAGACTCTAGAGATAATACTCATACAGGAGACTTGTAGTGGTAATGCACCAAGGGCTGCCTAGGCTGCTGAACAGGAATATAGCAGTACCTCTTTGTCCCCATATTGCTGGTGCAGCAGTTGATAAATAATAATACTTTTAAGGGACTTAAGGTTAACAAGTTGTCATGCTAGCTGTGCAGCAGCAGTTAACTAACAGACACTATTCTCAGAGTTGTGTGGACTTCATCCATGATGCTGATGCTCAAAACTGAAGTTTTCGCTCAATGAGATATTATATATGTTGAAGTTGTTAAAATGATGATTCACAACTCTGTTGTCTTGTACCTGGATTACTGTAACCTTCTTCAGCCTCCTGACTTCAAATCATCCAACATTGTTTAGGTAAAATCATTTTCTTTTATTGTGCCTCAGATTTAATCATCTTTCTCAAATTCAGTCAATGGCTCTTTGTCTGTTTCTGTATCAAGTTTAAAATTGTTTTTATTGCTTTCAAGATACTACAACTCCAGCCCAAACTATGAGAGTTTGGGAAGGGCCACAAATGAAATCTTGGTGGGAAGCCCAGTCTCCCAGCTATACCCAGGAACTGGGATTCCAGGGGGCTGACCCTAGATCCTGCTTATTGTGCCATCATTGGTATCAGCCTCTGGACATTAGTTATCTGATACATTTGAAGACTTGCTCCTTTTCTCTGGCGTCTGGAAAGTAGAATAACCTTTATTTTTCTCTCTTCCCTCTGCAAAGCCTTATAGTCACTGTGGAAGAAGATCTGCTTTAGGGGAGGGTCTTGTCCACTATTCTACTCATCCCCCCAGGACTTTTGCAAATACTCTGTCACTCTCCATTTTTGGGTTGTCCTACCCAGTAAGCCTGTTTCTGCTGCTGCTTGTAGCTTTCTCAAACAGCAGCATTGTGAAGTTCACATATGCAGCCCACAATCTTTTAAATAGCGTCAGTGAAGCTCATCAGAGTCATGGTAACTTCTTTCTGCTTATGTTTGGCAAAGTTAAGAGCAGCAGCAGTACATAGTCTGGGAGCATAATGTCATAAACTCGTAAAGTCTTACTCTGTGGGCAAGTTAATGACAGAAGGTCAGGGAGGTGTCATTTGATTCATAAAAACCTACAGACTAATAATTTCAATGGTATCATCCTCTGCAGCATGGCGGGGGACTCACTGCCCAGGCCTGCCTTCCCCTCCAGGTCCTCTGGTTGGTGGAAATTTGGATAATACAGTGTCATTGGAAATGGGCTGAGTTGGGTATCATTCCCTTTTCCTCACAAACAGAATGGTACTAAACACGATAAACCTAAAACAGTTGTGCAGATATATATTAGAAGAAAACGTTTAAAAATCATGGTTTTTTTGTAAATTATACTTTGAAACGGGTATGCATTGCTTACATAAAAAAAAGACACTGATCTTTCATACTCCTTGGGAAGTTAGCCGTGACATGTAGGACTGAAAACATTTATTCAACAAAGTAATCATCATTGTTGTCTCCATCTCTAGCACCACTCCTATACACACTGTCACATTAATCCTTGTCCGCACCATACTTGCACAATTCTGTATGAGACAGGCTGCTGGCCATATGTTTGCAGAGTGATAAGCATCTGGTCTTTGCACACAGCCGTTTGATTAGTTGAAGGATTCATTCGGAAATACATGGTATTTCACAGATAACTGGTGTGATGAGTCCATTCTCCAGGACCCATACAAGTCTGATAGAAGAGAGTAGTTTTGGATGTGCTCAATTATCCTTGAGCCATTCCATTGCTTGATGATTTGCTCTCCTGATAGCAGGTAAAAATGCACCCATTGTCAGTGGCAATTTTTCTTCATTTGTCTGCTTCTTGAAAAAAATCCACCAATGTAGTGTAATGTTGGTCTTCAAATGGTAAATGGCATATGAACACCCCCAATGCATTTACATTTCATCAGTGACTGTCCAGCCACTTTCCAAGTGGCAACTGCAGTAAACTGTCTTGCCAATTCTCCAGTGGTGACTGCCGTCAATTGTCCTGCCACTTCCCCAGTGGTGTGTTGGGGGACCCCGGGCCCGCTCACTACTCCAGGTCCCAGTCTACGGTCCCTGTGGATCGCAGCCTCCTTCTGCACCTCTACTATCGCTGCCTTTTCCTTGGCTATTTCCCCACAACCACAGCATCCTCCTCAGTCTTAGCAGCCTGTCCAGAGCTCCTTCTTTTCTCTGTGGGTTCCTGCCTGTACTAAGCTGTCCGTGGTGGTACAGTGTTGCAGCCTACTCCAGACACAGTCGTCCCTCTTTGAGCTCCAGGCAGCTACTGACACTGCTCTGCCCTGAAGCTCTTTATATATGGGCCTGCTGGGCCCTGATTTGCCCCTCCACACAGCCTCTTTCCTATTGGCTGCTTTTCATGCAATCTCCCTAGGGCTCTATTAATCCCTTATTGGTCAGTATGGGCTAAATGCCCATCACAGCATAACATAGGCCACAGAATTTCACTTGGTAATTTCTTCAGGAAGACCAGAACTTCTAGTTGAGTTAGAGCATGTCTTTTTGAAAGGCATATCATCTTGATTCAAAGACTTCAAGTGATGGAGAATCTACCACACTTCTTGCTAAATTGTTCCAATTATTAACTACCTTCAGTATGTTAAAAAAAAATGTTCCTTATTTCTAGTCTATTTTTTCTACTTCTTCAAGCCCACCAAATTTTGTTACTCTTTCCTTTGCTTGATTAAAGAGCCTTCTACTGCCAGCAATTTCCCCCCATATAAACTGTGATCCTAGTCACCTCTTAATTTTTCTTCCCTTTGTTAAACTAAATAGATGGTGCTTCTTTAATCTCTCACTGCAAGACAGGTTTTGCAGACCTAGAACCATTTTTGTAGCTTTTTCTGAACTCTTCCTAATTCGTCAACATCCTTTTCTAAGTGTGGACACTGGAAAGTGTGAACCAGAACGGGACACAGTATTCCTATAGTGGTCTCACTAATACCATATGCAATGGTAATAAGATATTCTTACATCTACTAAGTATTCCCCTGCTTATACATTCAAGGATAGTATTCACTCTGTTAGCTCACACTAATCCCTATCATCACTGCTTTCCTATATAGTTTCCCATCTTATAGTGTGCCCTGTATTTTTGATTCCTACATGTATGATGTTGCATTAGCTATGTTAAAACACATGTTGTTCAAATGAGCCCAGTTTACGATGTGACCTGGATTGCTCTGTATAACTATTACCTATCCTTATCATTATTTACCATCCACCAATTTTTATGTCCTCTGAAAAACTTTACCACCAATGATTTTATGTTTTCTTCCAGTTCATTGATAAAGATAGTAGGCGAGGAACAGATCAAGTCAGGAGCAGATGCTAGTGGGATCCCACAAAAAATGCCCCAGTTGTATGATGATTCCCCATTTGCAATTACTGTTTGAGATCTATCAGTAAGCCAGTTTTTAATCCATTTCATATGCTACAATGATTATGTATAAATTTTTATCATAATGGTGTGCACTACCAAGTGACGAGCCTTATACAAATCTAAATAGATAATGTCAACACAGTTACCTTTTTCAATTAAACTGGTACTCTCATAAAAAAAAGTTTAGTTGACAACACCTATTTTCTGTAAAACCATTGTTGATTGGACTTATTTTTATCATCATTTAATTCTTTACTGATTGCATCCTGTATCATCCTTTCCATGATTTGCTCTGGGATCAGTGTCAATCTAACTGGCCTGTAGTTACCTGCATGATCCCATTTAGCCTTTCTAAATATTGGTGCATTAGCTTTTTTATTTCCAGCCCCAAGAATTCCCAAGTATTCCAAGATTGTTAAATGTCAACTTTAATAGTGCTGAGTGCTTCTGATGGAACTCTTTCAAAACGCTTGAAAGCTAAGAAATGAGCAGAAAATGTTTGGTAATGATCTGGTCAAGAGAGTAAGTGAGGGAATCAGTCCAAAGAGAAATCAAACAAGCAGGTTAATGAAAAGATGTAAGAAGCAGTGAGGTCTGATGAGTCATTATAATAAAAATATAAGGAAGATAAGACTGAAAAAAGAGAGCCAGACATTCAAGCTGAGAAACTGAGAAGGAACCAGAGAACAATAAATAATGGCATATCAAAGAGAGATGGAAAAGCCAAATGGAGGAGATGGAATTGTAGCAGGGAGAAGAGCAGCTTGGTCATCAAGACTGAGACCACTGCTACTGTTCAACATATCAACAATCTGGAAAATGAGGTAATAGCTATGTGTGATATATGCTGATGATTCAAAATTATTTAAGGTTAGGGAGGACTATGAGGAACTCCATCTGAGTCTAAAAAATTAGTTGATGAAGTTGTAGACAATTATGCATTGGAAGGAACAATTTAAAATAGGTGTGCCCAGTGGCAAGTTCTCAAGTACAAGATCCAGGCATCATTGTGGATTTCTCAGTGAAGATATCTGTGAAATGTGTATCAGTGGGTTTTTTAAAAAAGTGACTAAAAGGTTGTATGGAGAAGAAAACAGAAAATATGGCAATGCATTTATTTAAATAGGTGGTTCATTTCAATTTGAATAATGTGTTAAGTATTGGTCATATTATTTCAAACCCAAGATAAATAGAAAAGGAGAATGGAGCAGAGAAATGAAAATGATTGAAGGTATGTATAGTAACTGTTCAGTATTAAGAACCATTTAAAAGGCTATGCTTATTTAGTTTGGAAAAAAGACTGAAGTTATGATGTATAAAATACGGTAACATAGAGGTACTGGTTCAGGGAATGGATATACTTTCAGTGCGCAAAGGAATGTGACATCGGGTTATATATTCAAAATACATTACTGCAAATCTGGACAAAATTAGGTTTCCCATTACATATGGCAAGACCTTCACCTTCTAAGAGTTAATGAGAAGTTCATGTCTGACTATACGTATGGAATCCCCAACTTGTATAAGATGAATGGCATGTAGAAAACCATTCAGGCGCCCACTGTTTTTATTTAAGTTTTCTTATAATAAGGGGACACTAAATAAAATTTAAAGGCAACATTGAGAGTGGATTAAGCAAAATGGATTCTCTACACCAAGTAAAGATTGCTAATAAAAATTCAAATATTTCTGCAAAGTGAAAGGTTGCATTTTTGAAAATTGGCACAAAACAATTATTTTGTGCAATATTTTGAATTGTCATATGGATGCCAAGTGCTTAATATTGCTTAATACAGGAGGGAGATGTTTTCTATTAACTGATTCCTACAACATTCCCATGTAATTTCCATATAGATCAGATTTTCATAAAAGGAGCATATAAAGGTGTAACCCTCATTTCATGTAGCTTACATAAATTCAGATCCAGTTTTAGACATAGAGAATACCTACTCTATTTTTCATGCATCTAAGATCTGACATTTACCAAGTTACATCTCATTTATCTAGCCATGATTTAGATCAGGGGTTCTCAACCTTTTTCTTTCTGAGCCTCCCCTCCTCCCCCAACATGCTATAAAAACTCCACAGCCCACCTGTGCCACAATAACTGATTTTCTGCATATAAAAGCCAGGGCGGCATTAGGGGGTAGCAAGCAGGACAATTGCCTGGGGCCCCATGCCACAGGGGGCCCCATGAAGCTACATTGCTCAGGCTTCAGCTTCAACCCAGGGTGGCAGGGCTCAGGGACCTGGGCTTCAACCCCATGCAGTAGGACTTCGACTTTCTGCCCTGGGCCCCAGTAAGTCTAATGCTGGCCCTGCTTGGAGGCCTCCCTGAAACCTGCTCGGACCCCTGGTTGGGAACTACTGATTTAGATGACTGTAAAGTTAGACACAGATTTTCTAAAATGTCTGTAACCAATTATTTTGCATTTTTATACTGTAAATTGCTCAGATATTAATGTATCAGAGGAGTAGCTGTGTTAGTCTGGATCTGTAGAAGTGACTAAGGGCTAGTCTACACTTACCAGCTCTGTCGGACGTGTCGGATCGATCTTCTGGGTTCGATTTATCGCGTCTTGTCTAGACGCGATAAATCAAACCAGGAAGTGCTCCCCCGTCGACGCTGGTAATCCTGCTCCACGAACGGAGCAGGCAGAGTCGACGGGGGAGCCTGCGTGCTGCGGTGTGGACCAGGGGTGAGTACTTTGAAGTTCGAAATAAGATACTATGTTATTTACGTAGCTGAAGTCGCGTATCTTACTTCGAACTTCGGGGCTAGTGTAGACCAGACCAAAGAATCCTGTGGCACCTTATAGACTAACAGACGTATTGGAGCATAAGCTTTCGTGGGTGAATACCCACTTTGTCGGATGCATGCAGTAGAAATGTCCAGAGGCTGGTATTTGCCTCTGGACATTTCCACTGCATGCATCCGATGAAGTGAGTATTCACCCACGAAAGCTTATGCTGCAATACGTCTGTTAGTCTATAAGGTGCCACAGGACTCTGTCACTTCTCAGGTTTCAGAGTAGTAGCCATGTTAGTCTGTGTCAGCAAAAAGAAAATAAGTAAAGGAATACTTGTGGCACCTTAGGGTACGTCTATACTTACGCGTCCGGTCGGAGGCGCGTGATCGATGTTCTGGGTTCGATTTATCGCATCTTGTCTAGACGCGATAAATCGAACCAGGAAGTGCTCCCCCATCGACGCCGGTAATCCTGCTCTGCGAACGGAGCAGGCGGAGTCGACGGGGGAGCCTGCGCGCCGCGTGTGGACCACAGGTAAGTTTGAACTAAGAGACTTCGACTTCAGCTACGTTATTAACGTAGCTGAAGTTGCGTATCTTAGTTCGACAGGGGGGGTTAGTGTAGACCTAGCCATAGAGACTGACAAATTTATTTCAGCATAAGCTTTCGTGGACTACAGTCCGCTTCGTCGGATGCATAGAATGGAACATACAGTAGGAGGATATTTATACATTCAGAGAAACATGAAAAGGTGAAAGTAACCATACCAACTGTAAAAGGCTAATTAATTGAAAGGAACTGTTATCACCAGGGGAAATAAACTTTTGAAGTGATAATCAAGATGGCCCATTACGGACAGTTGACACAAAGGTGTTAAGGGTATTTAACTAGGATATTAAACTAGGGGAAATAGATTCAATTAACGTAATGACTGAGCCATTCCCAGTCTCTGTTCAAACCTAAGGTAATGGTATCTAGTTTGCATATTAATTCTAGTTCAGCAGCTTCTTGTTGGAGTCTGTTTTTGAAGTTTTTCTGTTGCAAAATTGCCACCTTTACGTCTGTCACTGAGCGATTAGAGAGGTTGAAGAGTTCACCTACTGGCTTTTGAATGTTACGATTCCTGATGTCAGATTTGTGTCACTTCTCAGATATTCATGGTATAATTTTAACTTTTTGGCATGTTTATTGTTTGACTGAAGACCTAGCTACAGGTGCATGAGCTGACTGTTTAATAGGCATAGTAGATTTCATGTGGTGGGCAATCATAAAGTTAAAATGCTTTGAGAAATTCTCGCCTTTGTGACATTTCAAAACAACATGCAGTACAATTCTGTACTTTGAGGAAACATTTCAGCTGTCTTTGCTATAATTGGGTTTTGTTTTATTTAGCTGCCGGCTAAATAACAATTTAAATTGTTAGGATTATGTATACAGATGATAGTATGCTAATGTTACATGATGATCTAAATATTTATGTTTGCTGTCCTGCAACATGTTATTTAGTGATATAATAGAATTCAATGAAGTTAAGTAATATTAGTCTCTTAGTTCCTTTTATTTCAGTGTATACTTGTAAACATATCTTTTAACAATACAAAAGCAGATATCAGAGGGAGTGCTGTATTTTGGTATTCCTATATTCGTGGAAAATCCTCTTTTCTTTTCTTTTTTCTTTTTTTTTCAAATAGTTTTGCCTAAATGGATAGTTGGATCCATTTAACAAGTTCTATTTGAGGTTAACATTGGCACAATAAGGACATGACTATTTTACAGATAATTCTCTAATGAGCTCATTGTATGCATTTCCAATACATTGTAGTTATTTATTTACAGCTTTCATATATTACTACGAATTAAAACAAACTAACCTATACGGACTAGGTCACTGAGCATAAGTGGGCAATATATATTTATCTTATTTGTTTATAGATAACAACTTGCAATTGTTTTCACTTCCCCAGATTAAATGCAAATATTTCATCTAATCTTCATCAACAGCTGAATTGCCCTTAGTAGAAAGAACAAAAATGTTCCAGTCACTAATACTTGATTTAGGATGGTAATACAGATGTGTTTTAGTCTATGTAATCTTTCCCATCACGTTGTTAAAGAAATGCATACATCCGTAGTTAACAAGTGTTTCTTGTTTTCATAGATTCATTATAGTGAAATATTTTCCAAAACTATGCTGTTATTCCTGTTTGAGGGGAGGAAAGAGTAACAGTACCATTGTATTGACAAAGGACATATTTTCCCCAAGTTTTAATTTTATTTATTGATGTTGGAAACCAGTATATTTAAAAGATAAGAACCTCTCAGGAATACCTCTACCTAGCCAGATGTTGAGGAAGGAATCACTCAGAAACCAAAATGTGTTTTCAGCATATATGAATAAGAAACAGATATATATATAAAAGTTACAGAGATGAAAGTTCATTCATATCTGTTTCTTATTCATTTTGCATATGCTAAAGAAGTATTTTAAAATATAGCCTAAAGACTTTAAAATCTGTATTTTAAAAAAGTGCTTTGTTAATTGTGGATTATTATATGCAAATGAATGGGAGAAATAAATTGTGTTGGAAAAGGGTTTCTTATGATTGCCCTGAGACCAACACATTTTTTTTTAATGTAGTAATGGCTAACAAAGACTATATTCTTGGAATCCTTGTCTTTATAACTCATGATTGTATATGCCAGGTTTATAAAAATGCTGAAAGGAAATTTATGGATGTTGCTTAGTCTGCAAGAAATCTAATTCTAAGATAAATAAATTTATATATATATATGTTTATAAATTTATATATATAATATTAGATTGGATTGGAATTTTCACGTTTTACAATAAAAAGTAGTAACAACAATGCTGTACCACTTAAAACATCATAATGCCTGTGAAACAAAATTGGAACAGGAAAATCAGGTTGTTGTGTTTTCCTCCTGGCAGCACCGATGAACAGCTGGCTAGCAGAGAAATCCCTCTGCAGTTTGAGATTTAATACTCAATTTTTGTCATACTCCCAATAATTGCTGGCCCGTAGCCTTGGTCATTGACTCCCCCGACCTTTAATCTGGGTCTCTTGCTTGACAGATTAGTGAGTTGTCTGTACCATATCAAACCTAAGGATTTCTATGCAATACTTATTTTGTGGATTTGTGTGAATTTCATGGAATTCTGCATGCAGTCCCAGGGAATTGAAAATAACTTAAATGAATAAACCTTTATTTTAAAAATACATATTTTTATTTTTATTCAGTAATGTTGATAAGGAAACAAAAAGAATCATGTATAATTTCACTCCTTGAAACAAACCTAGGGCTGATTATTTCTGACCAGCGGTGTAGAGAGAAAGTAGAGAAATTACTAGGGCTGTCAATTAATTGCAGTTAACTCGCGATAACTCAAAAAAATTAATCGCGATTTAAAAAATTAATCATGATTAATTGCACTGTTAAACAATAGAATCACAATTAAAATTTATTAAATATTTTTGGATGATTTTCTACATTTTAAAATATATTGATTCAATTACAACACAGAATACAGTGCTCACTTTCTATTATTTTTATTACAAATATTTGCACTGTAAAATGATAAAATAAATAGTATTTTTCAGTACACCTCATACAAGTACTGTAGTGCAATCTCTTTGTCGTGAAAGTGCAATTTACAAATGTTGATTTTTGGGCGGGGGTGGTATATAACTGCACTCAAAACCAAAATAATGTAAAACTTTAGCGCCTACAAGTCCACTCAGTCCTACTTCTTGTTCAGCCAACCGCTAAGACAAACAAGTTTGTATACATTTACAGATGATAATGCTGCCCGCTTCTTATTTACAATGTCACCTGAAAGTGAGAACAGATGTTCACATGGGACTTTTGTAGCCGGCATTGCAAGGTATTGACGTGCCAGATATGCTAAACATTCGTATGCCCCTTCATGCTTCGGCCCCCTTTCCAGAGGACATGTTTCCATGCTGATGATGCTCATTAAAAAAATGTGTTAATTAAATTTGTGACTGAACACCTTGGGGGGAGAATTATATGCCTCCTGTTCTGTTTTACCCACATTCTGCCATATATTTCATGTTATAGCAGTCTCGGATGAAAACCCAGCACCTGTTGCTCATGTTAAGAACATTTTCACTACAGATTTGACAAAATGCAAAGACGGTACCGATGTGAGATATCTAAAGATAGATTCAACACTCAAGCCAAGGTTTAAGAATCTGAAGTGCCTTCCAAAATCTGAGGGGGACAAGGTGTGGAGATTGCTTTCAGAGGTCTTAAAAGAACAACATTCCGATGCGGAAACTATAGAACCTGAACCGCCAAAAAAAAAATCAATCTTTTGCTGGTGGCATCTGACTCAGCTGATGAAAATGAACATGCGTTGATCTGCACTGATTTGGATCGTTATCAAGCAGAACATATCATCATCATGAACACGTCCTCTGGAATGGTGGTTGAAGCATGAAGGGCCATATGAATCTTTAGCACATCTGGCACGTAAATATCTTGTGATGCCAGGGCCATGCGAATGCCTGTTCTCACTTTCAGGTGACATTGTAAACAAGAAGCAGGCAGCATTATCTCCTGCAAATGTAAACAAACTTGTTTGAGCAATTGGCTGAACATGAAGTAGGACTGAGTGGACTTGTAGGCTCTAAAGTTTTACATTGTTTTATTTTTGAATGCAGGTTTTTTTATACATAATTCTACATTTATAAGTTCAACTTTCATGATGAAGAGATTGCACTACAGTACTTGTAATGGGGGAATTGAAAAATACAATTTCTTTTGTTTTTTTACAGTGAAAATATTTGTAATAAAAAATAAATCTAAAGTACACTTTATATTCTGTGTTGTAACTGAAATCAATATATTTGAAAATATAGAAAACATCCAAAAATATTTAAATAAATGGTATTCGATTATTGTTTAACAGTGCGATTAATCCCGGCATACATTTTTTAAATCATGCAATTAATCACAGTTAATTTTTTTAATTGCTTGACAGCCCTAGAAATTACATTTGATTTTTTTAAATATAAAAGTGTATTATTTTGTAAAATATGAAATAACTGTTGGGCAATTTTACCATGAAAGTAAATACTGTACTAGTGGATTTATGATGTACTGTGTAGTAGCACTCAGTCTTACACACTGACATAATTTTTCATTTATAGCTGGATCTCTAGTATACTGAAGACTATTGTTTATGAATGTTTTTATTCTTATCATAGAGGAATGATCAAAATGAGCTCTTAAGAGTATCTGCGTGTGTAGTGTTTGATGATTCGTGGTCATATGAACCACTTGAGCCAACTTCTGGTGCCACTAATCCTTCTGTGGCATGGCTCAGAAAGGAAGATCCAAGCCTTCTTCATGCCCTTGTCCATCTTCCTTTCATCTTTCTGTGCATCCCTTGAGTACAGATTGCTATTTTGTTCCAGCAGTTACTGTAACTACTCCAGTTTTAACAATAAAACCAATTTAGTTAAGATTAATCTAAAGAAAGACTTTACTGACATTTTACAGAACAGAGAGAAACCAAACAAAGGATTATTAGGTAATACATGGCTGCTTTGGTTGCTGTGCAAAAGTATTTTCATGCTGGGCCTAAAGTTAATTACACAATAGTTGCAGATTTTACATATCATAAATGTATTAGTTCTGCAACAGCTCAAGCTGTGACTGTTTCTCCTTGTCAGAACTCCCAGCACATCTTCCCAGCAGAAAAATGTGCTTAGGTATCCAGCTCCTTTTATAATTCCCCAAGTTTTGAAGTAAAGGAGTCATCCATTACATTGCAAACAAGTGTTTGATTACTTCACCCCTCTGATATTAGATTGTCCTGTTTTGTTTGATTTGAAGGTATCAGAAGGAGTCTTTATTTCCCATCTGTGATTTCAGAACGCACAAATCTAATTTCTCATTCTTCCTCTAAAAAAACTTGCATTGACTTTTTTTTTTTAAATGAACCTTTCGCATTCTTCCTTACATTGTTTCAGTATTTCTGTATGTTCGTGTTCCTGTTTTCTTGTTTCAGACTATATCAGCATCTTGCATAAACTTTTGTTATTTGCAAATTATTGGATCACTGATTTAGCTCAATAATACAAAACAAGCAAAGTCATTTATGTAATGCAAAAAGCACTCTTTAATTTTGAAATAGAAAAATAAAGAACAAAAATTATAAAGACAGCTACTGAAACAATTTAAAAGGTGGATAGTCTGTTTATAGCCTGTCAAAATATTTATTTTTACTAGGGGCACATATTGCCACCTGTAGTCATGACTTGGGAGTACCTTGCTCCACAAGTAAAACTATTGAAATCAATGGGACTGCTTTCAGTGGATCAAATTGTGGCATGACTTGAGCAGTCATGCAAGGAGGTAAGGGGGTTTACAGATTGTGAGTAGCAGTTCAGTAAGGAGAATGGCCTCTGCAGGAATGCTACATCGTCCCCTTGTACAGGTGAGTAGAGCAGGTCAGGGTGGCTATACCTGTGTGCCAGGAAAAGAATGCTGTGCCAGATATAAACGTTGTGCCAGCATTATCCATGAGACCCAGGGAGAAGCCCTAAGGCAGTTTTTGAGTTTCAGATTCACAGTCTGCCTTCCGATAAACTCCAGGGGCAGCACAACTTTGTGTTGCCCTTGACTCAAAGCTCATGGCATTTGAGTCCAGAGTAAGGTACTGTTCAGGGTGAGAGAAGAGTAGCAAAATCTGGCCTGTATTAAAATATATTTGTCTAATCTAAAATAACAGGATTATAACAAATAATTGAAGTTTTTCTTTAAAGCTTTTGCCTCTTGAATTTGGTAGATTATTTTAGATTTGTTCAAAATTCTATTTTTTGCCGCTAATGTTGTTATAAAGCAGACTCAAGACTTCTAGACACATGTGCACCAAACAGTGCACATATGCTGCCCCTTATTTTAGTGCTTATGTTCTTTAATATGCAACTTCTAGTAAAATGATAGATTTATTTTTTTATAATATAACTTTTAGTTATAATGATAATTAACATTTATTTAGCATGTTACATTTTCAAAGTGCTGTAGAATCATTAATTAATGACTGATAATGGGTGTGGGGAAAATATTTGCATAAAATATTGAAAATAAACACTTCATCATGGAACTGAAGAAAGGTAGGTACATCTTTCTGCTTAGCACTTTTGTTTATGTCCCTTGTAACAAACTTCTCATGAGGAATACTATTGGAATCTATATATAATTACACACACAACCCATTACATTAAAGGAAGTTTCTTAAATTTGCAAAGATAAGCACTCAGAAGTTAGAAAATGCTAGAATTAAGGTTGCCTGCGAAACCTTAATTTGGCCTTCTTGTGTGTATAAATTATGATTAAGGTTAAGATTTTGTCATGATTATTTTTAGTAAAAGGTCGTGAGCACTAAACACAAATTCACGAGAGCCATGACTGTCTGTGACTTTTACTAAAAATAACCAAGGAGGGAGGAGTCGCGGGAGAAGTGACAGCTGGAGCTCCATGGAGGGGACTGAGAGCCCGTGCCCTGCCACGATAGGTGGGTGGACTGACAGCCTGAGCCCCATTCCACAGGGGGTGGGCACAGGTCCAGCAGCATCCACAAGGGGTCACAGACAGCCGCGGTGGGAGGCACACAGCTCCAGCCCTGGCCCTGGGTGCAGCTGCGTTGGGGGGGGTGGGCACAGCCCCAGCCGTGTAGGGGGACACACAGCTACGGCCAAGGGAGGAGGGGGGCACAGCCCCAGCTATAGCCACTGACAGCTGAAGCCAAAGAAGTCATGGAGGTCTAGTAAAGTCATGGAATCCTTGACCTCCTTGACTAAATCGTATCCTTAATTTATAGTACAGTACTTAATTTCATGATCACATATATTTTTTTCCTCCGGACCCCTACCTCATTGAGTGCACAGACTATAGTGCTCACCGAATGAGCAGCTATCCATTTTTTGTTTCTCATTATTGTTTAGTGTGTGGAACCATGCCTTGTTCTCTACACCATTCAAACTTTACTTTGCAGACAGAATTATTATTTTCCTCATGGGCTTTTCTTTGATGCTTATCACTATCTAGTATATGAGTTCTTCACAAACAGTTTATCTTGGCAATGACTCTGAGGTAAAGGGGTTGGCATAGTTCCTGTTTTACAGATGAGAACTTGAGACAAAGAGAGATTAAGGTTAAACTCAAACATTTTGACTAAGTTTGGGTGCCCAGTTTGAGACACCTAGGACTTGATTTTTTCAGAATACTTAACATAATATAGCACTTTATATATTCAAAGCACAGCTCCCATTAACAGTTATGAATGCTCAGCAGATCTGCAAATCAGGCCCCAGAGTATCAAGCTGAGATCCAGAAAATAAGGAACATATACTAATAACCTGTGAAATTTTTGATTAGGTAACTTGCCTAGCATCACACAGGAACTCTGTAGCAGAGGCAAGGATAGAATCTAGGGAAGTAGTCAGTGTCTTAACAATGAGGCTGTCCTTTCTTTTCCTGTAGTTCTCAGTCTTATTCACTACACACCTTCCAAATTCTGACACAGATGGGGCAGGCGTTCTACAGATAGCATTCTCCTTTATTACACAACCTTGATTCATCCCCAAAGCAGGTCCAGCATGTACACTGAATGAGCGGAGTCCTGGGGAAAAATAATATGTATACATGTAATTAAGGACTGTATCATAATGCATACACACAGTGGCATATGTGCACAGGCGTCCTTAATTCTGGCACTTTCTAACTTTTGAATGCTTTGCAACCTTTTAACAGTTCTTTGTGTGTTATTTCCTCAGTTTTAATAAAGCAAACTGAGGACACAGAAATTCCATCATGTGGCATTATATTGACACCCACATGGTTCGTCAGCAAAGTTGGAACCTTTAGATCTACAGCACAGACCTCTGCCACTTGAGCTAATTGAATAACTGGTAGCAATGGTAGGTTATGGTCCTTTGTGTGGCCCACCACTAGAGGGGGATGAGATACGCACTTTGCTAATGGTTTTCACAGATATTTGCTAACAACAGAGAAATGCTGAGGCTCAGGAATCTTGTGTTCCACTCCATGCACTTGAGGGGAGTATTCCTTAGAGGGCACAGACTCCTGCCCGTTTTCCACCAAGCTTGACCCCTTCTGCCCCTCCCTGCCAATGTGTCATGCACCCAATACTCTCTCTTCCCCACTCTTGCTTCCTTGTCCCATGACTGTTGTCTGTGACTACCTAGACCAGGGGTCGGCAACCTTTAAGAAGTGTTGTGCCAAGTCTTCATTAATTTAAGGTTTTGCATGCCAATAATATATTTTACATTTACAGGGGCCCGCGGATGGAACCCCAGACTGACCGGGGCCAGCGGCCGGGACCCCAGACTGGCAGCACAGGCGGCAGACGGAACCCCAGACCGGCAGTGGGCCCCTGCCAGCCGGGGTCCTGGCCGCAGCCCCACTCAGCCCACTGCCAGTCCGGGGTTCCGTCCATCCAGGCCAGCAGCGGGCTGAGCGTGGCTGGAAGCCGGAACCCCAGACCGCCAGTGGGCTGAGTGGGGCCGGCAGCTGGAACCCCAGACTGGCAGCAGGGTCAGTGGGGCCGGCGGCCGGGACCCCAGACCAGCAGCAGGCTGAGCTGCTCAGCCCTCTGCCGATCTGGGGTTCTGTCTGCCGGCTCCTGCAAGCCGGGGTCCCGGCCGCCGGCCCCGCTCAGCCCGCTGCCGGCCCAGGGTTCCGTTCACCCAGGAAGCCAGTGAGTTGAGTGGGGCTGGTGTCTGGGACCCCAGCTGACAGCAGAGTGCCACTAAAAATCGGCTCACATGCTGCCTTTGGCACGTGTTCCACAGATTGCCTACCTCGACCTAGACTCATTCCCCTTTTCCAGTTAGTTCCAGTTCCCCTTGTCTGTTCTGTCTCTCCATTCCAAGGGTCTTTGCCCTGCTAGTTCCAGTTCTCCCCACCCTCACCCTGCCCACAGGTGCCAAATCTCCTTGCTCAACTAGTTCCAATCTCCCTACTTCCAACTCCCTGTCACAGTCCCTTCCCCACCAAGTCCCAGTCTTTCCAGACTCCCTATCCCAGTCTACTCTTTTTTCTCCCCCTTGGTCCGACTTTTGTCCCCTCTACAGTCGAATCAAATGAGTTCCTATTCCACACTGCCTGGGTTGCCAGCAAGGAATTCATTGAGAGCACAAGAGAGAGAGGTTCCCTACTGTCAGTTCCAGTGCTTGTCCTCACCCCAGAGCAAACGCTGAGAGAGGCCTTTATAGAGGAAATCCTTCTGAGCCTCCATAACCCTAAACTGAAGCATGTTGTTGCTCTGTGGGGATGGCACATGCAGTTTGATCATCACTAAGAGCTGTCAGAGGCTGGAGCGTGCAGTGTAAATGGAATTTGAGGAGATTTTAACTGTTAAGCTGCAGGAAATCTCTACTGAGCATGTATATTGCGATTTTTTTCATAGGTTTGTAACTTAGCCACATTTTTACTGGCACAGCCAAAGGCACATCCCTGACACAAAGGCTATCTACAATTTGTAGTCCATAATCCAAAGCATGGGTGCTTATTTAAAGAAAAAGATTGCCAGAATTTTTTAATATGAGCATATCAATGCATTTCCCGCTAGCCCCGTTCTTGGAAATCGCTGCAATTTTTTCCAGCTGAAATGAAAATATATCCACCTGAGGTAAACACCTGGCACAGAACATTTCAGCTGAAATGGTTAAAGTTTGGCAAAGTTATAATGAACTGAAAATAGGGTCTTGAAATGAGAAGTGTCATGCAACCTTAATGTGGTGCTAGCACCCCGGCCTATTATGCAGTATTTGCACATCCAGCATGAGATGTGCTAGCAAAGGTAGGTAGAAACAATGGCACAGCACCGATATACACTATGCCTTTCTCTTACAAGGGGAAGACTACTGCTGATATCAGAGGGCTTGTATCAGAGCCCAAATGAACTCTTCACATACACCCTTATTGGAAAGGGAGTACATTTGGACTATGATCTGAAGTTCATTCATTTAAGTAGAGAATTTTATTACCATTAAAATAAATAAAAGACAATAGCTAGTACAAGCTCTAGAGATCCCCTTTCATATTCTCTTTTCTGTGTTTCTCTATATAAATTGTCTTGGGAAAATATAGAAAACAGTATGAAAAGGACTCTATAGCTTTTTAGAAGCTATTTTTTTAATGATGGTAAAATTCTTTAGGACCTAGAACAATGGTAGCAGAGTACTTTTATTTTAAAAATTAGAATTTTAATGGCCATAAATAACTTCTCCTAATGTAAGAGCTGTTCTTTACTGCACAGAAAACTTGAGTGTAATAGCATTCAGATTCTCAATACGTTGGCTGATAGAGTCCTGGAGGTGAAGTTTTTTTAAGGTAAAAGAGGGACAACTCATAGGGCAGATCATTGCAGGCTGATATTCAGAGCAATGATTGTTATATCATGAAGGAAGCTTGTTGTCTGTCTTCTTTGCAAGATGTACTGTTTCTAGACGTTGACCACTATAAACAACTTTTATAGTTTGTTATTATTATAATTATTTGTATTCTCATGGTGCTTAGGAGCCCTGGTCATGGACCAGTATCTCACTGTGCTAGGCGATGTGCGAACACAGAACAAAAAGTGAGAGAGTGCCTGTGTGCTGTTTCTAGTTTAAATATAATTTAACTTCTTTTTTTAAGGGTTAATTTGAAGCCTACCGTATTTTCTAATTCAGTGTCAGTTATTATTTCCAGGTTGTGTTTTAAAATCATTTGAAAATTTGCCACCTTTTTAGCCCTCCTCTGAATGAGTTAGATGTTGCGAATAAACAGAATGCTTTGTTTGGGTGCCTTGACTATTGGGAACCTAAGTTAGAATCATACCTAGAGTTTGGGGTGAATGTATTTCTTACTGGAAATTCAGAGTTATAGAGCAGCTGAGAAAGTTTATAAATGTAATGACTGTAAATTTGTAAATTTAATGATTATATTTCTTCACTGATATTAAAATGTTGTTTCTGGGAATCGAGGTGGGAGGAAAAAAATTAATTAGGGTTCAGAGTGCAGTAATACACAGTGCTGAGAGAGGGCATTCATAGCAGGCAAGAGGTTAAATGAGAGAGAAGGGATGACACTTTAGCCAAATTCTGCTGTCTTTGAAGTAGCTCTGCTGAAGTGAGTGAATTTACCCCATATTTATATTAGTGTAACTGAGTGCAGAATTTGACCTAAATTCTATAAGGAAAATTTAAATGGCAAAATATTACTAATCATTTGTACTTCTTGTTTGTTGTTTATTCTTCTCCACTCAAGAGTAGAAGAGCAATTTCATTGTTAATTATTGTTAACATGTAACTTTTCCCTCCACTTTCCACACAGATAACTGCAAGTTTTCCAATGTGTTCTGTGAAAATTCTCAGAAGCTGGTCAACGTGCAGTTCTTTGCTCTTGCTGCTAAACACCATTCCTTGCCAAGCCTTGAAGTGTGTACCCCATTAGAACAGATGCTTGGAGCATTGAGTGGAAAGCAACACGAGAGATGTGGTATATTGGAATTTATTTTATCTTACAAAAATTCTCAGCAGGCACTGTGGTGGCTAAGGTTAGATGAGTCTCTCGCTTTACTGCTCAATTTACTTTTATTATTAGCTATTTACTCCAGTGCACAGATTTATATGATTTTTCCCCCCTGAAATGTGAATAAAAGGCATCACTGCATTCCCATGCCTGTAGATATTTCTAAGCCCTGGTCTACACTGGGGGGGTCGACCTAAGATACGCAACTTCAGCTACGAAAATAGCGTAGCTGAAGTCGACATATTTAGATCGACTTACCGCGGCGTCTTCACAGCGGTGAGTTGACTGCTGCCGCTCCCCCGTCGACTCCGCCTGCGCTTCTCGCGGCGGTGGAGTACTGGAGTCGACGGGAGAGTGCTCGGGGATCGATGTATTGCGTCTAGGCTGGACATACCCTAGTCGTGTAGACATACCCTA
Organism: Chelydra serpentina; assembly: GCA_037349315.1. NCBI lineage: Eukaryota > Metazoa > Chordata > Testudines > Chelydridae > Chelydra > Chelydra serpentina. The sequence continues at coordinate 70,400,577 of JBAIAC010000008.1, forward strand.
AGACTCAGCCTTAGAAGGGGCTAGCTAGGAAGGCAGATAGAAGAGAATTAGACATGGCTCAATACTTAGGCAAACATCTAGTTCTATTCCCTTATTGTTTCTCCCTGAGGGAGAATAAGTTTTGATTGGTATTTTTGATCTTGTTAAAGACTTCACTAGGATCGCTTTCAGCTATATCACCTCAAGCTGTTATCTCGTCTCTTTTCTGAAGCATCAGACAAGGGCCTTGAATTTTCATCAAATCGATGGGATTCCGCATGGTTACAGATACTGATGGGTCTAGGTCTGTATTCAGATAAGAGACCTCTACCGAAAACGCAGAAGGTGCAGACAAGGATGCGCATGAATTGTTTTTTTGGGGACTGGAACTGTTTTCTTATGTGTTTGTAAAGCCCCTACTGTAGTAGGGCCATTTGGGAATAAAAACAAAAAAATTAAGTGATTTAAGATCCCTTTACAGCATGCCCAGTATGCATCTACTAAGACTTTTTAGCACTCCTTAATATAGTCTTGCTCATTTTGGAACTTCATATATGGTGTGGGGAAATTTCACATTCTCCTTGCCTTCCCTGACAAACCTGGCGCCACTATGACAATTTACATGAGACAGAATGTAAACGCCTGTTGGACTGTATGCCTTGATTAACTGAGCTGAACACTCAACTACATATTCCTGTGGCAAAGAAGGTTTTACTTTAACATTTCATTTGAGCATATATGTTCTGAGACATTCTGTTCAACTACTTTGTGATGGCCCAGGAACATCAGACATATAGGAACAGTCTATATCTACAAACAAAATATGTGCTTAATGTTAAGAGTGTGAGTAGTCAGATTAGTTTTTATGTGACTACTACTGCACCTTTAAAGTTAGGCACATGCTTAAGTGTATCAGGGTTTAACGTAACTTGAAAACATGGTACTTACTCTTGTGCTCAAAGTTAAATACATGGTTAAGTGCGTTGCTGGATTGAAGCCTTAAAGACTGGATTCACACCACAAAAGGAACCGATCTTCCTTATTCCCCATCTCTTTACTTGGGCTGGAATCTGATCTCAAGTGATCTCTTTAAGTCTAGAGTCTGTCCATTAACTGCAGTTATTTATATTGAATTAAAGCGGTGTGAAAGGTAACTGCTTTGCACTGGAGTTACTCCAGCTTATCTTGTTTTAACAGATCATAAATTGTCCTCTCTTCTTTACTTGTCTTTCACTGCAATCATTTTCAAGTGCACTATCCATTCCCTCCCTAAGGCTTGCAGTCTTGGCATTGTCTTTGACACTTCTCATTAACTGCTCACATCCAGTCTCTCAGTGCTTTCCTGCCTTTGTTTTCTAATCTGCTTCACTCTGTACATTGTATTTAAACTCTAAAGTTCCTTCTTCTTCACCATCCTAATAATGGGGGTTGGCCATTTATTCCATTTGCTGCTGTGATTTTTTTTTTCTGTCCGACTTTCCCTGTCTTTCATCTCTCCAGACTATCCAAAACGTTACAGCTAAAATCATCTTCCTCTTCTGGTGCTATGAACATTTCAGTCCTCTCCCTGAGTACCTTCACTGGCTTCTCTTCCTTCTTGTCCTTGTCTTTATGGTTGTATACATACCGCTCTTTTTTTACTTGCATCTTGGCTCTTTTTTCCTTTTCCATGCTCTTTCAGGCCCTGCACTAAGCTTAATTTTCTCTAATTAATGTTTTTTTCCCTGCTTATGCCACTCTTGACTTTGTACCTTTTTTGCTGTTGTCCCCAGCATGTGGACCAGCTTTCCCCTCCTCCCCCCCCCCCACCCCGTATATTAAGCGTCTTTCTTCCTTATGTCTGTACAGAGCTAAACATCTATCTTAAAGGATAGAGATCAAATACTTGTTTTCTATACACTGTAAATGAGCTCTGTGATTGTAATATAGTAATTGTAATCCTGTGCTTTATTGCACTATAGGAAATATTACAGATATTTCATGTATTTAACTGTTTTACTATAATTGGAATCCTTTGTATAGAGTTGCCAACAAGTCAGTGAAGACTGCTTAATCTAAATGAATTGCCTGGCAGTCATCTGGTTGAGGCAAAGTACCAAGCTACAGATTTGTAATATGGGACTTTTCGTGTGAAAACTGGGATCTTTAATCTTCTTTTAAACTTTCCTGGACTCATTCCTGAATTGCAGAAAAGATGCACATTTGCTATCCTACGTGAAATGTTCAGAAACAAATTAAAATCTTTAAAGAGGGCCTTACATAAAAAGGAAAAATGTCAATTATATTATGCAAAATTATTCTTCAGCGTAATTCCATTTACTGTTCCAATGTTTTTGTAATGTTCCTTTTCATAAGAAAAACATGTTTGAGAGACACAAACACCTCCAGAGTACTCTAACCTGTGAAATAATTTTAAAACCTTGTAATATGGATGCACATAATAGTAACAGCTTTTAGGGTGGGTTGTTTGAAAAGGAGCACACCAGGTCATTAAAGTGCTTTTGAAAAGCCAATCCTTAAATCTTTAATAGGGCTTAAAAGTTATAGTGTGGACAGGGCCATTTGGAGTGCAATTCTGAATCCAAGTCTTAGCATGGTTCTCTGTTGCTTCCTGGCATAGCTTATTGTGGGCCATATCAAATCTCCAGCTTCCCTGACTTACGGGTCTGGAATGTAAAAGGTCCTAGTCCAGAGGAGGGGATTTGGAACAGGGGAATTCCTCTTGGTAGGAGATTAGGATCTGAATGTAGGAAGGGAGACATGCTGGAGAAATGGACCCAAAGGCGTCATTATACCCTCCACAAATTAATGCTGCCCTAGTCAATATAAATTTGCCCACTTTCCGCTCAATGCTTTGATCTCCTCAAAACCCTTCTTTAGCAGAGGTTCTGGTTCATCAACCAGCACAGCAAGGAATTCGCCCATCAACCTGACTCCTGCAGAAGCTGTGCTGACCAAGAGGAGAAGCTGGTATACAGGCACATGGCCTCTGTGTAGATGGACCTAGCCTCTGTGGATCCTGAAGTTCCTTGAGGAACATAGACATCTGCTGGTTTCAAGGGTCAAACCCTCAGCATTTTCCAAAGGAGGTGAGGGTGTACAAATCCTGCTCCCTATCAGAACAGTGCCTAGGAAACTCTTCAAGGAGAACTTCACAAAATGTCCTGTCCTCAACATGCAATTCAGTTGACCTATATGAGGGATAATATATGTCTGTTAATTACTGAGGTAGGAGTTGTAGATGTATATTGAATTGTACGATTAGTGCCGTTTTCCAAACATATAACAGCTCCTTATACCCAAAATGCTTAGTCTAGAGGCACAGCAGATACATTTCAGTACAAAATAAGACAAATCACACTTAGCCTCTTGTTAGCATGTTATAGGATGAATGTTTCAGAGAATAAATTAGTCTGAGCTTTTTCAGGAAGGGGGTTCTTTGTTTCTAAAATTACTAATCTTTGCTTCAGTCAGCTATTATTCACATTTTAAAGAGAGACTAAAAGCATAACAAATTAGGTGAGTAATTATGAGCAAGATCTTGAGGGAATAGCACAGTACATTGCAAAAGTGTTTTAAAGAGAGATTTTTATTTTTTAAACTGGAAAATTCTCTGCAGATTTCCTCAAACTTTGCAGTTTTCCCCTGCAGTATTCCACCGACTCTAGCTGTAAGCTTTTTCATTAGACTGCAGTATATCAGTTATTATCACAGCATGTTTGAAAAGTGGAAAAAGTCCTTCAGTCACTAAAAATCCTTACAAAAACCAATAATATTTAAACTAATAATTTTACATTCCCCCCCCCCCCACCCCTTTCCCCCTGTTTTGGGTCATATGTAAGCACAGTAAGCACAGTGTCCAGACTGGAAAAAGTGGGAAGAATGAACATAAAGACATTTATAGACCAGTAGTAACTATGGTGATAAGCACTTTTTATATGCAGGTAAATGTGTAGGTAGAAAGATACACTAATTTTGAGTCGGAACCTCAGCTGGTATAAATCAGCCTACCTATAGGATTTGTCTCTTTGATTTCGAAAGTGCTTCTATTCAGTTTAAGCATTGGGGTCTCGGACTTTGCTCACTTAATATTTTAAACACCCCCATCTGGCTTTGACATTTACGCTGAAGTGCATGGGATAGTATATGGTGTCTATTTCATAACAATATTGCTGTTTTTGAACCAAGATTTGCCCAATATTTCCCTTATTCGGGCAAAACTTACATTTTTGTCAACAAAAGGTTTTATCTAAACAGGGAAATAGAATATATATTATTTTGGGAAAGTTGTCTTTGAAATGGAAAAAAAGTTATAAAAGTCACAGAAATGACGATCCTAATATTTTGGTATCTGTGATCCTCTGCCCCCCCCCCCTCCTTTCAGATCGTAACCTGTCTGAAGATACAGAAAAGTTGCGAAATCTCATCTCTCAGCATAAGATTGCATCAGCCCCATGCTCATATGGGGGAAGATCTGTGATCCTCTGCCCCCTCCCCCCTCTGTTCAGACTGTAACCTGTCTGAAGATACAGAAAAGCTGTGAGATCTCATCTCTCAGCTTAAGATTGTATCAGCCCCATGCTCATGCGGGGGAAGAACCCTAAACTTCTCAATTGGAATGGTTATCATTTTGGTTTTTTAGGAGAATCTGGGCCTTAAGTGTTTTTACATTTAATGAGAACCTTCAGAAGTCCTCGATAAAACAGTAAAAATGAAATGACAAACATTGGTTTCTCCCATGTGCTTTTGTTTGTTAATTTTAAAGTTTCTGATTTTCTTTTGTTTGTTCATATATTCTATATTAGATTCAAAGTATTGTCATAATAGTTTGTTATACAGAACCAGATGTTTAAAAAGTGCAGAGATCCTATAGATCTTGAAGAGAAGTGGGGAAAACTCTAGGATTCTCATGAACTCATTTCAACCTTCTATAAATAAGTAATGCATTCGGCATTGTTCCCAGCATGGTCTGATTAAGGAATGAATGTAGTTATTGTCTGATGATCAATTTTTGGACAAATTAAGACAGTAATACAGGAAATGCAGGAAAGAGAAAGATGTATTAATCTGACTAGTTATGCAGAAAAGTGTGTTTAACTGTTCTGTTTTCTGTTCTGTAAGTGTGCTCTCAGGGTTCAGTTCTGCATATCTTACTTCACAAGTATTTTATGTCTCTGTCTGTGTGACTCCACGCAGATAAGTATCCAGGCCCGCCAACAGAAATTCCGGGCCCCAGGGCCAAGGCCGTCCCTAGGGGACCCGGGGCGGTAGTGACAAATCTGTCACTTCCAGGACCACCCACGCCAGCCCGCGGGGCCCCCAAAAGCGCGGGGGCTGGAGCGATCTCGCATGCCTAGGCGCCCTGAGGCCCACCCAGGCCCCTGGGCAATTGCTCCCTTCTCCCACCCTGTCGGTGGGCCTGCAAGTATCATTTCTTCCCCTCTATACACACAGCTATCTCCTGCAAAGTCTCTTAGTCCTTGGTCTGGGCAAGCAGGGATAAGCTAGTGATATGTGCTGCTATTTATCCCATCCCCCAAGCAAATAGTCAGGGAGTGGGCCTTGGCTCTGTCCCCTCAGGACAGCTGAGCCAGTGTGAGGGTAGTACTCTGTTGGTAAGGATCAGTAGTGGATTACTACCCCTTGCAACAAATGGGGAGCAGGTAAAGAATTGTGCTTTTCTTGCCTCCAGTTTCTCTATATAATTGATGATGGCTTGAAGTGTGTCTATTGTGAGATGATCAGCAAACATGCAGAATTAATTGAGTGATCATCATTTTAAAGTGCCAGAATCAGCAAACTGTGCTGTGAAAATGTTTCCCAACACTGCCTTTATGTTTCCTCTGAGTATAGGTAAATGTAGTCGTAGTAAAGTACATGAAAAAGAGCTAAACTAAATTCCGGTGTGGAGGAGGGAATAAGATCACATTTTGTATTAGCAATTTTTTGTCATACTAGATATTTTATTCTGTGTTTTGTTAGTATTGCTTACAATATTACTGGTATTGCACTTATGTTATTCAGTTTCCCTAATTCATCTTTGATTCAGAAGTATAATCATAAGAGCATTCTTGCAACTTCTTAGTGAAAACAAAATTGCTGCAGTCCAAAACCACCGATAGATTCAGATGTAAACTTTAAAAATACATATAATTATGGATAGATGTTGATTTCATTTGAGGACTATGAAGGCCAGACAGTCTGAATTATATTAATATTTCTGTTTTTCTGATCTCTCAGAAATCAAAACAGATGAGTTTATGAATTATAAGAAATCTCATGAAGTGCAGATGATGTCAGAATTGATAGACAGCATTGCAAATTTTTGTGGCGTAAAGCAGGTAAGAATATACTTATTTCAGTGTGTATTACCATATAATTTACAAATACATGGCTCATCTTTTCTATCTTGTTCAAATCCTAGATTTTGATATATCCTTAATGTGGATTTTATTTTTCATTTTAGTAATAGTGACTGAAGGGGAAGCCTTAGAGCAAAGCTGGGGGGCTCTTTACCCACCCCGTTGTTAGCTTCAGGTAAATAACCTCTCCAGCCATTATTACAATTATGAATCATGAAAAATAGTCATGATTTTATATGCTGAGCAGTTAAAAGCTGCACTACATGTTGCCGGGCATTTTGTGTTCCTTGTACGATAGGAACAGTAACTAATAGGGAAGCAGAACTTCATTCTCTACATTCCACTAGGCTCATAAAAATAGCAAATAAAACAGAATACAGTATCTGACAAGTTTTAAATGTAAATTTTTCTATTTTTGCACTAAAGAATTGAAATTTCCCCCCTCTTTAGTGCCATCCACCATGATACAAAACACTCATTTGGTGAGTGAGCCTTGTTGGTCCAACTGTTCCTGGCCCCAGACTCATAAGCAGCAGGTCAAAGTGACTTCAGCCACTCCTCTACTCCCTGGTAGCAGTCTGGTCGTGGATACGATGGACACTCAGCAATTTCATATAGATGTTAAATAGTATGCAGCATATGTGCTTGTGGGATTCAATAGGTGAGGCAAAGGAGAAGTTGCCCGCCACAGCTTTCTGGATGCATTCTATGGATATGTTTACACTTTGAGCTAGAGGTATAAATTCCAGCTTGAAGATACATACCCGTGCTCCCTTGATGAGAGCTAGCATGCTAAAAATAAAGCTGTGGTGGGAGGGTTAGCCGCCCCAAGTAAATACCCGTGTGAGATGCTAGGAACGTATTTGGGCAGCTAAACGTTACCATTGCTTGCATTACCATTTACTGCATTCTATTTTTAAGTGTGCTGTCTCGACCAGCGCTAGCGCGGGTATGTCTCATCCAGCTTGACATATAGACATATCCTGAGAGAAAAGATTGGAACCACCTCAATGTGCTAACTCTGATTCCTGGTGCAATTGGTGCAATCATCTCTTTATTTGATTGACAATTGACAATAAAAGATGCGTATTTTTAACCAGTGAGAATGTACATTTGTTGGTTTCAAGCATCTTTGGTCAAATAATTGGTTCTTTTGGTTGTTGTTTTGAAAAAAAAACTTATGACTATTGATTTTAATGAAAAACACTGCTATACAGTATGTCACTAAATATGAAATACAGCTGGCTTTATGTTAACTTTTATTCCATCATTCAGTCATATACTGTAACAATTTATTTGATCAGTTACAAATCCCTAATATATGAAAAGAGCTTTCCAGTTACATTTTTTTTTAAATTATTCTTTTTAGTTATTAAAAAGCAACCTCTTTTGTTTTAGTTACCTTTAAACTTTAAAAAATAATATGAATTGTAAAGTTTTAGAAGTTTTTTCCTTATTGATTTCTTTCAATCCTGCTGACAGAACAAAATATATATAACATTTAATTAAAAAAATACAGAGCAATGAAAACACAACACATGTTTTACAACAGCACAGCTGTCCTCAGGGTGTTTCTTTCAGAAATTACAGATCACTGAAGAATTGAAAAGTGCCCTTAGCTTCACCTCCGTACCTATGATGTATAATGGGAGGTAGAGGATATTGTTCTCTTGTGGTGCTTTATTATGTATTATAACAAATAGTAAAATGGGTATGAAGGCAGAAATGTTATTCTTATTGTAATCACTTTAAAGTTAACTGTTTGAGTTAAATCATTTTAAAAAAAACTTTAAAGTTTTGTTACTTTAAAAAAATAAGTTTTCTACCCCATTTTAGTATTGTTCCTGATACACACTGTTACTGAAACATCATGCAAATGAAACTTTATATAAAACGTCTTTGCTTCATTCTGAAAATAAGCTAGTGTACTTCTGGTTTTCTTTTACACATATTTGTTAAATTTTCTTTGGAAGGTGCAGTATGCACAACAAATTCATTCAGTGTATGAAACAAATAAAATTTAATTCTGCATTCATTACGTATTTAATTCCTGGCTTGATGCTGGGAAATGCTCACAGTCTTCTGGAAAATTATGTCCATGCCTGTATTGGGCCAGGAACTATGTTTAAACATAGTACCCAGCCCAATATGAACAGAGCTTTTGTAGTTTATTATGTCATGGAAATTTCATTATAAAAGTTCATGCTTGGCATGTATATCATAGTATGTTGAGTATCTTTCCTTATATGGAATTACAGCAGGGATTAATTTAGTCCAGTATGTTTATTTCAGCATATAATCACTGCCTATTTTTAAACCTGTATTTTCTTTTCACTGTACAAAGACCACAAATGTTAAAAGTGTATGGTGGTTATCTGTATGGTTTTTTTCACTAGATAATAGTTGAAAATATCTTGCCAAAACAGTTGTACATCTTTGCAACCACTAGAGGTCATGATAATAGGTTTCTGAACAATTCACAATCTGAATGTATGTCCATTTAGTCCCTTTCATAGGAATAGTAATCCAAATGCTATGTGAAGTTTGGGGTGTGGGCAGAATCATGACACATTCTACATTACAATATCTATCTATCTTCAAATTCCATCCTGTCATTATTTCTTAACTAACTGGCAAAAACATACCACACGTTCCTTTCTTGTGTTTCTTTTAGATCTTTGTGGGAGGCATCTGGTGTGATGGTGGAGAGGGTGGCAAGTTACAGCCAAAGTCTAGCGCATCCCTCTTCCACCAAAAGATATACACATGTCACCCAAAGAATTTAAGGATTAAGTTGGAAAACATAGAGAAAACTGACAGAAAGAAAGCAACAGGGGGAAAAAAACCCATACTCTTAATCCTTGCATAATATCTCTGAGTCATAAATTCAGTCCATAATTAGTTTTTACCCCAATCATAAATACTCTCTCCTCTGTGTAGTCCCTTTCTTGACTTTTATCCAAAAATTCCTTGGTTACTAATTCTCTCGGATTTCTTGGCTTGAATAGAAATTATAGCATCCTCAGGAGTTCAAAAAATAAAACTGTCCTTTTCATTCCAGCCTTGCTGAATTCAAAGGTACTGCCTGGTAACTAAGTATGTGCAGTTCATCTTAAGCCTGGGTCAAACCTTTTATGCCTGTTCACATGGTTTGGCATAAAATCAGAGCAGATGTTCAAATGAGACATGTTAGAGTCCAAAAATCCTTGGATCAAGCTATTCAGGAGCATATATACCCAACACACAAAGTTTTATATATGGTCCATATAATTCTTAGCAGAGACTGGATCAGAGGAAATTTTTGTGACAGTCTACATTCTGTTGAGAATTGGCGCTCTGTGACCTACTCCGAAATCTTACCAGGCATTGGGCTGGGGCCTCATGTACAATCAAAATTCACATAGTACAAGACACGGGATTGTGCAAAGTTGGTGTAAAGTTCTTACTTTCTGTCCTGTTCGTGCTGCTATTATGTGCACTGCTTCACTGCATTATGTTAGATCAGCCATGGGTTGGAACTATCTTACAGTCACAAGAAGCTGAAAACCTAGGCGTTCCAACCATGCACTCTCTTCTCATCAACGGAGATCAGGAAAGGCGTATGGCATGTGATCTCCTACCTAAGGCATCTGCAATATGTCAATGCAAGATCACCCTTACCTTGGAGTGATCTTCCTTGGGTTGGTTACACAGATTTGGCTTCCCGGGTCTGCCAGCAGTGGCTCATTAATTTTTTATTTTACATTTTTTTAAACAAAATGAAATTATGCACAAAGTACGTTAAAAGACTTAGAAAAGTCAGGAGGCTGAAAGTCATGATTATTTCATTGACTGTGTTTTTGTGGTAGAACTAAACCAGTTTTAACATATTTGTATTTTAAAACCAGAAGCTGAGCAGAATAAGAGTTAAGTAAATTATGGAACCTATACTTCTTTTTCTTAGGGAAATGTTTTTTATTAGCATGTGTTTGAAACATGTCTTATTTGTTGTTCATTAATATCGTACATGCTATTTTTAATTCATTCTGTTATCTTTACTCTAGGTGATTGACCTGGGCTCTGGAAAAGGCTACCTAAGCTCCTTTTTATCCATGCAATATAATCTAAAGGTTTATGGAATTGATTCCTCAAACACCAACACTTATGGAGCTAATGAAAGGAACAGGAAATTGAAGAAACATTGGAGAGCTTATCAAAGTCGGGCAAGAGCAAATGTCAGAGGCCAAGTGTTGGAAGAGCCAAAGGATAGGGCAGTGCAAGATGAAATGAAATGTAGTGCAAATATCAGTGAAAAGCTTTTAAGTACTAAAAACAGTCTTTTAAGTCAGGACCAGATGGCTAGCTCAGATTCAGTTCCTTTGGAAATTACTGGCGCTCTCACAGACTCTGCTATGTTGAAAACCAGAGAACAAACTGAAACTCATTTGGTGGCTCAGACACAGTCTGACGGGAACAAAATTTCTGAAAATGCTTTTTCTCTTCTAAACATTCTACCTGCTGATGCTGTAGAAGCTGTTTCTTCATCTAAATATAACGTGGAGCTCTGTGAAGAGGAAAAAGAGCAAAGAAAAATGGCTTCTATCAAGGCCAAAGCAAACAAGTCAAATGACTCAAACATTTATTTGCCATTGACCTCATACATCACTGCAGAAACAGAACTCCGTGATATCATTACAGATCTGGAGGTTATTTCACTTATTAGATTTGTTATTTTTGATGTACCAGTGTCTGATTCTCCATTGCTTTTGCACTTTTTGCACACATTTTCATCTGTGCAAAGTGATTGCCAAGTGGGTGTAGAATGCTATCAGCAGTGTGACTGGAGAATAGTGTCTCGGTAACACTTCACACTCACTTTGCATAACTATTTCTTACTGATGCATTTTTTTTTCTTATTTCAGAAGATGTGCTGGACTGCTTTTGGCTAGGTGAATTAAGCACTACTTAGAGTTTATGAAGTGGCTAAAATTACCTCTTAAAACAAAGTTAACAGCGACTGTGCAATGATATTCATCAACTATCCTGTAACTTTACTATTCTAGTTACATATAACACATGAAATTACAAGGAGAGTAATTTATATTTAGGAGACTATATTTTGCATTAAAAACAACTTTTGTGAAATTATTGTTATGTGGTAATTAAAATGTACGTAACCTGAAATTGAAATTTAGATATGAAATAATTTATATGGTACAATATAATAACCCCTTTTATGGAATTGCCAAGTAATTTTATTTATAAGCATCATTTTTTACGGTTTGGATTTTCAGACTTAAAGATAATGACAGTTTAATAATCGACTAAACAACTAAGGGCTGATCTCAGTTTCCCTGTAACTTATGAAATAATGTACACTGGTACAAAGTGAGCACAAAGAAAATGCTATCAAGTAAGAATGATTGTGTTTTACATCTGCTAGGTGCTCTCTTTGCACTTATGCAAATGAATGCAAAAGATGGAGGTGCACAGAGATCAGCCCCCCTACTTTCGTTTTTACAAGCAAAGTTACACTATGGTTGCTACAAATAGTAAACAGTACTGCCTGGCAGGAGTTGTGATAAATTGAACCATTAAAAGGCTTTTAAAAACTTCATTACAAGTGGTTAACACTTTGTTTTAAAGCAATCAACTGATTTTTCAGTACACGCAGTCCTCGACTTTAAGACGTTTGAGTTATCACGAACGGCACTTACGATGTTTATAAATTGTCATCGTGTTTCGACTTTGCAATGTCAGTTTCGACTTTATGATGCTTGATCCGACATTGTTCCTATGGGAAATTTGAGTTATGACATTTTCGACTTCAGACACATTTTCAGGAACCAATTGTGTCATAAGTCCAAGGGCTGCCTATATTCCTAAACACTGAGAATGTTTGGAGAAAAACTGCAATGTTGATTGATTTATTTGACAAAACTTTAAAATTAATTTGAATCGCTGAAACAGTATCAGGGTTTGAATATATGTTTGTGTGTAGCCCAGAGCTAATGCTGAATTAATGAATTCCGTTGGATAGATCCACTGTATAAGTCAAGGGATCGGAATCTGCTCTCAGTTACACCAATAATGGGGTTTATAAAAGTGGAAGTAGGTAGATCACAACAGTATAGCTTAGAACAAAATTTGGCTTTTGCACTGTTTTAACAGAATTAACGTCGTTACTGTCAAAAATATTTAATATGCTTTTTAGGTCTCTTGCATCTGGTGGCCATCTTCCACCACCTTTCCTTTGGGAGAATTTGTTCAACTTTTCCAGCCTGTAGGTTTAATGCTGTTCTTGCAGGAGTATGAATTTCCATCCCTTACTAGGCCCCATAGCCCTTCTAAGGCTCTTTCACATTACCATTAAGGAAGGAAGTACTGCAGAGTGCTGACCTCACTATAGGGTCAGCTAAGGGAAAAGGATTGTACAGATGGTACTTAATTCTTACAGGCTGAAAATTCCAGAGAGAATTGGAATGGAGCAGAAGGATAGCAGGGAGAGAAGTGAGGGTGAAAGAGAGGAGAAAAGGGATGATGGACAGTATAGTGGAGGAAGGAGAGAAGTATCATGGTGGGAAGTGAGACAAAGGATAACTGGGATGGAGAAATAAAAGGGACAAAAGGAGAAAGAGTGAGGAAAAAGAATACAGGAAATGGAGAGCGAAAAGAAGAGTATGCTATTCATAACTAAGGTTCTGATCGTGCTTCCATTGAAGTCATTGACAAATCTCCTCTTAACTTCAGAGACTCTAGGTTGGGCTCTCTAGAGAGGAGAGATACTGTAGAGACAGAGCAAACAAAAGAGATGCAGAAACAGCAGTCACAAGCAGCACTTATTTTCAGTCACAGGTGGAAAGTCCTGCCAATGTCTGTTGAGAAGTAGTAGCAGTGTCGTGGGTACATTCAGTCATGCAAGTTAAGGTAGAAAATTTTGAAGTAAAAAATAATAATGAAGAAGAAAGAAAAAGGTGGTAGGTCTCTGCACTGCCATGCAAGTGGCTCAAGTTCAGTTAATGGTCCTGGGCTTCTGCTTTCTCCTTGCCAACAAAAGGAATGGATAATAAGGAAAAATTAGAGTAGCCTCACAGTTCCAACAAAGATACAGCGAACACTTCCACCCCCTCCCATTTGATTATAGGAAAGGTTCTCACACTTTGTTGGCACTGAAATGCTTTTGGTGTTCTTCAGTAAATTTCTGGAACAGGACACCAGGAGTCTCCATGAGCTTGTATATTTAAATCTCACAGTAAGTTAACCATTTATAGCTTGTCTGTTTTTACTGTTCTTGTCTTTCCATTAGCTGAAAAGAAATGTTTGTTGCTGTTTATTTTTAGGACTGTATAATGGTGGGACTACATACATGTGGGGATCTTGCTCCGAATACACTGCGAATCTTTACTGCTAAGCCTGAAATCAAGGCAGTTTGCAGTGTGGGCTGCTGCTACCATCTGTTGACAGAAGAGTTTGAAAATCAAAAAGGTACAGGAATTCTGCTGAACTCAAGTTGCCAGTCTGCAAGATGAGAATATAATTGCCTTTTAACTAATAGCTACCTTGTGTCCAGTGGTGCAAGTAGAATTAATTTATTTCTGGTACATTGCACCAGCTAAAGGGAGGGGAAGGGGCACGTGACCTCCCCAAGAGACCCCTCACGTGACCCAGCCCGGGGCCCCACGCTCTCTCCCTCCCCTCTCCATGATCCATCCCACATTACACATTACCTGGGAGGGGAGTGCTCCCAGTGGGTGAACACTGCACAGCTGCTGTGTGGGCTGCTGAGCAGGGCTTGCTCCTGGAACAATAGCCAGTTCACAGTCACACCTGCTTTGGGAATTGCCAGCAGAAGAGTTTCAAACCAGCTCCCTCTGACAACAGAGAATATTTTTTTCCAGACACGCTGGCAACCGAGCCCCACACCGGCAGCTCCTTTGGCACGGCTGTACTGCCTCCAGCCCCGCCCCCAGCCCTTCTATGTAGCTATGTCTCCTGACTCCTGTCCCGGGTCTGTACAGCAGCCCCGCCAGAGGACCGGGCTGGGAGGGCAAGGCTGGGCCCTGGGGCGGTACAGCCACGTCAGAGGAGCTGCTGGCATGGGGTTCTGCTCCTTTCACCATTGCGGTTCAGGGCTCTCCTGGGAACTGCAGTGGCGAAAGGCAGAACATGGGACCACTGGGTGGTCCCACGCTGGCAGTTCCTCCGGTGCGGCTGTACTGCCCCAGCCCTGTCCTCCGGCAGGGCTGCTGTACAGACCCCAGACAGGAGATGCAGGTATGCAGCTGTGTGGAAAGGCTGGTGGTGGTAGGCCCCGCGTTCTGCTGCTCCTGTGTCTTCAGTACGCCATACTGGCTATAAATATCTTACTGGTACAGCATACTGGACCATACCACCCTACTTGCACCACTGCTTGTGTCTATTCTTTTTCAGTGGTTTATTTAGAACTGTTTTAAATTACATTTTGTGAGAAATTCACTCCTGGATGCCTTGTAGCTTTCCTGTTATGCCAGCATTTCCAATATTCTTCCTGAAATTAGGCACATTAATGCAGAAGGTTTTTATGTGGTTAAAAATACAGCTGTTTTTATTCCATTACTTCACTCATAAAATGTGGATTCTTTTGGTCAATATGTTTTTATCCTTTTAAAATATTTTATGCCAGATTTTGCCTTGGGCTATGTGCACACAACTTCCATTTACTTTGGGTTGTGCATGCATAACTAAGAGTAGAATTTGGCCCTCTGAGTTTAAGTAATTGCTTTAAAAAGTGCCCATCAGAGTGTAACACTCTGGGCCATTGCCAGGATAGTTTGTAAAACAGTACATGTATAACAGATTTTCCTGAAGTACAAAGCTGAAAGTTGTCTGAGGATATCTTCACACTAAATTAAAAGCTTTCCTTCAAGCGTTAGTTTGTTCATTTCTGGGAAAAGGTTGATATCTTTAGTTGTAAAGTATAGCCTTCAAAGAAGAAAAAGCTGAGGATTGTAATTGCACAAGTTTTAGCAGTGTGTACGGTAGTAGTGTACTTTAGCAGTGAAACTGATGGACTGTTGTGTTATCACAAAAAAATCTGGTTATTTTTAATGTCTGCCATTCAACTCTTGCAGTGGTATAATCATTGTTACTGTCAAAAATACAATGGTGAATTACAAACTGAAGTGAATTTAAAAATTCAACCAAGCACAGCAAATAACTTGGTGCTGGATAATATTAACAAATAATATGCAGGCCTCTAAAACTGATATTGGTAACAATTTAACCAAGGTGTTAGATTAATGTATGTGAGAATTTTTGTGACGAATGAAAATGGGTATTTGCCTCAGTAAGCAAATAATAGTTGGATTTTGCATTTAAATGAGGCAGCTGGAAAGCTTTGGAGTGCGGCTTTGTTATATAACATACATTCTTTCTGTGAAAGTGAGAAAGGAGATGAATTCCTCTTTTCCCAGTCCAATAATCTGTGACAAGAACTACAGTAGCTGCCCTGCTGTACTTCACCCTAGGGTCTTCTACTACATCTAAAAATAATAAATGCTAACTGGATCAGCAGTGAAGTAGTTAATGCTAACACTTAAATTTTCATCAAGCTTGAATTAACACCATGTTAAAATAAGATGAATGGGGTAGTTTTCATCTCTCTCGGATATTGTTTCAGGTTCTCTGCAGACTCAGGCATACATCAGTTCCTCCATTTATAACCACAGGGGCTAGAGTTACTTTTGTAATTAAAGCTTAGATTCCTGAGTATGATTACGCAGCAATTTAAAAAGAATCTGTGATGCATCAGTGTAAGTTCCTTCATAATCTTATTCTACATGAGGTCCTGCTTACAGGAAATAAAAGAACAAAAAGGGGAAGTGAAACCAGGAAGGGAAAGAAAATATTACAAAATCTAATAAACGATGCACAACATTTTTTATTCTAGTAATTAGGCTTGGCCCTCAGTCTAGTAGACATCAGGTGAATTTTACAAGCCCTGATATCAAGTTTTTCTTCCCCAAATGTTAATTACCTATTGCAAAGAGGACAAAACGTCCTGACCTTTCTGTAGGTGTACTACTTTTTCCAGAGCAGCCCTTAAAGCCTTAAGAAACTAATACTACACCACCATCACTGCCACCAAAACAAGTGTGATATTTATTGCAAGTTGAAACATAAAGTTATGCAGGTGCACAGTGATAGGAGATGTTTGCTCTTTTTTTTTTAGTTGTAGAAATGAAGCCAGATTGTATATTAGAATTTCTAGTTTAATTTTTTGAAGCTTGAAGGATGTAAGTTACTCTAATGAAGAGCTCCTTATGGGAGAAAAAAGAAAAGGAAAACGCTATTTTTCTTTTCCTAGGAGACCACACTAAAGCTATTCTAGGCTTGCTCAGGAAATTAGCAAATTCAAAATTTTACTGCAGAAATATTTATTACAGCATCTAAAACTATGGTTTTCACAAAAAAGCAAGGTTGTCACTTTCTCTTGCATAGTGGAGGGGCTACGGCCAGTTGCAGTCCTTGCTCTCAGAGGAATGCAGGGACTCCCCGAGGGCTCATGCACTCTCAGGAAAACAAATTGTCTCAAAGGGAGTGGGGAGGAAATGGGACCATAAGTCTTCCCTAAACCCTGCTATGGACTGGCCTCTGGAACTGGCCAGGTATGCCAGGGCGATGTAGACTGCACCTTCAAGAGGCCTTTACCCTTCTGCACCGCTCCTAAAGCATAATCCCTGCCACAGCTCTCCCTGCCCCAATGCAGTTTGGCACTGCTTCTCAAGCAGGCCAAATTATAATTTAAATAATTTGTCCAAAAGCCTTTTTCTACAGGGGAATGACTGTCCATTAATAAGATTAAAAAAAGAAAAATTAAATCCAGGGTAGATAAGACCTAGGGGTATGCCACATTGCCTCAGTGGGTCACAGCTGAGAATACCAGATTCCGGACAAACTGCTGAGAAATAGGGCAGCCTCACCACAAACTGGTGATTATTGTTTCATTAGATGTACCAACCGAGTAACAAAAGTAAACTTTTGTCTCACCATATTGGTTAAGAAGTCAAAAATTCAGTCTTCTTAGGTATTCCAACCCTTTTTTCACCACCTAGGCACTAGACTTTATGATGAGTGGTTATTGAAATCTAGGGCTGTCAAGCAATTAAAAAAATTAATTGCGATAGAATACCATGTAAATATTTTCTACATTTTCAAATGTATTCATTTAATTACAACACAGAATACAAAGTGTACAGCGCTCACTTTATTTTTTTTATTACAAATATTTGCATTGTAAAAAACAAAAGAAATAGTATATTTCAATTCACCTAATACAAGTACTGTAGTGCAATCTCTTTTTCATGGAAATTGGACTTACAAATGTAGAATTATGTACAAAAAATAACTGCATTCTAAAATAAAACAATGTACAGTAACTCCTCACTTAAAGTCGTCCCGGTTAACGTTATTTTGTTCTTATGTTGCTGATCAATTAGGGAACATGCTCGTTTACAGTTGTGAAATGCTCCCTTCTAACATCGTTTGCAGGCTATCAATAGCAGTTCAGCTGTCCCTTCCCCCACTGCCATGTGCTGCTCCCCGAGACTCCTGGCTGCTTGCTGTGTGGCGTGGAGAAGAAGAAAGGGGCTAATGTCCCCCTGCACCTTGCTTACCCCATCTTCCATAGAGCAGGGGACACACACGAGGGAGGGAGCTGCTGCCTCAGGCAGAAGCTGCAGCTGCTGGGCTTGCTGATCTAATTAACAAGGCAGTGTACTTCTGACCCCACTCTTGATACCTAATTGGAAATGCACATCTCTATCTCTGAAACAAACACAGGTGTGTGTCTCTGTCTGCCCTCCCTCCTTTACTGCTGGCTTGTAAAGTGTGAGAGTTAACCCTTGAGGGCTCAGTGGAGTGCTAGTTCATTTAGTAAGGCATTCCCTGGGAAATATCCCACCCTCTGACTCCTCCACCACAACCAAGCTTCACTATCATCATCGCTGTGTACCAGTATTCAGTTGTTTGTTTAAAACGTATAGTGTGTGTGTATGTATGTGTGTATATATACAAGATATATATATAATATATAATATAGTCTTTTGTCTGGTGAAAAAAATTTCCCTGGAACCTAACCCCCTTATTTACATTAATTCTTATGGGGAAATTGGATTCATTTAACATCGTTTCGATTAAGTTGCATTTTTCAGGAACATAACTACAATGTTAAGTTCTGTAGTTTCCGCATTGGAGTGTTGCTCTTTTAAGACATCTGAAAGCATGCTCCACACCTCGTCCCTCTCAGATTTTGGAAGGGACTTCATATTCTTAAACCTTGGGTCAAGTGCTGTATCCTTAGAAATCTCACATTGGTACCTTCTTTGCATTTTGTCAAATCTGCAGTGAAAGTGTTCTTAAAACAAACAACATGTGCTGGGTCATCATCCGAGACTGCTATAACATGACATTTATGGCAGAATGTGGGTAAAACAGAGCAGGGAACATACAATTCTCCCCCAAGGAGTTCAGTCACAAATTTAATTAACACGTTATTTTTTTAACAAGCATCGTCAGCATGGAAGCATGTCCTCTGGAATGGTGGCCGAAGCATGAAGGGGCATATGAATGTTTAGCATTTCTGGTACATAAATACCTTGCAGTGTCAGCTACAAAAGTGTCATGCAAATGCCTGATCTCACCTTCTGGTGACATTGTAAATAAGAAGACGGTAGCATTATCTCCTATAAATGTAAACAAACTTGTTTCTCTTAGTGACTGGCTGAACAAGAAGTAGGACTGAGTGAACTTGTAGGCACTGAAGTTTTACATTATTTTGTTTTTGAGTGCAGTTATGTAACAAAAAAAATCGACATTTGTAAGTTGCACTTTCACGACAAGGAGATTGCACTGCAGTACCTGTATGAGGTGAATTGAAAAATACTATTTCTTTTATTTATCATTTTTACAGTGCAAATGTATGTAATAAAAATAATATATACTTTGATTTCAATTACAACACAGAATACAATATATATGAAAATGAAGAAAAAACATCCAAAATATTTAATACATTTCAATTGGTCATCTATTGTTTAATAGTGCGATTAAAACTGCAATTGCGATACATTTTTTTGAGGTAATCACGTGAGTTAATTGCAATTAATTGGTAGCCCTATTGAAAAGCAGTTTCATCAAACAAAGGGTTCTTCTGATCTCAAGAGATCAGCCATATAGGTCAGTATTTAACTCCCATCTTACCCAGTAATCACACTGCTGCCAATCCTTTAAATAAAATATAAAGGTTTATTTATAAGAGAAAAGAAGAAAAGAGTTAAAATGGTTAAGATCATATACATACAATCATTGCAGTATTCTTATATCAAGTTTGTAGCAGTGATGGAATCAGCTACTGGCTTGTAAAGTCTTTGGTAACTTCCAAAAGATTGGAAGGTCCTCAGTCCATAGTTTGAATATGTTCCTTTTAGCTGTAAGTCCAGGGACTCAGAGCAGGAAAGAGGCAAAATGGTGTCATTCCAGGGGTCTTTTATGCCCTTTTCCATGCACCTAGAAATGTTTCTGGTTCAAACAAAGCTATAGCCTCAGTTTGTGGACAGATTGACAAGTCTGTCAGTGACAGACTTGAGGGTCGTAACTTTGCAACAAATAAACTCCAAAGACAGACTACAACGAGAAGCTGTTGAACTTGAATTGATATGCAAACTAGATACCATCAACTCAGGATTAAATAGAGACTTGGAATGGCTTGGCCATTACGTTAATTGAATCTACTTCCCTTAAGTTAACGATCCTCATTCACACCTGTGTGTCAACTGTCCATTATGGCCATCTTGTTTATCACTTCAAAGGTTTTTCTTCCCCTGCTGTTATGGTTCCTCTCAATTAATTATCCTCTTAAGGTTGGTATACGCACTTCCACCTTATCATGTTTCTCTGACTGTATAAATATCTGTCTACTGTATGTTTCATTCCATGCATCCGATGAAGTGGGTTCTAACCCACGAAAGCTTATGCTGAAATAAATTTGTTAGTCTCTAAGGTGCCACAAGTATTTCTTTCTTTCTTATTTTCAGTTTGTGGAAAGTTACTGGCACAAGATGGAGTCCAGGGTCACATGAGCATATCACATGTCCTTGCTGACTCATAGGGGTAGCCATTGGCCATATCCATGTCAAGATGTCCATAGGAAGACTTACTGAGTGGGATGGGTTTTCTTCTATGGCTCTTTGTGAGATTTAAGTGTCTTTAATAGGCCATAAACACATAGTCATCTGGCTTTATTATAGATTTTACCTGGTGGGTGTTACCCCAGGAACAGACACATTTGGGATACAGACATATAGCCAATATTCATAAGTTCAGATACAGCGACGATACATGGATTTAAAAAGGATAATCTTGTTCAGCAAATTGTAACTTTTTAATTGACACCTTTCGTGTTATACTTTGTACAAGATTTGTTGCAATTGTCTAACAGTGGCAATATCAATGATATAAATGGTCATATTTCAATCATACATCATCAGAGGGTAAAACTAGACTAGAGATAAAATGTGTATTTTTCAAATCAGTTACTTGGCTTATTATTTCAAAATGTGCCTTTCCCCCTAGTCTAGAGGTACCCTTATTGAGTCCAGGAGGATAATTCCAGGGATGGGGAAAATAATATAGCAAAATAAATTGCCTGCTCTTGAGAAACTTGTATCTGGTAACCCTGACAAAATGGGTCCAGTGTGAGTTTGCCTGCCATGCCACATAGGCTTCACACACTGCAGAACCAATTGGGACTGACATTTTAAAATGGCTGGTCTTGTAGATTAGCTCTCAGCCAGATTTGAGAGCATAAAAGCGGTCTATTCCTTCTGACAGTTGCAACACATTTTCCTACCTATCCTCCCTCCTACAAATGCCAGATAGGTGTTGGTTGAAATAAATGTGCCAGCCCTCACAAAAGATGCTATGGGTAGACAGTTGTCCAGATTGAGAGGCTTGTGTATCTCTTCACACTTGTTTTCTATCTAATGCCAAAGGTTGTCATACCTGAGTCCAATAAATTATTGTCCCTTCACATCATATTGATTGTGCTGTGGGTAGAAAGAGGATTTCGGTGATGCAACATGCAGTGTTTAGTGGGCCTGGGTAGTGGATTCATCAGGATGTGTACTATGCACTGATTACTGAGCCACCATGATTTTTGCAAGTTCTTTTTCACCCATGTGGGGGGTGCTGATGACAAGCAGTAATTGCATATATTTTTCTTAAATTGGAAGATTAGTAATTGTGTTTTCATAGCTTTGCAGGGTTGTATTTACCCCTTTCCCAATGTTTGATTGAGCATTTAGGAGTGGGTGGGGTTAAAGTATATGACACAATTGGACATGGTTTTGTGTCCTGTGATCAGTATATGTATGGACTATTCTTCTGTCCCCCATAAGTGTACTTGATCCTCCTGCAAAAAGATTTCGGCAATAATTATGGGAAAGGGACGACATCTCCAATTATTCTGGGAAGAGTTTTGTGCCCATAGAACTGTGAGAGCCTTCACTGTGATTTACTAGGGGGAAGGTACTGAATAATCTTGAGCTCTTGTTCAGTTAACACCCGTCTGTGAGTCTTACTGGTGTTATCAGAAGTAGCACCAACTACTATGTTTCAGTTAATAAGGAATATTTTGACAACTCTTGAAATAATCTTACTTTGGCTTCCTCATTTAAGTAGAATTGGTCATTTATACAGAGATTTCTCTCCGGATAAATGTACTTAGTGATTAGAATAATTGATTCCTTTGGGGTTTTCCTTCACTGTTGCAGAGTCTATGTGCTCTAGATTCACCTGATCACACAGCAGTTGCTGGCAAAATGTATTGTTTTAATATTTTTAGATACTGCTTCTGTTTCCAAAATTAAATTTGGAATGTGATTGAGTCACTTACTCTCAGAATATACAGTAACTACTCTTTAGTAGGATTTTACTATTTATAAGTCATTAAGGCAATTTATCAGGAAAATTTCTGTTTCCTATTGGTCATTAGGCTGAAATAACCTCCCTGGATCAATTTTGCATCAGTTTCGGATCTGGGGCTTTTGGGGAGCCTTCCTACCCCTGATTGCCATGTGTCTTGAAATAAATGGGCTAGACAGTGGGCATTTGATTATGACCTAAGAGAGGTGAATAAAAGAAGGGAAATGTGAATTAAATATAATTGTAAGGGACTTCCCTTTACCTACCTGTCAAAAATATAAACTTTACTGGTTAGTCACCAAGAGAGTTGGAGTTCTCAAATACAATGTCCATTATTGTGAGAACAGATGCACCAAAACTGCCATCACTAAAGAAACAAGGTAATATGTATTTTTGGACCAACTTCTGTTAGTGAGAGAGACAAGCTTTTGAGCCACACAGAGCTCTTCTTCAGGTCTCAGAAAGGAACTCCCAGCATCACAGCAACATGGAAGGTAGAACAGATTATTTAGCATAAGTAGTTATGCATATTGTAAGGGACCATTATCTATCTTGTCTCTAATATCCTGGGACTGACGCAGCAACAACTACACTGTATATTGCTAAAGAGACAATTATTCATAATTATTTCATAGTTTGTTTGCAGAGGGTTTGTCCTAAAATCTCACTACCAGGTGTACTATTGTGAGTAGTCCCATTGATCTGAATGGGACTTAAAGCCTCTGCTGATAATAGTGTGACTACTCAAGGTAGTAAAAACTGTCCTGATAGTAAGGGTTTGAAAGATGAGGCAATTTGTCTATAGTAGTTTAGTAATAAAGGGATATGTGCCAGACTGATGAATTTTAAAGGCTTACTAGACGTTTTGAAGAGTACCTTTTCATAATTTTGAGAGACGTTAGGAAAGAGTAAATAAAGCCTCGGCACAGATCACATATAATTATGGGCATAGTCCATGTCTGAATGACTGCACATTTACTGATTATGTATGCAACAAACTTTCTGCAAAAGAACAAGAGCCTTGAGACTCTTAATCCAGATAAATATAAACTTTGGCTCCACTTGTTAACATCTAACTTTTAAAAGCTTGTAAACATAATTAAAATAAATGAAAAGGGTGCAAAAGAAGGCATACTTTATTGTAAGATTTTCAATACATTTGTGTATTTAAATACAAAATATGTTAAATACATTGAATGCAGGGAACAAAAAAGACCCCAATACTGAGTGGCACCTTAGATGTACACACTACAGACACATTATGGCTACTTACTATTGCATTCTGTTGAAATGTAAAAGGATTAATCATTGCTGTAGACGTATTATAGGACAGGAGCCTTGTATTTTGCTTGGCTGCCTTTTAAACATAGCAAATATCTGCTTACATTTTCAAAAATATTACATGGTCACTGTCTTAAAACAACCATCATTGAGACCATGGCAACACATGAAAACTATTCCAAGCAAAAGATCAAACAGCCTGATTTTCTTTCCAGACCATCTCTAGATATTGCTGCACAGGGCACATTTGCGATATTTCATTGAATTTGTGAGAAACCTAATACATGACTGTAAAAAAACCCAAACAGATAGTTTCAATCAAAATGTTTCTGAAATAATTTGAAACATTTAAAAATCATTATCTTGTTACATTTCACAATGTTGTGACTCTCCAACAATCTCCCCCATGAAGTGACCAGTTTAAAATAAAGTATTTTTTTTTCATGAAAGAACAGACCAAAAAGGATTTCAAATCTTGGATTTAATCTGTATTTCTAAATCTTTCTGTCAAGTATAGAAGGGAGTATATCTGGTGAAAGCCAGTGTTTCCACAATAAATGATGACTCATAGGGTGCCTACGTTGAATATTGGAAATGATTAAGAAGGTGCCAACAGTTTAAATCTTTGGGGTGGAGGGATCTATTTTCATATAAACTTTTTTCAGTAAAAGGATACATATCGTTTATGAGATTTTTAAGATGAACACACTACAGACTCAAGAGCCTGTTTGAACTTTAAAATCTGTAGCTGTTGCTAGGGAGGGTGACAGTTTAAGTGGTTCCTCCCTTCTCTGCAGAGCCTTAGAACTAGGATTTGGCCTGTTGCCGGATGCCATGAAAGTTAGGCAAAACCAGGTCTAGTTATTTGTCTTTCAGTAGTGTCCAGAATGTACCAGGCATCGTATATGCACAAACAGGCAGACACACAAAGACAGACTGTCCCAAACACCTTTCAACCTAAGAATGAAGTAAGATATTTTCTGTTGAAATCACTTCAGTGGGGAAAAAAGATTAAATGAAAGGCTGATTCTTTGTTTAGCTGCAAACAGTGAGGAAGCACCATAAAATGGTTTATGAAACAATTGCAGTTTAGTGTTGTGTAGCCATTTTAAATAACTGGTTTTACATTTACTTAAAATTGTTCTGGGAGTTCATTTTTCTAGCCTGGGAAAAAGAGTGTATGCGAAGAAGTACTTTGCATGACCAAATCGTGCACACAGTTTTTCATTCATATCTTCTGATAGGATAGACTATACAATTTTAAAAGCATGGTAGTGCATTGTTTTTAGTTTAGGACCAACAGCACACAAAGTTCTGGTATCCCCTGGTATCCTATATCTAGGATTTCAGGGCTACAGAAAATAAATATTTAACTACTTTTTCATTTTGATCCAAGTTTAACTCTATTTGATACCGGTTTGCTATAATTTCATTTAATATTAGTGAAAGTTATTTAAATGGATGAAAAAGATGGAACAATCCTAATTTCACTATTTCTGTGATACTCAACTGGTGTAAATCATTGTAGCACCATTGGCTTTAATCTTAAACTTGGAACTATCTCATACTCCAGACTGTTCAGCTTTAAACATTCAGGATAAAACTGCAACACTAATTTTCATTAAACTTGGCTTATTTGTAAATCTCACTAATACTTAAAAATTAAGCCACACCTGAAGACTTTGTAATGCACTATATCTTACTAGATGTAAGACTGGATAAGAAATTCCAGTTTGGGTTATACGTTTGTACATATGATCATAGGACAATTGCACATCTGTCCAATACCATTCCTGGGGACCTCTTCAAGAGGAAAGACTTGAGTCAACTGAACACAGCTTGATCTGCTTCACCCAGGATTCACAGACATGTAAACAAAACAACTTCTGAATAGTTTCAAAGGCAACTGATTGCTCTAAAAGAATTACCTTAGATATCTTGGCTTGGTTTATTACAGAAAAGAGATTTTTGACCAATGAGACTAGCATAGTTCCAATGACATAACTAAATAAAGTGGTCATAGAAATTATTTGTCATGTCAGCATCTTGGATAAAATTTTCAGAAGTTTTGAAATGACTTAAAAGCCTAAGTTTCATTTTCTCTCAGGAGCCTAAGTCTCATTGGAAGTCAATGAGGCTTAGACTTTTCAATGCCTAGAGATCACAGTGGGGCTCTTAAGTCACTTGGGCACTTTTGAAATGTTTACTCCTTATCTTGCCTGTCTGCTTGTGTTTCCAATGTAGTATGCAATTCACCACATTATCTAGGTACCAGACTTACACCAATTCTGCCCAAAATAGGTCCTGCACTCAGTACTCCCTTGTTTTTGCTGCTTTCTTGGCATTTGAGATAATGGCAGACTTGTCTTTCCTCAACCTTCTCA
Organism: Chelydra serpentina; assembly: GCA_037349315.1. NCBI lineage: Eukaryota > Metazoa > Chordata > Testudines > Chelydridae > Chelydra > Chelydra serpentina. Next base: position 70,426,522 of record JBAIAC010000008.1, read on the forward strand.
ATAGTCTTCCCAACACACAGTGTTAGGGGCAGAGCAGTAATTGGCAAGACCTTCAGTGTGAAAAGTTGGTTTCTTGTATTATTTGAAAGATTGTGGTACTTTTCCCTTCCAAAGAGATATGTTGACAATCTGCATCAATAATGGACTATGTATCCCCTAATAGATTTTACCAGCCTAAAGCTCCCCCAACACTTCTAGAACAGAGAGTGACAATGACCAAAACGCTACCAGAGAAGATGGTGCATTTTTGCCTACTCTAACATGGTTCTGCTATCATAAAAGCAGTCAATCTAGTATGAATTTGGTTAATCTCATCAGCAAAGGAGATATAACTGACAAAATACAACACGACCTTCCTCCTCTCCTCATCTAGCCTTGCCTTCCTCTCCCCACACAACCGACTCTCCTCTTTAGCCTCAGACATTTCTCATCTGCTGTCCTCTTCTAACCTCTCCACCTACCCCAGTGATCCCATCCCATCCCATCCCAACTCCTGATCTTCCTCTCATCCACTCTGACCCCTCCCTTACTCTTATCATTAATCTCTTGCTGTCCTCTGGCTTTCCCCCCTTCACAATACAAGCATGCTCTAGGCTCTCCCTTTTTAAAAATTCCCACCTTTGACCCCTCTTGCCTCTCCAATTACTGCCCCTTCTCCCTTTCAGCTGTAAACTAATGTAGTGTTTACAATTGCTGTCTGTAGTTCCTCTCCAGTTCCGTCCTATACCATCTTCAAATTCAACTATTATCTGTATGCCGATGATTCGCATATCTACCTCTCTACTCCAGACCTGTCTCCTGTAGAAACTAAAATCTTGGCCTGTCTCTCTGACATTTCCTGGTGGATGTCTAGCCATAAACTCAAGATCGACATAACTAAACAGAGCTCTTAATCTCCCAAGCCCTCTTTCCTATCTCCTTTCTGTGGACACCACCACCATCCTGTTTGTCACTCAGACCTAGAACCTCGGTGTCATCTTCAACTCTAAATAAAAAACAGGTCCTCACATCCAGGCTATGTGTAAATCTTGCCATTTCTTTTTGCATAACCTCTCTAAGATACAACCTTTCCTATCCATCCACACAGCTAAAATCCTTGTCTAATCTTTCGACTCATGTCTCAATTAGGGCAATATCCTTTTCTCTGGCCTTGACAAATGCAGTCTTGCCCCACTCCGATCCATTCAGAATGCTGCTGCAATGCTCATTTTCCCAGCCCGACACTCTGACCATGTGACACCCCTTTCTGTATCCCTCTACAAGTGATTTATCTTCACTTTCAAGGGCCGTCATAATGTATACCCACCATACCAATTATTTCTCATTTAGTATCTAGACGTAGACTACAATGCCAGTCTCCATTGCCCACTTAGTACATTTTCAAAGATATACCTTCATTCTTTCTCCCATGCTGCTCCTGATGCTTGGGAAGGCTTGCCATAAACATCCACAGCTACCTCATTATCCTCCTTCAAATCCCTCCTCAAAACTCTCCTTTGCTATACTGCCTATTAAAAATGTGACAACAGTTAGGCTGCTGGTGTGCTGAGACCACAGCCTTTTGTGCTGACCTATATTGTCTCATTGTTTCCTTGTACTCCCCACATCTGTCTGTCTATATCCATCTGTTGTCTCTTGTCTTATAGCTAGATTGTAAGCTCTTTGGAGAAGGGACGATCATGCTGTGTTTGTATAGTGCCAAGCACAAGGGGGTCTTGGTCCATGATTGGAGTTCCTAGACACTGTGGTAATACACATAATAATAAATCACATTGAGATACATTAGACTAAAATTCTATGTTAAGGTAGTCTGGATTCACAGTGCTCTATACTACCTGAAACAGGTTATTTCATTGCAAACAAAACTTTCTTTGTCTCTTTCACAGGCATAGTAAAATATTTCTACCATTCTTTATTTTGCCTCAGTCAGATTCAAGTATTTTTTTGTATACTTGTGCACCAGTCTCTTTTCATGCTTCATTGGTAACAAGTCATTTGTATATCAAGATGACCTGTGTGTTCAATGGGTAGGGACATTTAGTGAAGGATATACACAAAGCCCACAAAGAACCTATGCTACAGCAACCAAATTTCAAACAAATAATGTATAGGTCAGCATTCTCACACATCTACAAGAGTTAGAAAAGATTTCAGATCATACTCAAAGAAAAACGTAGATCATTACCAAAGAAAAATACTGAAGGACCAAAAAAGTTACAGACTTAGATATGTACAGAAATGAAAATGGATCACTACCTATCATGCCCCATTCTTCTACGCCAGTTCAGCTAATAACCTATGAACATTATCTGTTCACAACCCTTTGTTCTCTGCTAAGCACATCCAGCAATGTCAGACAAACAGTTTGTGCTCTCCTGAAAGAACCTCAAAAGAATTCTTTAACAATCCATTCTCTGGAATGAGACAGATATTGGAAGAGTCATAACTGTTCAGTCTGAGAATGCTGACTGGAAATTAAGTAAGCAATTAAAAAGATTCTAAATTAGAAGTCAAAATATTCAGAAGAAACAAAAATTACACAGCACAGAAGAAAAATACTCAACATATATATTAAAATAACAGCTGGTTTTGAGGTCAGTTGTAGTGAAATATATCATATAGGGGACGGGAAGGTTACCAAGACTGGCATTATTTTATGATCAAGGTCATTTTTCTGTCCTGAGAGGAGTATTTTACACAATATTGTTCAGGCAAACTGTCACTATATCTTTTTATTACACTAAATGTTTGTAAATCCTCCCTGGACCTGCCTAAGAAACAGAATATGTGCACTCTGATAGCCATTGGGTTTGTCAAAAGCACAGTGTATATGATTTTTGAACTAATGCTTGTTTTTCTAGCAGTAGAGAAGAATTATAACATGACTCTGTGGAAACCTTAAATATTATAAAAATGTTTAATTGCACATGCTCAATATAGACATTTTTTACAGTAGGTCAGTGTTAATGTACTATATTTTGGAAATAAGAAAAATGTTTAATCAAATTAAATTTTACTCCCTATTATTTTACATTCTTATTATGCCAAACCAGCCAAATCAATATTTTGTCATATTTGACCAAGGAAAAACAAACAAAATATTTGTAGCTTTCATACTAACACCAAATCTAAAAAAAATTTCTTCTATTTGTTTCTGAAGATCTATTTTACCATGATAGAGATGGGAAATTTGCCAACTAATAATAGCGAAATTGATGAGAAACTGGAGATAATATATACATCTAATATTATTTATGAGAAAAAAGTGTTTTTATAAATATGGTCATTCATTACACCGAACACTACTTTTGCTGTACCTCTTTCCCCTATCTTTCATATGTTTCTCTGTTTTAGTGTATGTTTTTCAGGCTGGAACCATACATTCTTTATTTGTATAACACCCAGCCAATTGTGAGCGCTACCAGAAACATATTACCACCACAGCCCCACCCACCCCGACACCCCCCTAGAAAAAGGTAATTGTCTTCTTTAGTAGGCGTTCTATCACAATAAAAACAGCAGGATCTGTCCTAGTGTACAGTAGTCATTTCTGAACTTGAAATTCATCCATCTCTGATTTGGAAACATCGCTGGTTAACGGCAACACAGCTGCACTACGTAAGTGTTTAGGAAGTAAGTGAAGAAGAATCCCATATCCAGCTGAAAGTGCAGAGCTTGTCTTTACAGAGAAGACAAATGGCTTGTTACAGAATTTGAGCTACAAGCCAAAATAATGTGACAGTGCTCTTTATAGTTGAGTTAAATGGTATTCTGCCTGTTGGAAGACTGTATATTCAAATGATTGATTGTAAATGTTTTCTTCAAATCATAGTATTCCAGATTTAAAAAAATATTTTTATTGAGATTAAATGTTTTACATAAATTACTTTACATTTTAACCAATTGTAGAGATTTAGCAAAAAATATGATTGTTGTAATAGTCTACAGCTGAAGCACAGAACTGTTACCTACAAACCTTCAGTGACTGGGGCTTGATAGATATATCAACAGATAGCTTAGAAAAATAGATTCTGACTCCCATTCCAGTGCCCTAACCAACGAAATATGCTACCTCACCAGCAAGCATTGCATCAGTCAACAAGCATTCTTAAATCTCTATTTATCAGCCAATTTTACTGGAGAAGAAATTTGATTTGTCTCGCATATGCGACACCGTAGAAATAGATGATCTTACTACACTGCATATTCTAGTTCCCCAGGTGCAAAGGTGAACAGAGACAACACTCACTCATTGCTTTAATCTTCAAACCAAGCAGTGTAATAAATCAAAGTTATCAACCAATGAACAAATATGGGAAGTGTTATGAAAAGGAAAAGGGATTAAATATTTGTAATAAGAGAGATTAATGAAGTGAGAATTGAAATCTTTGCTAAAATTATATAAAAATTATTTTAGAACTGTGACTTAATATTAGGAAATTATTACTAATCAGATTTTACCTAATGCCAACACTTCCTAATCCTGGTGCACACTTATAACTCCAACAACTATACTCTTTCTTAACATTAACCGGAAACACCTATAACTATTAGTTCTGACATAGCCTCAATATACTGAAAATTAAAAAAGCCTCACTCATATGAAGTTGCATTAAATGCTAGTCTATTTACAAATGTCTTGAATGCAAAAACATTCACTAGTAAAGACAGCATTATACTCTGAAACCTGAAATTGCAAATCAGGCAGTAAAAAGTAAAGAGAGAATGGTGAGGGACAAACAATTCAGTAGCTTCAACAAGAGTCAATGACAAAGATTTTCCCTACTTAAAAAAAAAAGAGAGAGAGAGAGAGAAAAAGCTGGACACCAACTACATATTGTGCCAAATCCCCATTCTCATAAAGAATGGACAGAGTAAGTTTCTTAACTGCAAAATAAATTGGAAATAAAGAATATAAAAACGGAAACTGTCATAAAAATATATAAACGTTTGAGTATGCTACACAATATTTTATATAACCCCATTACAGTGTAATAAAAGGTTTTCAAAAAATATTTTTAATTTATGAAGTGATTTTCTTCTCCAAACATTTACATATGTTAATGAATTAAACCTCACAGCACATCACATGGGGAAAAGTTGTAACTTGCCTAGCGTCACACACAAAGCCTGTGGCAGAGATAAGATTAGAACCAAAACCTCATAACTCCAAAGACCAGGTTTCTATACCCCCTTTTCTCTCCCCCACCCGCCACAGCTGTCATTGACCTCTGTATGACCCTGGGCAAGTCACTTCATCTTTCGTTGACTTTGTTTCCCCTCCCACCTTTTTCTGTCTTGTGTATTTGGATTGTAAACTCCTGAGTCAGGGACTATATTTCTCAATGTGTTTGTACAGAGCCTAGGGCAACAGGGTCCCAATCTTAATGGGGTCTGAAGACCTTACTGTAACATCTATATAATAAAAACTAATGATTTTGTGTTAGCACACCTTCACTTAGCGCTTTCTTTAGTGTTTTTATCTCATTTATATATATATTTCTATTAAGACATCATGTATTACTGATATCGAGTTTTAGGGGCAAAATTAATTTTCTCTGTGAAAAACATTTTAATCAAAATATCAAAAAAAATCTAAGTAGCAAGAACAAGACTAAAGGAAAGAGAAAAAAGAATGAGGGCGGGGAAAGGGAAACAAAAGAATACTATGTACAATTGTCATATGACATGCTGCTGTTGTTTCTGTAGGGTATTTTAATCATATACTTCTAGGAATGCTGACCATATTTCTTCAAAGAAAGCAAAGCTCAGGTTACACAGAAGGAAACACTCTCAAGACTCTTTAAATCATGCAGTTTGTTACATGATAGAAATGAAATTGCTCGTTTACCGTACACTTTTGCTGTTTTTCGAACAACTTTAAAAATTAAAATAGGAATCAGGGAATAGATTTGTTTATTTTTACCCCATCTGTTATGGCTGGTTTTATCTTAACCACTAATATACCATGAACCACCCAACCTTGAAAATGATTTTTATGGTGGTTACCTCCCAGGTATTGGTCTTTGTAATTAAATAGCTGATGAGCAGATCTTAGTGCCAGCTTTGTGGATTCAGCTGTGTACAAGTGTTAGGTGCTATATCATGTTACTCTTCACTATGTGACTTTGGCCAGAATCCCAAAGCCATCCCTGCCAATAAGTATATGATTAATACGGAGCTTTTTCGACATGCTTGGCAGTCCTTGTACAATTACCTCACACTGACAGCTGTATCTGATCTTCAGTCAGTTGTGTGTTTTCTGCAGGCTTTCAACTTATTTTATTTTTGCCTTGGGGTATTTTATAGCTGGCCAGAAGTGGTTAGAAATGGAGTCTTAAAATATTCTTGCTGTTGCTTCTTTTTTTTTTTTTTTTGGCTTTTATTTGCACTTCATTATTTTTTGTGGCCAAAGAAAGGGATTGTAAATGCTCATGTACATTGGATTTGTGTAGTAGAAAAATGCAATTGAAATGTAAACAAAATGAATAAGTAACTGATCTCAAGGTTATGTACATTTTGAATGTGAGGAAATGAAAACATCCGTTTCAAGGAATACTTTGAAAGATATCTCCCCGCCTCCCCCTCCCCACACCTTTCATCTCAAATAAAATAATATATAAATAATGGTAGAGAGCTCTGTCTTTCAAGATGACTCCAACTCTTAAGTCAATCTTCACTGACTTTTGATAAAAACAAAAGAATACCAAATTATCTTTTTGTGGGATTTTCTGTTTTAATATCCAGACCCAGCATATAGTTTGGTCAACAAGTTCAATAGCAATTTTCTTTGTCAATATCTGCTGCACATTTGTGATTATTAATAATATTTACTTATATAGCAGCACAGGTCTACATGGTGATTTTGATCAGGATTTTGTACCATAACTTAATTTAAATTCACTGTGACTTTTTAGTTATATAAATAAGGCCAGAGGGTTAGACGACTGCGTGTGTTAATGTGGATGGTGGAGGAGACACTGAGTAATAATTAGAGTTCTATTTGGTGCCTCAAAAATAAGGCCGGTATTTGGATTCTTGTTGTTTAAAGGGACATTGTTAACTCAAAAAAATCATTCTAACTGAAAATCATATACCCAACATTGTTACAAATAACCACTAAGGTGCTAGACACTAAGCCGATGTCAATTTGTATAGTTCTTCGAGTTTTTGCTCATGTCGATTCCATTGTAGATGTGCGCGCGCCCATGTGTGTGGCTGTTGGAGACTTTTGCCTTAGTGGTACCCATAGGGCCGGCTGTGGCGCCCTCTGGAGTGCCGCGCTCATGGCACGGTATATCAGGTGGCCCTGCACCTTCTCAGTTCCTTCTTACCGCCCGTGGTGGTCAGTCGGAGCGCCTCTGTCCCTTGCTTTGCAAGTGATCAGCGGTTTCTCGCCTATTTTAGCCTTGCGCTTTACCTACCTGTAAATAGTCTTGATCGTTGTTAGATAGTTGTTAAGTACCTGTTAAGTGTTTAGATAGTGTCCCAGCGGAGGCTTTGCGCTCGGTGAGGCATGCCCCACTCTCCACAAAGAGAGCGCAACATACATCTCATGGCCCTCCTGATGAAGGCTGCCCTGCACCCAGCTTCGGAGGCAGCGTGGCCCGAACCAGAACCCAGCACTTTGACTTTGGTGTGTAGCACATCTCCAGTACCGGGGTCCTCCCAGCACTGATCCCTGCCACTGGTGCCGAAGCAAAAGACTAAGAAGATGGCACCGGCCAAGTCCAACCAAGGGGCTCTGGGCAAAGTACCCTGTTCTGTCCTCACACCTGGACCTGCTAAAGGGCTCAGCAGTGGGGAATTCCTCCCCCCGTAAGGATGCACCACCAACTCCAGGGAGCAGTAAATGGCCTAGGCCGATGGCGCGGCCGACCCTCTCCAAGGGCCCGGCACCAGGAGAACTGAATGTGCCTCTGCCGCATCCGATACCGCATTTGGCAAAGGAATCAGCTATGGCTCCCCATGAGGGCAAGGCCTCGCATAAGATAGGTGAGTACCAGTGGTCTCTGGAGCCAAGCCAGAGCCCAAGGTCGCAATGCCGACCCAAGTCTCTGGCCTGTCGTTATGAGCCGTCAGCACCATGCTCCCGATCCTGAAGCGTCATCAATCTCTGTCAGTTGTTGTCACCAAGACTCCACAGCCCTGCCCTGGTAGCTGGAGGGGGATGACTTCTTGGGCTCGGAGGCACAATTCAGTCCCTCACCCAGACAATGTGATTGGGCTCTGGAGGGCACGTCAGCATCATTAGCACCGGCCTGGCAGCAAAGCAGTGGCTGACCCAATGGCCATATTGGAATGCATGGAGCGTTCCCGACATGCCGGTAACCCACTCCTGCCAGCCCTACGTTGCTGCATCAGACAGACCGCAGGCGGCGCCTCCAGTACCTGCAGTACTGGCCTTGGTTCAGGACCTCCTAGCGACCGCCTTGGGTGAGGAGCCAGTACCCATCCTAAGTCCGACCTCCCTGGCAGGTGAGGACACCTCTGGACCTCCCTCAGTCATCCAATCATCCTACTCCTCCCCGGACGAGGCGGTGACAGGGCCTTCTAGGGCTAACCCACTGGACGATTTCCGTGAGCATCAGGCACTGCTCCGCAGGATGGCAGCTAACTTGGGCCTCAAGGCTGAGGAGATGGAGGAACAGACGGACACATTATTTAATGTGCTCTCCGTGCCCACCCCAGCCCGGGTCATGCTCCTGGTACACGAAGGGGTCTTGAATAGTGCCAAAACCATCTGGCAAACCCCATCCTCCAAGCCCCCCCCCCCACCTCAAAAAGGGCAGAAAAGAAATACTTTGAGTACTTTATTCACTCATCCGCCACTGGGGTCGTTGGTTGTGTCGGCGGCCAATGAATGGGACAAACAGGGGCCCACCAGCTCACTAAGAACAAATTGGTGAAGAGACTGGATTTGTTCAGTTGAAAGATTTATGCTACATCCAGCCTCCAGTTTCAGGTGGTGAACCATCAGGCCCTCCTGGGCCGCTACAATTTTAACTTGTGAGACTCTCTCCACAGGTTGAAGGACTCCATGTCCCAGGAGGTGGCCCAGGAGTTCACGACCCTGGTGGACAAAAGAACCGCAGCGGCCCGGTCCTCCGTCCATCTGGCCTGGAACGCGGCCAATTGAGCTGCCCAAGTGGTAGCCTTAGCAGTGGTCATGCGGCGCAGTTCCTGGCTCCAAACCGCCATCCTGTCACAGGAGATGCAGACTTCCATCCAGGACATTCCATTTGATGGGGTTGGCCTGTTCTCCAACCAAACAGATGCAGATCTGCACGGCCTAAAGGACAGCAGGCCGACCCTCCACTCCCTGGGGATGCACATACCTCAGTCGTCCAGGCAGCCGTTCCGGTCTCCTCTGCCACCCAGGCAGTGGCCTATGAGGAAAAGGGACACTGGTTTTAACCACCGCCACCATTTGTCTTCCCGATCTCCTGCGCAGCCTGGCCCGGCGAAACACCAGGGAGGCCAGAAGCGCTCATTTTGAGGGTGCGCTCGGGAGCAACACACTAGCCAACTGCCCAGATCCATACCACCCTTTCCTCAACTGCCTTTTCCCTTACCACTCGGCCAGGTCGTGGGTTATCTCAGATCATTGGGTCCTGGACATAGTACCTGCAATAGTGCCTCGGGGCCACACCCTGCAATTGTTTGGCCATCCCTCTTCCCACCCCACCCTTTCCCCGTCCGTCTTCAGGCACCCTTCTCACGAGCAGCTTTTCATTCAGGAAGTCAAGAACCTCCTCAGTCTGGGGGCGTTGGAGGAGGTCCTTGGGATATGCAAGGAAGAGGATTCTATTCCTGCTACTTCCTAATCCTAAAGGCAAAAGTGGTGCTCAGACCCATCCTGGACCTGCAGGGCCTCAACAAGTCTCTCATGAAGTGGAAGTTCCGCATGGTACCACTGGCCTCCATCATCCCTTTTCTGGATCTGGGGGACTGGTACGCCGCTCTCGACTTAAAAGACACTTACTTTCATGTCTCTGTCTTCCCGGGGCACAGACATTTCCTGCGCTTTATAGTGGCAGTGCACCAGTTCCAGTTTACAGCACTGACCTTTGGCCTGTTCTCAACCCCCAGGGTATTCACGAAATGTGTGGCACCAGTAGCGGCTTACCTGAGGCCTCGAGGGGTCCAGATCTTCCCGTATCTTGACAATTGGTTCATCAAGGGTCCAGAGGAGCCTCGATCTGGTGCGCCCCATCTGCAGTGATCTGGGTCTCCTAATAAACACGGGAAAATCCACGTTAACGCCAGTTCAATGCATAGAGTTCATCGGAGCAGTTCTCGACTCCATGCGAGCCAGGGCCTTCCTGCCAGAAGCATGCTTTCAAGCCATGTTGGACTTGATCGGCCACATACAGAACCAACCACTCACCATGGTCAACATGTACCTGCGACTGTTGGGCCACATGACCGCGTGCACCTATGTGGTACACCATGCCCCGTTTTGTCGGAGGCCCCTGCAAATGTGTCTGGCCTCGGTCTACATTCCCAGCAAGCACCCCCTGGACCCAGTGGTCACGTTGCCGTTTTATGGCAGGTCGGTCTTCGCCCATTACATGACAGCATGGTTCTTTAAAGTTCTGGAGAACCTTTATCCAAATGTCCGGGACCCAGTCCCTCCTTGGGACCTGAACCTTGTGCAGTCCAGGCTCATGTGGCCCCCCTTTGAGCCCCTGGCTTCCTGTTCCCTTCTGCTTCTCTCCTGGAAGGTCTCCTTTTGGTCGCTATAACCTTGGCCCATAGGGTGTCCAAGATCAGGGCGCTTATGTCGGAGTCCCCTTATACAGTCTTTTATAAGGACAAAGTACAGCTGCGTCTGCACCCAGCCTTTCTGCCCAAGATCATTTCCCAGTTCCATACTGGTCAGGATATATATCTCCCGGTCTTCTGCCCGAAGCCTCATGCTACAGATGAGGAACGCAGGCTGCGTACCCTGAACATCAGTCAGGCACTGGCCTTCTACATAGAGAGAACAAAGCCATTCCATAAGTCTACCCAACTGTTTGTCGCAGTCACTGACAGGATGAAGGGTTGCCCAGTGTCTACCCAGATAATCTCATCCTGGATCACAGCCTGCATCCGCTATTGCTATGAGCTGGCAAAGGTGCCCCCGGCAGCGATTTTGACGGCTCATTCGACTAGGGCGCAAGCGTCATCCAGGAAATTTGTCACACCAAGACCTGGTCGTCCGTCCCCTCGTTTGCTTCACACTATGCGCTGACTCAGCAGGCTCAGGCTGATGCTGGTTTCAGCAGAGCAGTACTCGAATCTGCAAGACTGTGAACTCCGAGCCCACCACCGTGAATTCTGCTTGTAAGTCAGCTACAATGGAATCGACGTGAGCAAGCACTCGATGAAGAAAAAACGGTTGCCCACCTTTTTGTAATTGTTCTTCGAAATGTGTTGCTCGTGTCCATTCCATTACCCACCTCCTGGCCCACTGTCAGAGTTGTCAGCAAGAAGGAACCGAAAAGGCACAGGGCCGGCAGCGCCTGATATACCACGCCATGAGCATGGCCATGGAATGGACATGAGCAACACATCCCGAAGAATAACGATTACAAAAAGATGGGTAAGCATTTTTTTCATGAACTTAAAGAATCTGGTCCAAGAGTTTTTATGTTTCCAGCTTCTACACTGTGTCCTAGACTGAAGAAGAAGAGTAAGTAAGGAATTTGGACTCAATAAATACATTGGGAAGTACAAATGAATAATTTGGAGAAGAAGGAATTGGTGAAAACCAAGACACTGGAAGGAAATGGACAGGAGCTCTGGAGTTTGAATATCAAAAGAAAAAATGGGCAAGATGTGTAGGTTTTGTAATGTATAACATCAAAATATTTTTTTAAATGCCACTTTTCAGGAATAACAATGCACACAACATATGTTAAAGAATATTACATAAAAGTAGCATTGCACATTGGTTAATATTTGTTGCATTGTATATTTATAAAATTACAGCAGCCATTCAGTTTCACCAAATGCTGTTTCTTACGCTATGGAAGGGGAAAGATGCTTATAAGCATATAGAACACACTAAATGATGTAGGTCCATGTAGGTCCATGTGAACTAGATAGTACCAAGAGGAATCAACAACACTAACTCTATTATAGCAAGACCAGTATAAAAACAAGTGGCAAAAATGGAGAAAGATAAATCCAATTTGGAATCAGATTTCTATTTTATTACTTTCAATGGCAATCTTGGTAAGAATGCCAAGTTTAAAGTGTCAGTGTCACTTTCAGAGCTATTAAAATGCTTCCAGACTATACAATCTCTGGGTTTAGTAATATTATAGTTATGTCAGTGCTAAATTAGAATGAGCTTTCTTTCTCTTCAAGTTATACTCATGCTGAAACACTTTAAGAGACTGATATTTCACAACACTTCAGTAACAAATTGCCTTGGCCAAGGTAAAGGTTAAAAATGATATAAATGACAGTTGTTTTCCTTTGGAGAGTATAATTTCTGAAACAAAATGCAATCCTGAGTAGAGTTGGCAGTTCTGTCTGTAAATTAAAAGGTTATTTCTGCCTCTGTTTGCCACATACTATATACAAACTGATGGACTCAGTCACTAGAAAATAAATCACAGTTCGCCTCCATCCATTTTTAGTTATGTATGTATTGGACTAGCTTAATGCCTTAAAAAGAGGATGAGAAGAGAAAGGCCATCAGCAATTTGAATGAAATAAGTATCCTCTATGTTTATAGTACATTGGATAGTGTAATAACTGATTTGTGTTGACTATCTGTCATAGATCTGAAGAAAAAGAATAGTGTTCCAAACCAGAATTTATAAATCATCTACATGTTATTGAAAACAGTAAAACAAGAAATTGGATTTGTATTCTTTAAAATAAACCATTGGTGATTTGGATAGTCATTGTCTTGCCACCCAGTATGAATTGTGTTTGCTATAGTGAGTAATATTTAGTGTTAAATAAATTAGAATGAGTCTGTAAGAAAAGTTTGTAAAAAAAAATTGACTGCATTAGGGACTATTTGCTTAGTAATAAACCATTCTGTTTCAGAAGTTGCAGAGGAAAACTTGTGAATATGTTTCTATGCATAACACTTGAGAATCACTGGGAACTAAAAAGAAAGAAAACATTTTAATAAATGCAAACACTGGGTCAAGAAATAAACAAGAAACTATAATACACTGGAACTTTCTCGGCTAAAGCAATAAAATATAGTGGCCTTGATCCTTCACTGCTTTGCACCTTTTGGAGTCATTTATGCATGTGCAAAATTAATTTTAAATGTTACCAGACTAGAAGTGTGGTATTTTACACTCACTCTGCACAGTATATACAAGGTATAGCATAGAACACAGAAGAGTGAGGCCCACTGTTTTCCTATACATTGATCCAAACAATACACCGAACTGGGTAAAATTGACAACATTAGTACCCATCCTCTTTGACTGTTTTTCTGTGGCCTATTCCACATATATGAATGGAATAACAAATACAAGAAAAGGCTACTCAGGACTTCTCAAATTAAAAAAATCCTTTGCTCTTACATACACTGCCAAATATTTTTTTTCTATAAGCACCAAAAGAAGCAGTAAATAGGGTATGTTTAGTGTTCCACATCCTGGCCACGTGATACAAGTTGCACTATTTTCTATCTACACATATTTGTTCTGGTTAGTTATACAACTCTTGTTTAGCCATGAAATGCTGACCAAACAAATCAGCGTGAGGGACCTATGCAGTGGAATGGAGAGCTTAACAAGGGTGAGTGTGAAGCTCTTTTCCCTCATTACAACATGCTGAAAGAATTAAAATTTATTATGAGGATGGGGGTAGTTGACAAAAATCCAAAAATATATTTTGTTCTTGATAATACTTCTTGCTTAATCGCATCATCAGTGACATTTTATATAAATCCAACATCCACTTGCATCTTCCCTTTTCCCCATTGGGAACAGTTAAGTAAAGGAAAAGAATTCCATCAACTACAAATGAAGCTGACATAGAATATAAAATGGACATTCCAAATGTAAGTGCTAAGGTAGTTGCAATGCTACAAAAAATGTAGGCAGAGTAGTTGGAGTTAAAATCTCTCTGCAAAACCTTACAGAATAGTAGTTGAAAACAGATTGTCAGCCTCTAGAAGACCATAAAGCTGGAATTACAAAATCAAGATCAGATAACAGTAAACACAACCTTCATGAGAAAATTAATGCATTATGAAATAATCCAGAGGCAATAATATTAAAGTACGTAACTAGTAGTTGGTTTCCCAGAAGAGATGGGAAGACATAATTCAACGTACTTTGAAAAAAAATCATTCTTACAAAACTCTTAAAGACTTTTTTCCATGTTCAGTTGATAATAGTTTTCCCCTTGTGTGTGGTAGCTAGCCCATAGAAATAAACAGAATGGAGAATTAGCTAATTCAAATAATTGCTTTTAAAAAAGTATTCCATAAACACACCAATGTTACCTCCATTTTGTCTGGGTTAAAAAGTAGGACTTATGCTCTTCGGCTATAAGAAGGGGTTGGTTTCATCACAGTACATCAGAATGCTTTACCTGGCCTGGCATTGTGCATTTTTGCATAATCAATGCATTGATTTGTGTGGTTGGACCATTGATCTGGATGTTAGCTCATTTACATCTGATGTGTGTCTTTTGCACACTGCACAGTCTGTAACACATGGAGAATAGTGACATGCATCTTGGAACCAGTCGAACATCCCTTAATTTTATTTGCTTAGGTCATGATTTACCAAATTGGTCTATTCAGTATTAGGCACATATGTAGGGACCATTAAAATCAGTGGGACTTAAAGCATGTGCTCAGGTACCTTACAGAATTGGGAGCCTTGTGTTCATGTTGTGAGATGGCATTGCTTCAGTTCTGCTATAACTCACTTGAGCTCTTCCTCTGTATATTGAGTGGTATTAGAAATGCACAGTGGACCACGAAGAACCGATAAACCTCAGTAGAATAGAATTGAGCCTGAATGTGAGATGTTAGCTCTTTTGCAAGCAGCTCCTTTTGCTATGCTCTTTCTGGCTATTCCTTCTGCTACACGTGTGCTGTGGGATCTTTGTAAGTTGTAAGCCTACACATCAAGATATATCTGTTTCATTAACAGTGAATAGGGTTACACTCCATTTCAGCTCTTATTCAGTGCTTCATCCCCATTACCTAGAATTACTCACTTTGTGTGAAGTTGTATAGAGAGAAGAGTTCTGCCTGATCGACATCCCTTTAATGAATTGTAAGATGTCTTGTTAGTTGCTTGGTATACAATAGACTGGCTCTTTCACAATTATATGCTGTACTATGATTTGCTATGCAATTGTTCATAATGTATCCATAAAGTATTCCTGAATGTTTTCAGGGTTTATATATCAATATTTATTGAACTCCCAATTCAGGATTCTGTTAAAGCAGTTTCTGAGATCCAAACTTGTTTTTTCTTAGACACCAGACATACCGATTCAAACTATAATTATCCTAGTTGAAAAGGACATTTCACTGCAAAATATTTAAAAGAAATCCAATATGACTTTTAAAATAACTGTAAATATGACTTTTAAATCTGAACCAACTCAGTCTCCCTTCTACCTCCTACAGTTTTGAGGGTAAAAATAATGCTGGTTAGAGATCTCACCTGTGAGCAATCAGGTAATTAGACATTGTGTAATGTTACTAGTGCCTACAAATAATGGCAGGCACAAAAAGGGTGTCCAGGTTTTAAAAATGTGGCTCATAAAAATACAGGCTTATATATCTGCTGAAATTGTTGTTTTAAACACCCACAGTATGCTTGGGAGTATACAAGACATGGGTTAAGATACTTAAAACCTGCCGCAAGGAGCTTACATTCTAAATACTCTGGCAAAATAAATCATATTGGAAGAGCTAGAAGAAAGTTCAGTGTTAGAACATTATTTTTCCTCACTGCTCGTTTCAGTATCATGAGTGGATGACAGCACTTTTACTAATTATTTTGTTCAGAGAAAATAGGAATGGTTTAGATTAATTTATCAGTGGTGCAATACATAAATGTTAGCCTAGCTCAGGTTGTAGCATTTTTAACTTGTATGGGTGATGGGTGTCCCTGGAGTGGGATAATGAGAAGACACTCACAGAGTAGAGGAGAAAATAAAAATTCCATGATTAAAACCCACAATTTCTTTTCAGAGCTTGCTAATTTTTGTTTGAAATATTTATAATGTATGCATATAGAGAGTCTCATTATTGCATACCAAACAATAAAACCATAACAGTCATTGTTTTCTTTGCATAAATGTATTTCACAGAATCTTATTAACTATCACTTTAGCATAAATAATCTGCCAAATATTTCTCTGATGTAGCCAATAGTTACAGCAGTGATTACACTGACCTGAATTATTTTATATACAATATTGTCTTGAAACTGTTTTTGTGAATACTTTCTGGGATTCTAAAGACATAGTCTCAAACATGAACCTTAATTTTGTCGTGGTAAATTCAGTCAGTCCAGTAACCAAGCAAACCTTTCCACAAGGTACTGAATTTGGGGATAATTTGCAATTTTACCCACATAAACAGCATGCAGATCCATTCTATTCTGGAGCCTAATTTAATATCTATCTAAGACACCCCTGTGTTCATAGAGTTTCATGGTATGGTAGTTATTCTTCATATTTTTATGACATAATTCATCAGACAGTTTCAAAGCACGGTATGTACATTACTGGATTAAGTCTCAGAGCACTTTTGTGTGATAGGTTAATAATATTACTATCTTTGTATTATAGATTCATATATTCGAAGGCCAGAAGGGATTATTGTGATAATCTAGTCTGACCTCCTGTATAACTCAGGTCATAGACTTCTCCAAAATAATTCTTAGAGCAGATCTTTCAGAAAAACATCCAACCCTGGTTTAAAAATTGTCAGTGATGAAGAATCCACCACAACTCTTGGTAAATTGTTCCAATGGTTAATTACTCTCACTGTTAAAAAATGTACTCCTTATTTCCAGTCTGAATTTTAATTTACAGCTATTGGATCGTGTTCTACCATTCTCGGCTAGACTGAAGAGCCCATTATTAAATATTTGTTCCCCATACAGGTATTTACAGACTGTAATCAATCCCCCATAACCTTCTCTTTTGTTATGTTAAATAGACTGAGCTCCTTGAATCTACAATATGACAGGTTTTCTAATCCTTATATCATTCTCATGACTCTTCTCTGAACCGTTTCCAATTTATCCACATCCTTCTTGAATTGTGGATGCCAGACCTGGACACTCTTTCAGCAGTAGTTACACATGCCAAATACAGACATAAAATAACCTCTCTACGCCTACTCGAGATTCCCCTGTTCATGCAGCCAAGGATTGCATTAGCCCTTTCAGCCACAACATCACACTGGAAGCTCGTGTTCAGCTGATTATCCACCACAGTCCTCAAATCTTGTTAAATTTCTTGGGTTAAGTGGCGTAACCCAAGCTATTCACTCAGTTTTGTGACCTAGCTGAGAGTGGAGCCTTGATCTCCTGATTCAGAGTTAGGTGCTTTAATCACTAGACCATGCTTCTGTAAAGCTAATTAGTATATTGGGTATAGTGACTAATTGTAAAGTTAATACATTCATAAAATCACATCCTAATTTTACCTTCATATCAAATCACACATTTACAATCCCCTTCACTTAAATAGTTCACAAAAAGCAGAATTTGGGTGAGGATCGATGTGATACATTCTGCACTCAATAGTGACAAAAATACAGGGAAATACATGTCACAACAGATTACACCTTTGCTGTTATTCTGAGATTAGGACCATTTAACAGGACTGCAAACAAAGATTCTGACTAGAGATCAGATAAATTATCTTAAACGTAACCCTACTATTCTCTCCTCTTTTATTGTACGTAGGACTCCATTGGGTATATGTACACTGCAGTTATGAGGTGTGATTCCCAGCCCAAGTAAACAGACTAGTGCCAGCTCTGCTTGAGCTAGCATGCTAAAAATAGCTGTGTGAACATTGCAGCACAACTGGGGGATCACGCTAGCCATGAGTCCAAGCCCACCTGACATCTTAGCCTGAGCTGCCGCCAGTGCCACAATGTCTACACTGCTATTTTTAGCATGCTAGCTCCAAGTCTGTCTTCCCATGCTGGGAATCACACTTCCTAGATGCAGTGTAGACATACCTTGTAGGCCAAAGGCTTCTGTTGGTCTTTTTCCCCCAAACATCACTTTAATATTTTAGGAGCTCCTCTTTTTCTTCTTCTGGTTGCCCTTCACTAGCCACATTCTCTAATACTTAGAGCTTCCACTGTTAGTCCATTGGTCTGGGGTCTTTTTATCCTTTATCAATTTTGATCTCCCTTTTCTGTCTGCTAGGTCTTTGAAAAGAGTTCTGCATGCAGGTTTGTATCCCATTCCTTGAATGCATGTAACCTTTTATAAATCTGAAGACTTTTGTATTTCCACTGGCCTCTTTTTAACCTCTTCTCCTTGATCAATCTTAAAATATTTCAGAGCCATCTTTCTAAGTTGAAATGCCAAGATCCTATCCAACTTGTTTTCATTTTTAAGTATTAAAATCACATTCAGAATGATTTAAACAGTCAGTTGACATCAAAGTGTTTTTTAAAGAAAACCTAGCAGAATTTTTCATACGCACAGGTAGTATTCATAATGTTGCCAGTTTAGCTGTCCCAGTGTTGCATTAGAATTAAGCATTAATTTAGGAGCATTGTTGTCACTTGAAACATTAATGAGACTGCACCAAAGTCAGTTGCAGTCTGTGATGTAAATGCTCTGGTGTTTTGAAGAAGCAGCAAGAGTCTTTGCAGCTGGTCCTTTCTGGAAAACAAACATAATGGCTAACAACAAAACAGGCCGTCAGCACTTTAGTAAACAAGCACACATTCTGTAATGACTTGCCAAAATACTGTTTAAAAATTGTTTACTGTAAAAGAAAAGCCCAGCAGTAAGTGATACATACGTCCTGTTACATTGACAGGCTGCCCAGCTCAGCATCTTGGGATGATTGTCAGTGTGTTGGTTGCCAACATTCATTACAAACACTTTTGTCATCTCTGATGAGAAAGAAAGAAAGAAAGACAGACTTTGCAGAGAATTCACTTGGTTAGGTCTTGGAGGAATAGTTTTGGAAAATGTGAAGATTTCAAAAATGGAGCCTAAAGCAAAAACATCTGTTGTTGAGAAAATACCTTTTTTCATAACACTAATATGCTTTCTGTTATTGGATAGGAATAACAGTTACACAGCTCTGCTCCTATGCTCCAACTACTGTTTGTCTTTCTCAATAGATGATTTACTTTAAGAGAAGAAGAATTTAATAAAGTAACACACTATTTTTCTCTCATCTGCAGATTGCTCTCCGGGATTGTGGGGGTTTCCCATGTGCCGGTATTTAAAGGAAGAGGGCTGGTGCTGTGGTCGCAATGCCAGAATGTCAGCGTGCTTAGTATGGTTCTTTTTTCTTTTTCTTCTCTTTTTCCCTACTGGAAGTTTTATCCAGATGTTATAGAATTCATTGTTTTTGGCTTGTAATCCTAGAGCTATGACTTAAATCCCAGACTCTACAGAATAACATCATTAATGTTGTATGCATGATAAATTATAGGTAAAAAAAATTGTATTAACCTTCCAACTTTGCACATTTTATATTTGCTGAGGGCAGGAAACAATGAAGATAGACAAAAAATATTTTAAAAATGACCAAAAAGGCCACAATTTTGTTGAATTTAAACAAAGTAATCTCTCAGGGCAGTAGGTCATGGCAGTGATTTAAAAGGGATAGTATTTCTTCTTCCATCACTGACTTCCCCAAAAAGGTTCATTGTTCATAACATTCAATGTCCTAAGAGTACAAGACCATAAACAGGCCTATCTAACCCCAAAACCAGAGTAGGCCTACACACTTATATAAGCCTTTACACCAGGAAATCATCTAACATTGCACCAAGAGACAGAGTGCTCCTGTACACTCATTTTACATCAGCACTGGATGATGGATTGGTGCTTAATCTGAGGATAAGGGCATGACCCTAAATCTTCAACTATTGTGGCATTGGAAAATGCCACCTCTAATCTCTGTTGATTTTTAATCCCTTTTCCCAGGATGCACCACAACAGATGCTGTTAGCCTCAATTTCAGCTGCTCACTCACACAGATACCTGCCAATATGTCAAGGTTAAAGAGATCAGAGCTAACATTAGAGATCTTAAGACTGAAACATTTCAGGACAATTATACAGGATGCTTTCAGCCCTAAATGTGACATCCTCAACAAACTGCATGAAACATCTCAAGTGGTTAAGGATATGGACCAAAATGTAAATTCTAGAACCTCCGTACATTACCCTAAAACCCTTCAGTAAGCCCTCCCAAAATGTTTTTGCCATCTTCTGTTGTCCCAGTAATATATCCATTATACCCTAGATCAAATGTCATATTGGCCCATTCCTTTCCTTATAGAATTTCCATTTCCCACTCTTTCTTAGGGCTTGTCTAAACTGAAAACACTACAGTGGCACAACTGTGCCACTTTAGTGCATCAGTGTAGACACTACCTATACCAATGGGAGCGATTCTCCTAGAGGCAGTAGCTAGGTTGACCTAGAATTGTCTACACAGGGACTTAGGTTGGCTTTACTCCACTCAGGGGATGTGGATTTTTCACACCCCTGACTGAAGTAGTAAAACATACCTAATTTTCTAGAGTAGATTAGGCCTTATTTAGTGAGAGACAAAGTAAGATCAGGCTGCCTTTTGACAAGGATAGAACGATCTATTTCAGAGGCAACCAATCAGCTAGAGATGACTTTGGTCACACAGAGCAATTTTTTAAAAAAAATTTTTTGCACCCAGTGCACTAATCTTGCCAGAAAAAAAGATCATCATGTTCCCCTTTCCAAACTTTCTCCTTTAAATTATTGGAAAGATGAATACCAAGAAGTTCTCCTCTGCCCATAAGTGCTATTACTGTGCCAGAGACTCTCTCAAGAACATGCATGGTGAGGGCTTGTCATTTCATCCCATAGGGAATAGGCAGTCAGAGCAGTGCAGTTAGAGCACTATTCCCTCTGTAGGAAGTGACCCAGCTAGGGTTC
The DNA here is from genome assembly GCA_037349315.1 of Chelydra serpentina. NCBI lineage: Eukaryota > Metazoa > Chordata > Testudines > Chelydridae > Chelydra > Chelydra serpentina. The sequence continues at coordinate 70,447,655 of JBAIAC010000008.1, forward strand.
CCTGGGAGTTTGCAGTGCACTGATAACTATCCCATTGTTACTTGCATGGCAATTCCCATTTGCTGAACTACAGGAGACCAAAGACATCATAGGGACTGGATCAGAGTCCTGCCTGAAAACTCATATTCACATCCAGAGTGCTCATTGGTCTGTGACAGCATGCTAAACAGCTGGCTTTAACTGAGCTGTGCCTCAGCATCACTTGATTTTCTTGTGGCCTCTATTGACATATTTGCATGAAGAGCGGCCTCTCTCTGGCTGATGCTGGTCATTGATATTCACCAGCATGCTGAGAGTAATAGTGAATTACAGGAGTAGCCAACTGTATTTGCCACAATTTCCCTGGTCATTACCAGGGGAATCATGCAGCAGCAGGAAAATTTCCAGCCAGGACAGTAGTAACACTGCCCTCCTTTCTAGCTGGGGTTCTCATTCACCTCTGAGGGTGACACAGAGACTTGTGGGCTGTGGAGGGCCACTGCTCTGCAGCTGGAAGAGAGACATATGGAATAGGGCAGAGGTCAGCAGTGATCACAAGGCATACCTGCAATAGCCAGTTATTCATTGGAAGTAAAGAAGGGAAGTAGCTTTCATGTAGTGTAAATTGAACCTGCTACTCTGTAAAAAGTAGGGGAAGGGAGAACTGCAGCTACCTGGAGTGCAGCTGAAGGGAAGTCCTGGGTGCAGGTTGGAACATAGGTGAGCTCTGGGACAAGGGAGTGGAGTGGATGATAGAGAGAGGAGCTATGCTGGGGATTTGGGGTGTAGGGATGGTATGAGGAGTACGCTGTGAGGTATTTATTTATTTATTACATTGTAGCAGTGCCACAGAATGTGTTCATTGCATATTTATCTTTGGTTGGACAGAGAATTTTATTCTTCAGTTTGTAATTCCTATAAGTACGATATCTTTCCAACTGTAGAAAAATCTTCCACCCATTTCATATTTTTTCTTAATTCTTAGATCATAAATATCAAATACTCTCACACCATCAGGATTCATAGGCTGAAAAATCTATTTTAAAGGATCTACGTGACATTTTAAACTGCAGTCTCTCTAAAGTTTTTATTTTGTTTAACTTTAAGTACTGCAAGTTGAAAATGAACATTTGTGTAGTCACTAGAGACTTAAAAAGATATTTTAATGTATTGTGCATTAAATTAAAATATTATTTAAACTATATATTATAATATCTAAAGTGAGCTGTTTTTATGCTTATACTTGTATAGGAATATAGCCAAGAAAAAATAAATGTATTTTTTCCTTAGTGCTCTCAAAAATTAAAGAGGCTATATATAGATATCTATATCTATTCATTCTTTTATCATTGCTTGTCCTATAAATAAACCCTAAATAACAGAAGTGAACTGATTAACAACCTCTAATGGTTTTAACACTCGTAAGTGTACAAGCTCATGTTATATCACATAATTAATCTTGTAAAATGTCATTTCCACCAGGCTTTATACAATGTGATTATAAAATGCCCTGATAAAGAATAAACATAGCAGTTTAATTTCTTCACTTTTAAAGGCTTTGGAACGAGTTGCGGTCAGCCAAGTGGTAAGTAATGTTGTTTATTTTAACCCTTCTAATGACAAAACTGTTTTCTCTTTTTGAATACTTTTAATACATGACCTTCTCCTGAACTTGTGACTTACTGGGGTCTAAAACACTACAATTAACAGAATATAAATCAAAGTCAGATTGATATCATGTTTCAGCACCACAGAATTGCATTTTTATTGCCTTGTCTGCACATAATGATGCTAAAGTATCTATTTTCTTCAGACAATTAAGAGTCAGCTAACATATATTTGAGAGAAAGCACAATTTGAATATAGTTGAAAATACCTTATTTTAATAGTAAGCTATTTTATGCTTAATCATGCTGGTTAATATTCTTCACTAAATCCAAAAGTGCTTCTTTCAAAAATTAAAGTATAAAATTACCTTTCGAAACTTTGGATGCTTTCTTACACAGACTGATCCAACAGAGGTGCCTGGCCCAGTGCAGCTCATCTTTAGAGGATTCACTGACCCCACAATGTTTTTGGGGCTAGCAACATGGTCACTAGGAATAAGGAGTTAGTTCAGGCTCTTCCCAACTCATTACATTTTGGTAATTTCTGCAGAGATTTCCAACACTTGTGGTGTTTTTGAGGCAAAAACTTGTCCACAAGGAAATAATATGAAACTGCAAAAATATTGTTCTTAAAATACTATCGGGAACCATGGAAAAAGTTATTTTTCAAATTTTTATTAACATTTATTTTAATAAAGGAGGAGGGGCAGAACTTTAGGTACATCTAACTTTTAAAACAAGTTGAACAGTAGTAAACTAATTTCTGTTATTGAAACAAAAATGACAGTGTAAGATAGTCCTGTGTATTTTAAGAATGTTTTATTATTTATATAGCAAGTAAATTATAAAAGCGCCTAGTACTATGTAAAAGGCCTTGAACACACAACTTTTAATTAAGTTAACAAACAGTTACTGACATACTTGGCTCTCTAGTTAAAATTCGGTTAGTAACTAGAGAAATTTAAGGGTAGGTCTACACTTACCCGTCGCGTCGGAGGCGTCGGATCGATGTTCTGGGTTCGATTTATCGCGTCTTGTCTAGACGCGATAAATCGAACCAGGAAGTGCTCCCCCGTCGACGCTGGTAATCCAGCTCGACAAACGGAGTAAGCGGAGTCGACGGGGGAGCCTGCGAGCCTTTTCATTTGAACTAAGATACTTCGACTTCAGCTACATTATTCACGTAGCTGAAGTTGCGTATCTTAGTTCGAATTGGGGGGTTAGTGTAGACCAGCCCTAACAGTGTTTTGCTCCACCAGAAGCCTAACCTGGTACTTGGTTGTGTTCCTGAATCTGGTACAGCACACTGCAGACAAAACTCCTAAACCATGTAGGCCAGTCCTCTTATCCTCACAGCTCTCACTGTTGGGTCCATATTTTCTCAGAACGCAGATACCAGCTCAGCATAGGAGCATGATTGGTGTGGACTATACCTGCTAGCCTGAGACCTCCAAATGCCTGAGATCAAATTAACATAATATTTACGCTAAATTGCATACTCATAAGCTGTTTGAAAATTAAAATGCGAAGACCAGGAGGAGAATGAATATTTAGTAGGTTTTTTTCACTGAAAAATATTTGTGACTGCATTTTTATTTGGCTATAATTTATGGACAGATATTGGATAATGTAAAACCAGAAGCTATGTCATATTTTTCACTATAGTATAAGTAATCTACAATCATGTAACCACAAATACAAAAGGCAAATCCCAGATGTCTTCCTAATCTTGCAGGGTAGTGACCAGTAACTTTTTCACTTAGTACTACTGTTGTAGGAGACAGGAAAGTATTGTGATTGAGAATTTCTGTATGATTTATTGCAGCGGCTTGCTTCTGGTGGGAATATCGCACTTGTCTCTCGTTTTTTAAATCCCTGTCTAAATTCTGTTCTCTGAGTACTTTAAATCATTATTATGTAATTTATCATTTTTTTGTGTATCCACACTAACTGTACAAGTATTTAATAGACTAGATTTACAGGCCAACTTACCCCCATTGTAAGCCCATTGACTGCAGTGGGTTTACACAGGAGATGCATTTGGCACTACATTTTTAACTGACAAGCATTAACTTTTCTTAAGTAAACACATTTTTCATACCTAAAGGTATGAAGTTTTAAATGCGCTTCACTGTTTTTATAAGCACAGTACTTTCTGCATGGATATCAGTGTTTCATGGAACCACGATAAAGTAGCTATAAATAAGAAAATGTTTTGACACAGGTAGTATGTTTTCCTTTTGCCTCTTTTTTTATTCATTGGACCAGACTCTGCTCTGAAGTTTGATGGTGCAATTTTGGAATAACTCCATTAACTGCAATAGAGTTCCCTGGGCTTACAAATGAAGATTAGAATTTTGCCCATCTTCCTTCCTATCCCTCCACCCACCTCCTATCAAACTCTGCAGTTTCCTGTGTTTTATTTTTTCTCACAATTATGGTTATGATGTCGTCTGACCCATTTTAACTTGCAAACAGGAAAATTAGTAAATTGTCCTCTCAACCAGGTTAATAAGACTGGTGTGAGAGAATACAAACCAGTAATTAGGTGAGGCAGCCCATACCATTCTAGCTACTCTGGTCTTGATTTTGATGCCAAATTTACATTCCTGTTCTTTGCTTTCTTTTTTCCAGCTGCCTACAGAATCATTGTTTTATCGAGCTGTTCTACAGGTTATTATAGAGGAATGTTATGGTGTCATCAAAAGGTATGAGATTCTGAGACCAAGGCCTAATTCTGCCTCCCTTACGCCACAAGTTGTAACTATTAGCATGAGTTGCAGAATGAGGCCCTAAATTCTGTCTGTATCTGTTTGTATTATGAATGCAGTCAGTAAATAATACAGGGCTCTTTCATTTGCTCTGAATCCATATGCAGAGGATACCATCCGCATAGCGCTCTTGCCCTTCCAGCATCGCAGAGGCATTAACCCTATCCTTGGCACTGGACATGTAGGCAACTGTGGCAAATTCACTAAAAAGCCTAGTGAGGGGTGAGTTTGGTGGCTCCCACGAAGGGAAAGGGCATAAAGGACAGGGTGGATCAGGTCCTGCAAGATTTCTGCCCTCCCCACCCCCACTCCCCCCCATGGGACTTCCAGGATGGGCTTGAGGTCTTGCTGGATTTGACCTGATGTCTGGAGCCATAAAAATAGCCCTGTGCTCAGGGCCACTTCCTGTTTTGCAGTCTGCCCAGTGGTCGACTCACCCTCTCTCCCTTATGTAGGTTGCTGCTTTGGGGCTGGGAAGGAGTTTTTCCCCATACCACCAGACTGACTGAGGCTGGTTGGGTTTTTCACCTTCCTCACAGTGAAACCTAGGGGTTGAGTTTTTTGTACAAACGGAGGTCTGAGATTCTCCCACACAGAGGGCACAGTTGGGACGTATGTGAGAGTCACTTAGTTGTCGCAACTTTTGACGGGTTCCCAGTGCAGGAACTAGCTGATTTAGGCTCCATATTCAAGAAAGAATGGTAACATAATGAGCATCCCAAAGACATCTCCTTACGAGATGGGAGCAACATGTCTAATCCCTTGGGGAGAAATGCAAACCAGAGGCTAGAACGCTACCCTGGGGGGGACAACCCTGCCAATGCCCTTTATAGTGGTCCTCGCAGCAGAGTGGGGGTTAAGATCCCCTCTTGCTTCAGCCCCCAAAAGTGGGAGGGATGCTTGTGGGCAGATGGAGGTACCCAGAGAACCTCCTAGTGTGATGATTGACTCCCCCTGCGGTGAGAGCACCTCCAAGAACTAGCAAAGGAACAATGCACTGGGCTCTATCTCAATGGGAACCGTGAAGATAATTTGACTAGTAAAGTTGAGGCCTGGTTAAACCCACACCATGTGTTCTTGCCTTCTTCCATGTGGTGAGCACACCAATACTGCTTTGAGCTATACAGATTGCATCTGAGAGTGCTTCTTTATCATAGGTCTCATAGTCAGCTACTGACTTGAAGGCCTGTCAGTGCATATTGAGTTGAGCAGCAGGGAGCCCAAGAGCCAGTGTGGACACACAGGACCAATGGCTAATTGTCTTTGGCATTTGGGTGGGAGCATAGCTTTTTCCATCGATGGGCAACCTCCTAACAGAAGAATTTCTTCCTTTGCTTGAAATTATGTATAATAAAACTACACAGAAGATTTAGCAGAACATGAGAACTAGGTTGTAAAAACTGAAAGTATGGGCTAGACCAGAATATGTTATCTGTTAAAGTAAAGGTAACATGGGGAAAGTAATAAAGATTGCATTTTTTAAATGAAAAGAGTTTTAGGCCAGTTTTAAGCTTGCTAATGTGAGATGTCTCCAGTTTTGATGAAGTAGCTGGAATTTTCTTTGTCTCGGTGAAGCCTTGTGGGACCGGTTCAGCAGTTTTTAAGATGTCAGGTTCCTTATCCAATAACACTTAAAAAGCAGTTTAAGACAATTAAAAGAATGAATTATGATGCCTTGAGTCATTAAGAGCCCATTCTGACTTTTTAGAGCTTCATGTATTCAGTATATATCTTTCTTGTTACAACTATGCTGCTTCTGATTTGTAGGACAGATACACTAAATGCATATTTTTTCCAAATAATCTTTTAAATGCATAGCCATTAAGTAGTCTTCGGACTGCATTTGCCCAAAGGTTTTATTGCATTAGGAAATTCCTGTGACTGTATTTTTTATTATTCTATTTCCCTAAAAATAAAATAAAATAAAATTGAAAGTTAATTGACACAAAGAACTTGGAGCCTGACCCAAAGCCCAATGATATCAATGGAAGTCTTTCTGTCAACTTCAATAGGCTTTGAATCAAGCCCACAGTTGAAAAGAATAGGCTTTCTATGAGTTTCCAGTAAAATAGTTTTTAAGAAGATATACCTGTCAAGCTGTCCTACAGTGTCTCAAGTGCATGAGTACCAACCTCAGGACAGACTGTTAAGAGGCAGGGCACAAACCCCAAATTGGCTTTAAGTTCTATACTTAGCCCAGGGCTACACTAGGGGAGGGGGGTCGATCTACGATACGCAGATTCAGCTACGTGAATAACGTAGCTGAAATCGGCGTATCGTAATCGGCTTACCTGACCATGAAGACGGCGGCGCGTCGATCACTGCAGCTCCCCCGTCGACTCCGCTTGCGCCGGTCGATGACATGGTTTTACGGCGCCGACGGGGAGTGCGATCGGGGATCGATTAGGCGCGTCTTAATGAGACGCGAAAAATCGATCCCCGATAGATCGATTGCTACCCGCCGATCCGGCGGGTAGTGAAGACAAGCCCTAGATTTCACCAACCAAGCATCAAGTACAAACTCCTCAGGTACTATAATAGTCTAACCATGGAGCCACACACAGTCCCCTTGGGTACTCCAATCTACCTTGTCACCTAAACAAGCTTGCTTTTGTGATAGATGGTCCCTTAGACCAAAAATCACAGTCCCAAAGGACCAGTCACTTACCTCAAGTCAGTTGCGCCTTAGATCTCACACCAAAGACAATGCTTGTAGCCAACTCTATAATAAACTATCTCAAGATTTGTTAATTAGGAAAAGGAAATAAGAAAGTTATTTACAAGGTTAAAGCAGGTAAACATACATACACAAAGGAGTTACAGTCTTAAGTTTCAAAAAGTAATAGAAGCGTCTATAATAAGCAAGCTCTATTTGTCCCTTGAGGTAACCCAGGCTAAACACTGGGGACCTCTTGCTTATGCCTAGAAAACCTTGCCCTTGAGAGTCCAAGCAGCACAGAGATACTGTTTCTCCTTATCAGGGATTTTTATTCACCTTTCTCCTCTGAACTGCCAGCTCAGCTGATGGGAGGAATTTATTTGCACATCTCCCCTTCCTTGGAGGGATTGGGAGACAGGGAGAGCAATTAACAGTCTTTTGTCCTCTGATGTTCCACAATAGTTCGTCTGGTGTTAAGCAGTCTTCTGTGTTGGGCATGACGTAACGCCTTCTTTTGGAAGCCAGCATTTCACACTAAGGGCACATCTTCACTAGCCAAGGCAGCACTTTAATGTGGCTTGCATAGTCACGGCACAGAGCTGGGAGAGAGCTCTCCCAGTGCTCTAAAAAAACCACCTCCATGAGGGGCGTAGCTACCAGTGCTGGGAGTGCGGCTCCCAGTGCTGGTGCACTGTCTATACTGGCACATTACAGCACTGAAACTTGCAGCACTCAGGTGGGTGTTTTTTCACACCCCTGAGAGGGAAAGCTGCAGCACTGTAAAGTGCCAGTGTAGACAAGCCCAAGCCCTTATTCAAGTCCCTTTCCTGTCTGGTGATTTACACAATTACAGAGACATACAATGCAAATACTCAAACACTATCTTAAGATATGGGATACAGATGTTATAAGGGAGATTAATGCATACAGCAACTTACAAGCATTCAATAAAGTCTGAATACTAAGCACACTTTTATAATGCTAATACTTATTTTAACAGTACTAACACACAGGTGAACCAGACTAATTCCAGCTATGTGTTTGGCAGTATCAAAGTGAGGCATGGGGACCTTGGCATAAATTGACACCTGGTTTGCCAGTGTTATAATACCCTACTAATATTTTATGGAAAGTCTGTTTGTGCATAAATAATACATTGAAGAGAATATTTGTGAGTACTAATATATTTGGGAATATGATTTTTACAGTACAAGACTACCAAGGTCAGTGAGACCTGGAGCTGTGTGTTATGTAGGTGATGGCTATGAAAGTTAATTCAGACTGAGGGCTGACAAAACATATTCAAACATTTTTTTCCTAAGGTATTTCAAACGGAGATTACATGTAATTTGCTGATGTGAGTGCATCTTCTGTTTGCCTTCTGGTACTTTTGGGGCATTGGTTTACCACTTTGCCTGAACTAATTCAAATATTGGGCAAGTTTCTGAAGAGGCACCACAAATTGTAAATCTGGAAAATTCTGACATTGCCTAATTTAAATGAGAATCACATGCTACACATACATCTAGGAGAGAAATCTGCAAGGCATAAATAAGATCAAAATCACACTTAACTTACTACGTGGTTCTGGATCAACAGTTGGCGTTGAAGAAGTTCTGCTTTCATAAACATTGAACTCATGCTAATATTATCAGGTGAGGCATTGAAAATGGACACCGTGTAATGGATCCAATACAATAAAAATGTTTAGGAGAGGAATGGAAATAAAAAATATCACCTTCACCTCATTCATAATTTCAGGTATTCCTGAGTAATAATATTTTTGGTCTAAAAACATCTTTGGGTATTGGTTAGCTTGCTTTAATGTATTTTTAGATAAAAGAAAAAGTAAAATTGAAATAAATTATTATTCTAACTTCATAGAATATCCTATTGTATATGTTTTTAATGGATTTGAAATTTGTGAAACAATAATATGGAACTTTTGTGTTGTGAGAAAATTAAAAGAATAATCTCAATACTACATTTGCAGTGATCGGCATGTTGGTAAAATTTTCTCCAAGTCTTCCTCTTTTGTGGATTATGTCAGAAAGTCTCTGAAGAAGCTTGAACTAGATGAGTCAAAGGTAAGCAGCTGATTTCATATTGCATACAATTCACATATCAATGTAAACTCTAAGAAGTGGCCAGCATTTTGATGGAGCTGTTTGTATATATATTATGTGAGCAGCTATTATTACTAGAATATGCATCCACAGCTTCAGCTCTTTGTGAATTAAACAATATTTATCCAAGACAAATTATTTCAGTTTGTATATTCAGTTTGAGGATTAACTACCACTTTTATTTTCTTTCAAATACTTTCATTTTCATTTTAAAACTTATGACTTGTGAGATGCCTTTTTATTTTTGTATGATTACTAACAGTCTAAATAATGTTTTTGAAACCCTTCAGAAAATACACTCTAAAGCCTAAGCATTTATAATTAATGAACATCTTTATTTATCCAGATAAATGTACAATATCCTTTTCCTTCTCCTTTGTCCTCCAAGACATATGTGGTGGAGATGGGTACTCCACCACATAACTCTTGCATCCTCTTTGTGGCCTAAAATAATAAAATGAGTACTAGACTGTAGTACTGATGCATCTGAAGAAGTGGGTATTCACCCACGAAAGCTTATGCTCCAATACGTCTGTTAGTCTATAAGGTGCCACAGGACTCTTTGTCGCTTCTAGATACCTTTGTAATCCAGGGAAGATAGGTGGACTAGTCTGATTCTGTGAAGGAGGTGGATATAGAACAGCGGGTAAGAACATAAGAATGACCATACTGGGTAAGACCAATGGTCCATCAAGACCAGTATCCTGGCTTCTGACAATGACCAGTGCCGGATGGGTAATAAGTTGAATGGCAATGTCAATAGGAAAACCAGAATAATTCCCTTGCTTTCCTTGTAGCCTTGTTGACTAAGGTCTTAGATGACTTGGTATAAATCAAGCCTTTCCTTCCCACTTTCTATGTAGATACTCAGTATGGCCTCCATGACCATAGTAACTGAATACCTCCTTATATTATACCCATTTTACACACGCTATCATCCAGAGTACATAAACACACCTCCGACATGCTTGAGTTTCAGATCAGGGATGTGGATTCTTTTGCCTGTTCTGAAACTATGCTGGTCAGCCTGCCATAACTTTCTTATTTCATCTGCATGTATGATAAGCATGCCTCCTGTGTCTTCATTATAGATCCAAATGAACCACTATGCTGCACAAATATGGAGATATTTCACCTTTATTATTTAAAGTTAAAGAAAAGCTGAGTAGTGCGGCAGAGATAACAGAATAAATGGCTTTTGCTTAATAAATTAACCCCTCATCATTTTCAGCTTCTCGCACTCTTATTTTCTTATACCTCTTCTTTGATGGTCTTTGTTCAATTGGAAGATACAGTGGTATAGCAACAGGAGACATTCCTTTTGCTCAAGGAATGAGTGTGCTCTACCCTCAGCCTTTCCAGCTGGTCATGCTATGGAGGCATAGACCTAAACTCATGCTCTGAATTGGGCTACCACTGGACTACCATACTGCTCTCAATATTAAAATGAAATATTTTAGCCACAGCTGTAGAAGACCAGAGGAATAAATCCAGTTCTGTCGATACTTTAATTCATTATATAACCAGATAATGTTTGTGTAAAAAGTTCTAACAGTGGAGGGGGCCAGTAAAAAGATCCAAAGAGGATATTAAATAATGCACAAAGTGTAGTTTTAGATTAAATCTATGTTATATTACATTTACAAACTTATATTTAAACAAATCTGTGCATGGAGAACAAGTATATATTAATGTGTTTCTGATTCTATAATGACCATCTGTTAATCTTCAAAACTGTGTAAACAAGTGAAGTGTCTAGCTAATCTAACATGCTTCTGGATTGGTTCTCAGTCTTAAGAAATTACTGTGAGAGATGTGGAGTAAGAGAGAAAACATTTTCATACTAGTCATTAGCAGGTGCATTCCAAAGCAGGAAAGGCTACTTATGAGAGTTTTATACGTGGCTAGAGTCCAAGTAGAAGATGATCAAAAATGGCAAATCCCTAGAAGTCACTTATAAAAGAGGACCGTGAACATTTTGCCATTTTCTCACATTAGTAATGTCATCTGTTTGGCTATATAGTTTGGAATCTGCCAAAAAAAATCATTATAAATTCCTGCTTTTATGTGATGTACAGTTTAGGATAAAAATGTGCTCCTGATTGGCCTGTGAAGTTTCTAAATGGTTGTTTCTGCCTGGAATGTTGTTACATTAAATCCATTTCATCCTTTGGTGGACAGTCAAGCCTCCCACTTCCCTGGGACTAAAAAATAACCCCAGGGGAGGCACTACAGTTGCCTACCTTTTTGTGCAATTCTGATAGAATGATGGATAGGAAAAGGGGAAAAGGCAATAATGGAGTGAGGGAGGGAGGGTGTGGAGGAGTGAGGATAGTATTTTTCTCAAAGATATTTTCTTTGCCCTTACACACTTATTGGTTCTAGTCACATTCACATACATACACACAATTTTGTAAGAAGAAAGCACTGGTAGTCAGCTAGAAAGAGGAAAGGAAGCCCTTATATGGCAGAAGATTTCTTACTTTCTAATTCGCCAAACACCCTTTGTCACCTGTGATCATATGAGGTAGTACTTTTTACTTTCACATTTATGCAGAACAGACACTCCTTGGGTGATGGATGCAGGGACTCATACCAGCTCCTTCCTCCAGAGGAGTGTCCATCCTTGCACTTAAAGGCTGCTTTGATCTTTTAAGAAAAAAAGAACAGAAAGGATGAACAGAAAAGGATTTTCGCTCTTTCCAGTTTTGCTACAGCTGTCCAGTAGAAAATATTCCAGCTCCCTGAGCAGCCTCAGCAAGAAGCAGGGTAGAGAGTAGGGAAGGAAGGGAAAGGGAAGGAAGACAGCTCATTTTCAGGTGCTTTGCTACTCCTGAGCATGCATGGATATGGATTTTTTGCCTACCAAGCTGACCTTCCACCTCAGTAGGTCAATCAAGGATACAAATGTTACTCCTGGGGGAATTCTGTGCCAAAAAATTAAAAATTGTGCCCCTCAAAATTAAAAATTCTGTCCACAATATTTTAAAATTATGCAAAATTATGCATATTTTATTTGTCAAAATAATGCAATATAATCACTGGTTTCAATTATTTCGGTAATTTATTTAAACTACAATACAATGGATGAAGAATGGGAGTGGGGAGCATTAGAGGCAATCACCAAACCCCCTCTGTCTAATAGTAATATAGCTAGGTTTGACCCTTTATTTCTAGTTATTAGTCAACAAATATATACAGCCATATGCTCAGCTGAGCCATATATGCTCAGTCATCATAGGCAACTGAAGAGCAATTGAAGGCTGGAGAATCAAACTCACAATTTATATTGGCTACTGACCATCTCCAGAAAGGTCAGTAGCAAACAGTTCATGGAGCACATTTTGATAGGATATTTTTTCAGTCCAAAAATTTAGAACAGTTCTAATCACGAAAACACTAGTAGCATTTATAAGGCCATACTGTCCTTTACATCCCTCTGGCAACGTGAAGGAGCCTTAAAACTTTTACACCTGTTTTATACTCCTTGGGGAACTCACAAACACAATGGTAACAATTCACTAAGCAGGCAGGCTGCTACATTCTGCTCTGCCGGAGGGGACAGAGCCTGCACTATGCCTACCTCCTCAAAAACACCTTGAAGCCCTGCCCCTCCCTGCTGAGCATGCTGCAATAGCGAGGAAGAGAGTGTCTGTCTCTCTCTCTCTCTCTCTCTCTTTCACTTGCACGACTGCCCAGCTCCTCTCCCGCCCCTCCTGGTGGTGGTTTACGTCTCTACCGGCTGCTCCGGGCACTCGAGCCAACCTGCCTGTGCCAGGGAGGGGCATATGACAGCTCTTGCAGCTTTCCTTTGCTTTCCCATCATACGTAATTTTTCTGTGGGAAAGCAAAGAAATCTGCAGGGGACATGAATCCTGCGCTCGTGCAGTGACACAGAATTCCCCCAAGAGTAAAGTGTTCGTACATGCCTCAGAAAACCTGAAACAGGACTCAGACATTCTCAGGTAAATTAAAAATTAGGTAGTTTGCAAATACATTTTGTTGTTACTTTTACTTTTAACAATTCATAATCTATTTAATCTAAACTTTTCCCACCGTAAATAGGTAGCATATTCACCCCAGCCCAATATACAGGAATATAGCAAATGGCTTCAAGTATAATAAAACTTGCTATGGCAGAACTCTCAAGATCTTCTTATAATTTAGTTTTTATGAATTTGTCATTATAGTATCATGTATTTTTAAAGTTCCCTCGTGATAGCCTATATTTTAGTGTGCATATGTCATATCTATTATATTATTAAAACATAATAGCCAAGTGCAGTGCTGATATATGCTCCAAATTTACCACTAAGTTTCCCAGTTTATATGTTTAAAGAAAGTAACAAGCCCAGTTTCTAGTATTTCTGTCCTAGATGGACATCTAAATATTAAAAACTGGAATCTCTTGGTAGTAATTTAATGGTAGTTACCCCCCCTGTTATTTATAGAAAACAATGGGAAATATATGTTCTTTAATTGTTTTATATCAATACAGTAACACTGATTAATGCAAAAAGATTACATTTTATTTAAATCCATTTTTTAACCTTCTTTGCTCCCAATGTCTTAGCACCATTGCTATTTTTTATATTTTTGAGGGCTTCTTTGTGGCAGCCTGAACCCATGAAGGTGTTAAGTCAATCAAGTATAAATTCTATATAGAGATAGCTTTGTCAATTGATATTCCACATACAGAGAAAACATATTAAATAATCACCTTGAATCCATCTTGTCACCACATTCAAGCATACAAGCTACTGTATTAGTTATAGTTTACTTTTTCACTAATGATGGTTACTTTGTCTTGTAGTCAAAATATTTCACACATAATTTAAGAACTCCTCCAGAAGCATCCAGTTAGGAATGTACTATGAAGATACAGTAGCAATTCCACAGTTTAGACTGTGTTACCTTAAGAGTGTGTGTGTTTGTATATGTGGCTATAAGTTTGATTGATTTTCTGAACCCATAGTGTTGCATCAAAAAAGTTGGCTGTGCCTCAAATTTTTCATTTTCAGTTTTGTACAATATAATGTAAGTGGTGTTTAAATTAATGGCACAGCAGAAAATTGCATACATGGAAACAATAACCCTGCAGCAAAGACATTTTCCTCTCTTTAAAAATAATTTAAACTGCTCTGATATTTGTAATGTTGCATCTAGAAGTCAGTACGAAAATATTCTGAATCTTCTGATATAGCTTTTTTATGCAGCACATAAAGAAAAATGTTTATCATCACATAACCTGCTGTCTTTTATTATTCTTATGATATGGGATGCTTTTTATTGGTATAACCCTTCATTTGTGGAGTATATAAAACATTAGTACTTTTAATCTGTACAATAAAACAAGCTTGTTGTTTTTATTAACAGTCTGAAGGAATTGGATGCCATTCATTTTTGAAAGAATGCTTATACTGTAATAATTTCACTGGTACATTTCCTGTATGATCATTAATTTGAGTGAGGATATGGGTATTCTCAAGGGGACTTGATGTTCATTGGTCTTGCAGTGAATTTTTAAGCTATTTAGTCTTAGTTAAAATTACTGTTTATTCCAATTTTGCTACATTAAGATTGTGCCTTTGTGAATTCCAGAGTATTTCATTTTTCAGTGGTAATACTAACTTGATTTATGACTGATACTGTGTAGAGAATATGTTAATCATTCTGTTCATTAGAATTCATTATCATTTTGTCTTACAAAAATGATATCCAAAGTAATTTTTGTCATTTCCTTGAACATAGTTTTAAACAATTGATACGTGTCTTGTTAGTACCAGCATCACCAGAGCGACACACAGTCTATAGCCTCCTAGCTGGGACAGACAGTAATGAACAGTGTATAGTCTCTGCCCCTCAGGGTAGGGAAGAGCAACAAATAGTCTATAGCCACAACCTCCTGGCTGGGGCAGACAGTAGTTAACAGTCTGCAGGCCTGAGGGCCTAAAGTGAGCATGTAGCCAATACCCCGCTGGGGGTTGGCAGCAAAGGGGGAAGGTTAGGGGGACCCAGGCCCACCCTACTCCACCACATCCCAGCCCAGGGCCCTACCAGTGGCATATGGGCCCGCCACTGGGTCAGTAGGGATCCGCCCAAAACATGCTGGCTGCAACTTCAGCAACACAACCAGACTAAAGTCTGCTTTTCCCTAGGCTACTTCCTACCTGTACCTGTTCATAGGGCCCTGTCGCTCATGGGCCCCCAGTCTCCACTGAGTACTCAACAGCTGGCAATCCCAGCAGCTCCTCAGGTTACTCGACTGGCAGCAGTCCTGGCAGCTCCTCAGAATACTCGACTGGTGGCAGTCCCGGCAGCTCCTTGGGGTCCTCCTCCAGGAGCAGGAGTTGGTACAGCTTGGTCTCTGGCCCAGGGGCCAGCAGCAAGGCAGAGGAATCTGACTCCTTCCCTGGCCTTCCCCCAACTGAGCTGGAAGCCCTGCTTCTTATACTTCTTGTTTCACACCTCTGCTTCTGGCACAAGAGGCAGGCCTGGTCTGACTCTGCCCCACAACGGGCAGGGAGAGGTCTCTCAGGCTCAGAGGGATGCCACTCTGCCTCACTACGTGGATACAAACTGGCCATGAACAAGTTTATGCTTGAAATTAGACAAAGATTTCTAATCATCAGAGGAATCAAATTCTGCAACAGCATTCCAAGGAGAGCAGTGGGGGCAAAAAATCTATGTGGCGTCAAGACCGAGCTTGAAATGTTTATGAAGGACGATGGTATGATGATACTGCCTACAATGGCATGTAGCTGATCTGTGACTGCTAGCAACAACTATCCCCAGTGGCCAGTGATGGTACACTGAATCATAGACTCTCAGGGTTGGAAGGGACCTCAGGAGGTCATCTAGTCCAACCCCCTGCTCAAAGCAGGACCAACACCAACTAAATCATCCCAGCCAGGGCTTTGTCAAGCCTGACCTTAAAAAACTCTAAGGAAGGAGGGCACTGGATGGGGAGGGCACCGAGTTACTACAGATAATTCTTTCCTGGTGTCTAGCTGATGGGTCTTTGTCCACATGCTCAGGGTCTAACTGATCACTCTGTTTGGGGTCAGGAAGGCATTCTCCCTCTCCCCCCGCCCGTTCAAATTGGCAGAGATCCTGGGGCGGGGGGGGAGCGTTGCCTTGCTCTGCAATATCAGGTACAGGTCACTTACAGGTTTAAACTAGTGTAAATGGTGGATTCTCTGTAACTTGAAGTCTTTACATCATGATTTGAGTACTTCAGTAACTCAGTCAGAGGTTATGGGTCTATTATAGGAGTGGGTGGGTGACGTTCTGTGGCCTGCAATGTTAGACTAGATGATCATGATGATCCCTTCTGGCCTTAAAGTCTATGAGTTTGTGTGGATCATTATTTCATATTACAATTTTCTCATTATACTTTATCACAATTTTTTAAAAGGTGTGACTACCAAAAAGAAATAGTTACAGATATTAAAGTCATCTCAGCTTGCTCTGAAGTCACAATGTACACAAGTGTGCTGAGCTGTTGTCTCTAGAAGGATTCATGGGTCTAGAACCCAGGTTGTGCAGTCTTGAGTAATGGACCCCTCCACAGCACCACAGAGGAGGCAGATAATACAGCAGCCAACAATTATTGGAGTGTCAGGAACCGCAGGAAGTACCATCTGAAGAGGCCAGAGTGACAGAGCCCTTCGGCCACCTGATTGGTCCACACCAGCTCTTTAAACCAGAAAGTTGCCCCAGGGAACTGTCTGAGCAAGAGTGAAGATTCTGACTTCCTACTGCTACAGACCAGGTCTTTTGCCCCATCTTGCTCCTGACTCCTTAAACCCCAGCCTAACTTGACTTTGGTACCTGTCTTCTTGCTCAGCTTGCTAGCTAGTCCTGACTCCTGCCTTTGATACTGGCCCAGCTTGACCCTGGTACCCATCTCCTGACTCGGGTTGGTAACTTGTCTCAACTCCTGCCTTCAATTCCAACCCAGCAGACACTACTGGCCTGGCTACCTACACCCCAGATATAACAATCTCATACTTCATTAACATAAGCCAACGATCCATATCAGCAAAGTCTATATTTCAAAAGATACTGGGTTCAGTCTGCATCAGTTCTCAGCATACTATTTATTCTATAATTGATACTCTGGTTTCATGCATAATTTCTGTGGAAATTATGTTCCTTTCTAAATTAGTGTCAAAAGGAAGAAATAGTTTCATTTCAGTGTGTTCCATTTCCGATAGTATTAAGTACAAATTTACATGTTAAGGCCATTGTAAGACCAAGTATTTAAGGCTGGAAATTTTGAAGAAGCCTAAGGGAGTTGGGTGCCCAAATCCCATTAAGCTCCTTTAAAAATCCCAGCCTTAAATTTACTAGGCCAGATAATGTCTCTGTGTGGAAATGCCTGCATTGGAGCTGGGAAACTATGTGAGGTTTTCTTCATGGACGTCCCTCTGAATTCATCCATGGTTTGTCCCCTTGTAAAAGAAACCAGCGTTCAGCCCACACACCCAGTAGATCCTTAGACATCCTCTGGACCTTGGAGTGCAGTGGGGAGCATCCAGAGGGAGGCCCTCTGTCTCCATGATTCTATGCTGAGCTGTGTCTTGCGGGTGCTGCTGCAGCCATATAACAACATTAATGTAATGTTATACAATCTTCAAGGCCATTCGCTACATTAATTTCCATATAGCGTTTTCCACTAGTTGCAACAGAGTGACAATGTGTACACTTCTCTCCCTCCCCTGCCCCCTGACAATCTATCACTCTTACTTGCTGGCCTGCTCCTTTCCCATGCATGGATCTTTGTACCTATGGAGAGCATGCCAGGAGAACGAAGGGGATGGTGCTATACAGGCAGCTGACCTCCTATCTCTTCTGCATGGGGAGGGGAGATCAACAATTGGAACAATTGGAAGGTCCTCTCTGCTGATTTTTCACTCACTGGAGAGCAATGGCTTGAATGTTCCAAATTACCTTTGCAGTTAATTTGACTCAAATATGACCCTTTCAAAACTGCATGTTGCACATTGGCAGTGAGATATTTTGCATTTGATTTTTCACTAAACTTGTAAAGGGTGTAGCTAAGGCAGGCTGTGCTACACATGCATTGACGACAAACTTAGCTGCACAGTGAAATACGTACTGAAGATGTGCATGGGAAAAGGCAGAAGCCCTCACGCTCTTTGAAGCTTGTCAGGACCAAGCAGTTATGAAGGGCTGCCGTATGATTTGCATGAAGTTTCATGGGAAAGAGATTCTGTCCTGTAGATCTCCTAAAATACTTAGGATAGGGTGTTCTGAGAGTGTCTGTCCAAAAACTTCCTGGTTAGGTAATTTAGACACTAATTTTTTTTTGTAAAACCAACATAGCTTCAAAAATCTGGAAGTTAAATGCCTTAGCTTTGTGAGTGGTTGTTTTTAATGTTAAAACAAACTAGGAAATTCCAGACAAAAACTATGCTGACAACATTATGACCTATACAGTTAAACAGTCAAGGGAGAAAATGCCAAAAAACAACTGTACACTTTACTCTTTCTCTCCTTGTGTATAAGTGTATGGTAATCTTTAATTACATGATTGCATATTATTTCTCAAGCAGTATAACATGATTTTTTTTCTACTTTGAAATACAAATGTGTAACATCTTGTGATTTTCTTTTTTTAATGCTGCTACTTTCTTTGTCATAATGCAGCATAACTTCAGCAGCCTTATATCTAACCACCTACCTAGCCTTATGTGTCCTCAGATGCTATTACATATCTAGCTACTACTACTTTTCTGCTTCCCCACTCTCACTTTAAACCTACTACCATTTCAGCACCCGCCCCTGTCCTTTGTTTGTGTTTCCCCAGATTATAATGATTCTAGTGCTGATGAAGTCTGTGAAATTGATCGCTGCCTTACATTTTTAAAGAAAGAAAAAAAAACAGACTTTGCTGTCCACTGACTTATGCCAAAATGTTGTCAGTTGTCATGCATTGGTTTACAAGCATCACTGGGCTTGGAGTTTAGCTGTAGGGTATTTGTTTTTATATTGGATTGTTTCTTTTTAAGAAGATGTAGTGCAGAGTAAAGAATTAATCAGATTAGACCAATGGTGGTTGCTGAGCACTTGTTCGTGGTCCATGGAGAGCTGTTCTTCTCCTTGTTTCCAGCTGCTAAATTTCATTAAAAGAATCTAAAAGTATATCAACTACTTTCCCGCTACTACATGTATAAGTAAGTAATGGCTGTAGTTGCTACATGATTGTGAATGGGAGGGAAGGTGGACCACACTCACTGTAAGAGGAAGTGTCCATGACTTCTGTTAAAATGTGGTCCATGGTATATAAAAATTGGAGAGTATGAGATTATTATTAATGTATGTCTTCCAGTCTGCCAGCAACATGAGTCTCATTGGCCTGTTTTTCATCTTCTCACACAAACATCTTCATACTGCCTTTCACAATGTCCCTTACATGTGAAATGCTCACCTTGAGCTAATCTGTAATGCTGATACCCATTCCTTTAAATCTCTCCTCAAGACCACAGTGCTTATAAGAAATCATCCAATAGCTAGATTGAGTGGAATAAACATGAAGTTAGTTGGCAATTCATCCACCTATAACCATAAGATTTGGGGATAGATACATATATATGTATATAGAATATACATAGGATTGTATCATTGTTCTGAGTCACTTATCTTCAGAATCAGGATTGTTTCTTCATAGACATTTGTACAATACCTGGCACAGTGGGGCCATGTCCCTATAAGAGCTTCTCAGTATTCATATAAGAAAAGATCAAGTAGTAATAAATGGCACATGATGTTACATTGTGTCATGTTATCTTAAAAAGGAAAAGAAAAGGGGATCATGGTTTTGGTACAGATATTTGTGCACAGTGGATGGTTCTCTCACTTGAGAATTAAAGCTTTGTATTCTGGGCAGTAAAATAAGAAAGCACATCTCTGTTTATCTAAAATCCCCTGCTCATTCTCCCACCACAGAGCAGTGTCTCCTTGGCAACAGCTGTTCTAGGGAAATGGTGGAGGATTACATAATGGTGTTGACAGTCTAAGAGGAAATTAAAGGAAAAATCATGATCTGTGGCTTTCTTTTTTCAGAGGAAGGGTGCAAGAACCACATGTACAAAATCACATTATTTTCAATAGTGCATTAAAACTTAAAGTCACTTGAATATATCCCAAAAACCACTAAAATGTGTGAATTTGTGGAGGGAGAAGAAGGAAGAGACTCTGGCCACAGTGCAATCTTCATGTATTGCCTGACAATGTTCAGAGCACACTCCAGTTCTTTCACTGCAGAATTGGAGACTTTAGGAAGAATTGGCAAGTGCAGCGGGTATACTCTTTGGGCTTGTCTACACTAACCGGGGGATCGACGAGCAGCGATCAATGCATCAGCGGTCGATTTAGTGGATCTAGTGAAGACCCGCTAAATTGACCACAGATCGCTCTCCTCTCGACTCCTGTACTCCACCGGATTGAGAAGAGTATGGGGAGTAAAGGGGAGAGCATCTCCCATCGACATCTCATAGTGTGGACCCCGCGATAAGTAGGTCTAAGCTACGTCTATTTGAGTTACGCTATTCACATAACTCAAATTGCATAGCTTAGATCGAATTTCCCCCGTAGTGTAGACAAGGCCTTTGTTTCCTTTGGGGATTTGCATTCAGAGTATAATGTCCAAATATCACAGAATAATATGGTCTCTACATTCATATAATATTTTTCACATTTTGAGCACACAACTATTTACACTTGCAACTCTGAGACCCGTGTGTAGAATAAATATAGTGGTGTGCACAAATCAAGTAGTTAGAAATACTGTTTGATGTGCATATGTAAATCAGACACTTTGCATGTGAAAAATGCACATGATAACTTGCTCATGTGTAACTGGCTGCTGTGTTGAGCATCCTTTCAGAATTTGGACCAGAATGACCACACTCCTCCCCCTCAGTGCCCAGAGCTCTCCTTGGTCTCAGCTGGGAGGCAGCCCCACTCCATCCTGGGAGGATCCACTAGGTAGAATCGTGCATCCCCCAATCCTACTCCTCCTCTGCAGGATCCTGCAGCCCCCCGCTTTTCTTCTTCTAATCCCATGGTATTCTCCAGTAGCTGTCCCTCTATCTCCAGTCTTCAGTGGGAGGGCTTCCCCAGAGCTCTTATCTTCATCAACTCACTGTGCACTGTGGGGAGTGTTAAGCCATTACTGCCAAACTTGGAGTAGGGGCCAGCTCTGTTGTGCCACAGCTTCCCTGTGGCTGCTGCCAGTAACACAAGCAGCATAATGGCCTCTAGTAGCCAAAGGGGGAAGCTGCACATGACTCAGGCAAAATTCCAGAGCTGCCCGTGTCTTTTCGCCAAAACCAGCCCCAAACTGCAGCACCTGCAATATTACAGGCATTGGCAATGCCGCACCAGGCAGTCTGCTGAAGGAGAGGGAAACTGCAGAGTGAGGAAAAGTAATATGGAAGTATTATAGTTATTTCACAGAGGGATAACCTGGAGCATAGAGAAAGTGTGTGACTTCTCCAGGGCCTGACAGCGAGTAAGTGGCAGAACCAGGAATAAAACCTGGTCCTCACTCCTAATCCTTTTACTATGACATATCGTACTCCCCGCTTAGCTCTATAAGGGAGTCCTTTTGTACTTCTTGGTAAAAATTGATGTGAGCTGTCCACTGTAAGAAATAGGAACGTTACCTCCACTTCAGTGTATAATGCTCATTTAAGAATGATTTCATGCTTCTGAATAATGAATATATCTGAATATTTCATGTTAATGAAAAGGCTAAAGTTAATTGAAGAATTCAGGTAATTGAGAACAGAAAAATGGCTCATTATAAGCCTTAGAAAAGTACTCATATAAAAAACAAAACTGAAGTTCATTTGGCATTATCACTTTTAATTAGAAAGAATAATGTTTCAGAAATTGCCTTGGCTAGGTAATAGGAATGGCTTTAATTGTTGTCATCCATGTTTTTTCTCCTGTTGCAGCTCCCGGACAGCTGTATAATGGATTACTATGAAAAATACAAGCATAGAATGATTGAGCTGGAAGCATTTAATATGGTAAAAACAAAGGATTAAAAACATTACCTTGTATATATGTGCTAGTCTAGAATAGAGCCCAGTCAAATTTTATGTGGTGGTGGACCAGCTTATACCGTGATATACTGTCTACAGAAAAACACTTCACTTCAAGGATATCCTATCCCAGAGCTATATCAGGTGTCAGTTAAATAATAAAGAGAACACATGGAAGGTTTTTTTTCAAGGGGGATTATGAATGTGAAGAAAGAAATGTCAGACTCCTTTTGAAACCGGATTGGTCTCCATTAAGTTATTTCACAAAAAAATCTTCAAAAAAATTATTCCCCTCTTCAAAAGCTTTCTGCCATTTATAGTATGATTTGCATATTAGATTATGCCTCAGAGCCAGCTAAATAAAATACTTTCCCTGCTTATAACATTCCATGGACTTCTGATCTTTACTAGATTTTTCTGAAAATGTGAGATAGGGAAGAACTGGCAAGGTGGCACTTGTAAAGGTTTTTCCTCAAGAAAATGATTCACCTTCCTAGAAGTGTTTCTGGGGGACAGAGTTGTCTTTTTAGTAGTATGTTGGCTTCCTTTCCTAAAGCCATGATCGTGTCTAACCTTTCTTTCAGTTGAAAGTTGTTCTGGCTCCCTGTATAGAAGTTTTATTACTTCTGGATCGTCTTTGCTACCTCAAAGAGAAGGTGTGTTTACTTTATATTTTATGTTACCTGAAGTCTGTTTATTTTAACCAAATTATTTTCTGAGTACCAAAGAGTCCCTGTTGTAGACTTACTATTCTCATCATTGTTGCAAAAATTTAAGTATTCTTCCATTTTTGTGTAAACATATGCCCAGCAGATGGTTTTTTTATTATTATTTTAAGCAAAGCTGCAACAGTAAAGTTTATGTTCTTTTAATTGTATGGTAATTACTAGTCAGTAGACAGTACAAAAAAAATGTAAACCCTTACAAATCTTATTCCATACCAAGTATTGGTACATTAATCATTAAAATTAATATTGGAAGTACTAAACAAACATTACCCTATGTATACTAAAGCTTTCAACTTGATATTGTAAGGACTGATCTGCTGCCCACCAATCTCAATGGCAGTCTTTCTGTTGACTTCAGTGGGTTTTGGATTATGTCCAAAATGCACGTGGATTATTTTTATACCTACTTAGGTAAGATATGTAATGAAAAAAGGCTTTTTTTTCCAGTTATATAATCAATTGAGTTGCACCTGACTAACATA
Source organism: Chelydra serpentina (assembly GCA_037349315.1). Lineage (NCBI taxonomy): Eukaryota > Metazoa > Chordata > Testudines > Chelydridae > Chelydra > Chelydra serpentina. The sequence continues at coordinate 70,471,086 of JBAIAC010000008.1, forward strand.
CAGCACATCTGAACTGGCCAAATATAGACCTGGTGTACAGTAAGCTGATGCAACTACACCGACTTCCATTGAATTACACCACTAAGTCTCAGCTTGTCCTAATTAACTCAAAAGTAATGATCATACTTCTGCTGTTCCAATAACACATTTTCCATCCAATAGTAATTTGTTAGAAAGTTATGGTGGTGTCTTTGAAGCTTCTACTGTGGGCTATATTCAAAATAAAGTTTTGTGACCTTTTCATATTAAACCCATTCGTGTGAGCAGCTCTTTTTTCCACTATAAACTTTTCCATTTTAATAGCTCCATTTTATCATAAGGAAAGTTTTGTTTTATTCTCTTCTACAGTACACTTGGAGTAAGTGAGTTGTAATAAATGTTTGCTTTTGTTCTAACTGGTATTTTTACAGAGAGGCGTTTCTGAAATATCTAATGATGTATTTTCCCAAATGCCAACTAGTTATAAATCATGAAGAGATCTGTATATTTCCCAAACTGGAAGATCAGACCTTCTGCAGTTAGCACTGATTTACCGTCTCTAAATGTAATATACCCATAGATTTAATTTTGCACTGGTTACTCCTGAGGGAATTCTGCGCCACTTCACACTGCAGAATTCATGTTCCCTGTAGATTTCTTTGCTTCCCCACAGAAAATGATAGGGAAGCAAAGGGAAGATGCAAGAGCGGTCACGCACTCCTCCCCAGCAGTACAGGCATGTCGATTCCAGCGCCCAGAGCAACCAGTGGAGAAGTAAATCACCCTGGGGCTGGGGATGCCCATAGGAATAGTTTGGGGGGGTCACTGTGGAGTCATGTGCCACTGCTCCCCCTATATCTGTGAGCACAGAACTGCTGAGTGAGGGAATGTGCCATCCAGCTTGCTGACACCTGAATCCCCCATACTTGGATCGTGCTGGGATGAGCCTGCCTTCCCACACCTGGTGCACCTGGTGCAGAGGGCAGGGCCCCAGGGTATTTCAGGGTCAGTGTTGGGAGCAGCCTCACCACCGAGTACCTGGCCCAGGGGTGAGGGGGCTACAGGGTGATCTCCTACCTCTATGCAACCAGTGGTCTGTGCTCCCCACTGCCATGCTGGAACCTCCGTATTTATTTGACAAATATAATTTGCTGAATTTTAAAATATCATGCACAGAAATTTTGGGGGGGCGCGTACTTTTTAATTTTTTGGTGCATAATTCCCTCAGGAGTAACTGGTGGACTCATAAATTGTATTTTTCTAGAAGATGAAATAGAAATTATGGAAACTATAAAAAGTGTTAGGGCCAAATCCAAGTCAACTTACGCATGTGAGAAATCTTATTAACTTCAATGGTACTGTTGGAATGAGTAAAGTTAGTAGGATTTTGTCTTTAATTTCACTGCTTGTAATTAATAAAAGATCTGTATAGTGAGTGGTAGACTCATATGACAATATGTAAGAAATAATGTAAAGACTTTAAACCACAGACGGTTTTACTTTTCATAAGCATTATTTTGTGAGTTCACAACTGTTTCATGTATTGCATAAAAGTTAGTTTCCTTTTTTTGCAGTTTTGTATTTCAAAATATGGACCCATTCCTATATCTTAGCTTTTAAGTCAAACACATTTTTATGTGCTTTAATCATATATCATTTTACAGGACAACATTGCCTGGTCTGGACTGGTGAAGTTATTTGATCCTGTGAAATCCCCCAGATGCTATGCAGTTGTTGCTCTGAAGAAATAGAAGTGTGTTCAAGCTGAAGCAAATGGATAGATAGTTCACAGCTCTAGGTCTGATACTGTTGTTACCTTTTGACCCCCACGTTTATGTTGTTATTATTTTAAGTTATTATCTAAGTACTTCAGTAATGTATTATGTAACCATCTTGTTTTTACTAGAAAAATAAAGCATTAAGTGTGAATCATGAGAAATATATCCAAAGTAAAATTGAAGTCATTTTATATTTCAACATGTCCTGGTCTAATTTATTAAACTAAAGTTAAGCATCTGATTTTCCCAGAAAAATTCAGAGGCCCATATTGTGTGATTATTTTTAAAGCAGAACTCTATTGATGGTAATAGCTTAAAAACTGATGGGATAGTATAGTTCAGACTTATGGGGAAATGCCCATTCTCTTAGAATCATAGAACTGGAAGGGACCTCGAGAGGTCTTCTAGTCCAGTCCCCTGAACTCATTGCAGGACTAAGTATTATATAGACCATCCCTGTCTAACCTGGTTTTTAAAATCTCCAGTGATGGAGATTCCACAACCTCCGTGGTCAATTTATTCCTGATTTATACCCTGACAGGAAGTTTTTCCTAATATCCAACCTAAATCACGCTTACTGCAATTTAAGCCCATTGCTTCTTGTCCTATCCTCAGAGGTTGAGGAGAACAAATTTTCTCCCTCCTCCTTGTAACAACCTTTTATGTACTTGAAGACTGTTACCATGTCCCCTCTCAGTCTTCTCTTCTTCAGACCAAACAAACCCAGTTTTTTCAATCTTCCCTCATAGGTCATGTTTTCTAGACCTTTAATCATTTTTGTTACTCTTCTTTGGACTCTCTCCAATTCGTCCACATCTTTCCTGAAATGTGACACCCAGAACTGGACACAATACTCCAGTTGAAGTCTAATCAGCACAAAGTAAAACAAAACAAAAAATATTAAAAAAAAAAAACAGTGGAAGAATTACTTCTTGTGTCTTGCTTACAACACTCCTGCTAATACATCCCATAATGATGTTTGGGTTTTTTCCCAACAGTGTTACACTATTGGCTCATTTAGCTTGTGATCCGCTATGACCCCCAGATCCCTTTCTTCAGTACTCCTTCCTAGGCATTCATTTCCCATTTCGTAGGTGTGCAACTGGTTCCTTGTAAGAGGAGTATTTTGCATTTGTCCTTATTGAATTTCATCGTATTTACTTCAGACCATTTCTCCAATTTGTCCAGATCATTTTGAATTTTAATCCTATCCTCCAAAGCACTTGCAATCCCTCCCAGCTTGGTATCATCTACAAACTTTATAAGTATACTCTCTGAGCCATTACCTAAATCACTGATGAAGATATTGAACAGAACCAGAACTGATCCCTGTGGGACCCCACTCGTTATGCCCTTCCAGTTTAACTACTCTCTGGAAACAGTTTTCCAACCAGTTATGTACCCACCTTATAGTAGCTCCATCTAGGTTTTATTTCGCGAGTTTATTTATGAGGTCATGAGAGGCAGTATCAAAGGCCTTACTAAAGTTGTGATATACCACAAATACCACTCCACCCTTCCCCACCTCATCCACAAGGCTTGTTACCCTGTCAAAGAAAGCTATCAGGTTGGTTTGACACAATTCGTTCTTGACAAATCCATACTTACTGTTACTTATCACCTTATCTTCTAGGTTTTGCAAATTGATTGCTTAATTTGCTCCATTATCTTTCCGGGTACTGAAGTTAAGTTGACTGGTCTGTAATTCCCCTTATTGCCCTTATTTCCCTCTTTATAGATGAGCAATATATTTGTCCTTTTCCAATCCTCTGGAATCTCTCCTGTCTTCCATGACTTTTCAAAGATAATTGCTAATGGCTCAGATATCTCCTCAGTCAGCACCTTGAGTATTATAGGATGTATTTCATCAGACCATGGTAACTTGAAAACATGTAACTTGTCTTAGTAATTTTTAACTTGTTCTTTCCCTATTTTAGCTTCTGATCCTACCTCATTTTCACTGGCATTTACTACGTTAGATGTCCAATCGCTACTAATCTTTTTGGTGAAAATTGAAACAAAAATGTCATTTAGCACTTCTACTATTTCCATATTTTCTGTTATTGTTTTCCCCCCACATTGAGAAACGGGCCTACCCTGTCCTTGGTCTTCCTCTTGCTTTTAATGCATTTGTAGAATGTTTTCTTTTTACTCTTTGTGTCTCGCTTAGATAGTTTAATCTCACTTTGTGTCTTGATAACTCTTGTTAACTCATCTCAGTCAGTGAAATCTAAGCTTTTGTAAAGCCAACAGAAGTTTTACCATTGACTTCTGTGGGACTAATATTTCATGGTTAGGTGTTGTGGAAATCTGTTTCAGCTGAACAGATTTATGCTGAAATTTAAAGTAAAATTTCCTTACTTTGCTTTGATAATTGTAGACTTTCACACTGTTTAATATAGTATTTTCATGTTGTTTTTACTTTCTATTCATAATTTCAATAAAATATTTTTAAAAAGAGGTAAAACAAGCTATTGAGTGGGCAACATGTGATACGTTCTTGTAATTTGTAGATTCATGATGCTTTGGAGCCATTGGGATAGTGCATACTATTAAGGATATTTCTTCTGCATATTCTTAATGCTCTTCTGTAATGTTGCGAATACAACATTGCTGCTACATTCCAACCCAGAACCTGCTACGCTTTACTATCCTAGACAGGCCAAAATGTTCTAGGAGCCTTCAGAATTAAGGGTATTATATAAATGTCATGATACATGTGTTGCTGTTCTGGAGTTAACTGCACCTCTGCACCCTCTCTGGTCTACTTGGGGGCACGCCTTTAGGTCTCAGGTGTCAGCCACCACCTCTCTGTAGGCAGGACCCTTGTCCCACTTCCTTCAGACTAGGAAGTTAGTCTTGCAGGTCTTCTGCAATTCACTGTGTTTATCCCAGCAGCACTGGCCTGAATCCAGCACCTGTGTATGGTTTGCTCTGTCTCAGGAACAAAGACAGGGTGACGAGCCAGCTTTCAGAGCACAGTACATTTATTTTTAGGACAAAAGCATTACAGAGAAAACATCACAAAACAACACACAGTCTGCACGCATGTTAAATTTACCAGATGTCATTCATCTTCCACGTGGCTTTCCAATCCTTCAAACGCTTCCAGCAGGGTTTTACCCTGGTGGTTACAATCTCATGTCAATGTTTGGATCAAAATCAGGGACCCCCTCTGCCATTCAGGCTGGCCCTTTATACCACAAGCTCTTTCTTTATCTCTTGCATCCAGTCTGTGGCAGTATATGTAATTCACCCCAGTGGGTGATACTTCTCTGGAGTTATTTACTTGTCCCAGGGTCTGCAGTGATTATCCCTCACTGATCTTAGTTCCCAGGGGAATCTTGGTAACCCTGTCCTATGGAGCTAGACTACAATCCCTAATTTCCAAAAATACATATATATAGTTACAACAGTTTGTTACTAATCCTGGAGCCTATGGCATCTGGCACATCTCAGTATACTAATCTTTTGAAGTTTCCATGCTTCCAAGGTCTTGCCGATCTCAGAAAATATTATACTTTAACTTATAATACTTACTTACTTCCTGAATGCTGCAAAGATATATTTGAGTGATCCATGTATTACAGCAGACCTTACAGGTCTCAATCTTGATTGATACCACATTGTGCTAGGGCTATATAGAAAAATAAGAAGAGACAGCCTTTGCCCCAAAGAGTCTGCAATGTAAATAGAAAAGCCAGAAAAAGGGAGAATTATTATCTATAGTTTTGCAGCTAGGAAACTGAGGCACAGAGAGATTAAGCGACTTGCCTTTGATAGCACAGGGAGTCAGTAGGAGATATGAGAACTGGTTTCCTGAGTCTCAGTCCAGTGCTTTAACCGCAAGACTGTTCTCCCTCTCTAGCAGACATATCTTCTAATCCCACTGATGGCTGACAATAGCAGCATTAAACTGGCCTGAATCATGTCTGTGATTCAGGCATATTTACCTACTATGCTGCTTGATTCAAACAAACAATCCTATATTTTTTCCTAAAAGTTAATTCAGGCCAGGGCTCTATTACTAGTGACGCAATTCCCTAAATTATGTTAACATAAGAATCCTGTGGGGATTGCTTTACAGGAAATGGACCAAGTGCAGAATTTAGGTGATTAGATTTAAATTGGGTTTTTTGATCATTCAAAGTTGTTCTCTATAGATCTTTGTCTCGCCTAATTTTAAATGCCCATGTACTGGGCCTTTAATCACTTAGGTCTTCCACTAGCAGAGTTTCAGGACAGAGAATGAGGAACCAATCTTGAGGTCTAGACAAGCTGTGGACCAGCACAGGACCCAATGGGGTGGAGGAAAGATGACCTTTGCTCTTCCCTGAGATTGACAGGGGCAAGTTCACATCTGGGGTAAGTTAAACAGCCTCAGCACTGCTCTAATGCCAGATGGCAACTGTCCCCAGACAGCTATTGTGTTGTGCAGTATTCTTGACACCCTATACCCCCAGGTTATGCCTGTAGCTCTAAAAGATGGTCGCAGAGGGCCAGGTATGTTGCCTGTACTCCACCAGGGGATTTTCCCAAGGATAATTCTCAGCTGCCCTCTTAGTGTAGCTGTATGGCCCCTTTGTTCCACCAGAGTGGAGTGTATCAGGGGCCATGATCAGTACTGAATGTGCCGTGTATAAACTGTGACTAAGTTGAATCTTCCCCAAACTCCCCAGGCAGTTGTACTTGGCTGATGAGGCCATTGGCTGCATGTGTGGGAACTTATTTGTTGATGTATTTATCTCGGTGGGTTGCCTCATTAAGCTTGCAGATGTACTGTCAATGTTAAATGAGTGAAAATTTTCTATTTTAAGTCTGAGTGGCTTTTATTAGAATTTTCCAGTGCATGACACCATACAAGTTTAATATGTTACAGTGCATAAAACATAATTAATTAAATTACCCGTATATAGGAGAAATGGACAAACACATAACAGACTGTAGTATAATAAGTAAAATGAAAGGGGGAGAAGGAAAATGGGAACTGGAGGTTAGGCTGGGTAGGAGTGAGAATAAAGGAAAACTTGCCTGATACTAATTGTTTTTGACAACTGAACCAAATACAGTGACAGCCATAAGAGTGTTTTTAGGGCTGAGAGAAAGTAATCTTAGCTCTGTGTATGTCTGCAAACAATGTCTGAATGTGTGAATTAGGCAAACCCTCCTAAGCCATTCAGCAAAAAGAAAAATGAGAGGTGTCTTTCCGACAAGCCAAGTCTGTCTTGCACTGTATGTTTGGGAGAGATGTGAAGGTGTTGGTTGTTCTAGTGTTAGGCTACTTATCTTTAAGCTGTGGTTCCCAAACCACATGTGATCCTCATTAGGTTTATGGAGCTAATCTGAGCTCCTCACGTTCCTCTTGGTCCCTGGAGTTTCAACCCCTCAGAGCCGCTGAGCACATGCAATTCCCATGGGAGTTAATGGGAACTCTAATTGTTCAGAATCTCTCAAGATCAGGATAAGGAAGAGAAAATAGAGCATTCCACATGTAAGACTGTATGGGGAGCACTAAAGAACCTAATGAGCTGGTCGATTCCTTCCCCAGAGAGGAGGAATAGAGTTGAGATAACCCTTTTGTTCACCTAGCAACTGGAGGTAAGAAAGCAATATTATGTCCAGTATAATTTGTGCTATAGAATAATTGTTGTTGTATCATGATATTGTATTGTGATGCTGCATCAGTATATGTTGACCAGTCATGCTGGTGAAATGTAATGATGTTGTCATGATCACATCACAATTAACTAGTCTGTTGGAACACAAGTATTTTAGTGTTCTATGTGACTCCTTTCAGAGATGAATTGGTTGTCCCGCTTTTCCAAGCCAAGTACCAGAAACACATCAGATATGTACCCAAACAGGGAACCCACAAATAGTCAATGCCTTGCACTCAAGACTGGTGCTAAAGCTACTACACCAGTGTTAAAAATATCCCAACAAGGCCAATGTACATTAGATTCAGGATTCCCAGCCCAATTCAATGTGAACAGAGTCAAAACTGTACAATGAATGCTGCAAATGTAATTAATTTTGAAAACTTTAATGTGTAAAGTTCTGACTAAGTTCCAAGTAAAGTTGGTTGTTGGCCAGTATTGTCCGTTGGGGTTGCACCTGAATCCTGCATATCCTTGTACCCCTCCACTCAAGGATATATAGGAATTGCAATCCCAACAGCATCTCAGTTTCCTCTTACTGCCTTTGGCAGTGAATCAGAACTCAGAACCCTTCAGTATAAGTCTGCTACTTCATAGCACCTTTCCTCAAACAAAACAAAAGGTAGTAAGGTTATAACTTTATAGTTTTTGTTATAGTTAGTTTTGATTAGCTATTAGGTACTCTGAATATATTTAATGTTGTCTGCTGTGTGAACAGCCATCCTTTTCTTCATCTTGGATAGACGACCAGCTGGTCAATGCCCCATACCAAACCATTTTTACTTCTTCATAATGGAGCCAAAATATTTGAACTTCAAGCCCTATCTGTCTTGTGCCTGCCTGATATTCATTTCTGACTGGCATACTAAATGTCCCTCTGTCTTCTGGAGAGCCACTTTCTCTATCAATGCTTGATATGTTGGTCCTTCGCCACCAGGACCCACCGGTCCAGGGGCACTTGTTGAAGCTCTGGCTCTAAGAGTAGTCGATGAAGATGGTATCACATTTCAACAGTCATAGGCCAGATTCTAAGAAATGACCAGCTGCTACCTTCAGTGAGCTGAAAGTCTATCCCTAAAGTCCTCTGGGAGTGGCCCTTAGACTCCAAAAATGACCCAGTCAAATACCATGAGTTCTGGTATGGGTCCCGGTATTTTGCCATCATCTAACCCCTTAAATTAGGGCAGATCAGAGATCTTGCACCAATTCTTTTGGCATTACTTACCCTGCTTCCTCTTCAAAGCAGCAGGTTTGACAGTCCAGTGGAGAGCCATGCACTGATCCTGACAGCCAGCAGTATCTTCTTCCCGCTCCCCGCCTTGCCAACTTCCTTTCCTTCTATTTGGCAGCATAGGCTAAATTCACTTTGGACCAGTGAGTCCTCGAATCATCATCAAGGGTTATTCTGTACAATTCCAGTCCCTAGTCACTCCATCCTACCCTTCCCCATCCCTCTTTAGGGACCCTTCACATAAGACTTTACTAAGAGAAGTGAAATTCCTACTTCAGCCAGGAGTCATAAAAGAAGTTCCACAGAAGTTCACAGGCCAGGGGATTCTATTCACACTACTGTCTCATCCCAGAAAGGAAAAGAGGGATGCATTCAATCTTCAGCAATTTAATTCACAATTTCATTCAGGATGGCGATTTTATCTTCCATCTTGCCTCATTAGATCCTTAGCATTGGTTCAGGTCTCTTGACCTACAACACGCCTAATACCATGTGGCGATACACTCAGCAAACAGACCATATCACACATTCACAGTGTGAGGTGGTCAATACCAATAGAGTGCTGCCATTTGCTGTCTTCAGAACCCCAGGTGTCTTTATAAAATGCCTGGCAGTAAAAGAAGCATTAAGGAACTCAGTTAGCCATACCTCAAGGATGATCTCATCTGTAGGGCCCTACCAAATTCACAGCCATGAAAAACGCGTCATGGACCATGAAATCTGGTCTTTTATGTGCTTTTACCCTATACTATACAGATTTTACGGGGGAGACCAGAGTTTCTCAAATTGGGGGTCCTGACCCAAAAGGGAGTTGCAGGGGGGGGGTCAAAGGGTTATTTTAGGGGGGATCGTGGTATTGTCACCCTTACTTCTGCACTGCCTTCAGAGCTGGGCAGCCAGAGAGTGGCAGCTGTTGGCTGGGCACCCAGCTCTGAAAGCAGCACCCCACCAGCAGCCACACAGAAGTAAGGTTAGCAATACCATACCATGCCATGCCATCCATACTTCTGCACTGCTGCTTTCAGAGCTGGGCGGCCGGAGAGTGGTGGCTGCTGACTGAGGACCCAGCTCCACAGGCAGCAGCGCAGAAGCAAAGGTGGCAATACCATCCCATGCCATCCTTACTTCTGTGCTGCTGCTGACAGCAGCTCTGCCTTCAGAATTGGGATCCCGGCCAGCAGACACTGCTCTCCAGCTGCCCAGCTCTGAAGGCAGCCACCACCTGCAGCAGCACAGAAGTAAGGGTAGCAGCACCACAAGCCCCCTATTATAACCTTGTGACCTCCCCCCACAACTCCTTTTTCGGTCAAGATCTCTACAATTACAATACCATGACATTTCAGATTTAAATAGCTGGAATAATGACATTTACTATTTTAAAAATCCCATGACTTGGAAATTGACCAAAATGGACCGTGAATTTGGTAGGGCCCTACTCATCTGGGTAATATCCCTACTAGACATCTTGAACACTTTAAATACAGTTCTCGATTTTTTTCAATCCTTGGGACTGGACATGAACTACAAGAAATCTATGCTAACTTCAACCCAGTCCGTACATTTCATAGGAGCAGTTCTGGACTCAAGGTTGCAATTCATCACATTGTGAATCTCAGACCTTCAAAGAAATCCTCTCACAACACCAAGAATCTGTCAAACTGTTAGGACACATGTCATTGTGCCCCTACGAGATGCTTCTTTCTAGACTTCACCTGCCTCTATCTCAAGGCTGGCTGAGGGCTCTGGATCAGCCCATCAGACATCACATGGACATTCATCTCACAGCCCAATGGTGATGCAGTCCTCCTGGACTGGGAGAGATCCAGTAACAGTTTGCAAAGCAGTGCCCATCTGTTCCCCCCTTCCTATAGGACCATTAGTGACAGATGCATCCATGCTGGGTTGGGAAGCACAACTAGACCATCTACAGACACAAGGCCCATGGGTTTCCCAAGAATCCAGTATCCCCATACATGTTCTAGAGCTCAGAGTAATATGGCTATCTTGTAAAGTCTTTCTTCTCCCACTGAAAGGAGTCACTCTTCAGATCATGACACACAGCACACTGCTATGTATTACATCAACAGCCGGGGGGGTGGTGGAGGGGTGTCATCATGCTCTCTGTGTCAGGAAGCAATCACACTCTGGAAACACCAAGAGACTCTGCCACCTTCCAAGTGTAAACAACTATTTAGCAGACTACCTCAGCATACATTACTTAGCCATCGTCCAAGAGAGATCTGAATAACTGTCTTGAAACCCATATTCTACAGCTGGGGCTTTCTCCTAATATATCTATCTGTTTGCCACTGACCAAAACAACAAATGCTCATTGTCCTTCTCCAGGGGAGGAGGGCAATATTCAACATACCTTTTTTCCTTTCTTGGTCACAAGGTCTTCAGTATGTCTTTCCACCAGAATCCATAAGTCCCAAAATCATCAGGAAGGTCAGAATGCAGCCTCAACAATATGTATAGCTCTATCATGGACATGTCAGCATTGTTTCACAAACCTGTTACACCTATCAGAACAGCCTCCAATCCTGCTTCCAAATTTCCCAGGGTCAGGGATAAATTCTCAACATCTTAACCCCATACACCTGACCAACTAGATGTTGGCTTGCTAAGTGGAATAGCTAGTTCAGTGGAGGTGCAGGATATCCCCATGTGATGGGTTCGGTCACAGAGACCCCCTTGGGACTGTCACCCAACATGCTGGAATTGTCTCTGAGCCCGTTTTTCCTGCCAGCTTGTGACTTCAGAACCCTTCTTTGTTGAGCCAGACACACTAGCCTGCTGCAAGACAGACCCAGGTCTGGTCCACACCCCCAAAGCTGCAGACTTTAACCAAAAACTGCTTCGCAGCTCACCTATTTCCAGCGCCCAGACACCCAGTTCCCAATTGGATCCAAACCCCACATAAATCCATTTTACCCTGTATAAAGCTTATACAGGGTAAACACATAAATTGTCCACCCTCTATAACATTGATAGAGAGAGATGCACAGCTGTCTGCTTCCCCAGGTATTAATCACTTACTCTGGGTCTATTAATAAACAAAAGTGATTTTATTATGTATAAAAAGTAGGATTTAAGTGGTTTCAAGTAATAACAGACAACAAAGTAAGTCACCAAGCAAAATAAAACAAAACACGCAAGTTTAAGCCTAATACAGTAAGAAACTGTTTACGGGTAAATCTCACCCTCAGAAATGTTCCAGTAAGCTTATTTCACAGACTAGACTCCTTCCTAGTCTGGGCCCAATCCTTTCTCCTGGTACAGTCCTTGTTAGTTCCAGCAGACATCTTAGGTGAAAAGCAGGGGCTCTCTCATGACTGGGACCCCCTTTGTTCTCTTCCACCGCCTTTTATAGCTTAGGCACAAGGTGGGGATCTTTTGTCTCTCTGGATCCCCATCCCTCCTTCTAGATGGAAAAGCACCCAGTTTAAGATGGATTCCACCATTCTTCCTGGGTTGGCTTACACGAACACAGGAAGGTTTGCAAATAAACAGAGCCATTTACAACCAATTGTCCTAATCAATGGGAGCCATCAAGATTCTAAACCACCATCTATGGCCCACACTTTGCATAATTACAATAGGACCTCAGAGTTATACTTAATATTTCTAGCTTCAGATACAAGAATGATACATACATACAAATAGGATGAACACAAGAGACCTTTTGCATAAAGCATATTCGAGTTACATTATATTCACACACATAAGTATATTTCCATAAAACATTATGGAATGCAGCATCACATCCCTTCAGAGCAGAAACCTCCATGAAATCCATCTTCAAAATTAAATGGGAGAGAATACAAAAGTTTGACCCTTTGAAAGCTCCTATTCCCAAAATGTGGGCTATGTTTTCCATCACAAACAAACAGGCTCAGCATAGTAAGGGTCCATTTGCCTGTGATATCTGCATACCTCCCCTTTCTACAGGTGTATACTGTGTTTTCACACTCCACTATTACTACATTTCTAAGGGATCCAGTCAGTTCATGTTTACCCCTCATTTCAAGAACCCCCTTCCTCCTGAGATCTCAATGTGCCTGGGACCTCCCGCCACTTTGAACACCTAAAATATTGCTCCTTCTAACCAGCTCTTTCAAGACTGTTTTCCATTATCTCAACAAAGAGGGTTAGTGAGAATCAAGGTCTAATGGCAGATTCTCCCTCTATAGTTTCCTATAGGGATGAAGTGGGGCTGAGACCCAAATTCCTCTCTACAGTGGTGTGTGATTTCCACCTAATCCAACTTATTAATCATGCTATCTTCTTTCCCAAAGTCCATTGAAACCCAGGGAAACCCAAATTACATACCCCAGATGTCTCAAGGGAACTTTTTTATTACCTAAAATAGGATAAAATGCATCAAACAATTGCCTGCTTATTTGTTGCTTATGCAGAAGCTATTTCTACTCAAAAATTATCTAAGCAGAGCAGACAGCGCATTAAAGTGTACTAAGAATTAGCAAACTTGTCCCTTCCTTTGGGTATCAGACCCCACTCTACCAGAGCACAAGCATCTCCTTCAGCATGCCTGAGGAATATCCACCTACTGAAGATTTGCAGAGCAGATACATGTAGTCCACACCTTAAAAAACATTATGCCCTGGACCTGGTCTCATGGCCTAATGCTAACTTCAGGCAAGTAGTTCTGCAATTTCTCTTTAGCTAGGACACCTGAGGCCCTCTCCAGTCTATCAGGGAACTGCTAGCTAATTGCTTTGCGTGGCTTCACATGAATAAATACTCAAGGGAGCAAGAACTGTTACTGACCTTACAATACATGTGATTCTGAGATGTCTTGTTTGTGACAGCCTACCCTCCATCCTGCTTCTTTGGAGACCAGCCCTCTGCTGAGATTTTGAAATAGCAAGGGAACTGAAATTGTGGTTGCACAACCTTATATACCTTGCCTGTGGGAGAGGGGAGGTGCACACGGATGTGCAGGGCACAGGTATACCCCCACAGATATTGCTGGCCAAAATATTTGGAGCCTGCAGACACAAACACCACAGGGGATGTCCCCATTGACAAAGCATTTCAAAGCACCCCAACTATCATAAAGTAAGTCACCATTTTTATCAGTTGTTGAAAAAAATCTACTAATTCACTGGAAACACCTGATGGGAAAGTATGAACTTCTTGCAAGTAGCATGGAGGCCAATATTTTTAAATTGTCCAGCAATCTAGAAACCAATTGCAAAAGTGAAGAGATTTTTAGGTCCACAATCCAATTTTCTATTAAACCCAGGAAATCAATTTATTTTCCACTTAGTATTTATTATTTCTTAACTACTATATAATCTATAGTTTCATCCTTTACTGCACTTTATGATTGCTTGATAGGTTTATCATTCAATTACAGACTTTCAGGCTTGTGTCATTACCCTAGGATTAGTCACAGACTAGGACAGCAAATACATAATAAGTAAGGGACTTCCATTTTCCTAACTATGAGGCATGTGCCATCAGTTCTAAAGCAGAAGTCTCCATTTATTTCAGTGGACAGTTCAGTTTAAAAAATGATAGTGCAATTCTGCTCTAAGAATGTTCAAAGGTAGTAGTCTACTTTTAAACATAACTGCAGAATAAACCATTACACATTTGTAAATTACATGTGTAGTGCAAACTCTTAACTTAATTGGAATCTAACTCTTCTCAGTTTTTAACAAAATCTTTGCACCCAAACCATGTTTTTCATGTTGATAAAGGTATTGTCAGGGCAAAGGTATTGGGTTTCACATGGAATTTATCAAGCAAGTCAAGACATGATAAATCTACCAAGTTAACAAATCAGGTTGTTAGACGGAAACTCAAATTGCATTAACATACACGCCGTCAACTCTTTCACAAATCAAGGATGAAAAGAGTAGTTGTCTCCTCACTGAATAACTCAGTAGTGTCTGGCATCGAAAGAGGCAATTCCAAATCAGAAGAAGCAGTGATCACCTCTTCTTATTATTTAAATCTTCACAAACAATAATTAAAATGTACAGTTATAAATCTACATTATTTATTACCTTTACTTTTATTAGTCATGAATGAAAACTGACAGTGCAAGCTGCCGTGCTGTTTCTCAACTATAAATTCTATATTCAATTGTTAAACTTGAAAAGGCTGAAGTCATCAAGAGGACACACAGATGTTAGAATGTATAAAACACACTAAGAGCTGCACATTACTCAGATGAATGTGTCAGTTGTTATCCATTCAATTCTCCAATGCATCGCTCAAAGAACAGACCTCAGAAGACATTAAGGACATGACATATAAACTTAATTTTGTTAATATCAAGCTCTTGGACTGTAGACCAAGAACTGACTGGCTAATGTTATAATAAAAAGGCATGACTTAATGAAAGTGGTTATTAAGAAACATTATATATTGAGCATACCTTGTTTTATCATTAGCATTTCCCTTTGATGTTTCAGAATTATATAAACACAACCTGAATATGAGTGGGTGGAGAGGTAGGGGTGTGTGGAGAGAGACTCAGGAGAATAGACAGAAAGATAAGAGGAGGAGGGGGAATGTAATTCAGTTATTATCCTCTGTGTATCTCCTTTTTGACTGTCCTATAAATATAGGATTACCATGTCTATATCAAAGCATCTCCATGATTTCAGCAAAGAAGAGGGAGTTGTGTACTCTTCTTATTTTTTCCATACTGAAGCTGAGTGGTATATCTGTTTCAGTGAGCTGTGGTTTAGTCTCTGAAATCTTTTTCAAGTACACTGTGGCAAGCTTCGGGCAGTATTTTGTTTTTGTTTTTTTTCTTATTACAGGTAGCGTCCTTTTAAACCCTTCAGAGTCTTTTGCTTCTGTTTCCTCCTCAGTCTTTTACCAATAATTAGGGGCATTCAGTGTTTTTAAGAATAACTTAAATAGAAAATTTTAAAGAATAACTTAAGAATAACCACAAGCTGCACCTGCTTCCACTGAAGGCAACAGCACAATTCCCATCTACTTCAGTCTGATTATTCTCATGAATAAGGCAAGCAGGATTTGACCATAATTCTTTAAAAACCAACTTCTGTTGAAGTGATTTTTTCTAAAACATCATCAAACTGAGAATTGAATTCTACCTTGTATAAATGATGTGATCTTCCCCCTACTCACCACCTCTGTCAGCCCTTGGAAGGCAACATGTCCCTTATTTATGACCTTATATGTTAAAGTAAGAGAAAATAACATTACAAATACCTACTTTATGCACAGACCAAGAATTCAATCCAGAACCCATAAACATAGAATATGAGTCATAAATTTTCATTGATTTTAAAATTCCATTTAAGTCACTACTGCTCAGACTGGATTCCCAGGAAAAATATTTTAAAATATTGTTTTATTGAAAATTGTTTCCATGGGGACGTGAAAGTTATATACCTGGAGGTAGGTTTTTCAGTGAAATGCCTGAGAAATTAAAATGATATTTCAGGTTGTCAGTATGAAAAGGGTTTGAATTTTTTTTTCATTATGATGATGTATTATTTTAGTTTACAACAATCAAACTTAATAGTCACAAATTTATCAGAAATATTGATTTACTTCTACTCTCTTACTGAAATGTTGCTGTTTTATAGGCTGCTCATTTATTTTTCTTTGGTTATACTGTACATAAGGTTCAGCAAAGGTGCTTTGTTAGCCTATGAACATTAATGTTTTTACAAAGTAATTTTAGTAAATGAAATATAAGTATTGTGAGATGGTAGGTTAAGTCATGTGATGTGTTATTTCTCCATTAAAATATCTTCACATAGCTGTTTCAAATATGGTTCAGCCAAAATAAATCCATTCTAACACATGCAGTAAGAGATTATAATTCACAGCATGCACTTAATTTCTATATCAAGCTAGCACCAGGACGGGGTGATAGCTTAATTCATTGCCTTGTACCAAACTAGGGTTTGAGAGCAATTTCAGGGTCCTTACTGTCCAGTTCTAGAAAGGGAGTTTAAGGTGCTGGACTGGAACTCAGGTGATTTGGGTTTCATTCCCAGCTCTACCACACATTTCTGGAGTTTGACTTTAGGCAAGTCATTTAATCTCTCTGAGCCTCAGTTCTTCATGTGTCAAATGGGGTTTGTAATTCTTCCTTTCACTCACCTTTTGTTTGTCTTGGCTATTTGGACTGAAAGTTTTCTGGGACAGGGGCTGTCTTACTATGTGTATGTTCAGCATCTGGCAAAAGGGAGCCCCAGCTCTGGCTGGGGCATGCAAGTAATATTGTAAAGAAATAATAACCAATAATCCATTGGCTAAATCCTGCTTATCTTACTTAGGTGACTTTAGTTGGACTACTCTCTTGGGCCAGGTAAAGGGTTCAGCTCCAATGGCCAAAACAACAACAAAACACTATTCTAATCAAATAACTTCCTTTGTCTTGCTGAGGCGATATACTGCATTTTTATTATGATCTCTTCTGAATATATATGGGAGGTGATGGGCACCGTGGTTGGGTAAACCCTGCCAGCTAAGCCAAGCTCAATGGGGGCTTCTAAGCATTCCCATTGCTGCTCTCATTTCCCTGTAGCGCTCCTGAATTTCCCTCCTCCAGGTTGGTTTCTGCTGCACTTATCCACCCTGGAGGGTTAATACCCTTTGGGTTATCATGACCACTGCTATGCCAGGAGTGGGGAGAAAAACTCACTGTTTGTAGATGTGAAGATCCTGAATCCAGGCCTGCAGGCTCTGGGGTTACTGCCACTTCCATAGCACCACCTGACAGCTTTAGTAGTGACTAGAGAATTGGGAGCCCTAAGGCCTTACACTTCACTAAAGTTACTGACCACAGGGACCTGACTGGAGGAGCTTCCAAGGCCCTGATTGGATAGGGTACACTATGTAAGCCTGAAAGAGACACAGGAAGTTGTCTGGGCTAAAAGGTGGATTCTGGCTTGCTGAGGCTATAGATATCCTGCCATTTGCTACCTGACTCCCAGCCTCATCCGTGACTTTGATCCTGCCCTTTTCCCGGCTCCTGCCTTCAGCCTCGTTCCAGTCCCTGAACCCTGTCACCCTGGTTTCTGATTGCTCCGGTTCTAAATCCTAGGCCTTGGCTCTTTAGCTTCCAATTTAGTTCTGACCCTTGGCTTGGTTCCTATTTCCTGTCTGACTCTGGCTCCAACTTTCGTCTCTGACACTTGGATCTTGTCTTTGGACTGACTTATTGGCTTCTGGTTCCTGAATATCATGCCAACCACCACGCCAGATTGCCCCCCTCCTGCCTACTGGTACCTGTCTTCCAGAGACCCTGCTAGCAAAGCAGTTTGACATTCTCAGAGGAAAGGAACTCCAGAAATGCAACACATTATTTATTCACTAGTAATTTATTATTAACGATTAAGAGATATATGTGGAGTGGCTGTCACTGTGCAAAGATCTGGGTGCAGCTGCAGAGACCACAGCTGATTCTCCATTTCGAAAGGCAGGCTCTGGACTGCAGAGGGTAGATCGGGGTGCAGGTCCTGCTTTCTGTGCTCTGTAATGTTTCAAATCAAAATAATACAGTTGCTAAATGCAAGATCTAATCGTTTTAATCTGCAGAACAATACACATTGAATTCCAGCTGCTCAGTTAAGGGACACACAAACCATTAAGAGGCTTGTCAGCCCTCTTCCTCTTTTCATAATAACTATTTTATTGTACCAAAGAATCACCTGCAATCTGGCAATAGATGTTTTCAGCTGCAAGGAGTAGAACGTTTTCCATGTGCTCCATTTGTTTTTTCCTTCTTTCCTGAGGAAGTCAGTATGAGACTGCACTTTGTCTCCAAGGAAATGTACAGTGAGCTTTGGATCAAGCCCTAATTGCTGTGCTTACTATTCCACAGTGTACTGACTGGCTTTCAACTGAACCGCAATGTCTGCTCCTGAGTCTGATCCATATTATTGTCCCTGAGGGGGCTAGAGAACACTATAAAGACAAAGGAACAGTATGCAGTCAGAAAGCTGCCCTAAATATTATAGGATGTATATGTAAAATCATAAATATGCCTACTTATTAGTGGAAAAGCCCCTTAGATGTACACTGGCTGCATTATCACTGCATTCGTATTCTGATATGGTACTTCTCAACTCTGAGTGTTCTTAAAAATGCTGAGAGGTTGGTCTTAGCTCTCAAAGTTCTCCTCAGGGAAGCTACCCTATTGTACTAAAAAGATAATCTTTTATCCTTAATGTTTAATTTCCCATGTATTTGGCTTGACTAAACTTTACCCCTGGGTTTTTTTCCCAGCAGTTATTCTGAACAATGGAGCTGTGGGGAGATTGTACCATTTTACAACTGAAATAAAAGTTTGAGACTAACATTTTCATGTAAATTAAATAAGAAAGCTACAGTCTGGACCTTCTTACAGAGCACTAATTTGTCATCCTTACATGGATGCTGGAAATGTGCCTGACTATTCTGAGTAGGTTTTCAGTACTAAAATTCCAATGACCCAACAGTGTTATTCACACACTCTGTCATCTCATTTCTGGTGGCATGGCCTATGAACAAAAAAGCAAGCGCTGCACAAAATAGCATAATTTGCAGGGGTCAACCACGCACACCTACAAACTGAAGAAAATGACAGGTGATTTTATATAAAACAAAATCCTGTCCCTATTCTGGGAAATTTAACAATTTAAGAGATTGATGTTATTTTATTTTAACATTTTATCAATGAATACTTTGTTAAAAGTTTTTTTAAATGTAACGTTGCCATCTAGCTTCTGAAAAGCTGTTTATATGGCCCTGGTCTCAAAATGTCAGCTTTTGCATCTCTGCAATTTGTTGCTAAGAAAATGCCCAAGATACACACAAGGCAATGAGTTGCCTGTTATAATAGAAAAAGGAATGTCAGAGTAAGCACTGTCATCTGTAGAAGAAAAATAACATTCTCACTCTCTGTAGTGGAGTCATTTCTTCTGCAGAAACAGTATCTTTTATCCAACATGTACATGCCTATCACAAGAGCCAGAAAAATATTGTGACAAATATTTTTCTTAAGTTATCTTCTTAGTCAATTTGGGTAAAATTCACCACTGTGCAGAGGATCCAGACACCACTTAGGTCCAATTTAAGCCTTACTTTGAGGACCTTAGCTGAACTTAAGTTTGATGCTGGCTCTTTGCCTAGTGGTGAGTTTCACTCTTTCTGAATTATTTAATAGCAGATCATGCTTTTTTTCAAATGTGTGAGTTGTTCAAAAATCTTCACGAATTTCTTCAGGGAATAATTATTGGCGTACAGATTGTTCACAAACAGTTTATAGTGAGTACTTAATTTTTCCATTGTTTTGTGTCCTGATTAGATGACTAATTTAACTGACTGGGGCCCCAGTCTTGCCAACACTTACGCACATGTTTGCCTTTACTACTGTGAGTTGTCCTAGTAAGGTCAATGGGATTGCTTATGATAGTAAAGATAAATGAATATGTATTTGCAAGTTCGGGGTGCAATGCAATACAAACTGAAAATTGTAAAGGAGGAATTTGATGGCAGAATGTAATATATGAAACTTGTTTTTTTACACATATTCATGCATTTGATCAAAATTAACTTTTGTAAATATCCTCTAATAAAGATAACTTGCTAGAATACATATGGACAGTAGACACAAGCTGCAGAAATATACCCCAAATGTATATTTCCAGTACATATTTTTGTAGTATTTGTCCTGGACACTTTTTATGTATGTTTAAACACAATTAATATTTATATTTGTACCATGACTGAATTAGTATATTTATACCAAGGACAGAGAGGAAGAAAATTGATGTCAGCTAGTACATACAGAGATGCACAGGGTGAGCGTTCAAAAGCAGACACACATGAAAAACAGCCCAAAATACAGTGGATCAGACATACCACAGGATGTTTTGGAAACATAGCAACATGAAAACTTTTTATACTCTATTTAACTAAAGCAGAAAACAAATTAATTGATTAAAAAAAGATGCTGACCATTTTAAACAAAGCAAGCTTTGACCACAATAATTGAATAGAATGCAAACAAGAATCACTTCCAGTTAATGTATCTACTTTTACACGCAATATATTCTACACTGTGTTTTATAAATAGTTGTCCATAATGGGGCAAGTCTAAGCCAAATAAATGGGTGTTAAAGGCTTGAGGCAACTTGCTAGATAGTGGTGGGATAGAGCTATTCCTTATATAAAAATGATCATGGTTGTTCTATCATGGACAATACTAATATTACTGGGTACTTTTATCAGTAGTAAAATGCTCTTTTTTTCTTTTATTTTTTCCCTCTCCTACCCCTCCCCCCACCACCACCTCCGGGCCCAGATGATATACATTTCCCATTGTACTTGTCAACATTTTCCAAAATGTAATTGATTTTTTTTGCTGACATTTTAAATGTATCTAAAGAAAACATTAACAAAATGTTCATGAACCTTTTAAAAAATTTTCTGACCAGCTCTACAGTTGGTTAAATAAAATATATTTCAATAATTTTCCCCTAAATTTTGATCAATTTTTTACTCAAAATTCAAATTTTCACTTTTGTTTTGCATTGTCAAATTACTGCTCATTTCAAACTTCATATGAATCCACGGTCCATGAAACCCTTGTTTATATGCAAGGAATAGCTTGGGGATAATGGTGTGGTGTTACAATCAAAGCTATAGAGCTAAGCATCATTACGCAATAGCTTTGCTTTTTCCCACAGTTTTAGCACCAGGAAGGACATTCTGAAAACCCATTTTAGGCTTTGCTAGAACTTCTCTTGGGTCTGCTATTGTTCCTTATAGCTCCTTTAATAAATCAGGGGGCAGACTGTGAGCACACCTCCAGTGACTATGCAGAAGAGAGGCTGTATGAGGATACATACACAATCACTCCATTATGTTCCTCTGAAAAGCCACACACAATGGAAATGTCTGTGTGCAGGGACTGCTTGCCTTGACTTCATCCCCACCCCACCATTGCCAAGTCCAGCTAGTCAAAAGTCATGAGTCAGGCTTTAAAAATCATGGGATTAAAAAGTGCTGGGGTCTTTTCAAATATCTCCACAACCAAGAGGGCTAGAAAAGTATTATGTTTTTGTGTGCAAGCAGTCTCCCAATCACTTGACTCCAGGAGCTGGGTCTTTAAGAATAACACCAAGTATTATGAGACTTTTGATAAAATTATGAAGTTTGGAAAAACTGCTTCTCAGAAGGCAAATCACCTGCACAGGGGCTGAGAGCAGGTAGGGTTGCCATCTCTGACTCACAGACAAACCACCTAGGGGCCACTTCCCACCAACAAAAAGGTCTTGCTGCCAACTATAGCTAATTATTACTAAAATATTTTAGAGTACCATTTTACACACACATAAAATTACCCACAATGTGTATATTTTTTTTTAAATCTCATCCTAACATGGTGCTGCAGTCCAGACTACAGGGTTGTGAATTGTAGGGCACTCTAACGTGTCCAACATGGGAGTGGAAAAAACAACAACAACAACAACAAAACCACTACAGCACATTAAGTGTTTTAACAGGCAGACTAGTTCAAAAACCTACCAGGATGGTGAAAATCCATCCAGGTGGCAGCCCTCGGAGTAGGTCATGACCTTATATCCCTCTTCATTCCCTTGTGCAACAACCCCTGTGCACTGGAGGGCCCAAGCTGCACCTTTCAAATCGATGGAGCAAAGTGCCCTGGGGAACTGGAAGAGAATACCTTCTGAGGCACCGGTAATCCTACAGGGAAGGGCAGCTTTGCATTGCCCCGTACACAGGTCTTTGCGCAAAATGCTGTCTTGCTCCAAATGTGTGCTGGTATAGCTGCAAGGGTCTTTCTTATTTCATTTGGGAATGCAGGTAGCAAGAAAGTTGAATTCCTTAATTCAGTTGCATTCCACAGTTGAATAATTGCATTGATAGGAGTTTTAGAACCATGGAAACATTTATTTCAGGTCATTATTTTCATATTCCTCTTAATGAGGTCTCTATCGTTCTCTCTAAATATTCTTAGCTTTTCCTGTGTTAGGGTAAGAATAGCCAACAAAAAAATGAAGTTCACAAAATAAGACTTACATTGTTTGTATTCCTATTTGCCTGGGGCTTCTCAGCAGAGCCAATGCACAAGGAAGGAGTAAATGAATGACAATGCAGTTTTTCTGAGCAGTGATTTATAACAAACTTATTTACATTTTACTTCACTGAGAAGTATAATCATAGAAGATTAGGGTTGGAAGAGACCTCAGGAGGTCATCTAGTTCAAACCCCTGCTCAAAGCAGGACCAACCCCAACTAAATCATCACTAAATCATAAAACAGTCTGATCCCAAATCTTTATGTAGTGCATATGTAGTGAGGCAGAGCAGCCTCCCACTGAGCCAGAGGGGGAGGAGACACCCTCTGATCCTGGGCTGCCAGAGCCAGGCCAGGCTCTCCCCTCCTGCAGGAAGCTAAGGGGCAGGACAGGAAGTAGAAAAGACAGAGCCTCTAACCCAGTTGAGTCTGAGCCAGATAAGGGAGCAGATGTCTCCAGGTTGCTGCAGATCCCAGAGCTGAACCTTCACTGTGCCACATCCTGCCCCTGGAGGAGACTGACCCAGGTGGCATGTTGCCAGGACTGCCACTCGCCAAATATCCTGGGGAGATGGGGATGACCCTGAACTGCAGGTACATTATTGTGGAAGAGTAGGAAGCAGTCCAGGGACACTGTAGTCTGGTTGGGTTGTTGCCTGAATCCAGGTCATCGTGTTGTGGTAGGATCCCCGCTGACCTGTTGGCAGAATCCTCCGCCATTGTTAGGGCCCTGGTCTGGGACCCAATGGAGTACGGTGGGACCGGGTCCCCCTACCCTCTGCTGCCAACCCCACCCCTGAGGTAGCAGCCACCGCACCTTAGGCCAAGAGGCCTACGTTTGTCTGCTCACTGCTAGACCCAGGTTGTCAGACTATATGTTGTTTGCTCTGCCTTGCCTGGAGCTTGAGTTCCTAGACTCTTTGTTAGCTCCACCTTGCCCAAGGATTTGAGCCTTTAGACTCTTTGTTGGCTCTGCCCTAACTGAGGCCCGGATCTCTAATCCCTGATAGGGGGCAGCACCCCAGAGATGTAGTGAGGCAGAGTGGCCTCCCACTGAGCCAGAGGGGGAGGCACTGCCGCTAACCCACTACAGCATGCAGTAAGGACACCAGTGATGTTTCCTATTATAAACCTGTCTATTAGCACTTCCCTCCTATACTTTCCAATAAAGTTAAAACAAAGAATAATGTTTTTGATTGCAAATGTTTTTTCTTTATTGTAATAGTGAAAGGTAGAAAATCACCCCTTTGGCACAGTAGGCTTTTCAATCTATATAAAAAATAAATGTGAAATGTCAACATATCAAGCCTATCAGGCAGAAACCACTGAAGTGGTCAGCCCACATTAACTATGGTATGTTACTTTTATTCTAGAATAAATGCAGGATTCCTACCTCAGCCAAGAAAAGAACTTTATATTCCGTCTGTTAGGGTTTTGGGGTTTTTTTTAATGACATTTGTGTGTGTATGTGTGACCAGGTGTAGTATTATACATTTTAAAAGTCCTATCTCAAGTTTGAAAATCTTACTGTAAAAGGAACTTAATTGCAAACTGTTGAACTAATACTCACACTTTGTCCTTTGGAAATTTTGTTCAAATTCACTCAAGATTCAGGAAGCCCATTAATATATCCTGGGCTTGTTCCCAGTTCAAAGATCTGTCTATAATGTTACAATCTTTACTTAAATTGCAGTGCTCAACACAGATGTGACAGTGTCTTGGTGTGAATTCCTACGCCCACCCTCGAGAAAACTTAGATCAAGTAGGTCCACAGCAATTGCAGACTCTACAAATCTTTCCTCTTCGGCAGTATGACTGCATCATCTTGCCAGTCATCCGGCAATCTCCCATGCTAAAGACCTTGGGAATCCATTTAGCTCCCTACAAAATATAGATTTTAGTATCTGTGGGTGGATTTAGTCCATAACTAGGAAGCTTCCTGTTCACAGAAACAAAAATCCTCTCTCCCACACCCAGCCAGAATAACTATGCTAGGTGCTGAGGAACTCTGCAGAACTCTGCTGTGATATTAGGGGATAAATATCCCCGCCTCTCCACCTCCCTCTGCCATGATGTGGAGGGAAAACTTCTGTTCTGTGACTGTTAATTGGATCATCGCTCACTACCCGAGGGGGAAGGAATGAAGGATCTTTGCAATGGTGACTAATTCAGCATAAGCCCCACCCTTTCTCAATCTCATCCCTTCATCTTCTTGGCCCACCCGAATCATCCCATAGAGATCTCTCATGGAGCAGCATGTCACACTGCACACTTTATGTCCCCCTGCAAGACCTGCTCCCAATCCTATTCGCAGTATAATATCTGAGCACCTCATAAACATTAATGAGCTGAGTCTCACAACCACTTGCCTAAAAAAATTCTGCTGGTCTGTGACTGAGTGTGACTATGGTATGTGATAAACACTGTTCTCGGTTAACTGGATACAAGTCTGGAATTACTTTATTAGACTTCCAGTATATCTTTCCTGGTTTTTAAAAAAAAATGTCTATAGCATCCCCATGAAAGGGAGTCAGCACTGGAACTTTAAGATGTACCGTAGGTATTTGTCACCATGCCTCAGTGGGTCACAGCTGAAAATACCAGTTTCAGGACAAACTGCTGAGAAATAGGGCAGACTCACCCCTAAACTGGCGGTTATTCTTCCATAAAATATACCAAGCCACTAACAAAAGTAAACTTCTGTCTCACCACACTGGTTAACAAGAAGTCAAAAATGCAGTCTCCTTAGGCATCGCAGCCCCTATTTCACCACCCAGACACTAGACTATGAGTGGTTAATGAAAACCCATTTCATCAAACCAAAGGGTTCTTCTGCTCTCAAGGGATCAGCCACATACCCAAGTCAATATGTAACTCAGATCTTACCCAATAATCATGCTGCTGCCACTCAGTTAATAGTTACAATTTAAAGTTTTATTTTAAGAGAAAAGAAATAGCGTTAAAATGGTTAATCATTTACATACAATCATTGCAAAGTTCTTATATAAGTTTTGTAGCAGTGATGGAATAAACTGCTAGTTTGCAAAAGTCTCTCTGGAAATTACCCAGACAGCTTGGAGGTCATCAGTCCTTGTTTATAGCATCCTTGTTAGAAATCCAGTCCAGAGAAATGAAGCAGGAAATGAAGACAAAATGAAGATGTTTTCAGGGTCTTTTATACCCTCTCCCATGTGGATGGAATTTTACTGTCCCAATCAAAGCTCTGAGTCTCAATTAGTGGAAAATCACAGGCATAAAATGGAGTCCAGGGTCACATGAACAACTTACATGGCTTTGATGACTCACCGGAGCAGTCATTGCCCACTTGAAGGTTAAGGTGGCCCAGGAAGACATTTTTGTGGTGGGACAAGTTTCTTCTATGTCCCATTGTGAGAATTTAGGTGTTCTTCAATGGACCATCAACTTGAATAGTCCATTCACAATGTGCTGGCTAGACTGGATGCAAATTACCTTGTGGGTATTATCCCAGGAGCAAACACATTTGAAATACAGTTACATAATCAATATTCATAACTTTAGATACGAAGATGATCATGCATATAAAGAGGCTCAACATGCTTAGCAAATCATAACTTTTCCATTGATACCTTACACAATATACTTTGTACAAGATTTGTTGCAATTGTATAACGGTGGTAGCAGTGGCGTAGCCAGGTTTAGAGCACGGGGGGAGCGGAGCTAAAAAAAGGCGCCGGGAGCAAAAAGCGTCGGGAGCAAAAAAAAAATGCTATGCTCTGGCTGCAGCATAGGAGCAAAAGCTGTCAGAGCACAAAAAAGGCGCCGCTTCTGCTCAGTGGGGGAGCGGCTGCTCCCCCTGCCCCCCCCCCGGCTACGCTACTGAGTGGTAGCAACAATGATATACATGGTCATATTTCAGTCATACAGCATCACAGTAGTTCATTGTGCAGCTGCTTACAGCTGTGTTTGTGTTGATGCTGTATATATAATATGGTAACTGGGTAACATTTTAACTGTTCCAGGGTATAAATATATACAAAAGAAAATAATTATCTGTTGAGCCATCCACATTGAGCCATAATTATCTATTGAGCACCCACTGGACCTGTGCGCAGTATGCTGTATGAACACAGTATAGGAGACAGTCCCTGCCTTGAAGAACTCTGTCTATTTTAAGACAAGATTAAAGTAGTGGGTGAAACAAATTATGGGAGATAATGTACCTGTCTGATTATAGGCGTTCCACCTGCTGTCTTAAAGAGGGCACACTGTGTAATAGTAACCACTAGAGCCAGTAGATGTCATGTTACAAGAATCTTTTGTAACCCTGACTTATGTCAATAACTCTGACTAGGGTGACCATACGTCCCGTTTTAGCCAGGACAGTCCCTTTTTTGGCCCTGTCCTGGCCATCCCGACGTTTGTTGTTGTTGTTTTTTTACAAAACTGGGCATTTGGCCTGTTTGCTCTTGATCATCGGTTGGCAAGAGACTGGACAAATGCCCAGTTTGTCAAAAAGGTAGCGTGGGACCCCTAACGGGGCACAGAGGAACGTGTGGGTGAGAGGGGTGAGTGGCAACGCCAGCCCTGTGCTAGAGGCCTGCCCCACATGCAGGGGGGAGAGAGGGGCCTTGGATGGCCCTGCACATGGGCGTGCAGCAAAGGGGCTTGGATCATCATCAGCCCCAAGCATGGGCGTGCGGCAAGGGGGCACCAGCCCCGTGCACGAGGGGGACAAGGAAGAGTTCAGACCAGCCTTACATGCACGGGGGAGAAGGGAGTCACGGGGGGAGGGAATCATGGGGGGTGGCAGGTGGCTTGGGTGGCCTCACGTGAGGGGGGGTGTCAGGAGGGGAGGGGGACTTCAGCCCGGCCCCATGCTGGCATGAGGCAGGGAGGACTTGGGCCAGTCCCATGCAGTGAGGGGGGGGGCCCTCAGGCTGGCCCAGGGGTGTCACCCTAATTCTGACCATCTGCAGGTGACTGGGGTCAGATTATAAAGTCTAGTGCCTTACCAGCACTCTTGTGTGTCACACTAGTATTAGGACATCATACAGAAGGACAGGGTGTTTCCACTGATTGCTAATAGGAGAATTCCAAAGCTTTATCTAAAGTAAAGAAAATACACAAATATTTGCCAAATGCAATGTGTTAATTTAGAAACAATCTCAAATGCACAATCCAAACGTAGCTCCTACCAATGTTCTTTGACACTTTCCTCCTTTCTTTCCCGCCCCCCCAGTAAAATTGAGGAATTGTCTGGATAAATAAATAATCCCTCCACCATTCAACAGTTTACCGTATATGATCTTGGTTGATCTGAATGGAGGGGCATAGAAACATATCACCCCTCCACTGTTCCAAAAACATTTATGCTTAGCCTTACTTTAAGAGTAACATAAGAGTTGGATTGTGCTTGGGATACAAGCCATGGATCTTTCATTTTAAAAAGAAAAATGTTTAAGAGCCCCTGGGTAGTCCAACTTTCATTGTGGGGAAGCCCAGAGATCTGAACCTATGTAACACTTAATTTAATTTTGTGAAGGATTTCAGAAATAATCATTGTCTCCTGCTCTGACATCCCATTCAAAACAAACCCAAGTGAGTTAAGTTCCAAAAGCTTCACTTTTTATGTCCAGGTTGGAAAAAGTAATCTTCACCCTATCAGACGTTTATTGGTTCTCAGTCCCTTTGCAGAGCATTTCTGACTTCTGCACTTTCTGAGGAAAAAGTGAAGCTGGAAGATAATGCCAAGATAACTGATCGCATGGATAACCCATTTGAAGTAGTTTCTTCTTAGCTTCTGGCCCTAGGCATAGGTATTTTCCCTCTAAAATGTGTTTCCAAACATGCTTTTTAATGAGAGAACCAGTGCAAGTGTAATACACTGTGGTCTGTAGAAGAAAGCTGAACCATATCCTGCCCTCTATATATTTTGTTCACTTTGAAGACATCTATCTTTCTATTTTCATGAAAGTCTCTCACAAATAAAACATTCTTTTGTTCATCCATTATCCTCTCCCTTCTTTACAGCAATGACTTCATAGACAGAAACTACTACGATGTAAACTACACTCATCGCTGTATTTAATGACGAGGGGATAAATCATTAATGTTTCAAGAGTGTCTTTAATATTATAATTTAACAAAATTAGCCCTTAGACAGAAAGCAGCCATCTACCCAGTGTGAGTATATAGGTCAAGACACAGGAAATGCACTCTGTTAATTTCAGGAAACACAGGAAGCTTCCAAAGTTGTTAAAGATAAGAGCTATTTTTTCCAAATCAGTGTATAATGTAGCTAGCTCAATCACTGCTATTTCCCTTCAAAGTGTAAAGAGCTAAACACCTTTTTAAAAGGACCTCCCCATTTCTCTTAATTATTTTATCCTTGTCCACAATTATTTTCATCTTTAACAATAAATTACTAGTTAAAACTGAAGCTCCCCTCTGTTAAATTGCTTTTGCAAAATAATTCTCTATTGCTTTCTGTGCCTCCTGTATCTGATTTGTAGTACAGAACACATGCTTCATTAGTCGTTTTCACAGGCTAAGTATCTGTTGTTCCAAATATAATGTAAAGCAAATCACTTTTTAATGGTCAAGTTGACTAGATAGGAAATGTCATAGCTCTAACAAAAGCTTGTAGTTAATTAAGCCAATTAACACTTGATATAGGTACCTCTGGAAAGCTAAAACCCAAGAATAGCTCTCAGGAGATGGCAGGAGACTTTTTTTTGTAGACAGAAATGTTATGGAAGGGAAGGGAAACAGGAAGAAGTTTAAAGAGTGTCAGAGTGTTTTCAAATGTGTTCATTTTTTTTCCAGCATACATCAGTCTGAATTGCACTTCTGTGTTTAGAAACAAAAACCAAAACATAGTATGTCTTTGTTTGAGAAGACAAAGCTGGACTTTTAACTCAGAAGACTAGGAATAAGACTTCTACCAAGATCCTGCTGATCTTGTGAAATTAACTGAACTGTTAATTGCACTTTTGACTGCCTTCCAAAAGAAGATTTTTGACTGCTTGACACTGTTAAGACATAGCAATTCATTCTATTCTCCATTGACCTTTCAGCAGAGTGCAAAAAAAGAAAAAAAGTTTCTTGAGCCTTCAAAATGGAAAAGCACCAGATTCTCTCTAACATTCAGTTTCCCAAAGAAATGAGTAGCCCTGGGATTTAACCATGTGATAGCCCATGAGATATACAAGGTATATACAGTCTCAGAGCAGAAGTTGTTCCAATTTTCCAGAGGTTCTACTAAACTTGGTTCATTCATGTGTATTTAATGAGACATGATGTATCTGTTATAATACTTATTTATTTCAGTCTATATGATATTTGGCTTTCATTTGTGAGGAATTTCTGAATGTTTTATAAAGATGAAATAATAAATCCTTTACAGTCAGTCTTTACATACATTTGGACTTTAGCATTTGTTTACCATATACTTGTTGTGTGGTTTTTTGTTTTTTTGACGCTGAAGTGGAAAGTTACTCTCATTGATCCAAATAAAGTAGATTTAGATTAGCACAGTGAGTTATAAAATGTCTATCAAAAGTGATTTTTCTTTTATTTAAAAACAAAGAGTGTATGCATGTAGGGGTTGGGTGTGAAGGTGTCAAACCTACCGAGTTTCATTTCCCCCTCATGGATTTGTTGCAATCTTTTAATTGATTGTTCCCTGAATTTATGTTCATGCCCTACGTATTGCTTTGTCCCTCCCTTTAGCTGGTTCCAGAAAGCAAAATGTAGGGCCTGATCCTGCAATCAGCTCTGCAGGGCTGGATCCTTGTATCCTCATGGACTCTCATTTATTTCAGTGGGGCTGTGGATGGGTGCAAAAGTCCACTTGCATTAACACCACCTCTGGGGCAGGGAAGGACCTTCCATCTCCCTGACCCCTTACATAGGGCTTTGTGTGGAGAGGAGGAAAGAATATGGCTTTAAATTTCACTAGAAAAGACCCCCCCCCCCCCCAGTCCTCCACCGGGAGGTCTGAAGCCTTGAAATTGTTTGTATATTTTTATATTGTAAAAGTCACATTCTATAATAACATACTTAAGACAACAAGAGAACATAATAAAACTCAATAACTACCTAGGAGAGAACTTTGCTAATTCTCACTTCACATATCTAAATGCTTGATAACTCTCTCCAAAAAATGTGGACACTTTCATGAACTTCTAAGTATAGACATCACAGCAGGGAACTCTGAGTTCTCCTATTATTAAGACTTCATTACTTTAGCAAAATATGCTACAGCCCAAATGTTGTTGTTGTTGGCGTCCGTTAGTCTCGAGAGACGATGGATATGCGCCCATGGGGAATGTAGCTGGAGTGTCCTCTCCAGGGCGCAAGCCAGGGCAGGGTGATATGGAGGAACAGCTGTTGCCCATGCAGCAGAACTCCCCTCTCCACGCAACTGATGGATCCAAGGGAAAGACAATGTCGATACAGCCCAAATACTAGGGGTGAAATCCTGGCTCCCCTGAAATCAATGACTTTAAAAGGGTCCCATCCATCAGTACGAATTAGTGAGGTTCTAATGGACTTCTCATCACTAAGATATCTACAAGATAAAGTCTTCTCATTTTAGAAAGCCTACAAAATACTGAGTTCAAATTCTGTTCTCTGATAAGGAATCACACAGTTGTGACTGAAGACAGAGGTTTTACTCCTGTTTTTGTGTTTCCTTTCTGCAAAACATGAAGCTATAAAAGACTGTCCTCATCGTTGTTCTGACATCTGCTGATGATGGTGCACAAAGAAAGATGATTTGAAACGAGAAGGTGCTATATGAACCAACGTTTTAAAAAAATATCTTCCTAACATAGCTAATATGTTAATATTAGTTTCAGTTTAAAATACAGGTAAATGATTAAGGAGGAAGTCAGTAGGGAATAAAATATTTCAAGCTGCTGAGTGGGAAATTAGAATCAATACAAAGTAAAAAAATCACAGATATTAAAAACTTTTACCTATTTATTTGAACTCTATTGCACATCGACGCCATTGTCTGCTTCTTCTAATACCACCTGCTCTCGTTCCCTAGTCTCCTAGACTATTGTGCAGCTGCTTTACATCTGGATCCGTTGCATGTTAAGGATCCTATTTGGCAGGGGTGGGGAGGGGAGATGAATCCCTATGGATTTGCCTCTATTTGCTTCCTTGCCAACCCCAAAGGCCCTACATTGCAGTGATACTACTGATTGTCTGAGGAGGAACCCATCCAGACCACTTTGAGCATCAGCCAGAGGGAAACTGCTCAAGAATTTTGTGCAATAGCCCTTGGGAACTCATGCCCCAGGACTCCCAACACCTGTTGCTTTGGGGGAGCTCAGAGGCTGAATCTGGATGGCTCTTCTGCACAGCAGAGCTAACACTAACCACTGTGCTGCCATTAAATCACTGGCTCTCTTTTCATATTGACTGACTTTAGAGGTCAAAGGTTGAAATAAACAAATGTTTTATTCCATTGTGGCTTACACCACTACGTTATCTTTATTTCCAGATGTCTGGGTTTTATAAAGCTTCCCATCTGCCATGAATCTTTCTTATCCAGCTTTCCAACTGAAGGGGATTTGAGTCAATCTGAAATGTGGATACAACAAGATAACTGGGGCTCTGCTGCCGTTCATATCATATAGTTCTAGCTATTAATTAATCTATATTGTGGTGTGGAGGAACACTTAAGGGCCAAGAGAAACATAATGTTCCATCAAGGCCTACCTATCTTATCTGCACAGGGGCTGAGCTGGGCTAATTTTGGAATATGATGAAGGAGTTTTGTTTTATTTAAAGTTTGTTTAAACACATTGGCAACATCCTTAATTCAAAGAGAGGGGCCTCTTTAAAACTGCTTTAACATTAATTCCAAATGAAGGAGTCTCCCTTCAAATGAGTTTGACTCGAATGGTCTACTGACTGCAGGATTTCATGGTGGGCCACAGTAAAGCAAGGCATGGTTTTAATTGAAAACATCCAAGGTGTTAATTTTATCACATTGACACACACCATCATACAATTACAATTATCTCATTATCCTAATGGACATCACATACTGTCTTTATGTCTGCTCAAATGTTGTTGCAGAGGACTGTGTTCTACAACATTATTTTTGTCAAGGACTTCATGAAACATTCATCTACTGTACATCATGATTCCACTTATTTTCATATCTATTGACTCCTTGAGCTCCCTGAACTCTGAGCCAAGAAGCATGCCAGTTAGGACGCCTCCTGGGAATTTGACCTGAGACTACCAACTCATTTCATGTAGGCTATGAAATTGCTGTAAAATGGTAACAAAGTTAGGGCTGAATTTTAACTCTTGCTTGACCTCTCTCTGAATGACTCTCTCAGGTTAGAGACCTGAACCATCAAACTCTCGGTGGTGGACAATTAATATTCTAGACCGGACTGTTTGCCATCTGGCTGAGATTTAACATGTGTTTATACTATAACATTTTTTTAAGTCAAAGAAAGAGAAGCAAGGGGGAAGAGGAAAAGATTGTATGGAATCAAGTTTCTGCACATGGATATGAAGCAGAGGATATCTACAAGTTACCAGAGAAGGGACAACATCCAGAAGAGAGTGTATTGGTAATTAATAGTATTGCAGCTTTGTCATGACATTTTGTTTCAAAACTATCACAAAGCAGTCACATTAAAAATCACGGTTTTGGGGAAATAGTGCGCAAAATCACAGCAGCTCCATTTAAAGTGGGGGGGGGGCACACGGGAAGGGGGGGATCTTGTCTTGTCCCCTGGGTGTGAGGCTCTGGGGTGGAGGGTTGCAGTACAAGCCCTCCCTGCACTCACCACGTACCCACAGCTCCTGTGCCATGAGGCTGTCCTGGCTCTGTTGGCTCCTGCCCTGGTGCTGCTGGATCACCTGTCCCGAACTGTGTGGTGGAAAAAGTGGTTAGCCATGGCCTGGGTGCCGCCCGCCTCCCACCAGCTCTGTAGCCTATGAGATCACTGACACAAAGAGAGAGTTGCAACTGTAGCACTGTAGTGTAGAAATTTATTACAGCAATGAAAGGAGTTCTTCCATCACTATAGTAAATCCACCTTTTTGGCCTGTGATCTAGGAAGGAGTTAAGCTAACATACAGAAAGGGGAATGTAATAGCAATTGTACACAATTTGCTCAGTAGCCTGACACAGCAGGGTTTCTCCTTTGCCTCAGCATTTTTCCCTTGGGTGGTGGGGAGCCTGGAGTAAATCAGTCTGACTCTGGAGGATTTTTCCTCTTCACTCAGGTTTTATTTTTCCTTATTTATATGGTGGGCCTTAGGGTAGGCCAAGACATTCTTTTAAGCAAAACACCCATACTTCAAACTCAGAACACAAACAGAAATTCTTTCCCCTGCACCCATCCCAGGGTCTTACCCTGGTACGTGGGCTCCCAGTTGCCAGTCCTTCCCCAAGCAACGGTTAACTTGGGGCAGGTCTACACTAGAAACGCTACATTGTCACAGCTGCACCTATGCAGCTTCACCATTGTAGTGTGTCCAGTGGAGACACTTTATGCCAATGGAAGAGCGCTCTCCCATCGGCATAATTACTCCACCTCCACGAGAGGAGGAAGCTGTGTGGATGCTCTCCTGTCGACATAGTGCCGGTGTGGACAGCGCTTAGGTCACTAACTTGCGTCACTGGGGGAAGAGGAGGAGGGCCTTTTTTACACCCCTGAGCGATGCAAGTTAGATCAACTTAAGCGGTAGTGTAGTAGTGAAGACAGTCTTCCTCCCAGAGGAAACCTTTCTTCCTGCTGCCATCACCCCACTGTAGCTTGTTTCTCATCTCCTCTCTCTCACACCAGAAGGGGTTTTTTTTAAAGGTCACTGACAGCCCTTAACTGCTTTAGGTGTCTCTAGTTTACCTGAGGTAACCTTTTTTCAGCTCATAGGGAACAGAGCCATCACCATTCTAGGGCTGACATATTTGCCCTCCACCACTCTCATATTTGTCAGTTCTGACTGTCACGCTGGTTATAATTACATTATTGCATCCTATTCTCCACCTCTAACTCTCCATGTTCAGAGTGAGTATAAGTTAATACTGCAGTGAACCACTTTAACTTCTGCTTTTCTGCAGTGACTGTTGCTATGGGAGCATTTCACAAACAGTTTCTTCCCAGTTGTGGCACTGCTCCAGTCCAACATGTCCTCCCCGCACTCTTCTCAAAACCCAGGCACTAGAGATCCCAAGTGCAGTAGCATGGCCAGGGGGGGAGCAGGGGGAGCGGCCGCTCCCCCTTGAGCAGAAGCGGCGGAAGCGGCACCTTTTTTTAGCAGCACTAAAAAAAGGTGCCGCTTCTTTTTAAGAGCTGCTTCTTGCACTCACCCGGCGGCGCTCCGGGTCTTCGGCGGCATTTTGGCGGCGGGGACCACCAAAGACCCGGAGTGAGCCGCCGAAGACCCGGAGCGCCGCCGGGTGAGTACAGGGGGAGGCACCTTTTATAGCGCCGCTCCCCCTGCGCTCCGGACCTGGCTGCGCTACTGCCCAAGTGTGCAGTGTCTATATGAAGAGGGTTGTGTGAGCCCAGGGCAGGAACACAACAAAAGCACTACCTCCTTCCTCCTCCACCCACTTTATGAGGTTTGGGGTCGTTCCACCCCTTTTGCCAAAGAAATATTTCATTTTTTCCCTAAATGTGAGATTCCTCCCCCACTACATTACTCTGTCTCAAGGCCCAGGATGTGTGTATAAATACTGTTGCCTTTTTTTTAACATAAGCAGCTAGTCAAAACTTGGGGCCCTGGGGATGTTCCAGTTGGGAGTAGAAATTGGTGGTAGTCAGGTATTTCTTTGATGCAGTTTTGTTTATTTACAATGAACATGCAAAGTCTCATGTCTCTGGATGCAAGAAGGAATCAAGTAGCAGGCAACAGTTTCTTTTGCTCATGACACCAAGAACCAGGGCCGTAATCAGGGCAGGCGAGTGGGAAAGCTGCCCAGACCAAAAGCCATGGGGGTGGAAAAATGGGGTGGAGAAATTAAGGGGAAAAATTAGTAGAAGGTGCAAATATGCTTGCTGACCTCAGAACACTCTTTTCAGCCTACACTCCTGACCCAAGAACATCTTCCAAGGTTTCTTCCAGGGTCAGACAGCATGCTTTCAGCTGCTCCTTCCGGCTGTCTGGCTGCCTCTCAGTCTCTCTCCATTTCTGTCTGGTCTGCCTACACACACATCCCTGGTCATGACTCCATTTCTAGTCAAACCCTGTACCCACAACCTGGTGTTAATTAAGCTCAGACTGTAGGCAGACTGTATTAAGTCTTGGTTTAGATATGGCCCTGTGACTGGGAGACTCTACTCACCATTAGGACAGCACCATCTCCTAGCAGTTCTGGGTTAGCTTAGCCAGGCTGCCACCTCTTCCTGTGGTTGTACTCTGCCATGCTGTCTCTTTTGCCATCTGCAGCCCCTCTCTCACTCCAGGAGCCTCTGCCTCCTCTTTGTAACTCGGTCCTCCAGCCAGGTCATTCAACATGTTTTCCCCTTCTGGGGTATCAAAGTCTTCTAGCATGAATTATCCCAGACAGTCTGCTGTCCTGGCACTTCTGGCCTGTGCCATTTCCCCAGTGGCTGGTAAGGGAATCCAGGCCCATCATCTACTCTGGATCCCAGCTCACTTCAGCAGCCCAGGTCTGCCCTATCCTGTACCTTGCTGCTTTTCCCTTGAGACTTTCCTACCTTTTGGGCTCTCCCCCCATTCTGGGTTTGCCAGCCTAAACTCCCTACTTCCAGGAAGTAACTATGGAGTATCCTCCAGAGTCTCAAACACACCTTCCTTCTCCCAGGGAGTGACTGCAGACTACCTCCCTAGGCCCCTGTGACACTGCACCCCATATTCTTCTGATTATTATTATTATTATATTATTATGATATGATTATGACATAGGTATGATGTATTTTATGCAATATAAGTCATGTGAGATGTCATTGGAAAGGTTATGATTTGCTGAATATGATTATCCTATTTGTATGCATGTATCACTTTTGTATCTGAAGTTTTGGCTATTGACTATGTATCTGTATTTTACATATAGTTACACCCGGGTAATGCCCACTAGACAAGATGTTTTCATTCTAGACAGTGGCTGAGGAATGGGCCATTAGGAAAACAATAGGCCTTAGAAGAAGCTTATCTCCCACCTGGGGAGCCTTCCTGAGGATGCTACAGATAAACTCAGAGTAATGGTTCCTATGACTCTACAAAGACGTGATGTGACCACATGTCTCTAAACTCCATCTTGGGATGTCAGGCTGAAGCGTGGAGGGCTTTGCAGCTTGTCATAGCAATACAGTGTAAAAGGGAGCCCAGGCTGGTGAGCCAGGGGAGCTCAGTGGTACCCCAGTTCTAGATGGCACCTCAGGGGGGAACCCTCACCTCCCTTATTGAATCAATCCCTGCTCTCTGGTTCCTCCTTCAGGTGCAGCCTGGGGAGTTAACTGGCCCATCTGATCACCTTAACCCCTTCAAGTCTTGTGTGGGGTGGACACCCCATCAGACCCCTTAAGTATTTCTTATAACTATCTTAAGTGAAGGGTATGTTCGGACACCAGTTTGAGCCAGGTTTTAACCCAGCTCATAACACCACAATGGAGATTCTGTGCTGTGCCTTTAATCCTCCTGTGTGCCTTTCTGACCCTGGGCTACTCTGGGGGCTGGACAGGCCTTCCATATAATTTAGACAGCCCTGTGGTCCTGTCTGGGGGTATGTCTACACTGCAGTTGGAGGTATGATTGCAGCTCAGAAAGACAATCCCACACTTGCTTAATCTATCTAGCATGGTTGAAAATAGCAGCAACCCTGCAGCAGCATGGTCTGTACAAGCCTGTTTGAGAGCCAAGGTATATATTCACATTGCTAGCTTGCACAAAGGCCCATGCCTCCACTGCTATTTTTAGAAAGATTAAAGGTAGTGCAGGTAAGCCTACCTATGATGCAATCACACCTTCAACTGCAGTAAAGACATGCCTTCATTTACAGCAGGCTGCCTTGTGGCCACAGCACTGCCTGGAAACTCCATATGCTGTGTTTTGCAGCCCTGCCCCTAACACAGTCCTCCCACCCTCTGCTCCACCCCCCTACACCTGGATTTGTAAATGGGTTCTCAGAGGGCAGCCTTATAGCTGTGCCCACAGTGGCTGCACCTGGGAATCCTTTATGCCACACCAGCCCTTTTACCTGGGCTTGGAGCAGGGATGAGGATCTCACCCATTGCTATTATAACTACTGAATATTTCAGGTGTGTGATCTCAAAGTAGTGGTGGAGTGATCACACCTACAAAGTTTGAAAACTTTTTACCAGTGGTACCAATAATCCTCATTATAGCCCCAATCCAGCACAATACTTGCGTTTCAAGTACATTGACTTGAACTGAACTGCTCCTATACTTAAGTACCTTGCTGAACTGAGGCTTTTGTGAATAAGAAATATCTCTCAGCCTGTGAAAGCTTTCCAGTGGTAGAAACTTCAGAAGTGTGATCGCTGTAGACCAGGGGTCTCAAACACGCGGCCCGCAAGCCACATGCAGCCCGCGGAGTTATTTCCTGCTGCCCGCCATAGGCGTTGACTCCACTGGCAGCCAAGCTCCAAACATTACTGAGTGTTTATATTTTATTAAAACTCCTCTTTGCATTACAGTTTTTAAAAAGTTAATACATTGACTTTTAATAGAATACTATATTACTCTTCATTTTTTTCATTTTTGACTATACTTTTGTATCATTGTATGAAAAGGTTTCACTGATGCGGCCCTCAGGCCAATTTACTAGTTCTCATGTGGCCCTCGTGGTGATTTGAGTTTGAGATCCGGACTGTAGATGATCTCAAAAGCATCTCTGTAACAATGTAACTTAAGCCATGTCTATACTATAGTGGCATAGCTACAGCGCTGCAGCTGTGATGCCGTAGGTGGGCAAACTACGGCCCATGGGCCACATCCGGCCTGCGAGACCCTCCTGCCCTGGGAGGCTACCTCCGGCCCCTCCCCTGCTGTTCTCCACTCCCCCGCAGCCTCAGCGCGCCCCGGCGCAATGCTCTGGGCGGTGGGGCTGGGAGCTCCTGCGGAAGCGCAGCTGCAGAGCCCGGCTTGACCCGGTGCTCTGTGCTGCGCGGTGGTGGCGGCGTGGCCGAGCTCCAGCTGGGCGGCACGGCTGTAGCGCCGCCAGCCACCGGTGCTCCAGGCAGCGCGGTAAGGGGTCTGGGAGCAGGGGGGGTTGGATAGAGGGCGGGGGAGTTCGGCGTGGTGATCAGGGGGCGGGGGTGTGGATAGGGGTCGGGGTGGTCAGAGGGCTGGGAACAGAGGGGTTCAATGGGGCAGTCAGGAATGAGAGGAGGGGTTGGATGGGGCAGTGTACAACAGTCAGGGGCAGGAGTTCCAGGAGCAGTCAGGGGATAGGGAGCAGGGTGTGTGTGGATGGGGCATGGGTCCCTGGGGGGCCGTCAGGGAACGGGGGGGGGGTTTGGATGGGGCAGGGGTCCTGGGGAAGGGGGGGGCAGATAGGAGGTGGGTGCCGGGCCATGACCCCCTCCCCTAACCGGCCCTCCATACAATTTCCAAAACCCGATGTGGCCCTCAGGCCAAAAAGGTTGCCCACCCCTGCTGTAGCACCATAGTGTGGATGCTTCCCACATTGATGGAAGGGTTTTTTTCCCTTAGTGTAGTTAATCCACCTCTCCAAGAGACGGTAGCTAAGTTGACAGAAGAATTCTTCCATCAACCTAGCTGCATCCACACCAGGAGTTAAATCAGCCTCACTCCATTGCTCAGGGTGCACAATTTTTCACAGCCCTGAGTAACATAGCTAGGTCAATCTAATTTTTAAGAGTAGACCAGGCAAAGACTCAGATCCACAAAGGTATTTAGGCTCCTAATTTCCTTTGATTTCATGGAAGTTAGGAGCCCAAATATTTTTGTGGAGGAGGGTGCTAGTCAATGTAATTAGGAATCTAGAGTCGTTCCTTAAGCTGGGAAAAAAACAAACCAAAACACAAACACGTTGCAGAAGTTTTCATTCCAAAGGGACTGGAAAAGCTATGATTGCAAATGTTTGAAACATTTTTACTGAAAATGTTTGGTTTAGAAATTTTGCCTTTTTCCCCTTTCTTCCCCATTTGCCTCTTTTGACACTGAAAAGGGTGGGGGGAAGGGGAAACTGAACATGCCACAGTTTTCGTAAGTGGAAATAAAAAAAAAAAATTTTTTTTCACACAATTTCCAAAAACATTTTTTGTTGACAAAAGTATTTTCATTTGAAAAATGTTGGTAAGTTCTAGTCATTCCTTTGGCACACACTGGCATACTCCGGGCTCTGATCCTTGCTCTATGAGGGGATCCAGAGACAGATGGCATAGCCCCAAGCTGGCCAAGCCTGCTGGGAAAAGCTCAGAACTAGCACCTATTCCATATAGCTCTGCTGGTGCACCTTCTATCTTTGACTGGAATTTAAAGCAGCAGTGTGTCTGGGGAGGGTGGCAGTGATACTAGTGCCTCTCTTGATCAGGATGAATTTCTGCTCTCTACTACCCCTGTCCCTACAGGCACAAAGGGGTGAAAATTGCAGCTATGTATCTGGGAATCTGGCCCATAGATTTGGAGTGACACTATTTATCTTTCTGAGCATTATGGTATCACCTCCCAGATTTGTATTGACTATTGTTTTGTCTTCTATCAAAATTGGAAAATTATTTTCTTTGGGCTTTCATCGATGATTTGTGGATCAACATTCTGCCACATTTTGATAGTTCTTTATTTAAAATGTTCTGGTCAGACTTGTTTAAAGGTACATACAAACACTCTGTCTCTCTCTCTCTCACACACACACACACACAACCCCCGCACTTTTCAACCTACATCTGAATCTTTGAACATTTTAAGCTTATGGAATTTAGAATTTAAAGTGAAGGATAGATGTTCCTTTTTAGAATTTAGAATTAAAAGTGATAGATGTACTATTTTAGAATTTAGAAGTAAAAGTGATAGATAGATGTACTATTTCAGAATTTAGAATTAAAAGTGATTGTAAATAGATGTAATATTTTTGCTAAAGAAATAAAATTGCAGTTACTGTAGTTCTACAGCATATACCAAGTTTTATCTACGTAAATATCTGAAGCAGCCAAACATCTGGGGTTACAATGGAGACAGAATTTTAGCTGAAATTATATAGTGTCATTATAAATCTTTGAACAAGACACAAGCTCTTTGATACACAGTGTTATTTCTTGAAATAAGGGTATTATTGTGTGTGTAAGCAGCTGGTTAAGAGACTGTTTCTAACTAGTACTAGCTACCACTTCTAAAACAATACTCTTGTTCATAACTCCACCATAAACTGGATAATATATGGAGTAATTTCAATACTTTGCTTTGTTGAAACTATTATTTCCTATAGCATGAAACAAGCAGTAGAGGTCACTATCGCCCATGTTCCATCAACGCAAAACGATCCAGCTAGCTGCTAGGAGACTGACTGGATAACAGTTCAGATAAACAGATTTAAACCAAACCAAAACATCATGAGTTGTTGGTAGTAAATGGCTGTATTTGGGTAGAAGCATATTAATAGCACATATTAATGTGGTACTTCGGAGAAAAGAATACAGATACAAATAATCCTGATGAACTAATCAGTTCAAGATGTTTGATCTTACTGTAAAGGGGGCATTTCTTAAACCATATGCAAATTCTTTCTACTTGTTTCAGTACCCTTTACTGGTCCCTGTATTATTCCATTAGCATTGAAAGGCACAATCTTAGTGTATCAGGGATGATCAACACTCCAAAAGCCACACAGTCCCTGAATGGAAGTTGAAAACCTAATTTTTAGACATACAGCCTGGTCTCCACTATGGAATATTACTGTATCTGAACATGGTTATGAACAATAGCGTGAACTGACATGGCACTGAACACAGAGTAAGTCAATAACAACCAGAGTAAGCCATGATGTGGTCTAACAGTGATTAAACCTCATGGCTTGTCCTGTCCTATGCTAACCACTAAGCTGAGTTCAGACATGGTAAACATTTTGTAGCTATTCTGTCAAATAAAATAGTGTGGACCAGGCATAGCAGTGAGCTTAAGACCTACAAAGCTACTGGTTAATTGCACTAGTGCATGCCTTCCATCATACAATATGGTTTAAGATACTATGTGACATCCTAAATAATGCAATAAACATATAAATTAACTATTTAAACCTATAGGGCGAAATCCTGGCCCCACTGAAGTCAATGGAAATGCATTGTATGGATATGCATCTGTAGAAAATCATTCTTATTTACTCCATAGATCTGACTCAGCATAGGAAGGAATTCGCCCTCCCCCGCCCCCATAATAATAGATAAAATAATTTTGGCCGTTTTTTAAGCAATAAGACTGCACAATAATTCGTAAAGGTTAAGCCATTGCAGATGCTTTTCTAATTCTCTGTCTTATATGTAATACACAAAACGCCTGTTTCTGAAATTATGCCAGTTATTAGTCTATAATGTGCAATATATTCCTTTCATTATGGTCTGTTGAAAAAAAAGGATTGTTTGTTAAATGATCACATCCTTATTATAAATGATGACAGTAATGGTTGTGAAGACATTGCATTGTCTAAGTAGTGTTCTAAAGCCTGCTACCAGTCACTTGGATTAAAGGGTCTTTATTTTTTAAAACAAGCTTAAAATAAGAACAAGAAAAATCAGACTCAACAGTTAGTCAAGGTGTGGTTTCAACTAATAAAAATGAGGAGATTTAAAGTTAAGGCTGGAACTCTTCCTTAGATCATGTTGTGCTTAGACACTGATACAGCTTTCATGCAGCAACCAGAGCCCCTGAGAACAGGGAATGACCCTTTGAGCATCCATAACAAGACTTAAGGAGGTGACTGAAGGGTTACATTTCACCTTAATTCTGAATTACATTTGAGACAGATCCTTACAGATATTTAAACATCATTTGGATGTGTGATTTTTAAAAAATATAAATAGTGACTGTTTTATATTTGTATTGTGTTAGAGAGCAAAAGGGTACAGAGACGAGAATAGTTCACTTTCAACCACTAAGATCCACAATTTCCTAAATGCTCCTATTTTGCTATTACAAAAACCTCATTCTTCACTCTACTGGAGTGTTCCCTTCAGTGAAAGTAAAGTTGGTACCAGTGTAGAATCTATTAATAAACATTTTATATTTGTAGTAAACAGCTGGTG
Organism: Chelydra serpentina; assembly: GCA_037349315.1. Taxonomy (NCBI): domain Eukaryota; kingdom Metazoa; phylum Chordata; order Testudines; family Chelydridae; genus Chelydra; species Chelydra serpentina. The sequence goes on from JBAIAC010000008.1 coordinate 70,513,993, forward strand.
GGATTCTTCTCTCCAGAATTAAAGCTAGGGGCATGTCCAGGAGGGTCCCTACATCATGCACAAGGGGACCATCCAGACACACACTTCCTTCCTCCCAAAATGAACGGTCTGTCCCCCACTTCCCGTGCGTGCGTGCGCGCATATGTATCTCTACAATGATATCTTCATAGCGATTTCTTCCACTAGGACCCTCTCCCATGGGCTTTATCACAAGAAGTGATGATCTGGACCAGCAGTTGTACAATACTGCCTTCTAAAAATAAGTCCTTTTGAATTTAATAGGAAAAAATCTAATGGGATACTACTGAAATTAAATGGGCTTCTATCAAAATTACTCTTTAACATAAATTATTGGAATAATGTCCATAGAATTTTTACATCAACCTCTAGATTTTAATAGAGAAATATATCAATACTATTAAAAATATCTTTCTTTATTAAATTCAATATGGCTTTTCCATAAAGGGAAAAGAAAGGTAATTCACTTCTGAAATGATACAATCATTCTTCAGCATGATGACAATTCTGATAATTATTTAAAATTGTCCAGGAATGCACCTCGGACCCTCAAACCAGTCAATATTAATATATTCTATGTGTTCACTCAGATGAATATATATATATACACAATATATATATGTATGTGTGTGCATATACTGTATTTCCCTAACATTCTATAGTTTCAAAGCCAGCAAAGAGAAACAAAAGTAGTTACGTAGTAAAGATTAAAAAGAAGATGCAAATCCCATACAGAAAACTGTAAAATTTTACACCTCACAGCTGCCAGTTATAATCTACAAGGAGCCAGAGTTCTTAGCTATTCATTGCAGGAACATAGACTGGGCTCTCTTTTAGCAAACATTCTTGTCCCCTTCAATTTAATAAACCCTCATATGTAGAAAACTTCATGCTGCCTGCTGCAGAATTATTTTGTTCTTGTGTTTGAAAGGATTGTGGTGGCTTGATTAGATCTCGTCAGATTACATTTTGCTTGTTATTACAGTTTATATATATAAAGTCTGAAATATATCATGGAGTCTAAGGCAGACTAAGCCTGTCTGACTAGATTTCTATAATGTGGAGTTTACATTAGATAAGGATATGATGGGGTTTTTGGTTCTTTGTCATTTAAATGACTTTATCTTCTAGTTAGCACTATTTTTAAAGCCTGTTTCATTATTTAAATAAATTATATTATTTCTAAAAATATAAAAAAATCATTTTCATTTTACAAAACCAAAAAATAAAATTAAAGCCCCTGTTAAATTTTAAGGAATTAACAATTTAAACAGAAGCAGCACTACAATTAAGATTGCCCCAGTCACAATTAACAGCCTGTGTTATACCTAGGCACTACAAAGAATTCTGACCATACAGGTAAATCCAACATATACTAGGAGTTGAGCAGTAACACTACCTCCTTGAGGCTGTTGGGTGTGGCGGCCCACTTCCATTTAGGCAAATGAAGGCACAATGAAATGTGGTAAGTGAAACAATTGAAAACCTCTGCACAAGGACTAGACCTCACACAAGCGTGGGCAGGCCCCATGGTTTCCTGGGAGTCTGATGACAAATGGAACGGTGAGTTGATATGATTGCAGCACTGAAGGGGGAGGGGGTTAAGAGAGAGACAGAGACAGACAGAGAGAGAAGAAACAGCAGATAAGCTGACAAAGAAGTGTCAGAGAGCCAAGGAGACAATCAGAACAAGCATTATGAATGTACCCTTGAGAAAAAGCCTAGAGAGAGAGAGCTTTGGGGGCTGACTTCTGGCTGAAGGGGGCTTGAAACCGTAAACAAAGGAACTGTCTCCTGCGGTTTGAGACAGGGCTTTATGTACCTTCTTTGGTCATGTCACTGGGTTTACTCAGTTGAGTACAGTCAACAGAGATGGACCCTACATGTGCTGGGATGATGTCTAGGGTCCACTTGCACACACTAGAAATTCCATCTAATTTACTTTCTTTGTTAAAAGATAATATACAAACACTTAAGCAAAGTGAAGTGAAAAATAAATCCATTCGCTTGTCTGATATAGAACACTATTTTGTCACACCACAGGTCCAGATTTAAGAGCCTGGACTTCTTAGAAGTTTTGCCTGAATGGGAACTGAGTAACAACTGGGAACCACATTCTAATCTATCACAGCAGTGTGACATCATGGTGTCAGTAGAGTTCATCTGGATTTAAACTGATATAACTCAGGTCCAGCTCTTCTGCCCAATCTGTGGTCTTTCCCACAACTCCACCCCCTTCCTACACACTGCGACTCCTTTCATGATGCAAATAGCTTGTGAGTAAGGCTGTGCTTGTGCAGAGAGGATGCATGCTCTCTGAACAGTCCACTTGTGTGGCAGAACCACATCAACACTGCAGCCAAGAAAGCCTTCACACCTGCAATGGAGTGGCTGCCCATCAGAGCAGAATTTGATATAAAATATTGCCGGAAGGACACCAAGTCTAGTCAGAGTGCCATGCTATATGATGCCCAACACTGCAGGTAGTGTTCCACTGCCGAAGTACAGTAGCAGTACTTTTCAGAAAACAGATTTTTTATACTTGCTTCCATTATTCCCAAGAGTTTTGCCTAATGTAGGATGCTAAAATAAATTGTACAAATAATAGGAGAAAAAAAGAGGGATAGTTTAATTAATCAATGTACCTTTCCCCAGAAAAAAGTTCAGTTAAAAGAAACCATCTGTCAAAATATTATTTGACTCGTATGTCAAGGTTGACTGCTCAGAAGGAAGAATCTCCTGACAACAGTGGAAATAGATTCAGCCCAGAACCCAAATCTATGCCTGAAATTTTGGAAGAGTTCAGAATGCTTGTGCTCCTGGAATTTTAATCTCTTCTGACACAATAGGAAAAAAAGAATGCCTTTCAATGTTGCATTTTCCATGGCAGGAAAACTGTACACAGCACACTCCTTGTCCTATAACCAGACTATTACATCACCTGTGGAGGTACTTAACGTGCAGCCTTTTGTACAATAAGCAATTTTTCCACTTATTCACCCATTGGAGTAAGCTTAGGAAATTGTTTGAATCATTTCTCTTTGAAATCATTTTTTGATAAGGAGCTATTTATGTTTTATAGAACACATTTTCCAACAAATTAACTTGAGTTGTGAGGGCTTTGGAAAACATGCTTTTCTTAATGTTTGCCAAGCTTGGTAGTTTAGGGAGAGCTAAATATGTTGTTGCTTTAATAAATGACCACTCCTGCTTCATTGTGCTGTCAAAGAGGGAAAAGTGTAACATACTTCAAAATGCATTCTGCCCTTTGAAAATACAGGATCCTTTATTATCTCAGTCAGTACAAATATACATAATACCCTTATAACACAGAGAAGAGACTCAGGGGTCTGCACAAAAAAAGAGTCCAAAACAAAATATTCACCCCCCCCCCCCCCACCACCACCATACCACAGCAACCCCAACCAGCAAGGGCAGGGAGGTTCTAAAAATTACCACCTCTGGGTAACAAAGTGTGTGTGTGTGTGTGTGTGTGTCGGGGGGAGGGGTGTCCAAAACTTTAACCACTGTGCACTCCCTTCAGCGTATGCTTTACATGCCTCCCTGGCAGCATTACGTATTGTCCCAACATTTCCAGCATCACAGGTAAGTTTTGTTTGGTTGTAATGCTTTTATTTGGTTCCAACATTAATAAATTTTGTCCTACCCAGGGACCAAGACCTTTGGTGTTTTCAGCTTGATTTTGCATCACAAACTTATTGTGTAATGACTGAGATACACCTATATTTCAAATTAACCATTTAACTATGACAAGATCTCTTAAGCAATATTGTAATAACTGGTACACTGGAGACACAGCCTCAGAGGGACTAACCAAAATGCTCTCTAGGTTCCTATGCTGGTAACTTGGGATCCCAAGATAATCATTTGTGAACTTCCTTCATTCTTTTCTCATACCGGTGGACTGATGGCTGTTAGTGTTTGCCTGTTCCAGTACTGACACCGATTCCTTTGACCCATATCCATGTGATACCTCAGCATCTCTTTAGAATCACCAGCCATTTGTAATAGTGAGTCAATAAGCATCAGCATTCGGATTTTGTGAGATGGTTATTATAGGTTGGCTGCCCTCCAGATGTTGTTCACCCATGTTAACAGACACAGTTTTATTCTGACCTTGAGGATTAAGGAATTGAATCTGTATGTCATCATCTGAATTGTCAGAGGAGTCTTGTTCCTGGAAAATTGGAGAACATGTGTCACTATTTTCACTTTTCTGGAGTTTCGTATTGTTGTTGGACTATCAGTAGGAAAGCAATCACAAGGCATTAAGAGATTTCAAAGTAATACCCTTGCTCTTCCCTGCTGATTCTCTTGAACCACTTTGTACACTAGATGACCTCCCATTTTTTTGGTAACAATGTGGATCTACTTTTCCCAGTAGCCTTTTAATTTTGCTTGTCCCCCATGCTCTGACAAATTCTGGACAGTCACCCAATATCCTGGGGAGAGAGTGGCACTGTGAGATCATAGTAACCCTTGTTTCTGGCTGCTGATTTCCTGGAGTTTTCAGTGACTAAATCAAAACTTTCTCTCATCTGTGGTGATTATGTGAAAAAGTAGAAAGCACAGTTCTCCGCTAATTCCTGATTCCCTCATTAAACTAAATATAAAGTCAATTGTCAAGCCAAGGGCTTTCCCATACAAAAGGTAAAATGGAGAAAATCCTGTTGTTCCATTACCTGTACAGTTATAAGCATATATGAGCTTGTTTAAAGACTCTTTCCAATTAGATTTCTGGTCTTCAGGGAGAGTTTTAAGCATTCCTAGTAGTGTTCTATTAAACTGTTCAGTTTGCCCTTTTCCCTCAGGATGACATGAGGTTGTTTTCAACTCTGCAATCTGGCAGTACTCCTGCAGCCTATGGAACAGCTGGTTTTCACATTCACCACCTTGGTCATGATGAATTTGTTTAAATTTTAAAACAAAATAATTAAAAATGTCAGCTACAGTTTCCCCAGATTTCTTCCTTGTGGGCTAAGCCTGTGCAAACCGGGTAAAGTGGTCCATAACAATCAGGATATACTTATACCTCCCACTGCTTTTCTCAAGATGAAGAAAATCAATTGAGACTAGTTCAAATGGTTCTGTAGTATTGAAAGGCTGTAACTGGGCTTTGGTATGTTGGTTCAGTCTCCTCCATTTCAGACACCAATAGACCTGAGTTACATAGTGTTCAATATCTTCTCTATGGGGCCAATAGAAACTGCCTGTAGCAAAATCAATAACTTGGTCAGCAGCTAGGTGACCCGTGTTTCGAAATGACTGCATAGACTAGTTTGTGGCACCTTTCAGATACTACCAACTGATTATGAGTAGTGGTTTTGCGATAAAAGATACCATTCGTGTCAAGGTACAGTTTAACCCACTCACTCCATAGAGCAGAAACCTGTTTACGGCCTGTAGCTTTTCCTTCCTGGTGGCCCTGATCCTTTAGCTTTTGCTTCAAGAATTGCTTCCTAAGAGATGGGTATAGGTGATGAAGATGGATTTTTTAGCTCAGCTACTATGCACCAGCATGCACCCCATTCAAACTACACATTCGCCACCCCTCTCCATCCCATATTAGTTAAGCATGCTGCTTTGGTGTCAATGAACAATTACCTTCTAACTGTAAGGCCCAATGGGCCTAGAACACAGCCCTTTACAGCTGCTAGGCAGTAGCCTGCTCCATGCTGCCACCCAGTAGCACCTGTAACTAGCTTGCACTCTACTACTCATGATCCAATGTAGACAGCCCATAGACTCATAGGGCTAGAAGGGAATGCAAGTCCCACCAGAGGGGGTCTGACAGGCAGCAGCCTCATGGCTCCCTATTGGCTCCCCACTCTATATGAACCAAAGGGGCATTCCAGGAAGTGTCCAGGCAAGACCATCCCTGCTCCTGAACTCTGGGCTTTCACCTCAGCTTGATTTTGACTTTGCCTCCTGGCCTGTACTTTGACCTTTTGGTATTGGCCATGACTTGAAACCTGACTACAAGCTCCTCCACTACTCCCAGCCTCAGATTTGACCCTGCTCTGACCCTTGGTCCTGACTGCCCTTGTTAGGATCCCTTCAATATTATAATTGTGCTCAGAAATTCCATTTCTCTGTTCAAGTAAATCTATACAAGATTTTAACATGTCTAGTTGTACTAGTCCCATGGATTTCTCAATTTCTTGAGGGTTTATTTTATTTTTATTTTATTTTTTGGCAGCTGTCTCTCTGTGGGACCTTTGGGGCTGGTGGGTCATTTGAGGTCCCTTTGGAATGACTAGGTATAGTTTCCCTTCTGGTCCATTCCTTGGGGCCTCCTGATGAGATGACATCTAGACTGGTAGTACTCTTCACTCCCACACCAAAAAAAAAGTGATGCAAATATCACCTTTGTCCTCCTTCTGGCCTTTGGGACAGTCTCGCCTCCAAGGAGCTCTCTGTGGGGTGGATTGGAGTAGTTTCCAGTCCATCATGATGGGGTGTCCTCAGAACTTCTCTGATAGGACCGACATCCATTTTTAGCTCTTTTATTTCTGCTTAACTTGTCTTCAGTTCTCCAATCTCATTCATCAGGTTCATTCCACATAAGGATTTTCTTCTTTTTGGTGCTATTACCTCATCAGTCTCTGGCTCACTAACAACAGGAGCCTGTTGCATGACATTAAAGTCTGCAGCTTTTTCTTATGCCCTCTTGCTATTTTGTGCTGTTTTTCTGTTTCCCAGCCAGTTACAATGTTCAGTCTCTCTAACAAAGCTTCATCTGTGACTGAGCTATCTCTAAGATAGGGTGACATCGCATTTTGAATGTTATCACTCTGTAGACCAGTGGAGATTGAATGGAGGAACATATTTTGCACTGAGAGTGGATTGTAACTGCAGATTGGAATCACCCTGCTGTGATGCAAACAGTACTTTTTGTCACAAGTCCAAGGCACATACTAGAAAATTTCCAGGTGTTTCTTTGGGACTCTGGACTGCTCTGGCAAGATTATGATACAGTTCCGTTGCATCCTTCACTAGATAGTAGGATCTCAAAATTCTCTAAGCTTCGGTAATGTCATGGTACTATTTCCTTCTGAATAACTCTGCAGACTCCTTCCAGAGCAAATTGCTTTAATCATTGCCTCCATTATTTCAGATTCTAATTAGCCACTTTATAGCAGGAGTGTAGCCATGGGTGGGCCACAGCCCACTCACTTAGCATCCAGGCCTATGCCAGCAGCCCCGGCTCTGCTCCCACCCCAGCGCTTGCCCCACTCTGCCCGCCCACCCCATGCTCCAGCAAGGGAGCTGTGTCAGGGCGCGGGAGATTGCCATGCTTCACCTGCATGCCTGCCCGGCCCTCCAGCTGGGGCGTTGGGTCAGGGGCTCACCCTGCTCCACCCAGCCAGCACACCAGCCGGAGAGTGGGGTCGGGGTCTTGCTCTGGTCAGCCCGCTCTGCCCGGCACTCCAGCTGGGGAGCGGGGTCGGAGTGCGGGAGTTACCCCGCTCTGCCTGACACTCCAGCCAGAGAGCAGAGACGTGGCATAGGGGCTTACCCCACTCCGCTGGCACTCCAGCCGGGGAGCGGGGTCAGGGACTCGCTCCGCTCTGTCTGCCCTCCCGGTGCTCCAGCCGGGAAGTGGGGATGGGGCTTGCCCCTCTCAGCCTGGCCTGCCTGGCACTCCAGCTGGGGAGTGGGGTCAGGGTGCAGGAGCTTACCCCATCCACCTGCCCAGCGCTCCAGCTGGGGAGTGGGGTCTCATTCCGCTCCGCCCACCTGGCACTCCAGCCGGGGAGCAGGGTTGGGGTGCAGAAGCTTGTCCATCCGCAAGCCCCCACACTCCAACCCTGCTCCCCAGCTGGAGCACCAGGCAGGACAAGCCCCCTGCGCCCCAACCCTGCTCCTCAGGTGCACACCACTTATTCCATTCAGCTTCTCAGGCTGCGCATGTTTCTATAGGCACTGGGATGTTTTATAATATCTTCCACACTTAATTTTGCCCCCTCATTTTCACCTGTCCCCAAAGTCCTCAGTCACAGTGGCTCAAGTGGCCTTCTTCAAGATGTTTTTGGGGAGCTTCATTACACAGAAATGTGTGCCCTTATGTATATTCTCCTTTGATATTTTGTCCTGTATGGGCAGATTTCCCAATGGAATGAACTCCAAAGAGTTTGTTTAATGTTTCAGACACACTTTCTGGAAGAAGGTATGAGAGAGAGGTCCTAGAAATGAAATTTTAATAACTTGTGAAAAGTCTTAGGCTGCTACAGTTTTATCCTCTGAAAAAAAGGCCAATTAGATGCACTGTTCCAGCGGGAAAGGAGAACTTCAGGGTCTACTTATGTGGATGATGTAAAGGAGAAAGGTTTAGACACTATTCTATAGCCCACAGACATTATTACATCCTTTTCACCACCCACACTCTTTTTAAAAAATCACTTTCATACTCTTTTTCTCTCGCCTTCTCTTCCATGTATCCTCTCCCTCACTTTCAGTGAGGGCTTAATTCTGATTTACACTAAGGCCTCTTTACACTGCTCTGACAGAGTGTGAATGGAAATCAGGTGATGAATGAATGTGAATGGAAGAGAGAGAAAGAGACAGCCCTGTAAACATTTCCTGTTTCCACTTAGCTGATGGCATAGCATTGGAAGAGGGAGCTTTGGAATACTGCCTGCTGGCTGAAGGCACTGGAAATGGCCTCAGGAAGGGAGTGTCCTAGAGTTCATATCCCACTGGCTGGTAGCACTGAAAGACAGGTGCCCTGCATCCTGCTCTCTGCTGTGCCTACCAGTAGGATGTGCAACCAGACAGTTTAAAGGAACCCTGGAGTACTGTGCCTCCCCTGCTATGATGTGTTCAGTTCTAGTCCCCCTGTCTCAATAAAGACATAGGTGAATGTGGTGTATTACCCCTTTAAGGGACAGTCTGGGGCTTACCACCAAGACAGTCTGAATGTAAATAAGAAGCACTCTGCCACACCCTTGGGACTGGACTAAATAAGCAAGAAAAGGAAACTGAGCAAGAGAGAGGGAATGAAAAGTTTTGCTGGCTGCTGAGGATGCTTTTGTGTCAAAGAGTTTCACAGAATTAATATAATAGATCTACCCTATTATTCTGCTATTAGGGTGGAACATTAAGAATGAAATATGGTTTTAAAGGAGGATGCAGAAGCCTATACTTGATTTAGATCCTCTAATTCTGTTCTATAGATACTTGCATTGTCCAGTTTAATTACAAGCGATGAGCCTGCTAATTTTGTTTTGTTAAACTCTTTGCACTGCATAAATCTGGAAAGAGACTAATGAAAATGTTCCTTTCCCACCAGAAACAAAGACTACGTCTACACTACCCGCCCTATTCGGCAGGTAGCTATCGATGTTCTGGGATCGATTTATCGCGTCTCGTCTAGACGTGATAAATCGATCCCAGAGCCACTCCCTGTCGACACCAGAACTCCAGCTCCACGAGCGGAGGAAGCGCTGTCGACGGGGGAGCCTGCGTGGACCGGGGTAAGTACCTTTTGAAATCGATCTAAGATATTCGACTTCAGCTACAGCTACGTTATTCACAAAGCTGAAGTTGTGTATCTTAGATCGATCCCCCCCGCCCCCCCCCCCCCCCCCCCCAGTGTGGACCAGCCCAAAGTCTATAATCGAGAGACTTTTCAGAAGACTTTTTCTTTGTGGAGTTGAGTTCATCTAAGGAGAAGCAAATAAAAAGAAATGATGATCTAGAAGCTAATATTTTATTTATTCCCAAAGGAATCATAATCCTCTTCACATTGTCTTCCTTTCCTTTGCATGTGTTAAAGTGTAGATCTTCTGAATTAGGATGCAAAGTGAGCAGTGCATGGTAACATAGTGTATCATTGTGGGCATATACAATAGGGAGAAAAGCTTTAAATTACACGTGTGGAACAATGTTTTAAAATATTAAACAGCAAGACCACAAGCTTAAACAGTGCTTGGGAACACTGTTCCCCCAACAGAAAGCAGCCCTATGGAATAAGAAGCCATAGGAGGATGCCACAGGAAAGTGGTAGCCTTGGAAACATTTCCTGACTCCATACAAGTGGTGGCATCAAATGGAATGTCTGGGGAACCTTGGATTACATCCCAACTGGCTGGACGTAATGGAAATAATCAGAAGAATGAAGAACCCTGGAGCTCTGTGACCCAGGGAGCCCATCAGAACCAACTGGCAGAGGGTACACCATACCATAACTTACATTAGGCATGACACACTCATTGCCCCAACTCACTGTCATAATCTGTATCTAAAAGGTGTTATGTAAGGTACCATATGCAAACTGGTAACATGCGGGGTGTTGATATTATTGTATGAGCCGTGTATAGAGAATTATAGAGGTGTTCTGGAAATATATTTTTAAAAAGTGTTTGTCAAGCAGTGCATACCCCCAGAGGGCCCTATACAAAGGAATTTTAAAAGTGCCTAAAAACAAACAGAATAAATAATGGAATTCCTAATTCATATGCTGGTCTTTCTTCTGTCCAGTGAAGAAATAACTAAGGAGTCTAGAGAGCCTACAGGCCATAATGAGATGTATGTGGAAAAAAATGCTTACGTACAGAATCACATATGGATCTATGTCTATAGATGAAATGCTGATAATGTCTGAAAGAAGCAACTGTAGGATAACCCTTCCCCCTAATCAAATCTGCACAGGAGTCTGGAAATCAAAGGGTAGAATTTATCATACTTCCTGCAGTGTTTGCTGTGCGCTGAGAGTCACCAGCATTTGGAAATTATGCACACAAAGCATCCAACAGTTAGAATCCAGCTCTGAACAATGCAAGTAACAGTGAAAGCCAACTTTTACTAATAAAACCAAGTTTCACTTTTGAAGTAATCAGCACAAAGGTACAGTAATTCCACCCAACTATTTCACTGGACAACATGAACGTGATGTGTGATAGCTAAATAAGATGTTCATACCAGGTGCAAGTGACAGACACAACAGGCATGATGACAGATTGAGAGCTCTTGCAAATCTCAACAGGAGGGTCAATTTATTAAGGGCTTCAGCACCTCCAGCTGCTACATGTCAGCTGATCTGCTTTGTTAATAGACACTGTGTTACTTTCTGTGATTTTGTTACTTTGTCTTTACTCTACATTTTTGACTGTCAGGTTGATGAGGCACTGGGAAGATAGGTGAAAAGCTTCCTGTAATGTAAAAACTTAGCAGTGATCTCAACTGACATGTTGCTGTACAATTTTCTGTTCTTGTCATTCGTGCTGGGGCAGATTCTCTCCCTGGTGTCACCTCTGTAGGCTGAGCAAGAGGAAGTTCTTCATGAGGAGGGGTCAATGCTGAGGCTGTATATTCCTGTGTGGTATTAGAGAGTCCCCATTCCACACATGAACTCCCTGTGCAACAGTGATCAGAGGCAGGAGAAAGCTGGACAGGATTAGGTGGGCTACTTCATGATTCCTTCTGTTCTGGATGTGTAAGGATTTGGGGAGGCTACACCAGCCACCAGGTTGGTGTAGTCTTTGGGGAGTAGCAATCATAGGTGGGCGGCTGCATGAATCTGCTTGTCCTCCCCCTCCAACCTCCGATGTAGCAGTGTCAGGTTCCAGGGAGGCTTCTGGCCCATCAGTCTCAGGGCAGTAGTTTTGCAGCCTTGAGGGGATGAACTTCCCACCACAGAACATATGACGAGTGCCTGGCCCAGTAATTTGGGCTGGGTGCTGGGCAAAGCACTTTCTTCATGGTGGTTAACTAAACTGTTCTTAGTAAAATTTAGCCATAGCAACCATGGCACAAGAGCTGGTGCAGTGTGAGCATGACACTGTAGCAACTGATGCAAAATTGGCTTTTAAAGTCATTTTAGCTCAGAGTATCTTACTATTGCAATGCCACTTTTTTATTTTTAATGAAAAGTCCTCAAGGCAAAGGATGCAAAATCTCCTCATCCACCGTGTTGTGTAATCCCTCAACTACTCCTATTAAAAAGCAGCAGTTCAAAATTAGGTCTGGATCTGTAATCCTTGCTCCTGGGGGTAACTGACATCAGTAGGAGTACTCACAAGAGTAAGAATTACTCTTAAAACAAGCAGGGCCGGCCCTACCTTTTTGGCCGCCCCAAGCAAAAAAAAAAAAAACCCCACAAGCGCCACCCCACCCCCCCCAACGCCGGCCAACACACGCCCCCCCCAACAACGCCGCCCCGCCAAAACACCGGGGGGGGGGGGGCTGGCGGGGAGGGCGGAACGCCTGCCGCCCCGCTCCCCCGGCCGGGGCGCCGGCGGGGGCGGAGGAGCACGCCAGCCGCCCCGCTTCCCCGGCCAGGGCGCCGGCGGGGGCGGAGGAGCACGCCAGCCGCCCTGCTGCCCCGGCCGGGGCGCCGGTGGGGAGCGGAGCGCGCCGGCGGGGAGCGGAGCATGCCTGCCACCCCGCTCCCCCAGCCTGGGCGCCGGCGGGGAGCGGAGCACGCCGGCCGCCCCGCTTCCCCGGCCGGGGCGCCGGCGGGGGCAGAGGAGCACGCCAGCCGCCCTGCTGCCCCGGACGGGGCGCCGGTGGGGAGCGGAGCGCGCCAGCGGGGAGCGGAGCATGCCTGCCGCCCCGCTCCCCCGGCCCGGGCGCCGGTGGGGGCGGAGAAGCACGCCAGCCGCCCTGCTGCCACGGCCGGGGCACCGGCGGGGAGCGGAGCATGCCTGCCGCCCCGCTCCCCCGGCCCGAGCGCTGGCTGGGAGCGGAGCACGCCTGCCGCCACCGCCCCGCTGCCCCGGCCGGGGCGCCAGAGGAAGTTTTTTTTTTTTTTTTTACAAAAAAAACTAAACACCTTGAGTGCCGCCCCCCTCTAGGTGCCGCCCCAAGCACGTGCTTGGTAGGCTGGTGCCTGGAGCCGGCCCTGAAAACAAGTCAAAGGTGCAAAATTAGGCCCTTATGCAGGTATTAAAGAGGCGCTAAGATTGTAACATCTCTAATGAATGGGAAGAATTACTATTTTATATTTTTATTTTTACTAAAGCAAGAACACTAGAAGCAGGCACATTAGAGTACCAAAATACGCTTGCAATATGTGAGGAAATGAGAAAAGTTACAACACAGTGCTGGACCACTCCATCCCAATCTCTCCATTGTGGGCATTGGTTTTTAGCTTTTGTCTTTGGCCTCCAAGAAGCATTTATACAGCAAGTCACTCATGGTTAAGCAGGAAACAATTTTACAGGAACTCCAATACATAAAAGAGTCCCTCTCTTTTGTTTCAAAAATGTATTTATTCTGGGAAGGAAGTGTTTTTCCATGCACAAAGAGCAACCTTACACATTCTGTCTCAATGGCTTCAGGCTCATTTGTGCTATTTACACATGGAACGGCACTGAAGGGCGGTGCAGAGATGTCCCACCTCACCTCAAAGACAACATAAAAGAGGCAAATAATATCCTGTAGCTCCCAGGTGCACAGTTGCTGCACAGCCACTGCTAGCCCCCGCCCCTTGATGGGAGACACCTTCCTATTCCATTTTGTGCCACTCCAGTTCTGCCATTCTATGCTTAGAGGGAGGGAAGGGAGCCAAAGTCATGCTTCTGGATATAGTGCCTGAAATTCTACTTGGCCCTTAGGTAAATCTTTAAAACAGGACAAAGGCAGAGGGAAGCGGAGACTGTTCCCCTGCCTATTGTGTATTTGCAGACAGGGCCCCTTTAATTTGAGCATTAAGGGAAACAAAAAAAGAAAGAACAAAAGAAAAATCTCCAGGAGACAGTGGGTCTTCTCTAGCATGTTACATCCCCTTGAACTTCCAGATAGAGGTCCTCACCAGAGACAGGCAAGCAGACTGCTTAGAATGATAAAGGTGCAACATATAAAAGTTATCCAGGAAAAATTAGAACACAGTTGTCCCGATTCTGCCAGCCCTTTGTGTACAGAACTCCCATGACTTCGGAGGGAGTTCTGCACAAGAGATCAGGCCCTGTATGTTATTATGCTTTCCATGTTTCTGATGGAAGTAGGTGTAACAAAAGAATGTGCATAAGACCTTTTTTTCCTTCTTTGTAATGTATAAAATGTCTATTAACTGAAGGCAATAGGACCACATGTGTGTAAAGTCCATGCACATGTGTTTTTTTTTAGTTACTTCTTAAGGGCCTGATCCAGCAAACATACTAGGTAAATTTTTCCAAAGCATCTTAATGAATGAATTAGGGTCTCAATTTAAATTTCCAAAATGACTTAGGCACTTAGTGATCTATGTCTCATCAAAAGTCAATGGGACAAAGGTTCCAAAGGGCCTACGTCTCTTTTTAAAATGGGACTTAGGCTCCTAAATCATTTAGCTGGTTTTGAAATTTTACCCATGCTGTCTTTTCCAAAAAATCTGACCGTTAGCACTTGTGTGAGTTTAAGTGTGTTTAATAAGGCTGGGTATAGCCAGTGTAATTGTGGTTCAGCATATCTGAGTCTATTTTGTTAGGCTTGCAAAGTTCACCAGTCTTTGCTTTCATACTTGAAACCATGTTCTTGCACAATGATTCTATTTAAAAATTCCCTTTCTAGCTAAAGTGATGCTTGTGCTACGTTAGTGATAGAAGGCCAGTCTCCGAAAACTAGACTGGTACAAATGGGTGCTGCATATACAATACATATGGTATTTTTTGAATAGATTTTTAAAAAATCTCTGCCCATCTCTGCTCCTTTTTTGACAAGCTCTATTAAGTTGAATGGGAAACCAGATAAAGCCAGGAATGTTCAAACACAAAGTGGTATGGTTGAAATTAAGCAGAATGAGTTCACCCATCCTTAATGTTGTGCGCTTTTTCAATGTCTAGTAGACAGCTTTGCTTTTATAAAACTTGAGGTTTTGTCAACCGTGAGAGTAGAGTATAACTGAGTCGCAGTCATTGTTGCTTGTTTTAAGGAACTACTTACTGTGCCTGTCCATGCACAATAACTTTCCAAACAAAATGTCAAGTATTTGTTTTATGCTGATCCAGGGATCTCTTCTAATCTCCAACTAATCTCCAACTGTGCACAAGCAGAGCAAAAGTTCCTGAATGGACTGTGTACAGTGATCCATGCCTGCACATCTGACATTAGAATAATGCACTTTGGGTAGGATCCAGCAGACAGTGGCCTCTGTGACCGATGGCTCCTGGAAGTTTCATGGGCTTCCTGGCTCTATAGTAAAGAAGGCTACTTTTGATTCTGATGGGAAAAAAACCTTCCTTCTTCTACAGCTGCAGAATGCCAACCCTACATCCCTGACTGGCAGCATGTAGCAGAGAGAGCTGTGGATTTCACTCTTTATCGCTAGAGCCAACTTGGTGTGAAAGATTAATAAGCAGATGACTCAGAAGTGAACATAAGGTTTCCACAAGAAAATGTATACAAGAAGAGAGGTGTTGCATGCTTTCCCTTTGTGTACAGTAAATCAGAAAACTGGTATCAGGCATTTGTTCAAGGGCTTTTGTTTTCCCATAAATCACCCCTGCAATATTTGAAAATGAAATTGGCCATGACAAGCAGGCTTTTTGGGAACAACACTGAGTGGACTCCAGTAAGCATGATCAACAAAGACATTGTTATCCTACCCTGGCCATTGTGGTCAGCCAGGGACGAAGTCTGAAGGAAAACTACAATGGAGTAAAACAGTGTCCATCCATGCACATGATCAATGTAAAACATAACTAAGACTGTAATAATTACTTATTAATAACACCTTGTATATTAAAGGAAAATTACTTAAACGAAGCGGGAAGGGAACATATTGTTAGCCTCACGACATACATCAAAATAGGAAGGTCGTATCTGCAGCCAGAGACTAAGGGTATGTCAACACAGCAAAGAAAAACCCACAGCTGGCCCATGCCACCCAATTCAGGCTTGTGGGGCTCGGGCTGTGGGGTTGTGTCATTGCTATGCAGGGTCCTAGAGCCCAGGCTCCAATCGGAGCCCGGAAATCTACACACCAATGAAACAGCCCCTCAGCCCCAGCCCTGCAAGCTCGAGCCAGCTGGCAGTGGCCAGTCATAGGTTTTTCTTTGCTGTGTGGACATACCCTCACAGGGAAGAGCAAGGAATTCCCATACTTTGCAGTTACCTCCAATACAGCTCATACAGGTATAGATTAGGGCCCTGATTCAGTGAAACACTTAAACAGGTGTTTTAGCCTCAGTAATTCAAAGGGACTTAAGCAAGTACTTAATTTTAAGTATATGCTTTACTGAATAGGGACCTATGGCCTTGATCCTACTCCCACAAAAATCAATGGTAAAACTTCCATGGACTTCCATGATGCACGATCATGCCCTTAGTCAAGATCCACAGATCTGTTAGTCAGAGCCCTGGGCTTTGACCAAGTTTGGATCCAAGGATCCATGTTGGGCAGTGGGAGCACTGCCACGTCAACAATGTGTGTATTGAAACAGCCTACATGATATTCAATAAACTACTGGGTCCAAAACAGGCTCTTTAGAAATCCTCCAAATTGATTAATACGTTATCGCCTGAAGGAAGATGGGTCCTGATTCAGCAAAGCACTTGAGCTTGTGCCTATCTATAGGTAGGT
This sequence comes from Chelydra serpentina, assembly GCA_037349315.1. Taxonomy (NCBI): domain Eukaryota; kingdom Metazoa; phylum Chordata; order Testudines; family Chelydridae; genus Chelydra; species Chelydra serpentina. The sequence continues at coordinate 70,530,536 of JBAIAC010000008.1, forward strand.
GCATAGTCCCATTAAAGTCGATGGGTCTGAAACACATGCTTTGCTGCACAGGGATGAGATTATTCATGGACTTTAAATTAAATGCAGTTAAGTGCTTTGCTGAATCAGGACCAGGGGGGAAATCTCCAGTATTGCCAGTACAGCTTGCTCCCGCCATCCTAGCTGCCACACTACTGTCTATTGATTCTTTTCTAAATATACACTGTAGGTTATTTTATTAATTAATAAGACCAAGTGGTCCATATCCTACAGCCTTCACTTAGTGAAAATTTCCATTAATTTCAGTGCAATATTTGACCACAGTCTGTCTCTCTCTCTCTCACACACACACACACGATCATGCAGGAGAGGGAAAAAGGTGATTTCATGATGTAACACATACAGCCATGGCTCTATCACTCTGTATTGCCCAAAACAAATTGGTGTGAAAGATTAATCTGCAGATGATTTCAAAGCAAGGATAACATGTCTATGGGGAAACATGCAACAGAGACCTTTTCTGTGCTTTTTCTTCTGTGTACTTGTCAACTTGTCAATCAGTTAACTTGTCAAATCCTTTATCGGGAACTGACTGAAAACGTTTTCTTTTACCATAAAAAATTCTCACAGTGTCTGACAAAATGGCATACAGTTGTGCACAGCAGATCTCTTATTAACAGATTTGTTCATTTAATGAGTATGGTAATAATTATTAATCTGATTCATCACACAAAAGATTTGTGGCCACATCAAATTATTTTCTCCAGTTCAAAACAAAAAATGCAAGTTACTGTGGGGAATCTCTATGTGAATCAGGAAAAATGTCATATGCTTGTATTTGACATAAAAGAACTGATCACATGATTAGCATCTGGAATTCATGGCACATAAATTCTACAAATCACCATTTTTTATATTCCCCCAGCAGCTTCAAACTGATGTTACATGAGATATAGTCAGCATTTTAAAAAATGTACTTGATTCTCTCTCCCTCTTGTGTGCAGATCTTGCTGAGAAATAACCAATATTATATATGAAAGTGACTTGCAAATGGGACATACTTTAGATAAAAATTTAACAACCAGAGCTTTGTACTTTTTTTAGTAAGTTTTAAAGATATGATGCACTGATAAAACATAGTTGACTGAGAGCTTTAAAGTATATTTTGTTCATTGTTTGAAACACATGGACATTTGATATTGGAATGTTGCCCTTCTATCCCTGCATCCCCACCCCTTTGTATAGACATTTTCATGTAATGTATTGCTTGGGAAAGGTGCCAGACTGATACCCTAGGAGACCAAAAAGGTCTGTCCCCGGAACAGGCACAGCAGCAGTACAACCATCTTCATGTTGACCTCCCATGTGCCTCAGTCCTGACTTGGAGAGGTCACTTCTAGGGGTGAGAGAGGGAGGTTGTTCAGACTAGATAAGATTTGTTAAGTCCCTTGACTAGCACTGTAAAGGTTGAGGACACCACTGATCAATATTTCATACTGAAATGTGAGGAACTGTGATTAATGGAGCAGTTATAGTCTTCTGCTTCTAGCAAGGACCTGAAGCTGCATTTTTGCAATATTACACTTTTTATCCAGTGGAAGGGTGCTCCTTAATTTTGTTAGGAGCTTTTACCCTAGATTTGCATAGGCACAATAGAAAACTGTGTCATGTTGTCAGCAAAATTGTTTGACCATGATCTTGCATTCACATATTCTGTGGCACTGAGGCCCTGACTCACCAAAACGCTTAAGCATGTGCTGAATTTTAACCAAGTGCTAAGTCTATTCTTATTCAGCAAAGCCCTGAGGCACATGCTTAAATGCTTAACTGCTTTGCTGAATCAGGGCATTAGAAAGCATGCAAAGACATTTGGTACTTATCTAGAAGTGATCCTGATTCAGTCTTAGAGAAAAATTTTAGTTATCACCACAAAATACTCTATATTTTGATAATAATAAGAGGAGGAAAGGGAGCCTTTTATCCCAAACCCCATGATTTTTAAGTGTCATACAGTTTTCAAACTGAAGTACTGTACACTATTCTCAAACTCATTTTCATTTTTTGGTAGTTCAGTAAAATGAACATGTAAATATTTTTCAGTGTATACCTGCATCTTCCCACCAGATCAATAATTTCCAGCATCCTATGTTAGGGCCTGAACCAAATCCCATTATAAAATCAGTTGAAAGATGCCCATTGACTTTAAAGGGAGTTGGATAAGGCCCTTGATGAGCCATTCAGAGAGCTGCATGCAGTTAGAAAGAGCAAGATACATGCTGATACACTGTCCGTCACTTGATGATTACCTGTTCTGTTCATTCCCTTTAGGGCATCTGGCATTGGCCACTGTCGGAAGACAGGATACTGAGCTAGATGGACCTTTCATCTGACCCAGTAGGGCCATTCTTATGTTCTTATGAAAGGAGTGCAAATTTTCTTTCCTCACCCCTATAGTGCAAGTAGCAGGTCAAGATCTCTCACTAGAGGCTTAAGAAAACACCTAGACACAGAAAACCACTTCCTTGCTAGTCCTCATACTGTGGACCTAAAGGGATATGCAGCTCACGGCATTTGTCTATTCCTCTTATCAGACGGTGCCCACACTGTGATCAGCAGCGTGTGCTAGTTGGGAAGAAGAGGGTCTCAGAGCTGCAGTAAACTGCCTGACATCAGTCCAAAATGCCCACCTTGTCCTGGCAAGTGGTGTACCTGAACACAGGGCGCATCTGCCAGAATCTCTGCTTGCCTCAGCAATGCTGACCAGCAGAGGATTTACCCCACAGCCTTTTGTTATATTATGTGTGCGTCAGTCTGTTCAACATACTAAATGGACTGTCTCAACAATTAATTATCAGCTGCTTTACCTGCAATACCTAGTACTATTTAACTCCTACTATGACTTATTAACAAACATAATGGAACATTGATTTTTTTTCTGCTTTAAGGGCAGGGGGAGAAATCAATGCTGATTAAGAACAGGGTAAACAGAGTAAAAGTGAAGAAATCAGAATGCTATACACAAATTCCACTGGACCAGAGAGAAAAAGCAACACTATGTATCCTAAACTGTGAGGACATACAGTCTTTCTAAAGCCTCCTAAGTCTTTGCATTAGTAGACTAATCCCCTGCTTAAACTCTAAAGCAGATTGAAAAGATAAATGGAATGTCTATAGATGTGAAGGGAAACAGTTGCATCTCCACACCTGTTAAGGAACACAGTCTCTTTTTGTTATGAAGTGTCTTGAACTTAAAATAGAGTCTCAAATTAGAACCCCATCAATTCATTAAAATATTCTTTAGAAGCATTTTGGAGCCATCACTAAATTAGCCATTTTATTGTAGCTACTTATCTGTGGCTTTGGCAGAGAGAATGTTTGCTGCAAAATGTTCTTTTAAATAAGTTATTCCCATTCAAAGCTCCTATCCTTTAAAGAAAACAATAGGAGACATTGTGCTTCTCTTTCTGGGCAGACTGTACTGCTCACATACCGAGCAAGATTGTACATTGTGGCACTGTATTGGGAGGAAGGAGGTAGCATTGCCCATCAGGGGCTGTAGAAGGCACTGTATTAAACTATGTGTTTAATCTTGTATTTAGCTGTGGCATTCTCAGTACCTTTCCCAGACCCGATGAAGCGCTCAAAAGCTTGTCTCTCTCACCAGTGGAAGTTGGTCCAATAAAAGATATTACCTCTCCCACCTTGTCTCTCTGTGCTCCTTAGGACTGTTCATTGTGCACTGCCCTCTATACCTGATTTGTCCTATTGGCTAATGCAGAGAACAGACAGACATGCCCCCTCCTCCTCCCAGACCCTTCCTCTCTCCTTGCAAAGGTTAGCACTGACAGCAATGCTACCCCTACTGAGTCTTTGTGGTATTTATGCTCCTTTCATCCTTTATCTCCTAGGATATAGACAAATCTTCTTCTTTTTGAAGTTATGTAATCACTTCTGCTTGTTCCCAGTCTCAAAAACAATGTGATCTAATTGGTCTGTGGTTGTGGTGCAGACCCAAGAGCAGCTCACCACCTGCTGAAGGGCACTTGAGTGTATAAGTGTTTCATCATGAATTGTTGGTCATGGAGTCTGGCTCTGCAACTATTCTCTGAACACCCTCCACCACCTTGCCACAGCCATCTCACAACAACTTCTACAAAACTCCAGCAGAAATCTTTCTTAGTGAGGTGAGTGTTCCATCTGGCTTCCATTTTGAGAACAGGACTAAGAAATGGTGCCATACTTTCGCTGGGTTCCCCATAGGAATTCAGAAACCTGTTCAAAATCTCCCAGAAGCCATTCCTACAGAAAGCCGAGAGGGGAACTTTGGGATAGGTCTCCAGAGAGCAGTGAAGGTGTGGAGTACAGTGCTATAGCGTGGACACAGGACAAAACTGCATCTGGTCTTCATTGAAACAGTGTGAGTAGTGTGGACGTACAGCACCACTGGCACTTAACATCAGGAGAGCAGCAGTGTATCAATGAGTCTGTTCTCTGGTGTGTACAAGGCACCAGTTTCTTGATTTATATGTGTTGTCTGATATCCTTTCTGGCATTTTTTGTATTTGTCCATTTATGACAAAATTAGAAGATCAAAGAGACTTCAGATAACTCTGTAAACTCCATCTAAAACATTCAACTTCAGTAAAAAAAAACAATCAGTAGAGAGTATGAGTCAGATAAATATGATGAGCAGTAATTTTTTTTAATAGGGAAACAAACTTATTTTTGCATGTTCTTTGCCCCTAAAGGTTGGTATTTGAAAATGTTCTTCATAAAAAAGTATGAGAAACTTTCTCTAAACACTAGTTAAAACATAACATGCCAATAAAGAATGTAGAAAAATTGTTTATTTCTCTTTTGCATAAATAATTTTAAAGCAACATTTCCAAGAAGAGCTGGGCAAATAGTGGGAAATGAAAATACTTGCAAATATTACGGTCCAGCTCCTCAGCTGAGATAAATCAGCACAGTTCCAGCTCCATATAAGTCAAGAGAGCTAAGCTGATTTATGCAAGTTGAGGAGCTGGTCCTGTAGTCACAAAAATCAGACTCACAATTCAACCCAACCTTGTTGTTACCTTTTATTAAACAAATATTTTTGTGACCAGTTCTTGTTTGCATGAATGTTTGGGGAGCAGCTGTTATTTGTATGAATACAGGTATTCATGCCCAAATGAGCATATTCATGCCAAAAGTGATCTCCTGGCCAGCCCCCATATAAGCTGTTCTGTGTGCTGGGGAGTGACGTTAGGAATACTGGACAGCATTTTAAAATCGCTGGCTTTCTCAGACAAAACAAATATAACATCAGCATGTGCAGCAGTGAGGAATGAAGGGAAGGGGGAGGGGGCAAATGCTCAAGTAGTGGGAAAAGATCCATTGCCTGGAGACATTTGGAACATGTGTCCTTCCCTGGAACAGGTGTCTGTAGTGTGGCTGGGAGGGAGTCAGATGGAGAGGGAGGAATGGTGGGAAACTCTGGGCCAGAACATTGGCATTAATGCATTTAATATAATGAGACAAAATGGATCTGTGAACCCACCCATTTCAAACAGCACTACACATGTGCATGTGTTTAGTGGCTGTGAAGTAACAGCCTGATGCAAAATGGAGATCAGTGGATTCAAAGCAAAGTTTTGGCAGGTATAGGAAAGAGTGTTCAGTGTTGTACAGGGGATGAAAGAATGCACAGAAGCTCCCTGAAACCTTGGTCAGAGCATGGGCACTCAGATCAGAATCTGGTTGCAGCCTTGCATGATTAGGACCATACATGTGCACATATGCACACAGTTACATGGTATGAATGTAACAAGAGAAAATTGAATATAAAATCTGTCAGAAAGCCAATAATTTTGGTTTATATCTTTCTCACTCCCTGAGGCAGAAAGAAGCTGGCTATTTTAAAATAATCTGGGATCCATTTACATAGCCAAATGTAATGCTCTTCCTTGCACAAAATAGGGCAGTAAAACATTTCAAATGTCTCAACGTTCCCTAAAGTAGGCTGGCAGGTCTCAAAATGTAATTGTAAATAGGGATTCATCATTGATTATGTGTGTTTCTAGTGCCACTTCCTGCAGCCCCCATTGGCCTGGAGGGGCAAACCACCGCTAGTGGGACCTGCAGACCCAGCAGATAAACAAACTGACCCGGCCCGCCAGTGGGCTTATCCTGGCGGGCCGTGTGCCAAAGGTTGCCAATCCCAGTTTTAGACTCTCCCCTGCCTTTCCCTTCAGATTAGTTCCTTTGTCCCTTCAGGTGCTTTCAGCAGTCCTTCTTCTTGGGTAGTCACTGGAGGAGAGTCCTGTTCGCCTTCCACCCCACCCTTAAATAAGATTTACATAAGGCGGGAATCTTTTGTTTCCCAAACTTGACCCTCCTCTCCTTTTAGTGGAAAGTTACAAGAAATCCAAGATAAACAGGTGACAAGACCACCTGAGCTCGTAGTGTTACAGCTACATCCCAGGACGCCTCCCCGGAAGGAGAGAGATTAGCATCTTCACAGTCTTGTTGTTTCTTCCTAATGGGCCATCAGATCTGATGGCCTGTTTTCTGATGGGTGTCTTCCTAATACACACCCAGTTGTAATTGTTACATAGTCCATATTCCTAACTTTAGATGAAGAAATGATACATGCATACAAATTGTATAATCACATTCAGTAAATCATAACCTTTCCAATGACATCTTACATGAGCAATCTTTGCATAAAACATCTTAGTTATGTCATATTCATATCATAAGCATATTTTCCTAAAACATATGAAGTGCAACATCACACCACCATGGAAGTGAGTTTTTATTTTGGGGGTACTTCAATGTCCTAACTATGGCTACAGTAACTGCTGCTATTAATCCCTTTATTAAATTGACATTGAAATTCTCTGTCTTCACTCACACTATAATTATTCACAAATTCAGTACATTTACTTGCAAATAGGTCCCAGTCAGCTTTCTTAAAATTCCAGCTGGGTAATTTTCCATTACCTTCAACTTTTCCCTATACTTATTACTTTTCAAGAAAAAGGTAATGATCATTTCCCTTCCTTATATATTTCTCAGTTGCATTTACTTGCGACATCTGCTGTTATAATTCCCAGATGAAGGCAGGAAAAACTACCAATTGTTGCATTAAATCTAGTTGGGGTGCCATCATTTAAAACCACTAGATTATTTTCATGGATGAAATTTTCTAAGCATGCACCATTTTTATCAGTTGTCTTACTTCCCCACAATTTATTAGAACAATTTAGGTCACCGCATATAATATATGGTCTTTTAGCATTTTTCACTCTTCATAGTAGCTCCAAACTTTCTAGTTTTCCACATGAGTTATAGATATTATAAATCCTTCAAGAAATATTACTCTTCTGAATTGGGATCTCAACAACATTATATTCTAGACTTACTTCTTCATTCTCTACTGCTATATAGTTTGCCTCCTCCTCTTCCTAGTTTTCAATCTTGCCTAAAGGCAATAGAACATGGAATTTTAAAAGTGAGCTTTTCAATCAGCCATGTTTCCTGGATACAGATGACATCTGGTTTAGTTTTCATTTCCAGGATATTTTCTTTTAGTTCTTGACCATGTGTTATCAGACTGAACATTCCAACAAAAGATTGAGATCCCCATACTAGTAAGATTTCTCCATTAAGTTCATTCAAAATTGCATGAATACAGTCCATTGACAAGTTGCTAATATACAAGTTGTTTGCCGCTGCCCTTGCTATAATTTTCATTTTTCCCCCAGTTTGAAGTGATACATTATACATCACTTCAATCACAAATGTAATAAACCTATTTTTTCATTATCAGTATATCATCGCCTATTCCTTGCAGTGTTCTTTATAGAATGAGGTATCTCCAGTTGTCTCTTCCCTCTCCACCTGATGCTTTGAGGGTCTCCTTACAGCTTTCACATAAGAGGTTATTAACAAATTTTGTCATTTGTATCTCTTTAGCTTGCCTTGCAGCAATACACCCTCTGTATGCCAAACTGTGATTACCATCACAAATTACTACTTTGACCTTATCCCTTTTACACAATATTGATAGGACTGCCCTCCCCCCAACATTTACCACATCTTCTTTTCCCTCTACATGCCCATTCCATTGGCACCTAACTCCTTAGAGGAGGGGTAATATATGGCTTGGTTCTAAATAACTGAAACCCTAGTGTAGTAATGCTTCATCATCTTCTCCTGTGCAGTTGGTTATTCATCACTGGTCAACTCTAATGGCCTCTCCATATATTGTCCCCTTTATTTCAGTCAAATACTTTGGTAGCTGGCAACTTACTTTATCTTTCCCTAGCATTTTAGTTTTTAGCAGTTTATGAGAGTTGTTTTTATATTCAACTAAGAGATCACCTTCTCACAGCCTGCTAGCTATTACAATATCCCCTCTGCTTTTCTTTCACGGGGTTAACATCACCTAATCTTATTTCTTTGGCTAGGGATTTTACAATTACAGCATTTTGGTTTATTTCCTTCATCAGCTTTGCTTTTTTGCTGATATTATCACATTCTGCTTCTAATCCTTTTTCTTCAGTTTATGGAGTGATTTCATTTGAGGTCAGAAAATGCCTGCCAACCAGCCTTCTGCTTTCAGCCTCTTGGCTTTATAGTGCTGGTCCAGCCCGTCCCGGAGCTGGGCTTCACTCTCAATTAACCTTGGCCCTCCCTCTGTCAGGTGATGCCTGGTAACCTCCCTGGCCTTTCAGGCTCTTGTTAACTCTATTAGGGCTGGTGTGGGGTGCACAATTGCATCACAATCTGCAATTAGGAAGTTTACACTGTCCACCAACTCTACATCTCAACGAACACACATAAAAAGTCAGTCTACTTTCACCTTAAGCTATCTCAAAAGACGAGGCTCCAGTCTGGTGCTTATATAGATAATGTTGTTGCAGCAACAATCTCAGACTAGAAGGGAATGCCATCAAGATGATCTCCTTGACCCTTCAGACAAGACTGAAAACCCTCTTTACCTACACCACTCCTCTTGTACTTCAAGCAGTAATGAGCACACTGACTTGGAGCTCAGCAAATAAATTTTATTAAAGTTAATGTTTAAAATCAAATTTACACAAGTTAAGAAGGAAGGTACTGTACATCTGGGGTCGCGCTTGGATTATGGGGGATTGCAAGTATCAGTTAGAAGGTTCACGAGGTACATACACATAACCAGCACAGATCCAGATTGGGGTGTGGGAGATTTTAAAGCGTCAGTGGATAAATGGGCTCAGGTACGCCACCCATGGAATGTATTAAGAGTCCAAGTCAGTATTGGTGTAGACAATAAGTACATGGGTGGGGTGCGTCTCTTGGTTCGTCAAGGAAGTGGGTTATTTCCCTGGTCAGCGTTCTTGGTTACTCAACCTGGTACTGGTGGTGTCCTGTGATGTATTCTGTATAGATGTCTCTGGACCACCTGATGGTGTCAGACGGTGTCTTATGAGCCAGGCGTACCATCAACCGACTCCACACGCTCTCAGTACCAGCTCGTTGTGGGGGTCCCATGCACCCAGGGCTCCAACGACCACAGTGTGGATCTGGACCTCATAGCCCTGGGCTCTCAGGGAGTCAGCCAGCGGGGTGTACTTCACCGCCTTCCGTGCTTGGGCCTCGTGGAAAGCCAGTGACTTGTTTTCAAATGACACCATGACTAGTAATACTAGTGCCCTGTTGACAATGTCTAGCAGCAAATTAATTGGCAATGGCAGAGGTGAAGGAATGACTAAAAGCACCAATCCAATAGCTCAGAGACATAAACGGCAAGAGAACGTGTGAAGCTGACAGAAGTAATCAGATATTGTTGTCTGTGCTAAATGTTTCTGAAGTTATGGAAGAAAAATTATGATATGACTGAAATATTTCTGATGTGAGTGTTCATACATGGCATGGTGTGATGGGGTGCACAAACCCCTGCACATGGCAAGGCAAGGGTTAATGAACTGCTTTGGGCTCAATCAGTCCAACCCCTCTGCTCCAGCAAGGAGCATCAGGCCTGGTGGGAGGACCTAAAAGGGAACAGCCCTGCTCAGCTAGTGGCAGACCTGGGAGGAGAGCAGAGTCCTCAGCTCCTGGAGATAGTGTGGCTGAGACCAGGAGCTACTTGAATGATTCGTGCCTGTTTTTGTACGCCCACCCCTTTGAGCCTGATACAGAATACTTACTTTGGGGCTATGAATAGTGGCTTACCTGTGGGTGCTGAACAGGACTGTGGCCTGCTGGGGGCTCCCTAAAGAGAAGGGAAGGCCTGCTGCAGGCTTGTGGTAGCTCTTTTTTGTTTCTTTTTCTGTTGGATCTTGATAGCCCTGCAAGGGGTAGACTTCCACAGGACTCATTCAGAGGGCTGACTCTCCAAGAGCTGCATCCATGGTGTTTACTGCCTGGATACTGAGGACCAGAGGCTGGGTGAGTTCAGGGCCCTGTCACAGCCAAGAGGGAATGTGGTGGAAGAGCAACCCTGGAACATATGGCTAAGCAACGTTGGGCTATGCAAGAGGACACACTATTAGCAGAAGAAGCAATTTATGGGATATGTCACAGGGTTGGGACTCACCACCGCGACACCTCCTGCTGGTCAGTCTGGGAATTAGCTCTTGCCAGCCCTGGAGCACCTTCCGCGCGTGGTGTCTCGCCCGTTGTCTGCTCTGCTGGTTTGAAGGGACCTGCGTTGCTCCCTGCTCGGCGGCATCCACTTCAGGACAGTCCTTGTCTGCTTCAGGATACTGCCCTCCGGCAGCGCCCACTACTCCAGTCTCACCCCCTTCCAGGTGGGGTGGGGGCTTAACAATAGTCCTTTGTCTATCCTGCCTTGGTGGCTGGCCACAACCCCAAAGTCTAGCCCCTCACCTCAGGGGCCGGTTGCAGTCCATCTCAGCCATTCCTCCACAGGCAAGTACAAGGGGGGAGACCTAGCCCACCCACTACTCTGGGTCCCAACCCAGGGATCCTCTAGCAGCAGCCTCTCTGCCCTCCTTCTCTCCCCTTGTTAGACTATGTTCCCTGCATCACTTCCCCTTTGGCCCCTTGCACCTTCTCAGCTCTTCTAGGAGGGCCGCAACCTTGCAGGTAATGGGCGGGAGCTCTTCTCTGCTCCCGCCAAGCCTGCCCAACACTGCTCTGTCCAAGGTGCTACTCCTCTGCCTCAGGAGTCAATCCTTCTCCCTTGCTAGTCAAGGAGAGACTCCTGTGCCTCTCCTAGATAGTCTTTATATAGGGCCTAGCCTGGCCCTGATTGGCTGCCTCTTTCTTGGCCCTAATTGGCTCCCCACAGGCCCTTGCTGATTGGCTGCCAGTCTGCGCAGCCTTTCTGGCCTCTTCTAGCCCAATTTCTCATGGATTGGGGCAGCCACCCCTCTACAGAATACAATGACTTAACTTGCCCAAGACAGTTGAAGAGGAAATACATTTTCATTTTATTATACCCATGTTAGGTGCATGACATTTGTGTAATCAGCTGAATTATTTACAGTAGCTGGTTTCATAATTCTTTTTTTATCATTCTTTTTCACTTGTTTCTCAGATGATAGAGTTAGCTGAACATTAGAAATGCACTTCTGTGATTATATACTACATTTTTGAGTGAACTAGCTACGGCTGTACTTGTACTCTTTCTTGTCCTCTTTTCTGCAGCCATTTGAATGACTGAGGCCTTGTCTACATGGGGATTGTGACTGAAAGCACCCCTGTTTTCACCCCATAGCACCATTATAATACTCTTTGTATAAAATATGTCTTGTGAGATATCATTTGAAAACTAATAATTTGCTGGTCACTGTTATCATGGTAAAATGTATGTAGGAATATTATATGTAAAGTTATGAATTCCCCTGTATGATGATATTAGCACATATTCAAACCCACACACCCCTGACTAGTCAAAACTTGGTAAGCAAGTCTTTCCTAAACAAAGGAATGTGTATTTACCTCAATTTACATATAAGTAATAAACAGACTGCTTGAGGGGAAAATGGCAGGAGACAAGGCAAATCTGCATTTCAGCATACAGAGGGGAAAAGAAAGAGCATGGAACTACAGGCGCCAACTTCCAGTGGCGCCGGTGGGGGCTCACGCCCGGCGTCGGGGGGCGGGGCCCCGCCATGTCGCCTGGCGTTGGGGGCAGGGTCCCGCCCCTGACGCCGGGCCCCGCCACCGATGCTAGGCCCCGCCCCCGACGCCGGGCGATGTTGCGGGGCCCCGCCCCCGCCCCCGGGCCCCGCCCCTGACGCCGGGTGACATTGCGGGGCCCTGCCTCCGACGCTGACGCAACGTCACCCGGCATTGGGGGCGGGGCCCCGCAATGTCTCCCGGTGGTGAGGTGAGCTGGGCGCGGGCCCCGGGGCTGGCGGGGAGCTGCCGGTGGTTGCTGAGCACCCACCAATTTTTCCCCATGGGTGCTCCAGCCCCGGATCACCCACGGAGTCGGTGCCTATGCATGGAACCACCTTCACCACCAGGATCCACTTCACCTTCTTTACTGTTTGAATAAATTTTACCTTTGAAAGGTAATCCTCAGAAGAATCCACTTCCAAGGGTGATTGGATTATGAAAGTGAGACGCAAAAACACCCGAAGGCATCTCTCTCTCTCTCTCCTACCTAAGAAGACAAAGCCCTGGTCTACACTAGGGGGAACCCTCCCTTTGACCTTGGGAGGATCCTGACCTGAGAATTTGGTCAGCAATGTTTCTGGGAACATATGGAAGGATTTTACCTTGAACCAAGTCTAGCTTGTTAAGTTTTAGCAACTGGAAAATGGTGTATCCTTATTTCTCTTATAACCATTTCTGACTTTAATACCCTGTTCTTGCATTCACTTAAAATCTCTTTTTAGTTAAATACACTTTTTTTTAAATCAAAATTAATCCAGTGTTGTGTGTAACCTGAACTGTTTGGTAACTCCAATTAAAATAGCCAACTGTTGTATATTGACCCCTTACAGGGGCAGTGGACCTCTACTATCTGAACTGTCCAAGAGAGGGCTGGGCAGTGCAGAACACATGCTTTGGGGAAAATGTAAGATTGGAGCTAGTTGGGGCCATCTATAAGTAGTAACAAGGCTGGTGGAAGCCAGAGTGTGATTGGAGTGTTGTTGCCAGGTTGCTGGGGTTAGAGCTGCTGGGCCAAGGCTGTAGCTATACACACTCAGGGTGTGACATGCATGCTGGCAGGCTTTTTGTGAGCAATCCAGGTTGGGAGCTACAACAGCAAAGCATTGTGAGGCACCAAGGGTTCTGAGGCAGGTGGTCACACACCCTCTCACTGGTCTGGATTGCATCCTGATATGTGACACGGATGTTAACTGAATAAACCCACCTAGCTACAAGTCAGCTGACAAAATTGCACTGAGGTACAGCTAAACTTATATGTGGCATTACATTCCTCCCCCACATCACAGTTCAGCGCAACTGCACCTGTTTTCCCCTTAGTGCTCTGGCATGGGGACCTACTCTCAGTTTACAGCTCCCTAGCTGTTGCCTCTCTTTGGTGGGGGCACATATCTCTCTCCCTTCTGACCAGGGTATTTCCAGGCTGCACATTTCCCTGCCTTCACTGTGTATTTCCCAGCACAGACAGGTTGTCCAAGGGCACCTTCTTGCTCCTTCTTTAGAGATGGTTAACAGGGGTAATAATTGCTACAGTTATAAGGCACCACAGAGCACTTCCTTTGCAAGCCTACTTTATTTAAGGTAAAAAGCATTGCAAAGCAAGCATAGTAAAAACAACAAAGGAGCCTACGTGCATGCTACTAAGCTTACCAGAATTAACCCCAACCCTAACATAAATTCTGGCAGAAGCAGGCCTTCAAACCCCTCCATCCCAGGGGATTCCTTGTGTTTACCAGTTCATCACAGCTTCAGTTTAGAACAAGCCTTCAGTTATATGAGGTCTCAGTAGCCTAGTCTTTCCATCCCTACCGTAAGAATGAGGGCCCGCTGTGTGTTGGATCAGAAAGTAGGCACTGAGCCACTTTCAAACCAGGCTATTTATCCAAAAACTGTTTTAGTCTGTTGGTCCCCTGGGAATCCAGTTAGATCTAGTATATGTGTACCTCTCCAGAGGGATGGCTTCAAAAGGTTGATAATGGAGGAATTATAATAGCATCCCCCCTCTCTACTAGAGGGTGCTAGCACATTAGCATTCCCACCACCATCTTCCAAAATCTCTTCATTGCTCTCACGCGTGTTGTGCTAAATACAGCAAACACTTATCCCATGGGGCACATAATGATGAGAAACATCTTGTTTTATCAAAAAGGCATTGTCACTACCCTCCTTCAGTCTTCCAAATGCACACTCCACTGACATTATGCAGCTGCTCAGAGTAAAATTCAACCACTCCTTTCTCTTGTCCGATTGTCTAGTGAAAGATTTCATAACTCCATGAATGTCCATAGTTTTCAGGGCAGCAAACACTCCCTTGCTCAGTTCTACAAACAGGTCAAGTTTCTAAACATCCTGACATCATGGATAACTCAAGGCCACTCTATATTAATATTGGTGACTTTTACACAGTGATCAACCAGGTCTTGTAGCACCATGGAGAAAGACCTCTTCCTGTTTATAAAGTCTTTGACCGGATGTGTCAGGTATAGTATGGACATGTGTCCCATCAGCAGTCCATCTACAGTTCAGGAACCCCATCTGTGCAAAGCTGTCAATAATCTTGTGTACTCTGTCAGGCTTTATGAGATGTCACAGCAGCTGCCTCCTCATAGCATTGCAAACCTCTATGTGACAGCCCCAGCAGTCAATCTACCAATACCAAACTGGTTAGTTACTGACCAGTAGTAATCAGGGGTGGTGAACTTCTGGATGGTGATGGCACACGGCTTCTCCATGCTGAAGGGAACTCTCATGCTTGTGTTTGGCCATTGCAGCTCCAGTATGAGCTCTATGTAGATTTCTAGGAAAGTGGCCTTTGTCATCCTGCAGGTCTGCTGCCACTGCTGGTCATCCCAGTTCTACATCACTGCTCTCTCCCACCACTCACTGCTAGTTGACCAAGCTCAGAAGCAAGCTCTCCAGTGAATAAAGCTGCTCTAGATAAATGCCTTGTAGAACTAACTGTTCAGTTGCTGCTTCCTCCATTAGCCATGCTGCCACTGTATACAAAGCCCTATGGAACCACCAAGCCAAATCCATCTGCCTGCGCGACTGCAAAAGACATATGCATCATTCTGTTTGTACTGATGACTGTCCTGGTCACAGATCACAGCAGTGTGTTCCCTATACTGCTTGACAGCAGTTCAAAAATGGCACTAGCAAAATTAATGGATGCCAAGAGAGGAATCATGGGAATTTATTAGTTTGGCAGAATTTCTGTAGTTCCCATAGTGCACTTTAAGAAAAAGCACAGAGCACAGAGCTGAGCAGTAGAGTATTGCACCATGGTATATCTGCCCTGAATGCTGAGTGGTTACTTTGAACAAGTAGAGAGCTGTATGGCAAAGCAAAGTAGTATGGACGCACTTCAGTTTGATATAGTTAAATCACTCAACCTAGAGTGAACAAACAGATTGTGTAGACATGAACTATGTGAGGATAGTGAGCATAGTGAACATAGCGTATCGACAGGCCCCAAATGCTACATTCTCACGTATGAGTGTTCACACCAAAAGTATATGCATTCAAAGAGGCATGATTCCGCCAGGGGGAAGTAATCTGCTACTTTCTCATACCAGTAGCAAATTAACAGTCCTATAGCAGTACAGATCACTCCCCACCTTTCTATGCCTTCTCTCCACCCACATATGTGGAATAGAAGTACTGAGCATGCAGCCCCTGCTTCTGCCTCTCTGTGTGCAGCAGAAATGTGAGGCTGCCACACCAGCTTTCAAGGATGAGTCTTAGTCCCCCTTATGCCTATATGTGGCCACACAGATCAGGCCACGATGTAGCCTCAAATAATTTTACGCCTCCCTGGAGTATCTCCTAAATCCACACAGTCTTCCTCAATTCTCAGAACAATCCATTATTGAAATATGCTAATTAAAGCTGTTAGTTCAAATTTAGGCTATGATCTTGCCCTTCATTTTCTCTCCATTGACTAGTTAGACTACTCATGTGAGCGAAGAGTAAGTTTCAAGATTAAGCCAATGGCTGAGGTTATTTTTAGTGACTCAATGGTAAGGACTTCCTAAAAATTGTATTTCCTTCTGCATGTTATAACTAGATCAAAAGGGATAGATTCCCAGGTGTGGTGAAACTTTAGAATACTTCAGTCAAGAATCCTTGGTACAGAGGATCATGTGGTTTACACGTGGTCTAGCATAGTTTTGAGACAGCTAAATAATTAGAAATAGCACATTTCTGAGGATACAAAGTATATTGAGAAAGGGAAATATCTTCACCCAGATTTTAACTCTCCGTGTTCAAATATCTTCAGGTTGTATTGTGTTGTAGCTATTAGAGTGAAATAAATAGCTAATCAAAAAGAAAAGCTGACACACAAAGTATTTAGGATTTTCAAATTGAGAAACTTGAATTAGGGCTCAGATCCACAAAGGTGGATAAATCTTGGGTTTAGGTGCCTAAATCCCAGTTTCAGCTTCACTACAATCCACAAAACTCCTGCCAAACCCTGTAGATGCCTAAACTCATGTAGCACCTAAGTTTTCAAAGTAAAAATTTGCTAGGTGTCTATTTTTAAATCTCTGGGCATGTGCACTGCTGCCTCCTTCTGGGCATCTGGATGCCTATCTCCCATTTCAACCCCAGAGAGATTCACAAACTGAGGAAGATAGGTGTTTGGCCACCTACATTGTGTGTGGGGCCCAATCCAGTAGGTATGCTAAGAGGCTGCCTGCCTACTGGATCAGGTCCCATTCAAAATCGTATCAGAAAAGGAGGTGATGATGTTGACCTTATAACTTTTACATCAGTGCTTAGGGCACTTGCCTGGGATGTGGGAGACCCAGGTTCAATTCCCCCCTCTCTGCCAGGGAAGGGGGAAAACATTTTTGAACTAAGGTCTCCCACTTCCCAGGAGAGTGCTTTAACCACTGAGCTACAGGATATTTTGATGTGGGGTTTCCTCAGTCTCTCATGTCAAAGCTGTTTCACTGTGGATAATTAATGATTGGAGCAGGGGGACTGGACACGGGGTCTCCCACCTCTCATGGGAGGGCCTTAAACATTAGAGTCATTCTCGTTCTCACTCTCTTTGACCCCGTGGCTGTACTGGTCCTGTGGTTGGTTCCTGTTCGTGGATCAGAGGTAGAGAAAGTATCTTCCTCCAGCCTGGATGTAGGTGCCTGGTTCTGAGCGAGGGGCAGGGCTTAGCATATAATCCTCTGGTAGGCATCTCCCATTGGCTAATTTAGGTGGCTGTGCACCTACTGTGCTGTCTTTTGCGGATCACATTCTTAGGTGCCTATCTCTCCCCATCCTGTGATTTTCTGGGTGCCGAAAAGTTAGGCACTGTGACACTCAGCATTGCAACACCAAAGTCCCTTTGTGGATCCCAGCCTACGACCCTATTTTTCAGTAAAATACCTAATTATTTTTCTTCATAGCTGTTAGGAGCTAATACTTCTGGATGATAAATCCATTCATCTAATCTAATCTATCTATCTCTAAAGAGGTAGAAACCTGCCTTTATTATTTTTGGTTCTTACCAGAGAGGGCAGAGTGAAGCTGCATGATTGTGTGTAATTACATTATCTAAAGCTAAAAATGTTTTTTCTCTCTCTTCCTCCACGAATGTATCAATTCTGCAGCAATACTCTAGCTCCACTGACTGATCTAAAGTAGGAATTGGTGTCTCCTGGAAATATGCTTCCTATAAAAGTTACTCTATTGAAATCCTTGCTGAATCTCTTTCTGTTATTAATATAAGTTCATTACATGTTTTGTTTATATAGATGGCAATTTACACTGTCCTTTTTCTTACAGATTTCCACTAGATTTTACTATTTTATGGTTGTGAAATGGATTTGCTTTTCTTAATATTAATTGTATTATTACTGTTACAGAATGATTAAAAGAAGAAAGACATGGTTGCTGATTCCCTTGAGAAGGAATGGGATCCTGTCAACATGTCACGAAGCCACATGCTAAGACAGCCTAAAATTTAAAGTCCATAAAATTAAGCAGCTCTATATCTGTGAACCCTTGAGTGACTTTGAAAAAGGCATTTGGTTAAAACTGTCTTCCACACTCCATCTTCTTCTGCAGGTAAATTAAGGGCCAGATTGTGAATCTGTTGCTCACTTCAATAAACAGTTTCTGACATAAGTAATTCCATTGATGTTAATGCAATTGTTCGTGAAGTGTTCACAGTCTGGTCCTAGATTTTGATTATAATGAGTTTAGCAGTCCCTCATCTTACTTGTTCTAGCTAATTTGTATAGTGTTGTAATTTTTCAGTATATTCACTCCCCAATTAGCCAATCAACAGGGAAAAAAGATATTTTATAAATCCCCAAAATGATTAATTCCATTGTGTGAAATGTAAAGAGATTTTTAGAACTATTACTCAAAACATAACCAATAATTGGCTTATTTGATTTGGACCACAACTGCCCAGAAATACAAATCTATTTCTTTATCAATGGATGGAGTGGCTGAAAGGGGAGTTGTGAAGGTTGGGAAGATGTAATACTTATTTGCACATGTGAGACACAGATTTCAGACATGTTTGTACCTGAATACTTGGATCCTAATATCTAAGCTGTATTCTTAAATCTATTCACCCAAATTTGGGTTATTGCTGATTATGCACTATATGTATCTTATGACTTTAAAAACAAACTTTCTATTTGTGGATAAACTAAGCACTATGCCCAGATGTACGAATACTCTTTTCTTAACCTGTGTACTATATAATTTTTTAACATTAGCTTTAATGAGAGAGAATTACAAGAACATTAAGTGATTTGCTGACAGTGTTCCAAACTTCCCAGTACACTCCTTCATTTAAGTATTCCAATTAATTTGGTTACTTGTTTAGAACAATCTATTTATCATTGATGTTAAATAGTAATAACACAGCTGAGTGGTACTTTTGAGTTGCCACATATTTTACAGTTTGAGCTCACTAAGGCACATCATCGCAAACTACACTGGGTTGTTCAGAATTATGCATAATATGCTGCAACACCTACTTGTCTGTGCATAGCTGTAACTGATAAAATATGGATATAGACACATTTTGACAATATTTGTATTGCCATTTAATACTTCAACTGTTTGACTAAATGCAAAATCATTGGAGCTTTTCAGGGCTCAGTCTTTCTATTCTTCCTCTGTCGCAAAGGAGTTGGCACAAATATTTTCTGAAAGCCATTGCTCAGCATGGTGTGTAGACTCTGAAGTGTCTATTCAAGTCTATCTTTGGTTTTATACCACACTCATCACCATGGTATCAAAGTCGGTGACTGAATAACCAAATCTGTCACGGCGACAGGCATGTGCTTTTCTACATGCTGTGCCCCAGCTTTATCTTCCAGACATGGTTTAGGTGAAGTATATTGAAACACAATGGCTCAGAGTCCTTTTACATTTTATCGGAAGAAAAGGTTTCCATGTTGGTGCTAAAGCTGTTAAATTAATTGTGCTCAACTGTATCCACAATAAAGCATATAAATGTGCCTATTAAACTATACAATAGAGTATTTTTTAGGTTGAATAACTCAAGTCATCTTCACAATTACTGTTATTAATATGTGTTGTTACAACCTTCTTCTTCTCTTCCCCATGATAGCAGAGTCTGTGACAATGTGAATTTCTTGAAAAAAAAACACATGTTATTTTGGAAGTGGCTGCTTAGTGTTGGAAGTGAATTCCTAAATTACCTCGCCAGATACCTTGTGATAATCACGTCACATAGTAAGCCTACTGTGAGTCAGAATGAATTATCTGACATTTCCTGATCATATGGTAAAATATATCACAATGTAATTAATAACACCAGTGCATTCACTATTTTTAACCAACTGAGCAACAGAAGCAACTCTCCTAGCTCTCTATCCACACCCTTATTTCTCTTCTGCAGGGTTATTTCCTGAGTTAGGCAAAGAGCTTATGTCTCCAAGTAGAGTCTTGTGGATCCCTGTAGCAAAGTCACTGCACCGGCTACTTCATCTGCTGGGCCACATCATTTTCTTGTGTGTGGAATCCTGTAGCTGACATGACATGTAAAGCTTCAGGTGTCATACATGTTCAGCTGTGTGATTGTGTAAACCACATTTCACACAGCTAAGAAAACTCTTTACAATGGTCCTTGTCCTTTATTGGTACAATGGTGCATTGGAAAAGCAAAATGCCTTCCACTTGCATAGAGAAGGTGGGTGAGATAATATCTTTTATTGGCCCAACTTCTGTTGGTGAGAGAGACAAGCTTTAGAGCTACACAAGACCTGAAGAAGAGCTCTGTGTAGCTCCAAAGCTTGTCTCTCTCAGACTCTCACCAACAGAAGTTGGTCCAATAAAAGGTATCAGGGGGTAGCCGTGTTAGTCTGTATCCACAAAAACAACGAGGAGCTGAAGAAGTGGGGTTTTTACCCATGAAAGCTTATGCTCAAATAAATCTGTTAGTCTTTAAGGTGCCACCAGACTCCTTGTTGTTTCAATAAAAGATAGTACCTCACCCACCTTAGTCTTAATACCCTGGGACCCACACAGCTACTGCACTGCATTCCAGTTGCACAGCACTGTGCACCCTTGTAAGTGCAGACTACTCCTGCTAAGTAGGGGGTGAAGCCTATAAAGCCTCAGTGGGAAACTGTGCACCTTCAGGAGAGTAGGGGCAGCTGCTGCCTGCCCCTCTTGCAGTCTACTCAAAGGTAGGAGGCTTTTTATGCTCCCTCTGCCCCTGAATTATCCAGGCTGTGGCTTTAGTGGCAACACAAATAAAAATTAGAGATCAACCTCAGCTAAACTTTTCCCCCAGGCTTGGTTGTTCCCAGGGTTTCCTTGCAGGACCTTCTCTCTTCCAGCCAGTAGTTCCCCCCTGCCTCTTTGGGGAAAAATCCCTGCCATTCATATATCCTTCCTGGATGGAGTAGTTGACAAGATGTTTCTGCTGCTACGGCTCAGCAGTCATTACCTTGTCTTTTATGCGGGGTTTGTTGAGATGGCTCACCAGAAGAGCTGGGTCTGAGCTCAATCATCTTGTTACAGAGATATACTATGTAGAGCTGACCAGGATTGTCTGGGCAGGTATATAAAATAGGTTCCCAGCTGATTTTTGGAGGCAAGGGGTTCTTTTTGGCAGCTGAGCACGTAAGAGCTAGGCGCTGTACTCTGAGCAGCAGTCGGACCGCTAAACCCCGGTAGCTCCCGGGAGTGGGTTCAGTAAGGCCCCTTCAACGCTTGAAGGTGCTGTTCAGCCCGCACCACACTCTCACGTCTGCAATTACTGCTCCCGGTGATGCCGCCACGCCTGCAGCGAAGCAGTAGGGATGTTTGTGACCACTGAGCGGTAGGCTTCACAAGAGCACCTCAAGCACTGCCGACGAGAGAGGTCTTAATGGACTGAATCCATCGCGAGGCTGGAGAGAACGGCGGAAAATAATAACAGAGGGAGGGAAAAAACTTGATCAAAGCTCCCCGCCCAAACGTATTGCACCCGGCTGGATGTGCGGCTTCCCACGCCTCGGATGTGCCACTTCACGGAAACCGTTCAGAAACACATCGAAACGGAGGCAACGTTAGCAAACCCTTTGCGGACCCGCACCCTTTTCATGTCGCCACGCCTCGCTGTCCCGTGCATGATTGAGGAGCGTCGCAGCGCCTGGCTCCCCAGCACAGCTAACGTCGGGTTTCCCCCCCCCCCTCCACATGGGCGCGCCGCTCTCGGGCTCTCCTGCACGCAGCCGCTTACGCGACTTTCCGTGGGGCCGTGATTGTTTTGCAGTTTTAAGGACGGGCAGCGCGTGCCGCTAAATGTTACCTACACACACAGCGCAACCTCGGGCACAGGCTCCTGAGTGCACCCCAGAGACCCCAGCCAGGCAGGTGACCGCTAGAGGGTCCCCGTTCTCCCGCCCCCCCAACCGGCCCAGGCTCGCTTCCTAGTGCTGAATTTCCAGTGTATTTATGCTGCGGGGGGGGGGGGGGGGGATACTTGTGGCAAGCCTGTGCCAGCCGAGCCAGCCCCTCGGCCTCTCCCCGGGGCGCTCTGCCAGCCGCGCCCTCGCTCTTCCAGCGGCTCAGTGTGAAATTGAAGGTGAAGCGGCGGGGGACGCAGCCAGGCAGGGGCGGGGAGGGGCTGGCGCTAGAGGGGGCGGGGAAGGGGCGGGCTGGAGGAGGGGGGCGCGCACGCGCGGTGGGAGCTCGGGGAGAGCCCCACGCGGGTGCTCCCGGAGCCTCGGCAGCGGCGCTCTCAGTTCAGCAGCGAGGGGGGCTCCGGCTGGAGCCAATGGAGAGTGACTGAGCTGCGCCCGGGTTGGAGGCACCGCGGGCGGCGGAAGAGCAGCGGCTGCTCCGGCTGGCGCTCCCGGAGCTGCCATGGGTTAAGGGGAGAAGCGGAGAGCCAGGAGCGGGGAACAATAAACCTGCGGGTGCCGCCGGTGCGGTGCGGAGCGCGGGTCCTGCTGCTGCCCGAGGGCGAGGAGGAGGATGCGGGGCGCGCCGAGCTGAGCCCGGAGCCGAGAAGTGGCCGGAGCCGGGCGGGGAGGAGGGGGAAGAAGTGAGGCGGGCGAGCGAGCGAGGGGAAGGTGGGGTGGATGCTTTTTGCCGCTGCCCCGGTGCTGGAGCGGCGGCGGCGGCGGCAGGGGAAGGAGAGATGATCGCAGAGTTGGTGAGCGGCGCCCTGGGGCTCGTCCTGTATCTCAACACCCTGGGGGCGGATTTCTGCTACGATGACAGGTAGGTGGAGCGGGGTGTGGGGGGAGCGGTGCCTCCAGCCCGCGCCGGGAGCCCCAGGCGAGCGCGCGCGGTCTGGGAACAACTTGGGCAGCCGCCGCCGGCGGCCGAGAGAGCAGCCCCCGGCTCAGCGCTGGCGGAGCCCCCTCCGCTCCGAGCGCCTTCCGCAGGCGCGAACCCCCCCTTCCTCCCCGGCTCCTGTCCGGGCTCCCTGTTGGGCACGCGCTCACCTGTTGATGGAAGGGTTAGGCAGAGCCTTAGTCTGCGGCATCTTCAGAGTTAAATGCACCCCTCGCCGCTTTTTTGCCTAGCTAGCACTGTTCGGTGCCTGCCATAGACCAGCCCTCTAATGCCCAAGATGACCTGCTGTCAGGACTCGTGTAGATCAAGTTTGTTTATTCTAAACAGGGAATTAAACAGCAGCAAGAAGAGAGAACAGAAAAGCGGTGCGGGCGGGGGGCAAGGCGGGTGTCCTAACAAACTGCTGCTTTTTCTGCAATTTGCCCCCCTCCTCCACTGTTTGCAAGCGCTTACGTTTTGGGGACCGGAAATCTCTGCTCGGTGGGCATTGAGTGCATGAAGTTTGTGTGTGTATCTCCACTTCTCCTGTTTGCATGTGTGTGTGTATATGTTAGTTAGTATAACAAAAACCCATTAAACGATGTAACGTCTGGGGTGGGAAGGAAGATTCCCCGTCTCCCTCCAGTAATAGATCTCTTCCCTCCAGTGATTCCTCCTGTTTCTGTGACAATCTGATTTCCGGAGCATTTGACAGCGCGCACACACGCGTACACACACACACTATAGTAGCAGAATAGAGATCGCTGTTTTAACTTTGCATCGTACTTATTGCAAGTGCATACTGCGTGTGTGTATGCAGTGCCCGCTGAAGATCTGATGAGCAGCGCTTCTAAACGCATTTAGTTTTAATTTTCATTGTGCAGCTTTAGTTTGTGTGTTCAACATTCCTTTATGCTAATTAGCAAAGATGAAGTCCCTGGGGCTTGAAGTTGTCTTTTGCATTCGGGTTAGTTTGGGCAGCTAATGAGACCTGAACTGTGTTGTCAAAGAAACTGCATCGATTGCTGGAAAATGTCACGGTTGTGCTGGTGTCTCTACCTATTTCTTTCCTAAATGTACTTGTGTTTAGAAACTCATGAAAAGCTCCATTAGCAATTAGGGAACATTCCAATTTGTGCCTTTTCCGGTGACTTAATCTGATTACAATTAAAACAGATGCATAATTAAAATATATTAGGGAGAACAGCACGCCTGGCTAAACTTATTAACCATCCTGGGGTGTTTCATGCTCCATTGAAATTGAACCATCCAAAAAGTGAGCATAGATTTACTTTGACAGCTTTTCATCAGCCTCTCTCTGCTTTGGAAAGTGAATTAATTCTCTGGGTTAGGGTGAGCTGGTGATTGGGATTCGGCAGAGTGGCTTTATGTGGAAGCAATGTTGCTTGAATCCTCCTATCTAGTAGTAACTGGCCACCATAGTATTTCTGAGTCCTAGACCTAATCAAACTTAAAAAGTGCATACATGTGTATATAACTTATAGGTCAGTGATTCATGTTTCATTTGCACATAGATCGGCAACAAACATTTCTAGCTGGAGTCTATTAACCTTTTGGAGCTTTTATTTATCTAGGGTGTGTGAGGGGCAAGATTGAGAGTAGGAAATGATTGAGGCAGAGCTATTGCTAGATAACTTGTTCCAAACTTTCAGGCACATTAATGGGAAGGGAAAGGATCAGTTATGGCTTTGATTAGTCAATTGCCTTGGGAAATAGTCTCTGTACTGGAGTCAATTAATTACTGAATTTGGAATTTTTCTTGCATTCTCTTACACAGTATAACAGTGCACCTGCCATAGTTAAGGTCTAACCACAGTTTCCAGAATAAACCCCTCTTTTCAAGGGTTCCTACTATTGTACTGAAACTGAATGCCGAGTTTCAATTGTGACCCAACATCTTAGCCCTGGAACAGTTTACTTTAACAGTTTCAGACTGTAACCATTCAAACTTTAATCCTTCAAGTAATTTACATGTATTTAAAGAAGTTCTGTGAGGTAGTTAAAATATTCTAGTTTGTCAGCCCTCCAGTTTTATATAGGTTCAGAGTGGTAGCCGTGTTAGTCTGTATCCGCAAAAAGAACGAGGAGTACTTGTGGCACCTTAGAGAGTAGCAAATGTATTTGGGCATAAGCTTTTGTGGGGTAGAACCCGCTTCATCAGATGCATAGAGTAGAACATACAGTAGGAAGATATATATATCTTCTCATATATATATGAGAGAGAGAACATGAAAAGATGGGGATTGCCATACCAACTCTGAGGGCCGGTCCACACTAACCCCGCAGTTCGAACTAAGATATGCGACTTCAGCTACGTGAATAGCGTAGCTGAAGTCGAAGTATCTTAGTTCGAACTGAAACACACTTACCTCGGGGCCACACGGCGCAGGCAGGCTCCCCCGTCGACTCCGCGTACTCCTCTCGGCGAGCAGGAGTTCTGGTGTCGATGGGGAGCGGCTCTGGGATCGATTTATCGCATGTAGACAAGACGCGATAAATCGATCCCAGAAGATCGATTGCTTACCGCCGAACCCGGAGGTAAGTATAGACGTACCCTGAGACTGATCAATTAAGGTGAGCTATTATCAGCAGGAGAAAATGTTTTTTTTGTAGTGATAATGAGGATGGCCCATTTCAAACAGTTGACAAGAAGGTGTGAGCAACAGCAGGGGGAAATTTTGTATGGGGAAGTAGACATCAATTTGTGTAATGACCCAGCCACTCACAATCTTTATTCAAGCCTAATTTAATGGTATCCAGTTTGCAAATTAATTCCAGTTCAGCAGTTTCTCATTGTAGTCTGGTTTTGAAGTTTTTTTCATAGAATCATAGAATCTCAGGGTTGGAAGGGACCTCAGGAGGTCATCTAGTCCAACCCCCTGCTCAAAGCAGGACCAAACCCAACTAAATCATCCCAGCCAGGGCTTTGTCAAGCCTGACCTTAAAAACCTCTCAGGAAGGAGATTTCACCACCTCCCTGGGTAACCCATTCCAGTTCTTCACCACCCTACTAGTGAAAATGTTTTTCCTAATGTCCAACCTAAACCTCCCCCTCTGCAACTTGAGACCATTACTCCTTGTTCTGTCATCTTCTACCACTGAGAACAGTCTAGATCCATCCTCTTTGGAACCCCCTTTCCGGTAGTTGAAAGCAGCTATCAAATCCCCCCTCATTCTTCTCTTCTGCAGGCTAAACAATCCCAGTTCCCTCAGCCTCTCCTCATAAGTCATGTGCTCCAGCCCCCTAATCATTTTTGTTGCCCTCCGCTGGACTCTTTCCAATTTATCCACATCCTTCTTGTAGTGTGGGGTCCAAAACTGGACACAGTACTCCAATTGAGGCCACACCAGTGCCGAATAGAGGGGAATAATCAGGTCCCTCGATCTGCTGGAAATGCCCCTACTTATACAACCCAAAATGCCATTAGCCTTCTTGGCAACAAGGGCACACTGTTGACTCATATTCAGCTTTTCGTCCACCGTAACAACTAGGTTCTTTTCTGCAGAATTGCTGCCCAGCCATTTGGTCCCTAGTCCGTAGCAGTGCATGGGATTCTTCCGTCCTAAGTGCAGGACTCTGAGAGAGAAGAAAACCTTTTGGTGTAGCTCATCTAGAATGCAAATGTTTTGGGGGCAATTAATAAAGAATATGGTAATGAACATACTTAATTGAGACAATGTAGATGAGGTAATAACTTTATTGGACCAACTTCTGTCTTGGGACAGAAGTTGGTCCAATAAAAGACATTACCTCTCCTACCTTGTGTATCTCATATCCTTGGGTCAACACATCTACCACAACACAGCATTTGTGTGTGAAGAATACTTATACAACCCAAAATGCCATTAGCCTTCTTGGCAACCGGGGCACTGTTGACTCATATTCAGCTTTTCGTCCACTGTAACCCCTAGGTCTTTTTCTGCAGAACTGCTGCCCAGCCATTCGGTCCCTAGTCTGTAGCAGTGCATGGGATTCTTCCGTCCTAAGAATTTTTTGTTGAAGAATTGCCAGTTTTAGGTCTGTTACTGAGTGACCAGAAATATTGAAGTGTTCTCCTACTGGTTTTTGAATGTTACGATTCCTGATGTCAGATTTGTGTCCATTTATTCTTTTGCGTAGAGACTGTCTGGTTTGGCCTATCACTACAAAAGTTTTTTTTCTCCTGCTGATAATAGTTCACCTTAATTGATCAGTCTCTTAGACTTGGTATGGCAACCCCCATCTTTTCATGTTTGTTCTATCTATCTATCTAATCTTCCTATTGTATGTTCCATTCTATGCATCTGATGAAGTGGGTTCTAGCCCATGAAAGCTTATGCCTAAATACATTTGTTAGTTTCTAAGGTGCCACAAGTTCTCCTCGTTTTTTTTCCAGTTTTATATAGTGAATCTTGTTTGTTTTAAAATGCCTTTAAAAAACCACACAGAAGAAAAATCTTCTTTTATTCTGAAATATAAGGTCTGATTTAGCTCAACCGAAAGTGGGGAATTTTTTTAACACACTGACACTATCTGAACCCATCCTGTTACACTTAAGAACTATAGGAATTTTGGAATATTTATGTGAACTTAAGTATCATGTATTGCAAAACAGGATTGTTTAAGGATGTGGTATAAACCTTTGCTTCTACTGGCCAGTCCAAATTAGCTAAGATTGCAATGTCATTTGAAATACTACTTAGCATTATTGATGTAGAGGTCAAGGTCTCTTGATCCTACCATAATTGTGCTTTAATATCATTAGAAGAGGGGTTATCAAACTGGGGGTCGGGACCCCTGAGGGGGTCGTGAGGTTATTACATGGGGGTTCGTGAACTGTCAGCCTCCACCCCAAACCCCGCTTTGCTTCCAGCATTTATAATGGTGTTAAATATATTAAAAAGTATTTTTAATTTATACGGGGGGAGAGGTGCACTTAGAGGCTTGGTATGTGGAAGGGGTCACCAGTACAAAAGCTTGAGAACCATTGCATTAGAAAATATTAGTGATGTTTAATTGCAGGCCATCTCTGAAAGAATGGAAAAGATAATAATATGGTATCCTCTTAACATTAATCTCACACTGTTTAAATTAAATTCTAAAATACGGGTTTGTTTATGTCTTTAGCTTTTAAATAAATTAAACACTTCTAGTAGTTGTAACTAAAATATAGCAATTCACTGGGGTGCACTGAACTCCAATTAATGACAGTTCTGTACAGTAGGTCATCTAATTAGCACAATTTCAACTACCACACTGAAAGGGACAGGAAAAATGAATGTTGCAAGATAGTAATAGCTTTTCCTAGCTCATCAACATGTTTAAAAATGGGATTCTCAGACCTAAAATGTTCTTTTAACTGTAATCGCAGAATGGCATTGCCCTACAGGAGCCTTCTTGTAAAGTAACACTAGATAAGGAGGTCAGTGTGGAACTGCGGGACACAGCACCGCATGTGGGAGATGGATCATGCGTCTAACTTTAAGTGAATCAAGATTGTGCATTTAAGCTTGGAAACTGTAATGTTTGTTTCAGGAGGGCATCATGTTACTGTAACTTTTTCTATTTCCTTTTCCACTACTTTGAAATTATATCAGAATCTGCTCTTTATATATATATAATGATCAAGTTTACTATATAAAGGGTGTCTATAATTGCTTTCTGTATTTTTTTATGTAGGTTGGTTAAGATTAAGTGGCATCGTAAAAACTTCTTATAGCAAAATCAATTTCCCTATGGTAAAATTTCATATTTTAGAGGTTTCATGGCACCATACCGAAAACTGTGCATGATGGGGATATAACAAACTTACCTAGTCTAAGCTTTAGTGTTTGATATCAAAGGGCTCAATATTTCTATTTTTCTCCCCTCACACCCTATTCATCCAGTTAAATTGAAATGGAATGAATGTAAAGTCTTTGGTTAAGAAATAGAATAAGAAAATCTGTACATCCCTTCCTTTAATCATAAATCCATATAATTTATGTGAAGTGTACTTGAAAGCTAGACAGGGCTATGGAATATTAATAAGGAGAATGAACACATGTTGGTTTTCTTATGGTTCAGACTGGGTATTGAAAACTTTGAATGAAGTAGTGGCAACTAAACCAAAGTTCAGTATAATGGAGATAGTCCCACCGTTTTTCTATTCCCCTCTAATCCCAGAACATTGAAATGATGCTTGCAGAATTTACAAAAGCAAGTTTCTTTTCCTCCCCTCTGCTGTAATTTTCCTAAAAGGTCTTGATGTTTCTAAATTGCATGCTGAGATCATGTGGAAAGACTCCTTCTCTTCATCTCGAAAACAAGGTAAATATTTTTTCCAATTATCTCCCTTTTTAGCCAGTTGATCATTGAGTGATAGGGAGAAAATTACATGAAAGAGCAAGTTGAATGGGGAGTATGATACTTAAATGTTTGTGATATACCAGATTGAGCTGACATTGCTGGTTAACAACACAGGTTTAGCTGAGCAAAATCAGTTGGAACTGATACAGCCGTATTGGGGGAATGTAATTTCCATGACTGTGCTGTGATGGCT
Organism: Chelydra serpentina; assembly: GCA_037349315.1. Classification (NCBI taxonomy): domain Eukaryota; kingdom Metazoa; phylum Chordata; order Testudines; family Chelydridae; genus Chelydra; species Chelydra serpentina. The sequence goes on from JBAIAC010000008.1 coordinate 70,559,935, forward strand.
TGTTTTAAGGATAGTATAAGTAAGACTTTTTGACCTTAAGGGCTGGTCCACACTTTGGGGGGGGGGGGGGGGATTGATCTAAGATACGCAATTTCAGCTACGTGAATAACGTAGCTGAAGTCGAATATCTTAGATCGATTTTTAAAAGTACTTACCCTGGTTCACACGGCAGCAGGCAGGCTCCCCCGTCGACAGCGCTTCCTCTGCTCGCGGAGCTGGAGTTCCGGTGTTGGCGGGGAGCGGCTCTGGGATCAATTTATCGCGTCTAGATGAGACGCGATAAATCAATCCCAGAACATCGATAGCTACCCGCCGAATTGGGCGGGTAGTGTAGACGTAGCCTAAGTGATTAGGTAATTCTGTTGACCATTCACAAAACTGATGCATTTGAAAATACCTACAATTTTTTTTTTAAACAGATGTTCTTTGCACAGAGACATGGAATTCCGTTGTTCACCCTTACTTACAGTAGTTATCGTAGACAAATGTAGACTGCATGTTATCCCCAAGTTTTACAATCTTGATTTATAAATCAAGAAGTTAAAGTGAATTACATGAGAAGAAATTCTTTGTGAGGTAGCCTTTTTATGAACTAATCGCTCGGGGAAAACAGCAATTTATATGAATAATAGAAGGTATGTTTCCTGCCTTTATTGCGTAGGAGGTTTATTCAATCAAATAAAATACAATAGACCAACTTTTTAGTTTATGCTCCGTTCTGTTTAGTAAGCACAAATTGAACTGCCATGCTGATGGGAAATGATTTCAAGCAGCTCTCTTCCATAGTTTCTGCTTAATGCTCCAACCTGTGTCAAGTCTTAGTACACATTTAAGATATTTATTATCCAAAACTATTGCTCAAGTTAAAATTAAGCTGAATCCGTACACTATTGCACTGTACCTCTGTTGGGCCTGCCACATGAGATTTAATCTAGCAAGTGACCCAAATACATGCACTGGAAGAACAAGTATAAGTACACTGGGGAAAACTGCTTGCCATCTGTCTCTTAGTTGATCTTTATGTATATTTGATTATTAATTTACATTTATGATTTTTAGAGTCATTTGTCTTGTCGTCTACACTTAATTTTTCAGTTCTAATGCACTCTCCTGGAAGCACTGAGGTTCCTGCTGTTGTTATAATTGTCAAATGGGTGCAACCTGTCAGATTCCAACAGTGAGATTAAGACTGGGGGAAGTCATCTAGTTTATCTTCCTAACCCTTTTTTTCCTCCCTGCTGCTCACATGCTAAATGTGCTTATTTAAAATGGTCATGATGGTAGCAGTTATTTGAAGCTGTGGCCTTTAACGCATTGATAGAGGAGAATGTACTCCAGAACAGATGCCTGCATAATCTCAGCTAAGGAGACTAACCATTTTCAAGTGGGATAATTAAAAGCAACCAAGCAAACAGAATACCTGATCATGAAGCCTAATGAATCTATTGCATTGACATTTCTCAGATTATTCCGTTTTCCAATGCTAACACATGATGGCGCCCACTGTAATACTTTTTGTTTGTTTGTTTTCAAGCATTACGCATTTAATGAGTCGGCTTTTGTTGCTTAATCAATCTAGATATTCTTCATCCAGAAGAATGACATTCGTGACTCTTTAGTAGGGATGCCATGGTATAGACTCAGAAAGTCGATTGCTGTTTGACATTCCTATACATCACAATATAAGAGGAAAACGTTCAGGTTCTGAATGAATGTACCGCAGTCACGTAAAGCATGAATCCTGTCCTCCTCGAATATCTAGTCAACGGTGGATAACTGCTTTTTTCTAGATTTGATAAGACTCATTGGCTAGTTACCTGGATCACTTGATTATTACCTGTTCTGTTCATTCCTTCTGAAGCACCTGGCATTGGCCACTGTTGGAAGGCAGGATACTGAGCTAGATGGACTGACCCAGTATGGCCATTCTTGTGTTCTTACTTTATCTTTGGGAAGCTCATCCCGCTCATGATAGAGGTCCAAATTCAAGTGCTTTATGGAATATTAACATCATATTAGCTTGCCAGAGCGGAAGCCATTGATAAGGCTCAGAAATCCCATCTATTTCTTGAACATCTGATATATCTGTAAGAAAGGAGTGCTAATTTAGAACTACCTGTGCCACTTCTTCCCCACCTTTCTCTTTTATTCCTCTTCTAACTTTGGGGTCTCTGAGGTTGCATATGGAGCAAGATTTGTTACGGATTCATGGAATCATGCCTCTAGCTTACATGTGCTTGCTGCTGAAGCTCTAGGTTCAGTCCTCTTGGTAACCTGTGGTGGAGATTGTTACAAACATAGAGTCAAACTTCAGGTAGCACGTAAAATAATTTTAAACACGGAGGAAGCTCTTTAACTGGCGCATTATTTGCTTAAAGCATGCTGACACCCATTAAAACTCAAATCCCTTCTTTGACAGCCTGGTCAATGAGCTTGTTAGCTTTGCATTTTCCCATTATATGTGTTTTACAGATTTGTCTGAATTTTTATCTGTAAAAAATAATAATTAAAAAGTACCCATTTATTTATTTATTTATTTTATTTATTTTCATTTTGAGTTTTCCCCCAGTATTGTTGACCTAGAATGCCTGTATCTTTATGTGGATTCTCAAATTGTATATTGGTTGTCCTACATTTTTGGTCATGGACATCCTGGCCTCTAGCATGCTGACATGGAATGCTTCTTGATTGTTGATCTCTATTGCTGGCCTTTGAGGTTTGGCAACCTTTTGAACTGCTTGTGCTCTTTTGACTTGCATCATGAATGGTCACATGTATTCTGCTTATCTGCCTTCAAAGATCTGAGCACATTCTGCGCGTGAGTTGTTTATGCCAACAAGACACTATGCAGTGCTGCAAGGTTTCAGTCCATCTCTAGCAGTTCAGATTCTCAGGTCACATTTGTTTGAACCTTGCATGTTCTTTTAGGGTTAAAGAAAGGAGTTCATACTTTCAGTTTTTCATGAATGGAGTAGGCATTTTCTATACAGGTTGCAGCATGTTTAACTAAAAATGGTTGAGGTGACAAATGGTATCACTGTGCCTTCTGTTGATGCTTCAGCACATTTGATGTAGTGATTGAGATGCTGTTACTCCTATCTGATCTGATGAACGTGTAGCTTATTAGGAAAAAACAACACCGAGGACTGTAGGGATGGCAAAGTATAGGAACAAGCAGACCTAAGTCTGGCCTTCATATGAAGGATCTCAATATTCTATTACTGCTTTTTGTTTTACACACTGAGCAAATCTACACTTAAAATCCAACAAAACTGTTGGGTACTCCTGTTCCTTAACTGTGACCGCTACTCACTGTATCTGGTATTCACTGCACTCCAGGATCTCCTGTTACTTTCCAATGCAGAGAGAAGGAAAAGTAGTGAGGAAATCCTGAATTCTAACCCTGGCTCTGACATCTTCCTGTGGCCATGTGCAAATTGCTTAATCTTTCTATCTTAGTTTTTCCATCTGTAACGTGGGGCTAATTAGCAGGAGGATAAATCACCATGTAAATGATGAGTATTTTCTTTTAGTGTTCACTCGCCTCCTTTATGGTCATCCCTTTACATTGTATTCTCAGTTCTTACCGTTTGTTTGTTGTGTTTTCTGGCATCGAAACTATTTATTTTGACTGAGCTCCATATTTTCAGTTTATTTGCTCTTCGGTGGCTTTTTCACAAATGACTTGTATTCATGCTTTAACACCTTTACAAAATCAGTGTAATATTTAAAAGCGTGTGTGTGTGTAGTATAATATATGAGTACAATAAAATAAAATATAGTCATTTTCCTTGCTGCCCACCTTTAACTTTTTCTCCATAATACCTCAAACATGAGACCTTGTGTTTTGGCATCTGCCATTCCAGCAGAGAACTGGATGAACCTCCCTTTGAAACCAGTCAACGTGGCTCCTTAATTCATCTGTAAGGGTCATTGTTGAGTGACTCAAAGCACTTCCTCCTCCCCAGGAGCTACGACCATTGCCTCAGGAATGCTTTTAGTCCCAGCTGGTCCAGGAAGCCCGAGACTGACAGGTAATTGAAGCAGGATTTTCCGCATGGCAGTACAAAGCATTGCCACTACACAACTGGTCTGGTCTGTGGGATCCCCTTTTTATTCATAGACCTGTCTAGTAGACAAGAGGAAGCTTGAGCTTTTGACCCACAGCCCAAGAGAGAGGAGACAATCTTGCCTTCAGCACTACAGGTTTACGAAGTCCTTTGCTTTCTGAATTTAACAATGTAAATCTTCAGCTAGCTAGTACAGTACTAACTTGGTAAGAGAGCAACAAAAGCACTGCAAACAAGAAGGCCATTGTTATAAACTCTGTACCCGTGTCTCTGAGATGTCATCTTCACATAGTGGCTAACTTAAGTGCTTACTTCTATGCAGAAGCATTGCTCATTTGTCACTTTCTGAAATAGCACTTAGGCTCTTCCCAATAACTTTCTCAGAATGATACTGATAATTTAGTTTGGCATCAAAAAGTCAGAGTCCATTGTTTGGGATTCTAGGTGTGGGTAGCAAAAAGCACTAAGAAATGCTTCTCTTTTTCTGAATTTATCTACTAAAACTACATATTAAGTGGTTTTAAGATGGAGGAATGATTTGATGGGAGAGTGAGTGAGAAAAGACAGTTGTAATCAGCAAAATCTTATCTTTTTAAGAGATAGGGTTTGTCTGCACTGCAGATGCTACAGTGGCGCAGCCATAGTGTTGTAGTGTAGACACTACAGCGATGGAATGGTTTTTCTCATCCACCCCATTAATCCACCCTCTCGAGGGTGGTAGCTAGGTTGACGGAAGAATTCCATTGACCTAGGGTGTATATACTGGGGTTTAAGTCACTTTAATTACATTTCTGAGAGATAACAAGTTTGGCCTAAGTTTTAAGTGTAGACCAGGCCTTAGTATTTGCAACAAGAAAATAAGTAGGGTGGCACATGAAAGTAAACAAGGAACTTCTCTTCACATAGGGTTCAACCAAGCCCTGGGGAACCTTGTAGCCTATAGGCATTTGCTAGGTAAGGCATAGGTATAAGCTAAGGCTGTAACACAATGAGCTTATAAGTGTGAAGGCTTGTAAGACAATAGCTTAGCTAAACTAAACCAGGACTAAAGTCCCCAAAAGCCTTCAGGTAAGCAGCTAGCCAGGAGGAACCCTAGATCATAAACTATGATGAGATTAAATGCGGTAATAAACAAGTAAGATTAAACTTCTGACAAGTAACCAGAAGGTGCCAGCTGCTATCAGCTTTAGATATATTAAGGTAGGAACAGCAGCAGATGAGTGACCGCAAGAGTGCCATGGTAACTAATTGACCTGTATGCTAATAAAAAGGTCTAGTAACGTATGGGAGACAAGCACCCCAACATTAGTATGGTGAGGAAATATAGATAAAGAAAAGGAACAGAAACCCCTACTTAATATACATTAGGCATAGTGGATGTCAGTGTTTCAAAAGCATTCCCCTCTATCTGTCTCTCAAATAAACACTTGGCCTGATCCAGATCTCATTAGTCAATGGAAAGATTCACATTGACTCTCTCTAATGGAGTCCAGATCAGGTCCATAGTTCTTCCTCCAACCATTTGTGCAAAGGGGATAACAGAGTTGAAGTTGTTTACTGGGAGCTAGGTAATACTTCCTCTGTACCTGTCACTGACTAATGTCCTAACCATTTTTAAACTCTGCTCTGATTTCATCTCTTATTTTAGAACCATTAAATTGTGATGGTGATGGTTTCCTTTTCCTATCACTAACTTCCAGCATAGTGTTGACTTCAGTTATTGTAGCCATTTTAGGTGTAATTCTGCCAAAGTGTACTTTGTTGTATTTAATATATTGTGTTCTTAGACTGCCCGCATCCCTAGGGTCTCTGTTCAAATGATTATGCTGCGATCAAACACCTGACTTGTTTTGTAGTCAAGTTGGTCATAATTTTCTTGCATGCATGTGTATTTCTGACAAATTAAATGTCTTATCTGCAGGCATGGATTTGTTATATTGTTATGAGACAAAACACACACACCCTGGAAGGGGGAGGTAGAGGTTTGGACCTAAAACCTGGACCAATATTTTCAAAACCAGCTAGTGATTTTGAGTGCCCAACTTGACAACTTAAAGAGGCCTATTTCCCTCTTCCCCCCCGCCCTGAAACTCTCATTCTCTGAAAGTCAAGCAGATAAAATCATTGGCTACTTTTGAAAATCTTTGCCTTAGTCTTTTGGAGTATGTCTACACAGCAAAGAAAAACCTGCTGCTGGCCTGTGCCAGCTGACTCTGGGTATGGGCTGTTTCATTGCTGTGTAGATTTCCGAGCTGGAGCCTGGGTTCTGGGACCCTCCTACCCTCAGAGTTCTAGAGCCTGAGTCCGGAAGTCTACGCTGCAATGAAACTGCTGGCAGCTGGAGCTCCTTGAGTTCGGGGTTTTCCTTGCTGTGTAGACATACCCAGGGCCGGTGCTACCACTAGGCGACCCTAGGCGGTCGCCTAGGACGCCAGGATTTGGGGGGCGGCATTTCAGGTCCCTTGGTGGCCGCCCAGGTCCTTGGCGGCAGGATCTTCGGCGGCCCGGGACATCAGCGGCATTTCGGCGGCAGGATCTTCAGCTGCCCGGGGCTTCTCCTGGAGCTGCCGCCTAGGGGGCAAAAAAGCTGGCGACACTCCTGGACATACCCGATGTCCTCTCATAGGACTCCAAGGGTATTTCTGTTTCGCTTTTGTCTTGTGAGTGCTATCACTTAACTGGTGGCAGTAGAAGATCCTTTATGCTGCCTGTGGGCTGGCCCCTCGAGGGTGATACCAGTGACTCTCACACAACAAACTAGCACACTAAATAGTGCACTGCTGCACAAACACGTGAGGAAAACTGCTTCTTAAAATGCTCTACACGTATGACTTCAGTGTGGTCTGCACCATATCAACTCCCCTTCTGTCCTGTGCATACTTGAAGCCTTTTGATAGTATCATAAAACCAAATTGGGCACGTGGAATTATACAACATAACAACACTCAAGGGCTGCAACAAGTTAAATTTGTAACTAATTGGCCCTTCTGTTGCAAAGGATTTGAGAAATGAATATGTACTTTAAAAGTGTGATTCTACTCTGAAATTGTAGTAAAAATGGCTTAGTGAGGTTATAATTTGTTTCTCAATGCATTTGTATTGGGGTTGTCTCATTGACAATTAAAATTGTTTTCCGAAGTGCTGTTCATGCCGTGCTGCAGCAGTGCTTGCCGTGTAGACATACCCTAACAGATTAAACCTCCTAACACCGCTGAAGTTTTAGACTCACAGATGGCGACACTAGGTGAAAACCTGGTGCCAGTTGAAGTCAGTGAGAATTTTGCTATTGACTTTAATAGGGCCAGGATTTCACTAGACGCTGCGTGGCCTTGGGCGAGTCCCTGAAAGCAGTGACAGAGCCAGGACTGGATTTCTGGTTCCTAGTTCTGTGCTTGGTTCACCACGCTGTGCTGCCTCTCAAACACGCCCTCTCCCACCAAAAGCCCCCCCCCCCCACCACCTGAAAATGTATTTTCACATACATGATCTGACTTCCAAGATTTGGTCTAGTCTGGAAAATCTTGTATTACAATCTAAGATCCTTGTCATAGATAAATTTCATAAACGTTTATTTAGGCCCTGATCCTGCCATATGGTGTGAGCGATTGGATTCCTGTGGGGTTTGACTGTGGATCTAATTGCAGGATCAGGGCCTAAATAATTACAGGTGAGTCTTGGGGTAACATCAGTCTTAGATTAAGTCTCAGCATTTATATACTTGTACAAGAGGAAATTTTTAAAGGTTATATTTTTGGGGAAGGAGGTATTTGTTTCACAAATTAACTTCAGTTGCAGTAGGAGTTGTGGAAAGTGTTTTTCATTTAAGCAATTAACTGTTCTTTAACTAAACTTGCTGATCTTTTACAGTGTTTACATTAAAAAAACAACAACAACCTGCCGTGCAAATAAACATTAATACAGATCAAAGATCATTTTTTTCTAGTAGCTAAATAAATAAATAAGCAAAAAAATCACCTAAACTCTGCTTGGATGCATGTAATGAAATTTGCAAAAAGAACGAGTGCTAAGCCAATGCTTAAAAAAATTTAATCAGGCAAAATGCTTTTTTTACGTTTAGCAGTTCCATTTATTTACAGCTTATTTGTAACACCGATGTACCTGAATGCATTTTGTATGCTTTATATGAAAAGGCATAGCTGTATGGGGTACCTCCCATCATTGTAAATTATTCCTCCTGTACATCAAAATCATTCAGAACACTAAAACCCCCCAAACTCACCATTTTTTAAAATTAAAGTGAAATCTTCACTTTGAGAATATTTTATGAAGATGTTAGCTTTTTAGGAATAAGGTTAAAATAAGGCAAAAGACCAAAGAGAATGAATTATGATTTTGTTTCATACTCACCTTGGGCTTTAAAAAAAAGAAAAGAAAAGAAAATTATTCCAGAGAGGCAGGTTGGTTCAGTGGATAGAGCAATGGGCTGGCGCTCGACGTACTATATCTACTATATTTGGCCTTCCACTGACTGGCTGGGTGACCTTGGACAAATGACTGCATCTCTTGGCTTTTGTTTCCCCTCCCACCCTTTGTCTGTTTTGTCTTTTTTGACTGTAAACTCTTTGGGGCAGGGATTATTTTAGGCTATGTCTGCACTTAAAATGCTACAGCAGCACAGCTGTGCTGGTGCAGCACATCCGTGTAGACATTTTCTACAGCAACGGGAGGGGTTCTCCTGTCACTCTAGTAAATCTGCCTCTCAGAGAGCTGGTAGCTACATTGATGGAAGAATTCTTTAAATCTTTTTCCAAAGGAGGGGAGGGGGAGCAGTGAGAGAAGGAGAGGAAACAGGGGTGTGGTGCTGGAGCTCCAGAGAGGAGGACTGCAGCAAGCAGGCCCTCGCAAAGTGAAGCAGCAGAGAGAACCCACCTGAAGCCTGGGAAGGACAGGGCAGCTGATTGTGGACACCCCAGGACAGGAGCCAGGAGGAGCACTGTGCTAGGGAGGAATCGCCCGAGAAGGACCCAGTGTCACTGCTGCCCAGAGCTGCATGGGGCTGTGAGTACTGGGGCTTGTGACTCTGCATTGGGAATAAGGAGGGAGGCTGCTAGCTAGTTAAGTGGGTAGGTGGTCGCTCTGTGTGGCTTTGCAGAGAGCAGCAGAACAGGGCACGAAAGGGGTTTGTTGGGGAAAGTTTACTGGTGCTGAAGATGACCAGGAGCACCCAAGACTCACTGTCAGATTGGAACTTTGCTCAGGACTCCTGAACTCTGTGTGCGGACACATTGCTCCGTGTCTGCCCTTTCAGACTGTGCTACCACTGGGCCTGTGGGGCCTTGGTTTGAATGCAACCCTGTTTTACTGCTCCCCTCTATATTTTCCCTTCTTGTTTTTCTCCTCTCATCTCTCTGTAAATAAATATTTCCCTTTCTTATATTCATTGTACTTTTCCGGTGGATGTGTGTGTTCACTCTGGAGGGTTTGGAACAGATGCCCCTGGGGTGGAAAGGATTTTTCCTGCTGCATTCCTGTGCATGCCTTCTCTTGGCCAGAGCTGCCTGCAGAGCAGACTCTATCTTGGTTCGAGGGCGCTGATGTTTCATCTAGTGTAGACCAGCCCTTAATATGTGTATGTACAGTGGATAGACTAGTGTGGCCAAGAGTCTGTAAATGGTAGTGTAATATAAATAATCTCTTTTTGAGTTATGAGGAAGGGAGTTCAGTGGCAGTTCCCTTCTATTTTTTTCCTTTCCCATAGTCAATTTACCCAGATTACCATCACCTTTGGTAGTCCAGCTCAGTATATCTCTTGGATATGCACCTTCTTGTAGATTCCTACATGTGCAAACATATTGCTGTCAGCTGTGTTCAACTCTTAATGTCATTATTTTAGCTTGAGTTGAACCAGTAGATTTGCAGACATTCACTATGGAATCTGGCATTAGGCTCAAATAGCTGAAGCTTCATACCCCACAAATAGAGTTAAAAAACAATAGAAAAGGGTTTAAATGAATTAAGGCAACAAGCTGCTTTCCTGTCTTCTAGAAATTAAAGGGCTCTTGCTAAAATGAAGAAAATAACCTTCAATTTAGACATACTAATAAAAAAGTAGACATCCCTGGCCAAAAACAATCAATTGTCAGAGGTATGATGTATTTGTAAAAGCAACTATGCAGGAAGCCCTTCACCTTTAGGGGATTGGTAGCTCCTTCCTTTATCTTCTCTAAATATTTCAGTCACATTCTTTATAGAAGATCCTTTCCAAGTATGCTCTTCTGACTGCAGCTGGTTCTTCCAGCATTCTTGGACAGGATCCTGTATAAAAGGAGAATAGTATCCCAAACAGACAAACATCTCTTGATAGCTTTGTCTGTGCCTAATTCACTAGCCTGCGGTGCTGGCCAGGCAAGTTGCTTTATCTTCTTTGCCTGTTTTCCACATTTGTAAAATGAGGATAACACAACCCTGTGGTGCTCTTGTCCGGTGTACGCTATTTATTGGCATTCTGACTGGTTAACTTGGAAACGGGTTCATTTCAGTGTGCGGGTGTTGGTGGCCTGTGAGCAGTGCTTAATTTATGCCAGGCTTGCCAGGGATGAGCCCTGGCATCTCTAGGCTTGGCGATTCATAGCCCCAGCACCTCTGGGCTCTTGGCCAGCAGCCGCCACTCTCCGGCCACCCAGCTGGTGCTTAATTTGTGCCAGGGATCAGCCCCGGTACCTCTTTCATTACAAATTAAGCAGTGCCTGTGACGTATGGGAGGCCAGATTAGATGGTTTGATGGCCCCTTCTGGCCTTAATCTCTGACTGTAAGAAAGTCATGTGTAAGAAAGTCAGTTCATCGCTCAAGAAATGTGAATGCGTTGAGGGTCTTCACACTGCAATAGCTCTGACAGTGTACCCACAGTGTTCGCTTTTAGGGAGAAAACTTGTCTAAAGAGAATCGGTGAGTAGCACAGATCTGCACATAGCACTGTGAGCTTGATATAAATACCTTGACAGATTGTGCTGCAATAGTTTCAAGCAGGGTACTGCCCTGCACATGTAGTGTGAAAGTTTTGGAATCTGTACATATGATATTTAAAACTACTAAATGGACTATACACTTGTTCTGTACATCTGATGGAGACTAAACTTTTAGATATTGGTGAGGATTATTGTACTGTAGTTTATTATAGATAAAATAGATTAAGAAATTCCAGTTTGTAGTACTTCATATACTGTTTTAACTGGCAAATTTATAATAGCATAAGTGAGCTAGTGTATACTACAGCACAAGTGTTAAGGTCGAACTTTGAAATCTAAGGGACTGAGGGAACCCAACATGTCTCAGGATTAGTTTCTACATGAGTAAAATGGCTCAAAAGCATGCAAGTAAAAACGTTATACTTACAGGTAAATATATAGGAACTGAAGGATATAAAACTTCTTGCTTATATTGATATGTTGCCAAACTCCTAATATATTGGAATTTTCAGACATAACTGGGATTAAGATCAACTTGTTGAGTGATTAATTTCCTCCAGCTCTAATGTAACCCGCACAATGCCTCTTATGAGTATAACTTACATTATACCCTCTCAATGTGGGGAGGAGGCATAAGGACATCTGTTCACTAAGTAGCAGAGTGGGAGTGAAGACTGAGCATTTCTGTTATAGAAGTGTTCTGAGAGCACTCTTCTAATCCTAAAGATGGTATGCAAAGTAAACTAGGGGAAAATGGTAATGCGTGGAGTAAGGGACTACTTGGCTTCAGTACAAATGGCAGACTTTGACTTCAGATTTGATCATTGTATTGTGTGGTCAGGAAAAAGAGGTACTTGGGCGGGGTAGTAGGGGTGTGGACCTCATTCATCTGTTTTCACTAGGTTTATGGTTGACTTTACCTGCCACCTCCTGACTTCTCATGGACTAAGATCCCACACAGAATGGCTAAGAGTGGCAGAAGTGGTCTCATAAGGCAGCAAATGTTGCTAGACAAGAGGCAACGGAATATCAAAGTGTTTATAGCACAAAAAGACACTGAAATCTCACCAGTTATGCAGTGTCTTTTATCGGGTAGAAGACGCATGTTTGGAGGGTAAGCTCATCAGGACAGAGACCACGTCCAATACTGTGCTTGTACACTGCCTGGCACAAAGGAATCCTGGTCCTGTTTGGGCTGCTTCCAGTGATATAAATCTTTGATTACAGTAATAATAGTGGATGCTCTTTTGTCCACTTAACCCTACTTCCAATGCATCAGCTACATCAACCAGTACAGTGATTGGGAGGGAGGGCTAGTGAGAGGGATGTATGACAAAGGGGGGAAGCTTCCAAAAGAGCGATTAAGTTTAATGTGAAATTGAACTGACTATATTTGTATGCCCTTAGAAATCTGTAAACAGTACAGTGTTCTGTTAAACTGAGTAGTTGTCTGTATCCTACTAGCCTTAATTTATTTAGTTATTGATCCAAAAATCAGGAAATGTGTCAGAATCCAGCTCATCAGATGAAAAAGCACTTTCAAAGCATTTACATACAGTGTGTTGGGTGATGGCTCTACCTGATAAAAGCAAAGTGGCTGATTGATTGATCTAATGACATCATTTTGAAGTCTGAAAATAGTTTTGAAACAGTGCAAAAAAACCCCAATCCATGAACCTTAGCTCATTTTGTCGGCTGAGTCTATGTTAGCCTCTGATAGGGATGCTACAGAAGCTATCTTGTAAAGGATACTGTGGTGTCTAGAAGTTTCTCACTTTTCTCCTCAACCCTTCCCAGAATTCTTGTAGTGTCTATGCATACCTGATGTTAGACACAGCTCTGTCTTAATCCTATTCCCAAAAACCTGGTCATCTCTGACTTAATTAAAAGTTCAAACTCTCATTGTCGTTGATAATGCATCACTGACAATGACAGCTATTCTACCACAACTACTTTGCTGTTGATTTTTCTGGCAGAAAGGATCTAAATTCCATAACTGCTAAATGTGGGAAATCAAATACTCTCACTTGTGCTATGTATTCTCTGAAGGACTTTAAATGAGTCAGCTGATGCAGAGGCAGCAGTTCAACTATTGTATCAATAAGTGACTAACCCCTCCTTTAATTCAATTTAATTTAGAATTAATTGGACCTTGCTACTGTTGTAATTAAAGAAAAACATACTTGAAATGAACTGTTCTATACAGATTAGTAAATGGCCTAACGTCTAAGCAGAGGCACTGTGTGTTCTCAAATAGGGAATATCTTGACTTTAGGTTATTGAAATGTTGGATTCTAAATCTGTGTTGGGGAGGATGATGGCTCATCTTGTAGCTTCCAAGAAGTGGTTTCCAAGGAAGATGTAGTAATCTTCACTGGTGACCATCTCATTAGACACTGATGTCATCCAAGTCAAGATTTAAGGAAACTGTTCTGTAGTTGCTGAGTATGAGTCAGGAATGAGATAACATGGCAGCCTAGGCCGTGGCACTGTAAGCAGTTGGGCATATGTCCAACTTCTCACATGTTAGTACTCCCACTGGGTGAAATTCTGGTCCCACTGAAGTCAACGACTGTACACGTCCTGACTGAAATAAGGGCATGATTTCACCAACTGCATTAGGTGGTACTGTTTTGGTGCTTAAAGTTAGGCACATTGCTAATTGTTTGCAAGACTGAGGCCCTGCAAGGAAACAAGAATAAGACTCATTTTTTAAAGTCTGACCTGAGTTGCTATTGCGTGACTGACAGCCAAGGTGGGGAAACTGATGAACCTTTTGGCCATAAGCAAACAATACAGTATGTTAAACATAAATAACTACAATTCATAAAACGTTTGGCTCGTCCTAAATAATGAAGTAGGGAAAATGTTCGTGGCCTGTGCTTGTTCTTGTAATATATTTTTTAAAAATTATTTTTGGCACAAAGGCACACAAGGAATTAGTATTAATATTGTCATCTTTCATTATTCAAAAGAAGTCAGTAATGTGATTCTTTTTTTTAAAAAAACCCCAAAAACCTAAACAGAAGCTGGAGGCTAAAAAATTGTGTCTACTTCTGAATCTTTAGAAGTTTTTTGTAATGTTTGGCTTTTTACATGATGATTACAGCAGTTGAGGTGTAAGAAACTAACAAGTTTCCTACTGCACTTTAAAGTAAAAAACCCTGGTGCATATCCTCAACTTGTATAAATTGTCACTGGCACGTAAAATTTGGTAAAAATGAATGCAATATACAGAGCTGTTTTTTTAATAGATCAATCTGTCATATATATTTGGCACATGTACAGCTAGCTTTGCAAAGTCCAGTTTTGTGTTTCTTGGCTAGAAATATCACTGAACGAATGCCCCCTTATTCCCATGAGATTTAGAAAAACAGAATTCCTCATGTTTTTAAGGAATTTTATTAAATGTAAATTAATACTGTAACCAGGTAGTTAGTGCAAAGTCCTTCTGCAAGCTGACAATCCTTTGTGTGACTATGCAAACTGCTACACAATACTGCATGTGCAAACAATGTTATCAATTGACATTTATGACAAACTCGGTAAAAATGGCGGAATGTATAAGAGCTGCAGTTGTAGTCTGCTCTCTTGTAAAATGAACTTTAATGAAGAGGCAAACATTGAGGGCTTGTTAAGAAAATAATGGCTGCTGGAGTTTACTTTCAAACGACTTTACTTTGGAATACATTTTAAGGTTCTATCCTGCTCTGTCCTGAGGAAAACCGTTTTAAAGGCTGGTACCTCCCCCAGTTTGCCAGATTACATGGATATTCTTTGCTGCATCCTGCCTCTCTCCTTAGAGGATTCAGTTAAATTGTGTGAATTTGAAATCCCTGGTTTACGAGACCAGTGCTCTAACCCCTGAGCTATGGAGCCAGGTCCCAGGTGCCCTCAGCAAGAAGTGGAGGTTGTTTCTGGCCGACGAATGAGTGACTAAACTACAGGCTCAGCCAGAAACTGCTATCCAGGCCCCAGCGAAATTTTAAAAGACTGTCTCCTTCCCAAGGGTGGTGTCAGCCTCTGCCCACGTTTCTTGCAGCAATGGAGTGGGGAAGACACGTGAACTTCTTCAGTCTTCTTCAGACTGCATAACCACATTGGTGTGGGTGTGGAGAATGGACAGGGATAAGCTAGAGTTGCAGAACCTGGGGAATTAACTGACCATATGAGCTCCATACTCCTGCTCAGCTCAGCAAATCTTGTGTGCTCAGGTTTTCCTCCCCTGGGGTATCATGTCTCTTAACTTCTCATGCAACATTTTCTGCTGCTGCTGCAGTTTGTGTGTGTGTGGCACTTCATCCTACATACAATACTGGGGATAAATCCATCCCTGATAAAGTTCCATTGACTTCAGTTGATTTGCACACACTATACATTGTTACATGACCTCAGAGTCTCCTTTATTGGTGGTTTGAACAGCCGTGCAGAGTCCTTGGAATAATACTGTCATGAGTTCAGTTTGCTAACTGAACATCTATTTATTACCGAAAGAGGGTGCGGGAGTAGGTTCTCCTGCTGCTGTTGGTTCAAATAGCTTGCATCTCCCCAACGTAGGAAGCAAACACTCTTCTGCTTCATCTCAGGGTTACTTCATGAGATTGGGATCTTTTGGGTCTGTCACACCCTCTAGGGGCTGTCTGTGGGTGTGTCACACTCACAGCCCTAGCCAGCATAGTAACTCAGTTACAATATATGCTTTCTTACCTGAAGCTGAAGAAGGAAATAATTTACAAATTCAATGAAACAATAACTGCAGAGGCAGTTACCTCAGGATTTGAACTTTACTGTAGGTTGTTACAATGCAATGTTGCTAAACACAGCTGGAGGTCAAGGTAGCACTCTGAGGGAACAATCAAGTGATGTTTTATATAATGGTAGAGTATCTCAAGGACAATAATAATACACTATTTTATGAAAGCATGTGCTTTGACCATGCAGGAAAGGCTAATGGTTTTTTTTAGTAGTCTCTTTTCATAGCTCACTTTGGTGTCATAGTTGGAATGCTGTTGCCATACCAGCTAAGGTAGCTATTATCAAGGAGAGTCCAATCCAACTTTTAAGAAATAGTCCTGGTGTTAGGCCTTGTCTCAAGTCAATAATTACAAAAATAAGCTATTTCTTTTGCATTGGCATTTTAAGCGCTCCAGCAGTAGGAATTATGATACCTTCGGGCAGATATCAAGGGACATAGTGGAAAGGGGCCATGACTGGGACGCAGTGCAGTGCAGGGTTAAAGTGAAGAAGCTGCGGAATGCCTACCACAAAGCCCATGAGGCAAACTGCCACTCTGGTGGTGCCCCCCCCGACCTGCCGTTTCTACAAAGAGCTGGACGCAATACTGGGGGGCAACCCCACCTCCACTCAGAGGACCACCATGGGACACTTCAGAGCCCAGTCCAACAAGGCAGGAGGAGGAAAGAGGGAGCGAGGGTGCTGAGGAGGAGGAAGACACCCTCCTCAGCACGCAGTTTGGAGCTGTTCTTAAGCCAGGAGGAAGGTAGCCAGTCACAGTGACTGGTGCTTGGGGAAGGACAAACACCACAGGACATGCCCGGTAAGCGGCTTTTATTTTGGGAAGGAAGTTATTTGGTGCGGGCTCTTGGGGCGAGGAGGGTTAGGGCTGCATGCGTGCCTAGATGCGGAATAAGGTGTTGATGTGCTCTCTCACATCGCGGTAATCGGCCTCAGTGATCTCTTCAAAGGTCTCATCCAGAAGCTGTGCAATGCACTTGCGCAGGCTCCTTGGGAGCGCTACTGTGGTCCTTGTCCTAGTCAGGCTAACACGTCCGCACCACTGTGCCGTGAGGGGCGGGGGAACCATTGCTGCACACAGGAAGCTGCATATGGGCCAGGATGAACGCCACATTGTAGTAGAAGACCCTCCTTTCTTCCCAGGTCACCCTCAGCAGCGAGATATCTTCCAGGACAAACTCCTGTGGAAAATGTGGGGACAGTGTTCAGTATAGGGGCCTCCTGCAGCTTTTGGCTCTCCCCATGGCACAGAACCCCGGAGGACAGTACGGCAGTGAAACAATCAGTCCCCCTTGACCCTGTGCTTACTCACCATTTTGGGGCTCCTGTGGGTTGTGTGTGCTCACTTTGGGATGGGCAAATTCTGCTATTGTGTGGACTGTGCTTGTCTTTAAGTACGGGCAGATCTTTGCTCTGTCTGGTGTGAACAATGCTGCCTCTGTTAAGTGTTGCATTTTGCCGTTACAGATGCAACCTTGAGATCTCAGCCATCCGTGTTATCACTGTCCGAAAGACTCCAAAGAATTAGGAAGAAGCCACGTAGAAGCAAAGAAGACATGCTGCATGAAGTAATGCAGCAGTCTCTTCATGAAAATCTAAAAGTGCAGGTGTGGTGGGAGAGTGAAAGGAGGGTCCACCAGGAGAATGCAGATCGCCGGCACCAAAGCACGGAGGAGCTGATAAGCATTATGGAGCGCCAAACGGACTTGATCCAGGTGCTTGTAGCCATGCAGGTGGAGCACTACCGTGCCGCCCCCCTTGCAGCCCTTGTCCAAAACTCTTTCCCTTGTGCCCCCATGTCACCTCCAACCCACTTTCCCCAACATCCGGGTTCTTATCGCCACCAGCTGCCTCCAACCCCTGTAGCTTCACCACTCAGCCCTGCAAACTACGACCCTTACCCCCTGCACTCAACCCCCATCACCATGCATTATAGCCATCCTGAAGTGCAGCACTCATTGCACGGCACTCCAGACAGGAAGGCTGAGAATGATAACAGGACATACGCAAATCTGTGATTGAACCATTCCCCACCCCACCCCCTTGCCCTTTCTGTTTCCCAAGCAGTTGTTTCTTTTCAATAAATGAATTTTCTTTTCAATAAATGGGGTTTTTTTTGGCTTTGAAAACATTCTTTATTACTGCATTAAGTAAAAGATACCTTAGCCCAGGAAAGCAACAGGCACTGCAAGTCAGTGAAGCAAGCACAGATTCCTACTAACATTGGAACCACCACTCTTCACTCCCGTGTAGGGCACCAAACGTTACTGGTGGCTTTCAGCCTCAGATTGCTCCCTCAAGGCATCCCTAATCCTTGCAGCCCTGCGCTGAGCCTCTCTAATAGCCCTGCTCTCTGGCTGTTCAAATTCAGCCTCCAGGTTTTGAACCTTCGAGTTCCATGCCTGAGTGAATCTTTCACCCTTCCCTTCGTGTTCTGTACCCTCCATAACATATGTGGATATAACTGCGGGGATGTTGTCATTAGCCAGGTCCAGCTTCCCATAGAGAGAGTGCCAGTGGCCCTTTAAACAGCCAAAAGCACACTCCACAGTCATTCTGCAACGACTCAGCCTGTTGTTGAACTGCTCCTTCTGCTGTCAAGGCTCCCTGTGTAGGGTTTCATGAGCCACAGCATTAAAGGGTAAGCAGGGTCTCCAAGGATCACTATGGGCATTTCGACTTCCCCTACGGTGATCTTCTGGTCTGGGGAAAAAGTCCCTGTTTGCAGCTTCCTGAACAGGCCAGTGTTCTGAAAGGTGCGTGCGTCATGCACCTTTCCGGGCCAGCCTGCGTTAATGTCAATGAAATGCCCATGGTCATCCACAAGCGCCTGGAGGACCATAGAGAAATACCCCTTCCGATTTATGTACTCGGAAGCTAGGTGGTCTGGTGCCAGAATTGGAATGTGTGTCCCATCTATCGCCCCTCCGCAGTTACGGAAACCCTTTTGTGAAAAGCCAGCCACAATGTTATGCACATTACCCAGAGTCACGGTTCTTCTGAGCAGAATGCGATTAATGGCTCTGCAAACGTGCATCAACATGATTCCAGCGGTCGACTTTCCCACTCCAAACTGGTTAGCGTGTTAGGTAGCTGTCTGGAGTTGCCAGCTTCCAGATTGCAATAGCCACCCGCTTCTCCACTGGCAGGGCAGCTCACAATCTTATGTCCGTGCGCCACAGGGTGGGGGCGAGCTCATCACACAGTCCCATGAAAGTGGCTTTTCTCATCTGAAAGTTCTGCAGCCACTGCTCGTCATCCCACACTTGCATGACGATGTGATCGCTCCATTCAGTGCTTGTTTCCCGAGCCCCAAAGTGGCATTCCACGGTGGTGAGCTTGTCTGTGAATGCCACAAGCAATCTTGTGTCATATGCGTTATGCGAGTCAATATCCTCATCAGACTCCTCACTGTCAGTTTGTAGTTTAAGGAGTAACTTGACTGCCAAACGTGACGTGCTGACGAGACCCATCAGCATATTCCTCAGCACTTTGGGCTCCATTCCCGCAGAACGAAAGGGAAGATAGCGCGCAGTACAAAAAACGTTGAAAGGTGGTGCCAAATGTGGACGGAAGCACAGGGACTGCTGGGATGCGAAGCGATGCATCACGGGGCGTTGGGACAGACCCAGAATGCCCCGCAACCCCGACTTCTTCCCACAAGCCACAGCACCAGAATGAGAAGAGGTGCTCTGTGTGATAGCTGCCTATAGTGCACCACTCCCAGTGCCACTGCAAGTGCTGCAAATGTGGCCACGCCAGTGCGCTTGCAGCTGACAGCGTGGACACACTGCAGCGCTTTCCCTACTGCACTCTCTGAGGGCTGGTTTAATTCACAGTGCTCTACATCTGCAAGTGTAGCCATACCTTTAACATTGGAAGAAATTGGAATGTAAACCCTAATTGGGAGAGCAACAACTAAAATGTAATTAAAACATGCAACTCTGCCTAATTCAGAATAGTATCTAATTACAGTAATGTTTAAAAAAGCAGTAAGTAACAAAGCATTTAAAGTGTATCTGAATCTCCACCTCTCAATTTTCTCTCCATAATTCAGAAAGTCATGGGAAGAATCTATTTTATATCTCATCAAAGTACTTGCCTTTGGGGAGGCTGAGCGGAGTTGATATTTTCATTCTCAGGGCTGCGCCTTTTACTTTTCTAGGTGTAAAGAAGACATGAAATGTGCTGGTTAAAATTTCCTATTTCTGGTCTTTACCTTATAATGATCAGGAATGTCAAACTTAGGACTTGTACACACTAGCGTTTATTTCAGTATAACTTCAGGGGTGTGAAAAAGCAACCCCCCGGAGCGACGTAAGTTACATCGACCTAAGTACCGGAGTGGACAGTGCTATGTTGGCTGGAGAAGCTCTCCTGCTGACATAGCTACTGCTGCTTAGGGAGGTGGAGTAATTATGCCAACAGGAGAGCTCTCTCCCCTCGGCATAGGGCATCTGCGCTAGCAGCGCTACAGCGGCGCAGTTACATCGGTGCAACTGTGCTGCTGTAGCAATTCTAGTGTAAACTAAATTCCCTGGAATTGCTCGAGGAGCTTTTCAAAGTCTGAAGTGTGTTTTACTGTGAGTTTCTTGCACCATAATTGAAGGGATGGGGGTGTTTGCACCTTTTATTAAAGACCTCACTTATCCACAGACGTTAAGTAGGCTTTTCTTCTTTTAAAAGAGTTCTAAACAGTTTGACTAACAATTGCTTCCCCTTCTCAGTCACTTAGCTTTGCCTATTGACTCTTCACTGTAGTCATTTCACTGTTTCTTCAGTCTTAATCTTCTAGTGCCAGCAAGACTGAATTTTTAATGTAAAAAAAGCAGAAAAGATCTCTATAGCAGACAAAAACGAAAATTCATGTCATCGCTATGAATCCTAAAGAAGAACAAAAAAGGCACAAGCCTAACTTATTTTTTTGCTCTGTACATCACCATTAAACTTTACCACCATCTTATTTTTTTTTTAAGTCCTCTTTTGAATCTGATCTTTCTTCCTGTAACAGCCTTTCCTGCCTTCTGCCTATAATAGCTGGGTGATAACAAAGCTAGTCAGCTGCTTTGGTGAATACAAGGACCAACAGTTTGTTTCACATTACGCAGACATTCTTACACACCCAAAATTAAAAAATGGGACAACCCATGGAAAGCAACAAGGCTTGTATAAAATACACGTTATTAGTGGACTCACCAGATATGATATATAATCCCCAGAATAAGCTGGAGGTGCAGAGGTAATATAGCCTTACCCCATCAGTAATGAGGTAAGGGCTATCTTTAGATTCCATGGCGGGGTATTGCCACAGAGACTGTTAGCTTTACCAAGAACAGTTCCATGCTGAAGGGGTGGGGGCTTATGCCCCAACATGACCTATTAAATGTAAGGGCTGTAGCCTTGTTTCAAATAACTACAGAGTATCGGCATTTGTGGCCAAGGGATAAAGTGACATTTGCCCACTGGGAATGTGATATCATCTGTACCAACCCTGTACTTGGGGCTCCAGAAAGTATAGTATGGATTAATGATACTGAATTGCACCTTACAGTTACATTTCATTCCCAAACTTGAGTGCTAGAAGGAGGAAAAAGTGCTTGTTTGTAGAGGGGCTTAGGCTTGGATTTGATTGGGACTCTAACTGTGCCTTAGGAGTGAACTTCAATGAGTATCTTCAATGGGTGGGTGGGTGGGGGAGAATCAGACTAGTCAACAGCAGGACTAATCATGTAGAACTGGCAGGCTGATCTTTCTGCATTGCAGGAATGGTGGGCAGGCTTTTATGGAACATCTTGTATTTTAAATGATGCCTTGCTGTCCAGGAAACAAACATTTTGTTTAAAGGTTCTTATGATTTTTGGCTCCCTGTTGGATTTTTGAACCATCCTTTTTCTATAAATAAAAATGTTTTCTTTTATGTAGTTCAGTATCTTCAGACAAACCAGTACTTACATTTATAATCAGAGGGGTAGCCGTGTTAGTCTGGATCAGTAGAAACGACAAAGAGTCTTGTGGCACCTTTATAGACTAACAGACGTATTGGAGCATAAGCTTTCGTGGGTGAAGTGGGTATTCAGCCCACGAAAGCTTATGCTCCAATATGTCTGTTAGTCTATAAGGATTCTTTGTTGCTTCTACATTTATAATATGCATTTTCCACTTCAGCTGTGAATATTGATGACCTTAATTATGCATTTTAGACTGGGCATGTGACTAAGAACTGATCCAGAATCAATTTATTACACAAAGTGCATTGTTGGAAGGATGAAGAAGGCTGTATTGCTGATAATTAAAACAGCTGTCCTGCAGTATTTTCTAGATATGGATAGGCAATCTATTACCTACCCTTTCAAAAATACACCTCCTGGATTCATTTCTTTCCCAATGCAGGTCTCACTGAATAGCTGATGTGACTGTTTTTCTTTAAAAAGATGTTCTCTTCCCCCCCACCTCTCTAAAATTAAAACCTAAAAATGAAAATTCAAATGCTTTCTTGTAAATTCCTTTTAATATTTTTTACAAGTGCTTTTTCCCCCCTTCTTCATTTTCGTATTAGCAGTTTGGAGACTGCGGGTCTCCACCAGATTGAATAAAACCTGGAGATTTACCTTAGGGCTGGTCTACACTGGCGGGGGGGAGATCGATGTAAGGTACGCAACTTCAGCTACGTGAATAACGTAGCTGAAATCGACGTACCCCCCTTCACTTACCTCGCGGTGTGGATCCTGTAAAGTCGAAGTCTGGCGCTCCGCCGTCGACTCCGCTTACTCCTCGCGCTGAGCTGGATTACCGGAGTCGACAGGGAGCACTTCCGGGTTCGATTTATCGCGTCTAGATGAGACGCGATAAATCGATCCCCAGAAGATCGATCGCTACCCGCCGAATCGGGCGGGTAGTGTAGACTAGCCCTTAGAGTCCAGTATGTTGAGATTTAAGAAAGAGAAGTAACTCTTGAGGATAGGATTGCTGATTTCCACAACCTAATAGTGCATATTAAACAGTCTCCCTCTAGTGCCTAGAAATCTTGAAAAAAGGCATAAACTCTCCTTCTCACCCACTCTTTTGGCCTATGGAGATTCAACTTTAGCTCAAAAGGTGTAGCTTTACTTTTCTAAACAAAAGTCTGATAGCCCTTGGTTAAAGTCCCAGCAGGGATAACATTGTGTGTGGAGTGTGATGTGTTTGGATACATTTGACATCTGGCTTGACTCTACCATAATGAGATTTATTTTAACTCTCTAATCCCTGTATTTCCGTGGCACGGGCCAAGGGATGTGATGTCCGCTGTGTCCCGCAGCCTCCATTGGCCTGGAGCGGTGAACTGTGGCCAGTGGGAGCCGCGACTGGCTGAACCTGCGGATGTGGCAGGTCAACAAACCGGCCCGGCGCGCCAGGGGTTTTCCCTGAAGAAGCGGTGGACCACAGTTGAGACCAACCGCCCTATGTGACTTCAGGAGTCCCTTTTGAAAATGTGATTTAGGCTCCTAAGTCACTTAGGTGCATTTTAAAATTTTACCCTTGGTTCTAAAATGATTGGTCTCTTATTCTAACCATTAACATCTGAGAGATCAATTAGTTTGGACTTTCTTTAATAATGCTTTTTAAAGGTCTGAATTCAGTCCTGTAATGTGTTGAGCACCTTAAACAACTGTTGGAAATCAGTGGGTGTTAAGGGCTTATTGGATACAACTCTTCTGTAAGTATTTAACAACTTTGATGTCCATGTGTCTTTTAGGCAGAGTGGGAGAATTATTTGCATGCAAAAAAATAAAATAAAAAATGTGGCCATGGAATCTCACTTTCAGTTGTCTGAATTAATCATATGTGGTGTAAGAGTTAGTGCATAAAACTCTGCACCAGGATGTTTATGGGTAGCCCTCATATTGCAGCATTGAAAAAGCAAAATGAAAAGTTTTCAGCTTTACAAAGGCTTTCACAGTTATTCTTACTCCTTTGTATCTTCTGCTTTCCTTGAACAAACTTGACTTGAGTCCTTTCTCTTTTTTTTAAATGTCTGAAACATGTATTTACATAGTAAGGAAAATAAACTTCATGATCAGTTTAAGTATTTAAAGATTGAAAGTAAAATGAGGGACCTTGTAAGAACTGATCAGTACTGCAGATGTCACTCTGAGGGGCAGGGGGTCTCACTTGCTGCACTTAAACTTCAAAGTCAAATTTTTTTTCAAGCCTTGATTAAACAAATCAAGGACACTTTAATGAAATTCTTGCAAAGTTTTGTCCCGTGTTTGGATGGGGCCTCATCCAAAGCCTATTGAATCTAGTGGAAGGACAGTGTGGGCTCTGTGTCTGGATTTATGCATAAAGTCATGTGTAATCTTCAAGTTTTACCATGCTATAACTGAACATTATAGTAAAATTTCTTTCAGTTCTTATTGCCCTTAGCAAATATCTTTTTACTTGTTTAAGCATTTTTACTTCTTGCATATTGTCAGAGCAGTGCAGGATGCAATCCAAACCACTGAGGGGTTGTCACCTTCTGCGCTGTAACCTTGGGTGCCTCTAAGGGTACATCCACACTACCCGCCCTATTCGGCGGGTAGCGATCGATGTTCTGGGATCGATTTATCGCGTCTCATGTAGACGCGATAAATCGATCCCAGAAGCGCTCCCCGTCGACTCCGGAACTCCAGCTCGGCGCGAGGAGTAAGCGGAGTCGACGGGGGAGCCTGCCTGCGCCGCGTGGACCCGAGGTAAGTAGTTTGTAATTCGATCTAAGATACTTCGACTTCAGCTACGCTATTCACGTAACTGAAGTTGCGTATCTTAGATTGATCCCGCCCCCAGTGTGGACCAGCCCTAAGTAATTTGCTGCTGTAGCTCCCAACCTGGGCCACTCTCAATCAGCCTGCTAGCATGCAGGTCACACCCTGAGTGTGTGTGTGCGCTAGACAGCCCTGGTTCAGCAGCTGTAACCCTGGCAGCCTGTCTAAAGCTCCACTCTGCCTTCCACCAGCCTTGGTTACTGCTTGCATGGTGACTCCAATACACTCCCAGTCCCAAATCTTCCCAAAACTGTCTGCTCTGTCATGTCAAACCCTCTCTTGGACAGTTTAGAGGAACAGACAAACCTTATTATTTCTCTGAAGACCCAAACACACACCACAGTAAACACACCCTTCCATTTAAACATAGCAATGCGTTTGTTTATGTTAATAGTAAAACAAATTTATTAATACAATATACATAGGATTAAGTGATGCCATGTACAAGGAATAAAGTTAGGGTTACAGGCAAACAAAAGTGAAAACATCTAAAAGTCTAAAATTTTATTTAGCAAGAAACAGGCTTTGTTCCAAGATGGTTTCTCACCAGCCATTCTTCTTCCCAGCCATGTCTAACTTTCAGTCAAAAACTTCCACAAAAGCACAAGGGGCAGGTTTCCCTTATTTCTAGGTGAAAGATCTTTGCCTTGACAGGTTTCTCACCTATATTCAGTTCCAGAGACTTCAACCCTTGGGTTGAAGGACCCATCTTTCTCAGCTTGCAAGAGCTCTGTTCTCTTGTATTTGTCTAGTGATGGATGCCAAAGATGGCTTCTCTCCTTTCTTATATCTTCCAAAGTTCAATGAACGTGTTTTAAGAAGCAGGATGACCTCATGCTGTTCTTCCCTTCCTGTGGGCTTCCCACTCCCTGTATAATTTCTATGTAAATAGGGCTTCCATTGTTTGATTCCACCATGGTTAATTTACATAGGAGGCAGGTAGATAAATATAACATTCCCTCCTATCTGGAGGACTGTACAGCCTAATATTGAGTATCCATAATTCCTTATATAGTGTTAATACATACAGTTCACACTGATATTTAATCACTAGCATGCCATTAGCTTTCAGAAAAGATGTCACTTGATACACTTTTATAATACAGTAATATTGTATACAATCAGCTGATTCAATTACTTATCACTTGAGGTTCAGGCCTCTGTCTTTATAGACCAGTAAACCTTTGCAGTGTATTCTTTGAAAAGTAAAACCCAGATCAAGCTTCTCTGTCCTGCTGGATGTAGACACTGTGCTGTTTTTTTCCCCACGTGTTAGTGTGATGTTTACTCCACACCTTGTTAGCTCCATGGGTCTATTTATGCAATATGTAGATACATTCTCATTGTCTTTCATAGCACTTTTCCCAGGTTGGAACAATTTTTTTGTCTAGTTCAGACCAGTTTACCAACTCATCCTGACATTCTGGTTTACACACTTTAGTTATAATTTCAGCATGTAGTCATAACTCTTAATATCCACCAAGTACATACATCATGCAAGAATATTAATGATCAGTGAGTTATTTGTTTTCAAATGACTCCTTACAAGGCATATTTTGTATAATTATTAAAATAGTGTGTAGTATGTGAATGTAGGCATGCTTAGTGTCACACATGTAGCATGTGGTGAAGAAGTTTCCAGAGTAAACTATCTCTGAGTATTGTTGTAAAAAGCTGCACAAAAGGCACTGCAGATGGAGAAAGTATAAGATAGCTTGCAGTAAAGCACTATGGTGGTGAATTCTGAACATTGTACACCTTCATGAACAGTGCCTTATTTGTAAAGTTCCTTGCCTATTCAGATTGGTTGTTGAACCTTTTTCTAGTGTTGCTTATAGATTCATACTAGTCACTTGCGCTGCGAATTTCTCTTCTTGGTCGTCCAGTTTCTCTCCAGCAGCAGATTTAAAGGTCAGAGCATGGTCAGCAAACATACAGCATGGGCCCAAGGGTCACGCCACCTGAGGCCTTTTTAAAGATGAAAATTGAAATAAATAATCACAGGCCTAACCAAAAGTGGAATCTCACCCAATTGGCATTGGCTTGCATATTTCCAATTATTGGAACATCGCACCCCAGTGACACTTTTCCTTTTCAAATTGTTCTGTGATGCTGTCCAGCTCCATTCTTGCTGTTTTGTTTTTCTCAATTGCAAGGAGAGCAAGGTCACTCAGGGGTGTCTGTGATAGTGTTGAATGAATGTAGTTTTTGACATGCCTTTAAAAAGTCAACACAATACTTCCATTTCTGGTAAAATATGAAGAGAACTTGACACTGAAATAGCTCTCGATTCCAAGTGATGCAATGAACACCTCTGTGTCCTTTGTAAATAATACATCTTGAAATACATAATTTTGTGAACAAAGTCTAAAGAAAAATGAGTATTTACCCACGAGTTTTAAAAAGTTCCTCCTTTAAAAAAAATAAAAATAAAAAAATAAAATAAATGGAGATATGCCAATCTCCTAGAACTGGAATGACCTTGAAAGGTCATTGAGTCCAGTCCCCTGCCTTCACTAGCAGGACCAAGTACTGTCCCCTGACAGATTTTTGCCCCAGATCCCTAAATGGCCCCCTCAAAGATTGAACTCACAACCCTGGGTTTAGCAGGCCAATGCTCAAACCACTGAACTATCCCTCCCCCCCCAACTCTCTTTAGAAGAGTCAAAGTTAGATTTTGAAGTTGCCTGGGATGGAGGAAACCAAATAGAGTAGATACCTCTTAAAATTCCTCACATTGAGATTTTAGTTTTGCCAGTCATATTGTTTAAGACCTTGAAATGTGTCCTTTGATGGCTATCCGTTGCTTTTAACACAGAATTGTGTGCAAATTCATCATCCATGCACCATACATGTCTCTTCTTGTGGCTTGGATAGTTTGCATTTTCAAAACCCATTGCTTCCCACCTGCTCTGAGATGCTTTTGCAATTTCCTCATACTTTTCTTCAGATCTGAGTTCACTGAGCTCATTCACTGTGCACTCAAATATCCAGAGGACTTAGAACAGGTTAATTTTCTTTGATTAAAGGATTTCAGAGGCTGCAGCCGTGATAAGACCCTATCCACCATAACAGATTGAGGTAAAACATCCAAGCCATCAAAGACAGGTTGCTTTTCACTTGATGTATGTCCTTGCTACTCTGGTGTTTAGCGACAGTTTCATCTTCTAATCTTTCAATTATACTCTGAAAATTTACTAGCATTGCCTCAGTGGCTTTCATTCAAGCTGCCCATCTAGTCTTGCAGCGTACCTTTGGATGTAAAGGTCTCCTTCGTTCTTCAGAAGCCTTTTAGATTTCATCTGCTGCATCAATCCTGTCAACTTCTTCAGGGGCCTGAAGTGCTTCATCAAGTTCCTCTTCCCTTTGCAAAACTGTACTGTTTCTCGAGCAATAGTTTGAAGATAAAGATTATTTTAAACGTAATCGTTTTTCCCATCGATGGTGAGAAGTGCTGAAAAATATTTATATGCTTCCCACAAATTTGTGAAGAAAATCTTCAGGTTTGGACTGGTCTTCATCAGCATGCACCAAAACTAGGTTAATTTGATGTGCTGGACATTGGATGTATGGTGTGTAGCCCCTGCTTGCTCAGAGTAACCATTTGTAATGCCGACCCACACAAGGGCATCAGCAGTAGGGATCAAACCTTGGACCTCTGGAGCTAAATTCATGAGCCTCTACCACATGACCTAAAATACACATCTCTCTTAGCCAAATCTGGAGCAGGCTCATCTATCTCTAGAGCATTTAGTCACCACTAGAGGGGGACAGTGCCACTCCGAGCAAGCAGGGGTTACATACTTCCCCTGGGCAGAGAAGCACGTCCCTGAGCTTCAGAAACTTTCCCAGTTGAATTGCCTGAATTCCTCATACAGGCCACCACTTGTAACACCAACCCAGAGGCAAGTGTCGGCAGCGGGGATCAAACCTGGGGCCTCTGGAATAAATGCATGAGCTTCTACTGCATAGCTAAAAGACACATCTCTGTTAGCCAAGGCTATAACAGGTTTACTAATTTCTAGCTGGTCTAGCCACTGCTAGAGGGGGACAGAGTGCCACTCTGAGCAAGCAGGGGATTACAAATGCATACACTCTGTCTCCCTTGTCTGAAAGATATTCTCCCATTTTTGCTTGCAATCCTCCATAACACTGGCCCCACCATATTTCTGTCCAGACAAGTATTTGGAGTCTAATCCATACTTGCAGATGAAAACATTAGTTAACTGGTTCTTCATAGAGATATTGTTATGATGTGATTATGGCATAACTAAGATGTATTATGTGCAAGAAAAGGCATGTGAGATCATTTGAAAGGTGATGATTTACTGAGTGTGATTATCTATTTGTATGCATGTATAATTTCTGCATCTGAAGTTAAGAATATTGACTGTGTATCAATTACAAGTGTGTTTACACCTGGGGAATACCCACCAGAAAAATGCTATCAGTCTAGATGGCTCGCTGTGAGGAAGAGCCATCAGAGAGAACAATAGGTCTCAGAAGAAGTTTATCACCCACAGAGAAGCTTTCCCAGGGATGCTGCAAACAGACTTTGAGTTATGGCTGCAGGGTCATGTGATCAACTCACCTGGTACTGGAATTCATCTTGGAATACCAGTGTTTTTCCACTGACTGGTTGGCAACTAAATTTGGAAACAAAGGGTTCCACCATATGCAAAAGCTATTTAAGACAGGGGAGTGACTTCAATGTGGTTCGTTCTTCACTGAACCCCCGCCCCGGATGACTGCTGAAAACTTCTAAAATAAAGATAAAGCCTGGGGGTGAGGATTGAGTCCAGGCTGGAAGGGTGTCTAGCCTGTGAATGAAATATCTGAAGTTTTTAGCTGCAGGCCAGTGCAGTTGGCCTTCAAGAATCTCTGCAATCTGCCTAAAACAACATTTAGAGTGAGGAATTACTACTTGTAACCAGTTTCTTTAGAATCTAAGCTTAGATTGTGTGTTTGTTTTATTTGCTAAATCAGGGCCGGCCCACAACATTTTGGCACCTGAGGCGGGGAGCTCAAATGACGCCCTCATGCCCCCTCACTTGGGCCAAAACTTTGAAAGGTCTCAATTCTGCCTTCTTCCTGTTCTCCTCTTATGGTACTGCTCTGCTACCTACCCCAATAAAGGAGAACTAACAACTTAAAATGCCTTGTTCAAAAATTTTAAGTAACACGTAACTTTCAAATGCCTGAACAGCAAATGTAACTTTTCTTGTCTGCATAGTAAACACTTGCATTTTTATCTGTTTGAATAATCAAAGTGGTGCTTTCCGTGCCTTCTTGGTTGCAAAGATTTGAACTGCTTCCTGAAGGTCCACAGTCTGGGCCAGCTCATGCTCTATTGAGATGGTTGCAAGGCCGACCAGCCTCTCCTGTGTCATTGTGGAGCGTAGATGTGTTTTTATTAACTTCAGCTTGGAGAAGCTGCGTTCTCCACTGGCAACTGTTACAGGAAGTGTTAGAAGTATGTGCAGAGCAACAAAAGCATTTGGAAAGAGGGTGGTCATCTTATTTGTGCACATATATTCCAGAACAGCCTTTGGAGTTGATCCTGCTGGAACTGAAAGCCCTTTCAAGATACGTTTATCACCTAAATCACTCGCATCAATATCGTGGATGTCGTCATGTGTCAACACTGTCTCTAGTCCCCTGCATTGCTGGTGTAGGTCTTCTTCAGGTATAGTGAGAAGTTTGGGAATATTGTACAACATCCCAAATATATTGCTGTGTTCCGTGAGATGCATGAAACGTTCTTCAATTGACTATATTGCACAATCTATTTAGCACCTGGTTAAAGAATTCAACTTTGAATTGTTGTTTGAGGTCTCTTATGGGTTATCCCATGCCTCGTAATCAAAATGTCATCGGTGACTTTTGTATTCTTAAATGGGTGGGAAAATAGCTTCAGTGTGAAGTTCCTCTGCCAACTTCTGTGCACTCTTCAGTACGTTTTGAAATCCCTCATCTGACTGGTAAGACTGTAGGTATGACTTTGCTTTGTCCAGTTGTTCCATTGCTCCAGATATATCAAGGTCAACACCTTGGAGTCTCTTGCTTACAACATTTATTTCAAATAGTATGTCATGCCACAACACTAAGCCACACAGAAATTTGAAGTTATGTATGTTTCTGGTGATTCCATTTCCTTCTGCCACTGTTCTCCCATGAACAGTTCCTGTCATAGCATTATCCTCCATAATAGCAACTATGGCATCATCTATCTTCCCAATTTGGTGTTTGATAGGCTTCATCACCTCCTTTCGACTTTCCCATTGTGTGGCACTTAGTGGTTTCAGTGTCAGAGAGGATGTTCCCAGATGTTGCTTCAAAATTTGCCATCGATGAGTTGATGCAGAGAAAAATACATAGATGCTTTGAATTACATTAAAAAATTCATCAGCCTCACTGCATGGGACAAAAAAAGCTCGAGGGTTTAACTCTCAGATCCGTGTGTGCACTTCTCTGTTCTTTCCTCTCACATTGGCACCATTATCGTAGCCCTTATCTCTTATGTCAGCTATCTTCCAGCTTTTTAAGAAGCACATTTGTCATACCAGCTCCTATAGTATCATCAATGTCAATAAATTCTAGAAAATGCTCTGACAGGCACCATTGCAGGAACATTTTCACTAGGTTCTGTTGTTACAAAACGCACCATTAAAGTAATTTGTTCCGTATGGCTGATGTCAGGTGTGCAGTCCAGAATAACAGAGTAATATCTTGCTGACTTCAGATCTGCCACAATCTTCTGTTTTACTTTTGTTGCCAGTAACTGTATGATCTCCTTTTGAATTGTTTTTCCAAGGTAGTGGTATGTGTACATTTCTTGGATGGTGACTCTTCTTAGAGGCTCCTGGAGTACAGCATCAAACTCAGCCAGCAGCTCCACAATTTTAAGTTTCCATTGTTTGGCACATACAGCTGTTCTGAAGTGCCACACAGTTCTAGGTTTTGGGTAGCAAGCATTCTCACAATGGCAATGAGCCTTTTCTGAACATTTTACCAGTAAAGAGACTCTGATGCAATCTTCTCTTGATGCTGATCATCTATGGTGGCCTTTAACCTTAGTCTCACCTCAAGCTCTTTACACCTATGGAATGCTCTCTGGTGATTTGCTGCCTTCTCATGGCATGCCAGATTTCTTGCCAGATTTTTCCAGTCCTTTGTTCTTGTAGAACCCAATGTGGCTGGAACATTAGACTGGAAGAGTTTGCAACAAAAACAGTATGCAGCATTCTGGGTTTTTGAGTACATAAGCCATGGCCTCTCCACTTTGTCACCATTAGGAGTTTCACGCCAGTAATGTGTTGGATGGAAACTTCATGGTCCCCAAAGACAATGAAAATAGAAGTTTTTCACTTGCTGTGGCCCATGCAGTACAAGGAAGTCCCTCAGGCTATTGCTCAAGTGGGTCCACAGTCCTGGATCATCTAGACTTAAGGAACTAAACTCAGCAGCAGCTGTTTCTTGCTGCTTTACCACACTCTTTTCTGACCTACACTTTTTTCAGGAATGTGCCTGGTTACATCCATTTGAGATGGAGATATGGATGCTGCAGTAGCTGCCAGGTAACTTGCCCTCTGACTAACTGGAAGATCAGGCATCTCCTCACCACTCCCATCCTCACTGGGGCCGGAAGGCTCACCATGTACATTTGTGTCTATGTATCTCAGGAGAGCTCCTTCCTGCTTAGATAGAAATGCTTCCTTTGCTTTCTTTCTTTTTCTGAATGCTGCCCCAGAAGGGCGTTTTCTTCTTTCACTCATGACTGCTGTTCTGTGCCAGCTATAGTGGCTCTCAACACTCAATTGAAGGGGACAAATAAGCAGGGTGGTAGCAGGACCTGTGTGAGGGAAGATATCAGCATCTTAAGTGCTTAACTGGCTCCTAGTACTTCAGTTTACTGTCTGTTCTCCTCAAGTGGGTTCAGGGAAGCAACGGGAAACAGGAAGCTCCCTGAGAAGCTGGTGTTAATCAGTCCAGGCTTCTGGGGGTGCTAAAGAGGTACATAAAAGGATTCTTCTTCTCTCTCTCTCTGCAGCTCCTGCTGCTTTCTGTCATTCCCTCTCACCTTTTCTCCTGCCTGCCCCTTATGTCTCTTGTGCCCTCCTTCCTCCAGCACAGCACTCCACCATCTCTGTGCATGTAGAGCAGAGAGAATACATATGCACCAGCAGCAGACACAATTTTCTACACTCTGGGTCCTAGTGGCGCCCCCCTCCCCCGCCCAATCTGGCACCTGAGGTAGCCACCGCCTCAGTTCACCTCATGGTAAGGCGAGCTCTGTGCTAAGTAATCTGCTTTGATCTGTTTGCTATCCCTTATGTTCACTTAAAATCTATCTTTTGTAGTTAACAAACTTGTTTTTGTTTTCTCTAAAACCAGTTTGTAGAATGAATAACTGGTGGGGGGCTGGAGAGAAAAGCTGTGCATATCTTCCTCCACATTGAAGGAGGGGGCAAATTTTAATGAGCTTATGCTGTACAGTTCTCTGTGCAGCGCAAGATGGTATCATTTTGGGTTTGCACTCCAGAGAGTGTTGTGCACTTGAGTATCTGGGCAGTTCCTTAGCTGAAGCCTTCCCATGCAGGGGGTAGTCAGAAAGCCTGTTTGCATGTTACAACAACTGGATGTGTCCCTACCTGTGTGTGTGCTGGTAAAATGCAGTCTGAAGCCTGAGGGCTTTCCTCAGCAATACAGTGTGAAGGGAGCCCAGGCTGGTGGGAGAGGTGGGCTCAGTGGTACCCTAATTTCAAGTGGCACCCTGGGGGAACCCATCACAACTGATCACACAAGAATGCAGCTTCTGCCTCACTTATTGCCCAAAACTAACAAAATGTCCTTTTATATCTACTCATCCTTCGATATGATCAATATTAACAAAGCAAAGTAAAATAGCCATTTGATCAACATGGCTAATATCCGTGGTTGCATCTGCAATGACCGTAAAAAAACCACACACAAAAAACCTTAGCTTCTTTGCAGCTATTAAGTTTGCACCTCCTGATGGTAAAGGATTTATATAATTATCTTGTTCAAGTATTTGATTCTCTTGGTCTCACTGATATGTTGGGAAAAAGTTGTATTCTCTGGCAATACAATGGCTTACTTATGCTCAAATAAATTCCACAGTTGTTGCTTTCCAGTACTTCATGGTGGCTGTGGAAGGCGGACCTAAACTAGCTGAAGTTTTGACTGTCAAGTAATATTTTTAGTACTACTTGCTATTTCTTAGTATTTTCAGTTCCTTATTTATCAAAACATGCATTCATACTATGACCCTTCGCAAACTGTAGAGCTGCTACGTGTGACTCAGCATGTTTGCCCTTCCTATGATTGGTTTTTGAGTTTCCCTGAACACCCAGCAAATGTGACAGTATGCAAAATCTGAAAGATAGGAATGCAAAGCCACTTGACATGCAAATCTTCATGCGGTGCATTTTTCGTTCTGTAAAATAAAGATGAAAAATGGCGGTTTGTAGGAAAAAAGGAACCTGTCCATTTGGCCAGTCACTTTCAGTGGACTGGCAAGGACCAATCTGTACATGTATATAAAATCGCTCGGGTGATAAAACTGAATCTTGAAAGTGACTTTCATCAGATGGGAAAGTCAAGCCTGTTTCATCAGGAAGACAGCTTTGATCTGCGTCATTGCTGACCTGCTTATTTACAGAGCTTTTGTTTTTTCCCCCTTTCAAGTGTCTCTGCTGGTTTTGGGAAACAAGCTACATTTCCCAACAGCAGCCCTTTCAGCACTGGAGCATGCCCATTGGCTGTGACCCCTCCAGGATGGGGTAGGAAACTTCTGTTACTACCAGCCACTGCTGGACATGCTCAGCATGCTGTGGGGTTTTGCAAAGGCATTGCAGGAGAGGCTGGTGTGGGTTCCCTGGGGCTAGGGTTGCCAACTTTCTAATTGCAGAAAACTGAACACCCCTGCCCCAACCCTTCCCGGAGGCCCCGCCCCGGCCCCTCTTCCGAGCCCCCCACCCCCACTCACTCCATCTCCTCTCCCTCCATCGCTTTCTCTCCCCCACCATTGCTCACTTGCTGATTTTTTCACTGGATTGGAGGTTGGAGTGCAGGCGGAGGGGGTGGTGGTGGTGAGGGCTCTGGGAGGAAGTTTGGGTTCAGGAGGGGGCTCTGAGCTGGGGCAGGGGATTTGGGCATGCAAGAGGGTTTGGGTGCGGGCTCCGGGTGGTGCTGACTTCAGTCGGCTCCTGGGAAGCGGCGTGATATCCCTCTGGTTCCTAGGTGGAGGGATGGCCAGGGAGCTCTGCGCGCTGCCCCTGCCAGGAGGCATGGCCCCCGCAGCTCCCATTAGCCGCAGTTCCCGGCCAATGGGAGCTGCAGAGCTGATGTTCGTGACGGTGCCTGCAGGCGGGGGCAGTGTGCATGCCGCCGTGGCTGCCCCTCTGCCTAGGAGCTGAAGGGACATGCTGGCTGCTTCTCAGGAGCTGTGCGGAGCCGTGCATGGAGCCTGTCTGCCCCGGTTGTGCTGTGGCGAACTGGACTTTCAGTGGCTCTGTCAGCAGTGCTGATTGGAGCTGCCAGGATCTCTCTTTGACCAGGTATTCTGGTAAAAAAACGGTTGCCTGGCAACCCTATCTGGGGCCCCTATAAAAATGGGGGCTGATAGCCATTTTAGACAAATGCATCCCATGCAATGATATCAGCTTTGAGGCAGTGAGGGGGCCCCTTGCCGTGGTAACTGACTCAGTTACTTCTGAAGGTGGGGTCCCAGGATTGAGTGGTGGTGGTGGCGAGGGGGGCAGGTGGCAGTGGCAGGGCAATAGCTTAGACAGCTGCTCAGGAGCCCAAGCAGTTGGAGGGCTCCTGCAGGCTCAGGGCTGCTCGGCCAAACAATGCATGCTCAGCGCAAGCTGCTGCCATTTTTTGCGGTGTGCTGGAACTTCTAAGAAGAGTAATGTGCTGGTTCCCACCACCTGCTGAATGGGCCTCCAGAATGGTGGCTCTCCCATGAATTCTGGTTAGTGGGACTGCCAAATGGCAGAGCCTCCTCTACCATTGCCCGGGCAAATTCAGATGTGGGCAGCAGGAACAGGCATGCTGTTCTCCTTAGGGGTGCTGACTCTAGCTCTGGTGGCAGCATCAGTGGTGGAGGGCCTGGGTTGGGAGGAGCAAACAACCCAGTTAGAGCCCTGCAAATCTGCGGATATCCTCGGATCATGTTTGCAGATCGCGGATCAGATGCAGATACAAATGTTGTAGCCACACAGGTCTCTAGTCACAGCATGGAGCTGGGTAGTGGGGACGGGGAGCATAGCAGGGGTGCAGAGAGGATTGAGTGTGGGGGTAGGGGAAGCATGAGTTGATTTGAATGTGATGGTATGTTAAGGCCCACAATAAAACACCTGCACTGGGGCCCATCTTTTTGTTCCTCTGTTATTGGCAGATGCCCAGTCAACATTTGCTGACCTTGCTGACTGTCAACATTTGCTCCTGCTTTTTTCCCTTGTGTTTGCCTGCACTAGCCGTTTGTGTTATCTCTTAATGGGAGACGAGGCCTCTGTGCCCCATATGACCGAGGCCATGAATGGTGGGGAAGGTTGAGCTTTAGGAAAACCTCTTGACTTTTCGAGATCTCCTTTGTGATGGGTTGGTATCTCAGAAACCACCGTGGGGCTGCCACCTCATGTGCCAAGAGTACTTTTGCCCCTGCTTTCCTGCCTTTTCCAGCTTGGGACTCCAGAATCCTGTCTGGTTTGAGACAGACCTGAATAAATCCGTTTTACCCTGTATAAAGCTTATACAGGGTAAACTCATAAATTGTTCACCCTCTATTTCACAGATAGAGAGGTATGCACAGCTGTTTGCCCCCCTCCAGGTACCAACACGTACTCCAGGTTAATTAATAAGTAAAAAGTAATTTTAATAATTACAGAAAGTAGGATTTAAGTTGTTCCAAGTAGTAACAGACAGAACAAAGTGAATTACAAAGTAAAATCAAACAAAACACGCAAGTCTATGTCTAATCACACTGAATACAGATAAAAACCTCACCAGTTCCAGGAAACTTCCTTTTACAGGGTATGGTCCTCCTAGCCTGGGTCCAGCAATCACTCACACCCCCTATAATTATTGTCCTTTGTTCCAGTTTCTTTCAGATATATCCTTGGGGGGTGGAGAGGCTCTCTTTTTGCCAGCTGAAGACAAAATGGAGGGGTCTCCCAGGGGTTTAAATAGACTTTCTCCTCTGGGTGGACACCCCTCCCTCTCCCTGTGTAGCATCCAGTTACAAAATGGAGTTTTGGGGTCACATGGGCAAGTCACATGTCCATGCACAACTCAGTTCCTTACCAGCCAAGCCACATTCCTGGCAAAGCTCAGATGTGGATTGATGTCTCCAAGTTCTATTGTTTGTTAAGTGTTTCTTGATTGGGCACTTAACCTGCACATTCCTTTCTCCAGACACTGAGCAAATGCTCTCACTAAGGCTATGTAGAAAACAAGCAATTATACAACCAATATTCATAACTTCAACTACAAAAAGGATACATGCATACAAACAGGAGGAATAGATTCAGTAAATCATAACTTTTATAGAGATATGTTACATGGCACATGTAACATAAAACATATTCCAGTTATATCATATATACATTTATAAGCATCTCCCCATAAAGCCTTATGAGGTACACCGTCACATCCTTAAAGGTTGAAGGACTTTGCTTTTTTGGGGGGCCAGTCTGCTAGTCACAAAATTATGCTTAAAAACAATATTTATGAATGAGGTATCTGCTAACTGTGGTTTGGGATATATGCCATTATACTGGAAACTCTCCAACTCACAGAAAGCTTGGTTCTACACAGCAGTTTTGTAGCCAAATGACTCGTGTTGCTTAGATGGAAGAGCAAAGGGCCTCCAGGGATAGAAGCTTGACACAGCGACTTGGCTGACCTGGCAGCTACAGAATGGGTAACATTTTTCAGAAGAGGGAAAACCTGAATAGATTAGGTCTGACTTTTTAGAAATCTTTGGTAATTTCTGGCAGATGTGGCTGCCCTTTCTCCCTCCCTGCCCCCTTCCTTCCCTCCCCATGTCTGTCCTTTTTTTTAAAAAAAAAATTCCCCTTACTTTTGGGAAGGGAAAAATTTTAAATACTCCCCCTCCCAGATCTATTAAAAATAGAGAGAACATCAGGTTGAAATAAAAGATGGGCTTTGCATACCATACCTCATCTGGACAGTCTTTTAAGCCCACTGAGGTAGGCTCCTCTTAGCTTAGTTAGAGGGTGGGAAATCCTTGAAATCAAATCCTCCTCTGAGTGTCCCATGGTCAGTCTGAGCCAGCTTCACCCTGTTGTGTCCAGAGATCTCCTTTTGCTTCCTCCTGGATCCATGGATTAAATCTCTTGATCCAGGGCAGCTTCCAGGTGTTGGAGTTCATTATATCCTAGCCATGTGAAGATAAGTACACAATACCTACCAGGGCTGGTAAGCCTTTGAATTTCCCTACACTCCTTGGGACTGTCAAGGGTGGGGACAAAGGTCATTTAGGGATATTAAATAGCTGCTTTAATATGCTTCACTACTGGCTCAAGTACGTATTTCACAGATCATTTTGCCTGCCTGGGTCTAACTCATTTAGGCCTCCCAAACAGGCAGATTGGATTTTCTTCCAAATATGTCTGTCTGTCTGTCTCTCTTTTAAATGAAATACAGATTCCATCCCTTTGGTCAGAGTACTATGAATGTGATACTGGAGCGCCATAGATTATTTTGCTACTGCTGTGAAAGCTGTAATGGCATTAAGGGCTGCTTTGCCTGAGAGCTCGTACCAGTGTGGATACCCTGGTGTCTGGGCACTGATGCCTGTAATCAGAACAAGTCTCCAGTGTAGACAATCTATACATACCTACTTCAAGGGCAATATTTTTTTCACATTGTAGAGCCAGTCTGCTTCAGTCTATTTTGTGCAAATATTCCACCCTCTGGCTTGACCTTCAATAGCCTCTGCCTTATTTCTTGGAGGGGAGAGGAATGTATTGTTTGCAGTGCACAGCCTCTCAATGAACTGATCTGATTAAGTTGCAAAGTCCTTTGGTTAATACTTGAATAATCATATGTGCAGGATTAGTCTTCTGTGGAGCTGTTCCACTATAATTTTTTTTTGTTGCCTACCAAAGCGACACATTAAACGCTAATACTAGCCTTGTGCATTCAAACATGCCAAATGAATGCACAGATGGAGAAAACCTGTTATTTTTCTGGGCTTCAAAGTGGGTGTTCCCACAGTACAGATGTGTGAGAGCAGCAGAGGAGATATTTGTATGCTCAATTCCAGCTTTTCTTCTCATGTTCTGCTTTTTGGTTAATATTAAGGGATCCAGTTCTTTTCCAGCTCTGCTGGGCTTCTGCTGTAAATAAGTGGGTAGAAGGCACAAGAAATGAACTAAAAAGTTTCAGAGAAATGTAACACTCTTAACTGACTGAAATGTGCTTTTAAATTGCATCTAATCTATTCTGCTTTTAAAGTAGCTTTTTTTTTTTAAGGGATGCGCAGATAGTGCATCCTAATTTTAATCTATTGTAAAACAGTTACAATCTGGTGGGGAATATCTCCTCTGCATTCTACATCTTTCCATTAAAAATCTTCTTCACTGTCAGAGAAGTTCAACACTGACTATAATGTACAACCCACCATTTCACTAACAATCTCTTTTCTCAGAATGCAGCTGACCTTATTACAGTGTTGAGGGGATGATGTAAAAATTAAGGACCCTCATTTAAAAATTTGGCAGAATTGAAATGCAAGAAGAAAACCCACTGTGTCTCTTCTTAGGGGAACACAGAATAGAATCTCCTATACAGATCTGAGTAGACACAGCTTATAGTTTCTCTCTATTTTTCTGGGATGTTTAAAGGGGCTTCCCAGGAGCTAAAATGGCCTGGATTCCACAGTGAAGTGAGAAGTCTGATGCTGTGCTTGACCCACTCTCGAAATTTACCCTCTTTCCTCGGGCAACAAACTGAGTCACTTCTTTTTTTGGGGGGTGGGTCAGGGGATGCCCACTCTCCTACCTGCCTCCCATCTGCTCTATTGTGGTGGTGTGTGGCAGGGGTAGCACTTTAATTCTCCCCCCCCCCCCCCTTTTGCTTTTATGTGTGTGCTTAAGAGGGATAATGGGGGAGAAAATGGCATTGGTTCCTGTCCTGGTGCGTGCTTGCATCCTTACCTATTAATCCAGGATTTGGGCATCTACACACACCTCACCCATTGGCCAAGAGCAGGGATCTCAAACTCAAATCACCACGAGGGCCACATGAGAACTAGTAAATTGGCCCGAGGGCCGCATCACTGAAACCTTTTCATACAATGATACAAAAGTATAGTCAAAAATGAAAAAAAATAAAGAGTAATATAGTATTCTATTAAAAGTCAATGTATTAACTTTTTAAAAACTAATGCAAAGAGGGGTTTTAATAAAATATAAACACTCAGTAATATTTGAAGCTTGGCTGCCAGTGGAGTTGGTGCCTATGGCGGGCCGCAGGAAATAACTCCGCGGGCCGCATATGGCCTGCGGGCCGCGTGTTTGAGACCCCTGGCCTAGAGTGTGGGTGTGTTATGTGCAAGAGGGGAATATAGTTGGTCTGCTGTCTAGCAGAATTGGGTGTCCTGGTCCATTCCCCTTCCCTCTCAATTAATTGATCTAGAGGTGAGTGCTCTTTGGAATGGCCATGATGCTGCCTACCCTATGATGACACTCGCTGACAAGTTTCACTCTGGTAGTTAGGTTGCCATGGGGGTGCCACCTCCTATTGTGGTGTCTGAGAAGGGAGCCCTTTGTAGCAGGACTTCTGGGATAACTAAACAATAGCTAAATACAGGCCCATTCTTATGCACCCGTTGGCCCTGAAAAAGTGAGGGCATCCATGTTTTAACCACTGTTTCTTCTCCTCAGCCTATTTCTGAGAAATGGCAGATGTGATGAAGAGAACAATCAACATTTTCTTCACACTTTTTGAAATCCATAAAATTGATGGTTACTCATAACACAGTAAAGAGCTTATAACTGAAAGAAATCAGAGGCTGGCTGGGCTTCAGGGAACTCTGTCTTCATTGACATTGAATGTGATGCATGTTCACAGGCATACGAGTTGTTGGGTACCAAATACCATGAATTCTGACCCTGTTGGTGAAACAGGAACATTCTAAGGTATTGACAGGCATAACTGGGGTTTACATAAATGTTTCTGTACCTTCATGTCCTGAGAGTTGCTGAGGATTACCAAGTCCTGATGAGGCCAACAAGAAGCCATTTGGGTACCCTCCTGTGCAGACCACCTCTGACTGAAGACATGGGCTAAGATTTGTACCATATAGAGTAGCTTAGGCTGTTTCACTGAGAAACTTTGGGAATTAATCCACTTCCAGAGAGAGCTGAGTGCTTACTGCTTTTCAGGAGTAGGCCTTTAGTTCTGGTGACAAAGGAGATGGCCAGGAACTGGCTAAATGTGTTGCTGATGTGGAGCCTGTCAGAATAAAAGCTTGTTTTGTAGTTTGAAAATCCTTTCTTTCCCTCTTGTGATTAGAGGAGGACAGTACTGTTTTGCTGTATGGTACACAAACAAACATTA
Organism: Chelydra serpentina; assembly: GCA_037349315.1. Classification (NCBI taxonomy): domain Eukaryota; kingdom Metazoa; phylum Chordata; order Testudines; family Chelydridae; genus Chelydra; species Chelydra serpentina. Next base: position 70,601,087 of record JBAIAC010000008.1, read on the forward strand.
ATGGCGACTCACTGTTTAAACAAAAGTAAAAGTACTACTGCTCTAATGTATGGGGGCAAATGTATTTGGGACCTACATGCTTTTATAAGGATAGCTTTAAGGAGTCTTGGCTTAAAAAGAAAAAGTTGGGAATTAATTTTGAGATCTAAAGAAACGTTATTTTTTATAAAAGCAAGCAAATCAGTTCTATTGATTTTGGGCCAGACCTTTGACTGGTATAAATTAGCATAACTCCATTGACTAAAGTGGAATTATGCTGACATATTAGCTGAGGATCTGGCCCTATTTTTAACTCTTGTGGTAGAACAATAGTGGATTCATTTCAGTGGTTGTTACAATTATCAAGAAATATGGAAGGGTCATAATGTGTTAGAGATGTGCAAAACATGCAGGTTTGTATTTGCACAATAAGGTTGCTTTTGTGTCTTAAAACAATACTTGAAATAAATGACCTCAAAATTTACTTAGAAGAAATTGAAGTTGGTGAATTAATTTAAAAAAAATGTAGTGGAGCTTAGGTGCTAATAGGGATGAAGGTGTCACTTCCTATATGAACATTTTAAATAATACAAGAATCCGTGGGAGTACCTGTAGGAAAGCAGTGAGTATGAGAAGAAAAGTGGGTCTATGTGAATGATAGCAATTTCAATCTCTTTCTTCCCCATTATGAAGCTCTTCAGAAGTGGTGAATTTAGCAGCACATCACTTTTTAAGATTACAAGCTTTCCCACAGTGCTCTCTGCATGCTTTCTTTTTAATTTTTCTCACTCCTAAAAGGACCATGATACGATTTAAAATGTCAATATAAAAGCCTAAAAAGTGTTGCAATGCCTTAAAGGTTGATGTAATTCATTTGGGTAGATCTAGTCAATTGAAAACCATTCTGAAATTTACTGCCTCAATATTAAAAAAAATTACACTCCTACAATATTAATCCTCCATTGTGCTCTTAATTTAACCATCGGGAAGGAGATAGCCATTGACTGTAAATATATTGCCTTTGCATACAAACAAGCATGACAGTTGAAGTGACATCAGGATAATATATTCAAAAAAATCTAATGAACTCTCATGCTAGCACTCATTTTTGTAAATCAACTGCAGTGCATTTTGCCTAGTGGAGATGTGGAGTTGTGTGCAGGTTGAGACCAATTTTAATAACAGAAGGCTAGAATATGAATATCAATATTTTTTCCTCTCCGAATGTGTCATTAACAGCCTACTTGATTTCCATCTTCAAAATGAAAAGGGGTTGGGAAGAAGAAATGTGTACAAATGGAATACATTTTTATTTACAATGAGTCAGAAGTGAAGGGTATTGCTGCAAGGCAAGTGTGCAATACAGCGTATATAATACAGAAAACAAACTGCCTGTTTATACCTATCCTCACTTTTTAAAAAATGATCGTGTCTCACTCTGTAGTCTGAGGAATCATCTGTTACATTTATTGACAGGTTTGGGAACCAAAAGTCAAGATTATATTATAATGATTAAAAACTTACTTCCATTGACACTACAGCTCTCTAGGCATATTAAATGAACTTGATCAGATTGTCCCATGCTGTCCAGACAGCGTATTCACGATTTGACACACATTCATTTGTATACCTGTGCATTCTGGCATGAAGGGGGAGGTGAAGGAAGCTGTACTATTGGGAAAGAATTATTTAGCATTCCTTTGATTCATTTGGTTTTTAGGAGATGGTTGGTGTCAAGGCTGAATCCCCACTCTGTCACTCCGAGTGCAGAAAGTGGGGGCCTGCAAGGATTCTAAAAATTAATACTTGCCACTCCAGGCTTGTATTAAACTCCCAAGGTTACAACTTTTCTCTGACCTTGGCTTGGTAAACGCTGCCGCCACCCAAATGCAAAAAAACCCCTTGGACCCAGGAAGGAGCACTTGGGAATTCCTCCCTGTGGGGTACCCTCAAGTCCTTTCACCCCCCCCCCCCACCCAGGAAAGAGCAGAGAAAGAAAATAAAGGAAATTAGCTGTTGCCCCCAGCTAATCAAACAGCATATGCACAAACCTCTGAGGACACCAAAAATCCAATCCTGTTCTTAAAAAAGGTAAATTTTATTAAAAACAAAAAGAAAGAAAATACATCTGTATCTTAGGCTTTTTGCTAGATCTTAACAGAAACAATTCCAAAAATTAAGCACCCAAAATAGCTTTCTTGGGGGTTCAGCTTAAAGGTTACAAGCAAACAAAAGCATCGGTTTAGCACAGAAGAGATCCACAAGCCAAAATAAGAAATAAACCTGATAGCATCTATCTAATCATTCTCTATCCAAATTATTTCTCCTAGGTTATGGAAAATACTTTTTCATACCTGGTTCAAACCTTACACAGCATTTCTGCTTATAGCATTGCTGCTCCATGTCCCTGCAGCCCAGAGAATAACAGACAAAGGGAAAGATTCCCCCCACCCCATTTTAAAAAGTTCTACCTTCCTATTGGCTCTTTTGGTCAGGTGCCCACTCTTTTTCTTTTACCTGTGGGCTTGTTAACCCTTTAAAGGTAAAGCAAGCAGAGAACAGACTAAAAGGGATTTTACAGCTAGCTGGCTGGCTGGGTGTCCATCAAAGGGAGCTACTCCCCCCCCCCCCCCCCCCTTCATGTATCACAGTTGGTATTAGCAGTGGAATATTAAGCAGTGGTAACTGTGCCTCGGTATGTTGGAACGAGATTGCTTATTTCATTAAAATCTTAATTTGTTTTTATGGGGAAATACAGAGGCTATAGCAATTATAATACTTGTAAGATTGGGAGAAAAGGTGCTTCAATGAAAACCTTGCAAATGAGATTGTCACTACACATTTAGTCATTCCTTTGTGAATCATCTTGAATTGAATTTGCATGATTACAGCAGACCCAGAAAACCTTTTACAACAATTATCAAATGATGCCACCATATTATCTGCTGGAGATAATGTGTACATTTATCTCCAAACCTCTCGCTGCTGATTCTGCCCTCTTAAACCTGCATCCTTTTCCTCCATTACCCTTAAAGGTGACCTACAGTTCTCTAGAGAAAATACTGAAGGACTACATTCTTGTAATGCACACGTCAAAAGGGTCTCTCATTTAAGCTCAGATCCTGCACCCACTGAAGTCCGTGGGAGTTTTTGCTACAGGTTTAGGGCTCAATTTTGCAAGGCACACAGCACCCACAGCTTCTACTGAAGTTAATGGGAGCTGCAGGAAGTGCTTAATACATCTCTAGGTCAAGCCCTCATTTGGAAGCAGGATTGATCCCTTATACCTTGCACGGGAAAATGTGTACCACTGGATAATTGGAGGTCAGAGACCTGAATAGAGTTCTCTACATCTCACCTGGTACCTCTTAAAAAAATCACAAGCCAAAATCCACTCTGACCTATCAGAGTACCTTCTGAAGGGATTAGTGTGGAAAGCTGAATCTTGAGCTGTATTAACTAAGGGAGTCTCCGCCTTGCAATTAATATTGTTAGAGAAAAGTACTTTTGCAGTCGATAGAGAATTTATTGAGACTTGCTCAAGGAAAATTGCTCTAAGAAAATCTGAAATTGCACTGTAGGCCTTTTCTTTGTGGGGGTGGAAGGGTGTTGAGGGAAATCAGTAAAGTTCCATGGCACAATGTAATTTTTCTTTCAGCTTGTGCAAGTGGTTAGCAGCTGCTCATTGCCCTTAGCAGTTTGTTTTTAATTGACAAGGTTTCCATCCCAAGAGCTTTGAGTTGCACACTGATGTCTCACTAGGCTAGACTGGATATGAGTAGTTAGGCTTGGAAGGATTAGGTTTTTATCAGTGAATGTTGATTTCATCATCCAAACATAAATGGATAAAAATATTCCCATAGATGATAATAGAAATTTACAGGAAGGCAAAGTAAGAAAAATGCTGCTTGGAGTTTGATTTAAAACTGCACCCAAAGCCTCAGATATTCCGAGGTAAGTATTAAAGTCTTATGTAAGAGACACTGTTGTTTCTGAAACATAAATTATTAAAGCAGCTATAGGCCTCAATAATACTCGTGTAATAAAGGACTACTGAATTACCATTTTTGAAGAGAAATAAACCACTTAAGTGAAAGAACACACATTTTGAAACAATCTTTATCACCACAACTTGATTTACTCTTGCCTTATTTCACATGTATTTCATAGTCACATACACTGCATTTTTTTCTTTTTGTAACACACACTGCCAGAGGGGAAAAATTAAGAAAATATGCAAAGACCTGTTTCAAAGGTGGTGGTATTGGACTAGATTGTCTGCTCCGTGCATAGATATAACTTCAGGGTGTACCATTTTTTCCCCCCTTTACATATATAGGATTGACTTCTGAAGTTTTAATGTGGTTCATAGTTCAAAGCAGCTATTGTACTCACCTGATTTGATGCATAGGATTTGACACCTCTAACAGAATATTGATGAAAGTATCTTAGCAGTATGTTTGCAGTGATGACTAAAATGCATTTGCTATCTTTTGCAACAATTTATATACAGTTGAAGCATATTTTTGAAAATAACATTGCTGATAAATTTGTGGTGGCGAACTAAAAAATAAGAGGGACTTTAAAAGGAAATACTACAGAAACTTGCATTTCAAAAAAAACTTTGTTGTATGTTTCCTCAAAAATTTTGGTGTTTTAATACATCAGCTGACGATCCATTTCCTACATTTCAGTAGCCTTAACCTCTCTCTCTAGAATACTTGATCCCAGTTAGGAGCATAGCAGAATTTTCAAGTGTGTTACTATGCTGTGTACACTTTCCGATATTGCGATACTATTGTCTTCAGTTTCCTCATTTATTGTCTTATAAAACCATGCTTCCCTATCTAATGTATTTGTTACATAATTTAACTAATCTCCTCTCCAAACATGATCTTTTGGTTCAGGTTCATTGCTGTTACATGTAGCAGTATCAAAACTCCCTCCCCCCAGGATTTTATGCTTTTTTGGACCATCTTTTTTCAAATAACACAGAATTCATTTTTACCATTGATTATGGCTTCTATTTTAGCTTAATTCTGATAGGCTTGAATATGATGATAGAGAAGTGACAGTTTATAAACACGAATGAATGAAAGCCTCGTAATGAATTCCTTGCAAGGTTGATAGATATTCTGCCCAATTTCTAGATGGCAAAACTGAAGCCCTCAGTGGTTCTTACACTTGCTGATTTTCTAGGTGGCAAACATTTTCTCAGATGACAGAGATTACTCTGAGACGTTCTTTTCCAGTACACGGTATGGCCATGGCACCCATTGTCAAGTAATGTTTCTTTTAGCTTTCTTTTTATCTGCCTTATGTTTATAATGCAAGTCTGCAGGTTCTTATCTTAACCCAGTGGTCTCCAACCTTTTTTATGCCCAAGATCACTTTTTGAATTTAAGGGTAACCCAAGATCTACCCCAGCCCTTCTTCGAGGCCCTACCCCTTTCCCAGAGCCCCGCCCCGCTCACTCCACCCTCGCCCCATCACTCGCTCTCCCCAAACCTCATTCACTTTCACCGGCCTGGGGTAGGACTTCAGGAGGGGGTGTGGGCTCTGGGCTGAGCCTGGGGCAGGTGGTTGGGGTACAAAGGGGGTGAGGGGTGCAAGTTCTGGGAGGGAGTTTGGGTGCAGGAGGGGGCGCTCCGGGCTGGGGCACAGTGTTGGGATGCAGGAGGGGGTACAGGGTGCTGGCTCTGGGAGGAGGCTCAGGGCTGGGGGTTGGGATGCTGGCTCCGGGAGGGGGTTCAGGGTTGGGTGCGGCCTCCCGCCAGGCAGCACTTACCTCTGGCGGCTCCCGGTTGGCAGTGTAATGTGACTGCCGTTAAGGCAGGCTCCCTGCCTAACTTGGCCCCACGCCACTCCTGGAAGGGACTAACACGCCCCTGTGGCCCCTGGGGGGTGGGCGGGGAGGTGCGACACGTGACTGCACGCTGCCCCTCTCTGCAAGCATTGCCCCGCAGCTCCCATTGGCCACAGCTTCCTGTTCCCGTCCACTGGGAGCCGCAGGGGTGGTGCTTGAAGGCAGGAGCAGCACACAGAGGGAGACCCCTGCCCTCCCACCCCCGGGGCTACTCTGGCCGCTTCCGGGAGCAGTGTGGGGCTGTGGCAGGCAGGGGGAGCCTGTCTTAGCAGCAACCCCACTGTGCTGCCGGAGATCACGATCGACTGGAAGATCCTCTAGGATCAACCTTTTGGTGACCACTGTGTAACCTATGTTCCTACATGCAAGTTTTAACCAGATTTGAATCCTTTGTTTCCCCCCCTCTACTCCCTGGTATGGGTAAAATGCCAATCCATGCTACTTTATAAACCTAAGCTGGGGTTTTGCATTATTTAGCGTCAGAAACTACTTGTTATCCTTTTTTAAGAAAATGTGCTTCTTTTTGAATGCATTGTCATCAGTAATAAAGATCATGCAGGACAAATTACGTACTTGGTTACACGTGTGTGAGCCTATTGCCTTCTAAATGACTGGTATTTGGGACTTAGTGATGCACAATAAAGAGTAGACTCTGTCTCGTAGCTGTATTGGCTGTGCAGAGTTAAAAAGCAGGAAAATCATTCTTTAGTCAAAGTGAATAGATAGAATTCTGTATACACACAGGGAACTGAACTATTGAGTATGAAGCTATCACTTTTTTGCATAGTGGCATTTTTGCACTTCAGAATGAATAGACTTGGGAAGCCCTACATCTTAATTAAATCTTTCTTTCCCACAGTGAAAGAGCTAGTTCCGACCATCCTATCGAGATCATATTGTTTAATATATGATAATGGAGGAATTCTATTTAGAGCATGTAATTGAGACAGATTTGTGGATAAACAAATTCCAAGACATTTCTGTGTGTTTCCTTCCACTTAAATCTCCAATTGTCTCTGAAGTATCAGAGGGGTAGCCGTGTTAGTCTGGATCTGCAGAAGCGACAAAGGGTCCTGTGGCACCTTATAGACTAACAGAGGTATTGAAGCATAAGCTTTCGTGGGTCAATACCCACTTCTTCGGATGCAATTGTCTCTGCTATTTTGAATACTTTCAGCACATTATATCTGAGGTTTTACCTTTTATCTGCACATACCTGAAACCTGGACCATTTTCTCAATTTAATGCATACTCTCCAACATTAGGAAGTAACTTTTTAAAAAGTACTATGTAATAGACTATCAACTTTATAAATTAACTTACAATTGACCGATGGGTGCACCTCTAATCCTACTGTCAATATGGATGAGATGAATATACTACTGAAACAAATAAAAGGATGAGGGCATTCCTGCAGAGACTGTGTTCTCAGTTTAGTTAGTTGAAGGCAAAATTAGTTACCACTTAACTTAGTATTCTTGACATACAGTAGCAGTGTTCTCCATTATATATGCTTCCAATTCCAACAATTTCAGCAAAATGGTTAATTCATGTGTCTGTACTCACAAAACTTTATCCTGTTTGAATTGTGTGTATCTGACAAACACACTTGCTGCCACTTTTCCACTTTGGGAACACTCATAGTTTGTTATGCTAATAACGTATTATTGTATTGAAATTGCATCTGTAATATGCCAATGGGTATTCTGTATAGTTTAACATGGAGAGCTAAAAAATCTATCTTCTGGTATCTGGAAAAACTCTGTCTCTTGAAATGAGACCTTGACATTATAAAATTTTAATAACTTAAGGGTCTTTCGCTCAGAAATGCATGAACCAATCTGAATAATCATGCAGATTTCATCAGGAAAAGATGTTACTCTTCTTGGATACTGGAAGCTATGCACAGTCCTTGAGCAATGAGATGTAATCACTCTGCCCTAAACACACTGGGATGGGGGCTTCCTCGATTATCATGAGGTCTAACAATAGATAACAGCTAAGGAAAATTATAGTTCCCCAATTGCGTCTAAGTACTCTCAAGGAGACTAACTAGAATGTGTTTTGGGTAATAATTTAACTTTAATGCATTTCCTGAAACCCGTTTCAGAATTGTTGAACTCCTGCTCTCAGGGGATAAGCATTTGTGACCTAAAGGAGGAGTGTGTGTGGAGGGTGGGGTGGGAGAAGATGAAACTAGCAGATTAAAAAAAAATCGTAGACCACAGGAATACCTTGTCCCACAGGGTAGATCATAGGAAATGTTCCTTCCCTCCTCTTTATTACACAAAAGAAGCTAGATTCAGAGAGAAGCAACTATCCCATGAGAGGGCAATGACATGTGTCTAAGAGTGGTAGTTAACTCGGTTACAGTGCATATGTGCCCTTCCAGAATAAGACTGGGACCAGGGAAAGGAATACTTGAAAGTACCCCTGTGTGCTTCCCTCACAGATATTGGGATGGTTGCCTCCCATAGAAGAGGCAGTAGGTGTAGTCCACAAACACTTCACTGCCCCTGAGAACCATGCATATCTTGAGGAATCCATTAGAAACTAGGGCCTAGCTGGTAGGGGCCTCTGAAACTCTGAACTGTATGTTGGGTAATTGTGCCATGAGGTGTGGTGGTAGGAGTGGCAAAAGCATCCTAAAAGTGAGGGGGGGGCATGGCCCCCTGACTTCTCCCCTTCCCTTCTGATGCCCCTGGTGTGAGGGTAGAATTGATTTTTGGTTTTGATTTTAAAGCTGCTAGCTTTTTGGGAGAGCTTGCTTAGTACTGGCGAGGGTAACGGTTATCATTCTACCAGGTCCATCGCTCTCCACATGTGAATTCTTGATTCTGGTGAGGAATCACCTTAGAAGTATGGGGGAGGTGGGTAAGGAAGGAGGGACACCATGCCATAGAAGCTCCTAACCCATTTTATTAATAGGGGAATCAGCCCCCTCCTCCCCTCCCAAGTCTATGGTATATCTTGAAGAATCTCTTCATAGCTATCTTGACAGGAATTCTAATGTTGAGTATTGTTTTGATTTAATTTCTTCACTCAAACATTAAACTTATATTTTGGTTGATCTAATTTGAATTGGATCAGTGTCTTGTATTTGGGGAAAATATGGCTTGGTATTTTTGAGTCTGGCTTTCCTCTCAAAACCTTTAATTATCAAAGTTAACCACTTGCTGAGCTTTGCATTGATAAGCAATCCAAATTCTTGTCATTGTATTGCATTGCTACCATATTACACAAAAGTGTCTGAAAATGCCTAGCTGGGAATTGGCTAGAATGCTCCAATGTCTTGGTCATCCTCCTCCTCTTCTTAAGGAAAATTGTGCTTATTAAGTATAATAACATTGTCAGTAAACAGAAATAACATGCTGTCAGGAAATAACTTAAGAAAAGTGTATAGTAGGCCATGTTCAAATTGTAGAGGAAAGGAAATTCTTGGCGAGAAATTTAGGAATGTTTCCATTTAAGATTTTCTGTAAACTTTTTTTTTTTTAAGGCAAAATAATTCATGCACTTATTTGCTTCTCAAGTTATTAAATATCTTACAGTCCTTTTTTGTAAATTATCAGATTTTATTTTTGTTGACTTTAAACCTAATAAATGTGGGATCTGGCAAAGACCTTGTCTGTTTTGGATATATTACTTTGAGTTACTTTGGTTACTGTGTGTACTCCACATGGCTTGAGGCACAGTAAGGAGTTCCTATCAGACAAACCAACAAATGAGGAGATAAGGCTATGCTTAACAAATATGTAAAGTAAATGACTGTGGACTCATTTATCTGACTGCTCTTGTACATGTGCATTAAAGTACATAATGAATAGCTGCACCATGGGTTCATGTAAGGTTTAACATTCTTAAGTTTTTTTTCACCAAATGCATCAAAAGAATGAGTAACTTTTATGTGTATAAATCAAAAGATTAGTTTGTGCGTGTAGCATAGTAGTAAAATGCCTGAATCCCCTTATGGCTAGTTCACAGATAATAGCCTACTATTTCTGGCAGATAATGGAATTAATCTTTTAGTGGCAGAGAGATGTGCTTTTTTGCTTAAAAAACCCCCAACCGTTCTGTATGATCTGTGGTGTAGGGGTCATTACATTAGTACATGTGTGCAGGGGGTTCTATATGGGTAGAATACACTGCATTCCTGACAATGGCTGCCAATATGTTGACTACATCAGGCAAAAGGGAGACGATGACTGATTGCTTTATCAGTTATGCTTGAAATTAGGATATACCTGGAAAAGCCTGAGTCTGCTGAGGTAGAAATTATGTTTGTAGGTAAGGGAAAACATCTGGAAGATGTGGAAGGATTATTTGCCATTTGTTATCCGAGTTATCATTTTAGGATCTGGTTAGATTCCCAGCAACTCTTTGATTAGCAAACAGAGATAGCTAGGATGGCTTCCTCCCAGCCTCATCAATTCTTGGCAGGGGGCTATTGACAAGATGTTTCAGATGTTGACCTGACAATGGTGATCCATCTAGATTAGACTACTGCAGTGTGATTTTTATAGGGCTGCACATTGGATCCATTTGGAGACAGAAGCTGGCACAAATGCAGTGACCCACTTGCTATATGGTGTTTCCCACCATTGCTCTGGGATCTGCACTGCTATATCTGGGTTTAAATATGGAGCCTGAGAGAGTGAGTGTGTGTGTGTGTGTGTGTGTGTGTGAGTGAGTGTGTGTGTGTGTGTGCGCGCCCTAAATGGTGTGGGACCTGCCAACCTGGGAGACCATCAGAGTCTCTGTGTGCTGTAGCTGTGATCAGAGGAAGTGCTCAAATTGAAGTTCCATCTGTTGGAAAGACGAGGGGGGTACTATCAGAGCTTTTGATGAAGGCCCCATGACTTTGGAATTTACATGGTCTTCCTTCCTCCTTCTCTGGGCTGGACTAGTCTGAATCTTTAAACCTTTTGGGGTATGCCGCAAAGCCCATGTATTCTCTTTGGGTAGGGATGGATGTGTCTCTTTTGCTCTCTTTAAACTAGGTTTTCATCCATGGTCAGTGGGCAGTTCACATGCATTTTGTTTTTAAACTAGACCATTTAAAAACAGAGAGAAAATCATTTTCAAATAAAACATGCATACCATCTGTAGTCTTATACTTGGCAACTTCTAAGCCAAATAGGTTTTTTGTCAGTAAGGTGACATGCCTGCTGCTCTCTATTCCCCCCCATCCAGTCGTTGTGCCCTGAATGTCATGATACCACAAGGACGTGGGGCATTATAAATATCCAAATAAGACATACAGCTTGCTGCACAGCCAGCCCTTGATTTTGCAGCACCATCTGTCTCTTTTCCAGAACAGTAAATGAACAAAATCAGGAATGAGGGGTTTATGCCATCTTAATATGACTTTCATGTAAGCAAGCACTACAGTTGCTGCAGGGACGATATAGCATCACATCCTAGAACCTCAATATTGAGCAGCGAGGCCACGATATGAAGAAGTCTGAGAACTGACTAATCAGTATTGGCAGGCTTTCTACTGAGCTGGTTGGCTTCAAAATCTAGTGACTAATCACGTGCTTCCTGACCTTGAACAGGATGGTAGACTTTCTGTTTTCTTTCTAGACAGTGATTTCATTTTGATTTTTGTCTTCGTTGTAGTGAACCAGGAGAAGTATGATAAACAGGAAAATCTGTTGGGGAAACATGCATAATATATTTGACTCTCGATAGCCTTTTCCTTTAGTGTTTTTCTGCTCTGTGCAGTAATTGCCCACATAGAAATAAAAAATAGCGTGTTCTTCCATCCAAAAGATGTAGTTTAGAAAATGGTAAGCTTTTGTTATTTAAAGGGATATGCTTAAAATTCCAGTAACATCAAAGTTTTTAGGTTCTGATTGATAAGATATTTCATCTGAAAATCCAGCAATTCAGATTGTCTATTATTCATTTCTTTTGGCAATGGGTACTATTTTTTGCAAGCTTGACCATATTGGGAACTTAGCTAACATAGATCTGTGGCACAGTTTTAAAAAGAGATTCCCGTGGTGGTTTTACCTTTCTGCAAATTGTAAGTAACTAGGAGGTAGACTCTTTTTGAATCTTGTACGGAGATGAGCAAGCTCTCAGCACTTAATAATTTGCCAATGAGCTGGTAAAGAAAACGCAAACAAGCAAAAAGGCCTTGTGTAATTTGAGCTCCTTTGGAAAGGTAGGATTAAAGCAAGGTGCCACATGGAGAATAAAGCAGATCTAAAACTATTAAAGTTGTGGCTTTTGGGGGAGGAGGGGAACTGAATTAAATTGAGCATGCCCAAGTTTTAAGGGCTAGCTCAAAACTTATACACATTTACCTAAAAGTTGTCACACACATTTATAAGCTGCATATATCTTCTCTTCTAGATCCTTTCTGATTTAGTGAAGCCACGAACTAATAAACTGACAACCTCTTTAAATTCAAGTCTTCCCCTCCCCCCTTTGGTGCTTTTAGTGGCAGCGTAGAACACGGTGCAGCATTCACATAAAACCACATAGTGTGAAATAGGAAGCAATGAGTTTTGCTAAGTTCCAAATTCAGACTGCGTGTCGAATTCAAGGCATCAAGCTGATAGTGGTCTAGCTTCTCACGACAATTTGAGCTCGACATCTTATTGTGTTCTCCCCTCCATGCTCATTTAGCTGAAATTTATCAGTGTAGATCACCCTTATGAAGACAAGGCCCCCTAGCAAACATTGCAGTGGTAATTCTCCACTGGTGTAGCTCCACTCCTGGTAGAAATGGGGTAGAAGCTGTATTGTAGACAGGACTTGGGCATTTTGATCACTAGATGTCTAACTCTAATTTCCATGCTTTGTTGATCCATTGCACTTGGGAAAGCACTACAAGGCTTTCTAGTAGAAGGCTCTATTAGGGAAAAGATATTCCTACCATCTGAACCTGTGTAAGCAGTGGGAGAGATTGGGTGAAATAAGGAAAGGGGCTATAAAACTGAAGCAACTGTATCTTTCCATTAAAATTGTGAAAATGAAAATTGTGAGGTCAGATTGGACCACCTGTAGTTACATTAATGCCTGCTTAGTGCAATCTCTTAAAAAGCTGTGATTCCGCTCTGATCACTCCTGGTTCTGAGTTAACAGCAGTTTTGAGCCCTCAGCTACTTTCCATAATTAATTCCTAGCTCCAATTCCTTTCTCTTTCCAGGGGCAATCACCACTGCAGCAATGTCCTCTAATATATTAGCAAACAGTTAAGGTCCTGGGACATAGGACAACATATACCAATGGAGTTTGGAAGGACTGTGCTGAATGTCAACAGCTGTTTGTGTCTGAAAACCAGAGGGAAATTAGAATTTGTGGATGTAAATGAGCCCAGGATACTATGGGTTCAGCTTTGTGCAATACTATGTGTTTAGCTACTGGTTATGTTGTTGTTAGGGCCTGAACATTAAAACCTTTACCAATGTGACTTCAGTGGAATTACTCACATGGAGAATCGGGTTCTTAGGCAGGAGGTACAAGGCTAAGGTTGCCAACTGTCTATTCACACTTTGTAAGTGCATAGGGGCAAGGACCATACATTGCTGTACAAGCACAGCAATGTATGGTCCTTGCCCCCATGCACTTACAAAGCGATTTGGGAAGAGATACAACAAATGAGTTTATCAATAAGGGGAAGATGGACAAAGGTATCAGCAATAGTGTCATGTGGTTCTACAGGGTAATTATAAATATTATTCCTGTGAATATAACTTAGTAGTTCCAAGTAAACAGTTTTAGTGGGAGATGGAGAGAGGGAGGTATGTGATGGGACTGTGGAGACATGAAAGAGGGAGACAGGAGAGTATGCAAGCATGATGAGGTACGAGACATGAATGATTGAAATGGAAGGTGAGGTGTGGGAAGAATAGGATTTCTGCCCAGGGAGGAGGAGGGAGAAGTGAGTGGTTTAGGTGTGTGAGTAAGGCTGTTAAATATGCAACTGCTCTCCAAGATGTGCAGTCAGTAGTACAGATACATTCTAGTGTACGTTAGTCACTTGACCTTAGGGTTGCCAAACCGGGAGTCTCCCAGAATCAGGCCCTATCTCCCAGAGGCTACTGAAGCCAAACCGGGAGATTTTAGGCTGCTAAAAGTCCGGCAACGCACTGGGGCTAATGCAGGATCCCTACATGCCTGGCTCCACGCCACTCCCAGAATTGGCTGGCATGTCCCTGCAGCCCCTGGGCGGGGGGGTTCTCCACACACTGCCCCCACCCTGAGCTCTACTCCGCTGCTCCCATTGGCCGGAAACGTCACCCAATGGGAGCTATGGGGGCAGCACTTGCGGGAGCAAGCAGCGCGCATAGCGCCCTGCACCACCCAGGGGCCACAGGGACATGCCGGCTGCTTCCGAGAGCGGGGCCAGGGCAAGCAGGGAGCCTGCCTTAACCCCACTTCACCGCTGACTGGGAGCCGCCCCAGGTCTAAATAGGCACAGAAACATGCCAGTGCAAAGGAATAAAACTCAGAACATAGTCTCTTCTCTACATCCTACTTCCCATACTCCCCAAGAGTCACATTTAAACACAAAGCAGTATGTGACTCTTGGGGAGTATGGGAAGTAGGATGTAGAGAAGAGACTATGTTCTGAGTTTTATTCCTTTGCACTGGCATGTTTCTGTGCCTATTAGACTATTCATCATTAATCTTTCTGTCCCACGATGTGGAATTTCTGATGTTAGGATATATTTTTATCATGGCAAGTCAGTCATGTGACTCCCACTAAGATTAACACTGCTGATACAGTTTAAAAGCCTTACTTTAACAATAGTGTGGCTTGTAGAGCAAGATCTCTGTGCTCCATGCTGGAGATCTAATTCAGCAGTAATTCCCAGTTAAGTCAGGGGATAAGAGCCCTTCTTTCTGCCTTTCTCCTCCATCTCCTCCCTCCAACTAAAGAATACAGATGTGAATAAAGGCCTATAGCTTACATAAAAGAAAACTCTCAATGGGCACATGTCCTTAGTAGTCATGGGATTTAAAGTGGTTGTCTGCTGAGGTAGAAAACTCTCCATCAAATACTGCTTCAAATACTAATATGCCCAAGGTGGTAGTAATGATTTAATTAGGAGCCTATCAATCAACTGATGCCTTTAAGCACCTCAGAAAGTTAAAATGTAAAAATAGATCAGTATGGGCGTTCTGAAATAAAGAAATCTAAAATAGCTAGACCTAAGAGGAAGAGCAGGAGAGCCAGACAGCAGAGACAAAGGGAGTGTCTGCATTGCCATGTCACAGGATATGGTTTTAACACCACTTCCCAGCACAGTCCCATTTTTATGGAATAGATGGTGGGACTTTAACTATGGCCCTGATCCATGGAGATATAGATATGGGTCCCCTGACATCATTTTAGTAATTGTACTGATCCTCTGTCTGTGCTCATGTTGCATGCTCCTCTGAGTCTGTATTGATGGAACTGAGAGAGCAAGATGGTGGGAAGCTGGAAGCTATTTAACAGGTGTGGGATGCTTTTCACAAATGGCACTGCAAACTTATCCACATTAATAAAGATCTCTACTGAGGATGAATTCTCTTGTAACATTTTAAGAAAAAAAAATATACACCTCAGAAGATTGGTCTTGATTCAAGTCCCCCCACCCTACTCCTAAGTGACTTAGTTTATTAACTTGTTTTATAGGGACTCCTATGCAGGTTACAACATAGCCTTGGTAGATATGACAATGGATATTTTAATTATGTGCTCTTATACTAAAATGACACTAATATGAGAATAATACTAATAATTAAGCTTTGTGTGAGAAATACTGTTTTGAAATTGATACTCATCCACTTTCAATTAAGGCAGTGCTGTTCTGGAACTCCGTAACTTGATATACAGGTTTTGAACTAGCAGCTACACAGGGAGCTTTTAAAAATAGCAGCACTATCATTTCTTTAGAAAAACAAAACAAAATCTCATCCTAACCTACATAAGAAGCAGGAAGCAGATGCTACTGTAGCAGCACATCTCAAGTAAAGGGGAATTTCAGACTAGTTACTCTTTCATATTAGCATCAGTTCAGACTGGATGATTTATGTACTTGGAAAGGTCATCATTCTACATTTTAGTTTGCAGAGTTGTCAAGTACTTTTAAACACAAGGTGTTTGTCATACTGCTGATGAGATAGCTACACTGGTGGATCAGGTTCTGTTTCAGTTGTACAGATGTAAAGCAGGAGTAACTTTGGAGATGCCTTGGATTTATGCTCAGAGCAGACTCTGTTCTAGTATTTGCTAGTATTTCTAATGTCACAAATTATTCACCTTTGGAAAAATCCTGTCTTTCTGTAACATTTTGTAACTCCCCAAATGCCATTTTCTGGAAGGAGATCATTGAGAGATGCTGAAGAGCTGTTCATGGAGTACCAGTGCTAAAGGTACTAAGTCCAGATATTATGTCATAGGCAACTGCCGTGTGAGTAAAAAGGGAAGGCAGGTATGCTTGGGCCTGTGTATTCTACTAGAACATATCACTGACTTGTTAAACCGAAGCAGAATTTTCAAAGCTAAATAAAGTTGATCTAAAATAACCAAATCTGAGTAAAACTTATTCTTTCTGTAGTTTTCATAGAGTTGAAGGCCAGAAGGGACCATTAGATCATCTAGTCTTACCTCCTGTTTATCACATGCCATTACATTTCACCCACTCACCCCTGTATTGAGCCCAATAACTTGTGTTTGGCTAGGGCTAACTTGAATTTACAGGGTTCCTAGAAAAACTAGGTAAGACTTGTTTCCTCCCTCCCAGATAGTATATAATCCAAGTAACTGATACAGTTGTGGTCAGAGGAGATACATGAGCTGAAGTCCCTTTGATATAAGACAGAGGAGCTGGCTACCAGGGTATTCTCCCTTATGATCCTGTCCCCTTGCCCCAGGAAAATGGGAGGAAGTGTGGCCCCAGGATAAGGGGGAATGGGTTGCTGGGACATGTTCTGGGTCTGGAAGTGTTTGAAGAGGTGGGCCCAGCTCAGCAAGCTCACACTCTTCCTCGAGGGTGCATAGGTAGCTAAGGCCATGTGCTGAGAACCAGTCTGGTTCTTTCTTCCCACTGCCTTCCCTTTCCCCTACAGAGACTCCAGCAGCTCTCCCAGGTGTGCCCAGTATACTTTGTGTGTTTGGGGGTGAGGGAGCTGCTGCTCTGGCAGTGACATCAGCCTAGCTGTAGAATGTTAGTGTTCAGTTGCCGTCCAGGCAGACTTTTAATTGTTTTCTGAGAGATACAAGCAAGAGAAGTGAAGTGTTGTTTTTAAACAGTTTATATCTCAGCAAAAGCTGAACACAATTTCATGGGACAAAGAAAAGGCACCTATGTAGCCTTTGGTTTCCCTTTGTTGGCTATCAGAGGTCTGCTGCAAACAGTGGAGAGATTAGAGATTCTCAAATAAAAAGTCTTAAAAATATTTTGTAATGGGAAGTGTTAGGCATCCTAAGTATAGGGTTCCTTACCAGTTCCCCCTCTAACAGATACAACACCGGGAGTCAGCAAAGAAGGTAAGCACATGGGATTGATTGAATGTAAACACAAAAGTATGATATTTTAATCTCTTCCTTAATTCTCAGTTGTTGACACTTTCTCTTTGTTCACCATAACTGTCTTTGGTTAGTGAGTGTGAGAACTCCTCCTTCCTTGTAATTTCTGGTGGGGTAGAAGTTGTATCTGCTTTGTTTCCATTGTGGTGATGTCATGCGAGTGGCTGGATTTCTCATCCATCTGCTGCTTAAAGTAAAATTTTGTAGTTAAATCCTCTAGCCAGCAGCAAGACCACCAGGCTGTATTCAAGAATTCAAATCACCTGACAGACCTGATCAAAACCTTGGTGGGGTATATGCTGGTTATATTGCCTAATAAGTACAGGGGGTTTCTCCATTTAAGAAGGCTGGAATTAGCGTTTTAGTATCTTTTGCACAAGCAAGAATGAAAACCTCTTTACTACATTTCCAGGAAATGTTTAGAGCTGTGGTATCAGTAGGCAAGACTTCAGTCGACATATTAAGATTGTGAATTTAGCACAACAATTAATAAAGTAACCACAGTCTACATAAAATGATTAAATTCACTGAGTAGATCTGTAGTTTACCTATTGCCAAAATGTATACCCCACCATAATTTGTGATCAGCAGAATAGTGTCAGAATCACAACACACTTGTATGTGGCACTGTAGCCCCTAAAAATGTAACTGCTTGCAGTTTCATTAGTATCCTATCCACTTGCCTTAATCCAGCCCATTTCTAAACTCTTAAAGGAGCAACTACTTACAAATCACACTTCTGTTACAGGAATAATAATTATAATAGTAATAATTATTATTACTGTAGTGCCCAGGAGCCCTAGTTATGAACCAGGACCCCAGTGTGCTTTACAAATACACAGTAATAATACGTAACATTTCTAATTTTTGTAACAGAAAAGAAAAATATTTGTTTTCCCCAGTTTATACTGTGATTTGACACCACTTTGTGCATAGTCAATTATTCTAGTTCTTCTTATAGTCGGTCAGTTTCCCTCGTGTGTGTGTGTGTTAGCAGATTTTCTTTTAAAGTGTGAAAATGTGATTATAAAACCACACAAATTGCCAGAGGAAATCAAAGGCAGGTGTATTAGCTGGAATAACTGCTAACTCCATTTAAAAAAACCAACAGACTAGGTTTCAAGTTGTGTCCCTTTAAAACACGAAGGGAATCTTTCAGCAAAGAAATTTAGTACTGATGTATAAACCGTGACTGCAGTGGGTTTTTTTGTCTTGCTTTTATGAGTGAGCTACCTTTCTCAGTGACTAGCCTTCACTTTTAATCACACAGGGAAAAGGGCACATCAAACACTTCACAATAGAAAGGGGGAAAAATAAGATTGAAAAAATCATGTTGAAGACACAAGCTGTCTGCAAAGGATGTGTCTTCCCATACTTGTTTGGCCACATAATACTACCTAATTCTTTGTAGCGCCTTTTATTACAAAAGTTCTCAAAATGCGTTGTCACTTAATACAGAATGTTGAAAACTCAAAGTCAATGTCACTTCTTGTTTCCTCTGCTTTTGCTGAGAGTTTGTTGAAATCATTATCATTTTTAGGCCAGGCTTGGAAGATCTATTTTTAGTATGGCTTTTTGCCACAAGCAAGTCAGTTGTGGAGCACAGTAATCCAGTGCTGAAGTTTTCCGTCTAATGCAAAATTATTTCAAAATATTGAGTAAAGATGAAAAACTCTGTATTTTTCAAAGCACAAAGGAGAATATTTGCATCTCCTGGTGTATTCCAACCTTTACTATGCTTTCAGATTATCCAAAATATAAAATGAATAGAAAATGACAACCTTATGTCAATTCACTCATTGGCTGCAGCCATTTATTCCCTGTTGTTCAGTGTTCCCTCTAATTTTTAATACATCCATATGTGGAAAGAATGTTATGTGCACCAATATGGAGGTTATGTGTGGTGGGGCTGAGGGGTTTAGAGGGGGCTTAGGCTGGGTCATAGGGTTGGGGTGGGGGGGGTGAGGGCTCTGGCTGGGGGTGTGGGCTCTGGGGTGGAGCCAGAGATGAGGTGTTTGGGGTGCAGGCTGCCCAGGGGCTGCGGCGGGGAGAGAGGACTCCCCCCAGCCCTCTCTCACCACAGCTGCCTGGGACCAGGGTAAAGGCATCTCTCTCCCTGACCATGACAGCTCCCAGGCTGGGGGCAGGGGAGAGGCGCCTCTCCCCATCTGCATGGCCCTTGATAGCTTACCACCCGGTGCGCAGCTTTGACGGCATTTAGGCTGTAACTGTTTGTTTGTCATCTGAAGGACTCTTGACATGACGTTCTAAATGGGTTACTCTTTTATTATTATGATGATTATTATTTATTATTATTGTTTGTTGTTTGTTTGTTGTATCCTACCCATTATTAGCCTCAAGATCTTACTAGATCTTACTGATCATGTTTTAGACAGTGACTTGCATAATGGTCATACAATGCAACTGGTTATTCACTGGGAATGGGTGTCTGAGCTCCAGAAAAGCATCTACACAGGGCATTAGCTCCATCAAAACCCAAATCCACAAGGCCACTGAGATCCACTCATATGGTTTGCAGGAAGTCAACAGCTTCTCTGCTTTCTCTTCCAGTCATGTGACTGGCTTCAGTAAACTAGAGGACGTGCTCTATGATGATGCTGTTGTGCAAGTAACCTAAAAGATAGTCTTCCTGCCTCTCACTCTCTCTGGTGCATTGTTTAATTTGCTGTCAAACTCCTATGTCTTTGGATAGTTGATTTTTTTTCCTTACCCAGTAGACTCAGTTTGTAGAAGTAATTTTGTTTGTATGGTCTGCATTTTCTTGAAACTGTGTTCTAGATGGTTATCCAACTCCTTGTCACCAGCATTAACAAATCCCCCCAAACTCTCATGCAAGATTCCATCATCCTGAGGTAAGCCATTCTCAAAGGCAGCACAAAATGCTGCTCTTCAACATCCAAGTATTACTCATTTGCTCTTACTCAGAATCATCTTGTTCCTCTCAATCTCATTGCAATTGATTTGGCTAAGCTGACTGCAAATATCAGATTCTCCATTAGAGCCCACTAGGAAGTTCCTTTCTAGCAGTGTATTCTCTTCTGTGATATTCAGTTTTGCTGTGATTTAAGCATACATTCAGCTCTTTAGTGGAGATCTTCAAGGGATTTTTCACTATTATCTCCAACTCTTGTAGATGCCATCCACATTCCTGTTGCCCCAAGCTACTTTTTGCACACCAGATGGAACTGTCTAGTCATGTGACAGTGATCAAGATTCCATTTCTCTGTAGTCTCCAACATTTCTGATGCACTGAGCATAATAGGGTGTGATCTGGCACCCGTGTTTATAGCAAACCATCTGTTTTCTTAATCACTAATTCTGGTGTCCATGAACAGTCCAGTACCCCCTGAAAAGAGTGACCATCGGCCTGCATATAGGGGAAAGGCTCATCAAAAATTTCCAGTGCTGGTTCTAGAGCAGGTGTGGATGCAGTGAGAGAACCACAGAGTTTATTTGTGCAAGGTGGAGGAAACGGTGGAGTTGGTGAATGATGAAATGGCATCAGTACTGAAATGCTTGAAGATGGACACGTGGGCAGAGGAGCAGATGTCACTAGGTATAGCTTATCTTGTCTTTTGGATGCCTATATCACAACATGTGCGCAGGCTTGTCAGTCAGCCTGTTCAGTGAAGCTCAATGTTTGCCTTAATTGCTTGTAATAAGGAGGCGACACATTTGGTGCAGGCAGCATTACTTGGAGAGAGACTATATATTTATTCTCTATAAACTACAATACTAGTTTGGCTCAGCTACATTTTCAGTCGTCTTTCAGAAAAACATATTGATGCTCTTGTTCTAAAAAATGAAAAATCCTGCTGGAAAACTGTAATTTCCCTTTTTACAACTTACTATTCTGAATGTGTCAGTCCTGAATGCTTTATGAATGCAGAACCATTTTACTCACCCTGTCACCCAGACCAGCTGTGTTGTAGAAGGGAAGGAGAATCTCGAAAAGAGTGCTAGGAGGACAGGGGCTGCACCATGGAGATCTCTAGCATCTGCCCCACCCAGAGAGACAAGCTAATTCATTCTGTGGCTGATTTGTGTTGTGACTCTTTGCTTTCAGACTGAAGGAGAAAGGATAGTTCTAGATAATACTCAGTGTATGAGCAGAGTTCAGCAGGATGCAGTTCCACCTGGCTACCCTAATAGCCACACACATTTTCTCTTAAAAATAAGGTTGCTAAACACACTATTATTATGAGTTGAGCTAAACCTGGTTGAAACTGGTGGGTGTAATAGCTGCCCTTCATTACTGATAAATGTAAGAAACAAATAAGCTCTTTTATTGAACAAGAGAGCTGAAATAGTAGCAGCCTCCGCCCAAACACAGGCACATGTAGGCAGAGGGGTTTTGCTGGTTAGTGTTTGGGGGAATATGTGTCTGTTATGAGAGATGCAGAAGTAACAGCAGAGAATCTGAAAAGAAGCAGCAGAAAGCCAAAGACTCAGCCAGAATTAGCATTGGGAAGGTGGCCTTGAGAAAAGCCTAAAGAGAACGTATCTGAGTTAAGAGCTAGCTGTAGAGTGGCTTGGAACTGTGAGCAAAGAAAATACCTGCTGTGTTCAGGAAACTGGGACTTCGTACATTCTTAACAGGATTGCATAAAAAATTTCTGACTCCATAAATTTATTCTCCTCACCTAAACAACCCACTAGACTCCAAATTTTAACTAAGCACTCAGGTCAAAAAGGTGGTAAGAGTATATCTTGTTTGGGAAAGGCAAAAAAATCCTGATAAAGGAAAATGTTTGCTCGTACAACAGGCCAGGTTTTCAGATTGACTGCGGGCTGGTGCCCAAAACAACTGGTGGGGCTGCCCATCACTATTTCCATTTCCCTCCCTCTCCACCATGGCTCCTTGACAGGATTATATCATATTATCAAAGTGGAAAAACTGGGATGCTTTACAGAAAAGGGAAGGATGGGAGAAACTAGTATTGATCCATTTGTGACTCACCTTAAAGTTCTGCCTTAGTCTCAGTCTTTCCCCTCCAGTCTAGCTCTTACCCTACTGTCTTTTTTGGATGTGATCCATATATTCCATATATGCCTGTTTACTCTTACTGACAAAGTCTGTAAATATCCAATTCCAGGGAGACAAATAGAGTTCGACAGAAATAATATAAAAAATATTGGTGACCCTTTCAGATTCTTGTAGGGAATTATAGTTCCTGGAAGTTATACCCATTTTACCTGGTCTTTGTTTTATTGGGCCAAATTCCATTGCAGCCATTTGTTTGGTACTGTGGGGCTGTCAGTCGAGCACTAGCTCCACCTACCATGTTCTTTTTGCCTGTATATGTAGTGGTGGTTGGAGAGGAGGAGGGAGGGGTACGGAAGGACAACTGGGAAAGATGCCGTGAGCTAGAAGTTTTAGCTGGAGCAAAGGGCATTTTTCCCTATAATGGGAATCGAAGTGAGGGCACCAGATACTGAGCTGTGTTTTCAAGATGATTTGTATTGATTACCTTTGTTGGCTTCTGATTATTATATTGCCTAATAATTGCTGCAGGGCTTTTTGTCTTAAGTTGATGTTAGTGTAAAGTTTGCCAGTAGTTGTGTATTTTGGTTCTAACACTATGTGCGTCTTTATAACAAGTATCTTGTCATATATAGCTATATTTTAGCATATATAAGAACAGAGCAAATCCAGAGGATGTATTGTTTTTCGGTCAGGAAGCCAGGATAATAGTTTTGCTCTAGTAGCATATAATCAATATAGAGTAAAGAGCTATAGTTAGTAGCTTGAGAAATTTGACAGATTTTCCCCCATTATTACAATGTGTGACCTTGTCATCTTTTCATCCTGTAAACAGGCTAAGTAACCTTGAATAAGTAGAAACAAGCAATGCTGTGCAACTTCTAATGGCATATTTCATCTGCCTATGTCAAAGATGGCCAGATAAGATTTGTCAGAGGAAATCTTTTTGCGTAGTCTACAAGAGAGAAGGTTGTAGCCAAGGATACTGTAGCTTCCTCTTGAAATGAATGATAAGAAGGACATGGACTGAAAAGCTAATATATCTTGAAAAACTTAGGGAAACCTTCAATGCATGTTTGAAATATATGAATAATACAAGAGCAAACCTCCTTAAGGGAAACTTCATCACCAGTGTCAGCGTGATGCAAATGGTGATAAGAAGGTATTAAATGGTGCTATGAATTTTAGCTAAATATAGGCTATTAAGAAGCTGCAGTTTAAAAGCTTAAAATACTTTTAGTGTTAAAACACTGCCCAAAGCAAATATAATGAATAATACTTTTCAGTTTGCCTAGTACAACTAAAATGACAACATTGTCGTCAATATTTGTCATGATTATCCAGTCTGAAGTTAAATTAGATCAAGGTTCGTCTCATACAAAACCTAATCTAGGATTAATAAAGATATGGGTTCAGTAACCTCATCTATGTACTCATTCCCGCCCCCTTAACTTTGTGGACCTTTTCTAAAAAGCTTTAATCTGCTTTTAGCCAAGATGCTCAGCAATTACTTTGTTACTTTGGATGGCAGAAAGAGCTCTCCCCTTACTTGTGCAAGTAAACCATTTGGCTTTAACAGGACTTCTTGCATGATTGTGCAGGATTTCTTCTCTTGAAGAACACTTCCTCATAGCTTCACTAAAGGCTTGCCTACACTGGCAGTTCACAGCGCTGCAACTTCCTCGCTTGGGTATGAAAAAACACCCCCCGAGCGTAGCACGTTTCAGTGCTGTAAAGCGCCAGTGTCGACCGTGCGCCGCCCAGCACTGGTAGCTGCGCCCCTCGTGGAGATGGGTTTTTAAAGCGCTGGGAGAGCTCTCTCCCAGTGCTGTGCCGCGACCACATAAGGCACATGAAAGCACTGCCGGGGCAGTGCTTTAGCGTTGCCAGTGTAGACTAGCCCTTAGTCAATGTAGTTATTCAGGAATAAAAAAAAATGCCTCTCAAATGATTTACATCAGGCATCGGCAACCTTCGGCATATGGCTCGCCAGGATAAGCCCCCTGGCAGGCCAGGCCAGTTTGTTTACTTGCTGTGTCAACCAGTTCGGCCGATTGCAGCTCCCACTGGCCGCGGTTCGCCGGCCAATGCGGAAAGCGCCGTGCTGGCCGTCGCTTCTCACAGCCCCCATTGGCCTGGGATGGCGAACCACGGCCAGTGGGAGCCGCGATCGGCCAAACTGGCGGACACAGCAAGTAAACAAACTGGCCCGGCCTGCCAGGGGGCTTACCCTGGCGAGCCGCGTGCCGAAGGTTGCCGATGCCTGATTTACATGAAGCCACTAAATAGATTAAATGGAGACACTTTCCTTTTTAATTTTTCTTGGAGAGCTGTGCCACATTCAGCATAATAATGCAATGCCCGTGTTTTGACTAAAGAGAGCTACCTAATTAGTTAAGATGTCAGAATTTTTGCTACTAAACTGAGTGTTAAATTAGGTTAAGGCAATGGTTGTTCTACAGATCCAAGTTATAGATAAGATTTTTT
This sequence comes from Chelydra serpentina, assembly GCA_037349315.1. Taxonomy (NCBI): domain Eukaryota; kingdom Metazoa; phylum Chordata; order Testudines; family Chelydridae; genus Chelydra; species Chelydra serpentina. The sequence continues at coordinate 70,625,960 of JBAIAC010000008.1, forward strand.
TTTAATCACCAACCACACAGCAGACTTTAAAGAGATACAGATCTACATAGTACAATAACGAACAGAATGGATGAGCAATAAATGGAAACTAGTAACACATGAGACTTCAGGGTCATATTAGCCAGTGAAAAAAGCCACTAAAGATTGAGCAAATGGGAGGAAGGTTCGGGAGTGGGACACAAGTCCCTAGCTCTGCCATAGATTACCTCTGTCATCTTGGAGAAATCACTTAATCTCTCCGAGACTCAGTTCCTCATTTGTAAAATGGGGATAATCTTTCCTTGCCTCACAGGGATGTTGTGGAATAAAAAATAATCAATTTATTATATAGTGTTAATTACAGTATGTGTGAATCATAAGAGCCTATTAGCACTTATATGGTTTTTTTCATCCATAGATAGCATGACCTCCACCTTGAAGAGCTTAAAAGCCACTTCATTTTTCTGATGCAGCCTTGCACAACTATAGTATATTGGCATTGTATAGCAACATTATGTCATAATGACTTGTCATTGTTTAGACTGCAAGCTATTTGGGGCAGGAACTGTCACTTGCCCCAAATTTTGTCCTGTAGGCACTACTGCAGTATAAAGGTTGGTATAAGTCATTCCATACAGGTACTACATTGTGTTTCAATATGCAGTCAGGCTGTGATTACTTAGAGATGGAAACAGCATTACAATCTCTAGAAGAGGGAGAGAACTTGCCAGGCCTGTAGATTCCATTATATATCCAGTCCTGAAGAGCCATATGCAGTTCGAGACTGGTTGAGTAGCCTAGCAGTGAAGTTATTTTTAATTCAGGGGTTTATGTAAGTGAAATCTTGGCCAGTGCTATTACCTTAGCCACAACAAATGCAAACGACCGTGTTTAGTTGACAGATACTGAATGGGTTGTAGAAAGAAAATAAATTGTAGCCACACAGTGTTCTGAGTGGTCTGAAAATGCCAACCAACGCCTGGTTACTGAAGTTTGATGTTTAATCACTTAATGCAAAATGCAGTGATACTGAAATATAAAGGATGAAACTACTGAAGTGTGTGGTATTGGCCAACAGAATTGCTAACTGAATATTTGTCATGGTATTAAGTGAATCAAAACAGGCAGTTTGTTTCTGTTACAAGCAGTGTGCAATAATTACACCAAAGAGATGAAATTAGGACTGTTTTACATCTTTTACATTGCAGTTCTTTGACAATTGGCCTGAATAAGCATTCTGCTTGCTATCTCTCAAAGTATCTTAAAGGGATCCTGATTCCAGACTAGTATTTTTCATTTTTCCAAAGACTAAAAGTCCCACTAGAGACTCGTCTTTGATGCGCCTATTAAAAAGAAAAATAACCTGGGTGAGGGGCAACAAGTTTCCTATGGGTGTACTAACTCTTTTGGCCATTAGGATGGTAAGAGACTGAGCAGTGTTCACCTGGGCGGAGTGCCTTGGAGGACGGGGAGCGGGATTGGGACACAGGGAAAGGTTTCCCAGAGAATCCAATCTTTCAGCATTAGAAGCTTCTTTATAATAAATATTCCCAGAGATGAAGTAGACAGGATTACAGTTAAAGAATAGGTTTAACTGTGTGTTTGAAAAGTTTCCCAGGGGAAAGGTGAAGATTGGCTGCTATGTTTGCTGTGGCATCTTAGGACTGTGACCTCAAATCTTTCTATGTAGTTTTGCAATTCCTCCTCTTGAAAAACTGTTTTGTTTAAAGTGGGAGAGAACTGAGTGCATGTACTTAAATGCTAGCTGTATGTGACAAGTACTACATAAAGGTACTGTAATAATAAAGGATTTAAAGTAAATAAAATATTTCAGAAGTTTATTGACATTAGAATGCACATTGCCCTTGAATAATGTCTCCTCACCCTTCTTTCCAGAAAGCATCTCTGATTCTTTCCAATTCATGTTTGAAGTGGAAACAATCAGTATCCAATCCAGAGAGCTGCTATATGAGATCAGATTTTATTTTTAAACAAGGTTTTTGCATGTAGTTTAGGGAACTGGAGTTAAAAAGGATTTACCATATATTTTTTACAATTTGGCCAGTCGTAAAATGTTTTGGCAAAATATTATTCTAATGTTCTTTTTGAGTCTTTTTATTGTAAATTATGTAGTGACTTTATTCAGAAGTTAATCACATTAGTAATGTTATTCATATCATACACTTGGTGTAAACATGAGCTTTTTACATTCCAATCCAAGGTCATAGGAAAGAATAGATCAAAGTAGAATTAAGATTTTATTTAAAGCATCTTTCCTCTCAACAACCATTTTGCACTCTTTTTTTGTGACAACATATCATTATGTTGGCACAAGTTATTTAGGACCACTCCTTTGTACTAGAAATGTTCTTATTTGAGCAGGTCATGCAGATGGAGCCATTCATTGGAACTGACTTTAGAAGTAAAGAGGAAGTACTTGTCTCTGGTGTGGAATGTAATGGGAAATACAATGCTGGTGTGTAAAAAATATACTAGCAAGAGACTTAAAAGGAGCCAATTGCGCTGTGTATTTCTAAAAGTGAACATTGAGCTAAGAATGGTGCCTGAGATCATTTAGCACAGAGTAAGTTTTACCTAACCTTTTCATGCCTCTGTGGAATCTTCTTGGTACTTTCTTCTTCAGTGAAACTATCCCAGAATGCACACAGTGATATTACAAATACCAGGAATTGCAATGAAATTTCTTATATCTAATATTCTGGGTTAATATCTGTGCACAGGGAAATACCAAGTGGATATTGAAAGAGAAAAAAGGTTACAACTTTTTTTGGACTGAATTCCATACCTCCTTTCCCCCAGTTTATATGAACTATGCTAGTTCACTTTTAAGTTTTTGGTGCAAGAACAAACCTCTTCCAAAAGTGAACTAGCATAGACTATGGCAATACTCAGAACTGTCACTTACATTGCTTATATTCTACCAGTGTTATAATGGTAAATATTCCCAATGCCAAACATCCTGGAAGAGCACAACCTAAGGCTACTGTTTTTTTAAAAACGTGATGTAACTGGAGACATGCTCTACTGAGTGGCAATTGATACATTACAGTAAAAATAAACATAGGTAACATTTATTTTATATCTTCAACCCAGTGTATCAAAAGTGTTGCTTTTACTTCTCTGGTAATTTAGGGAGTTGGAGAGAGAGACCTTTTGCATGGCAACACATCTATAATCATGCATGAAGCTTATTAATCCTGTTTGGTAGAATAGTTTATGCCGCTTATTGTACAACTTGCTAACAGGACCAATTGAGGTGCCATTCAAATACTAAGCTTTGTTTTCAGTATCAAATAGTATGACAGAAGGTTATTTGGCTCTTGTATTCTTAACTAGTTTAATGTATAATTCTGCAGCTTATTCTTTGGAGATCTGGTATATATTTGAAGGGTTATAATATGGTTTAAAATCTCTACCATCCTAGTTAAACAACAAAAATTGAATCCTAAAACACACTCCCATTCTTCTTACCTACTTTAAGGAAATACAGGCATGTTGTTACACTAATTTGCATGGTAATCAATTCATAGATACTGCCCAGTTTCCTTTATTTTCATTATTGTTAGCGTTTTGAGCAAAAAGAAGCAAGAAATTGATCCATAAGCAGATACTATACTGATCCATGCATGGAGGTAACCTATACATGATTTTTTTAAAGTTAGTTTTTAAGGTCTGTCATGACACAAAGCAAACGCAGAATAGCTGGTATTGACAGGTGACAGAGAACTGAGGTAGATCCTCTTCATGAATCCACACTATCATCTCTCCTATACTGAGGAAAAATACTATCACTGAGCTATATGGGTACTGCACCTTACTGTTCTTGGCCTGAACTCTTTGGCATATATTTCTGTTACAGATTTGGTCTCAGCATGGATAATGAATGAATGGAGGCTGCTTTTTTGTCTTTCCACGGAAGAACATGAAGCCCTACTAGCATATATAATTTGCTAAAATCAAATAGAGAACAAAAGTAGCTAGAATGCTTTTCTCTGTCAATTGTCTTCAGTTACTGTTTAGGGTTGCCGACATTGTGATATTTAAAAACCTCCACACACAGTAACTGGACTTTGGGTGTCTGGCCAAAAGATCTGAGTGAACACTGTCAGATTCCCTTTTTAACCAAACTTTCTGGTCAAAAACCAAACACCTGGGCACTCTATTACTGTTGGTAACTGATGTGGCTAGAAGCAACTGAAATGTTTGCTAGAAGTGACTTACAGCTCATAAGTACTTCAGTTTTAGTTTTTAATCAAATCTTCACATTTTATACTATTAACTATGCAAGTCCAAGATACCAAACTAAAGATTGTTCAATGGAGTCACTTGTTTTGGCTTCCAATGCCTGCTTAAAATAATAATAATAATAATAATAATAATTAATAAAAAATAAAGAGAGAAATTCTGAAAGTCACTTTGATGTTGGATCAAAATGGTAACTGTGAGGCCTTGTCTATACTGGCAGTAGCATGTAGGGTACATCTAATTCTATGCAGCAGTGAAAAGCAGACTGCACCCACACTGCAGTGTGTAGCTACATGCAGTAGTGAAAGGCACTGATGGCAGGGGTGTGTGTGCGTGTAAGATAGTGAGACAGGCTCTGGCAGTGGGGAGCTGCTGGAACCTTTCCCTGTTGCTTCTAGCTGCCAGTGTCTTTCCCTGCAGTGGGAAAATACATTAGCAGCAGGGAGGCAGTGGAACACTACAATGTTGAAAATAGCAATGGAGATGTAGGAGACAGCTTGTGTGTGGAGTATACATACCCTGAGATTCTGGTGTGTGTCTACTGTACTTGCCTAGAGCAGTGCCTCATCGACTACATTGCTGTTTATACCCATGCTGGGTGTGTGTGTGCGCATGCGTGTAGCGTATTTATTCTACATACCACTGTAAGTGTAGACATAGTCTTAGGTTAGCAAACCCCAAACATACCTCCGTGCAGTGAGACGGTGGTGAATCAGTTACCTGCTGAAGTCAGTTTTCCTCAAACAGCTTGCTTGACCGATTAGTGAATTCTTATGCAGTTCCCCCAGCTTCTTCCTCAAACAGTAATTCTAATGTTATGCATTTGAGCACACAAAATAGCAAAGGATTCCTAGGATATTGCCACCACTAAAAAAAGCCTGTCTTTTATTTCTAATGGCCGGAATCTGCTTTAATCATCTGCTAAGTTACAGATAAGCGTGAAAATTAGTCTTCTGGGGAGCTGAACTCTGGACTTCCTCCAGCTCAGGCTTTGAAGAAAATGCCGTTTGTCCATTGTTATAGCTTCTTATGGCAAGATCCTGCTGTGGTACTTTCACAACATTTTCTTTCATTGGCTCCTACATTTAAAAACAAATATCTGATTAACTAGGGGAGCTAGTTTTAAAGTTGCTAGTTTCCCACAGCATGTGATTTTCTTATAATATTTTGAACTGATTAATGTTTTGAGCTTCTTGGTTTAACTTTGTTTGCTCATAAAGCTTTCATACTAGTAACGTGTTTAAAACCTATGTACACTAATTGTTGCTGAATATTGAGCTGATATTAAGTAGATTTGTCTCTTGTATCTGAGATGAGCTTCATAGGTATAAGCAGGCTTCTTTTGTCCGCAACAGATTGTGCACAGTTCACATGATTTAATGTGTCTTCCACAAACTACAAGAGGAGTTGCCCATTGAGTTTCAAATAAAATTAGCTTTCCACAGCTGTTGGCCTTTCAGTGCCAGGAGGCCATAGATGGAAATTCTGTTTTGTTTCTGTTATGAATAAAGAACCCCAAATACACTTGTGAGTTTTGCAAAGTTAATCCTTGAAGTGCATTGGAGTAAGTGTGATCTTCTGGATAAATTCAATTGTTTTGGTTTTGGTGATTCAAAGATTAGGGTTATCAGTTATATGTAAAGTAAATAAATTCTCTGTTAAATTTGCAGCACCATTACAATTAACTATTTATTTCCACTAAGGTTCACCCATTTTTTTTTAGCTTCGTCTCCTTCTCTACAATTATTGAATTTAGGATGTGCAAAAAGGGTTCACCTGTAATAAGAGCTGATACCCATCACTTAAGCAAAAGCCACTCTTCTTGAGGCTTGGATCTGGTTTGGTTGTCTTTTTCCTGTTCCTTTTTGTGAGTAAGATTTTAAAACCATGGGATAACTTGGTATGCATTGATTGTGTCTTTCTGGAGATCACTGCAGCTTTAATATATAGCTGTTTCACCCTTGTGGCTTGTTTAACTACAGTTTTTTCCCCTCTTAGGCTAATTGTATAACCGGGATGATTACGATGAGAGGAGAATTAAAAAAAAAAAAAAAAGTGTGCACACACATGCATACACAAAAAAGCAACCAAAATCTATATTCAGTTTTGAGCTATTTATATTTTATTTTACTGCCGCATTCAGGCGAATAAACCTGTCTTCTTATGGCAGAATGTGATCTTAATTTGATGTATTGCAAAAAGAGACTCTAGATGCTTGGTTCTCTAGTTTTTAATACCTGTCTCCATCTTTCTTTGGATGGATTATTTTAATACTCTTCATTTAGGAGGTGGGGAAAGAAACCTTATTTGATACAGTTCACCCTCTCTAATAAGGTTGGCAACCAAAGAATTTACATGCTATAATGAGGTGCTTGTGTACAGTATTTTTTATAAGAGGAATGTATAATGAGTTGTAATGGAAAAGGGAATGGTGGGAGCAAATAATATTGTAAGCGTGCAGCCTATAATGGCTGTTTAAAATCTTTCTCTACTGAAAGAGCACAATAGAGAGATTCTACTTAAAAACAAAAAAAACCCTTCCTAAAATTTGAATTTTTTTTTGTAATCTAGTTAGTGCCATCCTCTGAGGGAGCTCTGTTCACATTTCTCCACTACTTGCCATGTGAAGATTGAATGTTTAACACTGATCAAGTGTTCTTACAGCAAATTGAATGAGGTAAAGTAGGACTCTGCCTATCTATTCCATGTTTTGACAGGGATGCAGTGATGACCTTCAGCTTCACCCTGACACTGCATATTCAGATTTAAAAGGAGTACATGTGAGGCTGCACATTCCTTTGTGGTGTGATGCAGCAGTGGCTCTGCCTTGGATTCCTTCCTGGTCTTCTGCTGCTCTGCCAAGCCTCTGACACCTGAGCTGAGAGGACATAGTCTTCCAGTTAGATCATGTAACAGTTTCACCTCTTTGGGGATACCCAAAGTCCAAAATCAACCCGAAAAAACATGCTCTTCCCTTCCCTAAGGGAGGCCCTGAGAAGGAGCAGCCTTCCCTCATTCCTGGCCCCTTCTACCAGCCTTCTCTCCCACATTGAGAACTCAAGATCCGTTCTCCCTCCCAGCCAGGCAACTCCTGAATTGGGCTGTCTCTTTTTAGCTCCTCCCTTGAAGTAGGGCACCTGCTTCATGTGTCATGAGGTGGGGCTGTCTGTGCCCATAGCAGCCCGCTAGCTTTTTCCTGACTTTGTATACCCCACCACAGCCTGGCATGACAATGGGTAGAAACATCATCACAGTGGTATTGAAGCTTACCACTGCTGGCCTCTACAAAGCTTCTCAAGGAATGGATGGGCATGGAACTAAAGGGTTAATGACCTTAATGTGTATACACATGGGCTAAGAGTTCCTGTTGGCAACAAGTGCTTGGCTAGAGCTGTGGGCTTTCTGGACCAGAATTAGGGTAGACTAGATAGCATGCAAGATGCTTAAATGTCCCTGCTGTGGCTAGTATTTTAGCCTTTGGGGTGCAACTGCAAAGGCCATCTTTTCTCCTTGGTTTATGGAAGGAGTTAAGGGATTAGTCTCAGGAGCTGTAGGAGAGGGCACTGTGGTAGAGATTTTGTTAGTAGATTTTAGATGACACATCCAAATACAACTCGCTTGTCATAGGAATGCTCTGGAGAATTAATTGGTAACTTTTTTCTTTAATTCACTTTGTGCGAACTTTAATATGCATCCTGGTAGGCCAAACCCTTAAGACACATTGCCAACTAGTCCTGCATCTTGGGAAAAGCTACCCCCTCCAAACTGTGCATCAGATTTTTTTCCTCATTAGCTTCTTCCTAGTCATGTCCTTCCAGTCTGAACCCTCAGTTTAACAGGGTAAAAAATGAAAACAGTGGCTCCATTCTTGGTGACTGGCCTCATTCATTTAGATGGCTTTGGTTTCTGTAATTCTGGTGGCCCTGATATTAATTAAAATCAAATAGCTTCAGGTCAGTTCAGGACCTCTCCTTTGCAAACAGCTCTTTTGGAGTATGGTAAAAAACCACAATGGTGCACCATATGCAATCAAAATTTTTCCATCTCCTCTGAAGGTGTGTCTGCATGTGAAACCAACCTGGCCTCAGTTCCAGAGTTCCCTCCAAAATTTCTCTTAAAAACAAAGCAGCTCTTCTTGCCACATCAGATAGCACAAAGTAATGCTGGCCCCTATGGGGGAAATTCCGGGACAAGAGCAGCCAGTAGAGCTTGCAGAGCCTGGGCACCCTGGGAAAAAGAGGCCTCTATAGCTTTCCCACCTCAGAGTTTTGGACGAGGCTACTGAAGTTCTGTTTCAGCATGTGTGTGAATTTCGTTTAAAAAGTACCCCTGAGCAATTTATTAGAGTAGACTGTTAATAAAATGTACTATTAAAAGTCCAGTTGTGACTTAACGTTAAGTTTTCCTAGGAAGCAATAAACCTTTCAGCCTTTGAAGTTTTCCATAAAATGTAATATTGCATTACCAGCAAAATACACATGGTAAAATAATTTAAAAATAATTAAATTGTGTTCCTGATGAATTTTTCATTTGGGGTGGGTTTTCAGCTTATTATTTACAAGGTCAATGGAAGATTTGGGGATCATAGTGGACCATAAGTGGGGGAGGGATAGCGCAGTGGTTTGAGCATTGGCCCGCTAAACCGAGGGTTGTGAGTTCAGTCCTTGAGGGGGCCATTTAGGGATCTGGGGCAAAAATTGGGGATTGGTCCTGCTTTGAGCAGGGGGTTAGACTAGATGACCTCCTAAGGTCCCTTCCAACCCAGATATTCTATGATTCTATGATACACTGTTGACTCATATTTAGCTTAACATCGCTGCAAAAAAAGAGAACCTCATTCTGGGATATATTAGCAGGAGTGTTGTAAGCAAGACACGAGAAGTAATTCTTCCGCTTACTCCGCGCTGATTAGGCCTCAGCTGAAGTATTGTGTCCAGTTCTGGGCACCACATTTCAGGAAAGATGCAGACAAATTGGAGAAAGTCCAGAGAAGAGCAACAAAAATGATTAAAGGTTTAGAAACTATGACCTATGAGGGAATATTGAAAAAATAGGGTTTGTTTTGTCTGGAAAAGAGAGAACTGAGAGGGGATATAATAGTTTTCAAGTACATAAAAGGTTGTTACAAGGAGGAGGGAGAAAAATGATTGTTCTTAATGTAGGGATATTAAAGAAGGTACTGAAAGTGATTCCCCAAGTGAAAGTAACTCCCCATAATTTGTCCCCCACAATTTAAACCTTATAGCATTACCAAGTAAAAGATCTCTTGGATCCCTTGTTAAACTTACAAGCTACTGTCTGTGTAAACCATTGATATTTGACTTTGTTCTTTATGCATGCTTTGTACCTAGAAACAGCATAGGAAGACCCGCACCCTCTTTGATTAAAGGGCAGGGAGTCTCAAATAAATTAGTACACACCCCAAAAGTGTTGAAGACAGTATGTCTGATGATGAATGCTTGGTGTACATGAATGAATGAGCAGGAAGGTGCTAGTCTAGGAATTCAGTGACCATCGGCTGAAGGCAGCATCAAGTGGGAACGACCAGACAACCCCCCGGAGGGTAAACTGGGATCCCACCCGACCATCTCAAAGGATGGGAAAAACAAGATAACAAACTTTGGACAGCGTGGAGCCACCAGGAATGTGCCATCTGCTGATTGATTCAGCAACAGCATGATGAAGCAATTCCCATAGACTGACAGGAAATAATTCCTATAAGAATGGCTTCTACATATTGAGGACTTTGAGTCTGGTTCTGCAACCACCCTCCAGGAGCATCAGATGAATCTGACAAGGACTCGGCTCCACCCTCATGCCCAGGTTACCTGGCCAGTAACTTGGCATGAGCAACTTCTAGGCTGGTAACTATGACATCTATACAGAACCTGTGTGTGTGTGTGTATGAATGAGTGTGAAACTGAATGAAATGTTATAGCTATAACTGACTGCTTACTATGATTCTTTTTGTATTCACAATAAATGTGACATTTTGTCTTATCCCCTTTAAAAAGATCCTGCTGGTTTTTATTTTATTGGTATAACATTAACCTCTGAGGATAGGACAAGTAGCAATGGGCTTAAATTGCAGCAAGGGAGGTTTAGGTTGGACATTAGGAAAAACTTCGTAACTGTCAGGGCGGTTAAGCACTGAAATAAATTGCCTAGGAAGGTTGTGGAATCTCCATCATTGGAGATTTTTAAAAGCAGGTTAGACAAACACCTGTCAAGAATGGTCTAGATAATACTTAGTCCTGCCATGAGTGCAGGGGACTGGACTAGATGACCTCTTGGGGTCCCTTCCAATTCTATGATTCTATTCTATGCACAGCAAGTCATGTTCTTAACAGCTAGTTGGGGGAGACATGGGGGAGCTGCATGATATTTAAGCAGTGTGGTATTGGAGAGGTTTGCAACAAGTTACAGGCCATGCTTGCGGCATGACAGCTAGAAGATATTACACTGTAATCCCTTCAGGGCAGGGTTTGTCTCTTGTGTGTGTTTGTACAGTACCCAGTGCAATTGAACTCCAGTCTCAGTTGTGGCTTTTGGGTGGTACCTCAATATAAATACTTGCTATTAAGGAGAGAGCTAGGGAATGCTGTTCACTTAGACAACTAAAGTCAGTTTTAACAGCATTTATTGTATGTTTCCTTCCATCACGCCTCTTTTCTTTTGACAGTAATGTAGAACCCCAGTGTTCCAACTGTGTGCTGGTGGCTTAGCATTTATCATCCAGTTGATTCAGAGTGGTAGGTCTCTTGTATGCTAGTAGGTTTTGCAGAAACATTTGGTGGTTTTTGTGGTGTGGAACACTGTGTTATAGTGTCTGAGCAGAGGCCAACAGATTTGTTTAAACTTTAACCAGAGACTGATTCAAACCAATTACCCCAGAGAATGAATCCTGGCACCTTGCATCAAATTTTAAGCCTCAATTCTGCAAGCTGTTCTTCACAGTTAAGCTCCTATCCCTGATCCAGAACAGCTTCTAGAATGGGGACTTTAATGTCTAATCATAGGATCATAGAATCATAGAATCTCAGGGTTGGAAGGGACCTCAGGAGGTCATCTAGTCCAACCCCCTGCTCAAAGCAGGACCAACCCCAACTAAATCATCCCAGCCAGGCCTTTGTCAAGCCTGACCTTAAAAACCTCTAAGGAAGGAGATTCCACCACCTCCCTAGGTAACCCATTCCAGTGCTTCACCACCCTACTAGTGAAAAAGTTTTTCCTAATATCCAACCTAAACCTCCCCCTCTGCAACTTGAGACCATTACTCCTTGTTCTGTCATCTTCTACCACTGAGAACAGTCTAGATCCATCCTCTTTGGAACCCCCTTTCAGGTAGTTGAAAGCAGCTATCAAATCCCCCCTCATTCTTCTCTTCTGCAGGCTAAACAATCCCAGTTCCCTCAGCCTCTCCTCATAAGTCATGTGCTCCAGCCCCCTAATCATTTTTGTTGCCCTCCGCTGGACACTTTCCAATTTATCCACATCCTTCTTGTAGTGTGGGGCCCAAAACTGGACACAGTACTCCAAATGAGGCCTCACCAGTGCCGAATAGAAGGGAATAATCACGTCCCTCGATCTGCTGGAAATGCCCCTACTTATACAGCCCAAAATGCCGTTAGCCTTCTTGGCAACAAGGGCACACTGTTGACTCATATTCAGCTTTTCGTCCACTGTAACCCCTAGGTCCTTTTCTGCAGAACCGCTGCCCAGCCATTCGGTCCCTAGTCTATAGCAGTGCATGGGATTCTTCCGTCCTAAGTGCAGGACTCTGCACTTGTCCTTGTTGAACCTCATCATATTTCTTTTGGCCCAATCCTCTAATTTGTCTAGGTCCCTCTGTATCCTATCCCTACCCTCCAGCGTATCAACCACTCCTCCCAGTTTAGTGTCATCTGCAAACTTGCTAAGGGTGCAGTCCACACCATCCTCCAGATCGTTGATGAAGATATTGAACAAAACCGGCCCCAGCACCGACCCTTGGGGCACTCCACTCGATACCGGCTGCCAACTAGACATGGAGCCATTGATCACTATCCGTTGAGCGTGACCATCCAGCCAGTTTTCTATCCACCTTACCGTCCATTCATCCAGCCCATACTTCTTTAACTTGCTGGCAAGAACACTGTGGATGAAATGGTCCATTTGGTCTCTCTCTTTTCCATCTTTTTTTCATACCTACATTCCTGGGATTTAAAATCAGTCAGTGATGTTACAATTCCTTATTCACATTAAACTTCCATGGTCGGTGTTCTCTTGGCTACATTATAGTATAGCTGTAATGTTGCCAACTCTCAGTTTTTATCGGGAGTCCCAGCTCATGGAGTCATGTAATTACATGAGAATCTCAGCTTTTTTATTAAAAAGAAAAGTAAGTTTGTAGCCCTTATAGTTGCAGAAGAAAGCTGGAAAATGTGAACTCTAAAGGCTAAAACACCAGATGGCAAAAAAGACCCCATGTATAATATTTCTAGAAATGCCACGTTTTTGACTATTTATGTTTGAACACTTATAGTTGGCAATGCTGTAGCTGCATTTTTTGGTGATAACATGCCTGAGTAGTGGTGTTCTTTGTCTGAATAGAAAATTGTATCCCAGGGTCTGAGGAATATTACTGTTCTGTGGAACTTTATCCTTGCTACCACTTCATAGGAAGTCTCTTATCACAAAGGTGTTTGCTAATACTTGTAGTTCATTGTACTAATCTTGGAGTGAAGTATAATTCTAAATTTTAAAATTAATTTTTACAACAGCAAAACCCTTAATGTGTGCCACCTACAATGCCTAGCTAAAAGAAGGCTATTGTTGTTGCCATCTCTTCTGTTGAATTTTCCCCTCTTAACCCAATGGGACGATGGGCTTTGGGCCAAATGGGCAAGGATCCCTTAGACATAAACATTTAAACCTTAAACCTCCTGGTTTAAAATACTTTAATACACTGAAGATGCATAGGGGCCTCATAACAGTGGGTGAACTAGAGAGGCTGCTAGATGCAGTAGAGAAACTAGCCAGAAGTGTCCTTTGGGCCTGCAAAACCATGGTTCCTTATGTCCTTCTGGGGCCTAGAAATACAAGGGAGCTAATTTCAGTGCTCTCTTTTCAAACGTTTGTCCTCTTTCTTGTAAAGACATTGTTGAAAACATAAACTAATCTGTAGGGTTGAAAGCATCTCATGGTTCTTCCCCATTCAGTTGTTTTGGCCTTCACAACATCCTCTGGCAACAAGTTCACAGGTTGACTGTGTGTTGTGTGAAGAAGTGCTTCTTTGTGTGTTTTTTTTAAAGCTGCTACTTATTATTTTCTTCAGGTGACTCCTGGTTCTTGTGTTATGTGAAAAAGTAAATAACACTTTTTGAAATCCCTGTTCACTTTCTCCATTCCATTCATAATTGTATAGATCTCTAACATATTCCCCTTTAATAGTCTCTTTTCCAAGCTGAAAAGTCTTTTTAATCTTTCCTCATATGGAAGTTGTTCCAGACCTGTACTCAGTTTTGTTGTCCTTCTCTACCTTTTCCAATTCTAATATATCTTTTTTGAGATGGGGTGACTAGCTGCATGCAGTATTCAAGGTGTGGGTTTACTATGGATTTATACAGTGGCATTATGAGATTTTCTGTCATCTTATCTATCCCTTTCCTAATGGTTCCTAACATTGTTAGCTTTTCTGACTGCCACTACACATCGAGTGGATGTTTTCAGAGAACTATTCACAATGATTCCAAGATCTTTCTTGAGTGTAACAGCTAATTTGAACTCCATCATTTTGTATGTATAGTTGGGATTATGTTTTCCAATGTGCATTACTTTGCATTTATCAGCATTGAATTTAATCCGCCATTTTGTTGCCCAGCCACCAAGTTTTGTGAGGTTCCTTTGTAACTCTTTGCAATCTGCTTTGGATTTAACCATCTTGAATAATTTAGTACCCTCTGCAAACTTTGCCACCTCACTGTTTACCCCTTTTTCCAGATCATTCATGAATATGTTGAAGAGCACTGGTCCGAGGACAGGTCTTTGGGGGACCCTACTCTTTACCTCTCTTCACTGTGAAAACTGGCCATTTATTCCTACCCTTTGTTTCCTGTCTCTGAACCTGTCACTGATCCATGAGAGCCCTTAAGCCCACGCTTCATGGTTAATGGAGCTACTCAAGAGCTTAAAGTTAAGCACATGTGTAAGTGGTTTGCTGGATCAGGATTTATAAGAATAAGATGCAGTATGCAAGGGGGAGAGAAGACAGCTAATGAGGTGCAAAACTTGCTATAAAATGCTTCTCTGAATCAAAGATAGGAAACGTAATACATACACCAGGAGCTCTCCCTTTTCTGCTAATCCACTGAGGAATTAATCTGTTATCTCAAGAAGTGTTGCTCCTAAAAGAGCATCATCTGGGCCTATCTCTGATATTTGATTATTTTGTCATTACTTGTCTTTTCTCTTGAAAATGTAGAAATCTTTTTGAAGATAAAAGGAGCACAGTTTAGCTTCTCATACCATCCTACAGGCTAATACTTTATTAGCATTATTTAAAAAGGAAAACAAATCCCTCCCTGCTCCCGCAGCTCACATTTCTGCCTGGTTTCATTATGGAACAGTGCTGAAGATTAGGACAAAAATGCTCTTGCTCTCTATCCAGTTTTTAACAATGAGAACAGCTGCCTTTTTATTTTGTTTTTTATTTTATTTTAAAGATGTGTATTCTGGCTTGGATCACAAGTGAGACTGAGTTTATTTGAGTCATCCTATTCCCTAGTGGACATTTGTCCACATCAGAGAGACATCCCACATTATCACAGTATTGGCAGCCTTTCCTCCATAGAGGTTTAAGACTGGAATAGAAGGGTAATTGTAGATCAGTAGTGAGGCGTATTGGCAAAGCTTTGACGCTTACATAGCACCTGTGTTCACTATGCCTTGATGTGTCCTGTGCTGTTGGTTTATTATTTTAATACTACAGTAACCAAATTCACACTCTGTTGGGCATGAGAGAGAGAAAAGAATTGCATAGATTATTAAAGTGGTGATTGTAAATTCAACTACCAGACTCCCACTGATGAGTTATATGGTCAGACCCCTATGTACCTCACTGGAAATGTAAGTATCCTGCTGAATATAGTCTAGTGGTAGCTTTTTAAAAAAATGACACAGCAAAGTGAACATTCAGAATAAGTTTATAAATGCCATCTAGCAATCCCTTTCCCCTTCATCTATCACTCTCAGAATTTGTTAAAAGAATAACTCTGTAACAGAGTATTTTTATCTATTAAAATGTGACACTCTGTCTCTGGGAGACAGGCTATCCCTGCAGTAAGTGAGCACTGACAGTACATTGTGTGTTGCTGTAAGAGCACCAATATGCTTTAGAAGAATACATTTTCTATTCTATATAGGTTTTCATATTGTGCTGATTACGGTAGCATCGGAGGGTATGTCTACACTGCAGTGAAACACGTGATTGGCCTGTGTCAACTGACTCAGGCTCGAGGGTCTCACGCTTTGGGGTTGTAAAATTGCAGTGTAGACTCTCAGGCTGGACCCCATGCGCTGGGACCCTCCCACGTCAAGGGGTCCCAGAGCCTGGACTCCACCTGGAGCTCAAACAGGTACACCTCAATTTTACAACCCTACATTCCAAGCCCAACTAGTCCAAATCAGCTGACATTCGCCAGCCACGTGTGTTTAATTGAATTATAGACATACCCAGAGTGCCTTCCAATAGTCAGTAGTGCATTAAGCAGTGTGACTACACATTGTTGTATAGGACTGATAGGTCAGCAAATTGTCTGGAAGGATGGTTTTGCATTCATTTGGATACCTTATTCAGAGGTTTGAGATCCTGTTTTGTGAATCTTTTACTACAAAAGATCTTCAAAGAGTTCTTTTTTTAGCGAATAAATTTAAACTAACTTTCTCCCTTTAGATATTCTTACTAAGGCTGTCTTCACTCTGGTTTGCAACTTGATTCAATCACATTCTGTTTTTGCTCTCCTAAAGGTTTGGTTTCTCTGCAGTGTGATTTTTAGCATCTGTCAGAATCCTCTATGGACTGTTGAACAATGGGGGACGGGAGAGAGACAAACCATTGCCAGCTCCATACAGATTGAAGCCTGCACTTCAGAATCTGCTTGGCTGTAATGTATCCATCTAGCTTTTAGGTCCTGATTGCTCAGTACTGGGAATAGCATCAAATTCCAGCGAGTCATGATCTGCCAGCTCACAATTAAATGGTCTAGTTTGGGAACAAAGAAGGAAGAAGAATGGAATAAGTCCACATTCTGCAATCTTTGGAAAAGACAGGAATCCTGTAATTATTTAGGCGTGCTATTTTGGTCACTTTTGATTTAGGCTGTCTCAACACTTGCACTTTTGTTGGCAGAACTTTTGTCGGTCAGGGGGGTGAAAAAAACACCCCCCCCCCCCCCCAACAGACATCAGTTTGACTGACAAAAGCGCTGGTGTGAACGTTGCTATGTCGGTGGAAGACGCTCTCCCGTCACTCGTTGGGGATGGTTTAATTATGTCCGCGGGAGACCTTTCTCCCGCCAGCATAGAACGGCTACCCAGGGGACCTTACAGCGGCGCATCAGTGCCGCTGTAAGGTGCGTAGCATAGACATTGCCTTAATGCCACAGAGCTCTCTTACACTGATGTCAGTGGGAGTTCGAGGGTGCTTGGCACCTTACAGGATCAAGCTATTGTTACAGAAATTGGTGTGATGCTTCCTACAACTGCAACACAAGGATGCCAGAATATTCAGGACTCAGATAGTGCCTCCTCTTCCTCCAGCCACGTGGCCTTCAGAGAAAGCTGCAGAGAGGCATCAACCAGAGTATCCAGCCAGCAGGGGCAAAAGCTGCCAATGCAGGGTCCTTGGGACTTTCAGAGAACTTTCTACAGTTTTGAGTGGACTTTCTCTGCCTTGTGCTAATTGGCTATTTGCTCTAACCCTCTCCTTCCCCCCCTCTGTCTTTTTGTCTCCTCTTCACTCCATACCTGCCCCTCTTTACCCTCTTCTCCCCTGCCCTTTCCTTTTCTTTCCCTTTATTTTATACTCCTAAGTAAATCCACCCCCAAATAGCCCCCAGACCCATGGAACTAACATACTGTTTGTTACCATCATATTATTCGCTTTGTTTGTGCTCTACCCCACCTCCCCTCTGTGTCTGTCTTGTCTATTTAGATTGTAAGATCTGTGGGGGCAGGGACCGTCTCCTGCTCTGTACATTGCTCATCACAATGGAGCCTCATTCTTGGCTGGGTATATATCCAGCTGACTTGTTCAATATCACTATAACTATCCCATGCAACTTTTTGGTATTGGTAACTTAAAGAAAAATCCTTTTCATTTTAATTCACAGCTTTATTTCTCAAATTATTTTCAAATCCCAGATCTCTTCTCTTGAACACAATGAGGTCTGTTAATTTCAAAGTTGCTAATGAATTGAGCAATCCACACAATGTGTAATCTACTCTTGTTATAACACCTGCTCCTTAAACTCTTTGCCTTGAATATTTAACCTAAAAGTGCTGCTGGCTCATCCTGGGTAAAGTTACACTGAATGAAACTTTCGTTGTTTTCTTTCTCAAATGTGCTTAGCTTTCGAGTCTGAGCATATAGGAAAAGGTGTCTTTTTTTTAGAGTTTCAAAGAAATTCAGTAAGTGTTTGTTATGCTCATAGAAAGCACACAGGATCTTTTTCAGGGAAAAAGGCAATACACTGCATTTATTGAGAATAAAGCAGTTAGCATATGCTTTTCACTCACTCACTCACTCACTCACTCCTGCCAGTTGATGTTTATAGTTACCAGTCTGGATCAATCTGGTGGCCAGCCAGAGTCGCAGAGGGGAGCCGGGCTCTGTCGGTCGCGATTCGATGATCCTGGTGGTGTGGCAAGATGAATCCAAAGTCCCATTGCAAAGCACCCTGTTCTTATAGTCTTTTTTTCCCCCGCTGTTGAAATCTATGGATTTCGCTGTGTCAGTTTATGACTGGTTACTCCTTAATTGGTGCTATCTTTTGATGATAACGTTCCAAAACACCTCTGATAGGGTCATCCTGTCCTGGATTGATTTGATCAATTGTCTTTAGGGGTGCCCTCCACCTCAAGGTCATCAATCTGCCCTTTTTCAACCATGGATGCGCATTGATGATTCTCTGGCGATAAGTCTCCTTACGCGTTTTCACTCCTCCTTTCTTGACCATCTGGTTAACAATGGCCTTCACACCTTATCTTTTCCTGATGCATGCATTTCTCATTCACAGAAACAGTCTTTTACAGAGACCTTCAAAGGTATACAAACAGCAGTATTTTATATTGAGTAAAAGACTGTAAATCAAGCCTTGCTAAACCTTATAACTAAAACAATTCACATTGGGGCTTCAGGCCTTCAACATTTCTCTATTCTACTTATCATAGACACAATACAAAATCCTGTATTTTGCTAACTAAACTTTATAACAAAAACTAAAAGAGTCTACCAGGGCCTAATTGTAATGCATATGGGAAACGGGATCCCATAGTCTCAAAGGGTCATTCCTTTCTGTTATTCGAAAAGGGTGGCTGGTAGGATAAAACAAAGTTTACATCAATTCTTATAGGACTATTCTACAATTCTTATAGTACAATTATAAAGTCCTGCTCCTACATGTTTACCTTTAAAAAAACAACAACAAATATTTAGTGATGGGTATTGGAGAAGGAGAAACTAGACTCAAAAAATTCCCTTTTTTCTCTAATGATGCCGCATGTAAATGATGCTGCATAATAATTATCAGTAAAAAAATATATTTTTGCAATTACCATTCAAACTGCTCATTTTGGGCCTTAGCAGAATTCTTTACATGATAATAAAAATTTTACCTGTCAGGAGAGGAGAATGTGATCCAAAATCTGAGCTGTTAGTGATAGCAACATGTAAGCTTTTTTTCTCTGTGCAGATGGCAGAAAGGGGAACTGGCATGAGTTTGCTCTACATCTCACATATAATTTTAATGTCATTAACAAATAGACCCTGTTAACATTTAAGGAATAAATTTAATCAAATTAATATTTACTTTTTGTTTTGTTTTGAGTAACAACATCCTGGTGTTAACTAACTAGATTAAAGACTGAATGTGACTGAGCTGAACATTTGTATGAAAGCTTCATTGCACTACTACTGTACTAAAGGTGTTCATTTAAGTAGATTTCACTGTTAAGTGCATGTCTACCTGAGGACACTCAGGAAAGTTAAGGCAAGTCATCTAAAAGTAAGAAGTCAATGCTCATAAGATAAAGCGCATTAACCCCCGTGTAGATGCGTTCATTCAGAAGTAAAGTGGCCTTCGAGAAGGATTAAGTTACAGTGAACTATGATCATTTTACTTCTAAAAGAAAGTATCCACACATGGTTTAATACTCTTTAACTTATGCACATTGCCCTCACACCTTTCATTGAATTGCCTTAACTTTCTGGTAGTCTGCCATCTTTCTTCCCTCCCGTCTCAGTCTTTCTTCTTGCTCCCCCTATGTTTCTTCTCTCTTTCCCTTTAGTCTCCTGCTGCCTCAGTTCTCTGTCTTGCCGTCTCCCGCCCTCCCTCGCCCCCCCCACCTCATAACTGTGTCCTTCTCCTTTTCTCAGTTTCCCTCTCTGCTCTCCAGGCCTCTTTGTTTGCTTGTTTCCCTTTGTTATTTCCTGCCTGGCTTACATACAGTAAATAGTTGGGCAACTTGTTTGTGGTTAGTGATAGGAGTTGGATCTTCTTAAAAAAACAACCAAAAAACCCCCAATGCACCCCTCCCCCCGCTTCCAAAAAACTCACTACCAACACCAAACAAACATGAACATGGAAGCATGGCTGATGGTATTACTGATGATTAAATTCCCCTACAATGGAACTTCTTTATTCCTTTCTAGTGGGAGATGCCAGGATGTTGTGGGAGAATATAGCTGCCAGTCTTAATACTCTGTGCTGCTAATTGGATCCTGCATTTTATGTATATAATTATTTTTTGCTGTCTGCCAGTGAGACAGGGTTGGCCTCTATTTATTTGTTGTACTCAGAAAAGGATAACTGCTAATTAGTGATCGCACTACACTGACAAGAGTCATTTGATTTTGTTTTTCTCTTTTGAAAGGGGTGGGAGAGAGTAGAAGTGAGAGAGGAGTGGAGGGCTTCGGGATCTTAGTATTATTTGCTGTCTACATGGATGGGATGCTTCAACGCTTTGCATGGTTACCCTGCGTATTGTCCCATAGGGTTTTGGTAGCTTGACCTCCTCTTCAGTCTGTTGACCCTTGTCTTTCTGTTCAAGCTTGGGCCTGTCTGATGCTAATTAGGGTGCTGTTCACAGCTGTGTTCTCTTGAAAGCAGGACTCTGTCCAAAGACCACACTGGTGGTCCTGAACAAACCAATGAAAAAGTTTGGTTGCAACAATTTCCCTCCTCAGTTTGGGTATTTGAGTGTTTAGGACATATTTTGTAGTTAGGACTTGTTGCGGTCTAAACCAATTCACTTATCATAAGAGCTCAAATACTGCATTGATGAGGGCCATATATGTATCTAGATAGCATATTAGTAAGGAACAAATTGGGTGTCCTCTGTGTCTTCAGTCAAGTGCAGTGTTAATTCTTTTAATAAGAGCTGTCAATTCAAAACACACTAATGAGAGAATTAAATAAAGGGCTATTATATCAGAAGCACAGACTGTGAACGACCTTTTGTTTCATAGCCACTATTGTGTTTCTAATAAATGCAATATAGGGAAAATAACAGGCATTTGGTTTCAGTGCTTCAGAGGCTAAGGTTTTGTTGCAGCTAGGGAGAAGACCTGTCCATGATCCATATATAATCGTCTTTTTTTAAGGCTTTGATTCTCTCCCCGCCTCCCCCCACCCCCAATGTTGCCATCATCTACTATGGACTCAATTAAAAGTATGAATCTTCCTGATAAATTTCTCAACTACATTTCTAGCCACCTACTGTGGAATTATTACTCTAGAACAGAGTGATAGATCAATTAGCCAATCTTGCCTGTAGCAATGGCCCATGTCAAATACTTTATAGTAGGAAAGCAATTTGCCCCTGGCCAGATTTATAATATCATACCTATATCTTTGTTGTGCGCGCATACACACACACACACACACACACACACACACACACACGAATGAAATGATTGGAAATACATATTTTCAGTAGTTCTTTGGCTTTTTCCTTTTGTGCATGACTCTGAAAGAGATCCCTTATGGAATGTTTTAATCAGAGCCTCAACTCTTCACTTTCTTTTTGGTGGTCTTCCCCCTAGACCTCTAGAAAAAGCTCTGTGGTACCAAGTTATTATTTCATCATAGTTTCAGAAACACTTTTGTATGAGTCACTTTTTCTTGTCTTTTAAAGTATGGCAAAAAAAAAAAAAGAAGAAAAGAAAGAAAGGGGGCAGGGTTTGAGATGAACAGGGCTTCAGTTTTCTGGTAGATCAGACTATATATGTGTGCATGAGGTGAACAAATCCTAAAGAACATATGTCCTAAATCGGCTTAACCTGAGTTTTATAGACCATTTATTAGGTGGAGAGAATCTGTCTTGGTCAAGGAAATATATCATACAGGACCTTGGATGTTACAGAATTTCTTCTACCGCCTTTCCTGGTGAGACCTAAGTGCTTTTGCAAATGAAGGTTTTGAGTGAAGAGGACT
Organism: Chelydra serpentina; assembly: GCA_037349315.1. NCBI lineage: Eukaryota > Metazoa > Chordata > Testudines > Chelydridae > Chelydra > Chelydra serpentina. The sequence goes on from JBAIAC010000008.1 coordinate 70,647,898, forward strand.
GCACACAGTTCCTTTTAATTGGGAGCTATGGGCCTTATTACTCGGAGCATATCAGTCAATGCTAAAAGATCTGGTCAGCTGAGAGGAGAAACTTCCAGAGGTGAAAGTAAACCGGTATGCTGTACCGGGGCATATCGGCAAGAGCTGGTGCACCATAATGGGGCGGCCCGGCTTCCCCAGGCAGAAATTTAAAGGGTCTGGGGCTCCCAGCAGTGGCTGGAGCCCCAGGCCCTTTAAATTGCCGCCAGAGCCCCACTGCTGGAGCCCTGGGGTAGCGGCAGCTATTTAAAGGGCCAGGGCGGTAGAAGCAGCGGGAGCCCTGGCCCTTTAAATAGCCCCCAGAGCCCTGGGGTAGCAGCGGGGCTCCGGGAGCTATTTAAAGGGCCCGGGGTGGTAGAGGCAGGAATGCCCCGGGCCCTTTAAATAGCCCTCGGAGCCCCCGGCTGCCGCTGCTACCACCCCAATGGGGGGGGGACGGGGACGAGGAAGGGGAGGCACTTACTCATACAGGGCGGGCTGGGGCTTTTGACTTACTTTCACCCCTGGAAACTTCCTTGCTTGTCAATTATTCTTGCAAATCAGACATAACTACAGTAGAACCTCAGAGTTATGGACACCTCGGGAACGGAGGTAACTCTGAACAAAGCACAGTTCGGGCTCCAGATCCAGCAGCTGACATTCCAGGACAGGTGTCAGCAGCAGTTGAGCTCCCTACTCAGCGCTGGCATGAGTTTGCAAGCTTGTCCCCCTGCCTGTGTGTGTGTGTGTGTGTGTGTGTGTGTGTGTGTGTGTGTGTGTGTGTGTGTGTGTGTGTGTGTGAAAATAGCTTGTCCCCCTCGTGGGGGGCGGGATGGGGAGAGAAACGGTGTGTCCTTCTCCTGGCAGCGGGAGGAGTGACAGCAGTGCAGACCCCAGCACTTCTGCTTTGCTGGCTCCGACTGCCTTGGCCTGGCAGCCCCAGCATCTTGCTGTAAATGGCTGCATTGAACGTGGAGGTGGGAGTGGGGACAGGCAGCCCAGATGTGCCTATCTATAAAATGCAATACAGGCATAGTACAATATTTGCCTTTTTATTTTATTTTTTGTCTCTGCTGCTGCCTGATTGGTTACTTCTGGTTTCACATGGTGTCCGGTTGACTGGTCAGTCTGTAACTCTGGTGTTCGTATCTTTGAGGTTGTACTATATTCAGAATTGATTTCTGTTTTATTATGTTAAGAGTCTTGACAGGGCCATTTGATTATTTAGGGATGTATTTCTCAAAGTAAATAGGATGCCAGTTGGAGGGCAAAGAAAATCCTTTGGCCAGTAGTTAGCCTGTTCATCAGTTGCAAGAAGAGAGTGCTCCTGTGGAAGAGGATTATTTCATGTGATTTGCACAATACAGACTCACAACAAAGGGCAATCACTATCTTTCATAGATTTAAGACTGTATTTTTGGTATCAGTTATTTAAACATATAATGCAGAAGTCTTTAGAAGCTGCAGAGCCCAAGAGCTGTAGAAAAAGGTTTAGTATAGAATCATAGAAATGTATGACTGGAAGGGACTTTGAGGGGTCATAGAGTCGAGCCCCTGTGCTAAGGCAGGACCAAATAAACTTAGGCCATCCCTGCAAGGTGTTTTTCCGACCTATTATTAAAAACCTTCCATGACCGGGATTCACAATCTCCCTTGGAAGCCTATTCCAGACCTTAACTAACCTTGTAATTAGAAAGTTTTTTCTAATCTGCAGCAAGGGAGATTTAGGTTAGATATTAAGCCAGTTACTGTTTGTCCTACCTTCAGTGAAGATGGAGAACAACTGATCACTGTGCTTTTTATAACAGCCCTTAACACATTTGAAGACTGTTATCAGGTCCTCTGTCTCTTTTCTGAAGACTAAACATGCCCAGGTTTTTTAACCTTTCCAATAGATCAGGTTTTTGTAAACCGTTATCATTTTTGTTGCTCTCCTCTGGACTCTCTCCAATTTGTTCACATCTCTTTCTAAAGTGTGGTGCCCAGAATTGGACACAGTACTCCAGCTGAGATTTCACCAGCGTGAAAGTAGAGTGGGACAGTTACCTCCCGTGTCTTACTTATGATACTCCAGTTAATACACTCCAGAATGATATTAGCCTTTTTTCAACTGCATCACATTGCTGACTCTCATTCAATTTGTGATCCACAATATCCCCAAGATACTTTTCAACAGTACTACCACCCACAGGCGCCAGCTTTCTGTGGCGTCGGTGGGAGCTCACGCCCAGCGTCGGGGGCGGGGCCCTGCTCCCGACGCCGGGCCCCGCTCCCGACGCCGGGGGACATTGCGGGGCCCCGCCCCCGACGCCGGGGGACGTTGCGGGGCCCTGCCCCCGACGCCAACGCAACGTCGCCCAGCGTTGGGGGCGGGGCCCCGCAACGTCTCCCGGTGCTAAGGTAAGATGGCGGCGGGCCCTGGGGTTGGTGGGGAGCTGGCCGCGGGTCCCGGGGATGGCGGGGAGCTGCCGGTGGGTGCGGAGCACCCACCAATTTTTCCCCGTGGGTGCTCCAGCCCCGGAGCACCCACGAAGTCGGCGCCTATACTACCACCTAGTCAGTTACTTTCCATTTTGTAGTTGTGCATTTGATTTTTCCTTCTAAGGTATGGTACTTTGCACTCCTCTTTATTGAATTTCATTGTGTTAATTTCAGACCAATTCTCTAATTTGTCAAGGTCATTTTGTATTATAATCCTGTCCTCCAGAGTGCCTGTAACCTCTCCCAGCTTGGTGTCATCTGCAGATTTTATAAGCAAATGGACTCGGGACTCATCTCAGCAGGACCTTAGGTACGCTCTCTCAATTTGACAACAAACCATTAATAACTACTTTTTGAGATGGTCTTTCAAAGCGTGGTGCACCTGCCTTATAGGAATTTCACATTTCACTAGGCCACATTTCCCTAGTTTGCTTCTGAGAATGTCATGTGGGACTTTGTTAAAAGGCTTAGTAAAATCAAAATATGTCCTGTTTAGTGCTTCTCACCTATCCATCCACAAGGCCAGCAAGCCTGTCAAAGAAAGTAATTAGGTTGGTTTGGCATGTTTTGTTCTTGACAAATCCATGCTGGCTATTCCTTATAACCCTGTTATCCTATAGGTGCTTACAATTGATTGTTTAATGATGTTCTTCCAGTATCTTTCCAGGTAAAAGTTAGACCAACTGGTCTATAATTTCCTGAGTCCTCTTTGTCCCTCTTTTTTTAAAGATAGCTATTATGTTTGTCTTCTCCAGTCCTCTGGGACCTCGCTCATCCTCCATGAGTTCGCAGAGATAATTGCTAACTGTGTGCATGCATCTGTAAATTTAAACTAGGAACGTGTGTGTGTATTGTATTTTGCTTTAAATCTCCCTCTATGCTGTGAACTATTACTGCTGATCTTTCTGTGATGACATCACAGCCCCAAACTGCTCTGAAACAGGAAAGTTGTCAAATAGTTTTTTAAAAAAAGAGATTTTTGGCTAAGACATTTTGCTCATACCCTAGCTGTGGCTACAGTTATAAGATACCTTGTTACGAAGCAAACAGGAATGTCTATAGTACAGGAAAATGTCATGACCTTAAGGTCCCTTCAGGTGTTTTCAATAATAGTGTTGCCTTCCTCTTATTAACCCAAGAGTTACAAATCTGCTTGAAGCTTCCTCCCCCTCTTCAACACTCTAAGGTTTACTGATATCTTCCTGAATGTACTTTACTTCCTAAGTCTACAGATGCCTTATAATATAGTGATATTGCCTCTTTCTCTGATAGAGAGCCCTGTAGAGCAAGGAGTCCTGTACACATTCCTTTTCAAGTTTTTGTCTTCTGGTATCCTGTTGGGGGGGGAATTACTGTTCAGCGTTGGTCACAAAATTAGTAACTGATCTCAGATGGATTAACTGATGATTTGATAGTCAATTTTGTAATTGTGCAATGAACGTCCTCAGTACTCAGGAATTTCTCCATTTGAAAAGGCCACACATCAATCCACTCCAGTTTTCTGTGTCCAAAAGCGACATGTCGAGAACTTCAGAGGAAGGTATTGGAACCTTTGTAATGCACCTAATTGTGCAATAACATATTATAAGGTTTAGCCATCTAGTGGTTGGCTGATGGGTTGAAGCTTGAGGAATGAAAGCCTTGTAATTGTATCCAATCTAATTTAATTTCAGCTGTCATTCTTATTCATATCACAGATCGTTTTTAATCCTTCTAAACCATTTGTCTCAGTATCTTGCAGGAATGAACCCCAGTCATTAATTATGTTTACTTGTTCCTCTTCCACCTCAAAACCCCTTTTTATTTCTGTTGGAGTCCGCCACCCCCATAATTTTTATTTGATTAGTTAGAAGATGGCTCTTTATTAATTATTATTATTATTATTATTATTACTACGACATTTAGAAAGTTTTGTTTTCTACTATTTTTTTTGCCACTAAAGTGTGGCTGGAGTCATTAACTAAATAATCAAGCCTTTTAGATTCTGTTTTAATTAGAGACAGAGCTGGATACTCTGTTGCTCTGCATTTTGTGGAGTTAGTTACACCAGTGCAAAGTAAGTACAAAATGCTACCATTCTACTTTGGCAGTGGTTTACACCATCTCTGTACTCAGTGTGTCCTGCTGTAAATCCCTACGCAGGGTGGGGAGCAAGGGAGAGTAAGGCCCAGGGTGTAGTGGAGCATCAATTGTCCTTTTCTGTGTAATGCTGTTTAGTGAACAGACAGATGACATGTATCTACAGTACTTGCTTTTTTTAAGTCATTGTTTGACAACACTTACCCCACCCAGTGATGTCTAAGTATTTGTTTATTTACATATATTGTAGCCTCAGTCATGGACTAGAGCCCCAACTGTGCACTGACACAACACTTGGCAAAATCTGACTTTTCAATAGCCATTTTACATAGCCCTCATACCATCGTCGTTGTACCTTTTCTAAGTTTCAAGTGTTAAATGATAGTATTTCTAAACTCTCCCCATGGGGAGATTTCTACCATTTTCCCGCTTCCATTTCTCCAATCATTTTCACTGCCCTTCTCTAATCCTCTTCTCTTTGTGCTATAATCCCTTTTAGATGAAGTGACCAAAGCTGAATGCATTAAGATGAAAGCGTACCATTGATTTAGTAAATGGGACTATAATACTTTTTGTATTTTCTGATCCTTTAATTTAGGCTAACATCTTATCTGTTGCTTTAGTCCTAACTGTATGGAGTAGATACCTTGGAACTGACTCTCCTTTCACCATACTCAGTTTTTACACTAATAACTGCATTTACTTCAATAGTTTTACAGACCAGTTCAAGTGAGCGCAGAATCAGGCCCTTTGAACGTACCATATGCAAGACTGGCCAGACCTTTTTACTGAAAGGTTACAACTAACTGACATTACATCACTGTGTAGAAGCAGTTTAAATTGCTCTTCCAATGTACATGTATTTCATTTGCCTAGGTAAAATGTATTTGTCTTCAATTGTAGCTTTTCTTAGGTGCTTTAGGAGACCCATGCAATCCTCCCTAGTCTTGACTACCCCTAAATCATTCTGTGACATCAGCATTTTTCCATCTCCTCCAGATCATTAATAAATGCACTGAACAACATAAGTCCTAGCACAGCTCCCTGTGGGACCCCACTATTAACCTCTTTCCATGCTAAAAATTGGCCACTCATTCTTTCATTTCCTATCTGTTGGCCAGCTTTCAGGCCATGGCAGGACTTTACTTTTTACCCTGTGGGTATCAAGATTTTTTAACAGCCTCTGGTGCAGGACTTTTAATCTATATTCACTAATTCTCCTTTATCCACTATTTCCTTAACTCTCTGAGTTCTAATGGCTTGGAGAGGCAATATTTCACTTGCATGAGCTGTACTACTTTTTAAAATCAATGTAATACTTATCAAAATGCTATATATCTTGTACTCTATATCTCATGGTCCTTAGCACCTAGTTATTTTTCACTTGTAAGTGTACTGCATCTTAAGCAGCAATACAAAGGGTAAGCAGAAATTGTTAATCACGTAAGAGCTGTCTGGGAGTGAATGATGCAGCTGGAAATTTTTCTGGTTAACATGTAACACTGATGTTCCTTTTACTCTATATAATGCTCAGTGGACCAAGCTAGGCTAGGGGACAGTCCAGAGCAGCAGTCAAGTGTGCACATCTTGACTGGTGATCTGGTAGCGAGGAGGTCGATTGGTATCCGAATCAGTCAAGACAATGGCCAGAGTTCTCGCAGGGGTCAGCTGCTGGAAGATCCAATCCAAGGGACTGGGTCTGTGGATTAGGGAGGTGAAGTCAGACAAGGCAGCAGGACAACAATATTGGGTCAGGTGACGTGACAGGGCAAGGCAGTCTAGGTAGCAACCAGCAGGCAATGTTTCCTCTTCTAGTTGAGGTTTTTATATAGTCCAGATACCCAATGAGAGTGCTCCCTGTCCATCCAATCAGGGGCCTGGGGTGTGGCTGCTGCAGGCATTTAGCACTAAGCTGTTGGTCAGGATCAGTGGTTCAGTGGACTGCTGTGGATACTGCCTAGGACTTCCTGGGCCTCAGTTCAATACAAGGGTCCCGACACTCTAGTTACTACACAAGGCATAAAAAAATTGTGAAACTCCCATGTCTAGTTCTTCAGTCACAATTCCACAAGCCAAATAGGTTGCAGTTAAGTGAAAGAGAATTGAAATTTCCCCCTGAAGATCACTTAGTGCATATAAATTATCCATGAATCAAGCCCAACCTACGCCCCGGGTAATCAAACACACTGGAAGTAATAAAATAGTCTTTGTTTTAGACTATACTGCAATTGTTCACAATGTGTGTCTTCAGTGTAGCAGTCCTGTTGCTATGTCATCCACCTAGCACAATAGAACCTCTCATATTAATTACTTTAATAGCTAACCAACGGCTAGTCTACACTACCCGCCTGATTCGGCGGGTAGTGATCGATGTTCTGGGATCGATTTATCGCGTCTCATCTAGACGCGATAAATCGATCCCAGAAGCACTCCCCGTCGACACCGGAACTCCAGCTTGGCGAGCGGAGGAAGCGCTGTCGACGGGGGAGCCTGCCTGCTGCCGTGTGGACCGGGGGTAAGTAATTTAAAAATCGATCTAAGATATTCGACTTCAGCTACATTATTCACGTAGCTGAAGTTGCGTATCTTAGATCGATCCCCCCCCTAGTGTGGACCAGCCCCAAGATTTTTGAGATATTGCACTTCATGCTCGTATCTCTTACTTTTGATTTGCTCAGATGTGAGATCAGAATAGGACTTCTTTTCTGGTTTATCTCAATCATAATTTAAAAGGAGGCTTTCTGTGTGAAAAGGAATCTCTTTATAATTTGGGTGTAAATATAATAAGTTCCAGAGATGGTATGCAGAAAAAAAGATTGTTTATTACTTTTGAAATGGATCCATTTTAAAGATGTCTTTTTTTATTGCTTTAGAGAACTGTTAAAAATGTTTCAGCCATGTTGCCATTTTTGCTTTTTAAGAAATGTCAAGTGTGTGCCTCAAATATATTCTGACTTAAATCAAACCATGTTTTCCCCATAGTATGCTGTGGTGTCTGTCATGTAAAATGCCCCAAAGTGTGCTAGGTGCTTAATTCGCACAGAAAGTCTCAGTCCTTGTAAGCTCTCCGAGACAATCTACGTCTGCACTAGACATGATGAAAGGAGGAAAAAAAGCATGGGAAGAAAATGAGATGAGGAAATATGAAGGATAATGTCAATAAGATCATGCAGTTACTTAGTTTAGTTAAGTGTAAATTTTGGTTCTACTGTTTTAAATATGCGTCACCCAACAGCTGTGGCTGATGGATGCTGTGCACCCATTATTTTCTTTTCCTGTGGGTGCTCCAGCCCCGGAGCACCCACAGAGTCAGCACCTATGTCTCGGCCAATCTGACGTGGGGGGGGGGGGGAATTCCTTCCCGACACCAAATATGACGATCAGTTAGACCCTGAACATGTGAGCAAGGCCCACCAGACAAGTACCTGGGAAAGAATTCTCTGTAGTAACTCACAGCCTCCCCCCTCTAGTGTCCTGTCTCCAGCAGTTGGGGATTTTTGCTACTGTCAGTTGCCGATGAGCCATGTGCCATTGTAGGTAGTCCCATCATACCATCCCCTCATGCCATACCTTATCAATCTCAGTCTTGAAGCCAGTTACGTTTTTTACCCCCACTGCTCCCCTTGGAAGGCTGTTCCAGAACTTCATTCCTCCATGTGTCACTGACTCTTCAAAAAGTTGCAAATGGTACTTTGTTTTAAACCACAGATCCTAGGTTTATAGTCCTCCACAATCTTTATTGTGTCTCTAGACCAGTGGTGGGCAACCTGCAGCCCATGGGCCACATGTGGCCTATCAGGGTAATCCGCTGGCAGGCCGCCAGACAGTTTGTTTACTTTTGCATAGCTGCCCGCAGCTCCCAGTGGCCCCGGTTCACCGTTCTCGGCCAATGGGAGCTGCAGGAAGCAGCTCAGGCCACAGGGACACACTGGCTGCGGCTTCCTGCAGCTTCCATTGGCTTGGAACGGTGAACTGCGGCCACTGGGAGCTGCAGGCGACTGTGCAAATGTAAACAAACTGTCTGGTGGTCCACCAGCGGATTACCCTGACGAGCCGCATGCGGCCCATGGGCCGCAGGTTGCCCACCACTGATCTAGACTGTGTCCATGTAAGTGAAAGCAGTGCTGTGCTGTAAATATTTTAGCTTTTGGAAAAACTTAACCATCTACCAGCAGAGTGTTGGCTTTCACAGGAGCAGTGTGATTTTCCCCTTTCTGCTGGAAATATTTCTGTTGTCCCCCAGTGTGTGGAGATGGTGGAGCACTGTGTTGCGCTTGTGAATTCAGTGCAAGGAGAGGGTGGTGTCTTCACAGGAGGCCTCATGCAGGGAGCATCCTTCTCCAGGTGTGTGTGTGTGTGTGTGTGTGTGTGTAAAATATCTAACATTTGGAGCCTGATCCATTCCAAGGTCTGTTACTACTTCAGAAGCATTTTTGTGAGCCCAAGAGATGAGCCATCTCTAGCTAGGCAGTTCAGCAGTGTGGAGGGAGGGATGTAGTCCATCAGAAAAAGGCAAATCTTCCTTGCCTAATGGCAAGATTCTAACAATAGGCCCCAAGAATCCCCTCAGACACCTGCAGGCTGAACTGAAACAAATGAGAGCGATAACTGCTGAAGTGATTAGCATAGTTCAATGCGCTTCATAAGCTTATTTACAGTTAATACGACTTGAAAGAGATTTTAACCCTTGTGCTTCCTTTATCAGGATAAGAATCTGTCTCCTCTGTTTTTATCTCCAGTTTAAGGTGGAAGAATTTGGTGTATTTTTTTTTAAGCTTTCCGTCCTTTATCTCCATCATCATGGCTTTATGGTTGCAGGAGGCAGTATTGCAGGTCTTTTCACTTGTCAGCCGCTGTCCCTGTTGAAGAGAGATAATTGAGCACGTATGACTCCAGGGCTCAGTTGCAGCCCAACAGCTTGAGCTGGTATGTGGGGCAGGGCACAGCCCCTCATTTGCTAAGCTATTACAAGTTCCCTGGACATGCACTCTCTCCACAAAGCCTTTGTGTGCCCCTGTTCACTGGCTGTCACTGAAATTTGCCTACCCTTTGTTTCTTTTGAAAGCTACGAATGAGGCACATTTCCCCCACCCAGCCCTCCCACATCCTCTGCAAAAAATAGTTCTGCATCACCTCATCAAAAACTGTATTCAGGTGGATTATTCACTAGACGGCGACATTTTATAGGTTAGGGCAGAAAAAGAGCTACTGACCTATGCTGTTCTGAACCAATTCAGTATCTCTTGTAGGCCAGAATGCATTTTGTTTACTTATAAGTACTTTGGCGAAAGGGTTTCACCTCTCTGTTCTGTGGTATTGACCAGATGGAGGAAAGCTTGCTACTCATTTATGGGATTAAAAAAATTAATTGCAACATTGTTAATTATCAGCTTGTTCTAAATCAGGGGTGGCCAACATGTGCCCGAGAAGGAGCCAGCATTTACCAATGTACATTGCCAAAGAGCCACAGTAATACGTCAGCAGCCCCCACCTCCGCTCCCAGTGCCTCCAACCCACCTGCAGCCCTCCCCATGCCTCCCGATCAGCTGTTTTGTGGCATGCAGGAGGCTCTGGGAGGGGGAAGGAGTGAGCGCACAGCAGGCTCAGGGGAGGGGGCGGAAAGGGGTGGATTGGGGGCAGGGTCTGTGGCAGAGCCAGGGGTTGAGCAGTGAGCACCCCTCAGCACATTGGAAAGTTGGCTCTTGTAGCTCCAGCCCTAGAGTTGGTGCCTCTACAAGGAGCCACATACTAACCTCTGAAGAGCCGCATGTGGCTCCGGAGCCACAGGTTGGCTATCCCTGTTCTAAATCGTGGATGAAGAGGGAGGGAACAAACCCTGAAATAAAAAATTAAATAAACGTAGAGAACAGTTTTCTTATTTGAAAAAGGAGCCTGCAGAAATAGTTACAGAAATAGTTTTAGAGGATTACTCAAAAAGCTTGATCTGTGTGCTACCCATAGCCTCTGATTTACAAGCTTCTGCTTACAAATGCAAATTGGCAGTAAAGGTCTCTCTCAATGCTCTCTGTGTTGCACTGAGTGCATTTTAATTCTGATGACACTGAAAAGTTAGTTGTAGCTTTCCTCTACCTGCCTCCTTTTTACAGAGACTGTCAAGAGTACTATGTAAAAAATACAGTGTATCAGAAGCATCTTGCTCAGTGTTTAAACAAGATTTAGTGTAACAGCTAATGTAGGCTGCCATTAAAAACATTAGTGGCTTGGCAAGGTGGACTCCTGGTTATATTTCATAAGCAAGGAGACCTGGTTTGTCAGACGGCTGGAATGGAACACGGAGACAAGAGTAGATCAATGTTGTTAATAATCTCTAAATGTTAAGTAAACTTTTGTATAATGGAAATTTAGATCCCATAGCTTCTTGAAATGCTAATTCTAGGTGGTGTGCAATTCAAAGACACCAATAACATTTATGAATATAGTTAATACCACATAATCAAGTATGTACAGGTCTTCTATTGTAGGTAAAGGGTCCAATCCTGTGAGGTGCTGTGACTGACTGCAAGGTACTGTGCATCTACCCCAGGGTGTTGAGCGCCAGTCAACTCCTACCAAATACAGTGGGAGGTGAAGGCACTCTGCATCCTTCAGGAGGTGCATTACTTCACAGGATAGTAACTAGTCCAGGGGTGGGCAAACTTTTTGGCCCGAGTGTCACATCGGGGTTGCAAAACTATATGGAGGGCTGGGTAGGGAAAGCTGTGCCTCCCCAAACAGCCTGGCCCCCACCCACAATCTGCCCCTTCCACTTCCCGCCCCCTGACAGGCCCCCGTCAGAATCCCCGACCCATCCACCCCTGCTCCCTGTCCCCTGACTGCCCTGACCCCTATCCACACCCCCGTCCCTGACAGGTCCCCTGGGACTCCCACGCCTACCCAATTGCCCCCTGCTCCCTGTCTGTCCACCAGGACCCCCTGTCCCTTATCCAACCCCCCGCTCCCCACCCCTTTACTATGCTGCTCAGAGCAGCAGGAGCTCGCAGCCTCGCTGCCTGGCCATAGCCAGCTGAGCTGCCTGGCAGGAGTGGCAGGCCAGAGTGCTGGCGGCGCGGCGAGCTGAGGCTGTGGGGGAGAGGGGATAGCAGGGGAGGGGCCGGGGGGATAGCCAGGAGCTCAAGGGCCGGGCAGGATGGTCCCGCGGGCCGTAGTTTGCCCAGCTCTGATCTAGTCAATCCTAAAGCCGCTAACTCAGTTTTGCAATTGCTAATAATATTGAGCACTGAACTGTCTTTGTGTAAGAAGCAAAGAAAATGTATAAGAAAAAAGAGAGGAGAGATAAATAACGAAACAGGAGTTCTGTTTTGCAACGCATGTCAGCATCTTTCACTGTTTTGATTTGTGATTTCCTGCTGGAGTGCTTTTCATATTGTTTTTTAGTTCATTTTGAATGTACAGGTTAAATTATCTATCTAAGATATTTCTATGGTCACAGTATCTGAGCACCTCACGTTCTTCAATGTTGTATGGTAGGGAAATACTATTTATCCCCATTTTACAGATGGGGAATTGGGAGACTAAGTGTCTTGTTCAAGGTCATACAAGAAGTTTTTTGGCAAAGAAGGAACTCAAACCCAGGTCTCCTAAGTCTCAGGGAAGTGCCCTAACTAGCAGACTTTGTAATCTGAAGCTGGTCAGTAGGGGTTAATTCTGCAGAGACCTGGCCAATGACATCACTCAAACTAATGCTGCACAGCATATCTTCTCTGCATTATGCTAAGACAAGTTGAGTGCTTTTAAAAAAATAAGCAGAAAATAGCAGAAGGTAAATTTATGCATAGAAAACCTAATGGGTCAAATTTTCTCTAAAATAAAAATTATACTTATCTTCTCAACCAGTAATAAGTTACATCCCTTTCTACTTAATGTGCATCATTGTGATTAGGCATTGAAGGAAATTAGGTACATTCTTCCTGTTTTGTCGCTTTCCTGGGTTTTTATTTTTGGTTGCAACCATGTTTACAATACTCTTAATGTGTTTCCCCTGCTCCCTGTGTTATGTAATAAAGAGTTCCCCACATTATTCATTCTATCTGTAATTCATTGGGCTTTTGGTTACCTGGTGGGATCCCTGCTTATTTAAGTATTCCGTACAAGCTGCTGAAAGGATTTCTAAAGGGGGAAAGCTAGGACTAAGTTACCTTGTTTTAGTCTAGTGTGCATCAATCAAGGAAAAGTTCTTTTAATAAAATGTCTGAAGTTGCTATTTGTAGAGAGAGCTCTTGCAAAAAGCAGAAGCATTTGAGCTTTTGTAATTGTTGTATTACCAATATGATTTGATCAATTAAAAAGGCATATATCTCAAAATGCAGTGACTACCTAGAGTTGTTTACATGCAATTTAAATGATGTTGTAAATTGAGTCTGTGTTATGTTAAAAGAACCATGGGATTGATGCAGCATAGATGACCAACTTTGGGCCCCTGATATTTTTTCTAGGTATCTTTTAAGCCAGTGGTGCCCAATACGTTCGCCACTAGCCACAGGTGGCTAATAGGCTATTAAATTGTGGCTAATGCATGTGGCTTTTGTAAAATGTAGCTTTTTAATAATGTGGCTAATAAGAAAAATTCAAAACCGCAAGTGTGGCTAGCAGTGTGGCTAGCATCAAATTTCTATTGGATATCGTCTTTTATCCCTTTTAATGATGTGTGCATGAATGGCCAGCTGAAAGGAACCATGAAATTGGGATTTCACCCTCTCCTTTACCCTCAGCCAGCCATAATCATTCCCTGATCTTTTTTCCCTACAAAACAACATAGGTCAGCAACTCACTTGGTCCTCTTCAAAGAAAAGCTTTCATCTGAAAGGGAACCTGACTTTCTGTTAATTTTGTCTTCAGTTGTCTTCAGTGATGCCTTTCTGTGCCATATGTCACCCTCAGTCAGGGCTGACCCTAGACCAAATGGCGCCACAGGCGAGGAGAGTCTTCAGGGCCCCCCTCCATTTGTTAAATTTTTAATGCCTTATTTTTTTTATTGCATTTGTAGCCCATTTCACAACATTGATGCACGATTTGTATGCATGATTTATCCCTGTCATATAAGATGATAAATTTGCATGCTAGGATCTGTAAATCTGTATTTATTCATGCCATATATAAGCAAATACAAAAATTAGTTTCCTCTAAGCTTACAGAAACTTTTTAATTTTAAGAATAACTGAAATGTACTAACATCAGGAAATTGAACTGTGCACCAATATTGGGTGGGCCAGTAATAAATAGCATTACAATAGGTGACAGTCTCAGAATGTTAACCCTAGTCCTTAAGCTCAAAAGGTCAAAAGGTTTTCTTGCCTTTGCCATCATGAACTGAATGAAGCACAGCGTTAGAGAGATCCAAAGACTAGCCAATGGCATTTTCAAGTGATAAAATAGCAAGCAATGTCAGTGTCTCATGGCTATTGTCAATCAAATATGTTTTAATGAGCCCAAGCTTCGAAAAGCTTCACTCACCACTCGTGACAGCATGAGCAGAATCCTCAAAGCTATCCACACATTAGGAAAAGTGTCCTTCAGCTGTGCATCATGAATGAATTGGAGAACTTGGAGTGGAGCATGCTTCTCGTGTGGCAAAATGTGACCGATGTCCAATTCAACATAGAAATTGTCTTCATTGATGTATGAACATTCCCCATGTCAGCGTACGGTGAAAATCCGTATGATTGTTCAAGAGTGTTTTCCTGTCCACCGGCAGCTTACTAAGGTCATACAGAAACCTCGAGGTATTTTCGTGGTGCATCATTTCCCCAGACCTTTCTTCGATGGACAGATGCTCACGCATGACATTGTCGTATTTTCCAAGGAGCTCTACCAAACCGAGAAAATTACCCTTATGTTCACAATTTACCTGAAGATCCCCAGAAAGCCAAATTATTATTTGCAAGGAAGAGGGAAATTGAGATGAGATGCACGAACATGTTCCTCTAGTGCCGAGTGTCTACATTAATAATGCACTGGTTTTTTGCATTTGTTCAGCTTGAGCCTGGACTCAACCTCCATCCATTTGGAATAAGCCATAAAATGGCTGGGTGACTTTTTAGGTTGCTTCATAGCATGAGCTAAGTTATGCCATTAATTGTACCCGGAAAGCTCAAGCAACAAATTGGCATTGTTGTAAAATATTTTCCAACAAAAACAGAACACTTTGCCAGTTCATTTTGCGTAACCTAGCCAATGACGATTCAGTTTCTCACCATTCTTGAGCCCTCCTTCGCAGTGTGACTTTGATAAGTGTTGCTTCTGCTCATTTACTGGAAACATCATAACCTCGATTTTGCTTAGTTCATTCAAAATTCTACGATTATTATTAGCAGAGTTTAGGATCGCCAGCCATAAAGCAGGATCTGATGTATCGATTTGTGGTGTGCAATTTTTCTCTCTGCTGTTTCTGTCATCACGCTAAGCTGATTCTTCTTTATTGTTTCTCTTTTTCATGTGAACCAGATTTTTCTTTGTCATTATTCTACCTTTCATGTGAGCCACAATCTTCTTTATCATCACTCTCTGTCACTTTCCTCACATTTCCATTCCTTATCTTCAGGCAAATCTGCTAATTCCTTAGTTAATAGGACTTCTACCCTTTACGCTTCACTCTTCAAATTCTTCTGCATAGGGATAATAGATCGGGCTTTAGGCAGTAGCAATGTTCTGTTTCAGATATTTTCTCATCAAATTTGCCCCTTGCTGCAAACTAGATTGCAATTGAGCTTTTCACTTCCTATACTGAGCTCCTGAAGTCTTCTCCGGAGGCATCATTTATTTTCTAATGGGGAAAACAGATAGTATTAGGGAGAGCAAAAGTCTATGTTCCGCAGTCTTAGAAAGTAATCAAACCTTATGTGATAAACCTGCCAAAAGAAGTAACAGCATTTCTTTTATATTGTTGCGTAGATAGGAGTTTGATAGATATCTCTGGCCTCTCATTAAATATGTCCTTTATTAGTCACTACTTACACTCTTCAAGTCTTAAAACACAAGTACATTTTCACAATTACCCAATAAAGCAAGGTTCACATATCACATCTGGGCTCTCACTTCACTTTGGTTCTTTCTTCTATCTCAGTGACTAACTAGCAAAACCCCACCTTTCATATACCCGTGATGGCACGACTGACAACATTCTAGGAGGTTCAAGGAAAATGTAGGTCTCAGAAAGTCCGGAAGGTTCCATGAGATTCTACAAAGGTTCAGAACATTCTAGGAGGTTTGTGAAAAATGAATCCACATATGGAATACCTGAAACATTTTACTTTAAACATTCGATTTTCCCTTATGTCACTAACAACAAAAATTGCTCCTTGGGCGTTCGCCTGGGTCGCCTGCCACTAAATCTGACCATGCCCTCAGTCCTTCGCAGTGGTAACAGTAGTGCTTCCAGAGAGCTGCTATGGTTGCTGATATGAAATTTGGAAGCCTACTAGAGATTCAGAAGTGCTGATTACTTGTGACCTAGCAGAAATAGTGGTACTCTTTTTGTAGCCAGCATCATATGGGCAAAAAACTCTGGGAATGGAGAGGAGCATCTTGGCAATGATCTACTGGTGAGTGGCCACAGAAGTCCCAAATTTGTTCAGATGTCCTTCAGATTGCAACCTCAAATGAGGTGTGAGGAGGCTTCATTGGTTGGGAAAAAGAGTAGTAGCTCCTTTAAGGGTCCCCTCAGACACTTCTTCTCCCAGATCCTGAGGAAGTGGAGGGATGCACTATCTAAGCTCATGGGGATGGTCAGAAGGACTCAGGTAAGCCATCGGCTGATACACACCTGAGGGAGGATAAATAAAGCCTGTCCCTACATCCTGAACCCCATTCACACCCAAGGCAGCCAAGCTAGCTACTGGTGCCTCTTTGTGGCAGGTGTCCAGTGCAGGGATTCTTTCCCTTTGGGTTCTGGTTCCCTGATAAACTTGAGTACGAAGTGGATTTTGGAGAAGAAGGCATCTTCTAAAGTAGCTGGGAAATGGGATTGGGTCACCTGATGTCTGGTACAGTGAAGAGAAAACCCTCTTTTGCCAGTTCCTTGACCCTCATATGAGGGGAGGACTATGGTGTCCCAGCAACAGGGGCCCAGCAGAGGAAGGATGATTAAGGATGGCAGTCCTCCATCAGGTGGAAATGATTAAGGAAGGAGTCATGACCTGCACTGTACCAGTGTTTTGCCAGATAGTTCACACTGAGTTAAGTTAATAAAGTCGTGGCCTAATTAAACCACATCCCATGTATCTTGTCTGTCTTCCTGCATCTCATAAGAACATAAGAACGGCTATATTGGGTCAGACCAACGGTCCATCTAGTATCCTGTCTTCCAACAGTGGCCAATGCCAGGTGCTTCAGAGGGAATGAACAGAACAGACAATCATTGAGTGATGCATCCCATGTCGCCCATTTCCAGCTTCTGGCAAACAGTCTAGGGACACTCTGAGGATGATGTTGCATCCATGCCCATCCTGACTAATAGACATTGATGGATCTATCCTCCAGAAACTTATCTAGTTCTTTTTTGAACCTTGTTATAGTTATGCCCTTCACAACATCTCCTGGCAAAGAGTTCCACAGGTTGACTGTGCATTGTATGAAGAACTACTTCCTTTTGTTTGTTTTAAACCTGCTGCCTATTAATTTAATTGGGTAACCCCAAGTTCTTGTGTATGTGAAGGAGTAAATAACATTTCCTTATTCACTTTCTCCACACCAGTCAAGATTTTATAGACCTCTATCATATCTCTCCTTAGTTGTTTCTTTGAAGTTGAAAAATCCCAATCTTTTAAATCTCTCCTCAGACAGAAGGTGTTCCATACCCCAGTCATTTTAGTTGCCCTTCTCTGTACCTTTTCCAATTCTAAAATATCTTTTTTGAAATGGGGCGATCATACCTGCACACAGTATTCAAGATGTGGTGTACCATGGATTTATATAGAGCAGCAGTGGGCAACCTGTGGTCTACGGGCCGCACGTGGCCCGTCAGGGTAATTTGCTGGCGGGCCGTGAGACAGTGTTTACAATGACCGTCTGCAGGCACAGCCGCCCGTGGCTCCCAGTGGCTGTGGTTCGCCGTTCCTGGCCAATGGGAGCTGCGGGAAGTGCAGATCTTAAATTAATTAGATTTTAAATTAGAGTGAGTACAGTGGTAGGGAGTAATTATCCTCTTCAGTGATCCACATTTTGGTGCAAAGTTAAGGCAGCTGTGCCTTTTTAGTGGCTACCTTATTGTGGCAGAGAGGGTTTAGAAAAGCTGCCATAAGTTTGTAGGGACTTGGAGTCCTTTGATTTCTCCTTGTGGTTATTGGGGAGTCTTGGGAGGTGCAGGCCACTGAGAAAGTGCAGTCCAGGATTGTAGCCTTTAATATCTGTCCCGTTGACTGTACCAGTTTACATTTCTGAGAGTGCTGGATATTGGCTAATAGTGATGCTCTTTAATTAATTCTGTTATGTGCAAGGCTCATGACAGATTTACTACTATCCTTGATTTGATTATGGATGAGACCTGTGTCTTTGCATAAAAAACCCTCAGGTGTTTAGGTCGAGATGTGTCCCAGTGATAGCTGAGTCGTGCCTGTGGGGACAAATGCAAAGTTTCATTTACTTGGTCCAGCTGGTGTCTGTCACTTGAGGTCCTGGAGATGCTGGGCATTTTGCGTAGTGAAATCTGAAAGCTAGATTCATGCTCCTCTTGTCTGGAGAACACCATTCGGGGGAGGTGGTGACTCTATTCCTGGAGTTGACTTTCTGCGAATGGCTTTTCTCTCTACAGATATATTTGCAACAGTGATGGTGCAAGCTTTCTCACAACCCAACCAATATTAATCATCTCTCCTCTAGATATTGTTTGGAGTCTGATCCAATATAAGGAACATCATTTCACATAGATCTTGGCCTACTGTCAAATGGTCGCTACAAAGTGACTTGAGCAAGATTTTGGACCCATTACTAGTAGGAGGAAGTTGCTCCATCGCAATATTATATCATCCAGTGCCCTAGTAACATGAATGTGTGTTAGATTTTTAGGCATACTGTTCCCTTTTAAAAACTTTAAATGCTTAGCATTCAGCCTGGTGAGCAGGGATTTAGCTAAATAATTTACATTAACACTGGATGAATGTCCTTAGTATTTACATAGTATTTTACATGTTCAAAGTGCTATACAAACATTAATTAATTTTCACAGCACTCCTATACGGTGCTGTAGGTGAGTAGCTGTGTGGCTAAATCCCTATCCACCGTAGTGGAAATTTACCCACAAGGGTATAACAAACTGACAAAACAAGAACAGTCTACACTAAACTGTAAGCTTTTGTCCATTGCCCAGTTCACTGAGCCCAAATATTGCTGTACATAGAACAGTAGGTGATTGTGTATACTCTTAAGACTCCTTCTGTTCCTGTGCATAACCAGAGGGTAGAGTGTAATTATTGGTCCCAAATTTCCTAATTTTTTTCAATTTAACATCTCCTAAGTGTTTTTCAGAAGTATATTGAGTGGGTGTATTGGTTCCTAGGCACACACATTTGCACCTGTTATGTTCATGTTGGCATATTTAAAAACCAAAGTATCAGTGACAGTAAAACTAGAGAAAAATAAGTGTCAGAGTTCAGGGTCAGATTTTAAAAAGTTCTTAGCACCCACAATTGGGCCCATGTTTTCAGGACTCAGCATCCTGCAGCTCTCAATGTAACACTTAGAGACAGCGTTTTAAATACTTCCAGTATACTGTGCTTTTTGAAATTCTGGTAATTTATGTTGGAACTTTACCAAATGTTTTGGCACCTAGACTCTGTTAGGTCAGAACTTCAAAAAGAAACCTTGGTAGTGGGGCTTTGTGAGGAAACTGCATCACATCAGGCTAGCATTGCCCACTTCTGTCATCACCAAGAAAAAAATTACTTTGTCATAAATTGCCTTAATAATCAGGGCAAGAAATCCATCTGTAAAAAACAGTAAACCAGCCACCAGTACATTACTCTCAAAAGCAGATATAGGGAGGTAAATAAAAACTGATTAGCCTTTGAGCCATACTATAAAGCCTTCAGATCTTAAGCAGGAGGTTGGGGAAAGGCAGAAAAACACATCGTTCTTCAAGCAAAAAGAAATCTCCAGTAAGTAGTTCAACCAGTCTTGCTTTAGTTCTAGAGAGTGAACACTATAAAACTAACATTTCAATATCTGATGAACATGAAAAAGTTACTCTACTTATAAAGCTGTTTTATATGTACAATGTGTAATATTTGAAAATGTATTCAGTATTGTATAATGATTATTCCAGTTAATTTTTAATTAGTATGTCATTTTAGATATATAGTATGTTTTGTCTCTGATTTTTTTAATAGCGTTACAATTAAAATACCGAACTATAATATCTTCCAAGCGAAACAGTCACAGTAGAGACATGCCAATCAAATCACAGCAGTGTTGCTCAAACAGCAATCCTTTAGCAATTTTATTAATGTAATAAGATTACTGGTAGATGAAAGTAGAAGAACCAGTGATGTGATCAGATATGGCAACCACTGGTTCTTCTATAGCAGGGGTGGGCAAACTGCAGGCCGTATCCGGCCCGCCAACCGTTTTAATCCGGCCCTCGAGCTCTTGCTGGGGAGCAGTAGTCTGGGGCTTGCCCTGCTCTGGCACTTCAGCCGGGGAGCAGGTTCAGGGGTCGCTCCACGCGGCTTCTGGTAGCAGTGGCATGGCCTCGATCCGGCGCTCCAGCCGGGTGTGATGGGTTCAGTCACAGAGACTCCCTTGGGACTGTTACCTGATGTGCTGAGATTACCTCTGAGCCTGTTTTCCCTGCCAGAACCCTGTCTTGTTGAGCCAGACACACTACCCTGCTGCACACAGACCCAGGTCTGGTCCACACCCCCAAAGCTGAAGACTTTAACCAAAAACTGCTCAGGAGGTCCAACACCCAGATACCCAGTTCCCAATGTGATCCAAACCACAAATAAATGTTTTACTCTATATAAAGCGTATACAGGGTAAACTCATAAATTGTGTGCCCTCTATAACACTAATAGAGAGATATGCACAGCTGTTTGCTCTCCCAGGTGTTAATCACTTACTCTCGGTTTACTAATAAACAAAAGTGATTTTATTAAGTATAAAAAGTAGGATTTAAGTGGTTTCAAGTAATAACAGACAGAACAAAGTAAGTCACCAAGCAAAATAAAGCAGACACACACAAGTTTAAGCCCAATACATTAAGAAACTGATTACAGGTAAAATCTCACCTTCAGAGATGTTCCAATAATCTCCTTTCACAGACTAGAGTCCTTCCTAGTCTGGGCCCAATCCTTTCCCCGGTACAATCCTTGTTAGTTTCAGCAGACATCTTAAGTGGAAACTAGGGGTGTTCTCATGACTGGCAGCCTACTTTCTTCTGTTCCACCCCCTTTTATAGCTTAAGCACAAGATGGGAATCTTTTGTCTCTCTGGGTCCCCACCCCTCCTAAATGGAAAAGTGCCAGATTTAAAATGGATTCCAGTATCATGTGACATGGTCACATGTCCTGTGAGACCTCATTCTTCATTACCCATGGGCTGGCCCACATGTACCTAGGAAGGTTTGCAGGTAAACAGAGCCATTTACAGGTCATTGATTCTGAAGCACCCTTAATGGCTTCCACTTAATGGGTTTACATCAGTAATACAAGTTTATATCTTGCTTTCCTAACTTCAGACATAGAAATAATACATGCAAACAAATAGGATGAACATACTAGGTAGATCATAAGCTCTGTAATGATACCTTACAAGAGACCTTTTGCATGAAGCATATTCTAGTTACATTATATTCACATTCATAAACATATTTCCATAAAATATTATGGAGTGCAACGTCACACTCTCCTCCTGAACTTACTGCCGGAGTCGTGGACACTGTCCATGGGGGAGGCATTACATATAAAATCCCTGTTTGTCTCTGGTTACATACCCTTCAAGTACCTTTAAACCCTATGATGTCATTCATAGGTGTTCTTGCAAGGTTCGGGGTTTCTGGCAAGGAAAGGGTGCACTGCAACCATGTCTGCCCTCTGCCCCTCCCTCTGAAATCTCTTTGTGTTGGTCCCCAACCTCTTGTGAAGCTTCCCAAAGGCAAAGGTTTTCTTCTTCCAGCCTTGAAGAGACAGTGTTATATTTTACAAGGAATGCAGGAACAACATCTTTCAATGGAGTGCTTTGGATTGGTAAGATCCTATTGATCACCCCACACTCTGTTCCCAAAAGGTCAGCTGGGACACTGACCTAGTTGTGGGCTCACAGCTACTATGTATGGCCCCGCTGCGGCACTCCAGCCAGGGATCAGGGTCGGGGGCCACTCCACGTGGCTCCCGGAAGCAGCGGCATAGCCCCCCTCCAGCTCTTACGCATAGAGCAGCCAGCGGGCTTCGCTCTGCATGCCACCCCCATCCCAAGCGCCACCCCCGCAGCTCCTATTGGCTGAGAACTGCAGCCAATAGGAGCTGCAGGGGTGGTGCCTGCGGACGAGGCAGCATACAGAAACGCCTGGCCATGCCTCTGCATAAGAGCCGGAGATTGGATATGCCGCTGCTTCCTGGAGCCGCTTGAGATAAGTGCCACCCAGAGCCTGCACTCCTGAGCCTCTCCCCGTGCCCCAACCCTCTGTCTCAGCCCTGATCTCCCTCCTGCCCTCCGAACCCCTCGATCCCAGCCCAGAGAACAGTCCTGCACCCAAACCCCTCATTCCCAGCCCCACCCCAGAGCCTGCACCCCCTGCCGGAATCTGCTGCCCTTCCCGCACCCCTGCCCCAGTCCTGATCCCCCTCCCGCCCTCCAAACCCCTCAGTCCCAGCCCAGAGCACCATCCTACACCCCAAACTCCTCATCCCCAGCCCCACCGCAGAGCCCGCAGCCTCAGCCAGAGCCCTCACCCCCTCCCACACCCCAACCCCAATTTTGTGAGCATTCATGGTCTGCCATACAATTTCTATTCGCAGATGTGGCCCTTGAGCCAAAAAGTTTGCCCACCTATTTACTATAGTATCTTGCTCTCACCAGTGGCCACCACTAACAGTCACTTTGGAAAGGTTGAATTCCCCAGTAACTTTCTACTTTGTGCCTTCCCTGAGAGGACACCTAACTTGAACAATATCAATGTAGTTAATCTGGTACAAAGCCCTAAGGTAGAGACAGTATATTGGTGCATTTTCTCCCAGGTAAACAGGTATGGGTTATCAGCAGAGTTGAGCCTATGACCTTCGGCATAGACGTTTACTACATGAGCTAAAGGAGCATTAGCTGGTGGTAGTACTTTCTATCTTATCTGTGGGTTAAATGTGAATGAGGAGGAGCAATATACTCATCCAGCATATTGCATGTACGTTGCTTTTACACTTTGTTTTTGTCATATCTGTATCAAAAACTTCATTGGATGTCTTCACTAGTTTGTGGTGATAGGATATTCTGTTAGTGAGATCCAATTATTGCTTTTGTATGTTCATACAATAGTGTAGGTCACCTGACACATTTTAGCATATTCTTCTACCTTCATTTGGTCAGGTCTTGTCCTATTAAATACATCTTCAGATACACATACAAAGTTGAGATTTTAGAGAGAGCAGGTTAGTCATAACAACAAAGACCAAATATGGTTATGAAGCAATATTTTATGGCTTGACTTATATTTATTTGGCTTTGTTGTGGGGGGAAGTCACTGTTTTATTTACCAGGAAGAGGATTTTCATCACGTGAGTCACTTCTGTTCCTTCTCAGTTGGTCTCTGACTCTCACATCCTCTTCCTCCTCTGTCCCTGAAGCCCTTTCATCTGTTTGAAGGACATGAAATGACGTCATTCTGTTGACTAAGTGGAAGTTTACACTCCTGATTATTTTCTAAATATCTTCAGACAGAACAAAAAAAATAGGAAGGAACATTGTTTGCACATCTTATTTTCAAAACTGTGTAGGCTCACTGATTAGAGTCTGAAGAGTGATGTTCTGGGACCCACGTAGTCTAAATTCAGAACTGGTGCACACTGGAAGAAATGTCTGTGTTGGTTTTTTTTTTAACCAGAAACATATTGAAGCTACTATAGTTCATTCAACAGATTCATTGATGCTGAAGTGAACTGAAAACCTTATTTTTAAAGAAATAATCATTTGTAAGAATTTCTAAAACAAGAGTGGATAGAGTTGATGTTTCCAGTGAGAAACTTTATATATTTGGAACTAATTAGTAGATTTGTCTTGGAATTTCACTTTTCAAACAGATGATTAGATTTTCTAGTGTGGGATTTTTTTTTTTTAGATAGCCTAGGTTGTCCTAAATGATAAATTATTGAAATGGGCAAACACTGAAACCAAAATGAAAAAGCAGAAGGAGATGGGGAAAGTACTTTATAATTAATATCATGTTGGGGGTTGGGGGGAAGCAAAAGGATTTGGCTACTTAAAGCAGAACATATCTGAAATGTTACAACTGCAATATATTTTAGGACTCAGAAACTATAATTCTGCAAATTACAGCGCTGAAAGCCACTGTGTGCAATTATAGTATTGAATGTTGTTGTGCATGAAGGGACCATTTATATAGAAAAACATTACTTAACGTTAGATTCCTGCTGGAGACCCAAGTATCCTTTTTAGTTTATCTCAGTGCAGTTACCTTGCAATCAGCCAATAAAGCATCAATCTTGTAAAGCAGTTCTTTGTAATAGATCAGGATATGTTTCTGAGGATGCCTGGAAACTTTTGAAATCTATTTACCTTTTGAATTTTCACTCTCACATTTGCCACACTGTATCCCACTGGCTAAAACCTCCCAGAAACCAGATAAATTGTACTTGTTCTCCTGGATGTTGGTGTCTAGCTGGTTTTTAGGAATCTTTTTCTCAAGAAGTCAGAGCATATAGGAAATTGATTAGTGAGTCTAGTTGTTTGTTTATTCCCAGAAGATGCATCTAAAAATTCTTGAAGAAAAGATGCCAACTTTTTCAAATAAGCAATAAACAGCTGGGTTCTGGGAGGGTGGGAGAGGTGATGGAAACTAAGATTCACTTGGCAGCAAAAATAATACTGAAGGTTAAGATGGGATTTCTATTATAATTCCTTTTTGGTGCCAACTTCTGTCCTCCTCTGTTTCCCAAAGGAAATGAAAGGATTGTGCAAATTTAAATTGTTTGTCACTAGTTAATTAAATATCCAAAGAGTCTGCTTGTCTGCTGCAAAGCTCTCCTTTTTGCTTAGCTCAAAATGGTTGCTGTTGGGCGCTGCTATCTCATGGAGACTTGATATTTGATCATTCTTGTTCTGTTGGATTACATAATATAAAGGCATTCAGCCCAAAAAATGTTTAGTGTTGCAGGCATATAAGACATAACTATGGTTAGAGTTAACCCACAGAATCTTTACCAGTGATGATGTGTGAACCACAAAGAGTTCATACAGCTTTTGGTTTGCAGAGCCCAGGTTGACTTTGCAGGGCTAAGAGTTAGTTTAAAAGTAGAGGTGGTTGTTTTTTTCCCAGCACACTTGATCTGCATTAACAGACAATAAACCTAGAAATCCATTTTACAGTCACTTTTCCAAGAGGAAGTACTCTTTCAGTCGTAGATAAATGATATCGGATTAAATAGTTGTGACAATTCAGGGAATATGTCTGTGTCCAATTATGAATTACTCTTTGTTTTATGAAGAGCATTTATGATTGTTACTATCAGTGTGGTTTAGAACGTCCATTTTTGTAGTAGAAAACAGGCTGTCTGGGGAAGCGAAACAGGGCCATCAAGGAGTTATCAACATTGAATAGCTCTGCCCTGGTAAAACAATGAGGTTGGAGACTTCTAACAAATCTTCACCAGAAGTCCCATATGGGGTGGCAGCATGGAAAATTACATCAGGACAGCAACAAAGAAAAGGTTTATTAGACTGCTTTTAAAAGTGACATACTCTCTAAGCAAGGGGAGCCATTTCCCCACTGGAACCAAGATATTCAGCAGGAGTGGAGGCAGGAATGACCTGGCTTCCCTTTAAATAAACCCAATGATTCACAACAGAGGCAGAAGGTGAGACTAGACTAAAGGGGATTTCCTTCAGCAGTTTGTTGTTTTTTTCCCTAGAGCTCATGCTGTCTGAGTAAAATGTAAAAAGAGTGAGGAATACTTGTGGCACCTTAGAGACTAACATTTATTTGGACATAAGCTTCCGTGAGCTAAAACCCACTTCATCAGATGCATGGAGTGGAAGATACAGTAGGATGATATAAGGTCCTGGCCACTATGGATGTAGAAGCCCTCTACACCAACATTCCACACAAAGATGGACTACAAGCCGTCAGGAACAGTATCCCCGATAATGTCATGGCAAACCTGGTGACT
This sequence comes from Chelydra serpentina, assembly GCA_037349315.1. Lineage (NCBI taxonomy): Eukaryota > Metazoa > Chordata > Testudines > Chelydridae > Chelydra > Chelydra serpentina. The sequence continues at coordinate 70,673,820 of JBAIAC010000008.1, forward strand.
GAAATTTGTGACTTTATCCTCACCCACAACTATTTCATATTTGGGGACAATGTATACCAGGGATCTCAAACTCAAATCACCACGAGGGCCACATGAGAACTAATAAATTGACCCGAGGGCCGCATCACTGAAACCTTTTCATACAGTGATACAAAAGTATAGTCAAAAATGAAAAAAATGAAGAGTAATATAGTATTCTATTAAAAGTCAATGTATTAACTTTTTAAAAACTGTAATGCAAAAGTGGTTTTAATCAAATATAAACACTCAGTAATGTTTGGAGCTTGGCTGCCTGTGGAGTTGGCGCCTATGGCGGGCTGCAGGAAATAACTCTGTGGGCCGCATGTGTCCCGCGGGCCGCATGTTTGAGACCCCTGATGTATACCTTCAAGTCAGTGGCACTGCTATGGGTACCCGCATGGCCTCACAGTATGCCAACGTTTTTATGGCCAGCTTAGAACAACACTTCCGTAGCTCTCGTCCCCTAATGTCCCTACTCTACTTGCGCTACACTGATGACATCTTCATCATCTGGACGCATGGAAAAGAAGCCCTTGAGGAATTCCACCATGATTTCAACAATTTCCATCAACCTCAGCCTGAACCAGTCCACACAAGCGATCCACTTCCCGGACACTAGAGTGCTAATAAGCGATGGTCACATAAACACCAGTGTATACTGGAAACCTACTGACCGCTATACTTACCTACATGCCTCCAGCTTCCATCCAGGACACATCCTCTCCAGTGCATCATCAAAGATCCACAACCTATCCTAAAGGACAATCCCTCACTCTCACAGATCTTGAGAGACAGGCCAATCCTCACTTACAGACAGCCCCCCAACCTGAAGCAAATACTCACCAGAAACCACACACCACACACCAAAAACACTAACCCAGGAACCTATCCTTGCAACAAAGCCAGTTCCCAACTCTGTCCACATATCTATTCAAGTGACACCATCACAGGACCTAATGACATCAACCACTCCATCAGGGGCTTGTTCACCTGCACATCTACCAATGTGATATATGCCATCATGTGCCAGCAATGCCCCTCTGCCATGTAGATTGGCCAAACTGGACAGTCTCTATGCAAAAGAATAAATGGACACATCTGACATCAGGAATCATAACATTCAAAATCCAGTAGGAGAACACGTCAATCTCTCTGGTCGCTCAATAACAGACCTAAAAGTGGCAATTCTTCAACCAAAAAACCTTCAAAAACAGACTCCAACAAGAAACTGCAGAACTGGAATTAATTTGCAATCTGGACACCATTAAATTAAGCTTGAATAAAGACTGGGAGTGGTTGGGTCATTACAGAAACTGAAAACTATTTCCCCATGCTAGTTTTCCCCTACTGTTATTCACACCTTCTTGTCAACTGTTTGAAATGGTCCATCCTGATTATCACTACAAAAGTAACATAGTCCCGTGGCACCTTATAGACTAACAGATGTATTGGAGCATAAGCTTTCGTGGGTGAATACCCACTTCGTCGGATGTATTCACCCACGAAAGTTTATGCTCCAATACGTCTGTTAGTCTATAAGGTGCCACAGGACTCTTTGTCGCTTCTACAGATCCAGACTAACACGGCTACCCCTCTGATACTCACTGCAAAAGTTTTTCTTCTCCTGCTGATAATAGCCCACCTTAATTGATTAGTCTCTTAGAGTTGGTATGACAAACCCCATCTTTTCATGTTCTATATGTGTATGTGTATTTATTTATATGTATAATCTTCCTACTGTATCTTCCACTCCATGCATCTAATGAAGTGGGTTTTAGCCCACGAAAGCTTATGTCCAAATAAACGTGTTAGTGTCTAAGGTGCCACAAGGACTTCTCGTTCTTTTTGCTGATACAGACTAACACGGCTACCACTCTGAAACCTGAGTAAAAAGTGTGTGCTTAAGAAGTTGCTTTGCAAAACGTGTGTGTTCCTTACTTTAACACCATGTAATTCCCTGACGAGTTAAACCAATGGTTCTCAAACTTTTATACTGGTGACCCCTTTCACATAGCAAGCTTCTGAGTGCGACCCCCCCCCCCCCTTATCAATTAAACACTTTTTATTATATATTAAACACCATTATAAATGTTGGAGGCAATGCGGGGTTTGGGGTGGAGGCTGACAGCTTGCGACCCCCCCCCCCATGTAATAACCTAAGTGACCCCCTGAAGGGTCCCAACCCCAATTTGAGAACCCCTGAAAATCTGAACTGCCTATAGGGATGGTTGCTGGTGCCAGTGTGCATAGGCTTCAGGGGTGGCTTGGGAGGTTCAGCACTGGTTTCAGGGCCTGGGGCAGTGAACTGAGAGGTGCGAGACATAGAGTCTGCACCCTGGAAAAGTGCATGAGGGGCCAGAGCTAGAGACAGCATCTGGATTCTGCTTAGACCCAGCTGGCTGGAAGCATGTGGGTCCGAACAGACTGGCCAAGACTCCTTGTATGTGAGGGAGACTCCTTTTACACGTTTTACAAGTAAAATAATCCAGACTCCTAATTATGAATATCTCCTGCCACAGCAATACTCCTCTCCTGGTAGGCCCCAGACACTCCCCTTCCTTTCTGAATGGTTTGTTACTTTGAGCTGGGAGGGGAAATTGGAGGGATCAATGTACTCCATGCTTGTGTGTGTGTGTGTGTGTGTGTGTGTGTGTGTGTGTGTGCACGCGCACACACGCGCACATGTAACCCACACACCTCCTGGGTGTGGTGTTCTGTCCCATCTAGTGGCACTGAGACCACCTACAGAGAGAGATAAAATGAGTCTGCTCTACAGCCTTAGCTAACAGGCAGTTGGCTTTTAGCTCATGCTGTAGTGGCTCATGCACTAAGCTCCAGAGGTCCCCAGTTCGATCCCGCCTGCCGACGACCAGGGTCTGTCGGCGTTACACACAGGCATGGCCCATGCAGCTTGTACCACCCCCGGCAGCTGCAGGCAAACATGCACGCACACTGGCTGTTCAGGTGGTCTCACTTTCACTCTGCTGTGGGTGAGTGGGACAGGTGGATGTTGATGGGCTCCAAGATGGTGCTGGGAATCTCTATGCTGCTCTCAAACGAGACCATCACTGCTGTGCACATTCAGCAGAGATGCATCATGGAGGTGAGTGCCATGTGCCTCTGCCCTGCTGAGGGGGCCAGGAAAGGCAACGATGCCCAGCTCCACCTGGTTATTGTGTGTCTATTCAGATAGACTTATATGCAAACTAAAGTACCACCAGAAATCTCCCTGAAATTAATTTGAAAACGCTGGTCAATATGGATTCAAATGTTGGGTCCCGTGCTGCAGATTGGTGACGGTTCACTAGGGAGGACTTGGCCAGAGCTGTTAGAATAGCCTTGCCTGTTTTATTAATTGTAATAAATGAATAATTGAATCAATTAGAACAAATAGTTTCATAATAAACTAGCTGCTTAAAGTTCCCCATTTTTTGGGAAATTCATTATACTGTAATTACTACTTCACCCTCTCAATTAATTGTGTTCAAACATACAAATATAATCATCTTTGATTTGTTTGGCAACTCCACATGTAGGAATTTGTATTTATAACTCCTTCTGTGTTAAACCGAAACATGTCAATCCTTGCCCATTAAGAGCATAGTTTTAAGTCTCTTGATTTTTCGTGCATTGTATCTTAATTTCTCTGATTTGGAATCATTTGTATACTGGCATGTAGGTGGCTACATTTGAAGTAGTTTGCCTACTGTTATAAATGAGGCTTCTGGCATAGATGTAAACTAGTAAATGCAACGCTAGTAATGCAAATAACTGACTAGTTAGTTATTAAATAAAATCAAACACTTCCCCCCTCTCAACTTGCATTGTAAAATAAAGTGGTGGAACATAAAGGTATCCCCTTTTCTCTGGGTACTGATCCCAGAAATGTGGGATTTCAGCGGAGACCAGTATTTGAGATAATGGATGTTTTCCCCTAATCACTATAATGCTCTAAACCAGGGGTCTCAAACACGCGGCCCGCGGGCAACATGCGGCCTGCGGAGTTATTTCCTGCGGCCTGCCATAGGCGCCAACTACACTGGCAGCCAAGCTCCAAACATTACTGAGTGTTTATATTTTATTAAAACCACTTTTTGCATTACAGTTTTAAAAAAGTTAATACATTGACTTTTAATAGAATATTACATTACTCTTCATTTTTTTCATTTTTGACTATACTTTTGTATCATTGTATGAAAAGGTTTCAGTGATGCGGCCCTCGGGCCAATTTACTAGTTCTCAGGTGGCCCTCGTGGTGATTTCAGTTTGAGATCCCTGGTCTTAACACAAAGTAAAAATCATTTTTTATCCTAAAAGCCAAATAACAATTTGCCTAAATATGAACACCTAGGGCCAAATTCCCTTGTATCTGTACAACCCTTTCCTCTAGTGGACTGAAAGAAGTAAGAAGATTAAGCCCCCCCAAAATCATAACAAAAAATAGAAACCTAAACCCCAAAAGTTTAATTTATAATTAATAGTAAATGTTTTCTGAGAAGATAGTGCCAGTGATTTGCATAAGTTCTCATTAAGGTGTATAATATATTTTCTTCAAGACCCATTAAACAAGCTTTAGTTAGTTGAGTTTGAAAAACAGAACCATGAAACTTCAGTTTAAAAGTCATTATGCAGTATCTAAAATAAGGTCTGACTAATTACATAAACACATCCAAGAGACATCAACATCCTTCAGACAGAGAAGCCATGTAAATAAATACCTGGAGGAAGAGGTGGATTGTTATTGCCGGCTTTAACTTAATTCCATTAAGACACAATATACGCAATGAAAAGGGAAGCTACAATTGGGTATATTGTAATCAGTTGCTCTGCAAGCTTATCCTCACACCTTCAGTACCAAAAAACTAGTAAATCAGCATGTACAGTACTTGTTACTGTAGTTGCAAACTTCATGTTATTTTTACCTTATTTTATTTTTATGTTTACTTCTGTATCCTCACAGAATAAAAATATCCAGATCCCATCTCCATTCTTGGTTAGTCCTTTGTATGCCACTCTGCTGATGTATATTTGTAGAAGTGAGTCCAATAGCAGTTGAGCTCAAGAAATAGGAGCAAGGGAGGATTGTAATTTGAGAGGAAAATTAGGAGGGATTATAAATTGGTAGTTTTGGGATTATGACAATTACTACTTTGTTGTCAGTTTGTTTTTCCTGTCTTTTAAAATTGTAAAGTCTTCAGGGCAGGGGACCATCTTCCATTCTGTGTTTGCACAGTGACTTGCAGAATGGGGGCCCCTTCCTGTTTGGGATTACTGTGATACAAATAAATAATAATTTGTTTATATTCTGTTTTTTTCCCATCGGAAATTGATTTTGTAATCTTTGAGGAATACTATGTGACAAAACAGCTTTTATGGTAAAATTCATTGCCATTGGCAACAGAATAGAACAATAACTGTATCTTTGTATTTACCATCAGTAGCTTGTTTGAGTCAGATTTTTCATTGTTCCTCATTAGACAGAACACTCCTCTCCCTGAACCTGTCTGATTCCTTAGTGAAAGCCCTACTAATGGAGATTGTATTAGGAGAAACTAATGCTTCAGTTTCTCTTAATATGGAACTCCTCTATTTCTAAACAAACCTGGTGTTAATTGGAAGGCCCTCATCAATTTTATTGCTCTGAATCTGGGATTTAAATGCTGAGTTTTGCCTCTTAATAGCTTCTCTGATTTTTAGTGGGCTATCCGTAAGATTAGTAGCATATGGTAGTTATTCATGGACATTTAAATTGACCTTTGTGGCAATGGGAATTTGTGATTTCAGTGTCCCCAGTCCATTGTGGCATTTATTGTTTTTGATTAACCAGCACAGCTCTTTGCACCTTGGAGAAGGAAATGAGCAAGAGGTCTTATGATTTCCAGATATCATAGAGCACAATGCCCTCATGTACTTCGTTGTTCTGTGATAGTTATTGACGCTATCTCTCATCATTTAATAATATTGGACAGCTCCACATTTTAGTCATATATTTCCTTTGACCTCCTCGGAGACCTTTGTTCTTTATCTTATTCTTGTAATTAAATAGTATCAGAAACGTTGGGAGACTCAGCCATAGAGAAAATATACATGAAAACACCTCTAGATAACTTGGTGTTTCATGTTAAGGTAATTTTTTCCTTGGCTTCCCTGTTTGGTCCTTTGCATCCCACTTAAAAAAAAGCTAATGTTCCACAGCAGAGTGTGGATATGTTATGTTAGTATTTGGCTGAGTAGCTTCTTTTTGCTTAGTATGGGACATCTGTAACTGATAGGTGGTCCTGACTCCAAACAGCTCAGATAAATGCACAAGGCAAAGTTTGTCTAACATCTTTAACTCTTCACAGGAGCTTGGCTACGTGCCACCAAGTCTGACCTAATGGAATTGCTGATTTCAGGGTTGCCCGAGGCCACAGCCACAACAAGTATGCACATCTCTGAGGTCATTGGACCCAATGTTTATTTTAGATTTGTATAGCTATTGGAAATAAGTCGCCTGACTTGATTCATATATAAACCTCTAGAACATCAGCCCACAGAAGTAAATTTTTAATTTAGGCTTTCATCTGTGTGTTGGCATGTGGCTTTAAAATAACAACTAAAACCAGCTCGTGTGTCTAAGGCCTTGTCTACACTAAAGGGAAAAGTCGATCTAAGCTATGCAATTTGACTTACGTGAATAGCGTAACTCAAATGGACGTAGCTTAGATCTACTTACCATGGGGTCCACACTATGAGATGTTAACAGGAGATGCTCTCTCATCGGCTCCCCTTTCTTTTCTCGATCTGGTGGAGCACAGGAGTTGACGGGAGAGCGATCTGCGGTTGATTTAGCAGGTTGCGGTTGATTTAGTGGGTGTTCTCTAGACCCGCTAAATCAACCGCCGATGCATCGCCGTGTGTTGATTCCCCGGTAAGTGTTGACAGGCCCCCAGATCTCCATTTCAATTAACATAAGAGTTGAGTGATAGTAAGTTACATATTCTAATGATCTGAAATCTTGGAATTTAAGTCAGTTCTTTTATGCCTGGACCCTTCTGATTATTAGATTTAATGTATGGGGACTTCAAACTCTTAGAACCAACAGATTTAATGATGAGCTAGTCTCCTGGTTTCTGGAGAACTACCAATGCCTGTCTCCATAATAGCTCCAGGGATTGCTTGTGCTGCCCAGTCTTATTTACTTCAGCAGGTTCTATCTTACAAGACTAGAATTTGGAAAATCTCATGTTCTGTTTCAGTGTAGAGCGTGCATAGCTGAATGGGAAATGATAGTGCTTTGCATAGCACAACCAAGATTTGGTTTGGTAAACACTCCAAAATGGTTGCATACCAAATGCTGGTAAACCCATATGTCTTCAACACTTGTCAAAGTTGTTCTCTTAGCAGTGGATCAAATTAATATGCATGCAAATGACCATTCATACCACATTTTTTAGTAGGTGAGATGTGGGATTACTCCTGAGGATAATATCCTCTTGGGCTTGTGCATCAAAGCCTTATGCAGTTACTACGAGATGATAGAATTCACCCTTTGGTACCTTTTGCTGTATTGCAATATGCTAGGAGTCTGGGGAATTTATGGAAGCATACACAGCTTTTTTATTATTGCAAACAACTAATGTTCTATGGGAGAAATAAATCTGTAAAATTTCAAGCAACTATGTAGTGAGATTAATAGTGAGTTGCAAAAAGAGAAATAAGTCTTGCAGTGCAAAAGCTGTTTACGTCTTCTGTTGCTCAAGTTGGTTTTAATATGAAGAAACACATCCTGCTGTTTTACACACCCTGACAAATTATAATTTTCTTCATTAAACTTTTGATGGCCTGTAATGCTATGGGAGAGAGTGAAGAGACGTATTGAAGCCCTCACAATGCAGCCTTCCCTGGCTCTGTAGGTAATAAGTTTGTACTTCAGTTTATATCAAGATTCATGGGAGGTGGGAGGGGGAGGGGACTTGATATCCACTTAAACCAAAGTAGGGGATTGCTCTCCTCACACTTTAATTATGTGCATTAAATGCCTATTTCTTTCTAGGGAGAAATAATCTCTCCAGTCAAGGTCCGATATTATATCCCATTGTCACTTCACTTTTAGCTCATGGGACAGTGGTTTCCCCTATGACCCTTGTCTGCAATCAATGACTGCACTGCACCTTAAGCAGGGCTGCTGTTGTGTGACTTGCCAGGGGAAGGGGGTATAGTGCTTTAAGGGAGGATGGAGAGGGTGATAGACACATGTCTGTCTTGCCTAAAGGATTACCATTCTCTGATAGTAACCTAGGTAGGCCTACATTTTTCAGACAATTCCAGTGGGTCCCTGTGTCTTTCTCTGTTACCCTAAACTACTATTTTGCTCTTGAGAGCATATTCCTTTTTAAATCTTCCAGAGTTCCTTTGACCTCATCCATTTGCTGGCCTTTTCCTGTCCTGTTCCAAACCAGTTTTGTAGGTTAACTAATGGGCGGGGGCGGGGCAAAATTTTCAAAGCTAATATTCCTGGCATTGTCCCTTAACATCTCTCAAGTGTTTGCAGGGAGGTGACTACTTTTGAACCATTCTTTTCTTTCCTACCTGTTTTTTCTCCTGTTGATATAGACCAATATATCCATACAGAAAACACCAAAATAAAACTAGGAGATTATTAGCGAAGTTCCCAGTCCACCACATGTGTATAGCAGAGCATCCCAGCGTGCTATTCTCCTGTATTTTTGAAGAGTTGCATTTGAATACATTTCTAAAGCTTCTGAAAATTGTATAAGGCTTTGTATCATCCTATGTGTCCACTTTATGTGCAGGACTTACCGCTGCTGTTGTTGAGAGGACTAGCATCTTGATATAGCTTAGCCTTTTGTGGCACTGTGATACTTCAGCTGCCAGAGAAAGATATAGTAGTCTTGGTGTGCTGCTGTTGTGAAAGGTGGGTATACTTTAATGTAGCACTAGGGAGCTGAGCCAAAGGGTTTGCAAATGGTTCTGGCTTTTAGTAGAATTTCAAAAGGAGCTTCATGTTTCAGCTAGCTACTCCTTAGGAAAAGCTGAACTTGCTGAAAAGTAGCTGTTAATTTTTGCACAGCATCCGAGTTACTGCCAGAGAGAAAGTAATAACTGCAAACTGAGGGCTGGCTCTGAGTTGTGGATAGGCAAAAGGGAGGCTGGAGTTTCAGCTTCTTAAAATCTTGTTGCAACAGGTTTTATGTTAGGACAGCATATTAAACTAAGGTAGGATGTTACAGGAAGATTAATGCTTTATTTCTGTTTCTATGGTTTTGGGCAGGTGTAAACTTGGGGAGAGGAAGATTACTAGAGAGAGAATGCTTTAACAGCAACATTTGTAGATGTGAATTTATAATATGGAGTATGCACCAAATTTGTCTAGTCTCTAAATTTATACTACAGCGGGGCAAAGACTGATTCCAAAACACACAACAACAGCAACAAAGCTCACGCCTAAAGATGAAAGAGATGAACACGAAGAACTTTCAAACTAACAAACCTAGGCAACTGAACTTCTGCACTACAAATCTGTCCTGAAGTAGGTGAATTTAGAACACCCCTGTGGTCATGTAACCAGTACAGAAATAGATATCCAGTCAATTGCTCCAGCATGGAATCAGATAGGCTTGTTTCAGAAATCTGCTCCTGTCTCAGTGCTAATTCATCTCAACTTCATGCAGTTGCAGTGTTGTAGCCATTAAAGAGGGTTGCCAGGTGTCTGGTTTTCGATCGGAACACCCAGTCAAAAAGGGACCCGGGTGGCTCTGGTCAGTACCACTGACCAGGCTGTTAAAAGTCCGGTAGGTGGTGCAGTGGGGGCCCCTAGTGCTGGTTCTGCGGCTCCCAATGGCTGGGAACTGCGACCAATGGGAGCTGCGGGGGCGGCGCCTGTGGGTGCGAGGACAGCAAGTGGAGCCTCCCTGGCCGCCCATGTGCCTAGGGGCTGCACTGCAGGGACCAGGCAGCTGCTTCCTGAAAGCCGTGGTAATCACTGCCAGGACCCCGCACCCTGAACCCCCTCCCACACCCATACCCTCTGCCACAGGTCGGAGCCCCCTCCTGCACCCCAGGCCCCACACACCCAGCCGGAGCCCACACCCTCTCCCGCACTCTGAACCCCTTGGCCCCAACCCAGAGCCCCCTCTTGCACCCCAAACCTCTCATCCCCAGCCCCACCCCAGGGTCTGCACCCCCAGTCGGAGTCCTCATGCCCTCTCCGCACTCCAACGCCCTGCCCCAGCTCAGAGCCTTCTCCTGCATCCATACCCCTCATTTCTGGCTCCACCCCAGAGCCCACACCCCCAGTCAGAGCCCTCCCCCCCTCCTGTACCCCAACCTCCTGCCCCAGCCCAGTGAAAGAGAGTGAGGAACAGAGGGAGCAGGGATGGAGCAAGTGGGGGCGGGGCCTCGAGAAGGGGCAGGGGCCTGGGCAGGGGTGTTCGGTTTTGTGCGATTAGAAAATTGGCAACCCTACCAGTAAGGTTGATTTGAGGTACGATTTCTGCTAATATCACTCAAGGTGAACTGAAATTGTCTTCCTTTTGTTCACCATCCACCTCCTGAAAGCTGTTCTAAAAATATAGGAAGGAATAATTTCAGATTGTCCTGTTTTATGCTTGGAAATCTAAAAATTCTGCTGAAAGACTGAACACTTGCTCTAGCTAAAGTTGATTGCAAACTCCCATGGCTTCACAGGATTGACCCCTAAAGTGTGGCTGTAGTTGTAATTTAACTTTTCCCATCCATAAATACACAGTGCCAGATTCTGATCTCTGCCATTAATGTAAATCAGGGATTATTACAATGTTAATCTGGATTTGCACTAACATAATTGAAATCAGAATTTAGCCTTATGTAGTCTGATAACCTTTTTTCATTGCATGGTTTTTAATCTAATCCTCATTTATGATAGCATCCAATAAAAGCCTTTTGAATGCCCTCCAATGACAACTTAAATATAAAAGTAATTATTTAGCCTGTATTTTCTAACTTTTATACACTAGTTAAGAACATAAGAATGATCCTACTGGGTCAGACCAAAGGTCCATCTAGCCCAGTATCCTGCCTTCCGACAGTGGCCAATGCCAGGTGCACCAGAGGGAATGAACAGAACAGGTAATCATCAAGTGATCCATTCCCTGTCGCTCATTCCCAGCTTCTGGCAAACAGAGGCTAGGGACACCATTCCTTCCAGTTGTGACTTGTCACTTTTGGTTCCTTTGTACTACCACCAAACTTGTCCCTTTTTCCTGTGGTTGGGCTTTCTCAGGAAGAAATTAAGTTTAGGCTTTGTTCTCCTAAATTCTTCCCTTTATGACTCATCAGCCGTACACTAGAACTGCCTTCTTGTTATGTAGCACCAAATAAAAAATGTAAAATGCTTCAATGCTACTTGGTGTGTAGAATTTTTTCATAGAGCAATTTAAATCTAAGGTAAACTGAAAAGTTGTAATTTAAAAAAAAAAGTTTATTGCTTATTTCATCACACTAAACTGGCTTTGTTTTCCCTGCTTGAGTGTCTTTCCTTGAGGTTTTCCCTGTTTCCACAGATTATTCCATGGTTTGTGTGCAGTTTAACTCTGGATCTGAGGCCTTAATCATCAGTGAGAATTCCTTTGCCCTCTTTTCCCCTTGTCTTCCTGGAAATAGCTACTAACAGTATACTCCCCAGTATCTCTCTACAAGAGAAATTAGAAATTTGGATTATGAAGATTGGATAGTGGTGATTTTGAAGATTGGTATCAGCTGGTTGTCTGGTTCACTAAACACTTCTTGACTTCTGTATTATGTGACTTGGAAAGTTTGAAGACTATGGCTGCCTAGTGCTCGCACTAGATGCAGTAATATGGGAAAATCATCTTAATTAACATCCCTTGAAAATATTAAAATAAAAAAAACCCCATAAACCTTTTTAAGCCCTTAAAAGAAAAGCATTTTGGTATCCTAGGAAATATTTTCAAGGGGAAGGGAGCAACTACCAAAAAGAGAAAGAGGAAAGTAATTTTCTGCATGTTATCTACAAAAATCTTCCAGCTATGGAGAGTGGGGGAATCGTCCCATTATTGTTAACACTACCTCCTACATTTGTTTATTTAACCGCCCAGGTAAGTCTTTTCTTAAATTCGGATTGTAAGCTCTTGGGTAAGGACTGTGCTTGATATTGCTATAAATATAAAGGTCACGGGCAATAAACAAAAATTCACAGAAACTTGTGACCTGTCCGTGACTTTTACTAAAAATATCTATGACAAAATGGGTAGGGAGAAGGGTCCAACATGCAATGGTTCTGGGGTCCCCACTGCCTGCAGGCAGCTGGGAAGCTGTGGAGGCCCCAGCTTGGAGCTCCAGAGTCCCCTCGCTGCTTCAGTCCCCTTGCTGCTTGCGGCGGCTGAGAACCCTGAGATCCCCACCACCACCCACAACGACCAGCAGCTGTGGGGTCCCAGCTTACAGCTCCAGCCTTGCTGCCTGAGGGCTGAAGTCACGGAAGTCTCGGGAAGTCATAGATTCCATGACTTCTGCAACCTCTGTGACAAAATCATAGCCTTAGTGATCATTTCACTTGAGCACTATGAACTGGCACATGTTTATACGTAGACCAGGTCTTCCAGGTGCAAGCTAACCAAATATAAGCCAGGTTTAAATTAACGTAAGAGAGTACAACTTTGTGTGTGCAGAGGTTTTACTACACTGGTTTAAATTAACATCTTTACTTGAACATTGCAACTTTGTGTGTAGACCAGGCCTTGGTAATGAAGGGGTTTTTGGAAGTTTGAGGAAAGGAGATTATTTTCTGTAAGTAAGCACTTTTTATTCTGTTTGAGCTAAGGTAAGTAGACTGTGTCTGTGTCCTTGTGCTTTGAGAAGTTTCCTCTATATTAATTTCTACCTCTGTAGGCTCCCATGTAAGTCTCACCGACTAGGAATAAAACCCAGGTTTTAGTATCTTTTGGGATATCTGTGGACTAGCCTATTTTAAGCCTTAACTTTAAAGTTAAGCTCTTACTGAGTGGCAGAGGCCAGTATTTAGAAACAATTATTTGCAATATTCAAGTGTTCTGGAATTTAGTTGCAGCAAAATATTTTGCTTAACTGCACAACTTTTTGTACAAACAAGGTTATTAAAATGAGGTTTTCAAAATTAATGACTGACACAAATGTATAAGAGAGAAACCCCTTCCTCTTCAAAAAAACAAACAACCCCTCTCCCAGTATACTCAAAAGAACAGAAATGTGTGTGAATGAGTGATTGTTGCTGCATGAATAGCACAACAAACCTAAACTCTCAGCTATTCTTCAGATTTATTTACTGTTTCAAGATTTGATGTTTTACGTATTTATAGTCAATAGGATGCTTGTAAAACAAGGAATTTCTTCTTGCCCATCTTATAAATCTAGATAAGAGTCAAAATTTGTGTCTGTATCCCTTTAATTGCTGTAGTGATTACATTTTGGAGCCTTGAAATGCCTCCTATTTTCTTTAGTCTTTTCTCTTGTTCTGAGTTGCTATATGTAGATGTGGTAAATTTATTATTATTTTTTTTTTGGAAGGAAAATAGGGAAGAGAAATAGTGTAGTGTCATGTTCCACCGTAGAACAGTAAATCTAATAAGGCCTGCTGGGACACTTTTATCAACTAAAATGGATTTGAAAGGTCAGCGGAGGTTCTAAGTATGAATTCTGGCCATATATCAGGAGATGGCATTAATTTTTATATCAAAATCTTGAGCTATTTCCAAAGTACTGGCTGGCCTGCAAAATGCTGCAAAAGAATAACCTAAGTGCTCAGCATGCAAGAGCTTAATATCTCAGCGGAACAGAATTAGCCATAAAGTATTGTTTGGGTTAAACACCATGAGGAACTGACAAAGAGAGGAGCACAACACATTTTTCTGGTTTAAGAATTTACATAACTGCTTCAATGAGATTTCTTAGAGAAAGATTGTGCACAATAAGTGATTGTGTCTGCTCCCCGAGTTTCTCTTAGACACGAGCCATTCTTCTCCTTACCCTACCTTTATCAGCTACCTCCTGAGAGTGGATTGACAATACCTAGCATCAGAAGAAATTTAGTTCTCCCACTACTCAAAATTCATTTCCGCCCTCCCTCCCCCATCTCTGGATACTAAAGCAGCGCTGTGCTATGTTATGCAGTAGCCTTAATTAGGGCTTCAGATTTCATGTAGTCTCATGTGGGTGTGTTTTGAGGATGGTTTTTGTATCTGGTTTAAAAAACAGAGGATATTTCAGGCACTTCAAAGGTTACTGCTGAGGCACGATGACTCTTCAGTATATGGGAGCAGACTCAGAAATGAAATTTAGGATAGAGTATACCTGAGCTTTCAGAAAGCCTTTGACAAGGTCCCTCACCAAAGTCTCTTAAGCAAAGTAAGCAGTCACAGGATAAGAGGGAAGGTCCTCTCATGGATCAGTAACTGGCTAAAAGATAGGAAACAAAGGGTAGGAATAAATGGACAGTTTTCACAGAGGAGAGAGGTAAATAGTGGAATCCTCCCATGGGCCAGTGCTGTTAAACATATTCATAAATGATCTGGAAAGGGGGGTGAACAGTGAGGTGGCAAAGTTTGCAGAAGATACAAAATTACTCAGGATAGTTAAGTCTAAAGCAGACTGTGAGAGTTACAAAGGGATGTCACTTAATTGGGTGATTGGGCAGGAAAATGATAAATGAAATTCAGTGTTGATAAATTCAAAGTAATGCACATTGGAAAACATAATCCTAGCTAAACATTCTAAATGATGGGGTCTAAGTTGGCTGTTACCACTCAAGAAAGAGATCTTGAGGTCATTGTGGATTAATGAGATGTTTTCAGAAACTATGTGCAGCAGCAGTCAAGAAAGCTAACAGAATGTTAAGAACCTTTAGAAAAGGGATAGATAATAAGACAGGAAATATCATAATGCCAGTATATAAATTCATGGTACGTCCACAACTTGAATATTGTATGCAGTTCTGGTTGCCCCATCTCAAAAAAAATATATTAGAGTTGGAAAAAGTACAGGGAAGGGCAACAAAAATCATTAGGGTTATGGAACAGTTTTCATATGAGGAGAGATTAAAAAGACTGGGAAAAAGATATGACTAAGGGGGAATATGATAGAGGTCTATAAACTCATGAATAGTGTGGGGAAAGTGAATAATAAAGTGCCATTTACCCCTGCACGTGAACCAGGGGTCACCCAATGAAATGAATAGGCAGCAGGTTTAAAACAAACATAAGAAAATACTTCTTCGCACAACACACAGCCAGCCTGTGGAACTTGTTGCCAGAGAATGTTGTGAAGGCCAAAAGTATAATTGGGTTAAAAAATAATTAAACAAGTTCAGGTAGGATAGGTCCATCAATGGCTATTAGTCAAGATTGTGCCTTTAAAACTCTGACTGCTAGAAGCTGGAACTGGATGGCAGGGGATGGATCACTCAGTAAATTGCCCTGTTCAGTTCACTCCCTCTGAAGCATGGTCACTGCGGGAAGACAGGATACTGGGCTAGATGGACCATTGGTCTGATCCAGCATGCTCATTCTTATGTTCATAAGATACTTTTCTTATGGTATGATGCAAGAGAAGGAAATGTCTGAACACTTCAAAATTAGCTATTGAAAGGATCATATTTGAAGAGGACAATATTTTATAGAATATCTCAACCTTCTTGTAACCAAGACATTTTTAACCTTTAGTTATTTAAAGCTTTCAAAGCCTTTTAGTCAATAAGAAAATCAATAAACTGCAGCACACTTCTTTAGTGAAATCCAGCTAGTGCCCAACAGCATTCCAGTGTTGTACGCTACTGTTTCTGTCACTCCTAAGCCACTCTTCCTTATTTGGAATAATGCAGAGAAAATTCTTAATTCAGAAAGTTATTTCGGGTTTAGGAACTGGCAATTAATAGGCTACTGGTTACCATCTGACATTGTGTTAATAAAAAAAATCAAAGCACAGTTTCTAGAATTCTCAAGTCCATTGTGTTTAACTGTAATTTTCACGAATTTCAACTTATTTTTTTTCACATTCTGGAAATGTTATGTCATACTGAAAGATAATTCTCTTCAAGGGTATTTTGGAATTTGTAACACGTGGAAAGGATACATCTTATATTGTGGTGTTCGACATCACAAGGGGTCTGGAACATTTGTGGAATTGTAACCTTTCTCTGTGCATTTTGTTCTTGTCTTTGTATTAATGTTTTGATAGTCCTTGTGAATGTGTGAAGCTAAATCTAGCTCCCTTCACTCTTACAAAGCTATGATTCACGTAGGTCCCAATTCAGGAAACACCTTCAGCATAGAGCTGTGTGAAAAAAATGATTTATTGGTTTGCTGGCAGTTCCAGAAAATAAAATAAAATTAGGTTTGGGTCAAAGTGAAACTGAATTTTTTTTTAAAATGTTCAGTAGTGAATCAAAAAAGTTGGAAACATGTATTTCAGGTCAAATGAAAGGTTTTGTTTGACTCCCCCAAAATATATATTTTTTGACCCGGGGGGGCGGGGTGGGGGCACGGGAGAAGTTTTAATAAAAGCAAAGGAAATGAAGAGTTAGATTCACAAAAGAGGAAGTGGTGATGTTCTCCCCTCTTACAGCCAGTGGTTAGGGCACTCATATAGGAGGAGGAAGACTCAGGTTTGAATCCTTGCTCTGGAACAGGGATTTGAACACACATCTCACCCAGAATTGAGGAGTGCCCTTACAGCCAACGTATTGGCTATTCTGAGATGGATGCCTCTCCTATTATTTCACTCTGTAAATAATATTCATTGGCACAGGACTGGAACCTGGGTGTCTCCCCCATTACATGTTGTTTTTTTCAGTTACTGCACTAAGATAACAGGGTTTGCTATGGAACTACTGTTACTGATAATCCAGGATTTATCAATACTATAACCATTATTTACATCTTATTCCGGGGCCCATATACCAGCAACATATTCAGTGCATAGTTCTTACTTGCTGTATTACATTACACAAGATAAATGATTTCCCTCTTCAGTGTAAAAGTCCTCAGTGTGAGATGGGTAAATCTGTTTATACTCATATAAAAGATCCACAGTATTGGCAGAAGTTTACTAGGGACAGTATAAAGCAGTAGGCTTGATACTGACTTTATTTTTCTATATTGGAGCTTTTTCCCTTTAATTGGATACAAGTATATCTCTATGAGAAGGGTGGGGTTTAGTACACACATCCCTCGTCAGTATCTCCGATTGGCTAGGTTAGGCAGCTCTCTGCCTACTGTCTAAGGGGCCCATTAGTCCCCATTCATTGTATAGGGAGTCTAGGCGCCTAACTCAGGCTTTGTGAATCATAGTGTTGTTCCTGTAATTTTCTAGGTGCCTAAAGGTTAGGTATTGTATCACAATGTCTAACTCCTTTTGAGCATTCAGGCCTAAATCCTTAGTGCTTATAGGTACTTAAACATTTGAATGACTCAAGTTTTAATGTGTTGATGCTAGGCTAAGCTGTTAAGACATTATATTCACTTGGAAACATTTTCTGACTTTGCAAAGTATCAATAACTCTTGCTAGTGGTTTTAGTGGCAGAGGTCTGACTTACAGTATTCCAAAAGGATCTCAGGAATAAAGAAATGGAGCTTTACCAGTACAGCATGTTGCTAGACTTTTGTCTGTTTGACATAAGCCCAAGTGGGACAACAGCCTCTTGCATGTATTTAGGTGTTCTCCTTTTGTTAAAAATATGTTCTGTACTTCAAATACCGATGTTCA
Organism: Chelydra serpentina; assembly: GCA_037349315.1. Classification (NCBI taxonomy): domain Eukaryota; kingdom Metazoa; phylum Chordata; order Testudines; family Chelydridae; genus Chelydra; species Chelydra serpentina. Next base: position 70,691,578 of record JBAIAC010000008.1, read on the forward strand.
TTTTAAACATGCGGGGACCATTAGCAATGTTAAAGCTGAACACATGGTTTAATGTGTTAAATCATTTTAAAATGTCACATCTGGTTTTTACCCTGGTGATAACACCTGGATCAGTTTAGCACTAGCATATACATTTAGGACATATATAGCTGTTCATTTCAAAAACATCTGTTGATTTTTGTGAGTGTGAACTATTGGATCTTTCACATTCTTGAAGTTTGTTGAAACAGTCTTGCTTGTGCTCTTAGGTGTGCACAGATACATGCAAATAAATATTCTAGAGCTGGTGCTAGAGATTTTTTTTTGTTTGAATGAGGAGATAGGAATTTTGTTGCCATCAGAGCTTTTGTCTTTATCAGACTTCCATTTTCAGATATGTTGATGGTTGACTATAAGAATTTTTTTTCCCCAAACCAATCCATTTTGATACTGTGAGTAAGACATCTCACTCTCCTGGGACGTCTGAAATGGGCAGGCATTAAAAATGGAAGAAAGTAGGTTTTCTGAACAAGTCTGCAAATCTTGTCTGTGGCTGGCTGAAAGTAAAAATGCCAGTTGTGTTGAAGCTTTGAAAAACAACTTCCCCTGTGACCTGCTGCCTTTTAGAGAGAGCAGAGTTTATAGTTCTTCTTCAGAGCTGTGAATGCCTTTGGAGTTTCTCTCATTATGCCCATTAGCAAGATTGGACCAATCTGCAGGATATAACCCAAAGGAAAACTATTAGTATGAGATGGGGAGAAGACAGTACTAATGTGGCATTTTGTAGTTTCTTTTATCCCAGAGTCTTTCCCAGAGCCAATAATACCGCTTCTATCTGTGCAGAACTCAGAATATTGTGAGTCCAGGAGCCATTATAGGGAACATGTCAGCAGTGCTTTCCAAGGTGTTAAGAAGAGCTGCTCTTAAAATTGCTCTTAAATTGGTTACTCAGTGAGGGGAGAAAAATTAGCAGTTATTTCTTTGCTTCTTAATTTAATACAAGTGACAATTTTCGAATAACAAAACAAATTACAAAACTTGCTTATTAGTCTCCTTTAGGGTTTTTTATTGGGGGGAAACTATAAGATATTTAATGCGAACTATACATGCGCAGCTGTAAGTATAGGGGAACTGGTATAGTGACTGTCCTTGCAGCTTGATCCTGCAGTGGTGATCTTAGGTGCTGTAGTTTTTGTCCATCTCCAAGGAGTTTGAAGTAACAACTCCTAGGAGTGTCCTTTTGGCACATGCTATGATGTTTATTTGTATGTGTCCTATTGACTTGAAATGGGAATTAATATTTAGAAAGAAGAATAAATCTCTAGAATTGTGTTTCTCCTTTCCTCTTGCCCATTTTTGAATTTGGGGGACAAGTGTTTTCAGGCCTCTGAGTGACGATTATAATCTCTTCCTTTATTCAGGTCTGTTCATTTCCCCCACCCTTTCTTTTGCTGGCCTCTTCTTGCTAGTGAGTTCCTGTTATGATTCCTCACTTTTTATCACTTGCACCTTTTAATAGGAGTTTAAGAGAAGTAGCTTTCTCTGAGAATTTCTCTGAGAATATCATCAATGCCATTCCATAAAATAATTATATTTGTAGTGTAAGAGCCATAGACTTTCAACTCTTTCTTCAACTGTGTTCAGGTTTAAATTGTCATCTGCAAAGTGCCTCATTTCTAACGGGTAGACTGTTTAGGTAACCCAGACCCTACCATCACTGGGGTCTGGATTGCCTTACTGTATGATTATTAAGTTTGAGCCATTGATTGTTCTGAATTGGGCAGTTGAAAGAAATCTGGTGACTTCCAGGATGGTCAGACAAGATCAACTGATGAAAAAGTAAATTTTCTTGGGTTAAGGAGTTGCCTCTTGAAACCTTACTAAGCTATTATGATGTAAACTGATTATTTTCTTTCCTAGGCTTGAGAGTCCATAAGTCTGTTTCATGGAAGCACAGAAAGTCACTGCCACTTTGTGAAACATTTTTTTTTAATACTTCAGCTTAGTTTAAAATTCACATTTCTTTCCCATTTTCCTTTACCCCCTCTCCTTTTAGAGGGTGGTATTGGAGAATTCTTTCTCAATGAACTCTGGGGATTATGTACTCTATGAATGTTTGTGTGGTATGGTCTATCTTTAGACAGCAAAAGTGAAACTTCCTATTCCTTTCTTTTTAAAAGTTGAAGTTTGCAGTATGCCTTAGTACTGCCTGGTTCTTCTGAGGTTTATATGAAAATTGTATTCCTGCCTCCTTTTGTGCAATGAATGACAAAAATGTTGGCCAAGAATGTTTTTTATTAGATTGCATAATATGAAACAGTAGTAGCAGAATGCTAGCCAGCGGCCTATAGGAGACTGCCTCTTTGCTGCAGGGAACTTAACTTTTGTTTAATTGTGTTTCCTCACACACCAGAGCATGAACAGAGTCTTCTTTACTTGTAAACAGCTCAGAAAAAAATAATCAGAGGAATGAATTTTTGTCAGTACTGTAGATTTTGGAGCGAAGAGGAGACAGACTGTGGTATGACTTAAACCATCAAGTAAATGCTATGGAACCAACACGTTCTGGTGTTTTTTTTAGTGACATTTACTGGAAAATGCTAGAATATACTATCTCGCTTGCATGTACTGCAGCTCTCCTGAAACTTCAGAGATGTCAGGTGGATTTTATACCTAAGCCGAGTGTGATAATTACTGTACATAAAATTTTAAATCAGGGCTTGCAGATAAAAAGCTCTAAACTGGAAAGGGTTAGAGTTATGACAGATTTGTTGCTAGGTCTGTAAAGAATACTTGAGTGACAGTGGTTTTGGACTGCACACTAGGTGCTTCTTTGAAAATATGAGACAGGTATGGTTAGCTTCTGGAGGGAAGGAGAATATGGGTGACGTGTCTAGTTGCGAAGGGAGGTCTTTACAAGAAGTACGAATTTGTACCCTACTTCACTCCTTATTAAATGTAGCTGATCTATCGGGGAAGCACTGTGTTCTACGTTATGTTATTCCTGTGTACTGATGGTCATCATCATTTAATGACTTTGATATTTAAAACTGTTACTTATATGGTTTTTATAATGGTGTTTATAATCATTTTCAGAAAAATGACCAAAACCACACACATACACATTCTGTCTGAGCCAGGTGCACTGCCACTTTATCCTTTGGGGTGTCTGCCTAGGAGAATATATGTAACTTTTAAAGGGGCTTTCATACTACGTCAGTGTATCTTTCAGTCACTCTTAGCCATGCTCATTGGGAGGCTGATTTATCTGTGCCAGTGCTGCCTTCCCCATATAATCTGTATGTCAGACGAGGCCTTGAACTTTGTTATCCCAAAGAACAGGTGTAATTCTGTGCAGTATCTAGCCTCAAACCTGCTCCATTCTCACGTGAATTTCTGTTCCTCTGTGGGTTGCTCTCAAAGCTGTTATTGCCAACTGTGAAATCACAAACAGAGGATCTATTCAGATTTCCGAAAAGGAGTAAAGAGCAGCAGCAGATAATTTTTGTTTTTAAAGCTTTTATCCCCTCCCCCTCTCAATCCCAAAAAATAAAAAAAGTCCTCTACTGGTAGTAGTGAAACGAAGAAGTGTTTTTGGGGTTGGGAAAACAAACACAGGCAACCTGATTCATGGTAGAAGCAGAACTCAAAATGAAAAATGTAAAGTGTTTTAAGAGGCATCATCAAATCTTTAAAGGATTTATGGTGACCTCTTCATAACCTTCATATGTGCAGAGTCAAAAGGACATGCAGACAGTCAGCATGTCTAAAGGCATTAGAGGAATGTGCTTTAGACAGTGGAACTGCTGAGCTACATGGCATTTTGAGTATTTGCATGGAGTTGCTACAGTCTCGCATATAAGCATTTTTTATTAAAGAAATGTGTCACTCTCACACACAAGTCCCTTAAAATAATGGCATAAAAAATAAGATGGCCTATATGAGACTCTTGAGACCACTTTTTATATTTTTCCAGCTAAAGTGCCTGTTGTATCCTTTCTAGTGCAGAAAAGGACTTCAGCTTCAACATTTACTTTCAGATCTGGATTTCAGGCCTTTCCTCACCCTTGTCTAAATTTAAAGACTTGATTTTGGCCCATCTCTCTAGTGCGTGTGCATGTGTATTCATGTGGAAGGAATGGGTATGGAAAAACATATCGTTGTATCTCTGTGTTCCATGTTGAAGAAGAAGAAGCTTCATGTCATAGTGTTCTAGTAACTCTTTTCTCAACGTATTGGGTAGAATCATGGCCCCTTTGAATTCAGTGTGAATTTGTCCATCAACTTCGCAGATTCATAGAGTGTAAGGCCAGATTGGATCTGTGATCATCTGACCTCCTGCATAACACAGGCCACAAACCTGAATTAAATCTGGTTTGAACTAAAGCATATCTTTTTAGAAAAAAATCCAATCTTGATTTAAAAGTTTCTTGTGATGGAGAATCCATCACAGTCCTTATTAAGTTGTTCCAGTGATTAATTACCCTCACTGTTAAAAATGTATGCCTTATTTCCAGTCTGAATTTGTCTAGCTTCAACTTCCAACAAAAAAAAATATTGTGTTTTACCTTTGTCTGCAAGACTGAAGATACCTCTTATCAAATTTCTGCTCTTCGGTACTTATAGACTATGATCAAGTCACCCCTTAAGTTTCTCTTTGTTAAGCTAAATAGATTGAGCTCTCTTAGGCTCTCACTGTAAGGCATGCTTTCCAATTCTTTAATAATTCTCTTGGTTCTTCTTTGAACCCTCTCCAATTAATCAACATCCTTCTTGAATTGTCGACACCAGAACTGGACACAGGATTCCAGTAGTGGTCACACCTGTGCCAAATAGAGGTTTTATAACCTGTCTACTCCTTGATATTCCCCTGTTTATACTTCCAAGCACCTCACTAGATCTTTAGGCCACAGCATCACACTGGGAGCTCATGTTCAGTTGATTATCCACCATGACCCCCAAGTCTTTTTCAGGGTCACTGCTTCCCAGAATAGGGTTCTCCATCCTGTTAACTATGGCCTTTAAATAAGACTGCAGTGGAGCTAGGATTCCATCCCTTCTCTTTAGAGAGCAGGGCACTCTAAAAATGGGTTTTTACAAATTGTGAAGTGTGTCAGTGAAGTAAAAGGCATATCCATCTGCTCCTTTGCTCTGGGGTGTTCTCTGACTATGCCATGTCACTGGAAAAAAACTGTGAAGTGATTTTTCAGTTCACTAGTGCACGTGTTTTCCACAATATATTGCAGCCTCTTGGTGAAAATAAATGTTGTTTGGCAAACGAATTGCATTAGCTGTGGTCTCGTCGTGCCATGTGATGTTTCTGGTAAATTTCTGGGCTTATCTGTTGTATAAATTTAGTCCCAGTTGGGAAGCTAGGCCCTGACACAGATGGTTCTATAACTAGCAAATCTGAAATCAGAGAGACTGTCACTGACTATATGTGTGTACAGCTCTTAGTACAATGGAACTTCAACCTGATTGGACTCTAGGTGCTTCTGTAATATAAATGTTTAGTAATAATAATAATAGTGTCTATTCTGTGTTTAGTAGTTAGAATAAGGCATCTTGAAACAAGAATTTTATAAAGATTGCTTCACATATGGGGGCAAACTATTATTTGAACACTGGCCATCTATTTAAGCTGTGTGGGTCTAACACCTTCTCCCATATTGTGATTTGTAAATACAGATTATAGGATTTGTAAGAATAAATAGTTTTGCAAATGTTATGGTGGATAAATTTCTACTGAGCTGAATGTAGACATACAGACTGCAAACGGATAAAACTAAGCCCTTACACTAGGTTTTACATTTACAGTAAGGTAGCCTCAGCATAGAATTCATAGAGTAGTACATCTTAAAATGTAAAATATACATCTTATACATTTAAACTATTCAAAGAAAAGGTGGCATTGTATCCCTAACATACTCTGTCTTCTGGCCACACCTATGGCATTCTCTGAGAATTCTCAAAATATATACAGGAAAGTCTATGAACAGGCCAACATAGCAGCACAAAATATGCATACGTCTAGTGACTTCATGTAGTTATTGTTCATCCATGACAGTAAGAATCATTCTGACATCTAAATTAAAATTTGAGTATGAAAGGCCAGCTGGGTTTTTAATTCTGAATTGCTCGAGGATCAGTTGTTTCAACAATGTTTGTCAGTTTGTCAGTTTTTCATATTTCTTTTACATTTTAATTATAACCCATCAAATCTTAAGCGATTGCTCATGGGTTAGACTTAGATGAATGTCATCGAAGGGTGTTTTATTTAATGGCTTCAGCATAACATCTGTTTCTAATGTTTTAAAAGCCAATTTATATGGAAATTTATTTTAGAAAAAGTCAATAGATACAGACACTTTTAACACCTCTTGTGTTCTAGTAAAAATTCAGACCTCAAAGTAAAATAGCATTGACATAATGCCATTTTCTTGCTTGTGCAACATAAAGAATAACGAAACAAGGACCCATTTGCATTGCCGTAGCAATATGATTATATCTTCTCAGTTGTGTCTTTCTGACTGTTTGATTCATTTCTTTGTTTTTATTTTTTTAATAGCCGAGCTATCAAGACAAACCAAGATCTTCTGCCAGAAACCCCCTGGACCTACATATTCTACAATGATTTTTGGGGAACCCTCCTCACCCACAGCGGGAGTCACAAGTCCTACCGACCTCTCTGCACCCTCTCCTTTCGTATTAACCATGCCATTGGAGGCATGGAGCCTTGGAGCTACCACCTTGTAAACGTCCTGTTACACGCTGCAGTCACTGGGCTTTTCACAAACTTCTCTAGAATCTTGTTTGGGGATGGATATTGGACCTTAATCGCTGGCCTGCTGTTTGCGTCTCATCCCATCCACACCGAAGCAGTGGCAGGAATTGTGGGGAGGGCTGATGTTGGAGCCTGCTTCTTTTTTCTGCTCTCATTGATGTGTTACGTTAAACATTGCTCTACAAGAAGCTACTCAGCCAGCACTTGGGGCTGGATCTTGGGGACAGGACTCTGTGCTGGCTGCAGCATGTTGTGGAAGGAGCAAGGAGTGACTGTTCTAGCAGTTTCAGCAGTTTATGACGTCTTTGTGTTTCACAGGCTGAAAATGCACCACATCATTCCTTCTATATATAAGGTAAGTGACTCTCTGCTCGCCTTAGTTATTTGTTTTATAAGGCAGCAATCACTAAATTAATCAGATGCCAACTTTATCTTCAAGTATGGCTTAGCAGGGAAGTCAGCCGTCTGCGAAATAAGCATAGATGCCTTATACTGAAAGTATAATTAAAACCTGTCTGTCTGTCTGTCTGTCTGTCTGTCTGTCTGTCTGTCTGTCTGTCTACCTATCTACCTATCTATCTACCTATCTACCTATCTAGAAATATATATATATATTTTTTATTAGTGCCTGGCATGTAAACCATGTGGTATTACCCATCTTTTCATGCTGGGAATGTATTTCATTCATTTGCTCCCATCTCTTCCAGTCTTCCCACTCTGTTTACCATCTAGCTCTTGGTATTTAGCTCCTTTTTGCATGTTGTTATCTCCTTGTTTCTTGCCAGTTCAGCTTACTGTGGTTGAGTATGCAAGTGCATCAGTTGATATGAATCTACAAGCCTCCCTGAAGCAAAGACAGAGCACTTAATGTTCAGGTTCAACAGAAATGCACAGGACCTGAATTTAGGGCTCTGGCATACTTTTCCCTCCTAGTAGGAGCTGCCATGCAGATGTATTACAACCTCCTCCAGAAGAAATATTTCTCAGAATGGAACTAGTGGCTCACAAGCAAAACAGAGAAGTCTTCTCTGTTTGCATTACAGCAGTGCCTAGAAGTCCCATCTGAGACCAGGGCTCCATTGTGCTTGGCGCTGTACAGAGTAAGAGAAAAGCTGACCAAAATTTCTCTGATGGCTCAATTTCCCATTGGAAAATGCAGATTTGAAAATATCAAAACGTTTCATGGGAACATATCAGTTTCACCATTTTTGATGGTAAGTTATCAAAATGTTTAGTTCCATGACTAAAAACACTTCACTTTGACATCTGATATTATAAAATGTTAAATGAAGCCCTTCACGCTTATTGAAATGAATTACTTTGGAAATTTCGTTATGTGGGAAATTTTGAAATTTCAACTTTCTGTTCCAATTCAAGACAAAAAGAAATTCTGAAATGCTTGAATTTCCCACAGAATGGAAATTCCAAGTTTGTCAGCTCAATTTAAGAGACAAAGTCCCAGCCTTGATGAGTTTATGATGACAGGGCAGACAGAAGGTGGCCCCCAGCAGTCTTTTGCTAAACTGGTGTGAAGTGTCAACTTGCTAACTAATGTCAACTTACATTAAACACTCTGTTTGCTCAGGTGTTTGTCTGAGAATGTAAGAACACTTCTGAGTAAGTTGCCAACTTTCACTCAGTAAAGAAGCACCCCGACTTTCACAATAAGCCAAAAATCAAACTAATCCTATTTCAAAACAAGGCCAAAACAAGTCAATCCCTAAGAACTCCAACACTCTATGTGAATAGATCCCCCTGGCGTGCAGTCTGGGACTGTGGTGGGCCCGTTGTGTACCCTGACACTCTTGCCCGCCCCCCCCCCCCGCCCCTGATTGGCCTCCACTTGCCCCTGCTTGCCAGGAGCTGATAAAAAAAGAAGCAACATGCTACAAGCCAAAAACTAGCCAATAAGCAACTCACAAGCCAATTAAGTCAAAACCAAGCCCAATTTCTGTGTTTTTTCCGTGGGTTTGGCATGTCTTCTTCTGAGAGCCAATGAACAAATAGCATGAGTACACTAAATAGTGACTTGTGTGGAAAAAGAAAATGTGTATGTGTATTTAACTACAATTTGCATTTTAAAGTTATATGGTGGGAATTTTCAAAGGTTTGGTACATAATTCTGTAGTCATGTTTGAAAATGTCACTCATTACCCATAGAAGAAAATGAGGGATAAAATTCTATTTTTATTCCTACTGTGTACATATTTCCTAACATGTCAAATTTGAAATACATTTTGTTGGTCTTCCTATCTAAACTAAACCACAAACCCTTTTATCTTCTTATGATCAAAATCCTCTCATGGATCCTTCTCCCAGTTCTGTCTTCACACCTGGACTGAGGGCAAGCAGTTGATGTTTGGTTCCATGGAATAACTAACATTAGGACAGTCATGAGGAGTCAAGATGGAAACAAACACAGTTTTAGGCAGGGGATTTGCTGCTTGATTCTATCCCATCCACTCCAGCTTTGTATCTGTGCTATTTATTTCCTTTCCCTGAGTGGAGGATTTCATATTTACCATAGAGGTAACAAGTCTTTGTATTTTTTTTTTAATTTGTTGTTTTTTTGGCAAATAACACTGAGGCTGTTGTTTTTGTTTTTGAAGATTTACACCACATGCACAGGGAACATGGCTCATGGCAGCACTTCTCTGGAGAGCAGAAGGCCAGGGCTGGGTTAATGCTATGTACAGGGCTTTGTCAGGAGCACATGAAGAAACAAATCTGGATTATGAGACATTCAGGCCTGAATCCAATCCGCCTTAAAATCTGTGTGTTTGTGGACGGGACCACCACCCACATTTATCATCCTGTGTTTGGGGTGGGATGCCCCTCTAACCGCCTTGCTCTTCTGAGCCGACTCTTGTACCTATAGAGTGTGAGAGTTGTGATGTCCTTACCATGCTGGTGCAAATGAACAGAAAGTACTCTGATGCATTGCCAGACTTGCTCAGTCAGCATCGGAATTATCATATGAAATAAATCTATAAAACTAGATAAATATAGATGTGACTTTGAGGTGTCCAATGTGATAATAGTAATAGAACTATTGACTTTTTGTAAATATGATTTAGTTGTCACTGTCCCTAAAACGTATTCTTCCTTCCTTGTCTGCTATCCCTAATGCCCGGACTTCTTTGATGTTTTGTTCTCTCTTCCGTGTACTTGCTTCTGGTTTGGTGGTGTTAGCAAATTCAGTCACAGATTAATTTATACTAAAACTCCAGGCAAAGGCATGAAACAGCGGTACTGGTTGCAGGGAGATACTTGAGTATTTTGTGTTTCAAAAAAGCCTCTGAACAACACACACGTATCCTGAACTGGGCGGCAACCATTAGGCAGAACCACTGTTGGAAAATTAAATACTTCTTGATTTCAAATCTCAAAGTGGAACACAATTTGGGTGAAAATGATCATGAAATGATGGATTTCACGAGAAAGGAAAGGAGTGTGAGAAGCAGAATAAGGATAATGGACTTTAGAAAAGCACATCTTAACAAACTTAGAGAATTGGTTGTTTAGTAAGGTCCCATGGAAAGAAAATCTAAGGGATAATGGATTTCAGCAGAACTGGCAGTTTCTCAATGAGAATATTAAATGCACAACTACAAACTAACCCAGTTCAAAGGAAAGATAGGAAGAATGTAAGAGGCCAATAAACTTCCATCAGTAGCTCTTTAATGACGTGAAAATCAAAAAGAAACCCTTTAAAAAAAAAAGTGGAAACATGGACAAATTGCTAAGGAGGAGTACAAAAGTATAGCACAAGCATGTAGGGACAAAATCAGAAAGGCAAGGACACAAAATGAGTAGCACCTAGCAAGGGCCATAAAAAGCAATGAGAAGAGGTTCTTTAAATACATTAGGTGCAAGAGAAAGACCAAGGAAAATGTAGGTCCTCTACTTAGCTTGGAAGGAGAGCTAATAACTGATGACATCTGAAAAAGGCTGAGCTGTTTAATACCTATTTTGCTTGTCTTCTCTAAAAAGGTAAATTGTGACCAAATACTTAGCACAATTAATATTAACAACAAGGGAGAAGAAACAAGTCAAAAGAAGGAAAGAACAGGTTAAAGAATATTTAGGTAAGTCAGATGTATTTAAGTTAGCAGGCCCTGATGAAATTCATCACAGGATATTTAAGGAACTAGCTGAAGCAATCTTGGAACTGTAAGCAATTATTTTTGAGAACTCATGGAGGATTGGTGAGGTCCCGGACGACTGGAGAAGGGCAAACATATTTTTTTTTAAAGGGGAACAAAGATACCTTCGATACCTGGACAGGTACTGGAACAAATTTATTAAGTAATTGATTTGTAAGTTCCTAGAGGCTAATAGGGTTATAAGGAATAGCCAGCATGGATTTGTCAGGAGCAAGTCATGCCAAACCAACCTAAATTCCTTCTTGGACAGGGTTATAGGCCTAGTGGATGGAGGGAAGCAGAAGATGTTAGATCTTGATTTTTAGAAGGGCTTTTGACACATGACATTCTCAGAAGCAAACTAGGGAAATGTGGCCTAGATGAAATTACAATAAGGTGCATGCCCAACTGGTTGAAAGACCATAAGATAACCTTAAGAATAGTTATCAATGGATCACTGTCAAACTGGGAGGGCTTACCTAGTGTGGTCCCTTAGGGGGTCAGTCACAGGTCCAGTACTATTAAATATTTTTCATTACTGATTTGGATAGGGAGTGAAGAGTATGCTTATAAAATTTACATATAACAGCACACTGGAAGAGGTTGCAAGCACTTTGAGGACATGATTACAATTCATAATGACCTTGACAAATTTAGAGAATTGGTCTGAAATCAATAAGATGAAATTCAGTAGAGACAAGTGCAAAATGTTACACTTAGGAAGGAAAAATCAAACACACAAATACAAAATGGAGAATAACTGGCTAGGTGGTTGTGGTGCAGTAAAGGATCGGGGGGTTATAGTGAATCAGAAACTGAATATGAACCAAGAAAATGATGCAGTTTCAAAAAGACTAATGTCATTCTGGAGTTTATTAACAGGAGTGTTATATGTAAGACACGGGAGGTAGTTGTCCTGCTCTATTTTGGCACTGGTGAGGACTCAGCTGGATTGTGTCCAATTCTGGGCATCACACTTTAGGAAAGATGTGGACAAATTGGAGACAGTTCAGAGGAGTGCAATAATAAATCTGACCTACGAAGAAAGGTTTTAAAAAACCGAGGTTACAGGTATGTTTAGTCTTGAGAAAAGAAGACTGAGAAGGGACCTAATACATCTTCAAATATGTTAAGGGCTGTTCTAAAGAGGATGGTGATCAATTGTTCTCCATGTGCACTGAAGGTAGGACAAGAAGTAATGAGCTTAATCTGTAGCAGGAGAGATTTAGGTTAGATATTAGGAAAAACTTTCTAACTATAAGAAGCTCTGGAATAGGTTTCCAGAGAAGATTATGGAATCTTTCTCACTGGAGGTTTTTAAGAATAATTTGGACAAGTTCCTGTCAGGGATGATTTAGATGTACTTGGTCCTGCCTCAGCTCAGGGATCTGGACAAGATGACCGGTTGAGGTCCCTTCCAACCGTACATTACTAAGATTCTGTGATTGTGAAGAAGTAGAAGCAGCTCCCCATACTACTACTTGAAAGCTCCCCTGACAGAGCACAGTTTGATAACTATTGATTGATTTTATTTCCCTTTTGTTTGGCATCTCTGGACTCATATATAGAATGTATTTATTTATTGATAGTTTGCAGTAACCATATTGAGGTAATGTCAAAACTCTCCCATATAAGTCCCAAACCAAAACTTTCCTACACATCTCTCTCATGCACTTCTAAGTGTTAAAGGGGAAAAAAAAAAGGTCTAACGATCTAAAAGTATTTTTCTGGATCCCATGACTATGAAGCACTCAAATACTCAAATCTTGAATGAATTTAACTTGGCAGCATCTCCAAGAGGAAAAGGTAAATAAGGAGCTGAGTCATGGAGAGACTAACTTGCTCGGGATCACATGAGCAGTCAGTGGGAAAACCTGAAACAGACTTTCAGTCTCCTGAGTCTCCATCCCATGCCTTAAACAACAAGACCATCCTTTAGGTCACAGAACTGGAAGTCAGGAGATCTGGCTTCTTTTCCCTTTGCCTTGAACTTCCTATGATTTGGGTGAAGTCAATAAATCTCCAAGCCTCAGTTTCCTCCGCTGTAAAAATGTGGAAAGTACTTCCCTATTTGACAGTGGTGCTGATTAGAAATCCAGGGCGTCAGTGGAGCACAGATACTATTATGAGTGCCATAGGAATGTCTATAAATAAATAAAAATAAAATAAAACCAAACCATATGAATGCTGTGTAAAAAAATGCACCTCTTCCTTCTCGAATATCCTCATGTACTTCTTTAGGCAGCTATGTCCCTCTCTTTAGGCAGAGTGCTGATGGAGCAGCAGCTACCTCAGCACCAGAGAAACTTCTCTTCAGCCACCTAAACACCCAAGTGGGCTCCTCAACAACTAATATCCCAGTTTCTCCAGAGAGGCTTAAATTAGGGAGATTTTCTATTTTCCTTTCAGGGGTTTAATTTCTTTTTTATAAACAACTTTCATTTTATAAAAATACATTGTCATGGAAGATAAATGGCATGTCATGGATACTGGGAGTATCTCCTCAGGCTTGAGCAGCAGCTGCCTTTTATCTTCTGGAAGCTGTCAGTCTCTTCAGCTGGTGTTTGATAGCCTGTCTGTGCTCTCCTGCTTGCCAGTTCTGGAGCAGGGGCTTCACTTCTATTGAAGGCCAGCAGGGCCCTTTAGTTCTGGTTCCTGAGTCCCTGTATGGGAGTTAGGGTATGTCTATATTGCACGGAGTGTGAGATTGCACTATGTGTGGATATACCTGAGCTAGCTTTCATCTATCTAGCTCAGGTGCTGATAGCAGTGAAGCTCTGGCTTTCAGCATGACCTAGCTGCCTGAGTAATTACCCAGGGTTCCAGGCAGGCGGGTACAGCCCATGCTGAAGCTATGCAGCCATGTCTTCACTGCTGTCAGTACCTGAGATAGCTAGACCACAGCTAGGATGGGTACATCTACATGAGCTACAATCATTCCCCCCAATGCAATGTAGGCATATCACTAGAGGGGTGAAATTTAATTCCTCTCTGCAAGGGAGAAATTACATTTTCTTCTCTAAATTGCAGTAAAGTTAAAGGAAAACAGAGCGATAGATTTAAAAGCCAAGTTAAAGCAAACAAGTCACCTTTATCTAAAGGTCCACTGTGCTGTGCTCACTCTAATATTACACAACTCAGACCTGCATAGCAGCATTAGAAGCCCTTTCTTAACCTTCTTGTATTCCAGAGTGCACTTTGAGCCTTACCATTAACCCTGCGATGAGATTGAAATACTGCTCCCCTGGAGGGCTGGAAATAATTTTCTAGGCATGTTACAAAGCCTGTTGGTTGGCTATTTGGGAATAGCTGAGGCACTTGGATGTGGGACTTGTTGTGGATTCTGATTTGTGATATGTTTGCTGACCAGGTGTTGGCATCGAGGGGTGGGAGATGGAGGGAAGGCCAAGAAAGTTGCTGCTGTTTTGGTTTGAAATGATTTTTATGTGTATCTTCTAAAGTAATATGAAGAATGACTATAGCCCAGGATAAGCGTTCTTAAGATGAAATCCTGGCCCCACTGACATCAAAGGCAAAGCTTCTATTGGCATCTATTGGCCAGGATTTTACCCCTTACTTTTTTTTTAAATTTAGTAAATAAATTTATTTATAATTTAAGGCTTCCTAAGGTACTGATACTGCATTTGGCAAAGAATAAAAGACTATATTGGACAAAGTCCAACCATAAGCTGTCCTATGGGTTGTGACAAAACAGAGTCAGACAAACCAAAATGGGGACAGTTTGAGATTTCTCACTAATCTCTGAATTGTGGATTTATTTTTAACTTATTTATTTTACCTCTTAGTTTACCATTGTTATAGGCTCTGGACAATATTCCCTAGGCAAGGATTGAAAATATCCCCATAAAATATCCCAGAGTCATCACTTTCTGTACGATCCAAGTTTTTATTGAGTTATTTATTTTAAAGTTTCTAACTCTTGTGATTGAAAAGCTAACTATTCACATGTGAATTGCATGTGGCCAAAATAGTGATGGAGGCTGCAGACAGACCACTTCAGTGTCTCTGCTGCTGCTCACAGCTTTCCCAGGCTGGAATATAGTGAAAACAGACCAATGTCTCGTTAGTTCTTCACAGTTGCTGCTCAGAACACTGTGGACATCATAGAAGTAGTGGGACAATTTCATTGTGCTATCCTGTTTGGGAAACTCTGTGTATGCAATGCAAGGAAAGAGGAGGGAAGTTGAAGAAAAGAGGAAACAGACATTGAAGAGAACAATTCAGGAAAAGTTACGTTGTTATACACACATTAGAGGGAAAACGTAGAATGAAGCTGGAAATGGAAAGAAAGTGGTTGTACGAGATGGGCAACTTAAAAATGTGTTAAACTAAAAAGGTGACTAACAATACACACAACGTGTGATATTATTACGCCAATATATTTTGAGTTATGCGGTGGAGGGAATAGAGAGGAAGGAAGACCTGGTGCGTAGGGTGTTAGCCTGGGACTTGGGAGACTTGGGTTGAATTCCTTGTTCTGCCACTGGCTTCCTGTGTAGCTGTAGGCAAGTCACTTCATCTCTCTGTGCCTCAGTTCCCAATCTGTTAAATTGGGGATAGTAGCACCTCTTAACCCCACAGGAGTGTTGAGAATAAATGCACGAAAAGCTGTCAGGTGCTCAGATATTATGGTAATGGGGGCCTTTAAAAGTGCCTAAAATAGATAGGGAATGTGGCATTGGGAGGTGTCAGCACAGGTATTTTTCATCTTAGTTTTAGTCCTGGGACTAGTTGGTGTCAGGTAAATTTTCCAAGCCTGGTCACAGGTAAAAGTGGCACTGCTGTATGGCAGAATAGCTATAATCTGTAAACTGGGCATACTCCTGTTATCGTGATTGTGTGATTAGCTGTATTGCTGCTTTGCCATAACAAACACATACAACATTACACTGTGAATTTACTGGAATGCCAAGGCTTCAAATCAGTGCTGTGGTGCGGTAGCTGCAAAGCAGGACCACCAGCAAAGCACATAAAGTACTGTCTCTTACTTAGCATCTGTTTTTATGCATTTACAGTTTAAGTGTACAGTAAAATTTTTTTTCCCTACAGCTGTCTATTAAAATCTAAATTCTGCCCTCTGACACACAGGAATGGATCTCATTGGTTTCCATGGCAGATGCATGTACAGACGCTCCCCGGGTCACGGAAGACCCGACTTATGCAAATCTGAGCTTATGGAAAAAGTTCCGCAAGCTAGAAATAGCAGGGTTTTTTTTTTTTTTTTTGGCGTAATGGTCGGAGATAAGTTTTTGACTTATGCAAAATTCGACTTATGCAAGGCATTCCGGAACAGAACATTTGCGTAAGTCGGGGAGCATCTGTACACATTAATGGGTAGAATTTGGCCGTAAGTGTTTTCCTTCCTTTTGCCAAATGTTGTTGCATCCCAGTCTGGATGTGACATGCAGGCCCCTTTGGCTAGCTGAAAAGTCTGTCTGAAGCCCAATTTGATTTTTAGTTATATTATGATTAACCATTTATTGCCTGATTTTTTCTTCAAATGCAATCTAAGAGCATGTTTACAGTTAAATTCAGCATCTCTTGATGGAAGTGTACTTTGACACAGCTGTAAATGAATCTGTGAAAGTGAGAACAGTCTTCATCGATTTGTTTCATGTAAGTATGAAAGAAAGGTGGTGTTTTGTTTCATTCCCAACATTTTTAGACCTTAAGCCTTTCACTCTAAATCAAATAGAATGCAGATTGATTGATTTGTCATGTACCATATGTATCAAATGATTCTACATGTCAGCAGCTAGACCTGCATAAGTTAAACCACCACAAAATATGGAAAAAACCCAATACGGGAGAGAGCTGTGATGAAGCTTGTAATTATATAAACTATGCAAATGCACAGAGGCCTTATTCTTTTGTACTTGCAATCCCCAGCCTGAGAGCAGGGCCATTAATCAACTTTGCAGTATGCAGTCTTCTGTCCAATTAGTAGTATAAAGCTAATTTAAGCCCTTGTATGCTGCCTTTTTTTTTCTGTTCTTTTTTTTTAAAAGTAGCGAATGGAGCATAGCAGTGTTAGTGGTTAAAAAGAGAGGTAGAAAGCATTAATGTTGGTTCTTGGTTGGACCATAAAATAATATAACAAAATATGTATCACTTAGAGCTTTCGATATACAGATACTAACTAACCCAAATGTACATCACATGTGTATTCCAATGCTTCAGTATGGTAATATTTTTCTAGATCAACATATTGTTAATACAGGGGACTGGTATATTGAGCTAAGGAAACTTCTCTTCACCATCTCTTGTTTGATTAAAAATTCTCCTGGGAGGTCTGTCTCACATATGGAATTAGTTACTGGTATCTATAGATTGATATGAACCACAAATGGAATCATAGGATACATTATATAACTTTTTGTGCTGTTACCCTCATTGCTATAGTTTTTGCTTTTAAAAAATGGAGGCTTACATTCCATTTAAGGTAACCATGCAAACCTACTGCTCCATGAATGACATGGTTAACCACCAAATAGAACATTACTCACACTTAAGGTCAGGAGCAACCTTTGTTGTGGTTGGTGTGCGCCATGTTCATTTGAAATGAAGCTTTCTGTGCATTAGATAAAACCTAATGATTTTTCAGAAGGCTTGAACCTGAAAAACAGAACCGTATTTTGTGGCTGGGTACGCTACAGTTAGCATTCTTATTTTACTATTTAAAATAGCTGCATTCTGAAGGACATTGAAATTAGCTTCAGGACAATCTCAAAGTAAAATACCCCCTCTGATTTAAACTTGCAGTTTATTTTTCTCTTCTGAGGAGATTCAAACTACAGCTGTTAAAAAGGTCAACCTTAGGCTTAGAGTTTTTGGTTTTTGGGGGTGGGGGGGAAGGGTAGGTTCCCCTTTCTGGCTTCTGTCATTTTGCATCCCTGCCTTGGTGTCATTTAAAATCTAGCCTTTACTGATCTAAAGAAGTCATAATAAAAAATTCCTGAGTTTCAATAATATATGTGACTTAGTCCTTGTTTCTGCAAATTTCATGCTGGTAGACTCTTGGGCACGCTTTGATCCCATTACAGGACAGGGACTGTACCGTGTAATCATATATTTAGAACACATGCTTTTCATAGTGAAAATCAGTTCCAAACTATCCCCATTACATGCAGTGAATGACTTTTAGTTGTAAAATGTCACCTGACCTCTTGCCAAATCTTTTCATCTAAACAAAAACTGCACATGGAAGTCAATAAACTGTGATACACGAGCTTTGTGTGCTACGTAGGCTTTTGTGTTTGCAGAAGAAAACAAAAGATTCGGAGCACTACTGTCAACTGGGGAGTTATGTAGTCCCTTGATGTGCCTTGTATTCAGAGCTTGTCAGCTGGGTATTAATTTTTCCAGAAGTTATAAACCTATACAAAACTCTGAAAGTGCTGAAACAAATACATTCAGATATACACTGCATGCATTTCCCAATGCTGCAGCCCTGCTCCTGACTCTCCACTCCTTTGGGTGGCAGCAGCAGGGGACTTGCAATCTCCTCTCACTCGGGAATAGATGCTTCTTTGTCCTCTTCACTTCCAAGAGGCTGGTACTTCTGTTCCCCAAAGCTCCCAGGCTCCCTTCTTCTTCCAGACCCTGAGTGAGAACAGGAGGATTGGGACCTATTGGCCTGCTTTTGAGAGCTGCTGATCTCCTGCAGCTCCCTTTTGATTTCAGTGGGACTTGCAGGGTGCTCAATGCTTTTGAAAATGAGACCATATTCAGTACCTGTTGTGTTATGCGTGGAGCTTTCAAATGTTGACACAATTGCAGGTACAGCAGAAACAAATCTCTCAATGCCAATTTAATAACGCAACGTGGGTTTTAAAAAGAAGATTAAGTTCTCACAATGCAAAATTGTAAGTTTTTTTGGTTTTTTTGGATGAAGTTTTTTTCTTTAATACTGAATCCTTAGTACATTTGCTGTAATTGCTGCTGAGTTGTGCATTGCTTTGTCCTCTCACTTGCAAGTTCAAACTAATATTTTGGAGGTGGGAAAAAGGAAATGATTCCTTTGGTAAACTAGTAATCAAATCTATAACGAGAGACGCATTTTTGATCTGAGTGGAGGATGTGCAGAAACAAGAAGTTTCAGTTTAACAAAGCGGTCAGTCTGCTGGATGATGGTTGTTACTATCTTTGGCATTAAAGAAGTTTTGTACTGTGTGTCTTAAGATGCAAAACTATGAAGTGTTCTCTTACTCCTACCATTGGCTAGGGATCTTTTTTGAAGCATGGGGTGAAAATATACTTTCAGGGGATTTGCACAGTTGATGTTAATTCTTATTTTTCATTCTGAGGTTATATACCAATTACCAATATCAAGAACAGTGTGGGTTTTTTTTCAGTCTTGTTTAACATGTAGGGTATTGGTGTACTGGCTACTTGTCACAGGCATTCAAATAAACTTGGCTTTCTTCATAATAAAGTGTAAGTAACATTTTTAAATTGCCAACATAATATTTTTGTCATTGCAAAACTCCTGATAGCAGTACTAATGGGATAATATGACTTCAGTAGCTTTTGGTGTTCACCTGATGCTTGAAAAATATTTAACAATTCAAGTAGCAAGTGTTTATCACCAAACTTATTGTAACATTAAACAACTATGTTTCAGCATGTTTTAAGAACATTTTAGATGGCAATTACTCTCTATTTAAGTAAATACTATACTTGCATAATGGAAAAGGCCTTAGAATTTTGAGATCTGGGAATTTCCTTGTGCAAAATGTTTTTAATTAAATGTTATTTACATTTTGTGTGTTTGTGAAGGGAATCTCAGGCCACTAAGTGTTTCATAATGAAAGTGGGAGAGGGTCAGACGGGGAGCTATGTACTTTTAGAGGGACATTAAAACCATATTTAACTTTTACAGACATACTGCTGTCAAGGTTTCAATTCTAAATTTGTTCATGAACTAGAAAAGTCACCCAGGGGACCAATCCTTTAGCTATGGGTCACAAAAGAAAACAGCAGCATGGGATTAAGAATGTAATGGGTTAAAGTTATCCCTGGTATAACTCCCCTGAAGTAAGTGGAGTTGCGTCAGAGATAAATTCGGTGCTGTGTATGTATGATTCTGTCCTAGTATTTTGCCTAAAATGCATATACTTCTCTTCATAAATGATTCTACTGTTTGTATTGCATGCTAAGTAGCAAATCATGGATTTTTATGCCTATCCCTTCCATCCAAAAGAAGCCCATTTTTACCAATATTTTCAAACACGAATGCCCTAACGTTAAACTCCTAATGTTGTATTTAGGGAAATAAACGGCCTGTTTATAAGAAGTGCTGAGTAGAACTGATCAGAATATTTTGACTAAAGATTTGTCTGTTGAAAAATGCCACTTTTGTCAAAACTGAAATATTTTGTGGAAATGTATCTGGTCCAGGATGGGCTGGCTGGACAAGAGACTGATTCTGTAGCCTGGAGGAGTGGTTGGGGCTCTGGCTTAGGAATGTAGAAGATACAGATTCAAGTGCCCATTTTGAATCGAACAGGGACTTGAACCTAAGTCTCACAGATTCCTAGTCTAGGGTCCTAACCACCAGCCCCTAGAATCTCTCATATTTCATGAAAATTTTTGCAAGGTCTCATTGACGTTCTGCATCAAAATGAAACCAAATTGTGAAACCTTGAAAAGTTATTTGCCAGCCAGCCCGAATGCTGAATACTCACATCTCCCTCTGGATTGGACCCCTTGCACAGACAACTAAAGAGGCCAGGCAGAGTTTGTCTCTTCCTGAGGCCAGTGTAGTTGGCAACAGAATCAAAAGAGCAAAACAGGTATACTAGAGATGAGATTGTTTACATATATATATGGCACTTTGTTCAAATGAGACCTGAATAAAACTCAAATGAATGGGGTACAGTGTTCTGCTAATCTTTCTGTGGATCCTTCCGATCCACCCAGAATACCACATCTTGGATGGATGATCTTTTTCTGCCTTGTGTGCTTCTGCCATCAACTTTCCTGTCTAGCAGGTTTCTGCATACATTGCCTGCTGAAACTTTTAAAATGCGCAATGCAATTCAAACCTTTCTTTTAATAAGATCTCTGACTAGTGTTTGCTGCGTTCTAATACTTTTTAGTTTGTTATGTGATGTATCCAAGATATTTTTAGAATTCTTCTTTCACACCATAATTCAAAGGCTTGTAGTTTCTTTATTGTTGATTATTGGATTGTCCATGTTTTACAGCCATAATTTAACACAGACCAATTTTAAGTTAAGAGTCAGAATTTAGTCTTCAGGTTTATGTCCCTTCTCGTGAGATGTTTATTCTTCCAGAATATGTGTTTTGCTCTTACTATTCTGGTGTTGACTTCAGTATCCAATCTTCCATCTTCTGAAATGAAGCTTACTAAGTAGCAATAATTTCTCACTTGTTGTATGGCTGAGCTGTTCACTGGAATCTTGCATGTTTTTCCCAGGATCCTGGCATACCATCATTTTTTGTCTTGTCCACATTTAACTCCAGACAATATTCTTTGCCATATTCATATATGATCTCCACTAACTTCATCAGACCTTCTTCTGAATCAGCACAACAGCACTGTCATCTGCATAACGAATGTTGTTCACTCGTTTCTCATTCATCTTAATATTTTTCTTCTGTTTCATCAATTAATTTAATCAAACACTTGCTATAAATGCTGAATAAAGTTGGTGACATTATACAACCTTGTCTCCATCCTCTCATGATCTCTATTAGATTTTCATTTTCATATCTCATTATAATTGCCTTGGAGTTCTTATCTATCAATCCCTACGGAGTTTAATATGTTGAGCAATTTGTAGTGGTAGATTCTCGCAAATGCTTTTTGAAAGTCAGTGAAATGCAAGTATACTGATTTCCCCATTTTAACTGATCTTTCTAATATGACTTTCAAGTTCATAATGGCGTTTATTGTGCCCTTTCCGTGTTTGAAGCCATATTGATGTTTGCTTATTTCCTTATCAGTCTTTCCTGGTATTTGGTCTTGTTCAACTCGCAAAAGTATCTTCGAGGCATGAGATACCAGGCTGATGGTTCTATTGTCTTTACAATCCATAGCATTGTTCTTTTTTGGGGATTTGGATGAACAGGGAGTTTGTAACATCTTCTGGAAACTCTTCTGTTTCAAACATATTCTTCATTGCCTCTGACAGGGCTTGCAAGTCTTCATCCCTTCTGCTTTTTAACAATTCAGCTGGTATTCTATCACATCACAGAGTTGTGATTTCTTCATCCATTATTGGTGGGCTTACTTGATTAGTGTCTAGTGCAGGTTTTTCAGGCCTATCATTACCATGCAGTTCCTTGATACATTCACACTGTCTTTAGGGTCTGTCGAGTACTCTCCATTTTTGTCCTTAAGGATTGTATTGATCGTGTTTCTTCTGCAATTGAAAGCTCTTATCTTTTGATTCATCTCACTTTGTTCTCTTTATCCAGTTCACTTTCTTGCATTTCTCATTCTGCCATTCAGACTTTGTTAATCTGCATTTGTTGTTTATTATTTTATTTCATCTTTGATATTCCTTTTTTTCCCTGTTGTCAGTCTTTGCGCTCTTTACTTTCCTTCTTTTGACCGTCAGAGCAATAATTTAATCTGTTATCCAGAGGTTTTTCTTAGGTAGTTACTCTTCCCTACATATTTATCTGCAGCTTTTTTGATAGCATTTTACAGATGTTCCCAAATCACTTGGTCTTTGTTTTCATTAATGATCCACAACCTTTCTTTTTGGTAGTGACTTCTATCTCCAGATTCTTCAGCACTTCAAGGTTCCATCTCTCTGTAATTTTTACAGTTTGATATTCAGTCTCATCAATTTCAATGATCTAATCCACAATCCTCACTTGGCATAACCTTAATCTTCCAAACACCATTTCTATTCCTATGACTGAGCATGATAAAAATCAATTTGGTTTTTATACATCCCCTGTGGTGATTCTCATGTATGCCTTGTGCTTCTCTTTTGTTCAGAATAAGTATTGCAGATAATGAGGTAATGTTTATTGCAGAATTATATGAATCTTTCTCTCCTGTCATTTCTTTCAACAAGGCCAAATGGGCCCACTGCCAAACATATTATTTCCTTTCCTACTTTTGCATTCCAGTCTCCCTTAAGAATTACCACTCTTTTTCTTTCCACCACTGATTTCTACTGCCTCCTCAGTGTTTTCTTAGACTTTTTTTGATATCCTCATCAGAATCTACAGTTGTTGGAGCATAAACTTGAATAATCATTTTATCTATTGGACCTGCTTTTTTCACTATTATCATTACATGTCAGATAATAGATTCTCTTGTCAGTCCTTCCAGCTATAGTTCTAGCTACTAAAATTGCCACTCCTTTCCTACTTAGACATCCACCTGTACTAATAACTCTGTATTCTTTGCTGCTTGGAAGACTGGTGACAAAGTCCAGAACATCTCACTTAGTCCCATTATTGTAAAGTCTAACTTTATCATTTCTCTGCACATGTTATTGGCCCACTTCCCGGATTGCAAATTCCATATGTCCGGCCATGTGGGGCATCAGTTTGCACTAAGGGTAAATCAGATTGCATGTCAGTTGAGTAATACTAGATCGGGTTATCATGGTATAACTTTGAAGCTAATACTCGACAAGGGCTCCAAGACTCAAGTGCAGCCAGATTTTTTTTGGATTGGAACCCTAGCTTTTAGCCAAAAGGTTTAACCCACAAGGCAGTAAGGATTTTGGCAGGCATAATTTCCCCCCAAAGTACATTGAATGCTCTGTGGTGCTGATTCCCATCATCAGAGCATTGTGACAGTTAGCAAAATTCTTCCATTAACTCCGGTTAGAGTTTATGGTGCTCAGAACATCTGAAACGCAGGTCACTGATTTAAGTGCCTAACTTCAGGCAGTCAAGTTTCAGTATGTTGATGTGTGATTTTTAGTAGGCCATGTTAAGATTATGACATAATCAGATTCCAAATTATGGCTGGTGTTCCAGAGTTGCATGCAACTCTGCCTTTTTTACATAATTACATGTTCTACAGATGGATTGCATACAGAGTTGTGGGAACTAACTTTGAAGGATGGGGGGTAATGGGGAGCATGTCCAAACCTCAAACCATGAGGGCATGATCCAGGATCTTTCAAAAGTTTGGCCATCAACAATATTGGGTTATTTTTTTTTAATTTCCTGGCTTCTGGTCATTTTGTTTTCCATTTGTAATGCTAAATGATTACATATACACTTTTCACTGCTTGGCAATTCTAAACGTTAACCTATCTGGACAGTTGTATTTTTTCTTTATAATATTACAACTGTGTGTTGGCTTTGCATTGAACCAGTGAATTGTGATCTAAGGTGCCAGGCATTAATTGCATGAACAGAACAGTATTTAGCACATACACTTTTCTTTCTTTTCCCAGCAGCAGTCTGAGTTGAGTAGGGGAAGGAAGGGAAATATACCTACAGACCTGAAGCTGACTACTTTTTTCTGGGTCAATTGTCAAGAGGTAATTTTCTTGGCATATCACCTTATGTCCTTTTAAAACAAACAAACAAACAAACCCCCTGATGCTTCTATAGGCAAGCAGTACAGATGGAGAAGAGGAACAGTCTCTGTATTTTTGTTCTCAGACTTATGGGAAACTAATTAAAAATGCATTAGGGGAAATGGTGGTAAATAAAACTTGCCAGAAGGATACATATTTTCACTAAATTTGTTCACTTTGTGCTCCTAAATTTCAGAGAGCGCTTAGGTACTTGTTGTGATTGAAATTGTAAGGCTTGTATAGACATATGCAGTACACCTATAAGCCATCCTGTGGGCTTGATTGTGTTGTGCAAAAGGAAGAGCTTCAGTGACACCAAAGCTCTTACTTCTCTCATCCCTAAAAAATATGAAAATAGATTCCCACAATAACAAACCCTTAGAAGTAAGTGGAAAGGAATATTGATGTAATAAAGGAACCAAGCAGAGGAAAAGGTCTGCGTAAATTTTCTCCCACCCTGAAAAAACAAGACACCCTTTTTTTTAATTTTGTTTTTTTACCTTGTGTGTGTGTTAATCTCTGTCCTCTCTATTGCAGAGCACAATAATGAGACGTGCATCAGGAGCAATGTCTTTTTGTTATCAGGGACTGTTTATTTTTAAATGTTGATGTAGATTATAGCTCCATCTGACTTGGAGACTCTTCTCTTAAAAGGCATTATTAAAAGTGGCAAGACACCACCAGAGAACAGCTCTTGTGAGTTTTAAAATAGTAGTAATGCCGCTTTCAATCTTCTCTTAAGTACAGTGTTTGCTTCTTTGGACTACTTTATCTCTGTAATCTGTTTTCTTATAACTAGAAATCTAGGGAAAACTCAGCAATTTTGTACTCCTTTACGGTTTAATTCATTTACGATGCACAGATGTACTTAGTACTTACTCAGTTCATTATTATTGTTTTACACTACAGCAGCACCTGCAGACCCCCAAAAGGTTTGTCATCCATTGTGCTCAGTGCTGCACACACACAAACAAAACGTGAATGTCTACACAAATACACATCACATCCTTTTTCCAAAGAGCTTGCAATCTAAGATGACCAGTGCAACGTGAAGGGTCATGAGAAAGGGATAAAACTTGTATATTATATTTGTCTTCTAAATTACAATTCCTCTTATTATAAATTGAGGTCTAACTGTTCCCATCTGCCCTTCAAGTCAGTGTAGTTCCCTGATCTATGTAAACAAACAGAGAGGGTAGTGCAGACTGACTGATATTAGTATTGCCAACCCCAAGGACGCAAAATTCATAAGTCAGGCCCCCCAAAATCATGAGATTGGCTAACCCCACCCCCCACCACCAAATTTTAAAAATAATAATGTTGAGCTCTTTGTTTTATTTGTCTTCTGGTTTTTGAGCCTTTAGAGTACATGGAATTTTAAGCTTTAATCCACCCGTATAAGGGCTAGAAACGTCTTTTATTTAAAAGTTGAACTTCTCATGTAATGTTGAATTTGTCTCCAGGGGCTGCGGCATGAAGAAAAAACAACACCCAATATTGTAAGACAAAGCCCAGGTCTACACTAACCCCCCCTGTCGAACTAAGATACGCAACTTCAGCTACGTTAATAACGTAGCTGAAGTCGAAGTACCTTAGTTCGAACTTACCTGTGGTCCAGACGTGGCGCGCAGGCTCCCCCGTCGACTCCGCCTACTCCACTCTTCGAGCTGGATTACCAGCGTCGACGAGGGAGCACTTCCTGGTTCGATTTATCGCGTCTTGACAAGACGCGATAAATCGAACCCAGAACATCGATCCCGCGCCTCCGACGTGACGGGTAAGTATAGACATACCCTTAGGATAAAATTGCACGAGCTGGCAACACTGTTGACCCACATTTCTTCACTTAAAACAAATCAAACAACCACAATCCACTTTTAACCTACACATTGGAATCTTTTCCAAAGCACCTAGTTTCCTAATCAATTGGCTGTCCTGTCAGTTCAGTGCTGGCTGCTGTGATGATCCTGCATGCCATGCCTCTTAAATTCCTCACCTTATGGCACAGAAATATAGACACCTGCACTGTTGGTCTCAAATAACTCTTTCTACGAAGGAATCCCCCTGCTAAGAGTGAAAAAGACCAGCATGGCTGCAAGGACATGCTCGTCAGCAGTCTGGGACTGCTGTGTAGCAGCAGAAAGGTTGGCATGTCCTTACTCTCTGAATTTAGTCTCCAAGGCTCTGCAGTACCCAGATGGCTCTTCTATGCTCCGCTGGACTGATTATAACTCCTGCTATCAAGTAACATAATGTATGTAGATACAGGTGTCAGTGTAGTTTCTGCACTAATACCTGCCAGGTTCATGCCTGTGACTGCAGATCTGCTTCCAGTATATAAGTGATGTACCCATGTAGCAGATAACCAAAAAAAAAGAGACATACTATTTTATGTTCTGGCTTCCAACTTCAAGAAAGTTAGTATGAAGTGAGAAGGGCATTCCGAGGTAGCTGTAATTTATGTATGTTAATGAAACTGTGTATGTTAATGAAAGCATGTATGTTAATGAAAACAATACTCTTTGGTACACTCCTGAGTGTTTCACTTGTGCCTTTAGTTTGATATATCTATCTGTAGTAAAGCTGCTATTTTTATTTTTGTTTTAAATTTTAAAAAAATCTCTCTACATTTGATCAAGAAAAAACTCTTATGGGGAAGAGAATTGGAATACATCTCTAAACCTAGCCAGTGACTAGTATTGTAAAGTATGAGGAAGATAGGGGCACTGCAGCAATAATTAGAAAACATAAAGAAGCCTTTTACACTGATTGAAAAGCTGAGCATGTGATTTGAAAGCCAGAAATTTGGGAACCTATCCAGGATAACCATTGCAATATTAATCAGCAGAGCAATGCAAATCTCTGATTACAGTAGCTGTTGAACCTGCCCCTTTCCCCAATTGTATGCCGTCTTTGTGCATGTCCTTATAAGTTTTGAGTTTAATGAAAAATAAAACATCTGAAAATCTTATTTGATATGTGACCTTGCATTCTGTGGCACTAGGTGGTTAGAAACCAATGTACTGCCTCAATGGGATAATACATTCATGTCTTAATATATTTGTTTGTTTTATTTGTGGCAAGGCAGACAGTTTCAAACTCTAATTTTGTCCATCAGAAGGAATGTACTATGCTACTTCATCCTCTGGGCTTTGGTACATTATTTTAATTAAATGTCACATTATGGTGTTACACAAACCATTTGAAATGAACAAATTTCGTCAAAAGAGGCATTAATGTAAAATATTATTGCTTATGTGAAATGCACATCACTCCTGGATTAACCCAAAAGCCATCTTGCTTTACATCAGTAGACCTCTACTTCCAAGTTTGCTCACTTGAGAATGTATAGGAAAACACCACAGAAATGGGGCTTTACAATAAATCTTGAGGCTATTATTTAACCACATAGTTTTGTGATTTCCAGGAAATCATAGGATGCATAGCTTTTAATTAAATGCTTCTGGGAAACTCAATTTGCTGTACATTCAAACAGAAATACATAAAGCTGTATTTTCCCCACTTATTCTTTGTGCTGGTAATGTTGGTGGCTGGAGATGTTAAGTGCATCACATTTTCTATTTATAGTTTGTTGGCATAAAATAGTAGGTTAATACATTCTGCCATTAATTGACTGGTTGCAGATAATTGCAAGTTAAATGAAGTACTAGGAAAATGTAGACTACTCTTGAAAACCTAATCAAACGTACTGTAAACATCTCGCAGATTTAATCACAATTTCAGCAATTTTTGCTTAAATGCTGTGTTCCTCTTCTCTGGTGGGCCTTAAGGCTGAAGACAGGCCTTTTCTAATGAGGGATCCCATTTTCTAAATGTTATCCTGCTGTGGAGGAAAATATTCTGTATTGGAACCAATGATGTTCTTCCTATCTAAGAACTCAGTTCCATTTAAATCCAAGTCTGACCAGATCAATATCAAACTTCTTTCATTAAGGAGACAACACTTGACTGCAAGTGAAAAGAGTTTGTAGGCTCATCTTGTTACTTCTTGGCTAAAGTTTGCATCACAAAATATGATTCAATCATTATTTGGTTTCTGTTTTTAGTGTTTAGTACAGGAATCAATGAGTACTAAAGGAAGACTATCTGGAGGAAAGCAAAAATAACTGTTGTAAAAAAAGGTAGGCTGATTAAACAAGTGTCATACTTAAACTGTCAATGCAGCAACAATGAAGTCTTTGTTTTCTGATTTCAGAGTAGCAGCCGTGTTAGTCTGTGTCAGCAAAAAGAACACTTCAAAAGTTTTTTCCCCCCTTCTGATAATAATTCCTCTTAATTAATTAGCTTCTTACAGTTGGTATGGGTACTTCCACCTTTTCATGTTTCTCTGTATGTATAAATGTCTTCTTACTATATGTTCCATTCTATGCATCCGATGAAATGGACTATAGCCCACAAAAGCTTATGCTCAAATAAATGTGTTGGTCTCTAAGGTGCCACAAGTACTCCTGTTCTTTTTGTTTTCTGAGATGATAATGCATGTTCTTCAATGTCCACTCTTAAGGTCTGAAAACTAGTGACCATAGTTTTCAAGTAATTGAATAAGTAGAAGGGAGAACATGAGTGTATTTTAGGTAATTTTTTCCTTACATGTAAAGAGGGAGACTTTTTCAGTTGTAGTAGTCACAGGAAAATAAATAAAACAAACCTGGACTGTTCCTCTCTAAAGTTTTGACTAGGAAATGTGACTTCCTCACTAGTCTGAGTTAATCAACTTCCACATTAAATACAGTGGTTGGGAGACCATGAGAATTTTCCTTTCCCCATTTTACTGATACATCAGGCTTTACATTGTTACTGCTCTTACTAAACAGCAGATCCTTATTCAGATCTGAGAGAGATGTTTGATTTATATGTTATAAGATGAGATTTATGACATTTGTGTGTGAACTTTTCTTTCTTCTCTTAAAAACCTGTGATGTCTTCCAAAGCATGCATAGAAATTTATTTGGATGATGATCATATTGAAATGATTGATCTGGATCCAGCTACTTAACTACCATAGCCTATTTAGATGTTTCTGACAGATAATTAATATAATATATGGAGATATGCCTATCTCATAGAACTGGAAGGACCTTGAAAGGTCATAGAGTCCAGTCCCTTGCCTTCACTAGCAAGACCAAGTACTGTCCCCTGACAGATTTTTTGCCCCAGATCCCTAAATGGCCCCCTCAAGGATTGAACTCACAACCCTGGGTTTAGCAGGCTAATGCTCAAACCACTGAGCTATCCCTCCCATGTCACAAGAGAAAATACAGGGTCTTTCTGGGGCCGCTAGAATGGGAAATAACAATGTGTGTGAATGTATAGCGTAGAGCAGGGGTAGGCAACCTATGGCACGGGCGCCAAAGGCGGCACGCAAGCTGATTTTCAGTGGCACTCACACTACCTGGGTCCTGGCTACTGGTCTGGGGAGGCTTACCATTTTAATTTAATTTTAAGTGAAGCTTCTTAAATATTTAAAAAACCTTATTTACTTTACATACAACAATAGCTTAGTTATATATTAAAGACTTATAGAAAGAGACCTAAAAACATTAAAATGTATTACTGGCATGCAAAACCTTAGAGTGAATAAATGAAGACTCGGCACACCACTTCTGAAAGGTTGCCCATCCCTGGAGTAGAGGGACCATAAAGCACATTTTTCTGCCCAATAGAAGACTTTTCCCCTTGAAGTTAACCAGCACTTTCAATAATAATAATAATAATATTGCAATTAGAAACTAATTTTAATGGGCTGGAGGGGCATGTTAAGTTCCAGCGGGGAAAACCTGTGCTGGAAACACAAAATGGAATAGGTAAAGAATACACAGTCAGATAAGGCTTATAAAGGAAAGATAAGGCCAGTGACAAGCAGAATGAATCAGTGGGTGCCCAAGAGCTTGTTTATTGAGAAGGCCTCTTACAAACCTAAAAAGGGAGAAAGAAATACAGGACGGCATCTTACCTTAGCACCGGGAGACGTTGCGGGGCCCCGCCCCCCGACGCTGGGCGACGTTGCGTCGGGGGCGGGGCCCCGCAACGTCACCCGGCGTTGGGGGCGGGGCCCGGCGTTGGGGGCGGGGCCCCGCAACGTCACCCGGCGTTGGGGGCGGGGCCCCGCAACGTCACCCGGCGTTGGGGGCGGGGCCCCGCAACGTCACCCGGCGTTGGGGGCGGGGCCCCGCAACGTCACCCGGCGTTGGGGGCGGGGCCCCGCAACGTCACCCGGCGTCGGGGGCGGGGCCCCGCCCCTGACGCTGGGTGTGAGCTCCCACCGGCGCCACAGGAAGTCGGCGCCTGTGCATTTCATCCAGTCGGGGCAGATACAAAGAGGGATACCATAAAGAGTGGTGCTGGGTCTGGCCCATTGAATAATTCTGTTAATGATTTATAAGAAGGGAATAAAATGGTTAATAGAATTCATGGAATGTTTTAAAATGGGAGGCATTGCAGATGCCAACAGGAACAGAGAAATAATAAAGACAGCAGCTCTCAAACTGACAAAAATCAGCTTTGGGGGCTTTTTGAAACTTCTTTGCTGATGACAAAGATGAAGTATCTGGATAGCTTCCTGCTATCTTTTTATTTCAATCCAAGATTCTAAGAGAGGGGTTTCTTGTTTTTGTCCAGTAAACTCAAAAAAACCCAGTGCCTCTTTGCACCTTGCATATCTGCTTCATATTTTGTTTGGCCAAGTGTTTCTTTAGTGTGCAGTCTATTGTATACAAATGAAACCAAAAATTGAAAGGGGACCAAAAACAAATTAGGACAATATCAAATTGCAAAGCAACCTGCAAAATATAGCAGTTTTGGCTGCAGGCAAGAGCTGTTCGGTGTTAATGAACATATAGCTTTACAATATGAAATAGAAAATAAATAGTATATATAAAATGTGAGACAACACCAAGTAGCCTTACCTAGCACAGCTCAAGTGACTTTTCATCTGGTCTCTTTAATGCTGTTATATTACTACTTTTATGTTAACCAAATGCTATTTGCAGGTACGTACAGCACTAGGATTGAGAGGTTAAGGAAGTAGTTCACGTGAGGTTCTTTAATTTATGATCCATAATATAACCATTTTAGAACTACTGACCTAGATGGATTAGAAACACAGGTGGAAAGTAACAAAATGAGATTCCTCTTGGAAAAATGCCAGCAAATATAGTGCATGGGGGGGAAATACAAAACATATGTTCAATGGAAGGGAAGAATTTAGGGAAGCAATAATATTGAAAGAGGAATATCCTTAGGGATGATAGTGGACAGTGAATTAGACATGAATTTGCAATGTGGTATAGTAGCAAAAATGTCCATTTACAAATATGTGTTCCATATACTGAATCATTGTGTTATGGAGCAAGGAGGTGCTAAATCCTTATTGTATGGCTTTTGTACCACTAGACCAGGAATATTATATTCACTTCTGGGAAACTCATGGAAAAGTTGCAGGAAAAACTGTAGGGAGACCTGAGAAGAGCAACAAAAATGATCATGGGCCAGAGGGATTGATTTGATGAAGACTGACAAAGAGCTGAAAGTGTGTACGGTAGATTCCATTTATTAACGTATTGGTTCCCCTCAAAGAGTTGCTATTATCCAGAAGTTGCCAATAAGTGGAAGGCACTGTTTTTAGGAGGATACATAGAAATAGGAGTATGGAACAATGATGCATTGTACAGGACAATGGTTATGAAATTCTATGAAGAAAAAGCATTTAAAAAGCAGCAAAGAAAACTTATAAAAAACTTACATTGCAATGTCTCTGTATGGTGAACAGTACTAAGAGCTCCTCATGAGTCCTACAGAGTAAAGCAGCATAAGATTCTCCCAACCCCCCAATTGTTTAAAATGTTAAAAAAAAAACCCTTAAGAACAAAATTTGTCCAGTGTTGTCTTTTTTTTTTTTTTTTTTTACAGTTTGCCACCTCCATATGTAAATCCTTCTCAGTTTTGCACACAGTCCCATAACTGTTTTCAAAGCCACAATTCTGGAATAGCCCGTGGAAAATGTCCACTGCATGAGCTGTTTTGTAAGCAAAGGTTCAATGCACTATCCTCTTGTAACTCGCCAGCCTGTTTTACAGCCACTACTGCCTCCAGAAGTTCAGCATCAGAGAGTTCACCTTAAGTCTCCAAATGACTGTCAAACTCAACAATGGCCTCAAATTCCTCTGCTGATAGATTTTCATGAAATTGAAACATTGGCCAACACATCAGTGTTCACCAGGCCAGCATTTGTTGATGAAAACCCTCCCTTTCTGAAGTAGTTTGAAACAGTCTTTGAGAACAGCAGCCCATACCTCCTTAGTGAGATGAAGTGCATCAATCTAAATTGTGTTTTTGGTACCAGCCACTGCTTATAGGTGTGGCTCAGCATCCAGAGAGGGGTTGATTTGTGCATTAAGATGAGCATGATCTTTGAAGTTTTTGGTCACACCCATGTCCACTGGCTGCATGACAGAAGTTGTGTTTGAAGTAGGGCTGTCAAACGATTAAAAAAATCACAATCATGAGATTAAAAAAGTCTATTATTGCAGTTTTAATTGCACTGTTAAAAATAGAATACCAATTTAAATTTATTATAGATATTTTGGATGTTTTTCTACATTTTCATATAAATGGATTTCAGTTACAACATAGATTACAAAGTATACAGTGCTCACTTTATATAATTTTTGGTGACAAATATTTGCTCTGTAAAAAAGATAAACAAAAGATATAGTATTTTTCAATTCACCTCATACAAGTATTGTAGTGCAATCTCTTTATCGTGAAAGTGCAACTTACAAATATAGATTTTGTTTTGTTGTCGAGTGGAGTTATGTAAAAAAAAAAAAGTAAAACTTCAGAGCCTACAAGTTGAAACATGAAGGGACATACAGTCCCAATATTTAGCATATCTGGCACATAAATACCTTGCAACGCCTGCTACAACAGTGCCATGCGAACACCAGTTTTCACTTTCAGGTGACATTATAAATAAGACACAAACAGCATTATCTCCTGTAAATGTAAACAAACTTGTTTGTCTTGGGGATTGGCTGGACAAGAAGTAGGACTGAGTGAACGTATATGAGGGGAATTGAATGGAGAGCAGTCATATCTCCTTTTAACCTTTATTTTGCTTGACTAAACAGCCCATGGTTGTTTAGTCAAGCAAAATAAAGGTTGAAAGGAGATATGACTGCTCTCCATTCAATTCATGGTTGACCAAACCCATGGTTGTTTAGTCTTCTCTTGTATTTTCCTGATCATCCTAGTAGCCTTTCTGTGCACCTGTTCCAGGTTTACATTTAGCTTTCTTAAACATGGGCAACCAGAAACATACACAGGATTCCAAATGAGGTCTTACCAGTTGTCAGTTACTTGGCATTAATACTTCCCTATCTCTATGGAAATTCCTCACCTGATACATTATTAGAAGAATACTCTCTCACAGTACAAATTTAAAACAGACATTTCCACGTGAACTCCTGAAGTTTAATTTAAAACAACAAAACATGAAGTGTTATGGGATGTGACTGCTTTTGTTCACTATTTTTGACATGAATTGTGACATTGTAAGAATGAAAATTCCAGAAAGTTGTCCAAATATTTAATAGCCTTTAACATTTCAGTATTGGGGAAACAAGTATGAAAAGCAGTCTTTCAAATTGGCCATGTGCTCCTACTGAGTCTGATAAACTGTGAGATGCTTTGCTGATTAAACTGAATGCTTTGTGTGTCTTGTCTCATGGAGCAATGGAAACTTTTGGTACAAAGAATCATTTGGGAAAAAACCCCACTCAATCCATCACATTTTTATTGTTGCATAGTATTTAGCTAAATTTTATAGCAGCCACTGATTGGGAAAGTGTGGGCGTTTCTAAGTGACACCAGACTTTGGAGTTTCTAGAGTTAGATGCAGAGCTTTCAGCATATTTTAACATCTTCACTATGTGTCTCTGGAAAAATGCCAGCCGTCAGGAGGATGAACTGCCACTCTCTTCCTCTTTTATCTCCTCCTCTCCCCGACCGCCCCCCCCCCCTGTTAAGGGTCTTCATAAAATTATATGGGGGAAAGCAGAACTTGCATTGGGAAAACTAGGAATTCCTCCTCCCCTTCCCCACACCATGCACACTTCAAAGGGAAAATGTTGTCCTTCCGAAAGAATAAATTTGTGTTGCATTTTTAATGGTCTGTCTCCTGACAGGTATTTTTATGTACTGCAGTTTGTATGAAACCACTTAAACCCAAATTTGTCAGTCAAAAGGTAAAAGTGCTA
The DNA here is from genome assembly GCA_037349315.1 of Chelydra serpentina. Taxonomy (NCBI): domain Eukaryota; kingdom Metazoa; phylum Chordata; order Testudines; family Chelydridae; genus Chelydra; species Chelydra serpentina. The sequence continues at coordinate 70,726,310 of JBAIAC010000008.1, forward strand.
ATGAAAGTAATTTGATCAGTATATTGATAAAGCAGTCTTTGTACCCTAGTGCTTTTCAGTTACAAAGCAACAATAAAACTACTTGAGACCCACATCGCTTAGATGGCTTAGGAAAAAGCTAATGTAAAAAAGATGAGGCTTAAATGTTAATGGTGTCAGCTTAAGACTTAACTGAACAGATGTCTGCTAGAAGCACATTCCAGTCTTGAACCAATAAAAGTACAATCTCTTCTGTCCAGTATTTTCAGGTAGTACCTGAATAACTGCCAGAACTGTGGTATAATAGATTGTAGAGCCCACTTGGGGAACATATCAGTGGATAAGGGTCACACAACTGTGGATGAGGGGGGAAAACAGAAGGCTGTGAAAGGGACCAATAAATTTTTGAAATTGTAGTGTATGGTAGCCAGCAATGAGACTCATGAATTGGGAGTGGTGTCGAAAAAGAACTCTAGGTGATAATCATGGCAGTTAGAGCAGCATGGATATTTTGGCTAAACTTCAGCCAAAGTCAAACAAAGGTTTAGTAAAATATTTGCAGGTATGCAAATAACTTAAACTAGGTAAAAGTAGGTAGAACTAAAACTCGTGTAAAAGTAGCTACACAAAAAACTTAAAATTTAAGTTTTGCACCTTAAAAATGGAAATGATGCAAAATTAGTGCTCATGAAATCTCTGCCAGTTACAATAGTATAGCAGGTTAGTGCCACTAGTTTTTTCTTCTTCTTCGTATATTTGAGCTCAAATCCCGTTTTATGTTATGAATAAAAATTAATTTAATGGTCTATTCTTGCTAGTATTAATTTGAGTACTATACATGATAACCTTACAAATTTTAGTATGATTAGTTGTCTTGGGTCACTAAATTAAATTAAAAGAAGAAAATATTGGTAATAAATCGCCCCTAGAAGTAACTTGAATAAACAGAGCATGACTCCCAAGAACAATTTGTTTCTAAAGTTTACAAGTCTAAAAATTGTCTGGGAGGAAATTTAGCGCACACTATAGCATGTCTTTTTTTTAGAAGAAATGTAAAATAAGTTTGGTGTTCTTAAATTAATAGTGTAAAATTACCAACTTAACTGGCTTTTGGCTGTGTGAGGCCATAAACTAGGGGGGTTTATCTATTATTTTTTATATTGCTAAAAGTCCCTTCCCTCTTCACAACCTTTAGCCATAGATTGGGGCATACTTTTACATGTTCACACTTCCAGGACATTGGCACACAGAAATCTCTAAGTACACTCTAGACAGCCGCTGGGATTTTAAAATAGGATTTTCAGACAGTCATTTTTTCCCCCTTTGTTACCCTCTCTGTGTGAGACATACTTCTTAATGGGGCACAGTACCAGCTCATTTGCATACGTCCCTGCGCACACAAAAACTTAGATTCATAATAGATCATCTTCCTGGGAAGACAGGTTTTCTTCTCTGAACCTTCTCTGTAAGGGACCAGATAAACAAGAGTTGCTAACATAGTAATGCAACCTGAGTGGGCTATCACTGCTCTCCCTGACCATATCAAAGAATGGGAGACTTCTCCAGAGAATTAGACCCAAATTTTGCACATTATGATGAATTTTGATGATGCAAAATCATAGAACCAGATGGCTTTTTCAGAAATTGATTTTCAGGAGTGTTCATTATGTACACTAATTATTTTCAGCTAAAACCAAAAAGAGACCAATGTTTTAATAGTCTAAAAAATTTACTCTGTGCTCTGCTGACTTTGTTGGGCATTTTAGATTTGTGATATGCAAATACATTCTAATAGATTCTGTATTAATATCTACACAGATGTCTGGCAAAGAGCTTTTAAGGGGTGAATGTCAAGAATGATGCACAACTAATTCTGTTTCCTTTACTGCTTTTAGTAGTCAATACAGTTTGTTGTGCTGGTGAGAACAAGAGGGCAAATGAACCATGGTTCAACAAGATGTGCACTAAATATTTCCATTAGACCATCTTGGGTTTTTTTTATAGCTCATCGCTTACCCATTTGTTTTGTCTGCTTTGGTTGCAAAAATTTTAGAGCAGGGACCATATCTTCTTGTTTTGTTTGTGTGTGCAGTGCCTGGATCACTGAGGAATGCTATACAAGTAAAACCAGCTACATTTTAACATAAATTGAGTGGGGGCAAAGTGCTATCGATTAGCTGCTAACTAGAGAAGAGTTGAACTAAAGTCTTAAAAATATTACTGTATCCATTTTAAACACCCTCAGCTTTAGCATTTATTAATCAGTAGCAGCAAGTGATCATTCTTCTTTTTTATTTATAGTGCTAAAGTCTTCTTTGAGGAATGAACCTAACTAGTATATCACGCCTATCTAAATGTTTATCTTGAGGAAGTCTTTCATGTTTTTTCAGTTCTGGAAGTCTGAACTGCTGTTTGACCAGTCAGCCAATTATCTCAATTAATCACTTGTCACTAGTCTGATCAAGATTAGGTTTGTAGGCTTTCCAAAACTGTTTATAGAGCTTCTTAAAGCTGGTAACTTTATTTGTTTAAAAATTTATTTAAAGAAAAATGGCCTCTGATGTGGAAAATGTAATTCTTTAAGTTCCAGGTTTCTGACCAAAAAAACTCAATTTTTTGTTTTGTTTTTGAAACTCAAAACACAAAAAACTTTTAAAATCTGGGTTGATGCTTTTTGGAGGAAATCATTATTGAAATGTGTTACTATTTTCCAAGACGTTTTATTGGGGAGGCACAATATGCTAGGCTTATAAAATGATATAACATGTTATTGAAAATATGCTGTAGTCATAACAGGGAGTAGCATGTACATTTTACTAGGTAGTGAATATTTGTGTATTTTGGATGGCAGTCTGAACTTTGACACAAAAATCTGGAAATCTCTCTGCTTTGGACTCGGGAATACCAATTAGCATCTTATGTTACTCAAATATATCCTTCAATACAAGTTTATCAGTATATTAATTTCTCAGTCACTGTCAGGGCCGGCTCCAGCTTTTCGGCCGCCCTAAGCAACAACGACAACAAGAACAACAACAACAAAAGGTTGCCGCTGAAGTGCCGAAGCAAAAAAAAATCGCTCCAGAATCCCCGGACTGCCGCTCTAACAGGGCGCTGCCCCAGGCACGTGCTTTGCTGTCTGGTGCCTGGAGCCGGCCCTTGTCACGGTGCATTTAGAAGAAGTAAGATGTCTTGTGATCCAGGAACTAGACTCTGCCACAGAGTCTGTGTGACCTTGAGAAAATCACTTAGTCTCTCTCTGTGCCTCAGTTCCTCCCTATTTGTCAAATAAGGATAATAATTCTTCCTTGGAAGGAAAGATGATTTTATGGCTAGGACACTGGATTAGGACTCAAGAAATCAGGGGTCATGTTTATCCCTGAGACAGATTCCCTGTGTGACCTTGGCAAGTCACTTTTTGTGCCTCAGTTCTCCAACTGTAAAATGGGTATACTACTTCCCTATCTGTAGAATGGGGAGAGAGGACTTGTCCAGAGAGATTGTTTTTCAGTGGCCATGTTAGCATAAATTTACTAGTATTTAAGATGCACCAATATTACAGCCACAGGACCTACAGGCATATTAATTTCTAGTGTGAGAAGTGGAAAGAAGCAGGACTGTCAGTGAATGGAAATGTAGTATCAAATCTTGCATTTGGAGGGAATGGTCGGGCAGTTGTTCAGGGGGAATAGGAATTGTGCACCTTGTATAGTTTTCAAGATGCTAGCAGTTTTGAAAAACCTTTAAATTAGACCTTGAATAGAAGGTTTTCCAAGTGAGTTTTAAAGGAAAGAAAGAATATATGGAATATCAACCTTCAAATGTTTAAGAATTTGCATCAAGAACACAGTCCAGAAGTTTTTGAATACAACTGCCAACTAAACATAAGTGATGCACCTCTCCCTCTGGGTTTTATAATGGATGTTAAATTTATTGAACTTTAATCAGCACTGTCAAGAAATCAAGGTAAAGGAGAAGGTTGCCGTCTAGTGAATGCATGATTTATAGTATATATCCACAAATATATCATTGTAAAAAGTCATTAGTAAAGTTTAGTGAGAAAACAATAGTGGTGTTAACATATAGATTTCATATTTAGGGAAGAGATTGCTGCACAATTAAATGATAATGAGGTCACTGCCTTCATGTATGGTCTGCAGGGCCAGATGTCATGGCAGCACCTATACCCGTTTTATGTCAATAACACTATTAACATGTCCTGAAGTTGGTACAGACAGTTCACTGCTGCAAAGTTAGTTTGGCACAAGAGAGGATTTCTCTTAACTATAGTGTCATTTCCTGGCTGTACAGTCTTCGTTACCAACCTGTACAGTCTTGGGCCTCTTATAAGCAATGTTTACCCATTACACCAGATGTGTGATCCATTAGGTGCTGAACTGAATGCTTCACAGTTCTGTAACGAAGGGTTTTTATAAAATAGCATGACTGTTGGTCAGCTGGGACAAAGCCAGATTCATATGAGGTGCCTGAAGCAAAAGGTTAGATTCCATTGATTTACTCAGCACCTCCCCTGCTGGCTCCCCCAAGTGCACTCAGTACAAGTTGTACACCTGATAAAGCACTACCCACCATTTCCCAGCAGGATCACGAGTGCTGAAAGCCAGTCAGTAAATGATTGACAGCTTGATGAAAGAACCTCATCTGGACCATGTGGTTAAACAAGACAGAATGCCCATTGGACACGAACTTCTAGGAACTAAAACAATTATTGCAATCTATAGGACAGTCTGCATGTCTAATCTCATGAGCTTGCCTACTGGAGAAGAGAGGTGGGCACATGGTATAGCACACACCAGTGATTTGCAATGAAGACCAGCACAAGTCAGAAGATTGCTCTAAAGTATTACTGGGAGCTGTTTGTTAATCTTTTCTAGGCTTTCACACTGGGCTCACGGGAAGTGCTTGTTATAGGATGCTGGAAAAAAAGGGAGAAAGACTTGTGCCAAGATAATTGAAGATTATTCAACCTATAAAATAACAGGGGAGAAAATAAAAGGTCAACAATTACTGAAGCCACAACCGTTACCAATGTGACAGCAACTTTTTGGATGTAGAAAAAATGCTATGTAATTTATCATGTATTATGTGGAACACTTGCTTAGAAATAACACTGGCAAGATGGACTTTGGTCTGATCCAGTAGGACTGTTCTTATGTTAAATATTCTTGTTGTTAGTCCCTAAGTGCATGACTTTGCACTATTAAATGTCATCCCATTTCTATTACTCCAGTTTACAAGGTCATCCAGATCTTCTTGCATGGTATTCTGGTCCTCCTTGGTACAGGCAATACCTCCCAACTTTGTGTCAACTGCCTATTTTATTAGCACACTCCGACTTTTTGTGCCAGGGTCAGTAATAAAAATGTTAAATAATTTTGGTCCCAAGATTGAGGAACTCCACTATTAACCCTCCTCCCGCTTGACAGTTCACCTTTCAGTAACACCTGTTGTAGTCTCCCCTTCAACCAGTTCCTTATCCACCTTTCAGTTTTCATATTAAGCCCGTCTTCTCCGATTTAACTAATAATTTCTCATGTGGAACTGTATCAAATGCCTTACTGACAACCAGGTAGATTAGATCTACTGCATTTCCTTTGTCTAAAAAATCAGTTATTTCTCAAAGAGAGATATTAGTAACTTTGTTACCACTTCTTGAATAAAACAAATGAAACAATTGTAGAAAAATATACAATTACTTTCTATCATTTAGGCTACTTACTTTTAACAGTTCACCAAGCTTGGAACAGATCATTTAACTTTAGAAAACATCCTAATGGTCGTTTCTTATCTTAATCACCTGTTAATCACTCTGTTTATAAACAAAATTCTGGGGTGCAAGCTGGGAGCAGCACTCTCCTGTCTCCTCTGGAGAACTCATTGCATTGCACACTCAGGCTGCCTGCCTGAGGCTGGCAGTTTGCCCCATCTGCGCCCCCCCCCTCCCCAACTCCCCCAATGTGTATAATTCTGTCTCTCCCTACCTGTTTCCCCTTGTCTTAATACATCACCCCTCTCACCGAAGGATGCCAGAGCCTTCCCAAAAGTGGGAGGGGACCCTGCCCCCCAAGGCCCCGGCCAAGCTGGAAGCCGGAGCAGTGCTGGAGAGCACGCCCATTGCCCACGGTGGGGGTGGGGCCAAAAGCAGCCCCCTGCCTGTGTCCCTGCCCCCGGGTCTCGCGCCCAAGGCAGGTGGAGGGACTCAGGCTTTCTACAGCTACCCGCGCGGCTCTCCCCGACCTGGCTCTGCCTGAGGGAGGAGGGGCAGGGGAGGCAGGGCCTTGGAGCTGCAGTCTGGCCATGGTACGAGCCAGGCAGACAGCTGTGGGAAGCTGCGGCAGACCCTCCATCTGCCTATGGTGCGGGAGACCTGCCTAGGGCAGCCGCCCGCCTGTGTCCCTCCCGCCCAGGGCAGGTGGAGGGTCCACGGCTCCCCACGTATGGCTCTTACCAGGGCTGGGCTGCGGCGCCAAGGTCTCACTCCCCAGCTGGAGCCGGGTTGGGGAGAGCCACGTGGGCAGCTGTGAGGAGACAGCATGGAGTCACGGACCCTCCACCTACCCTGGGCAAGATGGGGAGCCCGGGGGGGCAGGGACACAGGCTGGGGCCTGTTCTCAGCTCCCCACACATACACTTGCAGGCAGGTGGAGGGTCGGTGCAGCTCTCATATCTGCCCGGACTCCACACTGGCCTGTCGAGGGCGGGAGGTCCTGGTGAAAAGTGGACAGGACAGGCCCATCCATTTTCAAAAAGTGTGAGGGCTATGCCCCCTCCTCCCACCCCACCCCGGTTCTAGTGCCCCTGCTCTCACCCCTATCCTGCCAGTGGTGCCAGTCTCAGCATCCCCCTTTGTTTACTTTTCCCACAGTGACCTTTGGATTTTGATCAATGCCACTCCTAGCACATGGAACTCCCTTCCTGAGCTGTTCTACACAGCCACTACCCTCTCCTCATTTAAATTCCTCCTTCAATGCTTACAAGAAACTTGCTGACTAAACCACTTACACATGTTTTTCTCATTTATCTTATGAGTAAACTCATTTATGTGAAGGGGAGTGGCTGGATGTTAGCAATAGGGGGGCTGAGGACAGTGAAGTTGAAGCTGGAAGTTACTGTGGGGGAAGACAAGGGGGTAGAATCGTGGAGAGACAATAGGACAGAGTTTAAATGTGTTCAACTTTGTTGTGAGATTTGTTTTATTAATTAGCTTTTTTGACTAGTGCAATGTGTGCCTATTCTCAATGATGGCTTCACTTGTATATTGTAGCCTTTTCCTCAACCCTTCATCTATTTATTTTTGTCTCGGCGGGCAAGCTCTTTGTGTTAGGGAGTGTCATCTTCTTATGTTTTTGAAAACACCTAACACATTTTGAGTGCTCCCATAATCTAAATAATAGAAGAACAGTGTAGATTGTTTAGAGGGAAGAGACGCATGGTTCCAGATATATAGCCAAAGAAATATTACTCTTGGGAGTTAAAGTGGTATGGCTTGGCATGCATTTGAGGAGTCTCCAAGATACATGTACGTTGTAAGGAGGTTTAAATGATAAGCTTTCAAGTCTGACATTTTTAAAGCGAGGTCATTATGTTGTTGAAACCGGTTGCAAAGGATACGAAAGCATATTGCTGAGTCCATTTTTCTACCATCTACTTCTGTCTAGGGGAAAAGGGTTAGAACATCAAGTTTTCTTTGTTTTAGCTATAGAATATTGATTAAAGTAAGTTCAGAATGAGAGACTGTTAGATTTTTGTGAAGTATTAACTTGGTCACAATGGGCTGATCTAGGCTGCAAATGACTTTATTATCTGAAAACTCATTCTGTGAGGAAGAAAACATGATTTTTTAAGAGGATTTATAGAACACTACCCAGCATCTTCTGCCCTTCACCCCCCAAAAAGAAAACTTTTCTTCACACACTCCTGCAGATTCTTTTTCTCCTGAAATCAATAATCCTTCCTTTAAAAAAAAACCTCCAAAAACCTGGAACAGTATCCCCTTCTTGCTCTGCTTTTCTACTGTCCTCGCCTCCCAACCTTTTCCCTTTAATAAGTTACATGGCACAAAAGAACTGAACAGAACAGCTACAAAGTGCCACTCAGTATGTATTACTTTAAAGGCCAATACTTAAACAGTGGAATGGCTCAGACCAGATGAAAAACTCACTCGGACCAAAAAGGGCTTCCAGGTCATATGTTTGACACTTCTCTCTTAAACATATTAAATCATGTGTATAACTGAAGAGGACAAGCTCAAATATTTCAAAAGCAACTTAATACATTTTAAATCTTATATCATCCAATACATATTACCAAAGAGCTGTTGATACATCACAGGCAACTATTTAGAAACTCCAGTATGCACTACTTGTCAATTTTGTTAAAGCAGTGGTATTTGCATGAAAACAGAATCTCTGTGTGGTGATGTGAGTTACCTTGAGAGTTAGCTAGATGGCACTGGAACACACTTGTGTTGCTTTTTTAAAGAGACTGTTGCTTGGAATACAATCCTTGTTGGCTAGAAGTTCAGGAATAAAGAATCTGTTAAATGTTTTTCTTTTCTAACCACATACAAACAATTAATCAGCATGCCCTGCTTTTTTCAGACTAATGTTTCTGATGATGCAAGCATCTCCAAATCACCCAATTGTGGTATTAGAGGATAATAAAATGGGATAAATAATGCTGGAACTTTTATAAACTCTTAATCTGTTTGGTTTTTTTAAATTCTAAAACTCGATAATTTTGATATTACCGGCACTCCTTTCTCCCCTCACTGACTCAATGAGTCTGTGACCCACGGTTCCATGGCACAGCTGTAGTGGGACAGTGCGCTTAGCACTACTGACTTTTGATCCATACTCCACACAAATAGCAACTGTGGGATAACAGAGGAACAAATCACAATGCAAGCCATTTAATAAAAGCTACCAGCAGCACTAGATGCAGCATCCGTAATAAAGTTAGACTTCCCAGCCTGAGTTCCTGTTCCTATTAATGAGGACTTCATAGCACTGGCGAGTTAAGAGTAGGACACTGCTCACAAGTTGCTGCAGGAGCAAATCTGAGCAAATCAAAGCAAAATTCAAACACCTTCTTCTCCTCCTACCCCCACATACAAAATACCCAACCAACCAAGAATCTTATTCTTTGCAGAATCCTTGAACTCTTAGGTGTCACGCACTAGTCCGCTGTCATCCAAGTTGACCAAAATGTCTTTTCACGAGATGCACTTCCCTCCTCCTGTGGCTGTCCAGCAGCATAACCATTGTGTTTCCAGAGCTAATCCTTTGATGCATCCAAGCTTTCACAAACAACTGCCATTTGCATTGACTCCAGGTTCTCTTTAGTCATGATGTTTTAAAACACATGGTTGGAAAAGCATGGATGGGATTTAGTCATTGTCATCTTCTTGTCCCAGAAGGAAATTTTAAAAAGAAACTATGGAAGCCCCCCTCCTTGTCCTGGAAGGGAAACCGAAGCAATTCAAGTCTTCAGACCTGGCAGCGGAGCAGCTGAACTGCTTCCAGCAGTGTTAAAAACTGAACTGATCTCTGCCTTTTAACTAGTCTGGCTTGGATTGCAGGGAAACTAACAAGCCTCAGCTGTTCCCGAGCTCCGTCTTTTAATTCTTGCTTTCCCATCATGGAGTCAAAGGTCTTCCCAACTTGGCCACACTCTTGGACCATCCCAGGCCTTTAACAGATGATAGCGCACAGAGCTTTTGCCATCATGAGTCATATCTTTAACTTTGAGCTTAGGCTGCTGTAATGTGCTAGACCTGGGGCTATATCTTAAATCCACTTGGAAAATGAATTTAGTGCAAAAACTGGTGGCGCACTCACCAAGTTGAGTTTCTTGCTGTGAATGCAGAACATCAGTCCTCTGTGATTTGCAGTGTCTGCCTGTAAATTTCTGGGTGGTGTTTAAGGTGTCATTTTTGACCTATATAATCCTAAATATTTCAGGACCTGATTATCTGAGAGACTGCCTTTCTCCTTGTCTGCTGCATCTGTGCTTGACTTAGAGCCCTCTTGCCTGAATAGAAAATGAGTTACTGGAAGGACTCTTTCTGTGAGGGGCCTATGACTTTGAATTCACTCACTCACTTTTCTCTCCTCCTTACACAGTTCACAGGAGTGTTCCCAATTCTCACAATTTTATCACAAGTCTCATAATGCTTACTGTTCATATTAAAGATGTGAGAAACTCAGCTTTCATTTAAAATAAAAAATAATTTTTCAGTCCTTGGGGTTATAGAAAAAGGTTTGAAAATGTAAACCTTAAAGGCTCAAAACCTAGAAGGCAAATAAAAAGAACTTAAAATGTATTTTAAAATTCTCTTGATTTTTAAACTAGTTTTGTGAGGTGTGTGGAGTCTGACTCGTTGCAATACTGAAAACTTGGCAACATAAACTGAAGGGTTTTTGTTTTTTTTCCTGAAGGAGGGGAGAGATTAATTTGGGAGATGGTGTATTGCAGGTTCATTGTGAGCTGGATCAGTGGCTACTGTAGAGGTCCTTTGTATTCTCACTTCTGGATTCAGGAAATTGCTATGTTTTACTTCTGTGTATGTATTTTTAATACATGTGAAAGGTACATAGAGCATTTGGACAGGCACTTAATGTTTTTTCTAGAAATCAAAATAAAAGACCAGAATAAGAGTCCAGAATAAATATCTAGTAATATTAATTTTTATAAGTATCTAAAATAGCTGGCTTCTAGAGAGCACAAATGCTGGTGCAGAGAGATCTTTTGGCCGTTTACATTTTGCTGTCGGGGATTCCCTGCTGTGTGAGTGAATGAATAGTGAGTGCTGGAATTTTTAATGACTGGAAGAGAAGATTATCTCCCTTCAGGCTGACTGCTGGCAACCTTAGCAGTCTCATTCCAACCCTTTATTTTTATCATTATTATTATTATTATTTTAATCCTCATATAGCTTTTAACTATTTCAAAAACTTCTTCCTTTTCTAAATTAGGACATCATGAGCCACAGCTACATGAAGTTCTAAAAAAATGCTTGCTTCATGAACCAAATTTTGTACATCAAGACTTAGATGATCTGTCAAGTACATATATAATAAAAGAATATTTGTTTCAAAGGTTACCTGGATTTTCTCCCTTAAATTAGGTAAGTTAAGAGAGATGTGCTTAATTCCTCGAATGGCAAAGTTAAGAGGGGCATCAGTGATATAAAGCCTCTTGTATCTCTCCTTTTGTTTGTTTGTTTGTTTTTTGCTCTCATAGGTGTCCGAAAATCATGTCTGACTGGTTCTTCTTCTACTGTGAGTCCTCAGGTTGCACCATACTAGTGTTACAGCTACCCAGGTCATGTCTTTGCGGAGCCTACAACTACAGCCAAAAAAATAAAAATAAAAAAAATAAAAAAAATGTTTAGAACGGATTATGTGGAAAATACTCCACTTCAGCTGGAACTAACAACCATATGGACATGTGCATAGTTAACACAGTTGCAGAATTATTTCAAGGGCTGGGTCTTCAGATACCCTGAGAGTCTGTGAGCATGGAGGTTTCCAGCTGCCAGAAGATGCTGTGTGCATTTTAGTGAATACATAGCTATATTCTTCTTAGGAAGGTGAAGGCGAAGGGCAGAACAACAAATATCCTGAAATCCAGCAGAATAGGTACACCACCATCTGGTGGATAGAGGCTTTGGGACTCTCAGTCCCCTGGCTTCTTTGAAAAATCTGACTTTAATTACTGTCCCAAGCCTATCCCTTCCTGTTCTTGGTTCTGTCTTCCCCTGCCTTTCCTCACCCAGCTCTCCACACATACCTCCACATACACAGAGGGCTCTCCCACCCCCTGTATTGGTATTGACCACTGCTTGTATGCCCTAGAGACAATGTTCCTAGACCCTGTGTGGTCTAGTGTGGTATTCTTTTCCTGTTGAATTGGCGCTTTCCACTGGCAGCTGAAGGAGAGAGGTGGCTAGCAATGAGGGGATCTAAAGCACATAAGTGCTACAGCTGTTTGTACTACACACTCCCAGGATGTTGTACTGGGCTGAGATTTCTGGGTCTAATGTAAAAGAGGGGCAGTCCTAGCCAAACTAAAATTGTTGGCAGCCATTGTGCATATGGGAAGTCTGCATGGGAAAACATTTAAAATGCTGGAACCAAAAAAAAATATTCACAAACGATGAAGGTTGCCTTTCTGGTTTTCACTTTCTTACTTAGACTGTTTGAAATCTTCTTTTTCTTTATTACCACTTGTCAAGGTTCCCTCCCCACTCTAAACTCTAGGGTAAAGACGTGGGGACGCGCATTAAGCGCCCCTAAGCTTATTTTTACCAGCTTAGGTTAAATCCCCCAAGGTACAAAATTCCCTGCACCCTGAGAAATGCTTCTTTCATTGCCACCATCAAGTATCTAACAGGAATCCAGGAAAGGAATCACTTGAACTTCCCTCCCCCCCCAAAATACCCCCTCAAGCCATACACCCCCTTTCCTGGGGAAGCTTGAGAACAATCTCCTAACCAATTGGTTACACAGTGATCTAAAAACCCACCCCCTGGGTTTTTAAAAACCATAGAAAACAGTCAGCTTCTTAAAAGAAGGATTTTATTAAAAACAAAGAAGGTAAAATCATCTCTGTAAAATCCGGATGGTAACTATTTTATAGGGCATTTAATTTCCAAACTCAGAGATTTCCCCCTCTGGACAAAACTTTAAAGTTACAGAAAACCATGAATAACCCCCCCCCCCTTCTAACACAGGGAATACCAAGCAAAATAAACAGAATCTACTCGCTATGCTATCTAAACTTACTTTAGAAAAGTGAGTATTGGTGAGGAGGCGGATTTTCTGTCTTCCAAGATCACTCTGACTCAGACAAAGACACACACAAAAACCTTCTCCCCTCCCAAAGTTTGAAAGTATCTTGTCCCCTTATTGGTCAGATGCCAGCCAGGTCAGGTGTCAGTCTGGCTACCTGCATTTCTTAACCCTTTACTGGAAAGAGGATTTTATAGCACTGCATCAGACCCTCTCCCCCTTCCCTTCATATTTATGACACCACTGATATTTTTTTTTAACCGCTCAATTTTTGTCTTCTCTTCCTATTCAATTCTCTTTTCCCTGGGGGGAGGGAGGGATAAAAACAATTCCACCTCGTCTTTTCTCTCATCCCACCACAACATTCTTATTCTTGTGTCCCGGTGTCTCCCCCTTCCTGTAGTTCTGTTTTTTGTCCATCTCTTCCTCTTTTTCTTCATTATCCACCTCTCCACTGCTTCTGAGCCTTCCCTCCCAGTTCCAAGACCTCCCCTCATTACAGCAAGGGAGGGAGAATTCCAGGCTTATATCTGACGGTTTAGTGTGTGGTAGGAAAGTAGTCACAATAGGGTTACTGGGTTACCCAGGGTATTATGGCATGGAGTCAATCGAGCACCACCCTTCTTTTACTTCCTGTTTTAGTTAGTGGAAGTCCCCTGCCTCCCTCAAAGTCTGTTGTGATGCAGTTAAATAAATCAGCAAATTGCCAGGCTGCAGTCTTGCGAGTAGTCTTTATTTCTGTTGCACTGAGCGGTCCATTTATAAATCAGGTGTGGAAAATTTCTCTAATGCAAGAGTTTTGGTGGAAGCACCATATGCTAAAATGGGTGCAAATTCAGAGTGCAATGAAAAACACCCTGAATATTTAGCCCAGGTCTACTAATACACTCCTTTCTAATCTGCACACTGTTATGAGTTGAAGATTAACTGTAGTTGTGGGTGTCAATTGGGAGAGGCCTTTTTATAGCCTTGCTGACAGCTGTGACCTATCATTCTCTATCAGCTAAAATTGCCTGGGCTATTCTCATGAAACCATCCTCTCCAGGTTTTCCTTTTTTCGTCCAGTAAGAACTATTAAGGCTCTCCCATCATCTTGCTCAATGAGATGCTGGCAAATAAAGTGACTGATGATTAACATTCCAACCTGACTGCTTCTTTAGCATCGATCATGCCTTGAAAGATTAATAGTTGAAATTGTCAAGGAAATGCTACAACCCTGCTTTAACTAGAGTCGCTGCATAGCTGTGTTAAGGGATAAATTAAAGTTTTAGAATAATAATCACCATGTACTATTTATATTTAAGTGATACCTGGAGACCCCACACAGAATCATGCCTCTTATTTTCCGAGATGCTGTACAGATATAAAGGAAGACACAGTTCCTGCCCCAAAGAGGTGACAATGTAATTTAAGGCAAGCAAAATGGAATAAGTGGCTTTATTGAACAGTAGGTGGAAATGGGAATGGAGAAGCATGAGGATAGCTGGTTGTAAATGTACTTAGGCAAGCCTACATGGACAAAAGCTGTGTGTTTGGAGACTGTCTCTTGTGGACATCACTATAAAAGGGATCATTATTATTATTCACTCATTTATTTGTGTTCCAGGTACCAAGAGAGATCAGGGGCCCATTGTGTACTGTGGAAGCATGTGAGAAACACTCTCTGCCTTGAAGAACTTAAAATCTAAGTTTATGGGGGGAAACAGAAGTACAGAGAGGGGGAAGTGGTTTTCCCAAAAGTCTCACAGCGGGTCAGTGAGAGAGCTGTAATAGAAGCCATGTCTCCTGTATCTCAGTCCAGTGTCCTTTTCACTGGGCCACACTTTTAGCAGGGATGTAGAGGAGAATAGTTGGTAGTGCCTTTTGGACTAGCTTGAGAAGGACATTCTTAGGATGAAAAATGTGGCACGGAAGAAGTCACAAAGGCTCTTGTGTGAAAAATGGACAATCGTGTGGCAGGAGGAGTGGGCTGTGTTGACAGAGAGAATGAGGCGGAAGGTGACTTGAGATAGAAGAGTAAAAACAGAGAGGTGTAGTGTTGTGAAGAGCCCGTGCAGGCGAAGGCTTTATGTGGTAGAAAAGAAAAAGCCTATGAAGGGATTTGGAAAGGAATGTGAACAGATCACAATAAAAGGGAAGGGAGACAAATGGAGTAAAAAGCAGCAGTGATAACAGTTTTACTTTCCAGCACAGCGGAGAGTTGATCAGAAAGGAAAGGGAAAGAAGTTACGCAAGGCCCCAGTCCTACAACTTGTTGGAAGTAGGCAAATGTTCTGTGATTTAATTGGGGCTCCTTCTCCACAGAACAAATTTCAGGATTGGGGCCAAAGTTAGGTGCTCTCCCTCTTGAAACCCTGAGTGCCTGATATTAACCAGGGAGTTAAAGTTTATAAGGAATTAAGAGAGTTGGCTCCAAGAAGTCTCTTCTTGCAAGATTAATGAGTTTGGTCTATTAGTCCACTAATAACATGAACATCTTTCAGAAAGTCTGGATTAATAAGAGGTATAGTTTATGTAAAACATGTTGCAGGGCATGAAATAGCCTTCGAAATGCCATTGCCCAATGTTGAAATGTTACTAGTTAACAATAAATCATTAGTGATCATTAAAGCTACGTTTTAGTCACGGTTATTTTTAGTAACAAAGTCATGGACAGGTCATGGGCAGTAAACAAAAATTCATGGCCTGTGACTTGTCCATGACTTTTACTAAAAATACCTGTGACTAAAACTTGGGCGGGGGGCTGTGGGTGTTTGAGGGGGGTGGTGGTCCGGGGGCGCTGAGGGTGCTGGGGAAAAGTGCCCAGGACCCCGCTGGTGCTGGGGAGGAGGTCCAGGCTGCAGTGCGCAGCCTGGGACCCCCGCTGGTGTTGTGGGGGGAGGGTTGGCGGGGCTGGCAGGGGCTCCCTACCCGGCTCTGCGTCCCTGTAGCTCCTAGGCGGCGGAGGCATTGGCCGGGCACCACAGCCAATGGGAGCTGCAGGGGCGGGGCCTGTGGGCAGTGTGTGGTGCGGAGCCACCCCCTGGCCTCTCTGCCACCTAGGAGCTGGAGGGCCATGCCAATGGGAGCCCCAACCCCCTCCACCCCCCTACCCCTAGCCCCCTCTCACACACTCAAACTGCTGCTGTTGACCCAGGGTCTGCCCGACTCGGGCAGCCCCGGAGCCAGCACCAGCCGCTGCAGAAGTCACAAAGGTCATGAAAAATAACGGAATCCGTGACTTCTGTGATTTCCATGACAGACTCACAGCCTTAGTGATCACACACCAAAGGAGGGTAATGCAATTAATCAGTTAAGTACCTACCTGGACTGATTCCACTCTCCCTAGCCATCCTGGGGTCGGAGGGGTTTTGTGCCCCTGCCAATTATTGGGAGGCATGCACCTGCTCGTCTCCCCTTGTGCATGTCTCCCTTCAAAGTGTTCTGTTCAATGTCATATCGTCCAGTCCAGTCCCCTGCACTCATGGCAGGACTAAGTATTATCTAGACCATCCCTGACAAGTGTTTGTGTAACCTGCTGTGAAAAATCTCCAATGACAGAGATTCCACAATCTCCCTGGGCAATTTATTCCAGTGCTTAACCACCCTGACAGTTGGGAAGTTTTTCCTAATGTCCAACCTAAACTGCCGTTGCTGCAATTTAAGTCCATTGCTTCTTGTCCTTTCCTCAGAGGTTAAGAAGAACAATTTTTCTCCCTCCTCCTTTGAACTACCTTTTATGTACTTAAAATCTGTTATCATGTCCCCTCTCAGTCTTCTCTTCTCCAGACTAAACAAATATTTTCAATCTTCCCTGATAGATCATGTTTCCTAGACCTTTATTCATTTTTGTTGGTCTTCTCTGGATTTTCTCCAATTTGTCCACATCTTTCCTGAAATGTGGTGCCCAAAATTGCACACACTACTCCAGCTGAGGCCTAATCAGTGCGGAGTAGAATGGAAGAATTACTTCTTGTGTCTTGCTTACAGTACTCCTGCTAATACATCCCAGAATGATGTTTCCTTTTTTTTTTTTTTTTTTTTTTTTGCAACAGCGTTACACTGTTGACTCATATTTAGCTTGTGATCCACTTGTGACCCCCAGAATGCTTTCTGCAGTACTTCTTCCTAGGCAGTCATTTCCTATTTTTTATGTAATAATAATAAATGGAGATATGCCAATCTCCTAGAACTGGAAGGACCTTGAAAGGTCATCAAGTCCAGTCCCCTGCCTTCACTAGCAGGACCAAGTACTGTCCTCTGACAGATTTTTGCCCCAGATCCCTAAATGGCCCCCTCAAGGATTGAACTCACAACCCTGGGTTTAGTAGGCCAATGCTCAAACCACTGAGCTATCCCTCCCCACATGTGTGCAACTGATTGTTCTTTCCTACTTTGCATTTGTTCTTAGGGAATTTCATCCTATTTACTTCAGACCATTTTTCCAGTTTGTCCAGATCATTTTGAATTTTAATCCTGCCCTTCAAAGAACTTGCAATCCCTCCCAGCTTGGTATCGTCTGCAAACTTTATAAGTATACTCTCTATGCCATTATCTAAATCATTGATGAAGATATTGAACAGAACCACTTTTTGTAGGACTCTTTTTTGAGTTTTAGATCATTGAAGGTCTGGTTAAGCCAGGGTGGTCTCTTGCCATACTTCATATCTTTCCTACACAGTGGGATAGTTTGCTCTTGTGCCCTTAATAATGTCTCTTTGAAAAACTGCCAATGTATTCAATTGTTTTTCCCCTTAGACTTGCTTCCCATGGGATTTTACCTACCAACTCCCTGAGTTTACTAAAGTCTGCCTTCTTGAAATCCATTGTCTTTATTGTGCTGTTCTCCCTCCTACCATTCCTTAGAATCAGGAACTCTACCATTTCATGATCACTTTCACCCAAGTTGCCTTCCACTTTAAAATTCTCAACCAGTTCCTCCCTAGTTGTCAAAATCAAATCCCCCTCTATTAGCTTTCTTCACATTCTGAAATAAAAAATACTCTCCAATACATTCCAAGAATTTCTTGGATAATCTGTGCCCCGCTGTGTTATTTTCCCAACAAATGTCTGGGTATTTGAAGTCCCCCATCAACACCAAGTCCTGTGCTTTGGATGATTTTGTTAGTTGTTTAAAAAAAGCCTCATCCACGTCTTCTTCCTGGTTTGGTGGTCTGTAGTAGACCCCTACCATGACATCACCATTGTTTTTTACCCCATTTATCCTTACCCAGAGACTTTCAACAAGTCTGTCTCTTATTTCTATCTCAACCTCAGTCCAAGTGTATACATTTTTAATATATAAAGCATTACCTCCTCCCTTTTTTTCCCTGCCTGTCCTTCCTGAGCAAGCTGTATCCTTCTATACGAATATTCCAGTCATGAGTATTATCCCACCAAGTCTCCGTGATGCCAACTCTGTCATAGTTGTGTTTATTTACTAACATTTTGACTTCTGCGTGCTTATTCCCCTGCAAATCAACCTGGGTTTATGGACAATAGATCCTGTAGAACAAACTTGATATCTTTTTTTTTGAGATTGCAAGTTTTGTTGATAAAAGTAGTAGTGCTGATGTAATATACTTAGACTTCTGTAAAGCGTTTGACTTGGTACCACATCGCATTTTGATTAGAAAACAAGAACAATATAAAATTAACATGGCACACATTAAATGGATCAAAAACTGGATGATAGGTCTCTAAATCTAAATGAGAGATTGTTATTGAACGATTGTATTTCCAGTGGGGATTTTGTTTTTGGCTCTACACTATTTAACATTTTTTCAATGACCTGGAAGAAAACATAAAACCATCGCTGATAAATTGTATAGATGATGCAAAATTTGGAGGACTGGTAAATAATGAAGAGGACAGGTCACTGATTCAGAGCGATCTGTATCGCTTGGTAATCTGGGCGCAAGCAAACAATATGCATTTTAATATGGCTAAATGTAAATGTATACATCTGGGAGCAAAGAATGCAGGCCATACTTACAGGATGGGGGACTCGATCCTGGGAATAAGTGTCTGATAAAGATTTTGGGTTGTGGTGGATAATCAGCTGAATGTGAGCTCCCAGTGTGGTGTTGTAGCCAAAAGCAGTCTTGGGATGCATAAGCAGGGGAATCTCAAATAGGAATAGAGAGGTTATTTTACCACTATATTTGGCACTGGTGCGACTGCTGCTACTGTCCAGTTCTGGTGCCACATTTCAAGAAGGATACTGAAAAATGTGAGCGGCGTCAGAGAAGACCTACGAGAATAATTAAAGGATTAGAAAACGTGCCTTATAATGATAGACTCAAAGAGCTCAGTGTGTTCAACTTAACATATTTATATTGGGAACAAATATTTAATAATGGGCTGTTCAATCTAGCAGAGAAATGTACATGATCCAATGTTTGGAAGTTGAATTTAGACAATTCAGACTGGAAATAAGGCATACCATTTTATCAGGGAGGGTAATGAGGAGTCTCCATCAATGACCGTTTTAAAACCAAGATTGGAATTTTTTCTAAAAGATGTGCTCTAGGAATTATTTTGGGGAATTACTATCACCTGTGTTACCCAGGGGGTCAGAGTAGATCAGGGGTCTCAAACACGTGGTCCGCGGAGCTCTTCCCCGCCGCCCGCCGGGCTCCTCGCGCCCTCCCCCGCCTCCCCCTTTTTATTTTATTTTATTTTTATTTTTTTACCCCTAGGCAGTTCCTGCTGCCAGACAGTTGTTCTGGCGGTGGGAACTGCCTGGGGGTTAAAAAATAAATAAATAAATAAAAATGCGGGGGTGGGGCGCGGGGAGCCCAGTGGGCCACAGGGAAGAGCTCCGCGGGCCGCATGGGAAGAGCTTTGCAGTTTCTGGGAGGGAGGGGGGAGGAGCGGGAAACCGTGCGCACAGGGGAGGAGGCAGTGAAGGGGCGGAGCCTAATGGAAGGGGTGGAGCAGGGCCGGGGGCAGCGAGGGGGCGGGGTCAGTGATGCGGCCCTCAGGCCAATGCACTAGTCCTCATGCGGCCCTCATGGTAATTTGAGTTTGAGACCCCTGGTGTAGATGATCATAATTGGGTCTTCTTGCCTTGGAATCTGTAAGTCTATTAATATTTAAATATACATAACTATTGTCACCTTTATTTTGGTGGGGGCACTCAGATGAGGAAGAAGGGACATGTATGTGCATTAGCACAGTGGGTTGTAGGAAAGCAGGGTACATCCACACAGGGATAACAGCCCCGCGGCATGACTGCAGCTGGTCTGGGTCAGCTGACTTGGACTCATGGGACTTGGGCTGCAGGGTTAAAAAATTGCTGTGTAGACACTTTGGCTGGAGCCTAGTCTCTGGGACCCCCCAGGCTCACAAGGTCTCAGAGCTGAGGAATCAGCCTGACCTCAAAAGTCTACATAGCAATTTTTCAGCCCGTGAGCCTGAGCACCGCGGGCCTGAGTCAGCTGACCTGGGCCAGCTGTGGGGTTTTTTTTTATCCCCATGTAGCCATACCCATAAATGTCAAGGTGATGTAATCTGAATTTACCAATTGATTACAGTAGAACCTCAGAATTATGAACACCAGAGTTATGAACTGACCGGTTAACCGCACACCTCCTTTGGACTTAGAAGTATGCAATCAGGCAGCAGTAGAGACCCCCAAAAAAAGTTGGGCTGTCAAGCAACCAAAAAAATAATTGCAGTTAATTGCACGATTAATTGCACTGTTAAACAATAAGAGAATACCGTTTATTTAAATATTTTTGGATGTTTTCTACATTTTCAAATATATTGATTCCAATTACAACACAGAATACAAAGTGTACACTGCTCACTTTATATTTATTTTTTTATTATAAATGTTTGCACTGTAAAAAAACAAAAGAAATTGTGTTTTTCAGTTCACCTAATACAAGTACTGTAGAGCAATCTCTTTATCATGAAAGTTGAATTTACAAATATAGAATTATGTATAAAAACCTGCATTCAAAAATAAAACAATGTAAAATTTCAGAGCCTGCAAGTCCACTCAGTCCTTCTTCTTCTTCAGCCAATCGCTCAGACAAAAAAGTTTGTTTACATTTGCCTACTTCTTGTTTACAATGTCATCTGAAAGCGAGAACAGGTGTTCTCATGGAACTGTTGTAGCCGACGTCGCAAGATATTTAGTGCCAGATGCACTAAAGATTCATATGTCCCTTCATGTTTCAATCACAATTCCAGAGGACATGCGTTCATACTGATGACGGGTTCTGCTTGATAACAATCCAAAGCAGTGCGAACTGACGTGTTCATTTTCATTATCTGAGTCAGATGCTACCAGCAGAAGGTTGATTTTCCTTTTTGATGGTTTGGGTTCTGTAGTTTCCACATCGGAGTGTTGCTCTTTTAAGACTTCTGAGTGCATGCTCCACACCTCATCCCTCTGAGATTTTAGAAGGCACTTCAGATTCTTAAACCTTGGGTCAAGTGCTGTAGCTATCTTTAAAAATCTCACATTGGTACCTTCTTTGTGTTTTGTGAAATCTACAGTGAAAGTTTTCTTAAAATGAGCAACATGTGCTGGGTCATCATCAGAGACTACTAAAACATTAAATATCTGGCAGATTGTGGGTAAAATGGAGCAGGGGACATACAATTCTCCCCCAAGGAGTTCAGTCAGAAATTCAATTAACACATTATTTTCTTAATGAGCCTCATCAGCATGGAAGCATGTCCTCTGGAATGGTGGCCAAAGAATGAATGGGCAAACAAATGTTTAGCATATCTGGCACGTAAATACCTTTCAATGCCGGCTACAAAAGTGTCATGCAAATGCCTGTTCTCACTTTCTGGTGACATTGTAAATAAAAGGGCAGCATTATCTCCTGTAAATGTAAACAACTTTGTTTGTCTTAGCAATTGGCTGAACAAGAAGTAGGACTCATAGGCGCCGAAGTTTTACATTGTTTTGTTTTTGAGTGCAGTTATATAACAAAAAAATCTACATTTGTAAGTTGGACTTTCACGACAGAGATTGCACTACAATACTTATATGAGGTGAATTGAAAAATGCTATTTCTTTTGTTTATCATTTTTATAGTGCAAATATTTGTAATAAAAATAATATACACTTTGATTTCAGTTACAACACAGAATACAATATATGTGAAAACATAGAGAAACATCAAAAATATTTAATACATTTCAATTGGTTGTCTATTTAACAGTGCAATAAAAACTGTGATTAATTTTTTAAATTGTGATTAATTTTTTTGAGTTAATCATGTGAGTTAACTGCAATTAATTGATATCTCTAAAAAAAAAGCATATTCAGTACTGTTAAACATAAACTACTAAAAAAAGGGAAAGTAGCATTTTTGTTCTGCATACTAAAGTTTCAAAGCTGTGTTAAGTCAATGTTCAGTCATAAACTTTTGAAAGAACAACCTCAATGTTTTGTTCAGAGTTGCAAGCGTTTCAGAGTTACGAATAACCTGCATTCCGAAGATGTTTGTAACTCTGAGGTTCTACTGTACTGTGTAATTTAGAGGCTAGTGAAGATAGGCTTGTTGTGGTGACACTGCAGACCATGATGCAATATCTTGCTCGCTCCTCCCACCCATCATTAGCAAATCAAATTCAAAAATCAGAAAACTAGAAATTGTGAGCTGTATTTCCAACATGTGATGCAAATAAGTGCCCTATCCCATAAAAGTGTATTATGGTATCTGTGCCATTAATATCGTGGTAAAAAGAGCAGGAAGTTGCCAGGGGGACTATTCTGAGGGTGGACTTTGTTAGTGTGGGACTTCGTATTTTGTTTGTGGAGTAATGTTACTTCTCATTGTTGTGTTGTTGTCCTTTTGCCAATCACCATCCTGCCTCAGAGCACAATTTGCTTTGTTCATACTTTGCGGTGCCTGAACTTGGGCAACCCTGTTCACTTGCTTTGTTCTCCTGAATTACGTAAACCTGCCAGTGTGTACCAATCTGTGTTTTATATCAGAAAGAACTTATTAAAAATAAACAAAAAGCCCACATTAGGAATACTTTGAGGGCAATTAAAGTATTTTTGTTTGTGATGTTTTTACTCAGTGATGTGACTGTCTGTGTAATATAATATATCCTCTTCTAAGTCCTGTCGTTTTGAAGGTCCATAAGAAATCCCACACTCATTAAACAGCTTTCTATTATGATAACTTGGAGAGGAGACTGCCATACCTCAGCCTTCGCACTGACTGAAGTCTCATTAAAAGATTGTCTTTGTTTTCAAAATGCTCAGCTCCCAAGCTCAACTCCTTAATGAGACTGGAATGTATTTCATAATGGCTGGTTTGTTGCACCAAAGCCACACAGAATGTTGCAGTTTAATTCACTGATGCTGGAAACACTTTTGCAATGCAATAGCCCTGCTAAGGGGAGATCGATAGAGTTGAATCTCTCTTTCTTTTTCCAAATTCAATTACTTTTGTACCATCTTTAATTTCTCCTTCTGTTAGATTTCCCCCCCCCCCTCCCCTCGCTTCAGGTGTGGAGAAAACTATATATTAAATTTCAAAGTATTTGGCTAATGTAACTGAAGATTAGAAAAATGAAACTAAACTTTATTTTCTCTAAAAGAATACTTTCTTCACATTTCCTTCATAAAGGCTGGATTGTTTCACAGCTAAACTGATTTGACTACAGTGCATTGCCTGGTGGGAAGTGTTAAACCTCTTATTTTAAGCTAAACAAGATTACTGTGAAAGCTGGCATTCAAGTAGCTGTTAGTGTAATGGGTTAGGGGCTCCAGTACCCCCTTGCAGTTCCAGTAATTGAAATCTTTAGGTACCTCAGCTTCTAATAGTTTGCTTTAGAAGTAGCTTGCCATCGATATGCATGAGATTGCTAACTGCTTGATTTCCTCAGATTAACTTAATGAAGAAGAATGAGTCCCCATGCCAACTATAATACCATGAAATGGAGTAAGTCTTGCGAACCAGTCTCTTTACTTACCATTTCCCATTCTAGTCCTGGATTACTGAAGTCAATAGGAGCTTTGCCACTAACTTGGGCTGTGGATCAGACCCTAATAATGCATTTTATGTTTTTAAAAGTATTCAATGCTTCATTAGTCTCATAGAAAATGAACTGTATTAGAGGTAAATTGAAAGCAATCTTGGTGCATTTATACTTCATGGGTAAAATGGCAAAAATAAACGGGACCACCTGGCATGGAATGTATCATTTTTTCTAACTTGCTGCTCAAATTTCTTACGAATTTTCAGTGGTGGCTAAACATTTTTTTGTTTTATGCACTTTTACTGTGGTATATCTTTGCAGCATTCTTTGTACAATTGTCAGACATTCATTATTTGTGTAGTTGGCAAATGATATTTGCTGAGAAATGTCTAATTTGTTCTTTCCATTCTTTTTCTAATAGGTTTTCATTCCAATTTCTAATTTAGTACAATAAATGGGGAACGAATAAAAACACAGAAATTAGCATAGGACATAGCACATCATCTCTTTTTCAAATTAGTCTTTGAGCATTGCTGATTTCATAAGAAATAACTTGATATAACAAAAAGGGGAACAAATGAAATCCTGTTATTAAAATGTTAATTTCCCCTGTTGTTCTCGGCTGAGAATCACAGTAGTGCTGGTCAAGGTTTCCAAAAAATGTCCTTTCCCTTTCTTCCTTAAGCTTTGAACATTTATTTGCTGCTCTCTTTAATCTGGTACATTTGAAATATCCAAACATATATCATCAGCATTATACTACAGTGCTTTATATAGTTATCTGATTAGCTACAAGTGTGTTATGCTACACCATAGGCATGACTGGGGTGGATGACAAGTAGGCTTCTAGTTGTGCTTCAGAAAATTAATTTTTGACTTGGGAGTATGGTAGGATTTCCTCATAGTGTATTTAGAAACTCAGGTTTCATCAGTGTTGGAGACCTTCTACTGCTATTTGCATTCTTTCTGATTTACTTTTAATCTGTTGCAGGGAGTGACTTCTGACCTTTTGGAATGTAATTCCCCATTTGTTTGCAAATGACTGATCTAGAGACTTGCTCCTGAAACTTGCTGATTGTTATGATGCCCCTAGCTACTCCAGTCTTACTTTGGTTCCCACCATATGTAGAAATGTGACATTGTGCCATGGGCCAATCGAAAGCTTTCAGATATCACATCTAAGTCATATCGGCCAATTTTTAGGCTTTACTAACTTGCAATGAGCACTATAAATACCTCTTGGGTAAGTGGCCAGCAGGTGATACACTTTCTTGGTTGTGTGACAATGGGAAATTTGCTCCTACTTCCAGAGGTACTGGTTTATGTCATCACAATAGTGCAATAATGAGCCAAGTGCTATTTTTCCTATACTCCAGAATTGCCTAGTTTAAAAAGAGTTTATATGTACAAGCCAGTCATAACATGGTCCTTCTGTTTAGCATGGCATACCAAGCATTCTGAGACACTTAACAATTATAATCTATTTATTCTTATCTTGCCAGCTAGTTGATGTGAAAATAAAGTGCTTCATACTAATAAGAGCAATTATTAATGTATTTTCAAAGTAAATCTGTGACTAACCGCATGATTCTGGGAAACCCTTGCTTTCTAACCCTTGTCATTTCTGAGCCCTGGAGATTATATCAAGATTGTATTGACTTTGTGTGTGTGAGTGCATGCACACACAAGTTTTCCCTTTCTGGAAGGGTGACAGGGTGCTGATAGAAATAAAAGAATCATCCTTTGTGTTAGGTATAGAAAGAATCTGAACTTTAGGGGTGAGACATCGTTTGCTCTCCCCCCATTCATATTTTGTCTTAAAGGTACAGGTGACAAACCTGGCTCTTAAAGGTGCATCTGAAAACCCCATACACACACTATAAAATGTCACTCTTCTCTAATATAGAAATGTGTTTTGTAGATGTACAAAAAAAATGTGAATACAATGATGATTGATAAGAACTTCAGCTGATTGGATTTCTGTTATATCTGGATAGCTTATTCTATCAATCCTAGAGTAAACTTGCTATTTATACCATCATCAGAACTTGATATTGATAACTTTCCCAGTAATGGACTGCTAAAGCGACCTAGTCCTTACCAGAGGTTTCATTTGGGGTTAAATGACATTTGTGTTCATAAAATGCATTTATATTAGTTCATTGCAATCTGTGTCCCTTGAAGTTTTTGTAATGTCTTATGGAATTTACATATTTATTTCACTGAATATAAAACATACTACTTGGCTTTACTTTTTCCTTAGCAGGGTACTATTGTTTTACCGGAGCATAAAACAAATGTCAAATTTGGCATAATAATTCTTGACAGTAGAGTTTTTTTGGATGCTGTAATTACAGTGGGAGCTGGAAGATTGTGTGTTGCCTCCATATTGAATACCCATGTATGCATTGTAAAGTAGAACAAATCTTTTGTTGAAGAGAAATACATATTCATCAGTTCAGGTGATGTGGCTCTCAATACGTTGTCAGTGGCTTTTTGTCTGCACCTTTTACTGTATGAACATATGTGTTCTGTGATGTAAAAACCATGTCAAGTTAAAAATCACTGGTCAGATTTATGGAACATGGCACTGGGAGGTGTAAATTACACTTCTCTGCATCAGCCTGGCCCTGTGACCAAGCATGCGTTCATATCAATGGAGAGCAGGCCCAGTGATACAGCAGCTTGCCCTACCTCAGCTTTAATTTAATGGACTCTGTAGCAGAACTGCTGCCAAGCTGCTGAGAGGATATTGTTAAAGCATGCTGACTCTGTAACCAACACTGTTCGCTGTGATGTGATGTGCTGTGCTGGTTCCTGGTGGGCCCCAGGCATAGCTGAGCTGTAGCTAATTTGTGCCACTGGAATTCACCCTTGGTTGACTTTGAACCTTGGAATAGGCCTGCAAAAGTTGCTGAGCCGGGCCACATAGCTACGTTTTTCTGAAAGTTAATTCCTCTGCATGCCATGCCGATAATATCATTTTTGATAAATTTGGAAGAATTTCAAATATCTAATCTCCATTTCATCGTTTATGCTGTTAGCTTTTCGAAGCTCTACGCTTGGATTAGTTGCTTTCAATAATGTTTCTAGTTAGTTAAGCGTTTTTGTTCCTCATATACTTGCAACAGGCTGCAACATTGCTGTTTGTTATTATTGTTATTTATATTGTGAGCCAGATGCTCAGCCTGTGTCTGTGTGTGTGTAAGTAAAACAAAGCCATATCCTCAGCGGGTGTCAGTGGTGTGGTGCTGATTTACTACAGTGGAGCTATACCGATTTATACCAGCTGAAAACCTATATTATTTTTATAACAACCAGAAATGTACATTTCACGTGAGACATTGCAAGACACGGTTCCTGCTCTAAAGCATCTTCATTCTAAATTTTTGATGTAACAAAAGGTGTATGGGTACGTTGTGGGAAGGGATGGGGGAAAAAGAGATGTGGATAGTAATAATGCAATCACTTGATCAATTTAGGAATGCACACCTCTTGGTGGTTCTGCCAATTTGCTGTTCTTGTTAAATATAGAAAGATAAAGAAAAGAGATGCATATAACTAACTCATTTGTTTTGGATGTCACAGAAGAGTTTCCAGGAAGATCAAAGTAGGGAGTGCATTCTATGCATAGGAAGTGGCATTAAAAAAGTGCCTGAGATAATCAGGGGCGAAGGGGATAAATGGCGTATTAAGTCGAATATCATTAGTGAGTGGGAGAGGGAGGGCACCACAAGCTAAGAAATAAGGTCAAACAAGCATAGGAATGGATTTTTGTAGTTTAAGTTTGATAGGCTGGAGAAGAGGGGAGCCATTGGAGAGATTCCAAGGGTAGTGGTGTGACTGGATAGAGGGGCTAGAAAGGTGCTTTTAACTGTCACTCTTTGGATCAGCTGGAGGGAAGCAATATGAGTGTCAGTAAGACAAAATAACAAGAGGTTGCAGAAATCAAGAAGGAAATGTTCAGGGCATGGATGAGAGTTGTATCTGTCAGGGCAGAAAAGATGTGAATGTTTCTACAAAGCATGCATTTGGTTTTGGTAAAGGGGTGAAAAGGGTTTCTGCAATCAAAAATACTAAAAATGCCTCTGGATAGCAGGCAGAGGAGACGTTAAACCTGATCTAAATCAGTGTTCATTTTCTTTTCCCAGATGAAAATGACGGCTTATGAAAGGTTAGAGGATTTATGAGGGTGTCAGAATTTATGGCAGATGGGCTAGATTAGGACTCAGAAATACTGTAATCCAAATCTTTACTGCCAAGCATTACAGAGATCTCCTCCTGCTGGGCTACACTTAATACACAGTCAGAAGGAGCAAGCACTGTGGAGACTGAGAAGGATGAGTTGCTAGTGGAACTGCTTAGTCCGGCAGAAGTAGTTGAAAAACTGAATTTCATTTTCTGCAAAAATTTCTAGGAGGAAACTATTTATTTATTTTAGGGAAAATCCTATAGAAAATAGTTTGGAAAATGCTGATAAAACTTTGGTTTGGGTCAAGAAGTTTTAGATTGCAAATTTCTGACCAGCGCTGACTGTATTATCATGAAGAAGAAAGGCCATATCTGTGTCCCAGAAGTCAAGAAGTCAGATAGTTCATGGAAGTAAAAGTTTCTCTTCTGAACTAACATGGGGATAAAATTGGTCAACCCTTCTAATTTGTGGGATGGAAGGTTAAAGTATCTTAGTGCTGAACCTTAGTGCAGCATTGTAAATCTACAGTACTGCCACTGAAGTCAATGATAGTTATGGTAGATATCTGTGGGATAACCTCAGCTACCAGTCTGATATATATGTGACGTTGCTAAAAAGTTTGCCAACTTTTGAGAAGGCCCAGGTCTGGAGTAGCACAGCAAAATAGTCTCTGGAAAGGGGTTCAGAAAGAATCATCTGTCTCTGAGGCAGTAATGAGATGCCTTTAAAGTATAATTGTTTTCCTCCACCTCCTGTCCTTCAGTTTTCTGATTTCCCCTTATTTTAATTTTCCTTTCTCTTTCTTCCATTTATTTGTCTCATTTTGCCCTGTCATTCATCCCACAAAACAGCTAGAAAAAAACAGTAACATGATTGTTATACAAGAATCCAGTCTTCTAATTTATTTCTTCATTTGCCTCTGTTTTATACAAAATTATTTTTTCCTTCAAAATATGAGGCAAAAAGGAGAAAATGTAGATTACTTGACCTTTAAAGCACAGCCGCATTACTATTTGTTTACTGTTTCTAAAGTTGTAAGAGCACAACTATAAAACAAGCACAGTTTGCAATCTGTATGTATGGCACCATTTAATTTTCGTAGTGTTGGACAGAATGTTCCTTGGCTTAAGTGTCCATCCCCTCTCTCCCCCCACACTTTTTAATGTAAACTTTTTACTTTGGTCTGGGTGATTATACATAAACCACTTAGTTTTCTCCTTTTCCAGTAAACTGTTTCTTTCTCTACTTCATCTCTTGTTCAACCCAATCCTAACCTCCACAGTTCCTGTGAGTTCTATCTACCTTCCCATTATTAATTCTACCATACTATTGATCTTTCTCTCCCTTGTGCCTTCTATTGTCTCTTCTCAAACACTACCCGGTAATAAAGACTCCCTTTTTTTCTTTTTTCTGTCATTTAAAAAACCTCCTTTATCTTTAAATGTTATCAAGTAGATTTAATGTACAGTAATAAAACAAACAAATATACTAATATACTCCAGTGCAGAGAGCTTACCCAAAAGCCCTAGGTGTCACTTAAACCAGGGGTTCCCAAACTTGGTTCATGGCTTGTTCAGGGTAAGCCCCTGGCGGGCTGCGAGACGCTCTGTTTACCTTAGCGTTCACAGGTACGGCCGCTTGCAGCTCCCAATGGCCGCAGTTCGCCATTCCTGGCCAATGGGAGCTGCGGGAAGTGGCGTGGGCTGGGAAAAGTGCAACACGGCCAGTTGGAGTTGCGAGCGGCCATACCGGCGGACGCTCAGGTAAACAAAGCGTCTCGCAGCCTGCCAGGGGCTTACCCTGAACAAGCCGCGAACCAAGTCTGGGAACCCTTGACTTAAGCATATTAATACTGTGCAGTGGATGCATACAGTTTGTGGGGGCCTAAGCCCAGAGGTAAATAGTGCCCTAAATTCATGACACAATAGTAGAAATAGTAATAGTTTGTTTTTGTATAGTGATTGGCTTTACAGGTGTTATTAATAGTAACCTGGTTTATTGTGGTAATGTCTAAGGGCCAACCAAGAATGGGTCCCCATTGTACTAGGCACTGTACACACACTAAGAGCTAATTAGATAAGACAGACATGGTGGGGAAGGGGGTAGAACACACAAATAGAGCGAACATGATGGCAGCAGACAGCATGTTCGTTCTATGGCTTTTTTTATTTGTGGATTTGTGTAGGAGAGAATAAGATAAATTGGGGGGAAAGGGATGGGAAAGAGTGAGGGACAGGGCAGGGGAGAAGAAGGTAAGAGGTGCAGGTGTGGAATGAAGCTGTGGTGAAGAGAGGGTTAGAGCAAACAGCCTATCAGCACAGGGCAGAGAAAGTCCAGTCAAAACTATAAAAAGTTCTCAATAGACTCATAGACTTTAAGGTCAGAAGGGACCATCATGATCATCTAGTCTGACCTCCAGCACATGCAGGCCACAGAACCTCCCCCACCCACTCCTTTAATAGACCGATAAACTCTGGCTGAGTTACTGAAGTCCTCAAATAATTATTTAAAGACTTTAACTTACAAAGAGAATCCACCATTTAGTTTAGTTTAAACCAGCAAGTGATCCAGGTCTCATGCTGCAGAAGAAGGCAACCTCCTCCCACCAGGGTCTCTGCCAGTCTGACCCAGGGGGAAATTCCTTCCCGACTCCAAATATGGTGATCAGTTGATCTTTGACCCCCTGGCCCCACCCCAACTCTGCCCCCTCCCTGCCCCTATTGGACCCCTTCCCCAAATCCCCGCCCTGGCCTCCTCCCCTGAGCGTGCCACATTCCTCCTCTTCCCCCCTCCCTCTCAGCTGCGCAAAACAGCTGTTTCGCGCCGCAAGCACTGGGAGGGAGGGGGGAGAAGCAGGACCCACAGGCGTGCTCAGGGAAGGAGGCGGAGCGGGGAGCTGCTGGTGGGTGCTCTCTATTTTTTTGCCGAGCGTGTATAGTTAAATTTGCGTAAGTTAAATGTGCGTATGATGCGACTCTACTGTATAAGAAGTAGGACTGAGTGGGTTTGTAGGCTCTAAAGTTTTACACTGTTTTGTTTTTGAGTGCAGTTATGTAACCAAAAAAAGGTCTGCATTTGTAAGTTACACTTTCACGATAAAGAGATTGCACTTCAGTATTTGTATGAGGTGAACTGAAAAATACTATTTCTTTTATCATTTTTACAGTGCATATATTTGTCATACAAATAATAATATAAAGTGAGCACTGTGCACTTTGTATTCTGTGTTGTAATTGAAATCAGTATTGAAAATGTAGAAAAACATCCACAAATATTTAATAAATTTCAATAGGTATTCTATTGTTACAAGTGTGATTAATCGCAATTAATTTTTTGAGTTAATCGCGTGAGTTAACTCTGATTAACTGACAGCCCTAGTTTAGATGTAAAGGTTACTTACAAAAAACACGTACTTACTTTAGAGAAAGGGAGACTTTTTGCACTCTTGCTGTTTTGTGATGTATGAATAAGACCTGAAAGTTTTTTTGGAGGTAGTGGCGGTTAGTTTTGCTTCTCTTGTCTTAAGTATAAAGAATTTCAAACCTACTTTTCACTGGTTTGTTGGGGGGTCTCAGAAATTTGAACTTAACTGAAGGTCAGTTGTGGGCTTTTAAGGGAGATTTCCCCTCAGTTGTTTTAGTTAAATAGGTATTAACAAAATAAACAATACAACAAAGCAGTCCTAAAAATCTGAGAAAACTCATTTCCCCTCTCAATCAAGTTTCACTAGCTTAGTACTTGGGGATGTCTTAATCTTGCTAGTTCTTTAGACGTCAGTATAGACATGACCTGAATTTCTAATTCAAAAATAAGCAGCACACCCTCCTTTCCCAGCCTTTTCTTTTTTTTTTATGCAAAGTCTTTCAGTCCTCCTTTATATCTCATGAGAGAGCAAAAAGGGCACAAACCCAATTTACTTTCCTCTTTTGTGGGTCACTTTAAGAATTGAGAGTTGGCTGTGCACACAGTCCATAGAAAAAGAGTTCCAACGTATCTGAACCCAAGGAGGAAAAGTGGTTTAACTGAGGGAAATGATAGTGGATGAAAGGACAAATCAGAAGCTGAACACCCAATTACAAGTTAGGGGCATAAATGAAAGCACCACCCTGTAAATGCAACAGAGCTGGGATTTGAAAGGCTTTTAAAATAAAATATAGACTCAATTTTCAGTTCTAGTGATAACCAGTCCAGTCACCTAAATAAAAGCATAACATGAGTGCTAAGAGGATAACATTCTGCTACTCATTTGATGTTATCTAGATTGCAAATAAAAAGTAGGCTATTACAGTAGGCTAGCCTGGGAATAAATAAATCATAAAGTGTAGACCTATATTTTGACCCCTGCTGAACTTGCTGATTTCTAGAGAGATTAAATAGATCAAATCTAATATATCCAGAATGGACAGGGAAATATATGGACTCAAAAGAGACTTTGGAATTCTTCAGAGCTGAAGCAGTATTTTTAAGTGGGAGTAACTGATCTCAAATACAGGAATGAGTATGGTGTAAAATAATCCGCTTATTCCCTGCTAAAGCCTCCATTTCCTCCCTGGGTGAATTTATCTACATTACATGAAATATTCTTGGATAGGCAACCTAAATAAATGTTTAAAAAGGAATAAAAATCTGCATGTAATTAGGAGATACATGATGATGATCAAAACCATGTCATATAAGAAGGGGTCCAGTAGCCTGTAGATATACAGAAACTGTAAACAATAGGCCCAAACTGAGCCCTGCAAATACCTATGGTTCATGAGATCAAGGGAACGTTTCCCCAGAAAGAACAAGAGTGAACTATTTGAAAGATGTAAGACAATGTGAGATCCTGAATACCAAACAGCCAGGGCACAACAAGGTTATGAATGCAAAGCATTAAATACGGCGAGTATGGTATGTTCTAACAAAATTAAAATGACATTATTATAGTAATGGAAAATGACATCAAAATCCCTACAGAACAACTGGAATTATTTGGCTAACAAGAAGTTCCTTAAAAAAGACTCAGAATTAGAACTGTGCAAATAACAGATTTTTTTTGGTTCAATGGCCAACCCCCAAAATGTAATAAATAAATAAACAGTTTGTTTTGGATTGATTTAAAATGAGAATCTTTTGAATTTTTTGTCACCTAAAAAAGTAAAACATCACTTTGGGTTGAATGCAGCATTAGGTTTTTCCTGAAATGAAATGTTTTGTTTCATTTTTTGAGGTTTTTACTTTCTAAAATAAAATTGAAGTAAAATTCACAACAAAGTAATTTTGAATCAGAATCGAAATGTTTCATTTCCCAGATATAAAAATGAAACATTTTCACTTTTCCAGGTTACTTTGGGGAGTTTTTTGACTGAAACAATTTGGCAAATTTGAGACAAATTTGCAAAATATTTGTCAATCCAAATCTGCAGTTTTGAAGAACAGTTTAGTCTGAAAATTTTTGCCTCGCTAGTTCTAGTTATAAATAGATCAATGTTGTTCTATTTATAATTTTTAAAATTCATTTATTTTAGCTGTGTTGGATACCCTAAGAGCACCATCTTGTTTTCTGGGGCGATAGTACTCTTACCCTGTACACTCCATGGAGCTCACATTTCTAAGCAGTGAAGTGGGCAGTTCCAAATGACCATTCAGTAAATCAGTTTCCACTGAGTGATCAGCCCTAAAAACAAACTGGTATGTGTCAAACTAGTAATGTGTCTGTTATATTGGTTTTGTGCCACAGTAACTACATTGAAGAAGATGGAATTGCACCAGCATAAAATCAATATAAACAAGTAGAGAGTCACCTAAAGATATGGCAAAAACCATCTGATAACATAATTGGGTGGGTTAGGGAATTGGGAAGAGATGAATCATTCAGACTCATTTGCCTTTTACGACACTGATTTGAATGCTATGCGTTTCATCAAGTGGCTATTAGGTGTGAGTTGGTGACTTCAGTTCAGTTCCTAAAACACAGGTGTGTACATGTTTCAGACAACGTCATCACAAAGTGACTCCATTTGTAGCAGTCTCAGTTGAGACACCAAATATGAAATCTGAGACTAGTTTCATCTCTCATCTCCTTGAAAACTCCCTTCACTTTCCAGATGAAATACACCAGGGAAACTTGCACTGGATAAACTTCCAATTTCCAGTGCTGTTGAGACAGCACCTTTCACAAGCTGTAAATTCAATGATTATCAATAATGAAGACAGCACAGTAAATATTTAGCCACAAACAGGAGCAAAGAATGAATACAAAAGTAAATAAATAAACGTGAATCCCACAGAATACTTCTCCGGGGTAGGATAATCAAAGTATAACACAACAACTCTGGGTGGATCATCAGTAATAGGGATTGAACTCATCACCTCTGGATCTAAAAGTATGAGCCTCTACTGACTGAGTTAAAAAAATCCATCTCTTGATAGCTTACATCCTGTAGCAGACTCACAAATCTCTCTTCTCCATACACAACAAAGGCACAGAGAGCCCCATGGTGCATGTGTGGGGAAACTAAAGCACACTAAAAATAATCCCAACTATATATGTCATGTCATGTTCTCTTTGTACTTTACAATGTGGTTTCAGCACTCATCATTATGAATTAAAGTCAGTGATGTTAATTTGTATTGATGAATTTTTCTTTATTTTTTTGGTTTCAGAGGAAGAATTTGTCCCTTTTCTTCAGCATTGGTTTATTGACTTTCTGGGGGACTGCACTGCTGGGTGTCCGCTTGTACTGGATGGGCAACAAGCCACCAAGTTTTTCCAACTCTGACAACCCAGCAGCTGACTCAGACAGTTTTCTTACACGCACTCTGACCTTTTTTTACTTACCAACCAAGAACCTCTGGCTGTTGCTGTGCCCGGACACCCTCAGTTTTGATTGGTCTATGGATGCTGTGCCTCTTCTTAAAACAGCCAGTGACTGGAGGAATCTACACACTGTGGCCTTCTATGCTGGACTCCTCCTCCTTGCCTACTTTAGCTTGAAGAGTTCCAGCAATAAGAGAGAATGCAATGGGAAAACTGTAATGAATGGCAAGCAGAATACTAATGGGCATAGCTGCCACTCAGACATGGAATACAAGAGTTTGGAGCTGAAGTCCAGCTTTGCCTCAAAAGAAGAGAATGGCATAAAAAAACATGTAATCCAGAGACCTCAGCTTCCTTCAACTGAGAACATTGTACTTCTGTCTCTGTCTTTGTTAATAGTGCCCTTTGTTCCTGCCACAAACCTATTTTTCTATGTAGGCTTTGTAATAGCAGAGCGTGTACTATATATTCCTAGTATGGGCTTCTGCCTGCTGATTACAGTGGGTGCCAGGTCCCTTTATGTCAAAGCCCAAAAGCGCTTTCTGAAGAACTTGATTTTTTATGCCACTGCTGCATTAATTCTTTTCTATGGACTCAAGACTGTTGTCAGGAATGGGGACTGGCAGAATGAGGAGATGCTGTATAGGTCAGGGATAAAAGTAAACCCAGCTAAAGGTAATACACTTCCCATGGTGAATGTTTTGTTCCTGCCTGTCTGTTTGTCTTTTCTTTCTAGGTTTATCAGCTGTGTTTAGAGAAGATACATTTCAGAAATGTATATTAGGTGCAGTAATGCACACATTGGTACAGAAAAAAGAAGGCAAAGCAGGAATACATTTTGATTAGGTATCACAGATTTGATATTAACATGCAGAAAATTTTGGGGAAAAAACAAGGTAAGAAGATACTTTATTTAATAATCTATGTTCTGTTTTTTGGCATTAAAGATGAAACATTGGCATTACAATCTCTGCCCAGTAATTTCCATTACCTGGTATCCATTCTCCCTGATGTACTTTCTTTAGTGACTTTGCTATTGGATATGAATAGGAAATGAGAGAAATAATCAAAGAGAACTTGAGGGAAGCTCTGACTTTTAAATTTCAAATGGTGTAGGTAACACTGATACCACATAACAAAGCTGGGTTTGGGTTATTCAAACTGGCAGGTGACTGTAGCCCATATTTCCAAGCACAATGCAGGGTTTTAGCCAAACAGGCATACGTTAATGTGTTAATGCATTAAAGGCATTATGTGAGAGACAAGATGGGCGAGGTAACATCTTTTATTGGGCCAACTTCTGCTGGTCAGAAAGACAAGCTTTCGAGCTTACAGAGAGTTCTTCAGCTCTGAGTAAGCTCGAAAGCTTGTGGCTCTGAGCAAAGAAGTTTGTCCAATATATTACCTCACCCATCTTGTCTCTCTAATATCTTGGACCAACACGACTACAGCAATACTACGTTAAAACATAAGTGTCGGATATTTGAAGCAATAGCAAAGTACCTCACACTAAGCCTGCTTTATTTACAGGCCAATGGAACTAGAAGGGGTCGATTGATTTTTATGTGTGTTATGAAAAAAACTAAACCACATTTTAACTTTGTGCACTTAGTAGTGTCCTAGAGTACTCTGCTCAGCAGCTCATCATATGATGCTGAATCAGTAGTTGATGCTGACCAAACTGCGGTTTGGGTAAGATAATAGTGCTTTGCTACAGTCTAGCTACTATGATAATAAATGGTAAATGCAGATGTGAGTATAAGCTGAAAGTCAAGGAGGGAGAATAAAAGCAGTATGATTTACAGATAATATACCTTGCAAAACAGTATTAAAGTTACTTGTCATTTGTCAGCCTAATTTTCTAATATTTTCTTCATATTTCTGTAGCCTGGGAGTAAAATATATAAAGTTATACAGTAAGTAACTTTGTGTTAACAGTGTCAATGACAAGCACATCCCATTTTCCAACTTTATTTTGCAAAACTGTTTCATAGGTGCAACAGACATCTACAGAAATGTATACAGAAATAAAGTAGGTGAATGACTAGATAGTAAATAATCCTCATTGCAGTGCATATACATTCCAGTGTGCTGGTTGGCAATAAAAGATACACAGCAAATATTAGTCTTCCTTGAAAAGAAAAGAATATGTCCTCCTTTGACAAGGTGATTTCTGATGCTTTATATCTCATTGTTAGTTCTGTCCCTAATGGAGGTTCCCTAAACATTAGTGATTGTGTAGTAGGTATCCCTTAGTCTTGGACTAGTTTCTCTGATAGGGTTTTCCTTGCCACTCTTAAGTGCTGCTCCAATGAGAAGCTTGGTTGGTAGAGGTGGTGCCTAGAAATGGTCCATTAGGCAGTTCCCAAAGACAAACTATGCTAATTTTATTATTCACCTTTATACTGGGGGATAGACATTTAGGGTATGTCTACACTACAGCTGATGGGTTACCTCCTGGCCTGGATAGACAGACTCATGCTAGCTCCGCTCAAGCTAGAGCAAAAAAATAGCAGTGTGGATGTTTCAGCATGGACAGCGGCTCAAACTAACTGCCTGAGTCCAAGCCGGCCCAAACCCTTTGATCCGAGCTCAGCCTGAGCTTCCACAAGACCCACACTGCTATTTTTAGGGTGCTATCTTGAGCATGAGTCTATCTAGCACAGGGGTCTCAAACACGCGGCCCGCAGAGTTATTTCCTGCGGCCCACCATAGGCGCCGACTCCACTGGCAGCCAAGCTCCAAACATTACTGAGTGTTTATATTTTATTAAAACCCCTCTTTGCATTAGTTTTTTTAAAAGTTAATACATTGACTTTTAATAGAATACTATATTACTCTTCATTTTTTTCATTTTTGACTATACTTTTGTATCATTTCATACAAAAGTATTTCATACTTTTGTATGAAAAGGTTTCAGTGATGAGGCCCTCGGGCCAGTTTACTAGTTCTCATGTGGCCCTCGTGGTGATTTGAGTTTGAGATCCCTGGTCTAGCATGAGTCTGTCTGTTCAGACCAGGACTTATACTTTGAGATTTAAGTCTATATGACCACCTGGTTTCTGACCTTACAAGCAGACTTCATTTTCACATATTTTAGAAGATGCTAGGAGACAGTTCACCAATTTAGTAATATAGACATGCTGGAACTGATTGGACATCTCCCTAAAATAGCCATGTACTGAATATTTACTAGTCCATATGTATCATAAACCACATCATTTACTGAAAACTCCCAGAAATTATGCCGTATTGCCCAAGCTCTGTTCATTGTACTGAAAAATTCCTAGACTGTCCCAGTCTTGGAGTAATCTAATTTATTTTATATTTCTCATGCTATTCAGGCAATCAAGACCGGGCTGGACTGCCAATCCAAAGAATTCAACAACCCAAAGAGATCAACCATCCAAACTCCTTCCAATTATTTAATGACTGACATAAAATATGATTTATTATTGCCTGTCCCCTGATATTTTTTTTTAAAACTATTGGGACAAAATATATTCAAATTGAAAGAGACAAACAAATGTTGTGGTGGTGATAGGGGAGTCCCTTCTTTCTCTCCTGGCTGTTGGAAAGAAGATACCACTTAATCTCCTTTCCCACAGTCAG
This sequence comes from Chelydra serpentina, assembly GCA_037349315.1. Taxonomy (NCBI): domain Eukaryota; kingdom Metazoa; phylum Chordata; order Testudines; family Chelydridae; genus Chelydra; species Chelydra serpentina. The sequence continues at coordinate 70,764,651 of JBAIAC010000008.1, forward strand.
GCCATCACTATCCCTCTTCTCCCTCAACTCCAATAGCTTTGGTTTGCAAGAAAACATTTTTTTAGGATGTTCTACCATCTTTCCCTCTCTGCCCCAAATCCTGTATAGATCACCTGAACACTGTCTTGTATCTCGGGCTAACAAGGGAACAAGAATCACTAAAAAGACTATTCTTGAGAGGACTGGCAAAATAGGCGGAGGCCCTGCGAAGAGTGCCCTTTTGCTACAGACTGATGTTACTAAAGCCGTTCCCTCTTCTGCCATCATGGGGTTTTGAGACAAAGTCTTTCAATCTGTTCCTTTTGCCCCACCATTGAAGAGAATGTTAGTGACATATCTGCCTTACCTCTTCCCACCCTCTCTGTCTCAGCGTAGAGAGGGTGTGAAAGCTCCTGCTCTTCCAGGCTGCAGCAACCTTACCAAGATTTACAGTTGTTCCATGCTGTTCTTGTCAATCACGGACGGTATGAAAAAACCAGTTAAAGGCCTGGCCCACTCTTCTACTTGTCTCCCTCATTCTTCCCTCCTCTCCTCCCCCCCAATAAATGCCCCAGTAGAATCAGGTGATTGGAATCTTCTAAAGCTGTCTTAAAGCCATCACACACACAGGCCATTCTGTTTGACCCAGTGTACAGCAGGCATCTGCCAGTCATTAGCTGATGGAATTGAAGTGTGGTTTTGTGATTCCTTATCTTTATCAGTTAGCCTGTTTGTTCATTTGCCATTTTGATAGAAGCAGTAGCTTTTTCATAACTAGTGTTTTAAATAACTCCAAGATGAGCTGAGTCTTGCCTCATTATAGTTTGTCAAGACTCAGGAGGAAAATGGACAAGATTGATTAATGTAGTTTATGGATTCTGAAATGTCTGCATACATGTCAACAACAGGGAGGGATGGGGAGAAATGTCTCTCTTTGACTACCTTCAACTTAATGAGCAATTTAACTATTAAGCAGTGGTTTCCCTCACTTGAATGAAGCTTTTTTTTCCTTTTTAAGTTTTAAAAATTATGACAGTATTTACCAGTCCTCCTGAAAGTTGAGTCACTGTCTTTCTGTGGTACCAATTACCCTGAATTTAATATAAAATTATAATTATACACAAAATAATTGTACTCACTGTGTCTTATTGTTATCTCTGGTTTTACTATGTAGTCCCAATAGCTAGTTTCATGGAGCAGATTTTTTTTGGTGAAATGCTATCAGTCCAGTCATTTTGAACGTTAGAAAATAGCCCAACTAATTTGGATGTTCAGATATATGCCCTCTGATAAAGTAGATGACCTCAAAATAGTAAATAAATAATTAAAAACTATAATTGATAGAGGGTTGGGTATTTACTGTAATGCGGATCGGTTCTTTATTTGGCTATATTCACTGATTTTGCTGCCATTTTTAGCTTTAGACCTGTAAATTATTGTTGATGCAACTCCTTAACTTGTTAGAGCTGGTTGACCAAACTAATATTATGGAAAGCACTTAAGCTAGTGCTTAAAGTAAAGCACGTGAATAAATCCCATTGATGTCAATGGAACAGCATGTGCTCAAATCCCACTGGATTCAATGGGACTTCAGTGGGTGCTTCAGTTCTTTCCTGAATCAGGGCCTCAGAACATCCTTGATTTAGAGCTAGTGTTGCTTTTTAGATGCACTGCCACTGCCTGGCATATCAGTTCTTATGTTATTCTCTGGAATCAGTAAGTCAGGAGAACAGCCAGCAGGAGGGCCACTATGTGTTAGCTCTAACCGGTGTGTGAAAAGTTATTGGGCACAGAAAGTCTAAGCCTAACTATGTTTTGTCCCCCTCTTTCCAGTCTTGATCTTTAGAGGTTGCCTTGTGATTCCAGCAAGTAGTAAGAAAACTTTCTAGAATAGAAAACTGAAAGAGTTAAAGAAATTTTCTTCTCTGGACAGCATAGCCTTTTTCCAGCAGGATGAATCACTTGTCATTATATTCATGCCTGCAGGAAGGTTTTAAAATGAGTCCAATTATTTTTGGATTTTGCATTTGCCATCCTTTGCTAAAATAGTATTCAGCTTTGGTCATTTCTAACCTATTTCTAACTTTCTTCACAACTGTGGTGGTTTATTTTAGAAGATTGCCTGCTATGGCTTTGAGCTGGTAAGAAGCAGCTGTATAAAATGTATATGAATGTCAAGATCTGAGTATGCAAAGCAGATCAGTGGCAAAGCTAAGTACAATGGTGGTTGTATTTAATGGTTTGTGTTTTGTTTTTTGTTTTTACATTCCCAGGAAAACATGGTACTTGCATGTGTTTTGTTTAACCAGTTAATGGTTGTACTTGCTTGTTTGTAATCAGTTAATGTTTGTACTTGTATGTGTTTTGTTTAACCATTTAATGTTTGTTTAACCATTTAATGGTTTGTGTTTTGTTTTTTATTTTTACATTCACAGGAAAACATGGTACTTGCATGATTGTATATATATTTTAAGTCTATTTTTGGTTTAATTAACTTGCTGCTAACATCTCTGTTTTACCTGAAGGAATTTGTAGAATCTTACTTTAGAATTCAGTTTATTTTGCATCATTTGTTTACTTTTTGCCTCCCTCTCTTTGAACAATGAAAGCCTATGAACCTTGCTCCATTTTTTTAAATAGCAAGTTTCATTTTATGGTTATCCAGGTGCTGCACAATCTGTAATGTTACATTCCCCTCTAGTTTCCCATTACAAACGCAGTGGGAGAATGTCTTTGTTTAAAAATTGTTTTAGTAGGTATTATGAACAAAAAAAACCCCCACCTCCCAGACAAATGTCTGTTTATATTTTGAGACCTATAAATACTTAACGTGATTCCCACAAAATTAAAGTTTGAGCTCCAATTTGAGTTGACGGAGCATCTATCCTTTCTGCAAACCTGGTACCTGTAATAAGTGTTTTGTATGCCGTGGCTCCAATGGCGGTGAACACTTTGATAGAAGTGAATACCATAAGTTGTCTCCATCTGATCTGACAGCCTGTTCTCATTGGCCTTATCTATGTAGGAAAATGACCAGTGGCTGACAATTTTTGTCATCAGTGGGTTCCTTCCCCTTTCCCTGCTCATTCAATGGGCACTGAAAATGAAATAACTGATAGGGTAAATAGGACAAAACAGTTTTCAGCGCCTTTTCAGTAATCAATGTGGTCTCAGTCATGGGGTACTGCAAAGCAGCTAGGCTTACTGTGAGGGGAAAGGATGGAACAAACCGAGATTAAACAGTTAAACCTTTTCCCTGCTAGTCAATTGAGGAAAAGGAGGAGGCCCACTGATGACAATAGTTTTCAGTAATGTGTCTTTCTCCCGGTATAGAGAGAGCCACTGTTAACAATTGAAACTTTGCCAACAACGGGCTAGGAATCTCTTGAAACAGCTCTATGGCTTTGTTTTCAATAGCTAAGGGTCCTACACATTCCACTGTTGCTCTATGAAGAACAAGGCTTGTTGCATATCACACATTCTGTCTGCATTCCCAATGAATTGTAGCATAATGTAATGTGTTTGAGTTGGCATCCAAACGGCACTTTTGTATCATGGGCATTTGGAATATACTTTGCCCATTTTGTACATCTTAATATTGCACCATTTAACATTCTCCATATGTCTCACTCACTATTAAAAATGTTAACTTCTCTGTCAATCACAGCATCAATAGTTTTGTTGGGTTCCTCTGATATTTCCTTTATACTCACCAGTAATGACAGCACTTAAAAGATATGTCTACACTCATGGCAGCATGTAGAGTACATGCAAAGCATGTCAACCTAGCATGAGTATAAATAGCAGTGAGGCACTGCTTAGGCAAGTAGAGTGCAGACACACCGAACCTTAGGGTATGTACCTTTTCCCTCCACAGGGAGTTGCTGGAGCCTTTCCCTGCTCTGGTTAGATTCTCTGCCTGGGAAAGGCTCTGGTCCTGGGGAGGCAGAGGGGGAAGGCTCAGATAGCTCCCTGCTGCCATAGTCTTTCCCCGCTGGAGGTAAAAGCCCCAGCAGTGGGGAAAGGCCCTGGCAGAGGGGAAGCTGGGGGAGTTGCTCCCCTCTGCCAAAGCCTTTCCCCGCAGCCTCCCTTTGCTTCCACGTGTAGCTACGCGTAGCAGTGTGGACACAGCCTGCCTTTCACTGTGGTGTGTAGCTACACATACCCTGCATGCTGCTACAAGCGTAGACAAGGCCTAAGACTAGTACAGGTTATTTGAATCCCACTAATGTGGGTACTGGGAAATGTTCTCCATTAAAATTAAGGCTTAATACAGAGAGTCATTTTGGTTCATTGACTACCACACATGTATGGAATAAGAGATAACACTACTTAGTAATTTTACATACCTTAATGTTTAGCATATTTTCCCTTTTAAGACAGAGGGGTGGTCTGAGCCTAGTCTTGGGAGCCAGGGACTCCTGATTTCTAATCTTCATTTTGCCACTGCCTCCCTTTATGGCCTTGGGTGAGTCAGTTAACTGCTCAGCTTCCAGTTCTCCTCCTCTAAAATTACAAAAATATTTACCTATATTATTGTTGTTATATGCAATACCTCATGCTGGAGTTGAGACTTAATTCAATATTATATAAAAACAGTACTTAAAGGCTAAGTATTGTTGTTAATAATGTGGTGGTCAGTCTTACACTATGCCTTAGGCCTGGTCCACACTAGGGGGGTGGTGTCGATCTAAGATACGCAACTTCAGCTACGAGAATAGCGTAGCTAAAGTCGACGTTTCCTAGATCGAATTAAAAGTACTTACTGTGGGTCCACACGGCACAGGCTCACTCCCCCGTCGACTCCACTTACTCCTCGCGCCGAGCTGGAGTTCCGGAGTCGACGGGGAGCGCTTCTGGGATCGATTTATTGCATCTACCTGAGACGCGATAAATCAATCCCAGAAGATCGATGGCTACCCGCCGAATCGGGCGGGTAGTGTGGACATACCCCAAGATAAACAGAAAAGGCTACCTCCTCATTACTAGAGATATTTATTCTTAGTATTATGGTAGTGCCTAAAGACTCCAATCTTTAGAATTTGAAGACTGAAGTCCTGTTGAGCTAAGTGCTGTATAAACATGGCTCCTTGCACCAGAGTGCTTACAATATAAACAAATAAATCAAGTGACATACAAAAGGTAGGAGATATGGACAAAATATAAAAGCACTGTGGTTAGGGTGATGTTAGACATGTTTCTTTGCTTTATAAAAATATAAGTATAGGTGGAACAGTATAGAAAGACTTATATTTAAGGTTGCCTAACACTTTCCATGAAAGCCTACTCTTCCCAGTTGTTTATAAGTCTCAATATTTACCTTTAAGGATTAACTTTTCCATGCTTTATCTCTATCTGAGGTTTTGTTTGTTAAAATTTGGTCAAAAATTGTTCAGTTATTTTGAGCATAAAGTTAATGGGGGGAGAGGGAGAAAACATTTTTGTCACTGTTACAAAATGTTTCCAACAATTGGTAATATATCCTACCCTACAGTAACTGCTGGATAGGAAATACTGCTAATACTAAAGTTAACTTATTTATCTAAGGCAAAGATTTAAGGGGGAATCGCTGTATATTTTTAACAAAATAACTTACAGCCTGAGTTATACGGGAGGTTAGACTAGATTATCATAATAGTCCCTTCTGGCCTTAGAATGTATGAATTAATAACAGCCATGCATGGCTACATCAGTCTTCACTCTTCTAATAGTATGAATTGTATAGGAAATTACTGAGGTAAATGTATCTATTTATCTAAGGCAAATTTGGCTAGTTTGAAAGGGCAGACACTATAAAGAATACTTAAATGAGAGTTCTTGAAATAAATTGAAAAGTCTTTGCCTATCCATCAATCACACAGGGCATAACTGCTTTAAAAAGAGAAAGCTCAGCCCAGTAAGTCTGAACCATAGAATTGTCTGAAGGTTAAATAAAATTGCTACCTTCAGAAAATAGTTCAGGGCTCTATAAGTGGACACTGACACTGCCCTGAATAGTTGACGGGTATGGAGAGAATGACCACTAGCAAGTTATTTGAGGGAGAGCTGTAGGCACCCAATCTAGTTGAGCATCCTACATGTACCCAGCCTCAGTAAAACAGTCTCAATATGTTAATTATGTTGGAAAGTGGAAGGGAAGTGGCTTGCTCCTCACTTCAAAGAGCTAAATTTATTCCCTAATGTCAGTGTTCTCTTCTGAGTTCTTGTACTGCCGTTGCTTTTGAAACCTAAGTCACTGTTGGATCTCTGTTTTCCTTTCAAAAGAACACTAGAAAGCCCAATATTCATCCTTTATGAATTTATAAGGCTGGGAAAAAGTATATATTTTTTCTCTGGGTAAGGACCAATTTCCCTTCCAATCAGTGAATCGTAAAGAAGAAGAAAAATTTGATCATTAATCACCACATATAGTTAAATGCTTAGATTTCGTTGCATGTCCTAATGAAGAAAAAAAGACTTCTTTGTGAGCTGCTGCCACTTATTTGTGGAATATAGGAGTCATTCAGAGGTAGCTGTAGCATTTTTGGTGGTGCTCGTTCCCCTTGAATTCCAATCCTAAACACCTGTTGATTACAATCACCAATACAAAGGCAAGTTGATGGTTTTTGGAAGGGGTAGAAGATGGTTCTTTGTAAACCCCCAATTTAACAGATCCAAAATGGATGCTTGAAGTTAGGCACTTAGATCCATGTTGAAGTATCCTATATAGCTGCCTTTTTTTTTCCAGAGGTGATGAATTATTAATAGTGGAAGGAAAAATAAGACCATTCTGATTTGTTCTTCATCTGAATATATTTAAACAAGTATGTTAAAGCTAGTCATTTCAAGAGTGTCCATTACGGTACCTTTTATACATTACCTGTGACAAAACTTTTCTTTACTTACTGATGCTCAGTATGCAATGAATGCCTGCATTTTTCCATTCCGGACTTCTAGTGGGACTCATTCTCATGTACACAAAGGCCCCTTTCTACTGCTCTGGTGATGCAAATAGTTTGTAAAATGGATATAACAGTAATTTACACCCAATATACAGAGGGTGTAAAGGCAGATTAGCACAAATGATAGTCAAACCCCATGTCTTTAAGTGGCTTTCCATTTGCCCTCCTTTCTATCTCAATAAGACACTAACTCCTCCCTTTCCACCCACCACGGTGGAAACAAATTAAACGATAACTGATGTGATTGCAGTATTTGTCTATAATGGGTTTCTAAAATTTTTATTTTAAATTATTTATAAGGTTACAAAATGAGAAGCGATACTGGGGCAGAATTTTCAGTCTTCTGCTTCTATGGCTATACTGTGAATATGAAGCAGCTCTTTAGCTTAATCAGCTTTCTCTTTAACTAGATGCTCTTACAAAGAACACTTTCCTTCTAGCTCCCCGAGTACAGCTCAGCAAGACTGGAGCAGTCATTTATTTTAGTTTTCACAATTCACGATAAGCAAAAAGGCTAGGTAGATCATTTATGACATTTTCCTTTGGCAGAGTTCTTCTTTCCTTTTTAGTTAAAACATTGGATACCTGAAATCAACCAAGTTATCTCACAAGATGCATCTTTTTCTAATGTGAAATGATGAACAAACCTCTAGAGATCAACTATTTTCTAATACCTACTGCACAGTTAAAAGCTTTGCCTTTTTGAATAATATTGGTTTGGGAGTGATTGTCTATATATAACATGGGAATACCACTAGAACAAGTCAGATCTTCTTAAAAGACAGTCAGATGTTTAAATTGTCCTCACTGTACCCCAGAGAACAGGGTCAAGGCCGCTGTACTCACAGTACTCAGAATACACTGTTCAGTACTGAGAGTTTGTGTCGTTTCAATTAAATCCCCATCGTGAAAAAGGACCATGCAGTAGAGCTGAACAGATTTTTGTGTACCCCCAATTGTTCAGGAGTTTTGTTTATACCCAGTGGAAACTCTCTTAACAATGTGATATTTACTGCTAAAGCTACAGTGAGGAGGCCTTAATCACACAATAGTGTATATGTTCATGTGATTAGTTCCATTAAAACCAATGGAGCTACTTAAGTGAGTAAGTACTCCCTAGGGTGAGTAAAGGCTCCACAGTCTGAGCTGAAATGAGCAAAGTGGTGAGGCCTAAAAGTAATCCCATTTTTATAAGACATTCAAGGCCTACACTCAGTTTGATTGGGCTGATAGAACTGCCTTGCAGAAACACTGGAAAGTCAACTTTTATTTCCAGCCTAATGAATACAACAAGAGAAGTGGGAGTATTAAGCACTCATGATGAACACAATAAGAAATGTCTATGAGTAAATGCAAAAACTACACATCTGAATTGCAAACCTTGGAGACAAGGCTGAATCAGTCTTCCAAAATTCTTCAGTTGCTTCAGCAACCATGCTGACATAGCAATGGATAGCTCTCTGCTGCATATATTCCTCCATTCCTCTGGGTCATCATTCCCAAAGTCTTCAACTAGATCAGCAATGAAGGGCTGAACAAACAATATAAATGGCAGTCTTAGTGGGGGGAAAATAAGTTATGGATGCTGGGAGGATGATGAGTCACCAGTATTAGAGTGGATTTGAGCATTAGTGAATGTTTGCTTATATGAAAAATCAGTATATAAAATACATGAAAAAGTTATGAGTGTACAGAAACTATTCATTTATCACATTAAGAAGTAAGAAACAGAATGTTTTTGTTGGCAAGTAACCAACGTGTGCTGGTGAGTTGATCTGAATGTATAAACTAACAAATATTTTTTAGAACAATTATAGTAATTGATAGTACGGATATTTTTACAATACATTTTGACAAATGTTATTTGCATTTGGAATTCTGTGGAAAACAGAAATACCCAAGACAAACGAAAATGTTCTGTGTTACATTTGTGAAGTAGATTATGTGAAAAATATTAAACCCCCAAAGTAATCACCTTTAGCACTTATGTATCCATTTTCATATTCAAAGTGCTTTACAAACATTATCTAATTAATCTTCAGAACACCTTTATGAAGTATCATTGGTAAGGGTGACGTAAAATTATTTAAAATGTGGAACAATAATTACTCTCTTTTCCACATTGACTCAGTTCAAGACTTTATACATTTCTGTTGAGAACCTTTTTTGACCTTTCTATTCATACAAGCGGTTTTCTCTCTGGAACTAAATAATTGGTTCTAATAAACTGTGAGTGCTTAAAATCAGGGCTTGAAAAATCCATTCTCCTTTATCAAGTAGTAAGGTATCCTTGAAAGGAAAGGGCCATCAACTTCTGAAGAATCTAACCTTTCAATTAAAAGAAGAAAAGAAACCCATACCCTGCATGGCTATTAATATAAACTTCTAAATATGAACAGTGTAACTAGTGCAGTGTTCTCTCCTTTCTGCAAAGAGAACTGCTCCTTGGGTCCCAGCATCCATGTGACACTACATTGAACTCCATGGACCTTGAGGATAGTCACCCTCTCCTGTGGTTTTTCCTACAGGGTGGGAGCTTCAGTCTAAAGACGCGCTGACCTAGGCTATGTCTACACAGCACTCCACCTGTGGCAGCATGTAGGCTATCTGTAGCTACATGCTGCAGTGAAAATCTGGTTGTGTTAACACTACAGTGTTTAGCTACATACTGCAGTGAAAGGCTTTGGCAGGGGTTGGGGAAGGCAGCTCTCCCTGTGATGGGGAAAGGCTCTGGCAGCAACCTGGTGCAGGAATCTTTCTCTGCTGGAGCCTTTCCCTGCTGCCTTCCTCCAGACACTACACACTTAAAAATAGCAGTGTAGACAAGGAGGTACTTCTTGGGGGAGTAGAGTGCCATGCAGAGTACATACCTGAATATATACCCATAGGGTTCAGGAATGTCTTTACTCTGCCCACCTAAGCAGTGCTACACTGTTCTATTGCTATTTATACCTATGCTATGGGGGCATGCAATGTGCCTCTCGTGTAGTTGTTTGTGCTCAGAACTTTAACACGCTACAACAGAAGGGAAACTCCGTAGAGACTTGTGAGCTTTTACTACTGCTTTTCATAATGCACACTACCCCAGCCCCATATGAGCGAGGGGGGTGCTCATCCAACAGCGATTAGGATTACATAGGTATCTAGGCAGATAACAGCAGAGGTGCAGGCACTGCTGATATTCATCTAGCTGAAATAAAGGACTGAGCTATAACTAGATTAGATTTTTTGGACTTCATGTTACTAGGGCCAGCTTCAGGCACCAGCTTTCCAAGCTAGTGCTTGGGACGGCATCGAGAATGGGGCGGCAGTCCGTGTCCCGCGGGAACAGCGGCGGCAATTCGGCGGCGACTGCTTGGGGCGGCAAAATTGTTAGAGCTGCCCCTACATGTTACAGTACTATCTGCCTGTCACTGATACTGCTTTGACCTTCTCTCATCTATTTCGAAAAGACTGCTCATCTCCATCCCATCATAGGTCATAATTATAATTTATATATATTAGGGTGTATAATCAGTACAATTTTCACTATGTGTATTTCAGTAATATCTAGAGGCCCCATTCTGCTGGGCACTGTACAAACACGTAGCAAGAACCAACCCCTAACCAAAAAAGCTAACAATCAAAATAGCAAGAAACAAAGGATGCGAAGAGAAACAAGAGGGACAGACCGTTCAAGTGACTTACTCAAGGTCACATAACAGATCAGTAGCAAAACTGGGAATATCAGTCTAGTGCCTTATCTGTAAGCCCCTTCATTTTCACTTTAAACTGATTTTAACAGAAAAAAGCCTGGGTTCTATAAAAAGTAATATTAGGGTTTTTTCCAATTTTTCACCCTACTTTTGTATCATTCAGATATATAAAAAATAACTTGTTTTATTAGGAAAATACAATACATTGCATTATATATATATATATATATATATATATTACATTGCATTATATATACATTAGTCTGTGTGTATATGCAAAGCTGCATGTTGAAGTAAGGCTACGTATTCGTCGAGAAGATACACTCAGTAAACAAAACTGGCACGCACACAAGCTCTGAAATGTACTGATGAATCTCACGTCCACCACGTACACATTTCACGCAGTTAGCAGATAACTGTTTAAAGATCTGACACACTAAAATGGGAAGAAAACAAAAATCTGTATCAGAATATGTTTCAGAACACAAGGAAGTATTAGAAGTTTAAAAAATAACAAAATCAGGAGAAAAGGATGATGTTAAATGTATGCGCTGCAAAGGCGTGGCCCAATTATTAAATGTGAATATTTATAGGTGAATAGTTCTAAGTCTACAACAGTAAACTGTTTATTCAAATGAAAAGTTTTATTTGGGGATTAGATATATTGTTTTCTTAAACTCATAGGTGGCATTGTGTTTTGAGTTCTGTTTTAGTTCTGGAACAAATCACGTTGAATTTCATTCATCAAAGCAGTAATCTGTTGAATATTTTCCCCCTGTCCTTCCATCCACCAAAATAAACCCTGATATTTACCCACAAAAATTATTAAGAGTTTTTTTCACTGGTTTTGATCTGTTTTTATTGTTGTAGTAATAAACACTGATAAATTCCCAGGAAAAATTAAATAAAATAAAAACTGAAAATGAAGGCCCCTTCTAATGTTAGACTGCACTCACATTACAAGAGTGTATGTTCAGTCTATTGTGGAATAATTGAAATGTACAGATGAGAAAAAAGTGAAGCTTTCTGCAGTGGTTACAGACTAGAGTAACACTGTGTACCTTTATTGATGTCTATTTCATTATAGCCTTCAAAATAAGTTTCTGCTGGTATTCTAATGGACTATATAAGGTGAAGTATATTTTTCCAACCTCTTAATAGACAATTTCAGAGAGATAGTAAAGTAGTCCTTTTGATTCATTTTAAATATCTTGAAATATTCAGTCTAGAAAAATATTGAGGATGAACTGAAAAATATAATATAACCAAAACTTCTTATAACCTTTTGTATTTGCTGCTGCCTGCTTCGGGGAGGTGAGAATTGAACCACTCTACCTTACTTGTCACGTTTTTCATTGTGGTGATACTGCCACAGGCTGTAAAGTGCTAGTGTAACGCTGACAGACCCTGGTCATTGGCGGGCAGAATTGAACCGGGCACCACCCGAGCTTAGTGCATGAGTCTCCACAGCATGAGCTAAAAGCCAGCTTGCTCTTAGCTAAGGCTGTAGAGCAGACTCATTTTAGTAGTCTCGGTGCACTAGATGGGACAGCAGAACACCACACCCAGAAAGTGCGTGGGTTACACTAGCATGCACATTTATAATTTATATCTTATTTATTACTACTGTACAACTATAATTTATAGTGCAGTGTGAAAAGGTGTTAAGAATAGATGGTAAAAAAGTGACATACACTGGAATTTTAGATTGTCATGCTCTAGGAATTCAGTGAATATAAAAGTTAATAGCAAAGGAGAAAAGGGTTTTTTAGTCTTTTTGTATTTTTTTCTTTAACATTTTCTAAATGAATTTATTACTCATCTAAGATGCAGGGTTGACAGCCGTATAAACTGTACTTTTAGAACAGACATACCATGGACAGGGCCAGTGTGAGCTTCCCCATGCTATCTTATCAATATGTCCCAACACTAACCTGGATTGGTCAGCCAGCAGTCATGCACTGTGTTGATCACCGATGTCTCTGTGTTGAAACAAACAACTGTGTACTATCTAACAGTTATGATAGAATGCTTTTTAAACTGTTGACTCCATTCTACTAAGAACTGGATGGAGACAACTTATTTCAGAAAAGCCACTGACTAAACCAGTGGATGGTGTCAACTCTTGGTCACTACCAGCTGGGATGATATTTGAACCCAAGAGAACCTCCCAATTCATCCCAAAGCATCTAATTAACAAACAAATATGCAAACCATGCCAAGCAATAATGCTGTCACCTCTGGAGCTAGACAGGCTGACTGTTTAATAGTTCTCAGCGGCAATACTCTAGGACAGGAAGAATAGCACATCCAGTTGAAACTACAGGGGGAATTTTGTTGAGTTTCCATGCACCAGGATTAAAAGGTGCCATGCTTTCTTACAAAACCTGCCATGAGGTTTCTAAAATTCTCAAGTGCCTCAGACACGAGAAAAAATATATCTAAAAGATAATACCTGCACCTGCAGTGTTCTTCTTCAATACCATTTTTCTGCATCAGTTCAGATTTGACTTGGAAGATTGCCACCTACTGAATCAACATTAGCACAGATTCTTTTGGTTTAGTTGCATCCTTTAAAATGTAAAATGATAGATTTTGTATCATGTTGCAATGAAACCTTTTTTGCTTTTATTCTCTTACATAACAGGTTCAGAATACAGTAAAACCACAAACTTTGGAACTCCCTAAAATGTAAAAGTCCACTCCGGTAGAGAAAGTACACCTTGGTCAACCTTAGATAATTTATTAGTGCATGTTGTGCAGAGTAATTTAATCTCCAAAATGTATATATCTCAGATCTACCAAGGGCTAGTTTACAGTTCAGTCTCGGAAAGAAAAGCAAATGTAAAATCAATTTTGACAGCATTGTAAAAACCTGAAACAGAGGTATCTGTACAGAAAAGGGGGGAAAAAAAACACATTGCGTTAAACAATTTAAACAATAGCTCATGCCATGTAACCACTAGCAACAGAGATAACTTCTTCTTGAAGTTTTTTTTTTAATAATTCAAGTGGGATTATACACCACAAGGGTAGTACACCTCATATGAATAGAGCTGGTTGGGAATTTTTCAACAAAACTGTCTTTGGAAAATGCTGATTCATCAAAATTGAAACTTTTGTGGAAATTTGCCAGCGTTGATCAAACTTTTGTGAAAGAAAACTCCCCACCCCAGTGGCTGTTCTGAGTTGGGTTTCTCGCAATCTCTCCTGCTGGAGCCATTATACTTGGCATAAATAATTAAATATTCATTGGTCCAGGGAGAGAGAGAGAGAGAGACACTGACTCAATATAGCCCAGTGGTCAGGACAGTCATCTGGGATGTGAGAGGCACAGATTCAAGTCCCTGCTCCAGTGACTATTTAAAACAGCTGGAGGTCTAATAGCTGCAAAATAAAAGGAGTAAAATTGAACTTGCTCTTTCCCTTCCTGAACCATCATGGTCTGGGCATGCTACAACAAGGAGTATGGCTGTTCATCAGTCTCCACTAGATGTCTAAGCTTAAATTGACCAGCTTCAGAGGAAGCCATGTCTGGCCTTCTTGGGAATAAAGAGAAGATTCCCACAACACCTGCCTTTTCTGAAAAGGAGAATCTCTAAGAGCCTCACCCATGGGTTAGGGAAGACAAATAACAGTGCTGCTTGACAAGTCATAGAAGAGCAGTTGCCCTTTCCCTAGTGAAGAATTAAAGATTTAGAACAAATGTAGAACCCAAAATAGGGGGGCAGATGTCAAAATTGATAAGTAACTATTACTTTTGCTGCTTTGAAGGGGACTGGTAAGATTAATATGCAGCACTTATATTACTAAAGCAAATATTAGGATCCTGAAGAAAGTCTGCCTCAAAATTCACCCCTTGTGGCCTCTGTGTTCTCGTGGCCTCTTCATAGCAGGAGTTGCCAATCTGCTCTGTCCATCTATCTAGATTCTTATAGTAGAGCCCATCTGAGTGTCTCCCCAGAACCTCTTTTTTTTGGCTCACACTTTCCTATCTAGAAGTAGGGTGACCATCCATCCCGTTTTTAAAGGGACAGTCCTGGTTTTGGGGACTTTTTCTTATATAGGCGCCTATTACCCCCCACCCTGTCCCGTTTTTTCACAGTTACTATCTGGTAACCCTATCTAGAAGCAGTTTTGAGAACAGGAAACTATTGGCTGAATTAAAAAAATTAGCAGTTGTGCTGTCATCACCAAGAATTACGGACTTTTATTTGGCCCACAAAGTGCAATATGCTGTCATGTTTGAAATTTCTTATGAAAATGCAAAGTCCACAATGGCATTGTATTCACTCCATTTCTCCAAGACTGGTAGGGAGAGCTGGTGGTATGGAGGGATCATAGAGAATAAGAGCAGGAGAGAATCTAACCCCAAACAGTAACTATTAATTTCACAAATTAAAAGCAAGTCAAAAAGGCACAAAACTGGAACATCTGTTTAGAAATGTTCTTGTGCCAATGTAATTTTTTCCCCACGAAGCAGAGTTCTTAGTTTGATGGACTGCTGAGAGGATGATCTATTACAAACTTCTACTGCTGTTCTTTAATTAGTTTGGTTACTTTTGGAGTAGTTTATCAGTGTCATCCAAGCAGTAATCTAGGTCATGTTTTTGTCGTCTTCATCAATTTCTGCACTGAAACATATTTTATGAATGACTCCTGTATCCATAAGGTCAGAATAACACAGAATAAAATATTAGTAAATTATGCATGTGCATGTGCATATAGTTGATTACTTTTAATGTTAAGTTTCTCAGTGCTATGTATTATCATTGTACAAATATTTCTGTATCCCTTCTGATTATCAAAATGTAGGATATGGCCTGTGGTTTAATGCATTCTGAAAAGCAGTATTTTCTCAGCTGTATTACCACAAACACTATACCAGGCTGCTTCATTTTCACATTCTGAGTTTTGTTTTTTCCCCCTCCTCCTTTCTGTAGAAGTAGTTTGATGACAGATTCTAATTTGTGCCAAGAAGCTATAAATTCTAAAAAGATTTCAGGAACAACTAGTCAACTTTCCCTTTATCTCAGCTGTTCTAATGAAGGTTTACTTGCAAATCCTCATTTCTGACTGTCGGTTAGCTCCTTCGTCATGAATATTTGCTAAGAATCTTTTTTAATAAGACAACTGAACCTGGATCAGCTGGTCTAAATTTATTATTTTGTAGAGTGCTTTTCTCTGAAATTTTAATTTTGTTCCTTGGTTATTCTCATTTTCCTAGAGTAATAATGCAAATGTAACCGGCAACACAGAAGAAGGAAAAAAGTTTGTTCATAGGAAGATATTTAACTTGCATTTGAATTATGCAAGCAAAGAAACAAATGAAAATCCAATTCTGTAATTTATTTTGTAAAATATGCTTCTTGAATTCTGGCTGATTAGTTACAGCTAAAACAAATTTTGCCCTCATACGTTCTTTCCAGAGAAAACCAGAGTAATTGACGTGCATAGGCCTTTCTCCGAATAGTTTTGCCCTGGATCCTTGAGTTTGAAGGGACTACTACTCATATGCAAAGTTAAGCATGTTCCTAAATTTTCAGGATTAGTTCTTAACGTGGTAAATATTTTCATCTTCAAACTGAAATTTCCCATGTTTGTTTTTCAGTCTGAGAGCAATTTAAAAAAATTAAAGAGAAAATTTGACCAAAATCATACCTCCAGTTTAATGTATGAAGGGAACTGAAAAATCCTTTTGGTGTTTAACACACAGTTGGAGCACATGAGCTATTTGGGGTCATCACTATGCAAGTTTGTTATGGATTTCGTTGCTAGGTTACACATATGTCATTTTGTGGTCTATTTAAAATCTATTTTGATTTGGCCAAATTATATGCATTTTTAAAAATTGTATTCCCTTTGGGGGCACTGTTTTTCTAAATGCTTTTTATACAACCTGGCAATGGTTTATTGGCTCAGAATGCACACAGATGTAAATTGAATGGAAATTCTTGTTCAAAATATTATTTCTCAAACTTCTTTTGGCTTTGTGTGTCAATGTGTGTTGAACATGATCTGAGAATATCTGTATGCAGTGATGCAGAACTTTGAATACTCTGTGTGAAGATGTGTATGAGACATCTTTTATGTGTATGCATTATGAAATAGTCCTTAATAGCATGTTAATATGCTTTTTTTTCTACAAGATGCTACCTGTTTCAGTGCAGGGCTCCAGTGAGGGGTTGGTCCACAATGAATGGAGAAGGGGACCATATACTGAAGAATTAGGATAAAAAAATAAATATTTAAACAGTTTCCTCCCTGCACTGAATAAGGAAAGGCTCCTATGGGAAAATGTCATTTTGTAATTAAAGACTGAATCATAACATATATGCACTTCAGTACTTCCTGAATTTTGAGTGTTTTTACTGTGCAATGCTAATTTTCCTTTATTATTTTGCATGGAAAAAATTATAAAAGTTACTAGAATAAAGTTCATTTATTAATTTAAAACTTCAGAGTCATTAATCCAATTGCCTTCACGTTTAATATGAGAATTCTTCCTCTTTGAATTCTAGCCATGTGCAAAGTTTGAAGTTGAATGCCAAAAAGATGTTCAGAGCCATAGAGAAATGTGTGTGTAGTCACGTGTATGTGTATAATTAATTAACTTTTGTTTCTCAATCTTGCATACTCAAATAGTTTAACTGATTTTTTTACAACTTCGCAAAAAAAATTGTGCTGACATAAAGCATAAAAAGTTGAGTGAATAAAAATGTGGTTTAGAATGTAAATATCCTAACAATTGTTAGAGTGGGTTCTACTAGTTACCTGAATGTTATGCTTTGCTATACCTCTGCTGCATTTGCAGTTCCCTGGACATATAAGGAGTGAAAATTTCTAAGGGAATTGTTGTCACTCTTTTCCATATCATGGACTCTTCCATCTAGTCTAAGGGCTTGTCTACACTACCTGCCGGATCGGCGGGCAGCGATCGATCCAGCGGGGGTTTATTTATCGCATCTGTCACTAAGCGCTCTCCTGTCAACTCGGTACTCCACCAGAACGAGGAGCGCAAGCTGAGTGGACAGGAGAGCATCAGCTGTCAACTTACCGCAGTAAAGACACGGTGGTAAGTCGATCTAAGTACGTCGGCTTCAGCTACACTATTCACGTAGCTGAAGTGGCGTATCTTAGATCGACCCCGCGCGGTAGTGTAGACAAGCTCTAAACCTCCTTCCCTGATCATTTGCTAACATAGAAAGTGTAGGTCCTGACAGATACCTGTTCACAACCCTCTGGGAGTCTGACCTCCAGGATAAGGACCCATGTCTTAAGGCATCATCTCTATTACTTAAATGTACAGGCTGTGCCACCAGATTATGTTCAACTAGTTCTGTATGTAAAAGGCAGTAAACATTTATAGGAAAAAAATACCATATTCATTGAAATGTACCATATTCATTGAAAATGTAAAATAAAAACTGGGCCTCCAATCCCCATTTGTGTTCCTTGTGAGATTCACTTTTCCTCCTCGGTCCCATCGTTACCCCACTCCATCACGTTGTGTTAACTTGATGATAGTTAGCTTTTAATGATAGTTCTTCAACAGCAAATAATGAAAAAGACAAAGTGTGCTAAGTATAAAAATAAAACAATTGTCAAGCAGAGACCCAGATTTTGACCTATGTTAAAAACCTGGGAATTCTAAATCTGTATGCTTCAATATGCATATTGGCTTGCTTAAAAAGCAATACATTGCTCTCTGCTACTCTTCATGCAGTGCAATGGGTTACAATCAAAGGAATTGTTTAACGCCTGTGCAATATTGGGCCTTTATTTCCCCTTAAGCAAAGTTGATATTGGTTTCAGTATTTTCCAATTTTAAAGCCCTTATACAAAGAAGCTGTAACAATGGAACATGCATAAATTTAGTAGATGGATTATTGCCCTCAGTATAGGGACAGTTGTTGGGATGGTTTGGCAGAAGATCATTCTGTTTGGCAGGATGTTGTTTGCCTCATAATCTAATGGTAAATTAGTCTGTTACTCTGCTATGGGAGAATTAGGGGAGGAAAATCTAGATGCCATTTATGTAGGACCTACAACTTCTGGAATGCAGAGCCAAGCATCATAGATAGTATATTAACAAGTTTTGTTCTCTGTGTTCTGCTGACATCTGTAATGTTGGTATATAGTAAAGCAATAAACCAGTCAGAGCCACAAATGGCTTGTACTTCTGTAATGTTTATCAAGTGTAAAAAGACATGTTCTGTAGGGAACTAAATTGTTCTGTAAGGCTGAAATATATACATACAGTAAAAACCAAAACTTAAGGGAGAGTAGGGGGAATATTTTAGCACATACTTTTTGTTAGAGGCTGAGAGTGCATTTGCAGCTTTAGTAGTTCTAGTTACTTAGGAGATAGATTTGTTGTGTTAATGCTCTTGAAATGAAATTCTAAGCAAAAACGAAATAACACATGAAGGAGAGAGTCTCCCTTCTCGTAGAAATATCCATTTTTGTTTTGGCACCTGTATAAAATGCTATATGTACAATTGGGGAGACAGCAATTGTGGTTTTGTTTTCATGGATGCCTTTAGATTTCTTCCTTCAGTGGTTCACAGCAGTGATGTTATGCACACTGCTGCTAAGTTTATTCTGCTGAGAGGAAAATGCTGTGTTTGCTGCTGTTTTCATCTTTGGCTGGGTACTTTTGCAGCAGACCTCAACAGCTTGACATCAATGTACTTTATTTTTTAAAAAAGTATTTGCAATAATTACTACTTTATTTGTGCTATGTAAAAACTGTATTGTAATATTGGCTATGAAAGATGCCTACAATACCAGAATTAGTTGTAATGCTTACGTTTCAGAGGTGCTAAGTGAAATATTGTTTGGGGGGAAGGGGGAGCCACACTTCCAAATGACTGTCTGCAGAGTCTCAAATACATTTTACTTCAAAATATTTTACGATGGGATATAAAAGCCCATTGTGTAAAATTTTGTGAGGTAAAGCACCACATGTTCCTCTCAACTAGAAAATACTTTTTACCAATCTGTGTAGTGTGTTAGAATCATATTGCAGTTCTCTGATCTTGTTAGTTGCTTAACCTTCGCTTCAATTGCTGTGTCATTTATCAGCTTTCATATTCCAGGGAGATCTGTGTTTATTTGGGGAGATTCCCTGTGGCTTTAGAGTAGATAGGTATACAACAAGCTTCAACCGTGAAGGCCCCCTGGCCTTACAAATAAACTGGGATGGTTATTATTTTAAGATGATTTCATATAAAATGTCCCTTGCCCTTTAGTAGAGCAAGCCCTTTTAGTAAAGATTTGTGATACAATTTATTTTTAAACATCATCTTTCTTCAAATGTGACAATTATACCGAATTTATGAAGATCATTGCTATTCAACTTCAGTCTCCCAGTAAGATGAAATGATAGCGTAACGGAAAAGAATTCTTACACACACACACGCATGCACACACACAAAGATTCTCTGTGGGTTTTCTCTCGCTATGGAACTTCCTGGTGTTCAAATACTATGGCACGTATAATTCGATTGTAACTGTTTCTGAATACTGCTTTCTCCTTTTGGCAGCATGGGGTAACCTTGGAAATGTTCTCAAGAGCCAGAGCAAGATATCTGAAGCTGAAAGCGCCTATAGAAATGCCTTGTACTACCGCAGCAACATGGCTGATATGCTTTATAATTTGTAAGTATGCATGGCTTTTCCTAGGTTGGTTCATCTGTGAAAGCCTGCTGTGAATAGGGCTATTGATTTAGTTGTTGGAAATGGAGATGATGTTAGCTGTAGCTTTTTGGTAATCCTTTTAATTAATCATGCTCCTTAAACTATGGGTGGAGAGGGCCCATAGAGGGTGGAGAGGGCTTTTTGTTTCCATCCATACAATCAGATATTCATGTATTGCTTCTCTGTTTTGAAGGGAGCAAGTATAGAAACTGTGGATCCATGTAGCCTAAACACATGGATCTGGT
Source organism: Chelydra serpentina (assembly GCA_037349315.1). Lineage (NCBI taxonomy): Eukaryota > Metazoa > Chordata > Testudines > Chelydridae > Chelydra > Chelydra serpentina. The sequence goes on from JBAIAC010000008.1 coordinate 70,785,213, forward strand.
CTGAAGATAAATATACAAATCTGTGTGCTCACTGGAAATCCACTGAGCAAAGTTCTGATCTTCAAGTCATTAATTCCAGCATCATCTCCACATTCCTGATCTCCACTAAAATATAAACACACTGCTCCACACTTGTGGGGTCTTTTGTTTGGGTTTTCTTTTCTTTTGTTTTTTTAAATATTGCTATGAGGTCAAGATCTGGATATTGTCTAGTATAAACCAACGATATCTGATCAGAGTCTGAGGAGTCTGCTATGTCAAAGTAGCTTAGTATCTTTTTGTCTCTAAATGATTGATATGGATAGCAACACATACATGCAGAAAGGTCCCTTATTCCAATGTGTATGTGTTGGTACGTGTGTGGGAGAATAAATAAAATGAAAAGCTGAATGACAGCAATATGGCAGAAAGGTTATTTCTGACTCATTAATCCTTTTAGATAATAAACATCTTGAGCAACTGAAGTGTGATCATTATGTGTAATGTGATACTGAAAATATGGCATTGTAGGGGTTCTATGTTTGTGTCTCATGTACTTCCAGCTCAAATTTGCTTAGTACACAAGCTTGCTTACTTTCTTTAAAAACTGCCAATGCATCCTGCTATCTCAAAGTCAAGCTGAATATTGTCTTGTGCTTCATCACCTACCATATTGAAGGTCAGCTATTCAGTTTCACTGTGTGTGAGGTAGATCAGAATTCAGGTAATGCCATTGACTACATAGTATGAACAGGAGTGAAAAAATTGTTTAAATCAGAAAAGTAGGTAGGTGAGAACAAGAATATACAGACACAAATCTGAATAAGGAGGTCCTTTTTGTACATAAGTATTGTTCTGACTATAACTGTACTTTAAAAAAAAACATTTACAAAGCTCATTCCCACAAAATTCTTGTCCATTGATTCACTAAAAGTAAACTTGCCAATTGCCAGGATAAATACAATGGAAACTTAGCTCCACTTTTTCAAAATAGGTTAGTGAGGTCTTTGTATTGCTATAATTTATGTACCAAAATTAAACATGATTTTCTTCTAACTGTAGGTTGTTCATGTCATGTGGGTGGAATTAAGGTTGCACAAGAGTTCTCAAAGGGTCATTTTCAGATGCTTCTAACTTTGTCCAGTATATGGTTTTTTTTGTTTGTTTGTTTGTTTGAAGGACCGTGTGCTATGGCCAGCAGTTGGAAGCTATGAGCTTCTAAACAAGGTTTGAAATCTAGAAGCCTCTGTTCATTGGCCTTAGTCAGGGGGCGGGGCTATCAGGAAGGCCAGGGCTTTATAAAGCAGTGAGTCAGCGACCTGGGAGCTTTGTGAACACGGGCCGCTAACAGGAAGTTTTGAAAGGGAGTGGGAACGGGGCGAGGTACGCTTGCCATTCTTTAAAAAAAATTAAACTAAACTATAATCAAAACTTCTTGATTTAAACAAAAACCCTATCATTAGCCTAGGTAACTGTAGGAGACAATGCAGGCAGAAGCCCAGCGGTTCAGTTGGGACTATCCTGATTATTGCGCTCAGTGTAGCATGTATGATTACCTGCTCCGTGGGCAGGTGGTGTATGTGTGCATTCGGTGCAAGGAGCTCCTGGCCCTCAGAGACTGCGTACGGGCTTTGGAGGCCAGGGTGGTGGAACTGGAGGAGCTAAGGGAGGCAGAGAGGTATGTTGATGAGGCTTTCCAGGACAGTGTAGATTTGTCCCACCTCCAGTCAGACTGTTCCCCCTGTGCTGTTAAGGAGGAGGGAAAGGCTCAAGGAAGGAGAGCAGTCAACGGGAAGAGTGGGAAGGGGGGGAGGAATAGCTCAGTGGTTTGAGCATTGGCCTGCTAAACCCAGGATTGTAAATTCAATCCTTGAGGGGGCCATTTAGGGATCTGGGGCATAAATTGGGGATTGGTCCTGCTTTGAGCAGGGGGTTGGACTAGATGACCTCCTAAGGTCCCTTCCAACCCTGATATTCTATGATTCTATGAAACCTTCCCATAGTTGGGACCCTCCTTCCAGATGATGTTGGGGTATCCTCTCACACTGAGGTTACCTTTCTGGGGGAGGGAACTCCAGTCATTAGGAAAAGGCAGGAGTTAGTAATGGGAGATTCGATCATTAGAAACATAGATAGCTCGGTTTGTGATGACTGGGAGAACCGTATGGTGACTTGCCTGCCTGGTGCGAAGGTTGTGGATCTCTCGAGGCATCTAGATAGACTTATGTGTAATGCTGTGGAGGAGCCTGTGGTCATGGTACATGTAGGTACCAATGACATAGGGAAGGGTAGGAGAGACATCCTGGAGGCCAAATTTAGGCTGCTAGGAAAGAGACTGAAATCCAGGACCTCTATGGTGGCATTCTCAGACATGCTTCCAGTTCCACGCGCAGGGCCAGGTAGGCAGGCAAAGCTTCAGAGTCTCAATGCGTGGATGAGACTATGGTGTAGAGAGGAGGGGTTTAGATTTATTAGATTTATTTACTGGGGAATAAATCTGGGAAAATTTTGGGATGGGGGGAGCCTATACAGGAAGGATGGGCTCCACCTAAACCAAAGTGGATCCAGACTGCTGGCACTTAACATTTAAAAGGTTGCAGTGCAGCTTTTAAAACTAAGAGATGGGGGAAAGCCGTTTGCTGCAGAGAAGCAAATGAATCGGACAGAGACTTCTCTTAGAGGAGAGTCTATTGATAGAGATTCTCTAGGCTTCAATCAGGAGGAGAGGATGGAAGACGATAAAGTATGGGCCAGATTGGATGAGAAACATTCACATAAAAAAGAATCTGACACATCAGAAAAGGGCAGACAAATAAACAAGTTTTTAAAGTGTTTGTACACAAATGCTAGAAGTCTAAATAATAAGATGGGTGAACTAGAGTGCCTCGTGTTAAAGGAGGATATTGATATAATAGGCATCACAGAAACCTGGTGGAGTGAGGCCAATCAATGGGACACAATCATTCCAGGGTACAAAATATATCGGAAGGACAGAACAGGTCATGTGGTGGGGTTGCGGGAGTGGCACTATATGTGAAAGAAGATGTAGAATCAAATGAAATAAAAATCTTAAATGAATCCACATGTTCCATAGAATCTCCATGCTCTAATAAGAATATAACATAAGGATCTATTATCGACCACCTGACCAGGACAGTGATAGTGATGATGAAATGCTAAGGGAGATTAGAGAGGCTATAAAAATAAAGAACTCAATAATAGTGGGGGATTTCAATTATCCCCATATTGACTGGGTACATGTCACCACAGGACGAAATGCAGAGACAAAATTTCTCGATACTTTAAATGACTGCTTCTTTCAGTGTGAAAGCTGGACCATGAATGAGGCACGGGTTCACAAACTGAACAATGAGGTTATGCATAAATACTGAACAGCAGCCTCATTCCCTGAGTATATTCTGGTCATGAAATTAGTCAGGAGCTTTACAGGGGAAATACTCTGTTGTCCCGTAATTGAAGGCTTTTGAGTACTTCCCTTTACAATCATTACATTCTTTTAATGTAGCTTTTGATAGAGTTAAACTACAACCTGGCCATTTCAGATTTCCAGTGGATTATGAATGGAGGGAGTAGATTCAATAAATTAAGTAAAACACCTTGATAGTGTGTCTCTATTTAAAATTATTTCATTTAAAAGCATATTGCATAACCTGGCAATTATCCTTTTACAGGTTAAAACCCAAGACATTTAGAAAAACGGCTTTCTAATAAAATACTATATTCTTGAGGCATAAAAGATAAAAACTTGCAGCTTCTGAAACGGTTATGTCATAGTACTGCCATAGGCAATAGCACTTTTGCAATCCACTGCGCAGAATAGAAAGAAACCTCTAATTTCTAAAGCCTGTAACATTTAAGTATTTCTTACACAAATTTACAAAACAGTAAACTGAATTTCCAGGTAGGTGTGGAAACACATTTTATTACATAAATAGTATAGCCTCTGCCTTGGTAAATACTGCTGCATGAGGCATCATACTTAAGAGAAATTTGTTCCTCGCTAATTTAGAGCTTGTAGTAATTATATCATCCTCATTCAAAGCCTTGCCTAATTCTGAGCGTATCATTTGCTGTATGGAGTCTGCAATTGATTGAACAGCATAGTTACATCACCCTTGAATAATTTCTAAACTGTTAATGAACAGCTGACTACTTACTTTGAACATATAACAACATATTCTCTTTTATTACTACATTTATGGAATTATATGGGAGTGAGCATGGAGAAAGGTGGGGAAATTAGTATCCGCTACCAGCCACATATGTTGCAGAGCCCCAATTATTTCAATAAGTGAACAGAGCTTGCCAAATTTCAGTTTACAGGTTGGATATCTTCACTGTCCTACCCCTCACTATATGATCCTTTGTATTACTAGGAATACATTAGGTTGTGAGCACTCAACTTTTACAGCTGTAACCCCCCTCTATTCCCTGGGTTACTCGGGAGCAGGCAACACTCACCTGTGTACCTGGGAGCCTGATGTTGTTGACATTAAAGGAGATCCTTAGTATCCCAGTGGTGATGTTGGATAAGGGGGAATCCTCTATCCACCCCTCTGTTGCAGTCCCTTTACTCCTAAAGGAAGTTAAAATTGGCGGTGCCTCCACCTGGCTGGCCCCTGTACACACTCAGGGATGTGCCTTGGGAAGCTCCAGGAATAAACCCCTTCAAATAGTAGTAATAATAATAATAATAATAACCTGTGGCATGGGTATAACTCAAATACCAATTATAAAGAATATACATCCAATATACTTAAATTAGAGCTAACACTCCTTAACAATTTAAAGAAACAGGGTATAACAGACTAAGATTAAAAGTCACTACTAATTTAAATCCACAGAGGCAGTTGAATAAAATCAATTAACAAATATAATATACAGTAATAAACAAAACTTGTGTAACTGGAATTTACACGGCCACCATTCACCCCACCCCATAGTGAACACTCTTCTGGATTTCAGAGTCCGACACACTTGCTCGCGTTGACGCACTGGAAGATCTGCAGCTGGAGACAGTGCTCTGTTGGTTCTGTGCATCAATCCAGCCAAGGCAACAAGCTGCACAACCCCTCTGACGATTAGAGCTGGCCCCACCAAATGTCAGCAGCTCTGGCTCCTGGTTCGGTGGGAAGATCAGTCTGCCTCTCCTCAGACTCAGACTCTCCGCTGTGCCCCTTCCCTTGCAAGTACTTTCCCAAACCAGAGTGGGAGTTACAGTTCCTTCGCTGCAGGCCCATCTCAGTCAGCTCTCCAGTGAAGCCACAAACAGCCTCTGAGGCTCCCCCCTCGATCAAAGCCCCTGCAGGCCCCCAGCAGCAGCTTCTGGCTTCCTAGCAGCAGTTCCTGATATGGACAGAGCTCCACAGCAGCAATCTCACTCCTTTTCCCAAAAATGGAGTCCACCACCTGCTCTTCCTACACCAGGAAGTCTCTCCCCTTTTCCCCCAAAGTATCATGGGAGTTGTAGTCTCTAAGGCTAGATTGCAGCACACAGGCTTTTCCCTTGGAACACTTCCCCAAAAGTTCAGAGGCCCCTCTAGTAAAGGGTGCCTACACAGCCATAGTGAAGCAAATGTTCTTAGGGAGGGTTTTTATAAGAAAAATATATGTGGAAAATTCATATTTTTCGGTCAAATCCGGACCCCATTGAAGTAAATGGGAGTGTTTCCAGAGACTTCAATGGGACCAGGATTTCATCCGTACATATTTTGGCATGAACAGAGAATATATTACAATATAATACTTAATGGGGAGTGTTACCTTTCTAAAACGCAAACCAAATACTCATCCTGAGGAAACCTCATATTTAACTTTTTAAATAAATCTCAGAGATAAATTATCTACTGACTTAGATGCTGTATGCAGCCACATTGATTTTAGATGGATTGCTTGGGGTGTAAATCAGCACAGAATTTAGCCCTTTTTTATAAACCAAGAATTTGTGATTAATTTTAACATTGGAATTACCAAGATAGTACTACAGGAAGAAATACTATTGTTTCTTCTCCCAGACCGAATAATATTCGGTAAAGCTAAGAGAAGAAACGAATTATTTCTGGCTTTCCAGTCTTCGTTTTCTTAATACAGTTTAAACCTCATGTTTTTTTTCTGTTTGACTTTGCTACTCATTACTGCGCAAAGCAGAATTGTGTTACAGTCTACAAGACAGTTTTGTCTATGTAATTTCATTTGTGTCAGGGTCAAGTCATGGTTAGGGTGCTCTGTAGGCATTTGTACTAGTAATTAGATATCAGCTTGAATATTTCAGCAGGTTTTCAATATATTCAGAAACTCTGACTTCTAAAACCTCTGTAAAGTAGAAGTAGGTAATGAGTATTTAAATGCTGAGCCTTTCAAGTGAAGCTTATACCAATGAAACAGAAACCTTATGTAAAGTACCATCTGTGAAATCCTGGCCCCATTAGAGTCAATGATAAAACTCCCATTGAGTTCAGTGGAGACACGTCTTAAAAGATCTAGGAGAACAATTTATTATATAAACAATAGTCTGTTTTGAGTATTTTCTAGGTATTATTCTAAAAACTGAATTCCATAGGTTTTTAATTTCTGCTAATATTTGCTATTGCTATTCTTCTCTACCCCCAACATCTTTTGGTTTTCAAATGTCTAAATTTTCTGTTGGGAAATAAGACTACTATACCCGAGTAGTAAGTGACATTTTAGTTTCTTCTAAATTCTTATTACAGAAGCATTTTCCATACCATCTATATCTCTGTACTTCTACATGTATAGTCTCTGCACAAATTTGTGTGTGCCAAAATCTTCCTATCTTCCTCAAGCCTCCAGAGTTTGATTTAAAAAAGGCAAACTTTAAAAAATGACAGGAATTAGTAAGGGAAGTGGACCAGAGTGAAGGACTCAGGGATCTGGATATGGAGGAAGCTTGGAATTACTTTAAGTCAAAGTTGCAGAAAATATCTGAATCCTGCATCCCAATCAAGGAGGGTATGTGTGGAAATCATAGCAAACCAAACTAGATGAACAAGCATATCAAAAAGGTTATTGAGAGAAAGCAGAAGCCCTATAAGGAATGGAGGAAGGGATGGATCAGCAAGGAAAGCTACCTCTTGGAGGTCAGAAAATGTAGGGGGAAAGTAAGAACTGCCAAGCAGAGTTGGATCTTGCAAAGGAAATTAAAACCAATAGTAAAAGGTTCTTTAGCCATATAAATAAATAGACAAGTAAAGAAGAAGTGGGGCAGGTAAACTCTGAGGATGGAGTAGACATTGACGATAATCTAGGCATGTCCCAACAACCAACCAAACACTTTGCCTTAGTTTTTAATAAGGGTAATGAGAAGCTTGGGGCGGGCAGTGGCAGGATGACTAATGGAAACAAGGATCTGGAAATAGAAGTGACCACATCTGAGGAAAGGAGGCCAAACTCAAACAGCTCAATGGGACCAAATTGGGGGCCCTGGGTAATCTCCACCCAAGAATATTAAAGGAACCAGCACATGAAATTGCAAGCCCAATAGAAAGGATTTTTAATGAATATAAAAATGTGGGGGTTGTATCCTATGACTGGAGAATTGCAACTATGGTACCAGTATTTAAGAAAGGGTAAAAAAGATCAGGAAACTACAAGTTCGTTTGACCTCAGTTGTATGCAGGTCTTAGAACAAATTTTGAAAGAGAGAGTGGTTAAGGACATAGAGGTAAATGATAATTGGAATAAAATACAATGTGGTTTTCCGAAAGATAGATCATGCCAGACCAAATCGATCTTTCTTGAAGAAGATAACTGATTTTCTAGACAAAGGAAATGCAGTAGAAAAGCATTTGGTACAGCTCCACATGAAAAATTATCAGTTAAATTGGGGAAGATGGGGATTAATACGAGAATCAAAAAGATGAGTAAGGAACTGGTTAAAGGGGAGGCTGCAGTGGGTCATACTGAAAGGTGAACTGTCAGACTAGAGGGAGGTTACTAGTGGAGTTCCTCAGGGATCAGTCTTGGAACCAACCTAATTTAACGTTTTCATTAGTGACCTTCGCACAAAAAGTGAGAGTGCGCTAATAAAATTTGTGGATGACACAAAGTTGGGAAGTATTGCCAATACAGAGAAGGACCAGAATATCATACAAGGAGATATGGATGACCTTGAAAACGGAGTAATAGAAAGGGATTGAAATTTATTAGTGAATTTAGGGACTAACAAGAATTTTTGCTATAATCTGGGGACGTATCAGTTGGAGACGACAGAGGAGGAGAAAGACCTGGGCGTATTGTCAATCACAAGACAGCTATGAGCCGCCACTGTGATACAGCCGTGAAAAAAGCGAATGCAATTCTAGGATGCATTAGGCAAGGTATTTTCAGTAGAGCTAGCGAAGTGTTATTACCATTCTACAAGGCATTGGTGAGACTCCATTCAGAATACTGTGTGCAATTCTGGTTTCCCACATTTAAGAAAGATGAATTCAAACTGGAAGAGGTGCAGAGAAGGGCTACTAGGATGGTAAGAGGAATGGAGAACCTACCTTATGAGAAAAGATGTAAGGGCCAGTAGCGTAGCCAGCGGGGGAGCAGGGAGAGCGGCCGCTCCCCCACTGAACAGAAGCGGCACCTTTTTTTGCTCCTGATGCCTTTTGCTCCTATGCTGCAGCTAGAGAGGAGCATTTTTTTTTGCTCCCGACGCCTTTTTTTTGCTCCCGACGCTTTTTGCTCCCAACGCCTTTTTTTAGCTCCGCTCCCCCTGTGCTCTAAACCTGGCTATGCCACTGGTAAGGGCATATTTAGTCTATCAAAATGAAGGCTATGGGGAGATACAGTTGCTCTCTATAAATACATCAAAGGGATAATCACCAGGGAGGGAGAGGATTTAAGGACCAATGTTGGCACAAGAACAAATGTCTATAAACTGACCATCAACAAGTTTAGGCTTGAAATTAGATGAAGATTTCTAACCATTAGAGGATTGAAATTCTGGAACAGCCTTCCAAGGGGACTAGTAGGGGCAAAAAACCTAACCGGTTTTAAGATTGATCTTGATAAGTTTATGAAGGTAATAGTATGATGAGTTGGCCTACAATGGCATATGGCCAATCTGCCACTGCTATTAGCAAATATCTCCAGCGACCAGAGATGGGACACTAGACGGGGAGGGCTCTGAGTTTCTACAGAGAATTCTTTCCCAGGTGTCTGGCTAGTGGATCTTGCTGACATGCTCAGAGTCTAACAGATCACCATATTTGGGATCAGGAAGGAATTTTCCCCTAAGTCAGATTGGCAGAAACCGTGGACATTTTTTGCCTGCCTCTGCAGCATGGTGCACAGGTCACTTGCTGGTTTAATTTGAAGTCTTTAAATCATGATTTAAGGATGTCAGTAACTCAGCCAAAGGCTATGGGCCTACTACAGGAGTGGGTGGGTGAGGTTCTGTGGCCGGCGATGTGCAGGATGTCAGACTAGATGATCACAATGGTCCTTCTGGCCCGTCTAAAGTGTATGAGTCTGTGTGTTAGCTTAGTGAAATATTCTAGGATTATCCACTTGCTGTATTTTTTGAAAAAGACTGTCTTAAAATACTGCTGTGGGAGCCCTCTATGCTGAACGTGAACAGTTGAAAAGCAGTGAAAGCCACCTAACCTACTAATCAATGCTGAACTGTGTTTGAACCTGTACTGTATAGAGTTGGCACACTCACTGCGTATCCTCATGGAAACTAGATTCAGAGCTGTTTTTTCCTCTTGATAACACAAGTTCTCATGATTCAGGATGTGGGATAATAAGTTTAAATGTAGAAAAGTCTGTCACACTGACAAGTTCCTCTTTAATAAAAAAAACACAGATTTTTTTCAACACTAAGTGCAAACCTGTTAATAACCTATTTGGAATGGAACAGTGCTTTGCCTGCCAGCTCTTCATGTGTAGAAAACCACAATTTAAATGTGTCTCTTAAAGTAATCACAGAAGTTGTCTATATAAAGTCTCATTGCATTAAGACATTAGCTCTTAGTTATATGGAAGAACAACACTCTATTGCTGCAATATATAATACTGTTCCAGCGGCCTTTCATGAGACCTGTATGTTTTTCTCTACTGTATGGGACAGTAATTTTCATAAGTAACACTGAGAACCAGAACATATGTAATGACCTAACCATTCAGCTACAAGTTTCAGTCTTTGAAATGAACGCTACTGTTTAACAGTACCCACCCTGGAGCGTTAGCCACAGTCTATTTAAACTTCATTTACCAAATGCCTCCCTTAGTGTGGGTCCTATCCAGTGCACAAGTTGTGGCCTGCTGGGGCACATAAACTGCTCACATATCAGCTCTCTTTATTCAGGGGAAGGTCAGCCCAGTGCACAAAGACCAAAAATATGACCATCCACAGCACTAGGAGGAGTAAAAAAGGGCAAAAAGAGTAAAAAGCTTTGGCTTCAGCAGGGTGGGGGCCCACTCCTTAGTTTCTGCCCCGGGCCCCAGCGAGTCTAATGCTAGCCCTGTCTGCCCCCTTTTTGTCCACTTATCCACACTCCCCAAGTGAACATCAGACAAGTAGCATTTGCCCTACATGGCTGAAGTGACAATGTGGAGGGGAGAAAGGAGGCTTTACTCAGTGTATGCCAGAGTGGGATCTGTGAAAATCTAACTCTCTGAGTAGTCCAATTTGAAATCAATGGAACTACATATAAACAATGGCGATACAATGGAACAAGAGTAAAGGCGACAGAATCAGGTTGCACCAAATAAGTGTCTTATAGTAACAAGCAAACAGGCTCCAAATCAGTGTTTTAGAATAACAATCATTAGACAAGAGAGATCAAACGCGTTTGGTAATGTATCAAGATACAGTTAGACTGAAAAGTGTAATGAGTGTTCCACAAATATATGCATTTATCTCGCTTACAGATGATCTGCCTTTATTTTTTACTTGATCAGATTCTGCCCCCTATGCTCACAATGAGGAATAGCTTGTTCCTTGAACAGTCCCACTGACTTCAATAGAATTACTCAAGGATAAACTACTATGCAACTTGAGTGAAGGTGGCAGAATGTTGACGCTGTTTTGCATTTTAAATTATTTCCTAATGCTGAAAAAAGAGTGATGTACCATTTAATGTTAATGACTTGAGGTAAAAACAGAACAAAAATTAAAAGTGAACAATACAATCAAAACAAACAAAGGCTTCTAACGTTGTGAATTTTACACTGCAAGATCAAGCAAAGTAGGAGAAGTTTTCTGTTAAAGTTGACAGCTTAAAGTTCCAAGAGTGATGTCTTTTTGTGCGTATTGTGGAAATAGTCTGCTACACATATGTACTTTTTTAAGCAGTCTAATACTGTGAACATATTAATTAAGCATAACTGTATTTAATGTTGATGGTGCATCTCCATGCATGAATTATCACTTGAGGAGCACCGACAGAATAAAGAAAAATGTAACTCCTAAATAACTAATCCAAGGGGAAGTGACAAAATTTACTAATTATTCTGACAGTTCTCGTCAGGTAGCCTCTCATTCTGGATAATTTATTAAAGTTTCCCACAAATATAAGCCTTGCTTAAAAAAAAGTTGCATTGTCCATTCAATTTAGACGATTAACTGAAGAAATCAAAAGTGAATCTGAAAGGGATGTATTGTCACAATACATTCAAATAACTTTCATTTCCTTTTTTATTATTTGTTTGGTTTGGTTTTACTTAACAGTGGTTGGAAGTTAGTAAAAGGGCCAGAAGTCTTTTGTGTGGTGTGTCTGTCTTACTGCATTCACTTGGAATGCTTGAACTTTCTACTTCATCCAGCAGATTTCAAGTACTTTAATTTCTATGCTCTCAAAGGCAGGTTTGCGTTATGAAGAATGAAGTCTTTCTTTCCCTAGGGAAGTAAAAAGAATGGATGCAAATCTAATGCCTGCAAATTGTGCTGTTCTAGCACTGGCTCACAATCTGCTTGGTACTTTGCACTGCAGCTGCTATCTCCCCACGCACCCTCTCCCACAAGGTTCTGACTGGTGTACAAAGGCTTGATACACTTGTATCCTGGCCGTCTGAGAAACTGCCTTTCTTTCTGTCATCTGTCCCGCCTGCTGAAGGCATATTAGCTAGTGGTAGTGATGAATGAGATGATGTGCAGTGTATTCTAGATATGGTCTTTAATTCAAGAACTTTCTTCCTCCCACTAGAAATTTACTGACTTAGAGCAAAGGTACCTCTCTTTCCTAAGGCATTTGCTATAAAGGGTGCAGAGGAAGTGGTTGTGTGGGAGTATATTTAAGAAGGGAAATGAGTTGTTTGTAGGGGGAATGATCTCCCCCACCCTCCCATCTTCTGCTTCTAAAATAAAAGGTTGGGAGGGGGAATGATGAGTGGAACTATCTCTGTATTTGTTAAACCTCACCCATGAGCCTTGTACTCTTCAGAGGGCATATTTTTAAAATATCTGCAATGAAATAAAGCATAATAAGTATCCAATCATGACATCAGTCTGATCCCCCCACCATCGACAGAATGGACAAAATCTCCTATATTTAATGGGTTTCCCCTCTGAAAATGGAGAAACAACCTCTCCCCCCCCTCCCCCCCACACAATAAAACAATGTTTAAATAATTAATAAACAATAAAATAGTCAACCCAATGATAATCCTTTATAGGCTTGCTAATTCCCAGGTGTACTGTGTATAGGAACTGGCTATTTTCAAAGGAGTTTGAGTAGCCACTATAAAAGGAAGAATGGACTCAACTTCTACTCCCACTATTGCTGGTTTCTGACCATTTCTCAGGCCAGGAACTAGGGAAGGGGAGGTGGGATGCATCGTGTGCTGAGGTCAGGGACAGGAAAGAAATGACTCGATACCAGTCTTCCACATGAGGCAAGTATACTTATTCTCTTGGTTTTAAAAACAGTATAAGCCTCAAATAGGGTGTGGTCTTTGATTGGTGCAGAACTGAAGGATTCTAGCCTCAACATCATGGATCTCAGTTTTTCCACATGATGTCTCTGCCCAGGCTCTGTACAGTAGTCTAGGTCCCCATCTTCCCTGGAAGCTTAGGGTTGGTCCACATTACCCCCCAAGTTCGAACTAAGATACGCGACTTCAGCTACGTGAATAACGTAGCTGAAGTCGAAGTAGCTTATTTTGAACTTCAAAGTACTCACCGCTGGTCCACACGGCGGCACGCAGGCTCCCCCGTCGACTCCGCCTGCTCTGTTCGTGGAGCAGGATTACCGGCGTCGACGGGGGAGCACTTCCTGTTTCGATTTATCGTGTCTAGACAAGACGCGATAAATCGAACCCAGAAGATTGATTGGACTCCTCCAACGCGGCGGGTAAGTATCGACGTACCCTCATTAGTCATACTCAGTGGCTGTACTACTGTTGCTTTCCAGCATCATACTTCACCACAAACATGGCTAATTTCTTAGGAAGGAAAAAATAATAATTGTCAAGTTTGTTGCAGTTCTGTTCCCAACTCTGCCACTCATGTGCTTCCTTGGCAAGTCCCTTTATACCTACCTATCTCACAGGTAGGAATGTTAGGAGGTTTAATTAATCATGGTTTTAATCTGCTTTGAGATACTCTAAAGGAAAAAGGTTAAATGTCCATTGGAACCTTAACAAACCGTGTAATAAAAACTTCAATTTACATTTATTGATCAACTTGAAGAGAGAGGATTTCACAATTATGAATTCTAATTGCAGAAATCCATAGTCACCTGAGTCTTGAAATGATAAGAAGGAACAACTAGAAGATTAAGCTCAGTGGATCCGGATACACTTAAAATTAGTGCCTTATTTCTAGTCTAAATTTGTTCAGCTTCAGCTTCCAGCCATTGGTTCTTGTTATGATAGCTCCTGTGTATAAGACATTTATCATTTATTATTGATATCCTCTTTAACAGGAAGCTGGATGTAAAGCTTTTTACACAGGAGAAATATGTACTGAATAGTTAGTTGGCGGGAGAGCCATATTTTGAATTTGTTGGAACCCTAAAGCTTCCCAAGAAAGTTAGAAATCTTTTCTTTCGGCTGGCTTAAATGCTCCAAAATGCATTTGATTATGTGGGGCTAGCGACGTGTGCAGTGATGTCACTGGAGTATGGCCCTTAGATAAGGTAGTGTTAAGGCCCTACTTAATTAGCAAAATTGCAGAAATTGCGGATGCCACAGTATTAGGCTTCTATTGCAATTTTGTCAGCCGCCCGAGTCTGACAACGGGAGCCCCAGCCATTAGCCTCCAGGGTCTCCTGCTGTCAGTTCCTGGTGGCCGGGGCTACCACTGTCAGCCAGGTGAATTAATAACTGTAATATAGTTGCAGCAAAATGTTCGGTTATCAAAAAAAATTAGCAGGCATAACATAATACTTGAGTGTTTATATTGTTCCATCAAATTTTTCTTAGGGTATGTCTACACTAGAAAGGTAAATTGACCTATATTAGGTCAACATCCACCGCAATGATTATTGTTGCGGTGCATGTCCACAATACCCTCCTTGGGTCGGTGGTGCTCATCCTCACCAGGAGCTCTTCCACCAACTTAAGGGGGGCAGCATAGGTAGTTGAGAGCCCGGTCTACCCTGCTGGGAGTGGGGTCCAGCCGTCCAGTTCCCCAGAGGAGTGGGGAGCACCTGGGCTCTCTAATTGCCTGGCTTTCCTGTCAATTTCATGGCTCCTGCCATGAAATGGACAAGTCAGCCAACAGCCAATATAAATAATGCAATCTACACAGATACTGTGTCACCCTAACTACACTGACATAAGCCTTACGTCTTTCGTGAAGGTGGGGCTATTATGTCGGTGTAATAGGGCACATCGGCGGAAGGAAGGCTGTAGTGTAGACACTGACGTAATTAGATCAATGGAAATTGCTTTACGTCAACCTAACTGTGTAATGTAGACCAGCCCTTAAACAAATAGGTCTTCTCTGGCTTTTCCAAATTACCACAATTATTAAATCTATTATTCATTTTCCATGTCTTGTCTGCAACTCAGCTGCAATTATTTGACAATCATCCTGCAATTCAAGTAAGGCCTTAGGTAGTGTCAATTTATACTTTCCTTAGAAGAATACAAAACATATACCTGCTACTATTGGGAACAGCTGCATGGAAGAAAATATTCAGTGGAGGTCGTTCCAGCCCAGTGGTGAATTAAGCTCCACAGCCCCTTTTGTTCCCCACCCTGTCCCACCACAGAATGGAAAGACTGGAGAGCCATGGGCCCATCTACCTCCTAAAGGGAGCTTTTTGTGCACCTGAGTTTTGAGATGCAGAGGGGTGGGTAATGTCTGCACAGCTGTCCAGAATCCTGCCCCCAATCCTTTTGCAGTAAAACTGCACTGGTTCCATTGCCAAGGGAGCAGCCATTTAGTAGCAGAGGCAGAGACAGGCTTCGTCCCTTAATGTAACAGCTGCCCATTCAGTCTCATAATGATGTCATGGAATACTGGAGCGGTACACATTCTGAATAATAGCAGCATCTCCCACATTCAACCAGTAATAAATCTCTAGTAGAGATGTTATGCTCAAAATGTAGTATGTTGCACAACTTTGGTCAAATAATTTTAGGAGTTGGAGAGATGATGAGGTAGTGATTAGGATCCTGATCTGGGAAACCCTGGTTCACTTCCCTGATCTGTCACAGGCTTCCTGTGTGATCTTTGGTAAAGTCACTTAGTTCCCTATTGGTAAAATACAGATAACAACACTTCCCTGCGTCATAGGGGTATTGTGATGATAAATCCATTAATGTATATAAAGCACTCATACGATGGTGATTAACACCCTATAAATTCCACAAGGAAATGAACAATACTGTTTTCACAGTAGGGCTTGAATAATGTGCAGTGAATAAGGCCTGGGCCACATATTGAACAATGAAGATAAAACAAAATATTCAATATTGCTCATTCAACAAGCATCATCCATCTTGTGCACTAAATGAGGCAGGGGTGCTGTGGAAAAATTAGTATGCGATCATGTCACTCAACTGTATCATAAAGCATAATCACAAGGGGGTCAAATTAAGGTTCTCCTTCAAGGAATTGTCCATATGCACTGTCCAGCTGTTGGTGTTCATGTGCCCCAGGTGCTCAGGACGAGAGACTTTTTGGCCAGCAGTATTCGTAAGGCGTGCCTGTACCTAGATGCACCTCCTGCTCTCCACTGAGGGCATAAAAGGGCAGGGAATGCCTACCTCCATCAGCTTCCTCTCAACCACCTCCTGGCATTGTGACAGATCATTGGTGGTCCAGCATGCACATCAGCCTATTAGAACTCAAAGCTGTCAGGAGAGTCTTCAAGGTTTTTATCAGCAACATCAAGGGTCAGCACATGCAAATAATGATGGAAAATACAACCACCATGTTCTACACCAATCAAAGAGGAGCAAGATCCTCTTGCTGTATCAAGAAGCAGTCAGATTGTGGAACTGGTCACTCTGACATAAAACTTCCCTCTCAGCTGTCAACATACCTGGCCTGCAGACCTCCCTAGCAGACAGTCTGAACAGACATATTTCATTGAATCACAAAAGGGAGATCAAGGACCGCATTCTTCATCACTTTCAATGATTGGGGCCACCCCCTTATAGAACTGTTTGCAACTTATTTTGCCTCAGGAGAAGTTTGAACCCAGGTGCCCTGTCTGATGCTTTTCTTGTCCCATGGATGAGGGACCTTTTATATGCTTTCCCTCACATTCCTCTAATTCCCAGAGTACTTTGCAAGGTCAGACAAGACTCCACCAAACATATTGATAGCCCCAGCCTGGCCACGGGAGTTTTTGTTCCCAGATGTCCTAAGGCTGTCCAGGGCCCAACCCTGATATTGGACTTGCTGTCATAGTTCAAAGGGAAGGTGCTGCACCCAGACCTCAAGTCTCTCCACCTCACAGCCTGGTTGCTGGATAAATGTCTAGCCTAGAAGTTTCTCCAGTCAGGGATATTTTGGTCAAAACAGGAAAGACTCTTCCAGGCACACCTTGTGAAATGAATGAGATTCTCTCACAGATCTTGGTTGAGGTCACTCCTCCCTCATGAAGCACCTATACCAGTAATGTAGGAGTGCCTGCTAGAGCCGAAATGATCTAATCTCTCTGAGTTCTCTGAGAGTTCACCTGGTGGCACTTTCATCATATCATCTGCCAGTTGATGGCCAATCTGTCTTCTCTTACAGACCTGAGATTCATAAAGGTTTCACGAGAGACTTTCCACCTGTTAAGGGGCCCCATTTCCCCTTAGGGCTTTAATCTAGTACTTCCCATGCTTATGGGGCTTCTATTTAAACCTCTGGCATCATGACCCCTTTTACATCACACCACAAAAACCTTCATGGCAGACCCCCCCACACCACACATGATTGTCTTCCCTGTCTTCCTCAGGACTCATCCAAAGTACCTACCCAAGGTGGTCATGGAATTCCACCTAAATCAGTAAATCCACCTATCTGTGTTCTTTCTTCATATGTGTAAGATAGAAGCAGCCCTCCACCCTTTGAATGTCAGAAAGGCTCCAGTATTTTATCTACAAAGAAGAAAAACCATTCTGATCTTCTCCAAGGCTCTTTATAGCTGTAGCTGATGGACTGAAAGGCAAGGTCGTGTCTTCACAAATTCAAGAATCTTCTCAAAATGGATTTCAGAATGTGTGAAATCTTGTTATGACAGCAAAAAGAGACCCACCTGCAGGGTTGAAAGCTCATTTCACTAGAGCCCAGAGAGCATCATTAGCTTTCCTGAACAAAGTCTCAATCCTAGACATATGTAAAGACAGTGACCTGGTGCTCTGTTCATACATTTACCAAGCACTGTGCTCTTACGAAGCCTCCAGCTTAGATGCTGGTTTTGTTAATGCTGTTCTCCAGTCCCTTCTTTCATAGACATCCAGTAGTGGAATGTACATATAGACAGCCACTTGAAGGAGAATGAAAAGTTCCTTACCTTCCAGGTATGTTGTCCGTACGTACATTTCACAACCTACCCTCCATCCCCTTGACCTTGGTATCCTCTCATTTATATTTTCCGGTTGAGAGGAAACGGATGGCAGTAGGCACACCCTGCCCTTAAATGCCCTTGCCAGACAGCACAAAGAGCATCATGGTGCAAGCTAGCTGTATGGATATAGCTGGCCAAAAGTCTACAGTAGAATGTGTATATGGACAGCATATCTCAAACTCCAGTTTCTGAATGGGTAAGTAACTTGGCATTTCCTAACTTTGGAATGCTTGACTTTGCAACCTGCACATTCTTTTCACATGGCTCTTTGTATGTAATAATACAGAGTTGGATGAGAGTGAGCATTTGTAATGTGTGTGTATATGCCTGAGGTAAGCCTGGTTTTTGTACTGGAGACAGAAATAAGCCTACCTCTTAAGCTCTACTAATACCAGTGCCATTTCAGGAAGATAGTGATAACTGTGCCATCCTGCAAGTCAAGTGTTTAAATTGCTGTTTCCAATTTCATGCAAGCATCATTCTCTTAACTTTTTATCTATTTAATTAAATATTTTTATCCTCATTTTTGGCAGTGATCCAAGCTGGTTATCTTTCAAAAACAGACCAAAAAAGTGTGACTTAATTTTATTCAACGAAAACATTTATTTTTGGAATTTTTCTTTAAATCCTTTCTTGATTTTGTTTAAGATGAATCTAGAACTAGATGCACATAAATCTACTCAGTCTCATGCTGTCAGAAGCCACAAGGAAAGTAATAAGGTGTCAGAGGTCAATCAGAGCCAATTTCACATAGGAAAAGAGGTAGTTTCATGGCTGATCAAGGTTCTCTAGGTCATATACATCAGTTTTTCATTTTACTGAGACTCATACCAAAACAGAAATAAAAGTCTAATTATTTATTGGAAGTCAATATTCAATCTCACACCCACACAGCTATTGTATCTATGTGAACTTTAAATAGCTAGAGCAACAGCTGCAAAAAGGTGTTTGTGTACTGAATGAGAAAGGGAAAAAAACTGAAACCATATAGCATAAAATAATAAATCCGAAGTGCTAGTACTAAAGCACGCAGTGAAAACAGGGAATTACTTCAGTACTAATGACAAATAAGGGTGTTTTTAATCCAAATGGTATAAACATCATACCAAAGTAATTCATTATATTCAAACTGAACAACAATTAATCCCTAATTGACTCAGTATGCAAAAACAATTCATCCAGAATTCATAACAGAGCTTCCTCAAGCACAGAGGTTTATAAATCCAAGGATTTAAAAATATAACAAAAACAAATGCAAAAAGCATGATGACTTAAGAATTCATGAGAGATCATGTAATGCTTGTGCTTGGTGTTGGTTTTATATATTAGTAATTATTTAATTGAACTAATAAAGAAAAAGTCTTTAAGGACAAGTGCTATATAACCAAAGCTTAACATGGAACAAAACTAAAATTCTAGACGATTTACTATCTGTGTGTTATATTATCACTGCTGAATCTACCTGGAAGTTGGTGGGCATACTGCTAAACTTAAAAAGTGACCTTGTATTTAAAAATAAATAAAAACTTAGAAATCAAGAATCTTTTAGAATTCAAGTCATATTCATTGTTCCTTCCCTCCCCCAACCCCCATGGAACAGAAGTAACCTTTGTAATATCATTTTTTTGCAACCACTATGTGTCTTTAAACAGTCACTAGACATGAATGTTGCTCTGTCATTGACTCAAACTACAGTATGTGGGAACAACAAATAAACAGCCTTGATACTGCGTGTGATTTGAGCCACTTAATACTAGATTAGCCTGAAAACATTAGGGCAAAAGCGAGGCTGCCTGGTGCTGATGAAGAGACAGTAAAGATAAAAGGCAAACACAGGGTATATCTCTCCATAAAGAAGAGACTACTTTTCCTCTCCTCAAGTTTAGTAATCTTTCTCAGTGAAAATTATTCCCCCTTGTCTAGGATTTAGAATGTAATATTTTCTCTCTTAACTTTCATTTAATAAGGAATGCATATATGCAGAGGACTTTTATGCTCTTTCGGCCAGGGTGTTTTTTCTTTAGTGAGTGTGTGTGTGTCATCTGTCTGCAGTGAAAAGGGTTTTGTTGTTGCTTTATTGTTTGTCTGTTTTTTGTTTAA
This sequence comes from Chelydra serpentina, assembly GCA_037349315.1. NCBI lineage: Eukaryota > Metazoa > Chordata > Testudines > Chelydridae > Chelydra > Chelydra serpentina. The sequence continues at coordinate 70,805,279 of JBAIAC010000008.1, forward strand.
AATAAAGCCCGAGTGCCTTTCTTTACTCTGGAAAGAGCAAACAGCAAAAAGTTTTAAAAATATTAATCATAATTCTGCTCGAAAAGAGACACATTTCATGAGAACTGTTAATCTCTTAATACAACTGGAGCCAGAAAGAGGAGGTTGTGTTTATGCCTGTTTGTGTGTAATGTATCAGATATTCAGTATTACCAAGAATAAGTTTCTATGCTCACAGATGAGCGGGAAGTGCAGGTTGTCTCCTGTTTATGCCCTTATTGTCTCTAGGTAAATAGCATCTGAGAACTGTTTATAGTCCTGAATCGGCAAAGCGCTTAAGCGAGTACTTAAATTTTAATCACATATGCAGTACCATTAACAAAAATGTATTTGCATAATACAGCAAATTTCAAAAAATATTAATTTGAATTTTCTAGGATTTTTTTTGTTTGCTTGTGAATTAAATCTCCTCTATGATATTAAATGTAGCATTTTGGGATGTTCATGTATAAGTCACTCAGGTAAGGTGTACGTTATAAGTTAGCTGTGCATTTATCTGTTTTCTTGGACACTTATAGGTTTAAAGAAACTTCCTGTAATACATAGTCAGTACCCCATTGTCAGGCAATCAAAACCAAGAAAAAACAGTTGGCCCTAATAAGAAGAGCTGATCAAAAAATGAAACATTTTGAAAAGATTGATTTTTAAATTATTTTTTTTATTATAATGAGCCATTTTGATGAAACTTTTAATCAATTTTTTTTTAAAAAAACCTTAGATCCAGTTATAAAGCACATTGGAAAAACATCAATAATGCAGAATAAATATCCAGTATTTTTACTGTTAAAATCGAAAATCAAAATTTTGTCATAAATCTAATTGTAGAACATTTGACTTGCTTTGTTAATGAGGATTATGTCCAGGATGTCATGCCAAATTTCAAATTACAGACTTCAGCTACTTTTGCTGCAGGCCTCTATTCAAATCTAGTTATACCTTGAAAATAAAATAAATGAAAAATAGGAAAAAGGTATTCCTCCCTCCTCTCCCCCCCCACCCCCATCTGCTGGCTTAACTCAAAAGTGGCTGAATGGATTTTGCTCAAACTGTTGTAAGGGGGGGGAAATCCTCTTTGTATAGAGATCAAACATGACTCATTCTAATGTGTTCATTTTGAAAAGTTATGAGAATGTAAAAATGAAGGGAAACAGAAGTGTTCTAAAATGGACAAACTGTTTTGCAGCCTTAACTGTAGCAACCACTTCATTAGTGGTTGAATAATGGTTAAATTAGTGGTTGAGTTGTACGAGCAGGGGACATGTCTTAGCAGAACAAGGTCACAATCCTTTTTGTGCTATGCTAATATCAGTAATTAATCAGTAGTATCAGTAATTAGTTTTAAACATATGCATCCATTCATTTTAAATATCCCTTTAGATCTGCAGGGATACTGAAAAGCTTTGGGGGAACATTCATTTGACTATAAAGCTATGAATTCATGTCAACAATATACATGGCACCTTTTCTTAATTTTCCACAAACATTCATATATATATGTGTGTGTGTGTGTGTGTATTTAATTGAAAATAATGTTTTTAGAAAGCAAAAGTTCAGTTAATACACATGTATGTATTCCCATGGAAGTTAGTCCTGGAGGATTCACACATCAGTCTCTTTAATATACTTTCTCTTGTTACTAAAGGTTGTCATCCAACCACAGGGTAGAAACAGCATCATGTGAGCTAGGTGACCAGTCACACACAATCATGAATATTCTAACCAAATAGCTCAGACAACCCATAGGCTGAAATATATTTTTATAAAGTGGTTGATGATAAATTTTGAATAACAAACACATTTGTAACATTCAGCTCCTTTCCAGTCATGAAAAGAAAAAATGAAAGATTATTTAGTGGAAATAGCTCACCAAGCTCTATCATTATTAAAAAAATATTTGCCCTAAAAAATCTCTCATGCTCTTGAATGTATAAATGAATCACCATTTTCCTAGGAAGCTGACACTGCTGCATTTTAGTAACCATGTAGCCACAGGTATATGAATGCACCTGACACCTATGAATTAATCCTATTTTTGTCAACCATAATAATTTTCTCTCTGAAATGTTAGTATTTGCAAGTAAGCATTTTCTTTATTTATTGCTTCTCTGAAATACAAATCGGTATATTTTCATTTTGTTACCTTAGTTTTGATTTTAATATTTTCATTTCCTCTGGGGTGATAGAACACTGCTCTGCTTTTAAGGTATTTCTTTACAGTAAATTTCTATCTCTTTTTTTCCCCCTGATACAGAGGATTACTGCTGCAGGAAAACAGCAGGTTTTCAGAAGCACTACATTATTATAAACTGGCAATTGGTAGCAGACCCACATTAGCTTGTAAGTAATTCAGTAGGTTTTTTTACATTTCTTTTCTTCCCTCATCTCTGAACTATTATAAAGCTAGAATGAGAAGGATAACATGCGCTATATTTAGGCTTGGCAGAATTTGTTTTCGTTATAATTTCAATGGATAATATCAGTGTTTTTTCAGCGTTTCTTCAATTTTTATCTGTTTTAAATGTTCACAGTTGTGGGAAATAATCGGGGGCTAAGACAGCAATTATTTAATGACAGTAGATGTTGACATTCAAAAGGTTAAAGCTTTACAACCATTAAAATAAATTTTCAACATCACATGTACCACCATGTAGAAAGTAAATAGTCTTTTTTTATTAACAAAAATCTAATTGTTCCAAGCCTAGATATATTATAAAGTCATATTCCACCAACCTCATTTAGTGTGAGAAGTCATGCATATATGGATAGTTGTATTTAAGGAAATTTGTTCTCAGGTTTAAAATGAGAAGGAGAAATTATTTTACTCTTCAGTGAGCTGCAAAACAATCACTTCGTTGTTCAACATCTGCTCTCTGATAGATAATGGGCTACAGAACTGAAAACACTGGCGCGATCCCGTACCATTCACAAGAATGGGCTGGTGAGCCATGGACACTATGACTCAAATTTATGACATTGATGATTGTTTTCTGATAGCCAGTCTCTGACTTTAAGGCATGTGGTGAGTCAATAATACAAGGTTTTTGGAATTCCTTTTTTGGCTTTTTCCTTAATTGGGACAATCTTCCACTACTAAGATTTGTTGTTATTGCCAGTGAGTGATTCCAATACCATACCAGTAGACTCTAATTGCAGGTTGTTGAATCACTTCAGTATCCCCTTGATTGAACGTATTAATTGATGTATTGGAGGCAATGTGACTCATGTTTTCTTTTACTTAAAAAAAAAAGGCTGCCCAATATTATGTTTCTAAGAAAGCAACAGCCAACCTTCAGGGGAAGTTCTACGGCCTGTCTTGTGCAGGAGGTCAGACTCTGTGATCACAGTGATTTTATAATCTGTGGACATGAATATCTTGTTGGTTTAAAATGATAGCAGGTATGATGATATAGGGGAACCCCACTAAAACATGTAATATTTGTTTATTCCCTTAACAGCTGCCTATTTAAATACTGGTATTATCCTGATGAATCAAGGAAAGACTGAGGAAGCCAGGAGGACATTTCTGAAGTGTTCAGAGATCCCTGATGAAAATTTGAAAGATCCTCATGCTCACAAGAGCTCTGTTACCAGTTGCCTTTATAACTTAGGAAAACTCTTTCATGAACAAGGACATTATGAGGTGAGAACCCAATTTTCCCTTCCCGTGCAAACATCAACACTACCCCTCCCAACCCTACAAAAAGTCCTTATAATAAATAATACCCATCATTTAGATACAGTAGCACCTTTCATCAACAATGTCAAAGTACTTCACAAATATTAATTGATTAAGCTGCACAAATCCGCTCTGAGGTCGGTGTGGGAAAGTATTATTCTCCACAATTTACAGAGAGGGAGGCAGAGCTGCAAAAATGTGAAATGACTTATGCAGTGATGCATAGCAAGATAGTGTTAGAACCAGACTGAGTACCGATCAAATCTGGGACTTTTTGCTTTCTGCAGTTTGGTCGGTTTCATGAGATTGTTGTCATAAATGGCTGAAGTATATCTGTAAGCCACTAGGGAGTGTGTATTACAGGTTGGCCTCTGTGCCTGAATAGCAGAAGATGAGACTCTGTTACGGCCCCAGATAGGGAATCCATGGCTCTTTAGCTCAATCTGGGTAGCTCATGCTTTTAGATCTGGAAGTCCCCAGTGGTTCAGCCACTGGTGAGTCAGCAAAGATAGCAGCCATCATATATACAGTTGAGAAGACCTCTGTTAAGTATTTTGTCTACTGGAGATATACTGAGGGCCTGGTTGGGTGGGTGGGGATGTTTTGTTTTTGTTATGCTGTTCCTGTCCAGCCAAACATACTTCAGAACGGTAGTTGCACGAAGCTGTGATCCATGTAACTTTTTCCTGACTGCAACAGATGAACTCTGCTGCTTACGATTAAGTACACACATGCTGTTCAGACTCCCCTACATACAGCATCCTTTTTCAGCTCTCTCAAATGGCAGTGATTAATGTGTTAGATTTTTATGTCTGCATTTTAACCAATCTGTAAAGATAAGAGAGCAGCAACATACTATATGGCTCTACTGTGACTGCACTTAGAGTACTATGTTGTTTATACAAATCCATGGATGAGCATGGTTTTCAAAGAATAAATAAATGACAGGTCTCTTCCCGTAGTACTTACCTTCTAAAATGGACTTTACATGGTCATGCAGTTATGTTTTGCATAGGACTCTTACTACTCACTAAGTGTAAAGTTTTGATTGTGAGCAGTGAATGAGGCAGAGGTCACCCTGAACAGTGAGAATGAAAATAACTATTGAGCTTCATTCACTATGCATCTCTAGCTGCGTGCTGAATGAAACATTAGTATGTGATCATGCAATTCAAGTATATAACATCATGCATATGCACAAGAGCACACAGGAACCTTAATTTTGGCATTTCCCGACTCTTGAGTGCTCCTCCTTTCGTTCTTCATCCATGTTCTTTCCTATGGAGCAAATATTCAATAATAGGATCTGGATTCTACTGTTGGATGATACTAGGCAATGTATAATAATAATACTTTATTATTAGGATGCTTATTGTAACAGTCTGATATCAATCTGGGCACTCTGTCACTCCACAGAATTTTGAATCTGTATCTAGACTAATGAGCCTTTGGAAGTACTAAAGTGTTTCATTTTTCCATCTGGAAGACACGCGCACTAATGGAAATCATTCAGTCTAGTGTTAAGGAACTTCACATCACTTGTTGATCCTTTTATAAATGAGAAATATGATCTTCTTACTGTATTAGTAATGAAGATATTTATTTCTTTTTTTCATTCTGGGAGGGTAGTTAATTTACATGTGAAAAAGTGCTGCTGAAAATGATGCTTTAGTAATGTTTTTCTTTCCTGTTTCAGGATGCCCTTATGGTTTACAAGGAAGCAATACAGAAAATGCCAAGGCAATTTGCACCACAAAGCTTGTACAACATGATGGGTAAGAGCAATTTTAATATTACAGAATGACACTCAAGGAGGCAGGGTGAAACTAGAGTACTTACTCATACAACTGGAGCTCAAGTGATTCAGTTAATTAATAAAACCAAATTAATTTCCTCCAATAGATCTTAACCATAAGTAGGTTCCCACTTCAGAGTTCAAGTAACAGCAGTAGATTTTCTTGACAAACCCCAGTAGATGGTTATACAAGTATATTCTCGGTCTCTTTCTGAGTGTTTCCACAGCTCTTAAGTACACATCGTACTGATTGCAGTGATGCCCACCTATAGAATTTCCTACCTAATATCTAAGAAGCTTTATGTGTACTATTTAGTGTGACTAGTGGAATTTTTCATTCACTAAGTCACCTCCCTTCCCCCATTCAATTACCATTGCAGCCAATGGGAGTCTTTTCATTTACCTCAACACAAGATGGATTAAGTACTGAATCACTAAGATTATTACATGAGGAATATTTCAATTTTATTATTAAATACCATGTCTCAATGGGCTCACAATCCAATTTGGATGCTTTATATCAAGGGTGGCAACCAAAGGGTGGAGAAAAGATTGAGTAAGGTGAAGTCTACAATAAGAGAATCCAATAGTCCCTCTGGATCCAGCTGACCTGCCCTTTCAAAATGTTGAAGGCAGCCTCAGTGCATTAAATTGTGACTTTTGGTTTCTTTTCTTAAAAAGCTAAATTATTTTTTCTCTTGTTTTTCAAAATATAAATATAAAGGGTTAGAAATTTGAGTTGAATAAATCACTTGACATAAAACCTGATATAACCAGGTGGCAGGACCTAAGATCTTGCATACAAGATACAAAACTCTTTAAGTAGGACCCTGCACAGAAATGCACCTGTTTCTGTTGATTCACCTTAATGTTTGAATTATGGTGGGGTTTGGGGTCCTGTGCGATCCAGTCTAAGATATGAAAGGGTTTGAGTGTGTTTCTGAAGTAAAGAGAACTAGGGTAATTGTCAGAGAAAACGTCTAGGAACAACTAAGCTCAAGAGAAAGGTCAGCAGGGGTTGGGATTGTTATTCTTTAAGATAACAATAAAGGAAAACCCTAGGAAAGGGAATACGTTTGAACTATATCCCCTGCGAATGTGTGTGGGTGTGCTGAACTGAGTGGGACTTAGTTTTCACCGATACTTATTTCACCAGAAAATGCAGATTCAGGTTGAACAAAACATTTAGCAAATTCATCAAATAGTTTTGGTAAAATAAAAACGAACTAACTAAATCCAAAATAATATAAACATTTGTTTTGACCTTTTCACAATATTTATTTTTTCTATTTGAAGCAACTTTGTTTTGAATTTACTTCAATTTTATTTAAAAAATGATTAAAGCTTGAAAATGAAACATTTTGACCTGAAACAACCATTGAATTTTATTTTTCTTGTTTGTTTTTATTTTTATTTTTTACTTTTTGATTTCCAAAAAATGTTTAAAATTTTCATTTTGGGTCGACTCTATTTTTGTTTTTGGTATGACCAGCGAACCAAAAAAATCAGCTATTTGCACAGCTCTAGTGGAGAATCATGGGAGGTACCCTAGAGAGGAATATGGTCCAGTGGAATCTGACACATTTTCATTTGGACAGGATAGCAAGCAGTATACCCTTCAATGTATACTGTGCAGTATATGTTCCTGTCAATGAACATGACTCCCATTTACACTAAAGGGAGTTTAACACATTCATTAAATCAAGATTCTGATCCTCACTCCCCAAGTTACTTGTTTTGTGTGTGTAGTTTATCTCCCTTTAACAAGATATGTTAAGTACTTGATGATGAAACAATTATTTCAAAACTGCAGTTTGGTCTGATGCTTGTTCAAAGACTGTCTTAAAATGGTTAAGGGTATAAATTCAAAAATAAATATTTGTATTGCCATGGTGATAGCATTACTTGTTTTTGATTCTCTCTAAACCACACTCACTTTGTCAATGCATATTTATTCACTGTTGTCGCTTTTCTGGAATACTGAATCTCATCGGATCAAACCAATGGCTAAAAGTCTTGCTTTTGGACTCATTTTTTGTTGATAAATGGTCTAGGTTGTGTTACCATTTCATCAGTTTCATTTGTCAGCATGCACTGATTATCCTATCAAGCTGATCAACAGCCATAGTTTTGTTTTGTGAATTAGACATCTGCTTATTATTATTGCACTATAGAGACCTTTGGCAGATTGTAGTGTCTAGATAGAGCCTGACAAGTTTGACTCCCCTTTTGTGTGCAAAAGTATAATTTCAAAATCTTGGAAAAAATATGATTTCCAGTAGCAAAAGTTGCAAAATTATAGTCAAAATTATAGTCAAGATCCTGTAATATAAAATGGGTGAGTTACCCTTTCCTCCTTTTTCTTTGAATGGAGTGATCCTATGAAATCATTGTTCCGCATACGTATCTAGAGTGCTGTTTTTAAATAGAAAATAATCCCAAAATTTGGGTAAAATAGATTCTTGACTGAGTACTTTACCTACCCCCTTTCTACATGTAAGGGCTAGTGATACCTTTCCCAACTCGTTTTATAAGCATAGTCCTCATGCCACATGTCCAAACTCATTCTCTTCCTGGGATTTGAATTAATTAGCAAACAAAACAAAAAGATGACATAAAGACCAGCTCAGTCCCACTCCTAGGCTTGGCTACTCCTAAGATTATTTCATCAATTGCTTTACCCATGCTCCAAATCCTCTTTCCTTTAAACAGTCAGACCATCTCCCTTAATAAAAAGTCACCTGCCTCAGAGTCAGCAAGAGCTCACGTAACACTTTTTCAGAAGGATCAGTGCCTAACAGTTCCAGGCTGTTACAGGGCAAAATAGCAAATGTAACTTTCCCTACATTTAACATTTCTGGATAGATTGCAATGCTAGAGCCAACAGACTAAATACATCCAGCCTACCATTGAATGTACCTTACAGAATTTGCCTGCCTACTTCTTGCAAGGCTTTGCTTGTGAATAAACTTTTGCATTAGGTACACAATGGGCAACTGTTGGGATTGAAGTCTGCCAGAGCCCACTTTCTTGTAACGGCAGGAATGTGACAATCTGAGCTATGCCCACCCAGTTTATGGTGGATATCTGCTCAGTGCTACAGAGGAAGAGGGGAGATCCCTGGAATGCTCTCAGTATGTGCAGGAGAAGTCCTTCCCTATCTCAGATCTAGTGTGTGTGTGAGCAAGAATCTCCATAGCTGAATGTATAATCCAAGAATACAAAAGATGTGAGGCCAATCCCCTCCAATTGGATTTGTGATTAAATTTAAGCCTCAACCACTTGCTGTCTTTGGTACACAGCATTAAATGCAAGTGTATGACTTGAGAAAATGTTTCATCTGATTTGATAGCCATTTCCATCTATCATTCCAGAGATTTAAAGGGGCTTTCCTAAAGATTCCCCCCATACAATGTACATTATATACTCAAAGGAATATAAACAGGAGGCTCATAGTTTATACTGTATTAGAATTTGAACTCCAGATCTCCAAGTGCATTATCTCACCCGCAGTGTTAAACCTTCGCACCACCTGTTTTCCATGTTTTGTGTTCCAGTACTTTTCCTGTGCTTGCTCACATTGGCTTTTTTACTTTGGCAAGCCAGTGACTCATTCTTTCAATGTGCCTCTTTGACTTCTTGCTTTTTAAAAATTAGGAACTAGTTTGCCTCTTAAATTAAAAAGGAATCTTTGACCCAGAGGATCAAGTTATCCATTTGGCTTTGTGTTTTGCTCATGGTATGAAAGGCAGGGCGAGGAGACCCACGTCAGATGTTCAAAGTTCATGTGTATGAAAAGCCGCAGTGTAGATTTTGGTACTCTATCACTGTGATTTATTTTGCCAGGTGTGCAGCAACCAAGCTAAGGAAACCATATGTTTTGTTGGATGTGTACCAAGAAAAAAATATTATTTATTTTTCTTTTCTTAAAAAGAAAAACACAAAACAAATACAAAATTAAAGCCTTTAAACTGGAATTAAAATAATTATTCAATATTCTGTGTGGGATTGGCTTAGTATAAATTTTCTCTATGGCATTCATCTTTGATATAAATTTAAAAGAATGTACTAAGGTTACAGAGATTAATTTGCTTGGCATTACAACACGCACTACAAAGGCCAGAGTCCAGCTTAGCTGCATTAAATCGGTAATATATTTTGTTTAAAGTTTCAATTAAAACCTGGGGTCAAAAGATATAATGGTCCCCATGGGATCTTGAACACTTTAATGCCAATATTAGGATTGCTTAAGGATCAGGCTTGGGTCTAGATGTCTTTTGCTTTCCTGGAAATATGATATTATACAGTTGATTGTATTACACTGCTTTTAAAACCACACAGGCCCACCTGCTACAGTAATTCATACTTCTGCCAGTTTAGTGGTGTGAAAGAGAGTGAAATGAAGTGTTGGAGCTTTATGTTAATATTGAGAGATAAAGGGAAATATATGGATGATGTTCAACTTATTGAATGGCAAATGCACTTTATCCATCTCTGCCTATTTTTCAAGTGCATTTCTGTTAAGCTTGATAACCATTTTTGGTGAGAGAGCTTCTTTTGTAACTTGCATCTAATACTATGTGTACTGAATAGTGTGTGTACACAGTGCAGGTTATGAGGGAAAGTGGGGAGCAGAAAAAGAGGGACATTGGTGGAACTTGAGACTTTTTCATTGACGTATAGAATTTAAGGCTGGAAGGGACCATCATGATCATCTAGTCTGACCTCCTGCTCATCACAGGCCACAGAACCTCACCCACCCACTCCTGCAATAGATTCATAACCTCTGTCTGAGTTACTGAAGTCCTCAAATAATTATTTTCAGACTTCAAGTTACAGAGAATCCACCACTTAACACTAGTTTAAACCTGCAAGTGACCCAGGCCCCATGCTGCAGAGTAAGGCAAAATCCCCCAGGATCTCTGCCAGTCTGATCCAGGGGAAAATTCCTTCCTGAACCCAAATATGGCAGTCAGTTGGACCTTGAGCATTTTGGCAAGACCCACCAGCCAGACATCTGGGAAATAATTATTTGTCGTAACTCAAAGCCCTCCCCATCTAGTGTCCCATCACCGGCCGTTGGGGGATATTTGTTACTAGCAGTTGCAAGTCAGCCACACGCCATTGTAGGCAGTCTCATCATACCATCCCCTCCATAAACGTATCAAGCTCAGTCTTGAAGTGAGTTAGGTTTTCTGCCCCACTGCTCCCCTTGGAAGGCTGTTCATAAATGAAGTTACCAATCAGTCTCTTTCTCGGCCTTCCCAATTTGCCTCTATGCATGTGGATCATGTGCAGATGCTGAGCACACGTGCATGGTGAAAGGTTACTATCCATGGCAAATTTTCTTCTTTCAGTCTCTAGGAAGTTAAATGATTTCTCCTTGTTGCTCTGCTACATTACACACGGACAGAAACCAAGCTGTCTTACACCAGTGGAAGCCGTGTCTAGTACAGGTGTGGGAGCCAGATTTTACATCTGGCATAGAAATAGAGGTTCACATCATGAATATGAAGATTTAGCATAGAGAGAGGAGTTTCTGTGTTGATGGTTATAACATAACTATCATTTTATTTGAGTATTCTTTTGGGTGGATGTGGCCATTTGTATAAGCCTGTTAATATTGTTAAGACTCCTTCCCCTTTTGCCCCTTACTCCCAGTAAATGCTTTTCTTATTGAATTGCTTTTAAATATTGTTTAGGGCTCCAAGGAACACTTTTGTTGGTATAGTCTTACAGTTCATGCTGTGCTAGACTTATTTTTTAAGCGCCAAACATGATTGAACTGTGCAATATGTGTCCTACACCATAACCTATTAAAACATGATGACCGGCCCGGCACTTATCTCAGTTTCAGTTGTCAAAACATCGGGCATGTTTCTAAGGAAGTTTTACTGGGAATTGTTTGCTAAGGTACATTACAAAACATTTATTTTATTTAAATGTATATAAGCTGAACATGAGGCCTTTTTTCTCCCCATGCAAATGATTGATTGTACGTTACAGAGGTGCTAATAATGGAATTTGCTACAGTGGGAAGAAAAGGTTGTGCTCCTCCCCTCCCCTGTTCTCCTACCTCACCCCTAAATAGGTTATTGAAGTTTATATCTACTCATGTAAAGCTGAGTATGAAACTTCTGGCTGTTCTGTTTTAAGATTCTAATTATTCAGACTGAGTACAAAGACTACAGAAGTGAATTGCTATGGGGGTTGTGGCTACTACATTTGAGACCAGTTTTTTTCCAAGTTCAAAGGATTTTTGTTCACATTTTTCTTCTCTTTTGGGCAATCAATCTCTATTCTCCTGTTGAACACTTTAATTTTTTTACACACACAGTATACTGGAAAGGCCAAGAACCTATGAGTTTAATATTTTAACATATTAGGAATCTGGATTAAAAATGAGTATAACCGTTACATTTTCAGGCAGAAATATAATCAGATATCTAAACTGGGCTACTGGTATACCAATTAGGCATGGTCCAAATGGTAAGTCCTTTTATCAACAGCACGTTGAAAAGAATTACACTGTTGACACAATGTCAATGCTTACCTCTTCAACAATGGCTAAAATTTTTCACTATACACCTACATAAAATGAAAGCTATGAGAGACAAATTATCTTTTCATTTACAAATGCTGAGTCATTCCATTTGTTCTCTCCTTAGTTATTGTAGGTGACACATCTGTCTGAAACTAAAAATCAAATAACTATCTCAGCTGAGTTGTTTGTCAATGATTTCTTGTTTCATTGGAGGTTTTCAGACTATACTACTTTAAAGACTGTTCAGTTCCTTATTGAAATTCATTTGCTTTTTATTTTCATCCCTCTCCATCCAGTTGTAGGATTTTTTTAAGGTTTATTTTCATTCTAATTAAACCAAAAATCTGAGTCTCCATTTTGATTGGCTACAAGTGGCCTGTAAGAACCCAGTCAAATCCATATAAATGGGGAATTGACAACCCTCCAGCAAAAAGGCTTATAAAATTCTGTGTGCTCCGAGAAATCTTCAAAGAGATTGTTCTATAAAAGAAAGAAATAAAATATGCTATTTCTGTGTACAGTATACTTCATATACATTAAGATAACATGCACCAATGACTCCAGAGAAGCTCTGTGTGCAGAATATGCTTATTAACAATAGTGTGCATGTTGCGTTATAGATTAAACATAACTATTAAGCATAGCTATAACTGTGCTTTTAGCTTTATTATTTGCATGCATACCCTAGTAGCTCAGAAAAAGCCATTGCAATATGTTCTGTGAAGGTGTAACGGTACAGTACAATCGATGCAAAACATGTAGTAAATATGATTATTAAGCATGTGCAATATAATTTTATAAAATATATCTCCTTTTATTCTATTATGAATTCCATTTTTTGTCAGTGCAATGGCCAAGTTGATGTTTTGAAACACTGTACTCTGAGATTTTGTACACCAAGGTATTGCCATGAATGATTTTCTTTGGCAGATTACAAACATTTTAAAAATACTACCTGGTAATACTAAGAAGCAGATTGCAATGCATCTCTCCTGACTATAGGTACTATGTATCTGTATTTGTCTTTTTGTATCTTCAGTGGCACAGTACTCCAGAAATACTGACGATAATAATAAAAAAAATCTAAGCACATGGTATCTATAGAGCGGGGGTCCCAAACTTGGTTTGCGGCTTGTTCAGGGTAAGCCCCTGGCAGGCCGCGAGACGCTTTGTTTACCTGAGCGTCCGCAGGTACAGCCACTCGCAGCTCCCAGTGGCTGCGGCTTGCCGTTCCCAGCCAATGGGAGCTGCAGGAAGTGGCGCGGGCCGGGCCACTGCTTCCCACAGTTCCCATTGGCCGGGAACGGCAAACCGCGGCCACTGGGAGCTGCAAGCGGCCGTACCTGTTGACGCTTAGGTAAACAAAGCATCTCGCGGCCTGCCAGGGGCTTATCCTGAACAAGCCGCAAACCAAGTTTGGGAACCCCTGCTATAGAGGCATAATGCTGATACATTCGCAGCCCCATAGTAGTCTGCTCATCAATACATCTAACGTGTTCCCCTCAGGGTTATTCAGATTTCAGGTTTTCTTAGTGCTGAAAATAAAACAACATTATTTGTGGGATGTTTGAAATTTTCTAATATCTGCCTGAAGTAGAAATAATCTTGAGATATGCAAATCCCTCTTGTTTATGAACAAACCAGAAGTAAAGACAGGTAGTGATCCTCATCTAGAACTGCATAACACTGCTTGCCTCCCCGTTCACACTAAATAGGCCCCTGTTTTGTTACTTTTCACTATATGAGACATGTTGGAAATTCATAACTCCTTTCTTCCCCTCTTGGGTGCTAAACCATATCACAACCTACTCCCTTGGAGTGTAAAGTGGTAAATGTGAATCGTAGAGAAGATAACTCATTGTAGCCACCTAATCTTTTAATTTTCCTTTCATAGCTAATCACTCTTTTCTTATTTTTTTAACTGATCATTGTTTTTGTCTTGAATTCTTCACACCTTTTCCACTGTGATGATTTAACTGTTGTTTTCCTGTTTCTAAGAAGTTTTGAAATATCTCCCTATATTGTAAGATTCCCGAGGGCTCTGATATTTATAAAAAGAAAACACCTCAGACTGCTTTTGTGATGGTAATGGAAGTGTTGCAATTGATTCTTCTCTGTTGTGTGTAGTAAATACAGAATAAACTAACTTTGAGTTTCAAGGCTTTTGTTGTCATAGGTCTAGTTAACGGATACATTATATCCATTATGCTTCCCTGTGTACTAAAGTATAAAATTAAAGGGTTTGTGGTGAAACAATCTACAAAACACTTTAAATATAGCATCACATATAAATACACTAAGTAAATTACAGCTGCAGTGTAATAAAGAGATCATCTAGCCCATCCCCTTCCCAGTGCAGGGTTGCCTTTAAAGCTGGGTAATCTAAAGAGAATATTAGGTGAATAATTCCTCTCCAAATTTAAAATTTGTTGAACAAATTATTCCAATATTGTGGAGTCCCCCTATACCCCTCCCCCACACCAGTTGAGCTTTACATTGGTGAGGTGTGTCTTGTTTTAGATGTCCTGTTGGATGTGGCTTCCACCAATTTCAGGTTTAAAGTCCCACAGAATACTAAAGATAGGAATCTGTAAATTAATGTTCCTGCTGAGGACTTGTTTAACCCTGCAAAATATTGGATGATCATGTACTTGTGGTGAGCCATCAAAAGCTTTCCTTTTGCTATCTGACTATGGCTCCTATTCAGGAGAAGCACTCAAGCACAGGGTTAAGTGCTTTTGCTGAATTGGGGCCTAGATTCCTGTAAATTGACTTGTTTTCCTTATGGTGTCTGAGGTACCTTTGAAGCATTGTGACATATAACAGATTTCCTTCTGTGCCTTTGTGATATAGTATGTCAAAGTGGAATATAAATTCATTAAACTGCATAGGTTTGACCGGATACATTATCAAACTGAATTTGTTATATGGCACCATTTCTATTTTCGATGTGAGCACTTTACAAATGAATCTGTTAAATACTGAGAGGGTGAAGGTAAATGGAGCAGCCAGGTTGTATTCTGCAGCTACTTTCATATCTCATGTCACTGGGTGCTCTAATAAGGATTTACTGAAACTTAGATCATTCACATTACAAAAGTTTGTGCAAATATACAGTAGTGACTGTCAAATATCACTAATTCTATTTTAAACTTTTTGTCCCTGTGCAGATATATATAAAATATCATCCTAAATGACAAAATCCAATCCCTATATATCTCATCCAATAGCATGGTTGAAAAACATCTCAAACCATAGAAGCTTTTATTTGATTCACTTCATTTTAACCTAGAAAATGGCCAGATTGATTGATTGAACTGAAATTTTGCAATATTATTCCCCCCATCTGGGACAGACCCTTTCACATCCTTAACCTGAAGTGATTTTTTAATAGCAGGGCTCTAAATCCTTCAAAAAAATATTTATAGAGGAAACCCTGATAGGCTTTCAGCTGTAGTCAGATGATCAAAAGTTGCTATATTACAGACCGTTAGAACCTGAGCTTTACAGGAAGAAATCAAGATTTCAATAGAAATGCTTGAATATGGCCAGCAAACGAGAACAATTTTAAAGTCTTAAGGGGAGCTTTCTGTGTGGACAGTTTGACATTTAGGTCAGTAAATTCAGAGTTGAATTTCTGGGTGCACAGTCAACAGTGAGCACTTTACAAATGAATCTGTTAAATACTGATAGGGTGAAGGTAAATGGAGCAGCCAGGTTGTATTCTGCAGCTACTTTCATATCTCATGTCACTGGGTGCTCCAGGAGAAGGTCATTTAATAGGTTTTGCTGTGAAGTACTTGATTTCTAAAACCTTCCACAATTTAATCTGCCTAGCAGCCTTTCAAGCGCATCGTTTTATCTCTCCAGGTCCTTATATTAGCATCCATCCTGAGAAATATTTGATAAGATTGCGTCTCTTCATAAGTTTGAACAGTGCATAGTGCATTGTGGGATCTATGAGACTATTATAGATGGGTCTGGCAACACCACCCATTAAGGTTGTCTGTCACTTCCAATTATAAGACACTATTTTCAGTTGCTTATAATTTTGCCTCATTGTCACCATTCAGTCTGAAATTTTTCATGCCAGATGTCTGCCTCAGATCTTTTTTGGGGTTGTGAGTTCAGTCCTTGAGGGGGCCATTTAGGGATCTGGGGCAAAAATTGGGGATTGGTCCTGCTTTGAGCAGGGGGTTGGACTAGATGACCTCCTAAGGTCCCTTCCAACCCGGATATTCTATGATTCTATGATTTCTGAGAACGAGGCAAAAGCAAATATGCTGTTATGCTCATGTTAATTTTTGGCGGTCTTTTCTTTGAATAGCTGTAGCACCTCATGCTTTGAAGCAGCAACTTGAAAACTATGCAGGTGGGGGTGATGGTCTTTGTGTCAGAGATGTGCCTTTTCCATCCCTGTGCAAATCTGCCCAAATAGGACTAAGTTATAATTCTTTGGAAAAAATCACTGTTTACACATGCTCAATAGAGACTTCTTAGATTTTAGCAACTAAATTCCCTGAAGGTTCAATCCACATTGGGCATACTACAGCCTGGGACCAAGCAGGACTTTTCCTGAAATTGTAACTCTGAGCTGCTGCAGGCCATGATGGGTCTCTAAGTCAGAGCGCCTCTCCTGTGCTGTCAATAATGTCCTACTGGGCCCAGGCACTGTGGAGGAAGCTGACCAATTTGACTGCAGAGGGAACAAGAACCAGACTTGCAGATGAGAGGCAGAGTAGATTTGGATAAGGGATCTGTTGAGAGGGAGAGGGAAACGAGAACTAGGAGTTGAGGTGGGGAGGGAGAGTGGGACTGGCTGAGCAAGGAGATTGGGACTCAGAGCTGAGGAGGGAAATGAGCAGTGTGGACTGGGAGCCAGTAGTTGGGGAGGAAACTGAGATCAAATGAGGAGCCGGGGGGCAGAGGAGGGGCAGGGGGAGCCTGGAACTGGCTGGGCAATTAAACTGTGACTTAGAGCTAGTGATGTGGCAGGAAAGTAGTGAGGGAGGAGAAAAGATATATCAGAAGAGGAACTGTGGTGCAGGGGGAAGCAGTGGGGTTGCCTGGACTAAGGAACTGAGGTGTGGGGCGGGAAATTCTGTAACTAGAAGAGAAGCCCCAGGACAGAGATGGGGTTTGGAAGCCAGTGAGGATAGAGAATGTGGACAGGGAATGGGAGCAACTGGAGTTCAGGATGCAGAGGAGAGACCGATTGGAGTGGTAGAGAGAGTGGGAGAACTGGGACTGGATGGGGAAAGAGACAAGGAATGGGAGGAAGGGCTGGGAAAAGCTGGGAAAAGAGACTGGGCGTTGAGGGAGAGGGGAGTCCAGAGGAGTAAGACGAGGCTGTGCTAAGCAAGGAGACTGGGACAGGGATAAGAAAACTGAGGAATGGAGACTGGGACTGACTAGGTAAGGAGAATTGGACTTGGATGGGGAAAAGACAAGACTCGGACAGGGACAGTTTGAAGTAGAAAAGATAGTATGTGATTATGTCATTAAAGACTAGCATAATGCAGGTGCATAACAAGGAGGTGCAAATTCAGGTTGATGAGGCAACCTTAATTGTGGCATTTTTTAAGCTGAGTGCTTTACTTTGCAACTGTAATCATGCTGTTTTGCATGTAATAGATTATAATTGGATGCCATTCATTTGAGAGTTAACATAGGTTACTGGACTGAGCATGGGGTTGGAACTCCTGAGGTCTTACCCCGTTTATTCTGCTGAATTAGCGTGTGGCATTAGATAAATCAAAGTTTAAATGTACATGAAAATAATATCAATTAGTTAATAGGTGCAATCCTGACCCTATTGAAGTCATTAGTCTTTTTTCCATGGACTTCTGTGGGGCCAGGATTTCACTGGATGTGTCTATAGCACATTCAGAATGTGCTATGTAAATGCAGAGTACTGTATTATTATTCTGAAAACTGCCATACTTCATTTTTAATTAATTGTTTGATCCTGCTTATTTCTGATTAGCTTTGCAAGATTTCGTTTGATTTTTCTCTTCAAATTGTTTCTTCTACACTACATTAAATGCGTTTTCGAAAATTTCAAGATTAGTGCCCCAAAGTGCATTTCTGTCATTGCCATCATTCTCCCACTATCTTTATCCCTCATTATTCTAACCCTCTTTGGGGACTTTTCTTAACCTACCTCAGTTTTTTTTACCCTCATCTATGAGCTTGATGTGTTATTTTAGAAGATTAGGGTTGGAAGAGACCTCAGGAGGTTATCTAATCCAATCCCCTGCTCAAAGCAGGACCAACATCAACTAAATCATCCCAGCCAGGGCTTTGTCAAGTCTGGCCTTAAAAACCTCTAAGGATGGAAATTCCACCACCTCCCTAGGTATCCCATTCCAGTGCTTCACCACCCTCCTAGTGAAATAGTGTTTCCAATATCCAACCTAGACCTCCCCCACTGCAACTTGAAACCATTGCTTCTTGTTCTGTCATCTGCCACCACTGAGAACAGCCTAGCTCCATCCTCTTTGGAACCCCCCTTTAGGTAGTTGAAGGCGGCTATCAAATCCCCCTCACTCTTCTCTTCTGCAGACTAAATAACCCCAGTTCCCTCAAGCCTCTCCTCATAAATCATGTGCCCCCTAATCATTTTTGTTACCCTCTGCTGGGCTCTCTCCAATTTGTCCGCATCCCTTCTGTAGTGGGGGGACCAAAACTGGACACAATACTCCAGGTGTGGCCCCACCAGTGCCGAATAGAGGGGAATAATCACTTCCCTCGATCTGCTGGCAATGCTCCTACTAATACAGCCCAATATGCCATTATCCTTCTTGGCAACAAGGACACACTGCTGACTCAAATCCAGCTTCTCGTCCACTGTAATCCCCAGGTCCTTTTCTGCAGAACTGCTGCTTAGCCAGTCAGTCCCCAGCCTGTAGCGGTGCATGGGATTCTTCCTTCCTAAGTGCAGGACTCTGCACTTGTTTTTGTTGAACCTCATCAGATTTCTTTTGGCCCAATCCTCCAATTTGTCTAGGTCACTCTGGACCCTATCCCTAACCTCCAGCATATCTACCTCTCCCCCCAGTTTAGTATCATCTGCGAACTTGCTGAGGGTGCAATTAATCCCATCATCCAGATCATTAATAAAGATGTTGAACAAAACCGGCTCCAGGACTGACCCCTGGGGCACTCTGCTTGATACCGGCTGCCAACTAGACATCGAGCCATTGATCACTACCTGTTGAGCCCGACAATCTAGCCAGCTTTCTATCCACCTTATAGTCCATTCATCCAATCCATACTTTTTTAACTTGCTGGCAAGAATGCTGTGGGACACTGTATCAAAAGCTTTGCTAACGTCAAGATATATCACATCTACCACTTTCCCCATATCCACAGAGTCCGTTATCTCACCATAGAAAGCAATCAGGTTGGTCAGGCATAACTTGCCCTTGTTGAATCCATGTTGACTGTTCCTGATCACTTTTCTCTCCTCCAAGTGCTTCCAAATGGATTCCTTGAGGACCTGCTCCATGCTTTATGGTTAAACACAAATATATGCTGTATTTCACTGATACTCCATGCTGTATAATATGAATTGATTGAAAAGAAATAGCTTTTGCATAGCAGATGTGATGTTAATTTGATTACTTTGGGAATTTTGATTGATACTCCCACTTTCAATTCCTTTCCAACCAGACTTTCATCTCGCTCGTGCGCTTTCATCCTTAATAAGACTATTACTCCGTGGCTTCAACCCTAAATTGTCTATAGAGTTAGTTTATTTTCTAACTTGCCTGCATTCAAAGCAATGCATTGTCTTAGAGGTTTTGGTTCATATATAGGTGGACAGTCACAATGTAGAACTTTTTATTTTATTTTTGCAATTCAAATGATAAATCTATTAAAATCCTATGTCCTCTGACTGGTCATCATTTTACTTCATAGGAGAAGCCTACATGAGACTGAGCAAGCTGCCTGAAGCAGAACACTGGTATATGGAGTCGTTGCGATCCAAGACTGACCACATCCCAGCACATCTCACATACGGGAAACTTCTGGCTCTAACGGTGAGTTAATCAGCCATTTCTGAAAGTAAATATTAGAGCTCCCAAAAGAAGTGAGGTAGAGGAATAACCAGGCCTTGTGGCATTCTCGGTCTGGAAATTGATTATGATTCTATTAATAAATACTTTGTATTTTAATAGTATCTTCCAAATCAGGAACTAAATATACTGTAAAACATCACCTATATATCTTTGTAACCCCTTGCCCATTAACAAAATGCAGCCACCTCTGAGGAGAACATAGCAGCTGTTTTATAGCTCACAGTAACCATATAGACGTTTATAACAGGAAAAAAAGAATCATGTATCTATCTGAAATATACACGTTTTAAGACTAAGGGTACGTCTATACTTACCCGTCGCGTCGGAGGCGCGGGATCGATGTTCTGGGTTCGATTTATCGAACCAGGAAGTGCTCCCCCGTCGACGCCGGTAATCCTGCTCTGCGAACGGAGCAGGCGGAGTCAACGGGGGAGCCTGTGCGCCGCGTGTGGACCACAGGTAAGTTCGAACTAAGATACTTCGACTTCAGCTACGTTATTAACGTAGCTGAAGTTGCGTATCTTAGTTCGACGGGGGGGTTAGTGTAGACCTAGCCTAAGGGCTTGTCTACAGAGTGGGATAATGAATTGTACGTGAGTGTGATCTTTATAATGCACTAATGTGTTGCACATTAGTTGGTCCATATTGCACTAACATGTTGTGCATTAATTGGTCTGTATAGACCCTGCTGTGGTGCACTAAAAGTTCCCTGGTGCGAGCTAATGTAGTGCTGTTTCAAATAGTATCACAGTGCTGTTCTGTGAAGTCAAAGCCCTAAGTTACTTTATTAGAGTTGATTTAGATGGTGAATGTCCTTATTTTAATATTAAAATATCTTTGTTTGCATACCACCTTTCATCTAAGGATCCTAAAGCATTTACAGACAGCAGTTGAGCCGTGAAATAATGTGATATATTAAAACATTATCTTCATTTTACAAGGGAAACTGAGGTATTCCTCAGTGGTAAAGTTTCTTGCTGAGTCATACAGCACATCAATACAGAGCTGGGAATGTAACCCAGAACACCCAATTACTTGTCTGATACTCAGCCTCTACACTTCCGTCTTTTAATGATTTTCCTGGCTTCATCTTTCAAAGGAAAGGCCTTACATAATCCTTCTCACATTCTTAATGCAGGCCTGGCCATACCATGATTTTGCTAGACTTTTTCAACATGCTCATGTTGCCTCCTCAAATTCACTTTCAGATCTGGAAACAGTTGAGCTCATGGCTCCAGCATGATGTACCCAAAGGTAGTCACGGCACAGAGGGGAATTATAGTCCCTATTTGAATATCCCATTGTACTAGTAGTGGGCAGCTAACTGTCCCCCCAACATTTTGAAGTTATAAAATGGATTCCCTCTTTTCTTAGTTACTTATACTTCCTCCCATTTTTGCAGCTGCCATTTTCTTCCCATTTCTTTCTGCTGTGCTGATCACCTCCTCTCTGTTTTCTACTCACAATCTTCTTCTCTCCCATGCTCTTTATCTTTCAGCCTTTCACTTCCATTGGCATACCTCTTTTGTTTCCCTAGTTGTCGTGTGGGTATGTCTTCACTGAAACACACACACACCACCACCACCACCACCAACAATAATAACAACAACCAACCACCCACCCACCTACCTACCACCAAGGGGCCCCACGCTACAAGAAGTGTTTTGGGCCCCACACTACAAGAAGGATG
Source organism: Chelydra serpentina (assembly GCA_037349315.1). Classification (NCBI taxonomy): domain Eukaryota; kingdom Metazoa; phylum Chordata; order Testudines; family Chelydridae; genus Chelydra; species Chelydra serpentina. The sequence continues at coordinate 70,827,107 of JBAIAC010000008.1, forward strand.
TGGAAAAATTGGAAAGAGTCCAGAGGAGTGCAACAAAAATGATTAGGGGGCTGTAGCACATGACTTATGAGGAGAGGCTGAGGGAACTGGGATTGTTTAGTCTGCAGAAGAGAATAACGAGGAGGGATTTGAGAGCTACTTTCAACTATCTGAAAGGGGGTTCCAAAGAGGATGGATCTAGACTGTTCTCAGTGGTAACAGATGACAGAACAAGGAGTAATGGTCTCAAGTTGCAGTGGGGGAGGATTAGGTTGGATATTGGGGAAAACTTTTTCACTAGGAGGGTGGTGAAACACTGGAATGGGTTACCTAGGGAGGTGGTGGAATCTCCTTCCTTAGAGGTTTTTAAGGTCAGACTTGACAAAGCCCTGGCTGGGATGACTTAGTTGGGAATTGGTCCTGCTTTGAGCAGGAGGTTGGACTAGATGACCTCCTGAGGTCCCTTCCAACCCTGATATTCTATGATTCTATGAGGGCTGCTACCCACCCATCACCCACGCTCTCTTGTATCAGGCATTGAATTGCTTCCAGTGAGGAAGTTATAGGACTCATTATCATATAACCCATAACATGGGGTAGGAGTTCCTCAGCTTACCCCAGAACTCAATTCTCTCTGAGTCCTAGCACTCTTCCCCTGTTAGGGGGACAGAGGGTGAAGCTCCCCAGAGGGTGTGGGGACATGAGAACCACAAGGTCTGACCTCTGCCTGCGAGGGCCACAAGGTTTCACCCTAACACTTGAGCCCAAGGTCCATCACCAGAATCCCAGGTCTCTTACCTCTGGGGACCGTTCATTTTATTCCCTTAACCACAATGAAAACTGGACACAGGGAGCATCAGCAACTAGCTTGATCGCTCTCCCCACCCAACCACACCACATGGTATCACAATTCCTTCCCAATCCATTACCTCATATCCTGTAGCCATATACCAGCATTTCCATCTGACAACTGTACGCCTTCCTTGATGGAATGGAGCTGAAAGAGACTCCACCTGGCCCCTGTGGTGGGCTAAATCCTGGGAACTGGGGAGGGCTGGCAAATCAGCACCCCTCCCTCCCAGCTGGCCAATGGGTGCCAGAGACTCCCAGGGGGAGGAGCTACCTATTGTCCCTTAGTGAGTGTCTCCCTCCCTTGCCACTGGGACTGTCTTTCTTTCACAGCTGGCCCCATCAATTTCCCCCATCCATTGATGAGGATGGTGGCATTTTTTTCAGTGAAGACAATACTGTATGTTGTTCTGCCTTGTTCTGCTCCTCAATCCTTTGGCTTCCCTTGGAACACCCTCATCTTCCTTTGTCTCAGCTTCACTCTGGCCCCTCTTCTACACAATCTTCAGACAAAAGACTTTTGTATGCAGTGTAACAGGAAAGAAATGTAGTAACTCCAGCATATCCTCCACCCGCTCTTTACTTTTGCTTAAAATACATGAAATTGCAGTGAGAAAAGATTAGAACAGAAGGACTGAGGTGAAAGAATGAAGTGACAACAACAATTAAAGTGAATTCAACATCTATTTTTAAATGTTACTAAAAGCTGTCAATTAAAAGGTTTAATAAAGCCAGTACAGATTGGAGCTTTCAGATTGCAATGGAATAAGATGTGAGCTCTGATCATTATCCCACTGTCTGTCAGTTTCAACCTGTAGAACTATAATTTTCCACTCTAATTCCCAGTTCCAGTTAAAATTTCTCACATACTGACATACACATGCACTTATGCGATATACTTATTTAATACTAAATTCCAAGTGGAATACATAATAGGATTTCCCAGTTCACCTTCCTCTTCTGGCCCACTTCATTTTGTGCAACTGAGGAGTATATTTGAAAGCTGCATGATGACGGTTGGGTTTTTTTTTCATTTTCTCTTTTTTTCCTGAAAAAAAAACATTTTTATAAGACACAGAAGTTCTATTTTACTAGAACATGTGGAAGGGGAAGGAAGGGTTTTCTCAGTTAGAATCCAGATCTCTAATTTTTCCACCCCACACCTCTCCTCCTGTATTTAATTTTACATATATTCTGAATTGCTGATTAGATGGAATATAAGATCTGTTATGGCATGACTTATGATTTCCATGAAAAAAAATCCTGCCACTTTTTTTTAACATCTTAATTATTTCCAAATTATGAGAACTGGCCACGGGAACTTTTAGATTTGGCCTTTAGTCCTGAAATAATTTTATTATATAATTTTGGGTTTCTGAATTGATAACATTCACCTAATGTGGAGGGAGAATGGAAAAGGGTGAAAATGTCCACACAGATTTGTATTCGTTTAACTGTACATTTCTTGAAGGAATTTAAACACAAGATACATACGAAGCAGACAGTGCCTTCAGGCTCAGGAAAGAATGTATATCATCATCAGAAATTAAAAGGATCTCTATACAACTCTGAGTATCAGACACCACATGATGTTAAACCAGGGGTGGGCAAACTTTTTGGCCCAAGGGCCACATCGGGGAATAAAAATTGTATGGCCGGCCATTAATGCTCACAAAACTGGGATTAGGGTCCGTGCTCTGGGGTAGGGCTGGGGATCAGAAGTTTGAGGTGTAGGAGGGTGCTCCAGGCTCACCCTGGGATTGAGGAGTTTGGAGAGCAGGAGGGGGATCAGGGCTGGGGCAGGGGTTTGGCATGAGGGGAGAGGCTCAGGGGGTGTACGCTCCGAGTGACACTTACCTCAAGCGGCTCCTGGAAGCAACGGCATGTCCCTTCTCCAGCTCCTATGCAGAGGCGCGGCCAGACGGCTCTGCACGCTGCCCCATCTGCAGGCACCGCCCCTGCATCTCCCATTGGAGCGTCGGAGGGGGCCATTGGAGCATGTAGGAGCCGTAGCGGGGCCATGCCACGGCTTCCAGGAGCCACGTGGTGCGGCCCCTGACCTTGCGCCCCAACTGGAGCACTAGAGCAGGGCCGAGCTGCGTGGTGCAGCCCCGGCTGGAGCACTGGAGCAGGGCCGAACCGTGTGGTGTGGCTCATGGGCCGAATCCGACCCGCGGACCTTAGTTTGCTCACCCCTGTGTTAAACTATAGGCCAGTGAAATGTACTACCCTCTTCCCACACACACACTCTTTCATGTTTGTCTATTTTCATCAAAAATTATTAATATTGCCGTAAAATTATTTTTATTTTTCTTACCGCCACGTCTTCTCTGTATATATTCATTGCTGTACATATGACAGCAACGTGCATTAACATAAAAATAAGACAAAAGACACAAAAGGAACATTTTTTTGTTTTTGTTTTTTACTCTTCCATAATGTAATTAACAGAGTGCTTCAGAAGACAACATTATTTAGATGATGATGTGGTAGTGGACGTGAAATGCATATATGTGGTTGTGGTTTGTTGTTGTTTTTAATTTTCAAGTTTGGTCACTGACATTTCAATATTGAGAATGATTTATGACCTATAAATGGGAAAGGAGCAAATACATTTTATTGCATTTTCTCCAGTCATCAGTTTTTTCAGGAGAGCTGAATGGAGCAGGAATTTGGCAGTGGGATATGAAACCTTTGACCTCCAGGTTGATGGTTCAGCCTTGGTCAGTTTTACTGCACAATGGTTGTTCCATAGTGTCTGTGAAAGGAGTTTCAAGCAGAGGTATCCTCATCACAAAGGCTTCTTTCATGACTGGCACTAACTAGCATGCTTGATCTAAGTGTCTACAAATTCCACTGGGGTTGAATGGAGATGGAAACTGGAATAATCTCATCTCTAGAGATAGTCCCTCCAACCCAGGGTTAGAGTCATATTGTGATTCATTCTTAATTTGAACTTTGCTATTTAAGTCTATTGAATAGAAATGGAGACTGCACAGATGACCAAAAAAAAAGGCAGGAAGTTATTATAGTGCTTTGGGTGATTCTCTCAAATGTTAAGGAGAGACATTTTGGGGTCTCTCTCCTTTTATGTCAGACCACTCGTAGTTTGTTTAAAGTCAAACTTTTTGCAACTTTTTTTTTGAGCTACATAAAACGAATGTTGAAACAAGCTTCTATTAAAAGTTCTACTTGGCTGTTAGCTTATTTTCCAAGGAAGAGATGGGGCAGTGAGTGGGAGGAGATGAAGAATGAAAACGATAACTGAGCTAGAAAACTTCTAGGTCTCAGCCAAAGGCAATTGTACAACATAAACCTAGTTGTAAAATCAAAACTGTAAAGTTCACAAATTCAATAATGTTTTATTTCCTGACTTAAATAGCCCAATTTTAACCCCAGCTTTTCTGCCTCCTTAAGTCTGTTGCCAGTATTAACACCTACTAATAGCAGTGAGACTTGGTTCATTTATTCCCCCAGTGCCAATCCTGGCTATTGAACCAGCTTCTTTGCTTTCTGGATTCATCTTCCTCTTCCTCATCTTCCTCTTGTGAACAACTGTTAAGACTTGCCAAATTGCTGCTAATTGCTGTAGGCTGTGATTTCCCAATTTGCAGTAGGAGCAATTTATAGTTTTATAAACGTAGGAGTATAAACCAAGTAGTGTGCTAGAGTACTGAGTTACTAAATGCATTTATATTGTCTGGACTCGGCTCTAAAATATCAAACACAAGTAATGAAATATGAATGCAGAGAGCATGTTCTTAATCCATGATTTCTTTTATGATTTCCTGATCCTTTTTATTTCTTCAATAATTAGTCCTATAAGACACCTTAAAATAAAGCTGTTTTATTGCTATATCCAATATACCTGTTTAGCAGTGAAAAGTTAATACAATCTGCCTTTCTCTTCTTGACCCCTTGGGACAATGACCTCTGTGTCTTGTTCCTTTTCTCGGTCCACACACTGAAACAAGTTTCTAATTATCAAAGTTGCCTTCAGTGATGTAGGATACAGTGTTATGAATCAAACTCAAATCTCAAGTGCAGTAGAAATTAAAAGCTGACATCAGATCTCACTGAAAAGAGATTTTTAAGCAAAATGTATTCCTTTTTGAGTGGTTTGCCCTGCTGAAGTATAGGATGGTATACCCTGTTTTTACAACTGTAAAAAAAGGTACATCAGAATTCATCCTGTACCAAAACTTAAAATTATGGTACCTGTGTGGTGAATGAATGATATTAATTCATTTAATTTGAAGTTGATTTTTGCAGCTTCAGATCTGCATGTAGCTAATATTACTCCTGTTTCAAAGGGCTGTTTGCATAGCGGGACTTTAAACTTGCATTTTACAAGCAATAAAATGAACAATGGAAAGCAGAAAGTCTAATCTACGCTCTATAATTTTTCTTGTGCTAATTTGCTTGGTTTTGTATATGCTTAGTATGAGGTTATTTGGAAGGTGCTAACCTATTACATTTATAGACTTCCACCTGTTTCTGCAAAAGAGCAGAAAATACCAGTTTAAGGTTGAAGTACAACATAAAATCTAATTATTTACACACATCCCCCAAAATGAATATTGTTGCAAACCTTTGTACATTTTAATAAGTGTTACACACCAGTATTTTGTTTACTTATTTTTATATTACTGTTTCTTTAGGAGAAGTTCAAATTGTGTTTTTGTTTGAGAACTCTTTGATAAAGGAATAACCATTTTTGTGTATGAGTGTGTGGGTGTTGTGTTTATAATGCTTAGTACAATGGGTACCAAACTCTGATTGGGCCTTAGACACCTCTGAAATAATAATAATTTTCTTAGCCTACCCAAATAGTGTATGTGTGTGACCATGCGTGCAAAAAGTGATATGGCTTAAATCTTTGCAAACAACAACTATTAATGAAACAGACAATTGTCTTACATTCATAGAAGTGTTAAACATGTGGCATTCCTGGGCAAAATGACTCTTAGTAAAGTTTACTGTCAGAGTATTCATAAGGATATGTCCTGGAACTCAGAAGACGTTGTCTGTCTTGTAATAAAAGCAGAACATTTTAAGTTACACTGTGTAGACCTCAAAAACATTTTACTTATTGATCTTTTCAGTACATTTCATGTTAGTCTATTTATTTGTTCATATGTGACAATACATCTGAGGTCTAATTCTCATTTGTACTACAGCAACTTCTTAGACTCATAGATTTATAGGCTCATTCTCTCTAAGAGTGCAAAGATGCCTTAAAGTGGGAGAAGTTTGTATTTTTGAGGGTTTAAATACAGTTTCCTTCCACTCTGAGGTCTGACAGAGCAGTGTAAAGAAGCTTACGTATAAATGAGACTCAGACCCCTCATTTGTTTTTATAGCTGGTTGTTAAATCTTTAACAACATGCGGTCATTCACTGAATATATAGATACAATCCCATATGTTTTTTGGATGCCATTATATTCACTCAATAGTTATGTTCTAAGTTGAAATTAACTCAGCACAAAACCTATGTACCACAAAGCGCTCTATTCTGCTCCCTTTGAAGTAGATGGTAAAGCTCTCATTGGCTTAATTGGGAGAAGAGGTAGGCCAACACTGAGCTCCTTGGAAAATCCTACACTAAAATTATAAGCTCCCTATTCTGTTTTATTATGTAAATATTTGTAACGTCTTTTTACCTTTTCTGGGATATGGGAAATGCCAAGAGGAAACAGATAGTGTTCCTGTACGTGCAGAAAAACTGACAAAACTTGAAATGCTTGAATATTGTGCTCCAAAGGAATGGCATAATGATTTTGGATCTTCTTACCTAGTATCAACAGTCACAAGTATTTGGCGACTCATACATCAGGTAGTGCTGTGTGTTCATATCTAAAAATTATGCTCACTAGGTACATTTTTGCAGAATTTATTTAAGAACAGCTAAATTTAGCAGTTAAAAAACATGATTAGTAGCTCAGCTAGTAGGATAACTAGAAAGCAGCCTGTTAGCTGGTGTTTAAGTTCCTAGTTTTATTTTATTTATTCATTTCTCAAAAACATAATTTAGCCATTTGGGTCAGCAATACCTGAATGTTATGAATTTTTTAAGCTGTCTTAAGATCTTGCATACTAAGTTAGATAAATTGTTTGAGAAACATACTGGTGAAAGCAACGTCCTACCAACATCAGTCAACTGGGAAAACATGGGGTTACAGCCAAAGCACCTGAGCTCTTGCCTTACTTAGGTAATTTATTTCTTCTTCACAAGGAAACACATAATTCTTATGAAAGCCTTTAAAATTGCAGAACTCCATTTATAAAATGTAATGGAGTCTCTTTGTCAAAAATGACAGGCCCAGGTGCAGCCTTGAGCATGTACTGTAATTTGCTTTGCATTGTGTGAACAAAGTTTTCAAAGGGGGAAAGTGTCAGCACACATGCTAAGGAAACATCATATGTAAGCAAGGCCATGTTTGCGTTAGTCTAAGGGCTGGTCCACACTAGCGGGGGGGGATCGATCTAAGATACGCAACTTCAGTTAAGTGAATAACGTAGCTGAAGTCGAATATCTTAGATCGATTTCAAAAGGTACTTACCGCGGTCCACACGGCAGCAGGCAGGCTCCCCCGTCGACAGCGCTTCCTCCGCTCGCGGAGCTGGAGTTCCGGTGTCGACGGGGAGCGGCTCTGGGATCGATTTATCGCATCTAGACGAGACGTGATAAATCGATCCCAGAACATCGATAGCTACCCGCTGAATAGAGCGGGTAGTGTAGACGTAGCCTAAGTTCAGGAGGCATTCAGCCTAAAACCTTTTGCCTACTGAAGGCTGTCAATTGGCATCTGCTTATACTAAATAGGCAATGGTGTTGGATGCTCCAGTCTCTTTCTAGAAACCTTACTTAGGGGCCGTAGATGGAACCAGCTTGAAGGTTTAATTTTATATGTCCCAAGTGGATTTCTCCTCACGTGACAATACCCACAGTTTGTAATAATGCAAATAGTGGTTAGTTTGCTTAAGAAATAGCCCAATAATATAAAATTAGGCAAGATGTTGTTTAGCAATTATATGTTTTGGTGAATCCGTTTGGAAAAACATGCAGTATTGGTTTGCCTTTCACATGGCTCCACATAGTGCTATTAATCTCTTCTTTTTACCAACTTCAAAATTGACCCTTAACTATTGGGGGGAAATAATTTGCTTCATAAAGATTCTGTATTTCAGTTCTCAGCCATAGTAAATTCAGTAACAATCATACTAGGTGATTCCATATAATCCAGAATGTTTGATATGATTAAATAAATCACACACATATAATAGTTAAGGACTCTTTTAAATTAAACTCCAAGAAACAAAATGATTTATAAGCCTCTATCCTGTCTTAGTGTAAAAATTAAAGTTAAACCTGATCCCTCAAATTTTAAACATATCCCCAGCAAGTGGCAAAAATCTTCTCTAGGGTATTTGCTGCCAGTGTTGCACAACTGACCAGTCAGAAAATTGGAGTTCAAATTGTCAATGCGCACTATTAGTCAAATTGGATATAAAAAGCCTATTGAGTATCCAGCAGCAACAAAGGATCTGACTAAGGGCAGGTCTACACTACGGGGTTAAGTCGACCTAAGTTACGCAACTCCAGCTACATGAATAACATAGCTGGAGTCAACGTAGTTTAGGTCGACTTATTGCGGTGTCTTCACCACACTGGGTTGACGGGAGAGAGTCTCCCGTTGACTTACTTTTAGCTTCTTGTTCTGGTAGAATACCAGAGTCAATGGGAGAGCGATCTGCAGTTGATTTTGCGGGTCTTCACTAGTCCCACTAAATCAACCCCCAGTGGATCGATTGGTGCAGCGTCGATCCACAGTAAATGTAAACATGCTCTAAGAATCTGTTATTGCCAAAGTTCCCTTCCTTACCACGTTATATATAAGCAATATTAATGAATAATTAGTGCATTCCCTGAATGACAGAACAAAATAAAATTAAACAGATATGAGCATGGAAGTATGAGGGAGAAAAGGAGAGGGTGGGACAAAAGGAAAGAAAATTTATAATGGATCAACTGAGTTTGATCCATTACTATTAATGATTTGATCAGTCAAGCATGTTCCAATGGTCTGAAAAGAGGAGTACGAGCCAGGATCTCTAAAGTTCTGTTTGGCTGCTCTGACAATGATGTCCTTTCTTGCTGTAGAGGTACTGTGATTTGCCCATCTCCTTTTTCCTCTGTGTAAAGTAAGGGTAATATTTACATATTGGTACCAAACAGGAATAGTGAAGATTAGTTACTGTTCTTTAAAAAAGTTTTGAAGTTGAAATGCTGAAATATATTCAAGTGAATATATTTCAGCATTTCAACTCTTATATATATAAAAGTTGAATGTAATTTTCTGGAGTAGTTTATGGCATTTTACATAGTGATTAGCTGAAAACAGCATCGTATAACTAAAGTAGAAATAACTTTTCTAGGATTATTTATTAAATGCTCTCAAACTCTAGAAATGTTTCACTTGCATGAAAAGACACACTTTCTAAATGGACCAACTCAGTTAGATGACTGAACCAGTTAGATATTTCATTTTTGGAGACTAAATATCTTGGCAGGTAAAATTGTTCATAGAAGGAATTTTGTAATAAAAGTTGAATTTTCCGGTTTAATTCCCATCATAGCAGAGTATTATGGATATAGGATTCCTGGGTAGGTCCATATTCAATTAAATTCAATCCATCATTGACTGATATCCAAAAATGATTAACTGGTTGACTCTTTGACTGCTGAGTAATAAAGTGCCATTATCACCATTCCAGCATTTATTGACAAGTCTTAAATTTGAGAACAGTGGCTTATCTTCAGAGTGCAATATGTATACGACATAATTTTCTATTGTGTTAAACCCTTTGTGGGGTCCACCCATTATCTAGCCAAATTGAACCAAGCTTGAGACCATGCCATTATTATTAGAGATGGGTCCAAGTCAGAAAGTTTGGATCTAATTCTGAAATTTCCTAAAGTCCAGAGGTGGTTTGGGCCTGGAGTTCCAATTTTGGCATCGATTTTTATATACCAGACACGTATTACACAGTTTCTCATCTTTTTTCTCTCTCTCTATGTCTGAATATAAGTCACATTGCAATGCTTTATGGCCATTATCCCCAAGTTGCTTTAGGTGTGGTTTATCCAGTATACACGGATACATCCATGTCTTAAATGACAGGATTTCCTAGCTAGAGATATTTCCATAACTGGCATCTATCAAGATTGTATTTCCTGAGGTCAGCCACATGTCATAAAACTATATCCATGAATACAGTTCTCAATTCCATTAGGACATATTTTTGACTGTATGCCAAAATTCTGTGGGTCTAATTGTAAAATGAAAGGCTCTCTTATTGTAAAATAAATTTTTAAAGGTATTCATATTACCGGTTGGTAAAATACATTGTGTCTTGCTCCTGTGAATAGGATAGTGGAAGCCATAAATTGCTCCTTCTCATTCACACAAATTTAAAGCTCATGACTGGAAACAGGGAAGGCAAACACACAATGAACTGTTTTCATGAAAGAAAGAAATATCTTTGTTTTGTTAAATGGTACAATATAGGCCCCCAGTTACCTGTTACTAGTCTACATACAGTAAATTTGACTGTAATCACAGAAGAATGTAGGACATAGGCCAAATTTTCTTCAGTAAGAATTTATAGCGTTCAATGAAAACAATATGTGAAGACAGTGAATTTACTGTCATGGAACACAGGTAGACATTAATACTCTACTTCATCAAAAATGATAAAAAGAGACTTAGGACTGGATGGAAAGGAAAGTGCCTAATATGGGAATTAATTTCACATGCATCCATTCCGCTTTCATTATGTGGTCAGGATATAATAATAGTCAATAGAATAAAGATAGAAGTGAATACTCAGTATTTTCCGTACAGTAAATATATCTCAAAGTGTATAAAGAAATCTTTTTAAAAAAAATTTGCCTAATACTTTTTTACAGCCCTTTTGTGTCTGAATAAAAGTTTATTCCTGTTTGTTAAATTCCTCTTAGACCCTAAGGAAGAGCAAAAAACTAAAACAGTGAATAAATAGATGATTTTTTTAAAAAAACCCTCTAAAGTAAAATTGGTATTCCGTACTTTCTTTCATGCACTGCACTATTTTTTATTTATACTAATTTCATATAATGTGAGCAAATGATCTGTTCCATAGAAATGCAGATGTTGAGATGGATGTTTGGTGAAAGGAAGACCATATGAGGAATGTGTATATTAGAGACATGTTCAAAGTAACACCCACAAACGAAGAATAGAGGGAGTGCAGAATGAGATGATCTGGTCATGTAAAGTACAGTCCTGACAACTATGTAGGTTACAAGAGTTCAACAGATTTCGAGACTGAATGAAAAAACATAGGCAGACCCAAGAACAAGTGGTGGGACATTATAAAAGAGGACATGTTAGTACAGGGGTCGGCAACCTTTCAGAAGTGGTGTGCCGAGTCTTCATTTATTCACTCTAATTTAAGGTTTCGTGTGCCAGTAATACATTTTAACGTTTTTAGAAGGTATCTTTCTATAAGTCTTTAATATATACCTAAACTATTGTTGTATGTAAAGTAAATAAGGTTTTTAAAATGTTTAAGAAGCTTCATTTTAAATTAAATTAAAATGCAAAGCCCCCCAGGCTGGTGGCCAGGACCCAGGCAGTGTGAGTGCCACTGAAAATCAGCTCGCGTGCCGCCTTTGGCACTCATGCCATAGGTTGCCTACCCCTGTTAGTGTGTAACAAGCTTGGGGGTGGGGGGGAAGTGGTAGATATGGTATATCTTCACTTTAGTAAGGCTTTCGATATTGTCTTCCTTGACCTTCTCATAAACAAACTAGGGAAATACAATGTAGATGGAGTTGCTATAAGGTGGGTGCACAAGTGGTTGGAAAACCATGTCCAGAGAGTAGTTATCAGTGGTTCACAGTCAAGCTGGAAGGGCATATTGACTGGGGTCCCGCCTGGATCAGTTCTGGATCTGGTTCTGTTCAATATCTTCACCAATGATTTAGATAATGGCATAGAGAGTATAGTTTGTGGATGATACCAAGCTGGGAGGGGTGGCAAGCGCTTTGGAGGATAGGATTAAAATTCAAAATGAACTGGATAAACTGGAGAAATTGTCTGAAGAAAATAGGATGAAATTCAATAAGTACAAATGTGAAGTACTCCACTTAGGAAAGAACAATCAGTTGAACACATACTACATGGGAAATGACTGCCTAGGAAGGAGTACTGCAGGAAGGGATTTGGGGGTCATAGTGGATCAAAAGTTAAATATGAGTCATCAGTGTAACACTTTTGCAAAAAAAAGCAATCATTCTGGGATGTTTTAGCAGGAATGTTGTAAGCAAGACACGAGAAGTAATTCTTCCACTCTACTCCGCACTGATTAGGCCTCAACTGGAGTATTGTGTCCAGTTCTGGGCACCACATTTCAGGAAATATGTGGACAAATTGGAGAAAGTCCAGAGAAGAGGCAACAAAAATGTTTGAAAGTATAAAAAATATGACCTAAGAGGGAGGATTGAAAAAAACTGGGTTTATTTAGTCTGGAGAAGAGAGGACTGAGAGGGGACATAATAGTTTTCAAGTACATAAAAGGCTGTTACAAGGAAGAGGGAGAAAAATTGTTCTCCTTAACCTCTGAGGATAGGGCAATAACCAGTGGGCTTAAATTGCAGCAAGGGCAGTTTAGATTGGACATTAGGAAAAACTTCCTAACTGTCAGGGTCGTTAAGCACTGGAATAAATTGGCCAGGGAGATTGTGGAATCTCTGTCATTGGAGATTTTTCACAGCAGGTTAGACAAACACCTGTCAGGGATGGTCTAGATAATACTTAGTCCTGCCATGAGTGCAGGGGACTGGACTAGATGATATGGCATTGAACAGAACACTTTGAAGGGAGACATGCACAAGGGGAGACAAGCAGGGACATGCCTCCCAATAATTGACAGGGGCACAAAACTCCTCCGACCTCGGGATGGCTAGGGAGAGTGGAATCAGTCCAGGTAGGTACTTAAATCCCCTTCACCTTCTCAGTATGGGTTTTTATCCAGAGGACTACTGAGCACTCTCAGCTCTCATTGACGTCAATGGAAGATACAACTGCTTAGTACCTCTCTTTATCCAGACCTTCCTGAGTAAAAAGTTTACAAGAATTAGATCATGTAATTACTCCATAGGACATGTAAATATCTATGTGGTTCCATTATATTCATGTTTTTAATTGTCTTGTGCACAGGCGCCGACTTAGTCATTTCCCCGGGAGTGCTCAACCCCCACTCCACCCCAGGCCCTGCCCCCACTTCACCTCTGCCCCGCCTCTTCCTGCCTCATTCCACCCCCTCCCAAGCGCTCCTGCCTGCCACTGAATAGCTGATCGTAGCAGGTGTGAGACGCTGGGAGGGCAAGGAGAAGCTGATCGGTGGGGCCGCCAGTGGGTGCTGAGCACCCACTATTTTTTTCCTGTGGGTGCTCCAACCCCAGAGCACCCACCCATTTTAATAAGGCAAAGAAGGTGGTTCATAGAACAGGATTCTTTTTTCTTTTGCCCCCCAAAAACAGAAGCAAAAGTCTTGTCACAGACCCTGTGGCCTCACACACACTTGCCCTTTCTGTTGTTGGGAACATTATCTTTCATACAGGCATTCAGAAGCCTTCTACAATACAAAAGGAGATCTGTAAAATACTTAGGTTTCCCCTACTCTCTAGTGTTTGTTGTAGTCACTTTTTTCTACTCAAAAAGTTATTTTAATTGTTTAGTACTTTTTTAAAAAGTGATTGTTCGTAAAGAGGAATCAAGAGGACTGGTCATAGGGCATGACAGTCAATTTTGCTTGATGCGTAATTTAATTTTCCACTGTGCCACCAAACTCTCACCAGCATAAGGCTATGCAAAACAGGGACTTTTGCTGCTTCACTTATTAAAGCCTTGTACAATTTCAACGATGGTGGAACTTTGGGGGTGTACATTTAGGAATGTCTGTATGTTAAAACTCACCCCCCTAACTATTGCTGTGCTGCATGCTTCCAAAATAATGTGCAGTACAATTATGTAACTCTCATGGTGCAAATACGTATCTTTGAGGAGTAAAGAGGGGATTCTTAATGTTTTTAATGGACACCCATTTATTACATGAATGAGGCTGAGGGAGCCACCTAACTGGTAGCTAGCAGTGCATATAAATCTGTGCAAGTGCATTATTCAGAACTGCTTAACTGCATTAACCTCTCCCATTCTTATTAGTTGTTTAGGATTTTAAGGATTCTAGCAGCTTGAAGTACATCAGCTGCCTCAACATAAGCTTTACAAATTCTCCAGCAAAGTGAGGAGAAATTGCTGTTGCTGGCTTTTTCCATTATTTCTGGGTGGGGCAGGAGAGAGTTATTTTCTTTATCCTAAGTATTTGAGTGTTCTAGTCAAGGAAATACATGCCAGTTGATTTGAATAGATGTCAACTTTCCTTAAATGACTTAACTTTCCTCCAGTCACTCCCTCAATCATGGTAACTTCAAAATCTTTTATTTGAAGGCCCAACTGAGCCCTATGTCTGACAATATTTGTAGGATGAGGCCCATAATCAGATTGTAATGACAGTTAGGATAAACACTACAGCTAACATTTTCAAAAATGGGTACCTAGAATTAGGCTCCAGAATCTATATTTAGGTACTTTAAAATGGCTTGGTTGCTGATCACCCAGCTACTCCCATTGAAATCTCTGGGAACTGTTGCGGCGGAGACATTTTTGAAAGCCAGGTCACCTAGTATAATTTGTGCTTATTAGATTCATGTTTTAGTTAGTTATTGGCGGGGGGGTTGTCTTTAAATTCACATGGGATGCTGGAGTGATAGCAGTGGACATACTCCCATCTTCTATTTATGCTCCAGCAACATGAGCAAGGAGCCCTTACACATGGAAGAGTCTCACTGAACTGAATGGGTATTTTGCTTCAATTAGGGACCTCTGGATAAGGCTCAGACAAATATCGTGTGTATACGAGCAGTACAAGCTTTTTCTAAACTAACTTTCTAATGTGCCTTCACCCCACTTCTGGCTGAATCCACTCCAGAAGTTAGATGATAATACAATTTTTATGATGATTGAATCCTTTTTCCCTCACTGACATGCCAATTAATATCTGTGTGTGTGTGTGTGAGAGAGAGAGAGAGAGAAGTTGGCACTTCTCCATTAGAATATGGGCTAAGACTTATCTACTCATTTCTCACAAGCAAAGAAGAAGCTGTCATATGGCACACTTCTGTTTGCTACTGAGTTGGACTGCATATGAACTGGTGACCTGTAGCTGAAAGGCATGTTTTATCTCATTAGTAATCCTCACAGCCACTGAGTCCTCCCATTAAAAACTTATGAATAACCATTTTATCTTGGACATAGGACTCTGTCCTGCAGTTATGAAGCTGTATTTTCACTTTGTGAGGTTTCCAAGGCATGTGTGTATATGTATACAACTACTCACCCTCACCGTTAAAAATTGAGAGCTTTTCAGTGGTCTTCAATGCCTTCATTTGTGTGGGTCATTGCACACAAAAATGAATATGCACGCAATGTGCCAGTCCACTGCAATGTAATGTTTCAACTATTTTAATAACTAATTACGGATTTCCCTTAAAATTTTGAACCTGTCCCCTTCCGTCCTGTGTTCTACTTAGCACTGAATCCTTACAATAGAGCGGGGGAAAAGATAGGTGTTGTCCTCTAAACCTGGCTATTTCACCATATGCATCCTCTTGTGCTAGCAAAGGAATACTTGCAGTGGCTAGTAGAAAATGTTGCCTGACAGAAGATATAAGTTTGATAAATGCCAAAGTTTAATAGTGATATAGCCTGATTCTGTCAAATGACTGGGGTTTATATCATCTGACACCTAAACAAAGCTTACAAAATGTGTGCTGATATATTGACATTTTAACAGTACACAAATGGCACAGAAGAGGACTCTTTAGGTGGAGCGTGATGCCAGTTCCTTCAGAATGTCACTTTGGAAGAGAACATTCTTAATCATTTTTTGACAAATGTGGATATATTAAAATGATGGCCAACCTGAATAAATGGTTCTGCACTGTTCATTTGCTGGCACTTCAGTTTATGCCTCAGGTGATGTAATATATGACTTTTCCCCTCTTTTTGTTAATGAGCATTTTGGCCTCTCAATAACAATCATTCTATTGATGCTATGGGTATGGGCACCTGTCACCATTATGTACTCTGTTTCCCTGAATGACTTAAGCTGGGTGCGGTATTACATTTGGAAAGTGCCAAACAGAATATAGTGGTAACATATTCTGGTGAACTGAATAGATGAAAATAAATTATATTTGAAAAATACTTGTGGTCTTATAGACATAGTACTATACTATGTACATAGTACTATAAGCAGAAGATTCATATTTTACGACTACCTTCAGTGAACTGTTCTTTTTTCGGTAGGAATAGCAACCTGAGTATGCATAAGACAGAATGCAGTCAGCTAAGACTAATTGTATTAGTCTGTTAAGAGAGCAAAGATGCACGATCTGTAAATGTTAATTCTGTTGGCATTAGTGATACATGCAGTCTCTGCCTACAATTTTAGAGTCTCCAGGCTGGACTTTGTGACATGACCCTTTTTGCCAGAGTAAGGATGTTAACTTAGTATCCTGAACCAATTTGAACTTGAATAATTACTCTGTCTACCTGAATTCCCCTGGTAGTTTCAATCGGATACACCATTCTTCACTTCTTGTGCTGAACTATTGCTGCGTGTTGTTTAAAAAGAATTGCTGCCTTTCTCCCACAGAGGCAGCTCCATTTCACCGGTGGAGGAAGGGATCGCTGTACGCTTGTACAATATATGTTCCTTTTGAAAAAAATTTTTGGATGAAAGGTGCTTCAGCATCTAAATGTAAAAGAGCCTCATCTATCATGTGATTGCAGTGGTTAGGAAGTAGCAGTCGCTTGCATTGTGTGTAATTGGGAAGTATTAATTTTCCAAAATCTGTTCAGGGGCTTGACAAGGGGGTCTGAAGTATGAGGATTGGAAACCAAGGACAATAAGGGCCAAATTCTTCCTTTTCATGAAGGATTCTTTATGGATCCCCTGTAGTATAAATGAGGAAGCTTCTGGTAGGGTGTCTTCTGAGAGGGGACCTTGACTTTGGAATTTGTCCCCCCCCCCCCCCCCCCCCCCCCCTCCCGTCTTCACCTGCACTTGTTAACTTTCTGGATTCACTGTAAAGCCCTTATTCTCTTCTCAGGCTGTTGAGGAGGGGGGGCGGGGGCTGAGGATTAGGTGTAGTGATAATTATGAGCAATTCTTGTAACATTCAAACAATAACATGTGATAGATGCCCACAGTACAGAATGCATGCAATACTCAATCTGATTAAAATCTGCTTCTACACCAAGTGATTATAGGGTAAACTATGTTGTATGTATCTTTAAAATGGCACTCAGGGCAATCCTGAGAATTACAGATCAAGAAGTCTTATTTCCACATCAGCTGCATTTAGTTAAAATACATCATTTTAATTCTGAGGCGCTCATGTCTCATAATACAAACCAACTCACTGCTTGGGACTAAGAATAAACTGCAGTCATAGGCATGTTATTGCATAAATGATACTGGCTAGTGTCTGAGACAGAATACCAAACTATTGGTACAATACAGTTTGGCTATTTTCTCCATGAGGAAAGAGTAATAAGCCATAGATTTCCTCTGTCCCTGGGCTCATGGTAGTGTTTGGTTTTAGTGGTTTTGGAGTACTAAACAACAAAAGGTACTGTTGATTTTTATTAACAAAACTATGGTCTGTTAACTTGACAACTGTTTCTGTGTCTTTCTCTTGCCTTTCTCATCATAGCTTTGGTAGTTCACCCAGGTCCAAGACATTTTCCTTAAAAGATTGGTATCATTTTTATATTATATATTGACCGGCAAAGCTCTTACTTCCCATTAAATCTTTTTTAATATGAGTGTGAAAGAGAGTAGCACTTTAATATCTCTGCAAATAAATGTAGAACACAAATGTAAGAGATTTTACAAAATCCTGTGTCCATGGTTCTAGGTGGTAAAGTCAGAGCATGTGTTTTTAGCATATGAATGTATCTAACTTTCATTTTCATACCACAGTTTTGTTTTGGAGTTATGCTTATCCTGACACTTGTCCAGAAAATTAGCTCACAGTTTCCCCAGGTCCTTTACAATATTTATTACAATGGATTTCCACCTTTTCCTTAGATCCTGAACATTGATAGTGTTGAGCACATTTCTCTTTGTATCTGGAGATCGGCAGCATAAAATAGTCAACCACGAAACTTGTTATAACCCTTGAATGTTGTAGCAGCTCTGCTATAATTAGGGTCAAGACGGGCTTTCTGTTTAAAGCTTGACTCTTGTAAGAGCTCTAAAATCCATATGGTTATTTGGATTGCCTTGAAATGTCGTGTGTCTCAGGATGCAGGGTTTGGTCAGTGATCTAAGTTTGGGATCATTTGAACAAGATGTTCCTGAGACACAGCTCCTGGGGGGGGGGGGGGGAAACAGTTTTTCTTAAAGTTGATACATTCTGGCAATGTAGTTTGGCACACAGATAGAGATCAAACCAGGGCTCAGATAATCACAGCAGTCTCAAACGCTCAAAGATTATCCCAACAGAGAGCATGACACCAACCAGCCCTCCAAGGGAAACCAAATTAAAACGTGATTAGAAGAAGAGTTTGCTTTTCCAGTTAAGTGTTCCAGCAAGCATGTCTGAGGGATGCACTTAATGCATTACACTGCACATGTGCAAAAAGGAGAACCCAAGAGTGTTGAGAGGCACCTAAGATTCATAGGATCTGTAAGGCGCTGAGGGATTGTTTCAGCCATTGACTCTGAGCACCAAATGGGCGCTGTGAGTTCAAATCTAATTCAGGGCAGAAATCTGAAATGGAAAACGGACATATTGCTCCAATCTGCTGCTGTCAAAGGCGTGTGGGTTTTTTAAATTATTTTTGGGAAATGGATTTAATCTGAATATAGCAGAACATGTTTGAAACTACTTATGAAAAGAAAATAAATGATACCTGCAAATGCTGGCTGAGAGGGGAGGGTGATTAGTGCTGGAAGAGTAGTTAGAAATGGGGAGAGAGGGATTCGGTGTGTAGTGAGGGGATTATGGAGAGGAGAATAAATGGGGATGGGTGGATAGGAGAGGGGTTGGGGAGCCAGGAGGGTAGGGGGTGTAGGTGTAGGGGTGTGTGACAAAGGGAAAATAGGGGCAGAGGTGCCTGTCAGCCCTACATTGCTCTCCTGTGTGTGTGCCACCATCTGGGGACCCTCAACCCATCTATGAGGGTCTGTCCCCCCTCATTTGAGCTGAGATCTGGGGCCTTGTTCTTCTACGGTGTCTGAGCCTATCTTTCTCTTCCTCCTCCCACCCTGCTATGCACACAGGATCTAGGGAAGCTCCCCTCTGCATGTGCAGCTGAGAACAGGCATACTGGAGCATGCACTGAGATCGCACTGCAGACACTGGGGAAGGAGTTGAGAATGGGTATGCTTGTTGCATATTGCAGGCTTTCCAGCACTGGGGAGAGGGGAGGAAAACACCTGCTGACATGAATGGAGCCATTCACATATTTCAGAATTATTGTTTCAGGCTCTGTTCATCTCCTTGGGGTGTTCTCATTCAGCTGTGCTGCTGTAGCATTTAAGTGTAGAAACAGCCATAGCCTACTCTCCTGCTGGAATGTTTGCACTTGTGAAATTTAACAACCACTTCACACTTACAGAATACCATCTAAGCCTGTGCTTTCCCTTACCCTTACCCTTCAGTACATAGAATCATAGAATCATAGAATCTCAGGGTTGGAAGGGACCTCAGGAGGTCATCTAGTCCAACCCCCTGCTCAAAGCAGGACCAACCCCAACTAAATCATCCCAGCCAGGGCTTTGTCAAGCCTGACCTTAAAAACCTCTAAGGAAGGAGATTCCACCACCTCCCTAGGTAACCCATTCCAGTGCTTCACCACCCTACTAGTGAAAAAGTTTTTCCTAATATCCAACCTAAACCTCCCCCTCTGCAACTTGAGACCATTACTCCTTGTTCTGTCATCTTCTACCACTGAGAACAGTCTAGATCCATCCTCTTTGGAACCCCCTTTTAGGTAGTTGAAAGCAGCTATCAAATCCCCCCTCACTCTTCTCTTCTGCAGGCTAAACAATCCCAGTTCCCTCAGCCTCTCCTCATAAGTCATGTGCTCCAGCCCCCTAATCATTTTTGTTGCCCTCCGTTGGACTCTTTCCAATTTATCCACATCCTTTTTGTTGTGTGGGGCCCAAAACTGGACACAGTACTCCAAATGAGGCCTCACCAGTGCCGAATAGAGGGGAATAATCACGTCCCTCGATCTGCTGGAAATGCCCCTACTTATACAGCCCAAAATGCCGTTAGCCTTCTTGGCAACAAGGGCACACTGTTGACTCATATTCAGCTTTTCGTCCACTGTAACCCCTAGGTCCTTTTCTGCAGAACTGCTGCCCAGCCATTCGGTCCCTAGTCTGTAGCAGTGCATGGGATTCTTCCGTCCTAAGTGCAGGACTCTGCACTTGTCCTTGTTGAACCTCATCAGATTTCTTTTGGCCCAATCCTCTAATTTGTCTAGGTCCCTCTGTATCCTGTCCCTACCCTCCAGCGTATCAACCACTCCTCCCAGTTTAGTGTCATCTGCAAACTTGCTAAGGGTGCAGTCCACACCATCCTCCAGGTCGCTGATGAAGATATTGAACAAAACCGGCCCCAGCACCGACCCTTGGGGCACTCCACTTGATACCGGCTGCCAACTAGACATGGAGCCATTGATCACTACCCGTTGAGCACGACCATCCAGCCAGTTTTCTATCCACCTTACCGTCCATTCATCCAGCCCATACTTCTTTAACTTGCTGGCAAGAACACCGTGGGAGACTGTATCAAAAGCTTTGCTAAAGTCAAGAAATAGCACATCCACTGCTTTCCCCTCATCCACAGAGCCAGTTATCTCATCATAGAAGGCAATTAGGTTAGTCAGGCATGACTTGCCCTTGGTGAATCCATGCTGACTGTTCCTGATCACTTTCCCCTCCTTTAAATGGTTCAGAATTGATTCCTTGAGGACCTGTTCCATGATTTTTCCAGGGACTGAGGTGAGACTGACTGGCCTGTAGTTCCCCGGATCTTCCTTCTTCCCTTTTTTAAAGATGGGCACTACATTAGCTTTTTTCCAGTCATCCGGGACCTCCCCCGATTGCCATGATTTGTCAAAGATAATGGCCAATGGCTCTGCAATCACATCGGCCAACTCCTTTAGCACCCTCGGATGCAGTGCATCCGGCCCCATGGACTTGTGTTCGTCCAGCTTTTCTAAATAGTCCCGAACTACTTCTTTCTCCACAGAGGGCTGGTCACCTCCTCCCCATACCGTGCTGCGGAGTGCAGCCGCCTGGGAGCTGACCTTGTCTGTGAAGACAGAGGCAAAAAAAGCATTGAGTACACTAGCTTTCTCCACATCCTCTGTCACTAGGTTCCCTCCCTCATTCAGTAAGGGGCCCACACTTTCCTTGACCTTCTTCTTGTTGCTCACATACCTGAAGAAACCCTTCTTGTTACTCCTAACATCTCCGGCTAGCTGCAACTCCAAGTGTGATTTGGCCTTCCTAATTTCACTCCTGCATGCCTGAACAATATTGTCCAATCTTCCACTTCTTGTAAGCTGGTTTTTTGTGGTTAAGATGAGCAAGGATTTCACTGTTAAGCCAAGCTGGTCGCCTGCCATATTTACTTTTCTTTCTACACATCGGGATGGTTTGTTCCTGCAACCTCAATAAGGTTTCTTTAAAATACAGCCAGCTTTCCTCGACTCCTTTACCCCTCATGTTATTCTCCCAGGGGACCTTGCCCATCAGTTCCCTGAGGGAGTCAAAGTCTGCTTTTCTGAAGTCCAGGCTCTGTATTCTACTGCTCTCCTTTCTTCCTTGTGTCAGGATCCGGAACTCGACCATCTCATGGTCACTGCCTCCCAGGTTCCCATCCACTATTGCTTCCTCTACTATTTCTTCCCTGTTTGTGAGCAGCAGGTCAAGAAGAGCTTTTCCCCTAGTTGGTTCCTCCAGCACATGCACCAGGAAATTGTCCCCTACACTTTCCAAAAACTTCCTGGATTGTCTGTGGACCGCTGTATTGCTCTCCCAGCAGATATCGGGGTGATTAAAGTCACCCATGAGAGCCAGGGCCTGTGATCTAGTAACTTCTGTTAGTTGCTGGAAGAAAGCCTCGTCCACCTCATCTCCCTGGTCTGGTGGTCTGTAGCAGACTCCCACCACGACATTACCCTTGTTGCTCACACTTCTCAATTTAATCCAGAGACTCTCAGGTTTTTCTGCAGTTTCATACTGGAGCTCTGAGCAGTCATACTGCACTCTTACATACAACGCAACTCCCCCACCTTTTCTGCCCTGCCTATCCTTCCTGAACAGTTTATATCCATCCATGACAGTACTCCAGTCGTGTGAGTTATCCCACCAAGTCTCTGTTATTCCAATTACGTCATAATTCCTTGACTGTGCCAGGACTTCCAGTTCTCCCTGCTTGTTCCCCAGGCTTCTTGCATTTGTGTATAGGCATTTAAGATAACTCACCGATTGTCCTGCTGTCCCAATATGGGGCAGGAGCCCTCCCCTCTTGCACTCACTTACTTGTGCTTCCTCCCGGTATCCCACTTCCCCACTTACCTCGGGGCTTTGGTCTCCTTCCCCCGGTGAACCTAGTTTAAAGCCCTCCTCACTAGGTTGGCCAGCCTGCTTCCAAAGATGCTCTTCCCTCTCTTCGTCAGGTGGAGCCCGTCTCTGCCTAGCACTCCTTCTTCTTGGAACACCATCCCATGGTCAAAGAATCCAAACCCTTCTCTCCGACACCATCTGCGTAGCCATTCGTTGACTTCCACGATTCGACGGTCTCTTCCCCGGCCTTTTCCTGCCACAGGGAGAATGGACGAGAACACCACTTGCGCCTCAAACGCCTTTATCCTTCTTCCCAGAGCCACGTAGTCTGCAGTAATACGCTCAAGGTCATTCTTGGCAGTATCATTGGTGCCCACGTGGAGAAGCAGGAAGGGGTAGCGATCTGAGGGCTTGATGAGTCTCAGCAGTCTCTCCGTCACATCACGAATCCTAGCCCCTGGCAAGCAGCACACCTCTCGGTTTTCCCGGTCAGGGCGGCAAATAGATGACTCAGTCCCCCTGAGGAGAGAGTCCCCGACCACCACCACCCTCCTCCTCCTCTTGGGAGTG
This sequence comes from Chelydra serpentina, assembly GCA_037349315.1. NCBI lineage: Eukaryota > Metazoa > Chordata > Testudines > Chelydridae > Chelydra > Chelydra serpentina. Next base: position 70,850,271 of record JBAIAC010000008.1, read on the forward strand.
GTGGTCGTGGAACCCCCATCCCTAGGACTGTGCATCTCATGCCTTCCAATCAGTGGAGTCTCCTTCTGCTCTGTTCCCTCAGATGCATCATTCACTCCACTCTCTGCACTAGTGACTGTGGAGAGAACATGAAAACGGTTGCTCATCTGAATATGCGTTTCTTGTACATGGACTTGTCTCATACTCTTTCCTCTTCTGGAGGTCACATGCCGCCAATTATCCTCGCTGGTCTTCTGTCCCCGCTGCGCAGCCTGCTCTGAATCCTCACAACACTGCGCCCGCTGAAGCCTATCCTGACGTCTATCCAGGAACTCCTCATTTTCTTTTATGGAACGCAGGGTTGATACTCGTTTCTCCAGACCTTGAATCTTCTCCTCCAATATGGAGATCAGCTTGCACTTTGTACAGACAAAGTCGCTTCTATCCTGTGGAAGAAAGACAAACATGGCACATCCTGTGCAGGTCATGACAGCGGATCGCTCAGCATCCATAGTTCCTTCCTTCGAAGAGTTTCCTCACTTGTGGCAGAAGCTACTCAGGGAAACCTGCAAGGGGGATGCCTCAGTAGGCTCTCTCCAGGCGAACTCCCAGGCTAACTCCACCTGTTTGCTTCTCTGCTATGCGCTGCTCCGCTGGTACGCAGCTGACTGACAGTCTTTTTAGAAGAGCCTGCAATGAAGCACTCCCAAATCACACTATTCACACAGGAAATCAAACACTCAAGCACACGGTCAAAGTGCCAAACTGTCCCTTCAACAGATACTCACTCCCCCGTCTGCAGCCACCTGGTTGCTCTGCCTCTGCCTTTAGTTTGGGTAAAATGAATTAGGAATGGCAAGGATAGCTTGCCCCCTTCGCGCTCCCCTTCCAAACTCCCTCTCAAACTCCCCTGCTTGCAGCCCCTGTTCACAAAGCTCCCTGGTCTCTTGCTCACTGCTTTATAAAGCCCTGGCCTGCCTGATTGATTAGCCCCGCCCCCTGGTGTAGAAGCTCACAGCTTCCAACTGCCAGCCACAGCACATGGTCCTGCAAACAAACAAATGAATGAACACACAGACAGACACAAGTACCCGCAAACACACACTACAGACAGCCACTTACCCCAAGGGTCCTGTATTTGCTCCTGCTTTACCTGGAGCAATTCCTCTCAAACTCCCCTGTTTGCAGCCCCTGTTCGCAAAGCTGCAGGGGTACACCTGTAGAGAAGTCTCTTATCTCCCCTCCCTACTGACAATTCCTGTGGCAAGACCCCCTGCCCCCCAGGGCCTTGCTACTGTAGCAAACTACACATTTGTTCAATAAAATGATGCAGACTAGCTCCTCAACGTGCACACACTCCGATCACAATCACAGCTCTGTGATGCTCCTCAAACTAACCCCCATCTCCGAATACACCTCTACCAACCTGCCCCACCTACTGCTTCCACCATTCAAATCGTTCAGTACAACTACAACTCGCACACTAAATCCAGCTGTAGTGCATGCAGATAATTGTTTGTGGCTATTGCCATCTGCAGGGAGGCAAAAAGAAGATTACATGGGTATGTACCCTAACTTTGTGTTTCCTGGTTTTCTGAAGTTTGAGTGTTGCAGAACTCTATGTTCTGGAAGGGCACAAGCTGTCATCAGAGCAGAGAGGTTATTTTACCTGTATATTTGGCTCTGCTGTGACTGCTGCAGAATACTGCTGTGAATACTGTGTCCAGTCCTGGTGTCCACAGTTCAAGAAGGATGTTGATTAAATTAGAGAGAGTTCAGAGAAAAGCCACAAGAATGATTTAAAGGATTAGAAAACATGTCTTAGAAGAGAGGCGCAAAGAACTCAGGCTATTTAGATTAACGAAATGTAGGTTATGGGTGACTTGATTACAGCCTATAAGTACTTATGTTGGGAACAAATATTTGATAATGGGCTATTCAGTCTAGTAGACAAAGGTACAATGCAATCCAATGGCTGGAAGTTGCAGATTGACAAATTCAGACTGGAAATGAAGAGTAATTTTTTTTTAAATGAGAATAATTAACCATTGGAACAATTTACCAAGGGTTATGGTGGATATTCTCCATGAATGAAAATTTTTAAATTAAGATTGGATTTTTTCCCCAAAAATACCCGCTCTAGGATTTTTTTCAGAGAAGTTCTATGGCCTGTGTCAAATTAGATGATCACAGTGGGCCCTTCTGGCCTTGGAATCTATTAATGAGTGGACTTTAAATCTGTTAATGAAGTTTTTTGCCATTTAATTCCTGTTTACTTAGGTTGAATCTGGTGATAATAGTAACTGTGTTGCTCTGGTGCCTGGAATTTGGAAAATGTGGGAGCATGTGGTAGACTGTACAGGATGACTCCAGGGTGACTTGGTGTTAAAATAATCCATTCTCTCTCTCTCGCTCTCTCTCTCTCTCTAGGGCCGGAAGAGTGAGGCAGAAAAGTACTTCTTGAAGGCTATTCAGCTGGATCCTACCAAAGGCAATGGTTACATGCATTATGGTGAGTTTCTGATAGATAGGTTTCCTTGCATTTTCCAGTTTTGCTGTTAATCTCTCTGAGTGATTAAAGATTTAAAAACTGCTACTAGCAAAACACCTCCGTTCAAGCAAAAGAAACTAAACTACCATGTAGAACTTCGTCTCCATTTCAATTTGTTAATCACAGCAAAGAGAGAGGGGCGTCTTTTCAGATTTTTGCATAATTTTCCTTCTAGAAGGGAAATTTCCAAATTGCTGTCTCTCTGCTGGGAAAGGAGGAAGCTGAATATCACTATATGTAAAAAGGTTTCATAGACGTGTTAACACCATTGACCTAGCTCTGCTTGCTGCCTGTGGGTGGGTAACTAAAGATTATCTTAAGTGTGTACCAGGGCTGAACAGCTAAGATTCTGTTTCCTAGTAAGTAGTTATAGGCTGTACATCTGCCTTCCCCCTAGCTTCCTTGTGTCTTGAAACAGACAAGTATTTTAAAAGGCTTTGACAGGTTTGGCTATACCTTTTTAATACTAAGCCAATCATGTGCTTAAGTGATGCAAAGCACACAGTTAATTTGAGGGTGATGGTATCATTATATCTTTAGATAGATTGTTTTTGCTAGATTTACAAAAAAATATTTCCAGATGTGATTGGTCCCAAGGAACCAAAAATATTTAACTTTATGAGCTGCCTCTTATTCTAGTTTAAAACTGATAATAGAAAAGCCAGAAAATATGAGTTATGTAATCCCCGTTGGAAAATATAGGGAGGGGGAATAAATTTAATCTTAGTTGGGGAGCACGATGGGGAACCACAGCCATACAGTACATATATTTTTGTATATTGTTTTAATTTCCTCTTCTGGCTCCACTGGGTTTAAGCAAAACAACCACAAGGATAGTGCACAAAAATGGTAATAATAAAGATAGAAGATATAGTTAACCAGGCATAACTTCATTTGTTTGTGTACTTCACTGTGTGGTTTCTAAATCTCAGTTGGTGACATTTTATATTTGATTGGTTCAAATGTAGTGTGTAATTTTGTATTTTGAATCCCATGTTTAATTCCTGGATGTTGTTGGAATGCATTCCATTAGTCTGCAATAATGAGACAGTTGTTGCATTGTATACTGTAGCAGTTAATATGGTGGCCCACACTTTTGGAGTGTCCTTAACCTACCTCCCAAATACATTTGTATATACCTGTCTGGTTTGTGCCCACAGATTCAGATGTGGTGATCACAGAAATCTGTAGTTGCAAAGTCAAGGGTAGCTGTCAAAAATCTGGCCCTGCAATCAACTTGATTCTGTATGTTTCACTGCAGTTCCCGGCTTCTGTTTCTCATGACTTTGTGATATTTTCCATGTTTTCCCACTTTATTCATTGATTTAGTGTCCCTGCTACACTTGCACAATTAAAATGGATAGGATTTCTGATGCCCCTGTAATCCCAAAGCTGTGTGAGGTTACTTTGTTCTTCCACAGATCCATGATGCATTGATTTCTGCATTGCTATGTTACAATGCTGAAATTATAACTCCTGGTGTATTAAATGTCATAATTTAAGGTGATCCAATGACAGGGTCTTTTGTTTTTACAGAAAAATTAAAAAGAAAACATTGTTTCTTAAGGCATATGTCAGGGTTCCCTCCCCACTCTGAACTCTAGGGTATAGACGTGGAGACCTGCATGAAAGACCCCGTAAGCTTATTTCTACCAGCTTAGGTTAAAACCCCCAAGGTACAAAATTCCCTGCACCCTGAGAAATGGTTCTCTCGCTGCCACCATCAAGTGTTTTAAACAGGAACCAGGAAAAGGAACCACTTGAAGTTCCCCTTCCCCCAAAAATACTCTCTCAAAACCATACACCCCCTTTCCTGGGGAGCTTGAGAATAATCTCCTAACCAATTGGTTACACAGTGATCCAAAAACCCACCTCCGGGGTCTTAGAACCATAGAAACCAGTCAGCTACTTAAAAGAAGGATTTTATTTAAACAAAGAAGGTAAAAATCATCTCTGTAAAATCAGAATGGTAATTATTTTACAGGGTACTCAATTTCCAAACTCAGAGGGATTCCCCCTCTGGAAAAAACCTTAAAGTTACAGATAACAGGAATAAACCTCCCTTTTAGCACAGGGAAAGCTCCCCAAGCAAAACAAACAAAACCTATTCGCAATGCTGACTAACTTACTTTAAAACAGTGAGGTTTGGTGAGGCTGGTTTGGAGGAGATTGATTTTTCTGCTCGGTCCTTTTAGTCCCCAGAGATCACTCTGACTCAGACAAAGAGCCACACACAAAACCTTCCCCCCTCCCAAGATTTGAAAGTATCTTGTCCCCTTAATGGTCAGATGCCAGCCAGGTTACCTGAGTCTTAATCCTTTACAGGTAAGGGAATTTTATAGTATTGTATCAGCTTCTTAACCCTTTCCCTTTATATTTATGACAGCATATAAAGGAGAAATAATGTCCCCCATCTCTGCAAGTGTGGGGGCACCTCTTGCAGTGGAAATGTAATTTTGCTGTGAAAACGGGAGGGGGTGAGGGGAAGGAAGGGAGGGTCAGCATTTGGAGAACACTAGGAATATTTTTGGTTTGAGTGGGACTGCTTTTATGCAGAGGATCTGGAGACAGCAGAGGAACTTGAGGGTCCACTGCTACAAAGCATGGGATCTCCATAGTGATTGATTTATTGATTATTAATCAAATTCTTCTCTTGGAAATACCAGCATAAACCTTGAATAATGTATTGACTCCAATAGCATTAATCTGTATTTACATCAAAGTAACCAAGAGCAGATGATGGCCTTATATCAAAGTTCTGTCCCTCCAGGCACTAAACTCACTATCAAACATTGGAAAAGATTCTCTGGCCTATTCTTTTCTTTACTTGTTCCAAAGTCCTGGTCGGGAATCTGGAAGTATATGTCCAGGGACAATGTAATTATTAATCATGAACCTTTAGTGGACACTTACTCTCTGTCTTTTGTCTCTACACATCATGAATTTGGTTTAGCAACTTGTCATAGGTACACTTCATATCCCATAAGTCAAATGCTAAATCATAAGGAAATATAGCTGTACTCCTCATGTAAACCTTAAACATGAAGATACTCTGGAAAAAAAAGAATAAAAGAGTTGTCACTATCCCTAGAAAATGCACACCTCACTGGGGAGCCAAATTGGAAGGGTGGGTCATAGGGTATTCAAAAGCCTGTATGTTAATGGAGCAGCACTGTATGTACGGACTGCAGATACTCTTTGATGCAGATATTGTATTACTTGTGCTCCCATGATGGGTCCATATATGTCTTCCTCTTTGATTCCTGTCCTTGTGGTCTTTTTGGAGGTATCACGATGATTTGTCAGTGTGTTCTATCTTGTCGGAGGTTTACCCTTGTATTTTCTGTTACTTCTAGTTATGGCCCTGAACAGAAGGTGAATCAAGGAGGGAAGTACCCTAAATGGCATATAAGACATATAGGAATGTGTGATGAGTTAGGCAGTGGCTTCATGGGTAGTGCCACCATGGCACATTTAGTTGGACAATCCATTGGTACCTTGATTTTGCAGTTCCAGATCACTGGCTTGTTACTATGTGTTTCAATGTTTTGAACAGTGTTTCTCAAACTGAGGGTACCAGACTAGTTCAGGGAGGAGCAAAGGAGTGGATCAGTTTGTGTGGGGTGAGTTACAAGGGCTACAGATCTCTGTCTCCTACACACATTCTGAAAATGTGTTACCATGTCATTCGGTACAGCAGGAGGTGCCTCACTGAAAGCCATCCACCTTCCCTCCCCATCATAGTGCCTCCATTGCAGCTCGCTATAGGAGCAGCTCATTTGTACAGTACCAAGTTGAAAACTCAGCCTGCCACCCAGTCCAGGCTTGTCTTCTCCTGTGACATTCAGCTGAACTTTGGGTGAAACCAGTGGATGTCTACTGGGTGGAACCAACGTAGCTCTTAGTGAGGTAGACAGATTTGAGCTACCAGCCAGGCTAGAGGGGAGAATGACTCAAGAGGCAGCAAAAAACTTGTAAAAGAGGAAAAAAGAGATAATGTCCATGTGACAAGAAGGGCATAATGACAGAAAGAGGAAAAAGAGAGAGTACCAAAACTGAGTGAGGACATGATGTTGAGGGGAGTCCATCAATTAATCCATTCCAAGTGAAAGCTCCCAATACATTTTTTTGGAGGATCATTGGCTTAGCTGTTGGCCCTTGACATAAAGCTAGGAATGGAGTTGGTGTCATTATGTTTTGTATTTGTGATAAAAAGGAAGGAACTTGTTGCTATTCATGTATGAAATACATGTGCTTTTTTATTGTAGGGGGAGATTTTCAAAGGAACAAAGGTGTTTTTACCCAGTGAAAATCATTTGGCCGCCTAACTCCCATTTGCATCTTTGAAAATCTCCCCATGACGTCTGAATATTTGGAAAGTAAGGAGTCAGTCAGTGTTAGCTGGCTTAGAGGGGCCCTCTAACATCTAGACCGCTGAAAGCTTACATTAAAACATGAGAGCGCTAAAATACTGAAAGCTTACATTAAAACATGAGAGAGCTGAAATACTGAAGGACTGAAAAGGTTACAAACACTAAGCCAGATGATGGTCCCCATTCCAGCCACTATATACTACCATAAATGAGCCACAGTTGGATGGGGGAAATTTTTTCCCCATTTTAGGTAAAGCAGCTCTTTGCTGGCCCCTTCCCAGCACAGGGGTGTTTGTAGGCCAGAGGCATGAGGGGGTGTGGTGGTCACAGTGCATATCACTATGGGGTTCTGGGCTTCAGAGCAGTCTCCAGGAGTACTCTGTCTTACGCCAGGGGTTGTTTCAGCCCTGCAGTAGCTCAGAATCTCGGCAATGCAAAAGTGGCATAAAGCTGTATTTCTGTCTCCCTGACTCTGACTCGCACCTTCTGTGCTGCATCTCTCAGGAAAAATAGCAAAGAATCTAGCCCATTGTGTTGAGGAAGTAGAGAATCAGATGTACATTCAGGATGTCGGAATGATTAGCTTTAATGATAAGCTGTCAGGGGAACAGCCCGAAACACCAAACTTTGAAACTCTTCAACATTCGTGGTCATTAACCTAACTTGTTTGGAAATAGGCTGCTTCATTCAAGTGATAACTTCTAAAGGGACTTTGGGATGAATAGTTATTATAGTGGTCAGGAATTATCTTGTTCTGTGTTGTAGGATTGCATTAGACTCAAGAGCATCAAAAAGGACTTGACTGGTTATGCGTAAAGATGCACACATTTGTTTGTCCCCTTAATATACCACCGCTCTACTTAAAATACTGATTCACATTCACAGTTTCCAAAAAGATTCCAAACAAGATTTAAATTAGAATGTTCCTTAATTTATCCTGTTAAGTTTCAATTTGGGAGTGGCACATATTCTCTTACTACACCAAGAGACTGAAGCTCTTCTTAAATCATAGTTACTGGAGACAATTCAGAGGCAGAGAGATTGGAAACCTAATGAGCTCATTATGCTGTCATTTACACATATTATTTTATGCTTAGGAACTCAGAAAAACCATGTTCCTTAAACTATATTTATTAGTTACTTGTATTATAGTAGTAACTAGAGACCACAATCAGAGATCAGGACTCCATTATGCTAGAAAGAGTATACACAAAGCAAAGACAGATTCTGCCCATTAGAGCTTACATATTGTATGAAAGTTTGTTATTTGAATACGACAGAGAAACGTGTAGGGTGACCAGACAGCAAATGTGAAAAATCGGGACGGAGCGGGGGGTAATAGGAACCTATATAAGAAAAAGACCCCAAAATCGGGACTGTCCCTATAAAATCGGGACATCTGGTCACCCTAGAAACGTGTTATATTTTTATAACAAGACCGCCATTTCTGCCATATGTAGTCTTTGTAGAGGTTTCTTTCCCCGATAGAGAGATTCCAGGGTGTGGAATGGGAAAGTTGGCAGGGGCTCTGCTGATGCGCATATTGCATCTGTGTAGCTCTGACCACAACTCAATGGAGAATTTAATTTCCCAATATACATCACTATGTAGCATCTGGTGTTCCCAGTGGAGCAGATCCATGTGTTTGTTTTGTTTCTCACTCCGTATATACTACATTCAGCTAATCCTGCAGTCAGATATAAGTAATTCACAAGAATTATACACTGTAAAGTCAATTTTATGTTTTACTGACAAACATAAAAACTGACCTTCCTAGGAACTTGGTGATTTCTCCTCCCACCTGCTAAATAGGTCATAGCATTTTATTACCAGCCTACAGTTGATATTTCTCCTGGTTTCCGGTTTTTGTATTTAATGCAATTCTAACTTTTAATTGCATTTCACTGATGGAAGAGCCTTAGTATGAGAATTTAAGTTCAGAAATTTTTGGCCAAAATGTTCCTGTAATTCCACTGCTGCCCCATGCTACAGACAAATGTATTTAGACGTGTAAGCTATGGAAGTTCCTATCAATTTTCATCCTTGGACTCAAAACTGAGGATATATTGCAGCTGTTACCTTTGGAGACATGATGGATACAAAGTGGTTTCAGAGAGAGGCTAAAATTTAGAAGTTAAGTAACAAATATAACAAGTTAACTATCCCATGTAGGAGACAGTGAGCAGGAAAAAAAATGAGGATTAATGTGGAAAATAATAGAGTAACAGTGGATTTGTAAATTGATGTAAATGAAAATCATGTGATAGGGAAGTTAAATGACAGTTTAAAAGTTTGTTGTTTTAAGTTCAAAAGTGAGAGGAAACAAAAGATGTCAGAAATCTACATAGTACCCAAAGGTCACTATTAATCTGTTCTACATCCATATAAAGATCCATAACCTTTAGTTGCACTCAACTAACCAGACTGAACTATGATCTTAAAAAAAATGTGAAAATGGAACTTCACAGAGAAATTCAATTGCAAATTACCCAATTAGGTTAAAGTATAATTAATCTAATGAGAATAATCCATTTTATTATAAAAAAGGGGAATAGTTAAGTGATTTAGAGTTATTAGAACCCATGTATTATTCAAAAGAAGCTAAATGAAAAGGTCTCAATAGTAATTAATAAGACAGAGTTAGTTTGAACATCTTGTTGGGTCCTGGCCTCTCCCATTCCAGTTAAGTAATTGCTAGTGTGAGGGAGATGGGGTTTCTGTTCGCATGCATTCCCTACTGCCTCACTCCCCTCAACACTCCTCCTACTCGTACCCCACCCAAAAGAGACCACAAGGGACGCTTCAAAAAACTAAGAGTTTAAACCTGGCACAATCTGTTCTTAAGGATCGACTAAAACATAACCTGGACTTACTTGTCTTTTTACATCAATAGACTATGAAGGAAGAAGTGAAGCCAGGAAAAGGAGGTATTTCGGAAATTACAGCACCAATGGATTTTAATTGGAATCCTCTTCTGCCTTCCACTGAATTTAGGCTCTATATAGTGTTGGGAGACCTGTATTCCCGCTGTTTGATCAACTGGCCAGGTCATTTCTGGGGTACTGGCAAGTGATGAGAAGGAGCAATAACGGGTTTTAAGGCAGTGAAATCTGGGATCATAACACTGCAGCACCCACAGGCTTGAAGAAATCTTTCACTGAGTTTCATTTTTGAATGGCCTGATGTTGGCAATAGGAATACAGTCATGTTGAAAAAAACAAATGAGAGAGGGGGAAGCTTGCCCAGAGACAGAAACTACGTAATCCTTAAAGCAAGCAGATAGGAGAGCAGTTTAAATGTTAAGTAGGATGCAGGGGAAATAAGGAGCAGCAGAGCAGATTGGAGCATTACCACCATCTCGGGCATCCAGCGTAAGCTCTGTTGGCCACCTCTGACACTTCCAGTATGTTCAGCCCAAAACTGGCTCAGAAGGCCTTGAAGGCAAAATCCTCAAGCAATCAGGAGTCATGCCATCTAGGTATCTACATTGTGAGCTGCTGTTTCTCGCTTTGGCACATGTCACGCATAGCCTGTGAATCCGTTTAGAAACTGGCAGAGCAAACAGCTGTGTAAATTTACTTATGTCAACCGGTCATGTTGCAGAACTGCACTACCTAAGGAATGTTTGACACAGACTCTGGAACAGAGATCGGCAACCTTTGGCCCGTGGCCCGCCAGTGACTCCCATCTCTGGAGGATTTGATTTTTCCCTCTTATGCAAGAGACAGATAAGGGAGATTCACTTAATTTACAGACAGCCAAGAACACCCAGTCAGGAATGTGAGAACCAGAAATGCAACTACCATGTGAAAAAGGTGGCCAATCCAATCCATACTGAGACAATTCATAATGGTTCCTCTTGAAACCAGAAGTATCAGGATGAGACACTTCAGGAAACTTAGTCTGTTCTGAGGGAAAGCACCATCAAATCCATGACATTGGGCAAAAGAAAGAAGGTATTTCCTGATCCCCAAAAGACTTAGGGGTAAGGCCTTTCCTAGCTATCAACCTTTTATTAACTTTTCATTATTTATTTGTATTAACTTCTAACTGTTGAAATAAAAGTTCAGAATGGGAGCCGCGACTGGCCAAACCTGCGCCAGGGGCTTTCCCTGAAGAAACAGTGGACCACAGTTGAGAACCACCACTCTATCTAAATGATTTAGCTGATCAAGGACGTTGACAGAGATCCAGAATTTGTTTTTGCAATCTAAGGGTACTAAAGTTGTTTGGTTTTAACCTAAACAACCTAAAGTCTCCTAGTTTTTTCCACAAACAACCGGAGTACACAACATGCTTCAGAACTTTGCAGCTCAAAGATAGATTCTAAGACATTTTCTGTCTGCCAAAGAAGTTTTGCCAGAAGAAGCAGGTTTCAGCAAGGCTGTAGATGTTGGGACTGATGGCTCTGACAGTATTTTTGGTAACTAGCTGCTTCCACAGTGTCAGTGGAGACTTGAAGTCTCAGTGGTTACAAACCATACAAAGACACTGCCATTGCACCCGATTGAGAGATGACCTGCAAGATCTACTGTATTTTTGGCAGTCCAGTGACAATCAGAAATTGGTAAATGACTTCTGATCCAAATTGTAGTTACCACAATAATGCATCCACGCAGAGGGGCTTTTACATTTAAGGCAGGCGGTAATCCAGGAACAGTAACTGTACATATATGTTCTTTGAAGGATTGAAATCCTTTTGGATTAAGAGGTGTCATAAAATTGGTATCCCCAAGGTTGATTTTAATTCAAATAAACAATCAGGCTACCAAAATTGACATAGTTGGTGAGAGCCAGTCATGACATTTGCAGAAGGAAATCCATGAAAATATGAGACTGGGTATGTGGCCAGCAACCTATCAGGGGTGAAACCCCTGATAATAAATTTAGAAAAATACAAGTAGTTCCTGAATCAGGAGCTAGTGGATCAAATCTTCCTTGAAGTCAGGACGTCTCCCCATGACCTGTTAGCCATTCAGTCATTCTGCCAACATTCATAAGAATGGCCGTCCTGGATCAGACCTATGTTCCATCAACACCAGTATCCTGTCTTCTGACAGTGACCAGTGCCAGATGCTTCAGAGGGAATGAACAGAACAGGGCAATTTATTGCATGATCCATTCCCTGTCATCCAGTCCCAGCATCTGGAGGTCAGAGATTTAGGAACACACAGATAATGGAGTTGCTAATAGCCATTTATGGACCTATCCTCCATGAACTTACTAATTCTTTTTTGAACCCAGTTAGTTTTGGCCTTCACAACATCCCCCAGCAATGAGTTCCACAGATACCACACAAGGCCCTTCTGTTACCGATATTCCTCCCTGGCTACAAAGCATGTGCGGCCATGCCCAGTCTTTTCAAGGAGGTTTTTTCCTTTAAACAGAGGCTATTGAATAAACAGAAAATAGTATTAATTCTGTCCTGGGCCCAGGCTTCAGGACCACCCCTCCCAGGGGTATTTGGCATTCCAGCTCCTGGCAGCTTCCTAGCCTCAGCCAGCTCTGCTCTCCTTGTGGGGCAGCTGCTTCCCTATGCCCCTGGCCCCTTGCTCCAGGGACCCAGCACAGGAGCTAGCTCCATTCCAGTGTGGCTTTTCCTCCCGAGGGCTCAGCCTCTCTCAGTCCTTCCTTCCCCAGCTGTCTACTAGCAGCCCTTTATAGGCCCATTGGTAGCCCAGCTCTTTTTAATTAGGTGGATTGGGCTCACTTGCTCCGGTCCAGGGTAGCTCGGTTTAGTATTCTCGGGGACTAAGTACCCTGTGTCAACTTCTCTATAAGCTTGATGTGGAAAACTCTATAGCCAGAGTTTTTATGTAGTACAGATACATCCCTTGAAAGTCATCCCAGCTGTTTATTTTGACTGATTCCAATTCAGTAGGTCAGGCAGTTTTCAAGAGAACCATGGTCAATATTTTCAAACTTGTGCATATAAAGTTAGGTACTGCATTCATATTTAGGCACATGAATAAAACTGGCTTGATTTGCAGAGAGTCTAAGCACACCACAGCTTTCATTAACTTCAAATGCCAACATGCGCATGCAGATCTTGATTTTGACAGGAGATTGAAAAGCTGGCCTGCAAAGTTATGTTAAAAGCTCATTCAGTCAGGTAAATGTCTGCTTCCCCAGCCAGCCTCTGATTAGATGTCTTCTATTAAAGAGACATTAGTAGGGCAGTTCTAAGTTGTTCTCCTCATACCTTTTACAGACATGGTTTGCACTTGGCCTTGTGGCAAGAATTTGGGTTTAAAATGTGTTACGGCCCTGTTTCTAGGCAAGGAGTGTTGCAATTCCTCCCACCCATAGCCATTTAGTTTTACTTTTCAGGCTGGTTTTAATATTTGTCATGTCTTAAGAGATAACTTAGTTCCTAAAGAAAATAATACTGTAGGGGAAGGGTATGTTTATGGTAAATGGATGATCCCAGGGTTTTGTCTGTGGAGTATTGGAGTGAAATTTTTCTTGTGCTTGGCTGATTTTGTGAAATAATTGTCATAGTTTCAAGTTAACTTTTAAGAGGCCTAATACTAAGTATGGAGAATGGAATTCAACTTATGAGAAAAAGATCCATTAAGGATCCAAAATATAGCTTATAATTAAGGCTAAGATTTTGTCATGGATATTTGTAGTAAAAGTCACAGACAGGTCAGGTCATGGGCAATAAACAAAAATTCACAGAAGCCCTGTGACCTGTCCCTGACTTTTACTAAAAATATCTGTGACAAAATGGGGAGGGAGGAAAGTCCTGCTGCTGCTCCGGGATCCCCTCCACCATCCACGATTCCGTGACCTCCGTGACAAACTCTTAGCCTTTCTTACAATGGTGTTACTAACCTTTTTGGAATATGAAGGGAGAATAGTTATGCACATTTTATTACAAAGAGTTTTAGAGAAGCAGTGAAAATAATATGCTTTCAGCCGCTGCAGTACTTTGTATTTTGACATAGGCAGTTACACCCCTCTGCACAGTCACATCTAAGAAATGTAACAGTGCCTTCATATTTGAGTGGTGCAATAGTGGAGACATAGGAAATTCTGTATTCCGTCAGATAGGCCCAATGGATGGTATTTTGGAAGATTCCCTAGTAAGTCATTAGATTTTGGGTGAGGTATTGGTTAGAAAGCCTTTCCAAGGGTAACATGTACTTTGAAGAATTTCCATACAGGAATGAAATAAGAGCTGATATAGCTATGTTTCATTTGTAATTAAGATATCCTTATTTTAAGACACTGCTGTTTGTTTTACCATGTGACCATGGTTACCATGTGACACTGCTGTTTGTTTTGCCCATTATGGTTTGTGTCAGTTACATTATTTTACTTTCTCTATCAGGATAGTTATAGATACCAAAGAAAAATCCCCCTGTTTGAACTTTAATTTTGTCCTGAAGTTAGTTATTTTACAAAATTTGGAAACTAGAAACATGATATTTCTAAAGATTTGTTTCTAAAATCTAGGGATACTTTTTGGTATTAGCTAAAAATAATATGGTGGGGGTGGATGGAGAGAAAGCTTTCTCTAATTGAATTGATTGGCCTAATAAAAGGTTGACAATATTTACATTTCATCCAAATGGAACTGAAAACTATGACTATATTTTTCAGTCAGAGGTATGTATATTCAAGCAGCTTGATTTTAGAGCCTTCACTATAAATGTGTATGTTTTTAAGGTATTGTATGTCACAACCTCCTGCCGTTGGACACATAAATAGCTCTTCACTTGGAAGTGTCTCACTCAGCTGATTTTGTGCTTTTATTCTATTTTTACAAGGAAGTTTTCATGCCAGCAGTTTAGGGCCAGTTTTATTTGTCATGGACCTCCAATTTAGGGCCAGTATTTTAAATGTGGTTGCTGGCAAGTAATTAATGATCAATTGCTCAAGCTGGTCTTTAAAGGAATTGCTGTAATGAAAGGCAATAATCTAGGGCCCAATCCAGCAAACTCTCAAACACACAAGTAGCCCCACTGAAATCAGCAGAACTGCTTGAATCAGTAAGGACAGCTCACATTAGAAAGGATTTTCGGGATCAGACTACCACTTAGATTCGTAGCTGAATGTGTCCAACTACTGAGTGCGCTCTGAAGTGTTATCATGAAGACATTATGTTACACAAAGGAATAATTCTGTTGCTGCTGTCTATTTTGTTTTCCCTCCAAAGAGACTCCAAGAAGAGGAAAAATATATTTTTTTCTCTATATCCTCTGATACCTCAACTGCTCTCATGTGGATTTTGGATACATTTCCTTTTCACTCCCATTTTCCACATTAGAAAGAATTTTAAAATGTATTCTGTTCTTGAACAATGAGCACAAAGGGAAGCACATGACTGATCATGCATATAGCTATACTGAGCAGTCCCAAAGGCAACTGAATATTTTCTGACTATTTACTGTTGAATAACTCAGAAATAGGTGAGTGGAGTCACTCAAATTTACAACCGGTACAGCAAAATTAACAAAACTCAGAATTTTCACTTTTAAAGAAAAATGTTCCATGAAATTAGGAGCATCTGAAAAATTTGTTTTATAGGCTACCTGAGGATTCCCCCCGTGTAGGGGCATTTCTGGAAGGGCTAGCACCCTTCCCACCACCCATGAGTGTTAGGAGAAATCTCATTTCAGCTAAAGTAGACTGTGATTCTTTCTTTGTCTGAAATTTGATTGCCCTGTTGTGGGCCCTGAAAATAGATGATTCCGCAACAACAGTGTTAACTACCAGGAAAAAGCAATAAACTATAATAGTGGATATGAAAGACACATCAAACAAACAAAAGACTGTGAATTAAACCTGCTCACCAGGGGCAGAGGTGAGATTTGATGAGGATGCTTGGGGAGAAGAACCTATCAGCAGAGGGGTCGTAGTGTTAAGCTTAGCTTTTACCACCCTCATGCATAGGAAATTGAGAGGCCATCCTCCATTCTAGCTGCTAGAAGGGAGAAGGTGCTTTTTTGTCTACTGTCCGGAGTCCCCTGGCTGCTCCAAAATGGATAGGAAGGCAGATGTTCTCCACTGCTCTACTCTTCCTCCCTTTACTGGCAGGAAAGGAAAAAATGTGTCTGCTATTCTACCACTCTGCCAACCTCTGATTCTTCTGATCCTTTCCCTCATGAGTAACTCCAAGTGCCCACCTCTGCAGAAAACAGTGAAAAAACTTAAATTCTGCAAAAATTGGTGACTTATGCCCTCTTGGTCAGCAGGGCTAAAACTTCCCATTCACCATCAGCAAGTGTGCAAGTGGATTTTTCAAGTCCTACATTAATACAGATACCACAGGAAAAGGACACTGAAATATCCCAAAGTCTCTCTGGGTTTTTCAGGAAATAGATTTTTATTCTTTTCATCTGAAACTCCAATAGGTCAGGGATAAGCTGCCCCCCTGAGCAACGTAATTTACACCAACCTAAGCACCGGTATGGATAGCATAATGCCACCTCTCGTAGAGGTGGAGTTATTGTGCCAACAAGAGAACTCTCTTGAGCATCTTCACTGTTTTATCCTTGGGGGCAGCAGTTTTAGGAAGAAATCACTTGAGACACAGAGAGCTCTGAACCTTAAAAGCAGCTATTTATTGCCACACACTGAACTAACCAAACCAGCCAAAACTGGCTGGGCTATCCCCTAATAATCTAACTCCATTGCCATAGCAACAACAAGGTTCTATTACCATGACAACCAAATACACAACATATTCCTCCCCTCTTAATAAGAACATCCCCTAAATAAAATAAACACTAAACTAGAGAAGGAGGGTAGACTGCCTCCATTCCCGGCTCAACCCCAAGGATTATTTTGCCCCGTAACCGTGGGTTCGCCCTAGCTAAAGATCCAGCCATTGAGGAGGCTTTCTGTCTCTAGGTGGATTACAGCGGACTTCTGGTGTTGTTGCACCCGAAAGTGTCCTGGGTGCAGGCCTGACAATGGGCTCAGGGTTCGTAGCATGAATGGGTGAGTATGTGGTATCATGTTGTTCCGGGCAGGGGAGTATCTCAGGGCAACAGTCAGGAACAGGTGATTCTTGATTCGGTATCTCGCCAGAAGCAGTGAAGTCAGGCAACTCAACTGAAGAGGTGTCCTGAGGACTGGTATGAACTGGCAACAGCTGATCTACATGTCGCTGCCAGGTGAGATCCTCTGCAGTCCAGACTGTGTAGGAAACAAGTCTTGTTTGAGAGATGACAGTGGCAGGGACCCATTTAGCTCCAGAAGTATATATTCCAGAAGTATATTTCCAAGCCAAAACCGGCTGTCCCGGGCTAAAGGTTCGGTCTTTTGCTCTGGGTGCCTGATGACTTGATATTGCTGCTGACGTTGCACACTTTGTCAGGGTTCAGAAGGTTTCAACAGATCAAAGCAAGTTCACAGCTGTTGTCCCATCATTCGAAAGGCTGGGGATACCTTGGCGTAGCATGAGGTGTGTTTCTATAGGATAGTAAGGTATACAGATGCTTTTTGAATGGATAATTGTCTCCTTGCCGATTTCAAAGCTTGTTTTATTATCTTCACAAATCTTTCATCTAATCCATTGGTGGATGGATGATATGGTGCTGAAGTGCTATGGTGTATCCCATTTGCCTTCATAAAATTGTGAAACTCCTGAGAGACGAACTGCAGTCTGTTGTCACTCACAAGTTGTTCTGGCAGACCGAAACGACTAAAGAGTCCCCATAGTTTCTGGATCATACTCTCTGCAGGCGTGGACTGCATTATAGAGACTTCTGGCCATTTAGAATGGGCATCTACCACCACCAAGAACATGCTTCCTTCAAGGGGGCCAGCGAAGTCATCATGAATACGTTGCCACAGGTTTTTAGGCCAGTCCCATGGGAGTAGGGGTGCCCACTGGGGTGCATTCCTCACATCCTGACATGACATACAAGCTCTTGCCTTCTCTTCAATAGCACTGTCCAATCCAGGCCACGAAAAATAGCTTCATACAATTTCCTTCATGTGCACTATTCCACAGTGACTGGAATGTAGCTGTACTAACATCTGTGATCTCAGTGGTGGTGGGATAATGACACGTCTCCCCCACAACAAACAACCAGATTGGATCGATAACTCCATCCTACTGTACATGTAGGTAACAAGGTTGGGTGAGACCGGAGAGGTTCGTTGAGATTTTCCGTGCATCACCAGGTCCATAACTTGGGACAATACTGGGTCAACTTGAGTTGCCTTCTTTACCTGAGTAGTGGTGATGGGTGTGTTCTCTACCTGTTCAAAGTAAAAGATTTCCTTCTGGGCAGTATCTTGACGTTTGACTAACAAAGGCAACCTTGAGAGACCATCCGCATTGCCGTGCAGAGTGGATTTCTGATATTTGATTTCATATGTGTGCTCTGAAAGCAACAATGCCCAACGTTGCATACAACTAGCAGCTAATGGGGGAATGTCTGTGTGGGGTCCAAAAATTGAAGTCAGAGGTCGATGGTCTGTGAGAAGAGTAAACTTCCACCTGAACAGATACTGATGAAACTTCCAAATTTCGAAAACGATTCCCAATGCCTCTCGTTCGATTTGGGCATAGTTAATTTCTGCTTTGCTTTGAGTGCGCGAAGTAAAAGCAATAGGTCTCTCTCTTCTTCCGAAGGCATAATGTGTGACACGACCACTCCTACTCCATAAGGGGAGGCATCACAGGCCAATTGTAGGGGTAAGGATGGATCAAAGTGCATCAGAACTTCAGAATTTAGCAATGCACCCTTAGCTTTGTTAAATGCAACATCACTGGCTTCAGTCCACTTCCGGGCCTTTTTCTGCCCAAGGAGTTCGTGAAGTACTTTTAGCAGTGTGGCTAACTGTGAGATGAACTTTCCATAATAGTTCAATAGTCCTAGAAACGAGCGAAGCTGGCTAACATTTCGAGGAGGGGGAGCCTCCACAATAGCCTTAACTTTTGCAAGGGCCTTACGAAGACCCTTAGCATCAATGATGTGTCCCAAATATTTAGCAGAGATCTGGAAGAATTTGCACTTGTCTTTGCGGACTCGTAGGCCATACTCTTCCAGTCTTTGTAGGGTAGCCTCTAAATTCTTTAGGTGATCCTCCTCATTCCTTCCAGTGACCAGGATGTCGTCCAGATAGCACTGAACTCCCGCAAGCCACACAAGATCTGGTCCATAGCCCTCTGGAACAGGGCGGGAGCAGACATTATTCCAAAGGATAGGTGACAGTATTGATAAAGCCCTTTATGCATCACAATAGTCAACACCTCTTGGGACTTTTCATCGACGTGCATCTGTAAATACACTTGACTCAGATCAATCTTACTGAACTTTTGTCCTCCAGCCAGGCCCGTGAAGAGGTCATCAATGCGGAGAAGCGGGTATTGCTCTGCACACAACACCGAGTTGACAGTGACTTTAAAATCACTGCAAATCTGGAGGGAGCCATATTTCTTCACTATTGGAATGATAGGAGTTGCCCAGAGGCTATGGGTAACTGGTATTAGGACTCCATTTGTGACCAGATGCTCCAGGTCCACTTCAACTTTCAGCCTGATGACATATGGCATGGTTTGGGCTTTCAGATATTTTGGTTGACTGTCAGGTTTAATGTTCAATGTCACAATGATTCCCTTCATACTTCCCAGATCCTCTCCAAAAAACAGCAGCATGTTTCCTTAGTATAGCGGTCAGACCAGTTTCTTCTTTAGTCATTCGGTGCACTTCTGCCCAGTTCAGCTGAATCTTCCTAAGCCAAGACCTACCCATTAAGGCTGGGTAATTACCTTTCACTACAAACAGTGGCAATTTAGCAGCCTGTCCATTGAGCTCCACCTTAACATCAATAGTGCCCAACATGGGCACAGCTTCTCCCGTATACGTCTTCAGAACAGATTTTGTTGCCTTAAGCGGAAGATGCTGTAGCTTTTCTTTATACACAGTCTCAGAGACCAGCGAGATGGCTGCACCGGTTCCATGAGTATAGATAGGTTTGCCGTCCAACAACGGGGTTACCCAGTATTCATGTGAGCCTACTGCCAAAGACAAAACGTGCAGTGGCACTTCTTCTTGCGATGAGGTGTCTCCTTGGTCATCCTGGGTCTGCTCTAGGGTATGCAGGTTTCCCTTTTTGGTCGGCCAGACCACAGGCCTCTTTTTCTTTTGTTTACAGCCACCCTCAATGTGTCCCTTTTTGCCACAGTGTCGACACACCAGGTCCTTACACCAGGTGAAACGGCTTACCACAGCAGTAACATTTCTGACCCCCCACAGTTTTGTGGGTAGGTTCTTGTGACACCTTATGCACCCTAGGGGATGCACCGATGTATTGCGCCTCCTTTGTAGCCAGTTCCATGGAGACTGCAATATCAACAGCCTTCTGTAAGGTAAGCTGAGCCTCTGTCAATAGGTGCTTCCATATAGCTTCACTGTGCAGGCCACACACTAACCTGTCACGTAGGGCATCATTTAATATCTCCTTAAATTCACAGTGTTCCACAAGCCTTTTTAAAGTTGCTACAAATTGTACAACTGTTTCATCTTCTTTTTGGTCTCTTTTTTGGAACCTGTATCTTTCAGCAATTACCAGTGGTTTTGGAGAAAAATGGGATCCCAGGATTTCCACAATGTCACTGTAAGATTTGCTCTCAGGCTTAACAGGGTGTAGTAAGCTGCGTAGCAGGGAGTTGGTCTAAGCCCCTCCAACACTTAAGAATATTGGCACCTTCTTCTCTTCTGTAATGTCATTTGCAATAACAAAAATCTCAAAATGCTCAGTGTTCACATGCCATTGCACTATAGTCTCCTCAAAAGGTTCCAGTGGCCCTGTAAGTGTAGCCATGGTTTTAGTTTCAGGTTGCACAGTCAGTGCAAACAAGCCAGTTCTCACCCCCTTCCAACAGCAAAAAGGTTTTTTGGGGGTTTTTTTGTTTTGGTACCTTGACTTCTACTTCCTTCTATTTCTGGGGCAGCACAGGAATCCCACCTTTGTCGCCTCTTTGTTGTATCCTGGGGGGCAGCAGTTTTAGGAAGAAATCACTTGAGACACAGAGAGCTCTGAACCGTAAAAGCAGCTATTTATTGCCACACACTGAACTAACCAAACCAGCCAAAACTGGCTGGGCTATCCCCTAATAATCTAACTCAGTTGCCATAGCAACAACAAGGTTCTATTACCATGACAATCAAATAAACAACATTCACCAGATGAGCTACAGAGGTACAGCTGCATCAGTGTAGGGCTTCTAGTATAGATAAGCCCCTACTATATGGAAGAATACTGTTTTAAGCCCTGTGGAAGAAAATTTAAAAAATTTTAAGAGTATCCTGCAAATATACATTGACTTAGCTTTAATTCTGTGAATAATTCCACTGGTTTCAAATTATCACAAAATTCATTGACCACAAAAACTAACATACCTTGTACAGTGATTGTGCCTATTCTGGTTTGCTTTAAATCCATAAACAATGAACACAAAGAAACATACCTTAGAAATTCCTGATTAGATAATTGGCACCCTGAGAGTAATCATTTCTCATTCTTCATTAACTTTCCATGTCCCACCAATCATACAAAAATTAAAGTACTTGTATGGGTATGACATACCATGATACAATCTAGATTAATGAGCAGCTGTGCCAGCCCTGCCCTGAAACCTTGGGTGCCTTACAACACCTTGCTGAAGGAGTTCCCACCTGGGCTTTATGTTCTTATGTTCTTAAGGATAAGGATGTTCCCTGCTATTTTTCCTCATGTGTTTGAGCTTCCTTTGTTTCCCTTCCTGCTTGATGACTCTGTTTACTGCTTAAATGCAAATTAAGCAGAGCACACATTCATTTGTTTGAGACAGACCTGTTTTTCAAGCCAGTTTGGAACAATGTGTTACCACCACCATAAACTGGAATCTTATACACGTACAGTATTGCCGCACATATTTTATCAGGATGGTACTGATCAGAAAAGTGAGTTTTTGATACCTTACAATACTTTGTACAAAATTTATTACAATAATGTGTAAGGTGTGAATACAGGGGTACTTTCCATCACAATGGGAAACACCAAAACCAAAGCTTCTGTGGTGAAGAAGCTTCTTCATCAACTCTTGATTTTGGAGTCAAGCAAGTGTGTATGTGCACGTGTGTGTGTGCGTGTGTGTGTAAGCCATTATAAAAGCAATGCTCTCGGATGCACGTTTTTGAAACTTCATCTGCAAACTGTACATGTATGTCTTCTCCACATTTAAAATGTTCCTATACTACAAACATCTAAAGCCTTTATAAAATAAGATGAGAGAGGAAAAAATGGAAATGTGACACTAAGCACCCCTGTATTCATACCCTGCCCACTGTTGTAATCATCGTTGTACCAAATATTCCTTGTGAGGTATCATTTGAAAACGAATAGCTCGCTGATCATTAATATTCATGCATGATGTATGTACTCAGTGGGTATTAAGAGTAATGGACTTATGCTGGAATGATAGCTAAAATGTGTTCAAACCAAATATGTCAGGGGAGTTGTTAAACTGGTCTATCCTAAACAAAGGAATGTGTGTTTATCTCAATTTACATGTAAACAGTAAACAGACCCATCAAGCTAACAAGGGGTGAGGCAAACCTCACAGCAACAAGTTTGGGATAAGACAGCTGGTGTCTACACCCAGCAGGAGAGAAAAGCTTCGTCCAGATATTACTTTTCAGAAGAATCCATTTTAAAGATTTACTAGTCTGGAAGGACGGGAATCGGGGGCTAGCTGAATTTCAAGTGATAAGCAACTCAAACAAATGATTATATCCAATATTACTGCATTATAAAGTTGTATAGAGTCAGGTCTTTCCTGAAAGCTAATGACACGCTGGTGATTAATATCATTGTGAATTGTATGTATTAACACTATATAAGGAATTATGGATATGTGTTAATTTTAGACTGTACAGCCTGCCCAAACAGGAGTAGATGTCACAGCTGTCTCCTGTGTTTAAAGTGAACTGTTTGGTAACTCCAGTTAAAGTAACAAACTGTTAAATATTGACTCTATACAGGGACATCAAATCTTAATATCTCAACTGTCTAGGAGAGGGCTGGACTCTGTAGAACACGTTTTTGGGAAAATCTGGGACTGAGAATATGTTGTGAGCAGGCGGTGACACAATCCCTCATTGGCCTCTACTGCAACCCAGAATGTGACAGGGAAGTTTGAATGTACTGTATAGTCACTGTACCTAACACTGGTTCTTCCAAATTTAAGATGCATGCGAGCATAGATCGCATACATTTAAAATCCATTGCAAAATCCTTGATCCAAAAATAACACACCTTGTAAAGTAGATGTGTAAAGACCGTTACAGGGCACAGAGTAAAGATGGTGAGAGCAGTTTCCCAAGTTTGTTTAATTACCAAGTATTACTCATTTTTCTGGGGTTCCCCTTATTTTTTATTTTTTTATTTTATAATTAAATTGTTCTTGTACAGTGTTGTTGCCCTTCAGTTACTGCTATGTCTTAGTGTTGACTCTGCTTAATAATTTGTTGTTGTTAGGGGTATGCACCAAGCTTTTTGACATCTGCTTTCCAAGACCTGCTGGTACTGCTTTGTAAAGGGGCAGTCTCCTGATTTTAACCGCTTCCCTTAATTGCAAAAACTGTTGTAAGAAACAGAAAAACATACATATTGCAATCCCAGCAAATGGAATATGGAATCTATAAAGAGATGCTCTAGTTCAAAAAGAAACATTTTGGGGAAGTAATATGGCCTCTGTTATAGTGGAGGTCATCATAGATGATCACAGTATCCCTTCTGGCCTTTATTATATGCATTTATAAATCTAAAGAAGGAATTCAAAGTGTAGAATCTCATGTTGTTTTCTTATCAACTCTTTTGTCTACATGCTGTCCATACAAGATTGCAAACTCTTCAGGGACCTAGCTTATGTCCACAAACAGGCCTAGCAGACTTGGGTGCCATTTAAAAAATCATAAATAATGATAATGGCAGAAAGAGAGAAATATTTTCCTCCTGAAGAGTTTTGTTGAGTGTGCTTGAGTTTTAATGTTGTTGACAAGTGTATCACAAATCCAATGATAGCTAAATCTAGCTTCCGTATGCATTTTTGTAAGATTGAATCTAGGAAATGTTAATGTGGTGTATAGGATAGAAGTCATCCTTCTAGTAATTCTGGGAAAACTGATGCTGGAAAAAAAAGAAAGTTTACCATTTTCCATCTGTACCATCTCTAGTTTAGAAAGAATAGCAGTTGGAGAGAAACAGCTGCACATCATTATAATAATTTACCTTACCTTTTCATTTAAATTGCAAAATATACTTTCGTGCAAACTTAAGCTGGGCAGTTTACTAAGAAAATACTGTTTTGATTCTTAGAATAACATGTAGTCAAATTCCAGTTCTTCTGAGATGTCCAGGTTATCTGGAGTATGATGGATGGATTTCTAGAATGAAAATAAATTGGTTCAGTGATTTAACTCTGTTTTGCTGTTCTAGCCCATTCTCATTGGTCTAACCAACAATCTTATTTTATTTCCTTGAGAGCTTTACCTAATCGCTTTATGTGAGACTAAATGCTCGGTTTTGAGGGGATGGAAAATTTGGTCCAACTTTTACAGCTTTTCTTATCTCTTTCAGGATTTTAATGTTGGGATTTGTTAGTGTGTAGCCTACATAAAAATAATTGGTACATAATACAAAGTAATGCATGTGGTCTTGGCATATGAAGCTGGATGACATTTTTCACACAAACACTTTTTTGCAAAAAAAATGCATATTCAGGTCATCTGAAATAATTAACTAATTTGAGTCAATTTCAGCCAATTGTTTTGTTTGTTTGTTTTCTTTGGGGATAGGAGTGGGGTGGAAATCGGAAATGTGAAAATGCTTCATGTTCTCATTTCCATAACAAAATGTTTTGACTTTTTTCATTTCAGAAAGAGGATTTGTTTCAGGATTTCCCTCAATTTTATCTTTTACAAGTTTTAAAACATATATATATATATATATATATGTTATAAATGTTTTTCAGAGTTTATATATATATATATATATATATATATGCTTGTAAAACATGGGTATATGATTTTGGAGGGTTTTTTTTGGGGGGGGGGGCAGGTTTGTCAATAATTATTCCTGAAGGAATTCTGCGCCATAGTGCACATGCAGAATTTATGTCCCCCCACAGATTTCTTTGCTTCCCTGCAGAAAAATGACTTTCTGATGGGGAAGCAAAGGGAAGCCTCAAGAGTAGTCACGTGCCCCTCTCCGGCAGCATGGGTGCATTGTTTCAGGGGTCCGAAGAAGCCAGCAGAGAGGTAAATCACCATGGAGGAGGGAGGGGTTGGATATGCTCCGGCCAGTGGCTTCTAACCAGCTCTAGGCTCAGCTGCTAGTTCTGGAGAGACTGGGGCGTACGGGACTTCCTCTTCCCCTTCAGGGACCAGGTCAACCCCACCCCCAGAAACTTTCCCTGGCTGCAGGAAACTATGCACCCCCTAAAACCAGTTTCCTGCCCCCATCACTCCTCAGCCATGGGGGAAGGGGTTACCTGTGTGCCCAACTCTTGTACATCCAGACCTGCCCATACCCAGACCCCTCCGCTGAGCCTCACCCCCTCTGCACCAAATCTCCCACAACCAAACCCCGACTTTGCTGAGCCTCACCCCCTGCATCCAGACCCTCCCCTGCACCCAGAGCACCCCCACTGAGTCCCCCTCACTCAAACCCCCATCCCAATGAATACCCCCCTGCACTTGAACCCCTACCTCACCAAGCCACACTCCCCCAGCACCCTCACTGAGCCCTCCACACCCAGACCCCCCCTGCGGAGCCCCATCCCTCCCACATCCAGACCCCCCAGCTCAGCCCCAACTACCCTCACCTACATCCCCCTGCAGAGTCCCATTGCCATAGCACTTGGAACCCCCCAACAAGCCCCTGTGCATCCATATCCCCACAGCAGTCAGACCCCCTACCAAGCTGTCTGCACCCAGATTGCCCCACACTGAACCCTCTCACACCACACCTGGATCCCCCCACACTAAGCCCCTCCACACTTGGATCCTGATGGGCTGCCCACATCTAGTATGCCTGTTACAGAGGAGGAGAGGGCTGCATGTGATCTCCCACGTCCATGCAGCCAGTGGGCTGTGCTCCCCACTGCCATGCTGAAACCTCCACATTTATTTATTGATAAATAAAATTTGTAGAATTTTAAAATATTGTGCACAAAATGTTTAGGTTTTTTGGTGCATAATTCCCCCGGGAGTAAATAATGTCTTCTCCCTCTGTGCAAAATGAACAGTGACTGGGAGTATTGTTTCTGAATGCTGGAGCGCACTGTGTCATTTTCTGCTTTTACTGTGCGTGTTCTGCGACTATTATCGGGTTGTTGTTGTTTTTTTGTTACCCATAGTATCTGCCTGCAGTTTTACTATTTATTTTGGCATATTAAAGTACAGAACAGCCTGTAGAGCATGGACATTTTTTTTGTTCACTAAAACTTCTCTCCAGAGCAGATCATTAAAAGTGTTTCAGCATTCTTTTCCTCCAGTTTTCAATGTCGTCTTCAGGATGAAAATATTTGATCAGGATTGAAACTCCTATACATGTATAAATATTTTTCCCCATTTCTGACAATATCTGAGTGTTATGTTTTTCTCCCTCTTATACTTTGTTTATTTCAAAAATTTCAGAACTGTTGGGCAGTTTTACAACTAAAAAAGTGTGCACTGCACTATGAATGTATACTGTGAATCTGTATACTCTTTAATGAAGTTGTATATGCTGGCTATAGCCATGTAGATGTTTTTAACTCATTTAGTGTTACTTTTCTTAAGAACAAAGAATAATAAATGTATGGGGTTGTTGTAATAGCATTACTTATGAGAGAAATTAAGAAAACAAAGTTAAACTAAAAATTCTTCTTTCATTTACACTGTATTTTCACTGGTGTAACTCCATTGGTTTCAAAGTAATTACTCCTGGGTTTATAGTAATAATGTGAATAAAGAATCAGAGAGAAAAGGTAGGTGTGATAATATCTTTTATTGCACCAACTTCTGTTCGTGAAAGTGACAAGCTTTCAAGCTCCAGGCAACCCGAAGAAGAACTCTGTGTAAGCTCAAAAGCTTGTCTCTCACACCAACAGAAATTGGTCTAATAAAAGTTATTACCTAACTCACCTTGTCTCTTTAATATCCTGGGACTGACATGGCCACAAGAACACTGCATACAGTGAAGAATGAGGAATTGGATAGCAAGATGAAGACTTTGGTATAAAAGATTATGTATAGTTGGCTCGTGTTGTGTTGTATGTGCTTCAAAGTCAGGCACAATGCACAACAAGATGCATTAAACAGTGGTAGCCCTGTTTTAAAGTTTAGATTTTTTGGTTTATCATAAATGTAATGTTACTTAAACATAGGATGGTGAAGATGTATTTAATTGACCGTATGGAAACTCATATAGATCTCACCTATTCAAAGAAGGGCATCTAGACAGATATACCATCTTCTGCTATTGTACTTGTAACAATACAAAAAACACCCTCCATACAATTTTGTCTCCTTTCAAGACATATTTCCTTTTGAGTCTATGATGTCTGATTTTCAGTTGTGTCACTGTCCAAAATGCTGTTTGCTTCTTCCACTTTGAGCTAACCATACATATCCTCCATGCAGGTCAGTTTCTCCTAGAAGAATCCCGCCTGATAGAAGCAGCTGAAATGGCAAAGAAGGCAGCTGAGCTGGACAATACAGAGTTTGATGTTGTCTTCAATGCAGCCCATATGCTCCGGTTAGTTCTCTACCTTATTCTTATTTGGTTTTCTTGCTCTCTCTTTTCCCCCAACCCCAAACTCTGCAGTATTTGCTTACAGCAAGTTTTTTTTAACCAAATGCCCCTTTTGAAAGCTTTGTTATAACTAATAAGGAAGAAAATATGGAGTGAAACTTTTGCAGACTCTAGCAGAGTCTATTTTTAACTTTTTTGTATTTTACACTCTTTATTCACTACCTTGGAAATTTCTGTATTTCACAAGCATGTAATCCTCTTTGGTTGTATATGAGAACAATATATCTTCTTTTCCTACAGTACCTTCAGCAACATTTCCTTTTAAATTATTTTTAAAGACTTGAGTCACAAAAATAGAGAGACCATAAATAAGAGAATGGAACTCTGCTGCTCTGACTGTAACTTGAGAGTACTGGAAATACCAAAGAATATTATATAAATATCATTAGGGAGTAGAAAGCTGATTAGAAGTCTAAATATCGGTCTCAAGGGTTATGGAGACTTTGAGAAATACAGGAGTGATTAATGATATTATCAGAACCCCTTGATTCAGAGGCAGTCTTGTATTTAATTTTGTTCTGCTATCTGAAATTTTAGAGGGTTTGTTCTTCCGTTTAAAACCAATGCACCTTGACTTTCAGCAACTTTGAGCTTCTACCTAAACAATTACATTAAGCCCACATTACTATATTAGTCTCCAAGCTTTATTTCTAGGATAACTGTATAATGATTATGCTTCTTATGTACTTAAAAGGAAGAGCAGTGACAGAACACAAATGGTTTGGGTTTGCCTATATCTTGCTTTAGAAAATATACTGTAAATAATGTACAAAAATAAGGGAAGTGGTTTTGAGTAAATACATTCAATTAGCACAGGGTAGTAATTAGAACAGTTATCTTAATAGACTTCTCTTGCTTTACTCTTTATAATTTTAACATCCACAAATACAAAATGAAAAAAATGGCTTGTAAAAGAAGACAGGATAAGTTCTTAGTTGAGTGACCTACTTTCCAAACTGAACTGAAGGTTCCTATAGCAGAATTTTGAAATAAGCCCCCAAATGTCTTTAAAAGATTGTTAGAAAGAGATGGACCCAGTTCTTGTAGATCAGTGAAGGAAACCAAGACAAATGGTACAAATGTTCATCCATTAAATATTATCCCAAACACCAGCACCAACATGGATGGTTTTAAGGATCTGTTTGCCTTGCTCACTTTCTAACATTTAAGCCTCCTTAGGAATGGGCATACCCAGAGTCATTCATCTAAACATTAGATTAATACATGTGGAAACATTAGATTAATAAAGAAAACAAGCCTAGGAAGTTAGGCACATAGATGATGGGATTCACTGTAGAATGGAGTGTTGGTTTTGTCTTTAAGGTGACGGTATGATGCTGAGGGGCAATGGTATATCATCAAGGTGGGTTAGTGTTGTCACCCTTACAGGGCTAGCTGCACCTCTGATCCCTTCATGGCATCTCTGAATGTACCCGCATCAGGTTTGACCTTGCCCTTTACCACCCTAGGGTAAAATCATACTATTCTCCTACTCTTGGGCCTGGTCTACGCTACAAAGTTAGGTCAACATAAATCACCTTGTGTCAACACTCACATTTTTCTCTGGCCGACATAAGTGCCCCATTCCAGCAAGAAGTAAAACCACCTTCCTGAATGGATAGTGCAAGGCCAGGGAGGCCAACAATAGATCTAATTGTTTCCTGCAGTTCTGCTGCTTTTACAACAAACTGCATGCCAGACTTTGCAGATATCCCACCAGCACCCCTCAGACTAGTGTGGATACCGAGGAGGTGGAGAAGTAGGAAGATGTGGTGGGAGACTGCAGCCATGCCACAAGCCAGGATCTGTTTGAGACTCCATCACACTCTAGCCAGTCCTACCAGCCAAGCTAACAAGACAAAAGAGTAGAGGTATAACAAACAGAGGTAGAGTTGGCATCTGCTCTTCATTCTATGCTGGATTAGGCAAGGGGCCATGCAGGACAGTTTGTTCATGAATATAGGGATGTTCTTTGTATCCTCCTGAGAGAGCTTGATGAAACTTTCATGGTGATACTTTGCAATCCTTTACCAATGTTTTTAGGGATAGCTGCCTTATTTCTTTCTCTGTGGTAGACAGTTTCCCATGTCACTTCACAATGAGTTCAGCTGGCACCATTGCAGTAAACAGACTAGCAGCATACAAGCCCAAGCAGCCTTGAGACATCAGTAGAAGCTGTGTACTCAGTGCCTTTGTTACCCTCAAGATTAAATGATAATCTACAACTATCACCACATGTGGATAATAATTCCAGTAGTTGGTGCCATTGCCCTCTATTTGTACCCATGGAATAGGGACCAAAATTGTATTGCTTCACATGCAACACAAAATCCTTCCCTCACCCCATCCATGGCAGGCCATACTCACCATGGCAGGGACTGGAGAGCAGTGCTGTGCCGAGGTGTTCCAAAGATGAAGTGTCAATAAGCAGAAAGGGAAAGATACGTTTCAAAACTCCCTTCCGTTATTCCATCCAGGGTTGCTGTTCCCCCCCCCCCCCCCAGCATCCCAAGTGTTATCATGGGTAGCATCCTTACCCTTACCACATACGCTGACTTGTGAGAACCACAGTTGAGGTATGTGTAGCCCCAATGGACTACATTTGTGCACTGAAATGGACAGAAATGTTTGCTGCCTTTCCAATTTGTTAAAAGTTTTCATTACATTGCCTGTGGGTTTTTTGCATGTTGTTTTTCTGAACTTTTTTCCCCACTGAACAAAATTCTACTTTTGGAGAATAAAATTATCTTTATTAGTTTTCAACACATATTGCAGAATGCAATAGTTGAGTGTTACTCAAAGCAAACAGTACTTGTAAATGTACAACAAGCACCACATAATTCATAGCATCAGGAAAATATCTAGTCACATCTATAAATGTACAGCAAGCACTACATAGTTCTTAGCAACACCCAAAGCTCCAGGACCAGAGAACATGCCAGCACAGAACATTACTATGGATTCCATTAGTGCTCTTCTAAAGCCTTCGTTAACTGCATAGCTTCATACTGGGGTCTTGTAATGACCCTTGTGTCTGGCTGTTCTAAGTCAGCAGACAGCCAATTCACCTCAATCTTGGTGGCAGCTTCACCCCTGCCCCCGTTGCCTCACAGATATTATTCAGGACAGAGCAGGCAGCTGTAACTATTGGGATATTTTTCTCACAGAGATCCAATCTAGTGAGTAAACACATCCAGCGTCCCTTCAGTCTATCAAAACCACATTCAACAGTCATTCTGCACCTGCTGTGCACATTGTTGAATATTTCCTTGATGTTGTCGAGGTGGCCAGCATGCAGCTTCATGAGCCAGGGGGAAGCTGGGTCCCCCAGAATCACTATTGGCATTTCAGTATCGCCAATGGTAATCTGCCAGTTGGGAAAGAATGTTTCTGCTTGCAGCTCTCTGAACAGACCTGTGTTCTTAAAGATGCATGTGTCATGCACCTTCCCTGACCAGCCCACACTGATATCAGTGAAGTGTCGCCAGTGATCCATCAGTGCATGCATAACCATAGAAAAGTAGCCTTTTTTGTAGATGTACTCTGTGGGAAGGTGGCCAACAACTAGTGCCCAACAACAGTTCAGGAACCCCATTGCTATAAATCCATCCACTGTGTCACATTGCCGAGAGT
The DNA here is from genome assembly GCA_037349315.1 of Chelydra serpentina. NCBI lineage: Eukaryota > Metazoa > Chordata > Testudines > Chelydridae > Chelydra > Chelydra serpentina. The sequence goes on from JBAIAC010000008.1 coordinate 70,881,615, forward strand.
CAAAGCCTTGTGTAGCAGGAGCCAATTGATGGCCCTGCACACTTGTATAACAACAGCCCCTACTGTGGATTTTCCAACTCCATAAGGATTTCGCGCTCACTGGTGGCAATCTGGCGTTCCAGGCTTCCGGAGTGCCATCAGCACTCACTTCTTTACTGTCAGCGCAGCTCTCATTCTGGTGTCCCTGTGCTTGAGCGAGCTCAGCACACAGATTCAGGAATGTGGCCTTTCACATCCAAAAGTTCTGCACCTCCTACATTTTATCCCAAATCTCCATTACGATGCGATCTCACCAGTTGGTGCTCGTTTCTCATGCCCTGAAGTGGCATTCTAAGGCTACATCCACACTACCCGCCCAATTCGGCAGGTAGCATTCGATGTTCTGGGATCGATTTATCGCGTCTCGTCTAGACGCGATAAATCGATCCCAGAAGTGCTCCCCGTCGACATCGGAACTCCAGCTCCGCGCGAGGAGTAAGCGGAGTCGACGGGGGAGCCTGCCTGCTGCCGTGTGGACCGCAGTAAGTACTTTTAAAAATCAATCTAAGATATTCGACTTCAGCTACGTTATTCACGTAGCTGAAGTTGCGTATCTTAGATCGATCCCGCCCCCTAGTGTGGACCAGCCCTAACATCTGCAGCTGCTTCATGAACACCAACAAGAACCTTGAATAGTTTTTCACTATGTTCCTCAACAAACTGTCCTTGAAGAAACTGTAATGTCCTTCATTGTTATGGTACTTCCTGCAGGTCTGGACATACAGGAGCTTCATGCGACCTGTGTTTGCAACATCCATGAGAATAGTGCAGAGTTCTCGGGTTTGTGGGATTTTTTTTAAATGGTGTAAAATTATGGGATATATCTGGCATTATGGGATGGAGAAAGTTGCATGCTGGGAACTTGATCCATGGGTGAGTCATGTCTATCCAACAACACATGGCAAAAATTTCCCAAAAGTCATTATGACAGATGGCAGCATGTGGCACTCTGGGATACCTACCTATGGTTCACTACAATTTGCATCAAGACAAGCACTTCCGGTGAGTAAGCACAGGGCTGTTTCAAGCAGCCATATATGCACGCACCCAAGTGATATACAAACTTTGGTGGCTGTATGGCAACGTAACTTGAATTGACCAAAATTTGCATTGTAGACATGACCTTAGACTGGGTCCCAGGCTACAACACTCTGGGATCACTTTCTCCCTCTCTTTCTCTGGAGTGTGTCAAAGTCCAGTCCAAAGTCCTACTGTTTTCTGAGTCTGTTTAAACTGGTTTAGCTGGCTCAGCAGGAGTCTGGGCAGCAACATTAAAGTCCATAGTCCTGGGTGTTTGCTGAGAGGTTGTTAGCTGGTCTGTTGCCTCCTTCCTGCCTACATTTCCTGACCATCCTGCTAGTGAATTCACTCAATATTTGTGTACAGTAAACAACAAATAACAATCAGACTAACAGAATACATATTCATAAATTATTGTAGCAGCTCCAAATCCATCCCAAAGTGTTTGTGAGATTTTTGGAGGAGGTGGGTTTTCAGGATGAAATTGAATGACAGAGAACTGAGATGGTTCCAGGCAGTTGGATTAAAAGGAAAGAGGGTGTAGAGATATGGGTGAGAAGGAAAGGAAGTGAATGGTTATAAACGGAGCATTAAAGGTGGCAAGGTGGGATGCAACAACAAACCAGAACAGAGAGGTAAGTAGGTGCTGCCTTGAATGCAAAGCTGAGAATTTTAAACAGCATAGTAGGCAGTGGTAGACAATGAAGTGACACAGAGGAGTTGTGCAGGCTTATTGTCAAGTGAGAGATATTATTTTAGATGCTAGATGGATTGGAGGATTGTGAGGTGGAAAATGTTAGATTAGAGGCATTAACCAGGCAGGGGATGAACTTTGTAGCTGTGGTTACAGAGAAGAACAGATGGATTTAAAATAAATTGTTTATTAAAAAATGACAGGATTTGTGTTGGCCTGGATGTAGAGCAAGAGGTTCAAAATGACAGGCAGGTAATAACAGCAATACATGATAGCAATATGATTTTTGAGGTAAAGTCCGGTTTTTGTAAAGCCAAAAATATAAAATGACTTACAACTTTTAGAGAAGTGGTGGGCAACCTCCAGCCCGCGGGCCGCATGCAACCCATAAGGGTAATCTGCTGGCGGGCCGCCAGACAGTTTTATATTTGCATGGCCACTCATAGCTTCCAGTGGCTGTGGTTTGCTGTTCCTGGCCAATGGGAGCTACGGGAAGCCACAGCCAGCACATTCCTGAACCCCACGCCGCTTCCCGCAGCTCCCATTGGCCGGGAACGGTGAACCATGGCCACTGGGAACTGTGGGCAGCCGTGCAAATGTAAACAAACTGTCTGGTGGCCGGCCAGCGGATTACCCTGACGGGCCGCAGGTTGCCCACCTTTGTTTTAGAGAGACATGGTGGGTGAAGAAATATCTTTTATTGGACTTTGAATTTTCACCAAGAGAAGTTGGTCCAATAAAAGATATTACCTCAACCACCTGATCTCTCTAACCAACACGGGACCCACATGGCTACAACAACACTGCAAACACTATTAAAAAATTTTAGTAGCTTTTGCGTTTAAATTGGGTCTTATTTTAGTGAACAACTTTTCTTGCACCTTTTCCCCACAAACATTAACTCAGAGTAGAATAAATGTTTAACTACAAACATCCACATTCATTCCTCTGCACAATATAAACATTCCTACATAACAGGAATAAGTGGTATTTAAATAATTAACAAAGTTACTCTTTGTACTCATAACAGGAGCAAATCCTTTTGGCTTGGCGTGGCTTGCTCAGACAGTCCCACTACTTCAGTAGGATGACTCTGGTCAGCAAGGAACCCAGAATTAGGAAATTCAGTTTACTTCTAATTGCCTAAACTCAAATATTGAACAGTTATGCTTATCTTGTATATTTCTTTGACTACTACATTGTTTTATTGAAATATATTAATGTAAACTCAAATATTTACAGAAATACAATTTATCATTTAGCTTTTGTGAAATAGACTAATTATCGAGAAATGCTGTTTATTCCTTAATATTAATAAAGGAAGTTAGATTGCAGACCTTAGAGTTAGAGAACAGCTAGTACCTATTCAACAGCCAATTTGATATTTCCTAACAAAGACGCTGTACTTGTAATGAGCTCTGTATTAGGTAAGGTTTCTTGATTTTAGTGGCACACATGTGCCTATCTGAGGTTCAGGGCCTTTGGGAGTCAATGTGAGTTGTAGGTCCTCTGTATCTCTCCGATTTTGCGCCTGTGTGTCTGAAACAAACTTCAGCCTGAGGACTGATGCTCAGCATGCAAAACGTAGCCCAAATAGTTAAAGTTTTGCGAAGTTATAAGAAACTGAAAACAGGTGTTTATAATGGAGGGTGATTGTGTGACATAAATAAAAATAGGATAAAGGTTGAAATGTTCACTGTCTGATCATGATTTTATTATGGCACCAAAAGTTTCATTTAAGACTTAAGACTTGGTGCCAAATTCTGGCTTTCTAGATTATTTTTCCTTACATAGAAGTTCCCATGTTTCTTTGGCCGAGCAGATGCCAGATTCTCACTTAACACCAGGAGCTTTCAGTTCAGGGCTTTATAACACAACAGATGCCAAGTGGACGTAGGTTAACAATCCTTCTTCCCACTGAAATATTTGCCCGTCTAGACAAAGTAGTCACCACTTTATTGATAAATTAATTATTTTTTTACTTTAAGGGTTGATTAGCAACATAATAATTTAAGTGAATCAGCCGTGAATTGTTTATCTTTTATTTGGGTGTCCATGGAACTTATGAGTCATACTTAGTCAAGTCCAACTGTGAGATATCACAGGTGGTCAATTGACACTATATGGGGAGGGCTCTGAGTTACTACAAGTAACTCTTTCCCAGGTGTCTGGCTGGTAGGTTTTGCCCAAATGGTCAGGCTCTAACTGATCGCTGTATTTGGGGTCAGGAAGGAATTTCCCTCAGGTCAGATTATCAGGGACCCTGGAGGTTTTTCGCCTTCCTCTGCAGCATGGCAGAGTGACTTGCTGGTTTGAACTAGTGTAAATAGTGGATTCTCTGTAACTTAAGCCTTTAAGGGCTGGTCTACACTAACCCCCCAATTCGAACTAAGATACGCAACTTCAGCTACGTGAATAACGTAGCTGAAGTCGAACTATCTTAGTTCGAATGAAAACGTACTTACCCGGGGTCCACGCGCGGCACGCAGGCTCCCCCATCGACTCCGCCTACTCCGTTCATCGAGCTGGATTACCAGCGTCGACGGGGGAGCACTTCCTGGTTCGATTTATCGCGTCTAGACAAGACGCAATAAATCGAACCCAGAACATCGATCCGACGCCTCCGATCCAGCCGGTAAGTGTAGACCTACCCTACGTCATGATTTGAGGACTTCAGTAACACAGCCAGAGGTTATTGGTCTATTACAGGAGTGGGTGGGTGAGGTTTTGTGGCCTGCAATGTTCAGGAGGTCAGACTAGATGATCACGATGGTCCCTTCTGGCGTTAAAGTCTGAGTCTGTGAGTCTGAGACATACATAAGGATAAAAGCCTGTGGGTTTAGAGCAGTGATATTCAGATCTCAGTGGTTCAGGAGCCAAATTACATTAATTAAATCACACAGTGTTTTAATATCATGTGCTGCAAAGAGCCGCAGGAGACACATTAAAGAGCCACTCCTGAGTCTCAGTCTGAGTATCACTGGTCTAGAGGCTCAGTTTAAGGGCTGCTTCTGACCAGGATCTAAATGCTAAACAGCAAGTTATGTTGTGAAAGGGAGCAGATATGTGTACTTAAGCATTGGGAGTCAAGCAGCAGAAGTCAGGTCTGCTTTCAAGGTCAGCACCATGGAAAGCCTAGGATATAATTCATAATGATTGAAAGCAGTCTTTCTTCTCTAGCTATTCCCCAGCTTCTCCTGGCTTCCTTTTCCTCGCTTGTATTTTATTCTTATCACTGTTGTATCTAATATTTTTCTCTAAGTTATGCTTCCTCCAGTGGAACGCTTCCATTGTTTGACATTGATCCAGAGCCATTTGCTGCTTAATGGCATAGGGTTACTGCAATTTCCTACCTCCATGTCTTTTATTTTTCTCAAGGGGAAACCATTCCAGGGCTTAACATAATGGATTCTAGTTTAGATTTCCAATGAGAATGTGAATCAGAACTCTACTGTACCTTAGCTGAAGGAACTGTTTATGAATACCCCAATAATAGAACTTGCATTTTCCTCACAAGATTAGGATGGATTGAATACATTTATAAAAACAATTTTTAATAAGGAACTATAAATTCAAATTGACTTCAACTTGAAAATTAATGGTCCATGTTTCAAGATATATTTGAGGAAGGAAAGAGAGTAATGTATTTCCAACTGGCTAGAGGGGGCATGAATTTCAATCCATTCCATGTTCATATGCAAGCAATTCTTTCCTAAGGAAAATGTGCCTTTTTTCTTTGCCTCCTGGGCAAGGCACATTGTTTGTACAGAAATTTGCTGCATTTAGAATTGTTGTATTTCCTGACCTTCTGTGAAATGAAAGCTACCTGACACATTCAATTTTACTTGTCTTTTACTAAGTTGTGAAATTTAGCTTTTGGCTCAGGAGTTTTAAGTGCCACAACATCCTTTGACTAAAACAGCAGGAATGTTTCAGAAGTGTGCTAAACGAATATTTTTAGACACTCACTTCTAACCACTCAACCACTGAGCTGATAAATGTGCAGAATAATTTAAAACAGTTGATGGGTATAAACTGGGTTTCCTGTGGCAAACTGCTTGTCAGGAAATGGTTTCAACTTGCTTGAAAACTATGTGAAACTTCAAAAGATTTTCCTTCCTCCATATTACTCCAAAGACCAATAACTGTCTATCAAAATGCATTGATCGGAATGAATTGCCGATAGCACATTGTGCAGTTAATTTTCAAAACTCCAGTGGAAAGTCAAATAGAGGTTTAACACCTGCAATCAATGGTCCCTGAACAATAAACAGTTTTTAAAAAAACCTCTTAGGTAAAACCTGCAGATCCAAGTGTTCTGGAAATGATACTTACAAGCGTTCTGGAAATCTGGAAAAAATGATTAAATCTGAGTTTTGTTATCCTTTTTTTCCCACCTCTTCCATCCTCTAAAAGCTGCAAGACAGTGTGCCACAGGATAAGAATATGAACTTAACAAAGAATGCAACTTTAGCCCCCTAACAGATAAACGTGCCAACAGTCGCCTGTCAAGAGTGAGAAGTCTACAGATAAGACACATGGGCTCCTTTTTAACTACCTCCTGGTACAGGAAACCATACTACATTTGTCCTTCTGTTCTGTAATAACCAAAATATAAATAATGTTGGAAGGTGTAACCTACCTGGCATCCCTTCAGTTTGTTTGGTTGTTCTTGTGCATATGCCAGCTTCCTTATGACAGTGTTCTCGGAAGGGAATAAAGACATGAGTTGCTTTATGTTACAACCCAAACTTTGACATATATAATACTTGAAGGTATGGCTAATTTTATAAATATTGTACCAGATCTTCAGCGGGTGTAACCTGGCAAAGGGCCATAAACTTGCATCAGCTGATCCACTCTATCTGCCCCACTGTATTTCTTTGCAATGTACACTGAAATGCTATTATAACTAAAACGTGAATTAGACTAAAAAGAGCATTTCATTATAGAGAACTGATATTCAGAGCTATACAAATAATATTTATATTGGCATTTGGTAATAGGATATTTTAAAATGGTGGAAGCAAATACAGTTGTCCATCTGCACACTTTCCATGTTTACCTAAGAAAAACTAAGTGTAGTTTTATTTTTTTTCCCCCTGCACCAATAGACAAGCCAGCCTCAATGAAGCAGCGGAGAAGTATTATGAAATGGCAGCAGGATTGAGACCTAATGTAAGTGGGTTTTTTTTTTTTCCTTTATGGCATGCGCTATTCAAAATGATGAACTCAGATGTGTTAGATCTTGTGGTACTTTGAGGAGAAACTAATTGTAGGAGTGTTTGATCTCTGAGCCTGTACTGTGAATGCTTTTAATGAATAATTAGATAGTAGTAGAAATCAAAGCTTTTCATTTGTCAAAGTAATCACTATATTTTTTCCATTCTTCCTGGTATAAAGTTCCAAAAACAAGTAGAATGTTACTACTATGTTTTAAATGAGTTGAAGCAGTGGCCGTGGTCGGGGGGGTAGCTTAGATTTACTTATGCAAAATCAAATGTGTTAGACTTTTTGGGTTCTCCTAATGCCAGACTTTTTCATCAGAGAATGGAAAGATTGTCTGAGTTCCAGATACTAGATAAGAAATTTTAAACAATTTTCAGCCTTTTCATCTGTAATGAAAGTTTAGTTCTAATACAATCCCAAAGTTGCTATTATCTCAGATATAACTTCATACTGTTATGCACCATAGGCAAAGTAACTACTTTTTTTACTTTGAAGAGAAGGTAGAAAGGAGTGGGGAGGGGAGGCAGGAGGGATGGAGGAGTCTGGAGGAGGACATGCACATGTGTTTATCCACAGCCTTTTAAAAAAAAAAAAAGCCTGTTTCTACTAAAATTGATAATTGTTTCTTTAGAATGTTCTGATAAGCATCACTCATGTGGAATAAGGACTGCATGAAATAATTCACACTCAGTTACTTACCCCATATTGTATATTTTGTGTGATTATCTTCCCAATTTAGAAACAAGATGTGAAATCCTGAAGTCAATGATAAAACACCCATTGACATCACTGTGGCCAGGATCTCACCCAAGATGTTTAACACTGGAGGCTATATAATGAAGTAAACCTAGAGAGCATATTCCCAGACAAAAACACTTTGCTGAGCTCTTGTTGAAAATATATTTCAGTAACTTTAGAGTAAAATAACATCAACAAAATTCCCACCAAAAAATAGTAGATTTTTTTTTTAAAAAGCAATTGAGAAAAATTCAGACTGAAAAGTAAAAATACATAAAATAAACCAAATTATCTGAAATTATGAAATGTATCGTTTAAATACCCAAAAATCCTTAGCTAACTCTCTGTAGCAATGACAGCTTTCCATATTCCATTCTTTGTTTCTTTCGTACCACTTTGTAAGTTTCCATTTGGGGAACTGAAGAATTTTCTGTATGCCTCTAAGTCCTAATACTTTCTTTGACTGTGGACATCTTAAATGTTGGAAAGCAACTCAAATGGTACACAGCTGGTACAACCACCATTTTTCAATTTTCGGTTAATCATTTTACTCTCAAAAGGTCTTTTAGAAATCTGCTGTCTATTTCTGTAGGCATCTGAAATTTGGAGAGTATAGTACAGTGTGAAGATAGAGTATCAAAGGTATTCCACTTTGCACTGGCTTTATTCCAATGATATGGTGCTTCATCACCAGATGTCTTCTGGAGATTTATTTTTAAGGGGAGTGGGTTGGCAGAGTGTTGGAACTCAGATAATTTACTTAGGAAGGGAAAGAAATTAGAAGCTGGTACTAGTTGGCAGCCAATATCAAGTGGAGTGTCCCACTGGTTTTGTTCAATATCTTCATTAATAATCTGGAGGATGACCTGGATTGCAGCCTCAGCAAGTTTGCAGATGACACTAAACTGGGAGGAGTGGTAGATATGCTGGAGGGTAGGGATAGGATACAGAGGGACCTAGACAAATTAGAGGATTGGGCCAAAGGAAATCCGATGAGGTTCAATAAGGACAAGTGCAGAGTCCTGCACTTAGGAAGGAAGAATCCCATGCACTTCTACGACTAGAGACTGAGCGGCTAGGCAGCAGTTCTGCAGAAAAGGACTTAGGAGTTACAGTGGACGAGAAGTTGGATATGAGTCAACAGTGTGCCCTTGTTGCCAAGAAGGCTAATGGCATTTTGGGCTGTATAAGTAGGAACATTGCCAGCAGATCGAGGGACGTGGTCATTCCCCTTTATTTGGCATTGGTGAGGCCTCATCTGGAGTACTGTGTCCAGTTTTGGGCCCCACACTCCAATTTTTCCACATCCTTCTTGTAAAGAGTCCAATGGAGGACAACAAAAATGATTAGGGGGCTGGAGCACATGATTTATGAGGAGAGGCTGAGGGAACTGGGATTAATTAGTCTGCAGAAGAGAAGAATGAGGGGTGATTTGATAGCTGCTTTCAACTACCTGAAAGGGGCTTCCAAAGAGGATGGATCTAGACTTTTCTCAGTGGTACAACATGAGAGAACAAGGAGCAATGGTCTCAAGTTGCAGTGGGAGAGGTTTAAATTGGATATTAGGAAACACTATTTCACTAGGAGGGTGGTGAAGCACTGGAATGGGTTACCTAGGGAGGTGGTGGAATCTCCTTCCTTAAAGGTTTTTAAGGTCAGGCTTGACAAAGCCCTGGCTGGGATGATTTAATTGGGGATTGGTCCTGTTTTGAGCAAGGGGTTGGATTAGGTGACCTCCTGAGGTCCCTTCCAACCCTGATATTCTATGATTCTAAGCATGTAATCTTTTCAGTTTAATTTGAGTAACCATCTTTATTTTCAACCATTTACTGCCAATTAATTCTGCAGGGGGAGGGGAGGAGAAAAAAGGGTTATGCTTAATAATACTTTATGCAAATAATTGAATGAGCTATGTTGCATATGTGCCACAATTTGTACATGACCTTAAGACTCCAGCTTTAAACAATGTATGTGTATTTAATGTCATGCAGTCCTGATGAAGGAATTATTTATCCACAGAGGAGCAACAGTGAAAGCTTTCCAAACACTGCCCCTGCCAGCATTCCTCAGCTCTGATGTGGAGGAAAGTCATCTAGGCAGCAGTTCTCAAACTGTGGGTCGGGACCCCAAAGTGTGTCGTAACCCTCTTTGAATGGGGTCGCCAGGGTTGGCTTAGGCTTGCTGGGGCCCGGGGCTGAAGCCCGAGCCCCACTGCGCAGAGCCGGAGCCAAAGCCTGAGGGCTTCAGCCCTTGGCTGCAGGGCTCAGGTTGCAGACCCCCTGACTGGGGCTGAAGCCCTTGTGCTTCAGCTTTGGCCCCCCTGCCCAGAGCGGTGAGGCTCAGGTTTTCGGCCCCCCACCCGGGGCAGTGGGGCTTGGGTGGGCTCAGGCTTCGGTCCCCCATCCTCGGTCATGAAGTAATTTTTGCTGTTAGAAGGGGATTGCGGTGCAATGAAGTTTGAGGACCCCTGATCTAGGTCAATAGGGGTAGCTCATTTTCCCAAGTCCATGAAGTTCTTGTCCTCTCTGTTATGTCTGACAATCTGTACAAAGTATGTTGGTGTTGTACTGTGGTAGCTGGAATTAAGACCCACCAAACTCATCACATGCATTAATGGAACACAACATTTAATTCCTACTGAGTTAGGATGGATTCATACTGGTAACCTATAGGCAGAAGGCTCTGAACTTTATTAAGCAATGTTCTGAGGCATTTAGCCTCCTAATAAATGCTAATATTACACCTTCAGGCGTGAAGATTGCTTTCTGGAAAGATTGGTTTATTAAACAAATTCCCACATCTCCAACACTGTGCTCTGTCTTCCTCATACGAGCCCACCTGTGTTCCACCCTGTTCTTAAAGGAACCATTCCCATTAACCAAAATACAAAAACTAAAAGTATATCAATAAAACCAGTATTGACAGAGTGTCCAAATTAACCTCTAAATATATTTTTTTGCAATATAAAGTCATTTAGACAATTATTCCAGGTTCCACACAGTAACTTACATAGATTTTCCTCCAACATGGATCAGCCACTATGTTTGAACGCACAACCCTCAGATGCACATCACAGACCACTGCCACATCTGCTGTTGGAGGAACTGGCAGGGAAGAAATGGTATTATCCTCTGTATTGTGAGGGCAATACATCTATTTGTGAACTACCTGGCTCTCAGGACTCCTGACTCTGGGAGTAGAGTATGATTAGTGGTAAGAGACTACACAGACAACTGTAACGGCATCCCTGTTTGGGTCATCTAAAGCAGTGGTGGGCAACCTGCGGCCCGTGAACCATACGCGGCTCATCAGGGTAATCCGCTGGCGGGCCGCGAGACAGTTTGTTTACATTGGCCGTCCACAGGCACGGCCGTCGCAGCTCCCAGTGGCTACATTTCGCTGTTCCCGGCCAATGAGAGTGCAGGAAGCAGCGCGGGCCACAAGGACGTGCTGGCCGCCGCTCCCCGCAGCTCCCATTGGCAGGGAACAGCGAGCCACAGCCACTGGGAGCTGCAGGTGGCAGTGCCTGCAGACAGTCGGTGTAAACAAACTGTCTTGCGGCCCGCCAGCGGATTACCCTAACGAGCCGTGTGCGGCCCGTGGGCTGCAGGTTGCCCACCACTGATCTAAAGCAACTGAACCTGGGATCTCTAGATCTAAAAGCATAAACGCTTACCACTTCAACTAATGGACGAGTCCATTAGTATGGATGCATAACAAACTCATTAACCTCTATATATGTTCTAGCCACTTGAGAGCAACCAAGACCCACGCTGTTGGCATCATTTGGCCCATTTCACCTGGAAAGGCAGTGTAGCAAAGTGGATGAGGCCCGGGTCTGTTATTGTAGACAGCTGGTTTATGTTACCAGCTCTGCCTGACATGACCTTGTCCAATCTCTGTTATCTTAGCTAGAAAATGGATGAATGATAGTTATAGCTCCTCTAAGGTAGAGGTATGAGGCCTTGGTTAATAAGGATTATGAAGTAGATAGATGTGTTAAGAGAAGTGAGTAGAAGACTAGGATTAGAATTTGTGGGCTTTCAGCTGGTAGTTCAGTGCACCTTCCTTTAGGCCACAGGGCATAGTATGGACGTCTTTTTCTCTCATTAAAAAATGTGTGATCTAATACTGATTGTGCAGGACATAGGTGCTGACTCTGTAGGTGTTCCAGGGTTGGAGCACCCACAGAAAAAAAATAGTGGGTGCTCAGCACCCACCAGCCACCTGCTGATCAGCTCCTCCCCTGCCCTCCCAGTACCTCTCACCTGCTGCTGGTCAGCTGTTTGGCAGCGGGCGGGAGGTGCTGGGGGGAGGGGAAGGAGCAGGAGAGGGAAGAGGCAGAGCGAGAGCAGGGGCGTGCTTGGGGAAGGGGGTGGACTGGGGACGGAAAGAGGCAGAGTGGGGGCGAGAAGAGGCGGAGGGGATGGAGGCAGAGCGAAAAGAGGCAGAGTGAGGGTGAGGCCGGGTGGGTGGGTTTTTGGGATGGTGTACCCCTAGGGAAAGCTGAAAGTTGGTGCCTGTGATGCAGAAATGCATGACACACCTGCAAGGTGCATGACACTTGACAGATATCAGTCCCTAATTCTTACACAGATTAAACTTTTTCATATCAATTTACTTTGTTTCTGTCTCAGTTCTGCTGACTTTTCCATACCTTACTGTTTTATTCATTACTTTTAATTATTCACTCTAGACTAGGGTACATCTGCACTGCAAACTGAGGGGTGATGTAGCATGGGTAGGCATACCCGTGCTAACTTTAATCTAACAAGCATGGATAACAATAGTAGTGAAGATGTGATGGCATGGACTTAAACACAGGTGAGCTGCCCCAGCAAAAGACTGCGAGGGACTCTGGGTACAGGAGTTAATTCAGGGAAGTTCTATGACCTGTATTATACAGGAGGTCAGACAAGATCACAATGGTCCGTTCTGGCTTTATAGTCTGTTCAGTCTGCGGAATAAGCAAAGGTTCAAGCTGGTTCTTGTTTTGTGAAAATTGGTTCAGCTATCTGTAGCAATGAATAGATAGTCGTGTGACTTTCACCCACAATTACTCACTTGACTAATACTGTAGTTTTTGTAGACAGAGTATTTCATCCCTATTGGAGCATTTGTTTCTTGCACATCTATTCTGTTTTGTACATTGCCATGAGGTTAGGGCACAGCTGTAAGCAGCAGAGGCTACTGCAATAAAATTCTTCATCCTGAACCACTTTGCTCTCGGCCGCTGAACTAATTCATTTTTACTGTAGTAGTTGTAAAAAAGCTCCATGAGGGGAAAAAAAGCATTTGGTGGCAAGAGGAGAAACACTCAATCTGAAATAGACAAACTAATACAGTAATAGCATTGTGTTTTAAAGATCAGGTTGATGTACAATGAAATCCTTCAAAAATCCTGATAAAAGCTTTCATCACGGAATAAACTTGTGATTGTAAGATGTATCTGTTAGGTCTCCCAGGGTTCTGTCCTGAGTCCAGGGCTGGTCAATGTTTCCATTAATGACTTGGATAATGGAGTGAAGAGTATGGTTATAAAATTTCCAGTTTGAGGGAGGGGTTGTAAGTACTTTGGAGGACAGGACTAGAATTCAAAAGGACCTTGATAAATTGGAGAATTGGTTTGAAATCAACAAGATTAAATTCAACAGGACAAGTGCAAAGTACTTCAATTGGGAAGGAAAAATCAAATGAAGAAATAAAAAATGGGGAATAACTGCTAGGCAGTAGTTTTGCTGAACAGGATCTGGGGGTTATAGTGGATCTCAAATGGAATATGAGCCAACAATGTGGTGCAGTTTAAAAAAACAAAAACGAAAAGGGCTAAAAGTGTTTATGTAAGACATGGGAGGTAACTGTGCTGCTCTACTCAGCACTGATGAGTCTTCAGCTCGAGTACTGTGGCCAGTTTTGGGCACCACACTTTAAGAAAGATATTCATGAATTAGAGGAAGTCCAGAGGAGAGCAAAAAGATGATAAAAGGTTTAGAAAACCTCACCTATGAGGAAAGGTTAAAAAACTAGACATGTTTAGTCTTGAGAAAAGAAGATTGAGGAGAAACCTGTTAACTGTCTTCAAATATCCTAAGGCCTGGTACAAAGAGAGTGATCAATTAGATAGTAGGAAAAACTTTCTAACTATAAAGATAGTTAAATTCTGGAATAGATTACCAAATGAGATTGTGGAATCCCCATCACTGGAGGTTTTTAAGAACAAGTTGGGCACACACCCATCAGGGAGTGTATAGGTCCCCCATCAGCATGGGAGGATGGACTGTATGACCTCTTTAGGTCCCTTCCAACCTTACATATTTTATGATTCTATGATTGTATGGAAAAATATTGGAAATGTTATATTTTCCTACTATGGTTGCCTCCGAAAATGTTGGAAATTTTTCTCGGAAGTGGTCTTGAATTCAGCACAGGTGAGTTAAATATATATATATGCACGCTCCTGGACTACAAGAATTATGACAATGCAGCCCAACAGCAGTAAAATATGATGTGCAACCCTGAAGCAGGGAGAAAACATTCTGCCTGTTATTAGTTCCACCTTAAGAATATTCATGTGTCAGCCCTATTATCAACAGAGATATGCTAATGTCACTTACAACAATTTTCATCCAATCAGATTTCAGGAGAGCATAAACTTCTGTAAAATATAGAAATCACTACAAAAATGCAAAGCTGTTTTTGTTTTTAATTGTATTTTTAGAAAAGGTACATGTCCTCCAGCCTACTTATGCTCTTTTCCATCACCAGGCTGACGCGTGAACAATACATTCTTATTGTATTTATCTTTATTTACCATGGGTAAATCATATTAGATCCTTCTCAATCACTGCAAATGTATGACTTAATTCTAGCAATGTTATTCTCAATGAGTGTTAACTTGGAAAATGTTAACCCAACCTGGTAATAACGAATGTCACTGCACAACAAGAAATACAGGAAGAGAATTTCTAGATATTTAGCTATTCCCCCATAATTGATATACATGGGAATATTACTGAGAAAGATCTGTGCTTTGAGATGATTTCTAGTTACCATTCCTTTGTGATGTTCCGATACCAGGAAATTATTTTATTATGTTGTTAGGCACTTTGAAAATGTGCTTCAAGCTAATTTTGTTGTGGAAAAATCAGTCATCTAGAAACTTGTTTAATCTGATATCCTTTTCCAGAACATAAGATACTGATTAAACCTTAACTTCTATTTATTTGTTGGGACACCATTTGCGTAATAGTGTAGCATTTCTAATTTCTTAAAGTCTGAATTAGGACAACAGATCACCCAAAAGCTCCTCCACATCTGGCCATCACTCTTGAAAAGAAGGGGCACTTTGAAGAATGGCCTCTGGAGTATTAAATGAAAGCTCACCAGATCTTTGAGACTGTGAGCCACTACCTTGAGCTGATTGGTTTAGATACATTCCTCTTGAAGATGCCATGACCTGCAAGCCACTACATTTCTAGTGCTGCTTGCAATCTGCAGCTCTGGACAGCTTTAAGCCCCATGTCATCAGCACATTGTCAGATACAGCTGTTTCCACTCTAGCACTTCAAAGGGGTTTGATTAAATATCTTACTGTAACAACATACACAAAGACACACACATAGAATGAGTGGGTAAGGAGAACTGCACCTTTAGGCAAAACAAATACAATCTCCGCTGGATAGCTTAATCATGTTGTGGAAAACTAAAGCATTTCTTGACTTGAAGGGTTGATATAAATGGCTAGTGCAATACAATATGTAAACACTTCTAAAAAATGCAGTATGCCATGTTTTTCCAAATGCTTGTGATATGGATTTCATGATCAATGTCATACATGCAGAGTTCATTGCAATATCAGAGCCTTCATCATGAAATCAAACCTCTACTAGGTATGGAACTGCATAATTGTTGAAAGTAGATTGTCTGTCTTCCTAGATTCCTGGAAACCCCTACCATTTACTGCATTATTTTTATATACCCCTCCCAGGAGAAGCATGCTTCCTTATAGTCAGTGTTGTTAATGTTTTTTCATTTATGGCAAACGTTCCTATAAGACAGGATAGGTAGCTTCTATAATATTATAAATTTAACTTTTGTCTTTCTCTTTTTATGATGAGAACTTGAATTTCGATTTTGCATTTCATCTGCATTAGCTTTGCTTTTGCTTCTGACTGCGGGTGCCATGTGAAGGCAGTGAGCTTGTTCTTATAGCGGGGAAGCATCGGTGGGAAAGACAGTACAACAGAATAAGTAAATTCAGGAGTGCACCATTGTGCTTACCTCCTTGTCTGGTTGGTTGTCAATCCTGGATCAGGATCAAGGTGCTACTCTCTGGCTCATCCAGAATTACTGCAACTATGCACTGGATTAGCCTTTCCATGCTGTGACTGTGGGGGAGCATTGCAGATAATAGCTCTTGTGGTGGAAGAGTGCCCAACTCAACATATGAAGGATGGTATACAATACCTACCCTCTCTTGATATGGGGCTATTATCTGGTTACTGAACCTGGACATTTAACTCTGATGTGTGCATACGAGAAGAATACAATTTAAAAAATGAATAGTAAATGTCAGATCTTCTTTCCAATATGTATCTCTGTCCAGCCTGAAAATCTCAGGCAAACATATATAATCAAAATTTGCTTTAGCGTGTAAATTCTTCCTTGTGCTGCACAAACACCAGATTTCTGTATTTGCCTCCCTCCTGAATCTTTGGCAGCCCTTTCAATTAGCCTGGGTAGGAACAATGATTACAGCAGAGGTGAGTCCGTGGAAGATCACTGAATCTTAAGCAATTCAGTCTGATCATCTTCATTGAAGACCAGTCCCTGTTTGCTGAAGTCAATCGTCATAAACGTGGTGACAGCTTCCAATATGTCAGTTGTGGCACTAATGGCAGGAGTGGATTCTATAGCTTTCCTCCTACTCACTTTCTTTGCTTACCCAAAATCGATACTATGTGGGTTACCATGTGACCCATTTTTGGTCCTGCATCCAGTAAACTGTGGAATGAACACAGATGTACACTTCCAAGTCTGTCCCCATACTTGCTTCTGGATGTCCAGAAAATACAAAGGTGAGCTGTTCCATGGTGTTGAAATTCCTACTGCTTGCTTGAGCTGCCAGGTTCATGTTCACCATATGCATACCTGCCTAGTTCCCTGCTATCAACACCGTCTGCCTGTGAGACTTCCCCACACCATCCCACTTCAGCAGTGAAAGGGGGTGCTGCAGATTCCTCTCATCATCTCCTGGGCTGGCCTGACAATGATGCCTCCCCTCCTGTCTCCTGCTTATGGTGGGAGGGCAGGGAAAATTGCACAGGCTCCAGCCTCTGCTGTTCTCTTGATTGGGCCACCTTTAACTCAAGTGCTGATCCACTCTCTGGCCCCAGCTTAGAGTCATTTGCCAGGGGTACAGCCTGCCTCCCTTCAGCTCTTAGGTGATGGTTCATTCCAACTCCTATTAAACACTTTTAAACTGTATCTGTACCTTGTACACAATTGCCTGCCAGAAGATCCCAAAGATCGGTGCTTGCTGGTGTGCTTGATCTTGAAGAGCCCTTGTACTAGTGAAGATTAGTGCCTCTCTCTTGTCTTTATTTAAATATCCCCCCTTGTACCAATCTCTGCCTGGGGACAAGGTACCTCCCAGAAGACAGGTTCTTGGAAAGATTATATTTAAAACTGGATATTTACCAGCCATACTGAAGTGGAATATCCAGATGAATTGTCTAATTTGAAAAGCAAGTTCAGCTGTGCAGCACACTGAATTTCCTTTGGGAAATACATGAGAATATTTTACCATTCTCCCCTATGACGCTTTGCACATACTCATGGCGGCTAGCAGCTCTGTAAAAGCAAAGGCTCTAAAACTGAACTCAGTATTCCGTAGTATGGAATGCTCAGATCCTTTCCCTAACATTCATGTGTTCCATCTTCATGTGTGAGCTGTGGCTCTGGGAGGTTTCAAACCACAATATGACTGTTCTCAGCTTTAATTTAAGAGAACAAAAATAGACGAGGAAAACAGGCAGAAGCTTTTTCCATTTAGAATGAAATCTTTCTGCAGACGCTGTTTGTTAACAGTGAAAACAGTTAAATATTCTAATTCTGAGCCTATTTAAAGCAATCACTGGGCCCCTGTTTTGAGGGCATTAGGGCTTGGTTAAGAGATGTCGCCTAATTTAATGTTTCCTATTTTAAGAGGATACACTGGCTGGATGTCACACTTGAATAACCTTAACTACTTTGAAACAAAGTTTAAAATATACAAAAAAGTGTTTTGCCTGCACACACACTAAATTACACAAGTTCAGTTAACGATTTTGGACCTGATTCTTCTTTCTTTTACACAAATGCACATTGTTGGCTTCATTGGAGTTACCTCCCTGTTGAAAGAAAATCAAACCCTTTAATTACTGGTACTCTTAAAAAAATAAGGCAAAGTATGAGACAATAATTATGAAAGTTATTTTTCAAACTGCAAAATTGTTTATACAGAAATACTCTGCAGAGCAGAGGGAGAGAGACTTGTTTTTGTGAGATTTGTTTTGTTAACGTAATATGATAGTGGTGGTGCTTTCCTTTTCATTTTTCATCTATGAAAGTTTTTGCCCTTTTACCCTATATATTAAATCTTTCTCATCCTAATTATTGCTAGAATGCTTACATTGTGTATCTAATCTCTGTAGGTTGTATAAACTATATAATTTGTATAATTATATTAATAGACGGGGAATTTAACGAGGGAAGCAAGGAACTGTAAAATAATCTGACTGTTCAATTAGATATTAACCCTTTGCTCATCAGGAAATCATCCATCAATTAATCTTAATAATTTTAAGAATAGTAATTTAATGTTTTTAGTTAATTAGAAGGAGAATCTTTCTGATCACTGATCTACTGTGTAATATTTTTTCAGATAGTATATAACTCATAGCAAGGATGTAATACATATAATGAAAATCTTTGGGCTGGCCTATTGTCAGTAAATGGTACAATAGAGTAGATTTCCTTAGAACGTCATAAAAAAGGATTTTTCTATCAAAAAACCTATGTATGTAAAACAAAATATTTGGGGGTAAATTTCTCAATACATACTACCTCTACCATATTATCTGCTTGTGTGAATAAATGAATGTATGTAAAAGGTCATAATTGCCGAAAACTATGCATGATTTTTATTAACATTGTTACACATATTCTAAGGTACTCTTGCGACTTAGCTACCAGGAAATTTTGCTTTAATGACTGCTTATTTGGGATTAGAATGCAGAATTTGTCATAACATTTCACAGTTGAGTAATTATTTTGAATTTTACTTTCAAGACCCCAGTTCAGAAGATAGTTAGGCATGTGCCAAACTTTAAGCATAGGTACCTTGCTAAACGGAGGCCCAAGTAACCACAGATTTATAAATCAGCCATTTTTGAGTTTGTTTATACATCACAAAAATGCATATAATGTCTTTATGTTCAATGTCTGGATATGTCCGATGCATAAGCAAAATTAGAGACCGAAAAAAATCATGAGGTCATCTAGGTCTGTCTCTGTGATAGCAGGTTTGTTTCCTATAGTATATCATCCAGGGCTTTATAGATAGGTTCCCAAGATTATTGTGCAGGATGGGAATGCAGAATAACTGTATAATGGCTATGTCTGTACTGAGGTGTATAACTCGTTTAATGAATGAATAATTAAAAAAGCAGGTCTGTGAAACTAATGAATGGGATGTCACATTCTAGATTTCTGATATTGATTTATATAAAAGGAACCATCATGCTTTGGAGGTGATGGGAGGCAGTAGTCAGTTAGGCTATATTTTGTTGGACTCCTCAGATTAGGAAAAGATGCGTCACAGTCATACCTGTGCACTTGATTTCTTCACAGTCCTGTAGAAATACAGCTGTGAGAGCTGAGCTGCCGACCTCACTTCCCATAGAAAGCAGGATTGTCTATGCCTTGTGCATGTAGCCCTCAGTGTCAATCAAAAATAAAGTGCCATGAAATATAGAACTCACAGGAGTAGATTAGCATTTCAGAAATTAAGCCATCTGTTTGAACTCAATTAAAAAAAATCCATCAAGGTTTTCTCCTAATAAAGTATTCCAGTGCTGATTCTGGAAACAATGCGATGAATTTATCATCCAATTAAAGCTGAAAAGGACGTGGATTTTAATGCTCATTAAATAAACGTGGAAACTCTACATACCCAATAGGGTATTTTGCAATAAATAACTTCCTAATTTTCTGTCTAGCCGACAATGCTGATGTATTTTCCACTCTAGGAATGATTTCTAGAGGCAGGTTGCTATATCTACTTGGATATTTCTCCTTGAGCTCTATATCTTTATTGCCATAGTGCTAAGGGGCTAGATGGAGTTTGTTCAGAGCAATAAAGATCTCCTACTGTGAGCATCTGTGCCACTAATAACATTGCTCTGACAACTATCATGTGCTCTATCTGTCCAGTATTTTTGACTTGGCCCTTTTGACACAGCTGTTTCTTATAGAATATCTCAGTGGTTGTGTTCAGGAAAAACACCTTAATACTAGGCTGTATTGTGCCTGCTGAGATCTGCATATGGAGGGACTCTCTGCATATATTAAGATCCACACAGGGGAAGTGGATGGGTTGGAGCTAGACAGGTGTGCGGGAGGGGACACACATCATCCCATGGAACGTGTTAAAAGTTAAAAGTTGCTGTAGTCCCAGGCTGTATTAATTTCTGGTGATGTGATGCTGAGATTTCCCTATTAGAAAGTCCCCTTCTATGGGACAATCTGGACCACTGTCTATGAGAAGTTGAAACACATGATGCCACTGTCAGCTGTAGTGGATCACAAAGTATACGTTTAAATGGATATTCCTGCTATTTTTGTAACATATCCTCAAAATGGAGAGCAAGCAGCTATCATTACTAAGCTGAGACAGTTCTGCTAATTCTTAGGTACATCAGTATATAATTGTCTTCAGTTCTGGAACTGTAAGTAACTGTATTTAACCTGACTCATTGGCTTGCAACAGAGCCCTTGCTGTAGTAGCTCACTGCCTTACACTAATTTAAAACAATCCCAATTATTAAAGAAAAGATCCCTTCAGATAAAAACAAAAAATATCCCACCTCATAATAAAAATTTGAAGTGAGGTACGTTGAGTGCTTCTCAGACATTTTATCTGAATTATTGTTATTTCTACAGAGGAGATATGGGATACTAGAGCAGAAGTTGAACTCTTATCCACCTCTGTGTACTGTAACTTCATATATAGTCTACCCATAAATATATTTAAACCTTTCTGTTGAGATTTTTGAAAGGTCAGTAGCTCTTTTGTCCTTTAGTTCTGTTTGGAAATCTTGGTTTTGGCAGGTGTGTTTTTGATAGTTTACAGATTTGACACTGTACTTTTACCCTTAATAGAGGAAGAAAACACTTTGTGCACAAAGAATATGAAATGTTGCTTTTTGGGAATAAACACGGGCTCCAAGGAGAGGCTACTAAACATTACTGGGAATTAATTACCATATGACCTGGTGGGGAAGATCAGGTTCTACAGTGGCAGAGTGCATATTATAGAGTCATGGCAACACCACTATGGTTAAGTTTGCATCACAAATTTTGTTTAAAGGTTGACCTTTCTAAGTCCTCTAAAATCAACATGCATAGTTGGATTCTGCTGAAATTCGCTGCCCCTCAGGAGGGTACAGGGTAGGGTTGTTATCCACATTTGAGGTCCTTTGAGCTAGGAGTTGTAGAGATATAAGTGCTGAAAAAAATAGCCATTTCCAAAAACTTTGTAGTTTTTTTTTTTTGTTTTGTTTTTTGCAAAGAGCCAGAGACTGAACTGTCGCTGTGATGCAGGACACAGTGGTCTCTGGTGGTCAGTTTTTACCTAAGGTAGTGCATGGCACCCACTAAGTGTTTTGGGGACCCGAATTGTGAATGGTATTTAAAAACAGGTTCACGTCTTCATTTGTGTGTGCAGTCTGGAAGAACTATAGTGTGCATACGACAATAAAGAAAAAAAGTGTCTTTTAGTGTTAGATGAAATACTGTAGGTAAGAGAGAATGGGTTATAAAAGGAGGTGAAGAGCTTGTACATTTCAGCACCTGTGAGGTTGACAGAGTAATAGTATGTTTAACAGGGCTTATTGGGGCATTGCTGAAAAAGGGCAGAGATAAGGTTGCAAGGGCAACCTTAACTATGCATTTCCTGGTTTTCAGAAGTTGAGTATTGCTCAACTCAACATTCTTCAAGCGGATAACATACCACCAAGCAACCTTAACTCTGTGTTAATGTAGTTGGGGTTTTTTTGTTTTTGCCATTGAATACTTTAACATCCTAGCTAGATAGATAGATGGTTAAACATGTTCTCCAAACTGATCAAATTTCAGAAGTGTGGAAATTCTCACATTATTATGATTAGTAGTATTAGTATTTGTATTATATTAGCACGGAGAGGCCCCATCATGCATAGGCACTCTTCATACACATAGTACAAGATAGTCCTTACCTCAAAGAACTTACATTCTAAATAGATAAGGGAGTGGGGGGCAATATTTTGGAGGTGGTGAACTGAGGCAGGTAGAGATGAAGTACTTTCCAGTCTTAATGCAATAGAGGAAGTCTGTGGCAGAGTCAGGTATTGAACCTAGATCTCTTGATTCCCAGTCTAGTGCTTTCAGCAGAAGGTCAACTTTCCTCTTGCATTTTAAAAAAAGAGCAAATTTTAAAAAGAAAACATTGGTCATAGATGACAGCACCCTGTAATGGTATTAGCTTTAGAAGTTGTGATATGAAAGCTCTGCAAAGCTAATATTCATTAGCTAGTATTTAGTGATAAGTAACAAGTAGGAACAAACTTTCAAAGTTGTGTATGTGGCTCTAATATTCTACACAACACTTTAAAATGTACCCCTTGTGGTTATTAATGTTTATTATTTACATAGTACTACAAATGTGTATGACACTGTATAACAGATCAATTGTGTCAAATAAGACAGCACTGGCAGGGGCAAGTCATAACTTTTTAAAGGTGTGTGGCAAGTGTCTAGCACCTTGTGGGCTGACCCCCATTTGTCCAGGGACCACAGTTTGGGAACTGCTGCCTTAATAAATCTTCAAACACCAAGTATCAAAATAAAATAGTCACACTTGACCCGTAAGTTCATAATTTTAACTTGCAGTGTTGATTTATTTTCTGAATACTACACTGAAAACACCTGCAGGCTACACACTGCCAAGTGAGACATTAATTCATATGTATTACATGGAAAACTGTATTTCACAGAATTCCTAAGAGGACTACCAGTGTGCCATACTCCTTACTGCCCTCTGCTCCACTGCCCCCCATGAGTGAAAATGAGTGCACGACAGAATTTAGGCAAAACAGTTCAGTCTAGTAGCACAGATGAAAGGAACTGGATGATCTTGAGAGAGGGCAAAGCAAAGAGAGGGAAAGAAAAACAAATCGCTTCTAGAATTACATTTTGCAGATCATAAGAAAACAAATATTTATGCCCTAGGTTCCTCTTGACAACTTCACTAGTGTCTCTCTGTTGGCAAAAATATTATTTGCACTGTAGGTCATCTTAAAGGTATATTTATTTATTAACAAGATTGTGCGGAGTTTTTTTTTATCCAGCTTTGCTTTGGGATTGCCTTGGCAACTCTATGCTGCACAATTTACAGCAAACTGCAGTTATTTTTTTCTAGTGGTTTGGAGCTGTGTTTAGATATTATTGATCAACATCTAAAGTACTGAAATCATTTTAACTTCACTTGATAAACTACATTTATTTTCCTTCCAGCACAACTGTGGAAGCGTGAAGTGTTGGAATTGCTTCGTAGTGTTGCCAGTAGTGAACTAGTTCAAAAGTAAACTGTAAATAGGAAGTCCAAAATTTAGCCTAAAAATTCCTCCTGTAATTAATAAATCTCGTTCGTGGCCAGCTTGGTTTTTCCCCCGGTTTTGCTTAGGCTCTTATACCAGACCCATCACCCTAGTGATTGTGACTGTGTTTTAACCGATGATTATGTCATGCTCCCTATGTATTATGCATCCCTATAAAATTAATGCAGTATGTTGTGAGATTCTGACTGCTTGTTATCAGAGTTCAAAGCAACTATATTCCCTCCCTCCTCCCCCAAAAGCATGACAAAACAATCAAAGTAATATAAAAATAGCTCATCACCAAAACCTCTAGTGTCTAAATATTGGAAATCTCATGAGGTCAAGCTTTCGGATAGAACTTCCTCAGATTTTCTTGACCAAAAATGCCACACGAATACCTTTTTCCCAGGGAAATTCAGTAGTTTGTTGTGATTCCACCCAAAATTATCAAATGGCGAGACTGGTCTGTGTCTGCTTATGCACACACATCACTGCATAAACCTATTGAGTGGTATAAATGTAGATCAGAGTACTCTCTCCACTTTCCCCTTCTCCAGGAGTATGTAAAATTGCAGCTTTTTCCTCTCTTCTCTCCTGCATTTTAATAAAATGCTCTGGGGTGAGGGTGGGGAGGATTGGTCGCTCCTTTTCTCATTATTATTCCTATGGGAAAGCTGCAGCAAAGATGATGGGACTCTAACTTTGTTTTAAAGATGCTCAGGTTTATGGGCAGCCTCTTTTCTTTTTGAATGAGTGGGGAGTTCCTCAGCTGTGGGCCTACTGATGAGAAAGCAGTGTCTCCTGCTTCTGCTGGCTTCACCCCAATCGTTGAGAGTTCCATTGCCCATGAGGGTTTCAGCAGCTTTGGGAAGTCTTGGTACTGCAGTGGGAGTCGGTCTTTAAATAGTTCATTCTTAGTCCATTGACATCCATGAAGGTCACAGCAAGAATTTTAAACTTGATCTGATACTGATTGGAAAATTCGAGAGTTCTGAACAACCCATGTTTGTCAGGCAGGGACACCACCACCAGGAGGCTTTTTTCCCTTTAATGTCTGTGCCAAAAATCGGGGGCGAAAAATGTAAACAAAACAAGATTGGTGTCTGTATGTTAATGAGAAGGAGAATGGGGAACAGAGATAAGATCAGGAAGAGAAATCATACAAAATTTCAATTGATGTGTTATTTAACCCCTCTGAAATTTCACCTGCAAACTTGTTTAATTTAGTATTGAGTCAAAGTAAGGGCCTCTGTTGGTTTTATCCAAATGGGTTTCCTCAATACTAACTATAGATATTCCCTTTCAACAACCACTGTTTCTTGTTGCTGTTTACCACAAGGTATGTAATCTTTTTACAACAATAGAAAAAGGGGTGATTTCATACTGGTCAGATTTCATCATTTTATTAATCTTGATTAAGTGACTGCTAGAGATCCAAATATGCAAAAATTAGAAATTTCAAAGCTACCTTTCACTCTTCAAAATAACTCATTTTCAATGAATCAGGCACATCTTTTCACTGGGGGTCAGGGAGACTTAAAAAGGGTGATTCCCCCCCCCCTGCAGAATGGACCCTTTTGCAGATTCACAATGAAAAATCTAAAAAAATTCAAGTAGTTTTCAAGTTTAAAACTAAATCTAAAAAGTTTCAAGTAGTCAATCCTGCTTTTGACTGTTTTACAGACCTCTACTGCCTTTACATGCTGACATAGGATATGGTAGTGTAATAGATGCAAAGAGGTCTATCGCCTGTGTACATGAATCTGCTTCTTCAAGAACAATACTCACTTCCCTCTGCTTACTGTTATTCCTCTCTCTTCTTATGATCTGTTGTCATTATTTGTGGCTTTATCTGCCTTATTTAGATTGCAAGGATCAGTAATTTGTCTTGGGTCTTTCAGTGACACAGTATAAGCCATCCTTTCTAGTTTTAGAAAAATTATACTAGATTTTAAAAACTGCAATATTTGTAAGTTCATGGGACTTACATTCATATATTAAGAGTGAACCTAAATGGATAACTATCGATTATCACTAAATTAGTGTTCTTTTAGGGACCAGCCAGTTTTGATTGAATTCATATGCATATCCATTTTGTTCAGGCTTGCACATATGTTCTGCCAGACTAAGCAGACCATGTCATATTTCCTTTATATGCCTCACATTTCTGATAAATTAAGTGCGGTGTTGTTTTCCTCCAGAGAATAACAGTACACTGATTTTCTTCTTCCCAATAAAAAGCAGAAAAGCTCATTCCCATGTTCAGGAATACAGTGTTGATGTGGAGCAAGTGCACATTTAGTCCATGTTCTTAATGAGACAGAATATTGGTTCTGAAAGATCCTGCACAATTACAGTTTGTCACTACAGACAACACTTCCAGTTAGCAAACCTCTCATTTGCTTGAAATGTCGGCGTTCTAATTAATACACGGACTGCTCTTGTTAGAAAAGCTAAATAAGTTGTACTTCTTAAACTGCAAGCTTTGTTAGATATTAAAACGATCACATTGCAGACATTAGAATACAGCTTGATTTCTATAAACAAAAATCAAGTCATTTGAAGATATTTGTATGAAATTCTCAAGTGCTAAGAAAATGAGATATGATTATTGCATGCTGTACAGTACTGAAAATATTTGGGGTTGAAATCAAGAGGAATTTCTAATTAAACACTTTGTGACATCTGGAAAACTTATTTAGTGATTTAAAAAAGAAATTATAACCATAATATTAAATACTCATAATGTATGTTCCTATTTAGCTTTTATTAGTAGTAATGAAATGTTGCTATCTTAAAATGTTCATGATTTCCATGTGGATTAAAAGAATGATTACTGAGAGGTTATTTTAGATTTGTTGTACCAAAGCAATTCATCCATAGCTATTAGGGGAAAATATCTAGACCTACCAAATTACAAATGTCCTTTTGGGATTCTCAAGCTGTCAATATGATCTACAGCACTTCATAGTTGTAACTTGTTCATTCATAACTGGCCAATATGTAATACAGTATGCTATGACTTTATATAAATGTCTGTGGCAGATATCTTTCACCAACTAAATATAATATATATGTTCAGTTTTGAATGATTTTCTGTTCTTTTCCAAATTGGATATTTTTCTGAAGGTTGACGTGGAAAAGAAATTGACTGAGTGAGAGCTCACACTGGCTGAAGAGCCATTGTATTATGCTAAGAAGTTGTCCCCTGTGGAAGTGGTAATTGAGACGCAAAGTAGACTACTTGGTGTTCCCATTTTCATGCCAAATTCCAGAACTCTTCTCCAGGTCACAGCTACAGTTTCCTTAATGAAGCTGGTGTCCAAAAAGTTTTGAGTGTGCTTGCAAATTCCCCTCCCCGCATCAAAATGGAAGGCCGTCCTTATTTTTATTCAAAATGCTGTAGCGTGTAGATTTAGAAGTACACAGCTAAGAACTTTCAAAAGCACTTTAGAGTCAGACACATATAAACAAAAATTTCATACTGTACATATTCTGGAACTAGACATTAAGGAGCGGGTCAATGAAGTAAATGGAGTTATGACAGTTTACACCAGCTGAAGATGTGCCCCAGTATGTGTATTTTATTTTCAGCTGTTGCTTATACTGCTCTTTGCTCCTGTCATTTACAACTTGGTGTGTCATCCTAATTTATGAGACTAAAGAGTAGATTAAACTGCACAAATGATGTGTTCTGCCTAACTATGTTCTTTTTTAGGGGGTGGTGTTTTTATTTTGTAAAAAAAATGTTTATTTTGTTTGTTTGTATTTATTTGCTACCTCCAAAAGTTATTAATTTGTGACATTGTTTCACAAAACACAACAAGTATGTTATGCTGTGAGAGGTTCTTCATCCATTAATGAAAGATTGCAGAATATAGACTAAAGTCGTCCTGAATAGCACGGTTACTGTAATATTATAGCTGAGCCTGAGTAATGGAGATTGGATCCAAATCTGCATTTCCACAGGGTTCAGGCTTGTTGATATTTGGATTTGGCCAGCTGTATATATAGGCCAGAGTCATGACATTTGGGTTTGGAGCCAGGCTTCCCCAAAATTTAAGCTGGTTGAGCCCATTTCTATTTAATGCAGTCTAGGAAGTTGTGCTAATTAGAACACACATTTGGTCAAATTAGAACTGCAGGAACTTCCCCCCCCTCCACTACATCCTCACTTATTTTATCTAACCCCTTACTTTTAGTCACTCCCTTTCTCATTCCACCTCTCCGTCCCATCCTCTTCTTTCACCTCACTTCTTTAACTCTCCTTCTCCTGCACCTCTCTTTCTGTAGACCATCCATTGTATGTAGCTCTGATACCATCACAGTCTACTCATGTTTGTGATTAGTGTTCTGGCTGATGAATATAATTCAGGCACAGCTTGGAATGGAATACTGGTTAGCGGCACTACAAGAGTCAGGAACAGATCAGGGGTTTAGGAACTGCATATGAAGCACTCCTATATAGGAAGGCAGATGGGAAGTGGGAGTTTATATTTGAGAGTGAGACTATCACTTGCATATTGGGACATCTGGCAACTCTAGGATTCCATCCTGTAAATAAATCCACATGCCTGCACCTTTCCTTCCGTGTGGATTCCTGTTGACTTAAGTGAGACTCTATGTAGGAAGAAGGATCAGTTTGCAGAATCCAGCCCCACATTAATGTAGCATCATTGAAATCTGAGGGCAACTTCTAGGTCACAGTCTAACTTTAGAAATAACATTTTGGGGTCTGTCAAAAATAAATGCCACATTTGAAATGATTCAGTTGTGCACAGTTATCTTTAGCAATAATAATAAAAACAGAGCTGTTGACATTTTGATTGCCTTACAAAATAGCACACTGCACTATGGCAATGAAACGAGTAATAGAAGTTCAAGTGAAAATCCTTGCCATCGCTGTAGGAGGATAAAAATTCATGACAGCACATTATAACATGGTCTTTGACATGATGAAACAGCTCACCATATTTAGTTTTCATACTTAGTGATCCCTTCTACAACTAAATCTGTTTATTTTCTGTTTTATCACTCGGGCTTTGTCAAGCTACTCTATGTGTTTTCAATTATGAAGCTGAAATATCTGACTACTTCAGCAACATCTAACCAAGAAGGCTTAAGATAAAATATTTGCATGCAGCATCTCTGCATCTTTTCAAAGGATTAAATTCTATATGACAGGAAGGCTTAAAAGAACAACTTAAGATGCCTTAAATGCACTTTAAAAATAAAACACCTCGCTGTGCACCCCTGACGCTAAGGAATCATTCTCTAATCAGTCCTGGAAGGCCAGTGGATTTGATTGCTCTATAAAAGCAGTGATGTCATCAGCTTTGGCTTGGCCATGCTGATTGCAACATTTGGTAAACAATTCTCATGTCATATTTAAATATAAAGAACATAATTATGCTGCCAGAATTCATTAAAGGCAGGAGCAATAGGGGAGACGCAAGGGAAGGAAAGCAGGAGGAATACTGACAACGGCATCTCAGTGAAATTTTTAAATGGTTCAATCAGTGGAGAAGTGAACCAGATCATGAATTTACTGAAGTGCGCATTAGGATATATTGTTTAAACAAGGCATTTAATTTGAAACTCGGAAGCTATACTATCTCCGGCCATGGAGTCATTAGCTAAAGAGTGGAAGCTGGACAGAGCTTCCATTGAAGAAACAAAACAAGAGTTCTACTTTTCACTACCTGTCTCCAAACTGTTAAAAGTCACTGCTATGCATAGGTAAAAGGAAATGAGTGGGTACCTGGCCAAAAGAGCCAATGGGAAGGCTAGAACTTCTTAAAATTGAAACAAGACTCCCCTTTTGTCTGTCTGTGGTTGTTCTCCCGGGGAGAGGAGACAGAGCAGATATGCTGTAAGAAGCTTTGGGCCAGGTATGAAAAATCATCTGTATCATATCTAGAAACTACTCATTTAAAACACCAGATATGGAAGTAGATCAGGAAATGTCTAGGAAGATGCAGTTAGGTTTCTCTCTTTTATTTCTTTATGGCTTGTGGATTACTCTGTGCTAACCCCAGGTGCTTTTGTTTTGCTTGTAACCTTTAAACTGAACTTCAAGAAACTATTCTTGATGCTTAATCCTTGTATTTGCTCTTTTTAAATCTAGCAATAACCTGAGTTTCCAGATGTATTTTCTTTCTTTTTGTTTTAATAAAATTTACCTTTTTTAAGAACAGGATTGGATTTTTGTGTTCTAAGAGGTTTGTGCACGTGTTGTTTAATTAGCTGGTGGCAACGGCTGATTTCCTTTGTTTTTCTTTCTCAGCTCTTCCCTGGGGGTGGGGGCGGGTGTGAAAGGGCTTGAGGGTACCCCCACAGGAAGGAATTCCCAAGTGTGCTTTCCTGGGTCCTCAAAGGGGTTTTGCACTTGGGTGGTGGCAGCATCTACCCACCTAAGGTCAGAGAAAAGCTGTAACCTTGGGAGTTTAATACAAGCCTGGAGTGGCCAGTATTAATTTTTAGAAACCTTGCAGGCCCCCACCTTCTGCACTCAAAGTGCCAGAGTAGGGAATCAGCCTTGACATATATATATTTCTGAAAAGGTTTTTAAGTTATATCTGCACAATCTAACTAATTCTATTTGGAACTGGATATTTGTGTATGGAGTGAACATGAGTTAAACAAAAAATCTGGGGCATCTATCATATAATTGTTTATGTTATATATATATAGGGCCAAATCTACTCTTGGTTACATCAATGTAAATATGAAGCAAGCCCATGGAATTCACTGGAAACATTTTAGATTTCCATACTGTATTTCAGAGAAGAGTTTAGTTCATGGTGGTGTTTTTTGTATGTCACAGAACTCCAGTTATGGTAGTGTGGAGGAGGCTTGGAAGAATTGTCACCAACATAAACAATACCCAATGCTTTGGGCAGCAAAACACAAGATTTTTATTTTGTTATTCGTTAGTTACTTTGTTAGTCTCCAAAGAGCAAAGAAAAAAAAATACACCGCAAGAAAAAACACTAGTAAGGGGGATCATTTCCAACAGACCATAAAAGACACCATTAATAACTCTGATAGAACTGCCAGTCAGCTCTTTTGATATAAAGCATCTGTCTCGTAAAGGAAATGAAGGAAGGCTTGTTTCTCCTTTCAAGTCTCTGAATTAGTAGGTAGTGTCATTTATTATACAGTGCTACAAGCCCTGTATTATTGGAGTGGTAGCTGCCAACTGCCTTTGTTAACGTGCTGAAAAGTTTCATCAGCTGTCTTTAATAAAATACAATCTATGTGTGGAAAAAACTATAGCAATTATTCCTGGTTCTCTGTCCCCAGCCCATCAGTTATAGCTGGCAGGGTGTAATGACACTGATGTATAATCAATCAGTCAATCAATCAGTCACCTGGAAATTCCTGTGTTTGTTGTAATAAACCATTGATGCCTCGATACTGCAGTGATTGGTACTCTATAAATCTAGTAGGTGGGTAGGTAGTTGGCACTTAGTCTCTTTTAAGAAACCTGCAGATTTTCTCATGTACAATATTAGAGGAGTTGGCATGATTTTTTAGCTTCCTTCTGAATTACTTCATACTCATTTTACATTGTGTGACAAAGTTCCTCCTCTACCTCGGTGGGTCCTGCGCTTATTGGCGGATTTTTTTTGTTTGCCTCAGAGATCTTTCCCTCTGGTAGAATCCACAGTCTAGATCAACTCCTCCTGTGCTTGATCAGGAGTTGAGAGGTTTGGGGGGAACCCAGGCCCACCCTCTACTCCGGGTTCCAGCCCAGGGCCCTGTGGACTGCAGCTGGTTAGAGTGCCTCCTGGAACAACTGCACAACAGCTACAACTCCCTGGGCTACTTCCCCATGGACTCCTCCCAACACCTTCTTTATCCTCACCACAGGATCTTCCAGCAGTACGCCCTCTTACTCTCAGCTCCTAGTGCCTCTTGCTCCCAGCTCCTCACATGCAACCTCCTTCCACCGCTCCTGACATGCGCCCCTCACTGACTCACTGGGAGGCTTTTGACTAGTTTCAGCCAGCCCCTGATTGGCTGCAGGTGTCTCATTCAACCTCCCTGCCTTCTGGAAAGTTCTTAATTGGCCCCAGGTGTCTTGTTTAACCTGGAGCAACTGCAATAAGGTATCAGGGATTTGTTTAGCCTGGGGCTAACATAATGGTTCCTTACTACTTTCCTATAGCCCTCTGGCCTTGCCCCGTCACAATTGATAAATATATTTATTTACCCTGAACATTAATAGGCTAAACCTATTTGCTGGAATTTCAGGGGGAAATTAATTTCAAATTCCATCAGAGAGATCAAACAAAGCAAAATCAGTAAGTATACTTTTTTAGTCTGCTATAGCACAATCATTTTGCCAAATTAAAAGGAAAGTGGCATAAGAATGATTTTTTCATCTATGTATGGAAATAAAACTTTTAACTTTTAATCTTAAAGCCCTAGATATCTTCCCACATGCATAAATTGAATTACAGGTTTGTGGAGAAGAAAGAAAGAGTGGAGAGCAATACTTGAACTAGTACAAGAAAAAAATGTCTGCTTCCCAGACACACTGTTGATTAATGCTTTAGAATGTAGTACAGTGGGGAGTGTGTTTGGATTGAGAACATAATGTACTCCACAAGAGTTTGTCTGATATCTTTTCTATCAGATGGAGCAGGTGGAAATCAAGCAGGTTTCAGGATTGCTGACCCATATCTGTTGGCTTCTCTGCCTACTTGCTCTGTCTCTAAGCTCACTTTCTGATGTATCAATTTATGAGACACATATTGCTTTGACACTGAAGCTCAGGTAGCATCTTAAAAACAAAACTTGAGCCATTAAAAAGAGATATTAGGGCCAGATCTTGTAATTGGATCCTTGAAGGCAGACCCTTGCATCTGCACAGAGTCCAGATGAAGGTAATAGACTCCACGTAGACACAAGGATTTGCCCACATGCAACAAGTTGCAGTATCATGGTCCCTTTCATTACAGTACAATTCAATTTTTTTTAAAGGAAATGTACGGAGAGCTTATGTTTGACAGAATAATCTGTTCACAATGCAGCTGTTCAGCTATTGTTCCGCTGCATCATTCTTGTCATTATCCAAAATGTACTTACTTATAAAGAGTTTATTACAGTTCCATTAATTTCAGTATAATTGATTCTGTAGACTGGTGGAGCATGGGATAGTAATGAGGAGGTTGATACATATTGTACATAAACAAGATTGCTTCAGAATCTCAAATATCAGTTTCCCTTCTCCAAACTGAGTATGAATGGAGAGGGAAACTATAATATTGGAGATGCTTCACAAATAGCAGAATTTCCTGCTATGGTTGGCATTTAGTATAGACTGGGCAAGTGATTCGGGGGGGAAAATAACTTGTCAAGTTTGAGCAAGAAAAACCAAACCCAGAAGTAGTTAGGTTAGCATCATGATGTTTACATTGTTTTGCTTAATTTTGAACACTCTGAAACCTAATGGCTCTGAAAGATTGACTCATACTTGAGTATAAGTGGGATTGTTTTCTTAACAGAGTAAGCAGGAAGCAAGAGAAACGGCAAACATAGAGCATAGTACATACAAATATAGAATGCATTTCAGAGAATGGTCTTCTATTTTAGTTTCCTAGTGCAAGCGTTGTTTTATATTGAATTTGTATGCTTTTCTATCTCCTGGTGGGGAGGAGAGGTTTAAATTTCAGGTGGAAAAATTCAAATTACAGGTACTTTGGTGAACCCAAATAGTTGTGTGGGAGGTATGTAAAACCTAATCACAACGCCATCCTATTATCACAGCATCCTGGGAGGGCTTGCGCTCTGGGAGACCAACACTGGTATGTAGCAAGTAGGAGAGAGACAGCTCTTTCTTCTGTCTCTTCTCTCCATTAGAGAGACAAGGTGTTAATTTATTGTTTTATGCATTCTTGACATCTTAGAATCATAGAATCTCAGGGTTGGAAGGGACCTCAGGAGGTCATCTAGTCCAACCTCCTGCTCAAAGCAGGACCAAGCCCAACTAAATCATCCCGTCCAGGGCTTTGTCAAGCCGGGCCTTAAAAACCTCTAAGGAAGGAGATTCCACCACCTCTCTAGGTAACCCATGCTTCACCACCCTCCTAGGGAAAAAGTTTTTCCTAATATCCAACCTAAACCTCCCCCACTGCAATTTGAGACCATTACTCCTTGTTCTGTCATCTGTTACCACTGAGAACAGTTTAGATCCATGCTCTTTGGAACCCCCTTTCAGGTAGTTGAAAGCAGCTATCAAACCCCACCCCCACCCCTCATTCTTCTCTTCTGCAGACTAAATAATCCCTGAATAATCTTTGTAATTAATATAGCATAGCTGAAGTTTCTGCCAGTGGTAATTTTAAGGTTATCCAACCATTCATAAAGAAAGACTTCTCAAAGCCTGCCATAATATTGAGTGTATATGAAGAAGAATCTAAAATGGGTATCCTTGAAATTTGTATGTCTGTCTTGAGAATCTGAAGATAAATGTTTATTTAAAAAAAAGAAAAAGGGGGCAGGCATTCCAATGTGTTAGCTATTCCCATTGATTATAAACTCTTTATCGGCACTGGGTCGAATTAAAATTAAATTCCTCTCTTCAATCTGCCGTTGGACTACTTTAATTTTCTCTTGGAAACTACGGTATGCCGATATTACCACATGTAAAGCTTTCATGGGATCTGTGTTTTCTCATTAAGGAAAGAAGTCTATGCATGTAGACACCAGAGCCTGTCCTGTTTAAAGCACAAAGTACACAGTTAGCAGCTGTTCGAAAACTTTTTCTTGTTATCTCTATTTGTTTAAATTGCTAAATTGCTTCCATAAAATGCCTGCAAACATAAGGGAATAATTTGTTTAAGTGGATCAAGACTGTCTGAAACAAAACCTGAAAATACACTCAATATTTTTCCTTCCCTTTTCTTGTTCCAGTATCCAGCTGCCCTGATGAATCTTGGAGCCATTCTTCATCTCAATGGTAAACTCAGAGATGCTGAAGCAAACTACCTCCGTGCTCTCCAGTTTAAGCCAGACGATGTCATTACACAGTCAAATCTTCGCAAACTATGGAATATCATGGAAAAACAAGGTTTAAAGACGTCTAAAACATGACACAGAAAAATATAGGACCTTCTTTTTCTTTAAATTGACTCAAATCCAAAACAAAACTTCCAGGAAGTTATGTGATCAAAGCGCTCATTGGACTTGACTGCAAGGGTCAGGGGGTCTTAATTGCTGCTAGGAGAACCTATTCTGGTTTTTGGCATAACTTTTGTTGCCAGAAAAATAAAGGGAGATTCTTTGGATGCTTCACAAAGGACTTAAGTATTACCCCACAAAAAATAAAATAAAAAATAAAACCATAGCACTTAAAGGAGGGTATTTTGGCATACTTGACAAGTTATCACAGTTAATCCCATATTGCTCTTTTACATGTGAGTTCTTGAAAATTATACTGTCCTGAAAATACTAAGGGAGAACTGTATAGCATACACCCAGCCACATGGGAGTAAAAAAGATAATACTAGCTTAAAGTATTTGCTGAGACTGTAACTCATTAAAATGTATACTAAATCCAGTGTGTTTGCAGTTTGTCTTAATGCTGCTGTATCTCTCTTTAGGACCGCCTGCTTATCAATTTCAGACTGACAGCCATTTAAAAGAAAACAACTGTCACTTGCAGTTAGATGACAGTATTCACAGTTGTTTACTGACAAGTGTACGTATCGTTTCCGACTGTTAAGAGTTTTGCTGTAGTTTACATCAGATACTCAGTTGAGTTTGATTTGATTTGCCTGTCCTAGATGGAACAAGCAAGGACCAGCTCAATGTGTGACATTGGACCAGTATAAAAGAATCTGGAAGCTATCACTAATGTCATGAATTGTCCATATTTACACAGAAAACAGATGTTTGCCCTCATATCAAAAAAGTGTGGTCAGGCTGTAACCTTAAAAACAAGTTCTCTTTGGCCTTAAAGAACACTCTGTTTTACTCCTTTGATGTTACTGTCAGATAAGTCCAGTTTTGGACTGGACATCTAGATGCTGTTCAGCTTGCATTATTTTTGCAAGAATTCAAACAGAGTGAGTTTGCAAGTGTTAATACTTAGAAATGGTACAAATGAAACTTATCAGAATTTTTTTTTGAAAACAGAGCTTTTTGTCATGTGCTGCCCAAGGCAGCAACTAGCTAAAGGAACTGACTTTTAGCAGCTAGCAGAGAATCTTCACGACATTGTAGACCAATAGGAGTGTGTAACAATGGTTGCCAATTATTCTGAGTATTTTTGACAATAGTGTTCATTTTTAAAACTATTATCTACTTGGATTCTAACCAAATATTAGGAATCCATTTTGTTTTCTTACATGCACAGTTACAACAAAGTTGTTACATTTCTAGTTTTTTTTATTTTTATTTGGGCTCGTTATTGTTTTATTCTTCATTAAAAAAATTGTAAAATAATTTATTTTAAGCTGCAGCCTATTGAAGCTTTAGTCTGTGTTTTCCCAAACCATATGCTAACTGCTTTATTTTGTTGGAAAAAGTACTAGAATTTATAAGAAAATTTACTTTTTCGTTTAATGACCTGTTCATATCTGCTTCAATGTTCATTTCACGAATGGTAAATATAACATTAAGTGATGGAGCACCTTTAACTGAAGCAAGCTTCTTCAGGATCTGTTAAAACCCTTTATAATAAAAAATCTTTTTTTCTTTTTTAACTGTAGAGCACCATTCCATTGCTGTGTACTTCTGGGAGAGTACTTTGCTGTATGGTATTTATTTATTTATTACTCAACTGCAGCAGCATTTTCTTTCATTAAGCCAGTAGTCTGCAACTGTTGCTATCTTCTTCATTTGGCTTTTGCTGCATTTTTATGTGAGTAGCATGTGTACTTAAAGGGAAATGTGACAACTGTATTTATTGTACATTCTCCCCATACACACTACAGTTTTATATCCGTATTAAAGGATATTGAAAAGTAACTATTTCAAAGTTGGTATAGTCACAATTTGTTATAGTGTTTTGTCTTTTTCTCTCCAGTTAGCAATGCTCTGTTTTAATGACTAGGTTCACAATGGGGATACCAAAAGGGCTGCACTTTTTTTAAAGAAAGTGTCAAACCTTTTGTCAAATAACGATATGGCTGTGAAAGCAACATTGACTGCTCAAAAGTTGAATTTCAGCTTTTTCATCATCGCTCATTGAAGCCAATGGTAAAAATAAAATGGTGTCTGGAATTTATTCTCCACCTTTCACTGCGTTTTTGAAAAATTGTAAAAATAAATTAGATATTAGGGTCTGACTGAATCCAGTATATAACTGTGGTATCCTGCAGCTTTATTTATTTCAAATCATCAAACTTTGGTGATCATAACTTTTCACTATATTCTTTGTCTCTCCCTTTTAACATGTCATGTGTTCATTCTTGTTTAGAGGTTATTCATTGCACAACAGAGTAACACTCATAGGTGATATATTTTCATGGTAGCATTGATAACTGTCTGTTTAAAACAAAACAAGAAAAGAAAGAAAAAAGAACTAATGGAAGTTTAACAAGAATGTCCCTGAACACATTTCAATATAGGACTTAACTTTCTTCTTTTGGAATCATTTTAAAATGTATTTAAAATATGTGTCTCTGCTCAGGGATTTATGGTGGATTATTGCAGACAGTGCTAAAAAAAATAAAAGAGCACAAGACAAGTTTACTCAATAAAATTTTTATTTTTTGGAAAACTGTTATTTGTATAAATTATCGAGATTTGTAGGCTTTCCTTTTTGTAGAAATAATTGTTTGTGCCAGCTAAGAGAATTTCAATTTTGTTTTCAATAATAAAGCATTGATAACAAATACATGTTGTGCAAGCCTCGATCTGTTGCTATGATATATCTTATATTAACTGCATTTTTAATGACTGTAAATTAATAACATATTGACTGTATGCTTTTTGATGCGAAATTAGATAGGATTGCAGCATCATAAAAGTCTATTGGATCTAGACATTCTGCTACATTGTAGTGACTTTTAAAAAGACATTCAAACAGGTCATAAATGGCACAGTTGGTGAATTGTTCACATGCAGCCAAATCCTGGTCCCAATCTGAGCATATGGCCTTGTGCTGAGGAGGCAGTCATCATTGTCTTCTATGTCATGGTTTCTCCAATACCGCTGCTGCTACTGTAGCCTCAGGACTGCAACAGGCCCTAAAGGTGCTGCTGCTCCCCTACATGGGAGACTTTGCCAGTGGATATAATCCACCACGTGTGTCAAAAACCTGTTCATTCAGGCAGCCCCTGCAGAGCTGTGCTATGTAGTGCAGTGAGCATCAGCTCTCCCACATCCAGAACCCTTCCCGGGTCTGCAGTATTCAGGATCTTATGAACCAACGGATGGATGAGGGCAGGATTTCCTCCATAGTCTGAAAAGTGTTCAATAATATGGCCCCATTATACTGGATGGTGGGCCAGTGGTTGTCAGTGGTTCATTTTGCCATCATGCCTCACTTTTATCTGAGCAAATGAGCTCAGGCCCCACCTTCAGGTGAGTTAGAGACAATGGGCACTTTGCCTATATAGGTTTCAGTGAGGCAGCAAAGCTTATTTCTCTGCACATGGGTTGCCCCGATGAGTCAAACTGGAGACTAACCTCAGAGTCATGAAGCAGAACCTCTGTGGCCCTTAGCCTGTACATACCCTCCTCCTGAGCTCCTGAATTCCCAGCTTGTCCCCTCATCATTCCCCCTTGAGGCCCCATCAGCTTGACGCCCCACACATTGAGCTCCCATATCTGCAGCTTTTGAGGCAGCAGGCTACTAGTCATTGCCTCCTCCTAGCTCTCCTCACAATTGCTGGACAAAGAGATCACAGGGTGAAGGTAGAGAGAGAGTCTTCTGGCCCTCAAAACAAGAACCACAGCCATGCCTGGCAACTGGGAAGAGACACTACAGGGCAACCTCTGCTCAGTCACTGCAGCCTTTGTGAGAGGCATGAAAGAGAATTTAACCAGGAACTAGTACACAGGAACCATGCAGCATTTTAAATGTGTTCCCTCTTTTCACTTACAATATTGAAAATTAGATAAGACTGAGACCTTACTCAGACACTGTCCAGGCCCCACCAATTGGTTGCTCCCACAGCTTGAGAAAGCCTGCCTTAGTTCACACTGATGATGAATGTTTAATCACTCTGAGATGTGGTAATATAATGATAAAAAGCTGTGTCATAAGGAATCAAATATGTGCTGTACCTGGTGTATGTCTGGACGGCATGCTGACTGCTGTAGTCACATGAGAATGGGTAAGGAATCGCAGAAAGTCACTTTCTTCCAACACCAGTGAAAGAACTTTATTATAATTCTCAGACAAAAAAACAAACAAACAAAAAACCCTAGGCTCAGAGTACGTAGCTGTAAATTAAGGGAAAAACATTACAGAGATGTTGTAATTATCCAAAACCCAAGCATTACAGACCCAGGAAATTCAGACTTAATATTACAATGAAAAGAAATTGAAACATCGTAACATGGATGAAAATGCAAAATGAAAATGCAAAGTGAAAACACAAAAAACAACCTTAACTGTGCCCTGGGATGATGCCAGGCAATGGCTAAAAGCTTATGATTAAGGCAATTTAGCGTTTGTGGTCCCAAGTCAGATGAGACTGAGCTTTAAAGATGCATGAGAATTTTTTGTTTTCAATATTTTCCTCTTTTGGTGCATCAACTCATTGGTTTATTACTGTATTTCTTGAGTTCATGGTTACAGACATGTTTAAGAGTAAAAGTTTAATGAAGCATTTTTGGGGGATTGAAATATCCATGTAAACAGAAGATGGACCTTCCAGAGCACTGTAAGAAAAATATTAGATATCATATAGGGCCTGCCAGTTCAGGATTATTTATATTTTGAGAGTTTTACTTTAAATATATTTCCATTTGCAGCCTTTAAAAACATCTTAAAAGTAAATAGATTTTAAATGTTAAGTATTTTAAATAATGGATTTAGTAAGGACATTTTCATAGAGGGCTTGTTAGTTTTTCATTTAACTCTGTGTGCATGCTTGCGCACACACTCATGGCTACATTTAAGGGCTCCATGTGGAAAGACATGGGTTCACATTTTGCCTCTAAAGTCTTGTTAAAAGCTCCATGTAAAGAATTTCATACTGGAAGCCATTTGCAATGCACAGCAATGGCAACCTGGGGTCCTAGAGAACCTAGGAACAATTTAATATTTTCGTGAGCGTCATCTACTGACACACTATCTATTAACTGGTTTCAGAGTGGTAGCCGTGTTAGTCTGTATCCGCAAAAAGAACGAGGAGTACTTAGAGACTAACAAATTTATTTGGGCAAAGGTTTTCATGGGCTAAAACCCACTTCATCAGAAGCATAGAGTGGAACATATATATACAGAGAGAGAACATGAAAAGATGGGGGTTGCCATACTAACTCTAAGAAATTAATCAATCCTGATTATCACTACAAAAGTTTTTTTTCTCCTGCTGATAATAGCCCACCTTAATTGATTAGTCTCTTAGAGCTGGTATGGCAACCCCCATCTTTTCATGTTCTCTGTGTATATATATAATATAAAATCTTCCTATGGTATGTTCCACTCTATGCATCTGATGAAGTGGGTTTTAGCCCACAAATCTTGTGTCCAAATAAATTTGTTAGTCTCTAAGGTGCCACAAGTACTCCTCATTCTTTTTATCTATGAACTAACTTTCTACATACAGAGAGAGCCATCTCTTTCGTAGAGCACTCTTGAACCTTTTTGTGTGTAAACTTTGCATTAATGGAAGTGAGGGTTGAGGCGCTTGAGCCAGAAGGTACTACTGTTTTGTAATATGCACAAATGAGAATTTGGATAAGTCGAACATGAATCTGAATAATAATTTAAACCGAGGTGTAAAGATCTGAAAAGCCAATAATGCCATAGCCTGCTGTACCAAGAAATCCCAGGAAGTAAGATTGTTTTAAGATTCTTTTGTTTATTTCTTTGTTACGTTATTAATGTTCAGGAATTACTTGGACTCATAGAACTTTTTCCTTTCACTCAGACAAAATTTCTTTTGTTTCATAATTTTCTGGAGAGAGAAAATTCAATGCATTTTATTTGGTCTCTGATTTTCTTGGAAACCGTGTTTTTACAAGTCCAAATTTTTATTTATTGCTATGAGAAATTAATTTTAAATGCAACAATTTCCTTTTTGTTTTGACATTGGTGGTTGCAATACCACAGTAAGATTCCCTAGAATATGTCAGTGACTAAATTAATACAATATATTGCTTCTTTCATTGTACAAAAGTGTTCTTCTTTCCCTTTTCTGGTTTGTATCCACTCTGCAAAGCCTCCAGTCCTACAAAATTTAAAACTGCTCTGCATAGCCACAAATAGTGGAGGTTCCTCTCTGGTTGTTAGGACTTGTACATTGCATATGAATGTATTTTGTGTGTAGAGGAGGAGGGGGATGCCAGGAAGACTTATCCTTGCTGTGGAGTGAATGGTGAAATTTGTTAATATCTTAAAATGACACACTGAATCTTCTTATTTCTCCTTAGTTTAGAAAAGTCCCTTTTACCACCATGAGGTTATGGAATTGTCTTACATTCTTTTATTGATTCAGTACAAAGGAATGTCTTACAGATGAATTTAAAAAATCATAATACTAATAATAAATAACGTAGAGCTCCAGGAGTTGGGACAAAGGCAAAAAAGGGGTGAAATCTATTACACCATCAATGAGTCTTTTGTAGGAATAAAGCCTAGTCTTTTAAAATAATTATTCTACCCATTCAACTAGAGTTTCTCCATCAGGGTTGTGTTTGGCAATTAATCTCAATTTGATTTGCAGGGTTACTAGTCTAGTATTTTTTCACAGATTAAATTCATTGGAAAAAATTATATATACAATTATCCCATATGATCCCATAGGATGAGTGGTTCCCTTTTGGTTCATTTTCTCAATTTCCTCAGAGAGTAGGAAGGCTATTTTCTCCAGAGCTTCTGTACAATTAGAGGCAAAGAACATTTTTTGCACTGAACTGAGTCTTTGTCAATTCATTAGCCTTATAGCCAGAGAAATTAAGAAGAAACAAAACATATTTGGCTTTTAAGTATTACTACATCACATTCTACTGCATCTAAATTCTACTGTAAACCAACATTACTGGCAGGCATTTTTCAATCTCAGAATTACAAATGGGTTAAAGGATATACCATTTCCAGTTAGAACCCTTGATGATAACCCAATGTATTTAGTTCTCCATTATGCTGGAAAATGGCTTCCTCAATACTAATTACCACATAGGAGAGCTTTGATCACCCTTATTTCCGATGCTGTACAGCACTGTACGTATTTACACAAATAGTTTTAATATATCATCTACTGAAATGTTTAGTTCTGATTGGGCAGGAAAGAAAGAGTGATTAAGTACTCTGCTCAAAGCTTTTGTGATCTCTCACTAGTTGTAATATATGAATGCCAATAAACTATGAGCTTATCATTTATCTTGAATTTTGTTAATTTGGAGAATTTGAAAAAAACCATTGCTGACCTTTGCAGTCATCATTTCTTGATATTTATAATTTGTAAATAGATTCAAGTCAGTTTACTTAAGTGCTTTTTATAGTGACCTGCATGACAATTTATATTAAAAGCTCTAACCTTTTTAGGTTTTCCTCGTCTCAGTGGTACATTAGCCTTTTCTCTCCTCATCATTGTTTTAATTGCAGTGCACTTTTGGTATTGTGTGTTTTAATTTTGAGCTATGGGTGAAATTTTCCTTTACCCAAGAACACTAGTGAAGAAGATTATTAATATCAAACAGCTAGTTTTTTTTAAATTCCTAAAAAAAAAAAAAAAAAAAAGGTCATGGTCATGTTTGGTAATGTGCTAGCTAAGAAGTATTCCACAACGTAGCTACAAAGGAAATTGTCTCTGCAGGTGTACTGAGAAGCATATATGCACTTTTCCTTTCCATAAATGCACTATGCTCGGAGGAGTAACGCCAGTTGACATCTATGGGATGTCAAGCCTGCAGCAGAAGAAGATGCCTCCTGTGGCGATGGCTCATTGCCAGTCATCTCCTGTGTTCTAAAAAGAGTATTTATGAGTTTGGAGGGAGAATGATACCTGGTATTTCTCTAGCACTCCTCACCAGACTGTTAAGTAACACTCTCCTCACCCCTATAAGGAAGCTACTTCATGTACGTAGAGAAACTATTTTGCCCAGTAGCAGAGCTTGAAATAGCAGCTAAGAATTCTGATTCCATTCATTTCCCTAACAAGTAAATAACATTGCCTTTCACACAGGCAGGGAGGGAAGGAAATGATATTGTGTTTATACAAGAGAACCTCTTCTGCTGACCATGGCTTTTAGGACTCAAGGCCAGAGTTACATGAACAAGGTGGACTGGAACTACTCCAAGGCCTCAGTGTTTGGGAACAAGGCTGATCCTACATAAATTCCAGCTGTTCTTTCTGGATACGTCTGCATGGGGGTAAAAGCTCTGAAGCATGGCTGGTCTGGGTCAGTTGACTTGGTCTCGTGGGGCTGCAGCTGTGGGACTAAAAGTTGCTCTGTAGATATTCAGGCTCGGGCTGGAGCCCATGCTCTGAGACCCTCTAACCTCCTGGCTGAGCCCGAATGTCTATACAGCAATTTTTCAGCCCTAGAACCCGAACCCCACAAGCCCGAGTTAGCTGACCTGGGCCAGTTGCGAGTTTTTTATCCCCGTGTAGCCATACCCTTTGAGAAGAGAGCAGGGCAAACTGAGAACTGTAGCAGCCGTAACAATCCTAACTTGTGACAAGGCCTGATAGGAAATGGAGTATGTATATAAACAGCATCCAACTGACAGGCCAGGAGTAGACATCAAGGGGAGTCAGGCTGCTTAGGCAGGCTCTCCTGGAAGCAATGGGCAAATGAGCCCATTTTTCTTCTGTTGCATGTTGTGATAATGTTTTCACTGTAAGAACTACGGGAAGACTAACTGGTATAAAGCCTGAGACCATGTGTTGTTTTGGTCTCTTTGGAGATAACTTAAAATAAAGGGACCATGATGAAGGGCCATTTCTTCGGCCTGTTGCAAGCCTTATACATAGGGTCCTACCAAAAACACAGTCCATTTTGGTCAATTTTATGGTCATAGGATTTTAAAAATAATAAAAAATATGTAAATCTGAAATTTCATGGAGTAACTGTGGGGGTCCTGAACCAA
The DNA here is from genome assembly GCA_037349315.1 of Chelydra serpentina. NCBI lineage: Eukaryota > Metazoa > Chordata > Testudines > Chelydridae > Chelydra > Chelydra serpentina. The sequence goes on from JBAIAC010000008.1 coordinate 70,925,458, forward strand.
AATGGGGCAATAGATGGGGTCACAAGGTTATTGTAGGGGGGTCATGGTATTGCCACCCTTACTTCTACACTGCTGCTGGTGGCAGCTGCCTTCAGAGATATGGGGGGACCAGAGAGCGGCAGCGGCTGGCTGGGAGCCCAGCTCTGAAGGCACCACCACCAGCAACAGCACAGAAGTAAGGATGGCATGGTATGGTATTACCACCCTTACTTCTGCGCTAGTGCCTTCAGAGCTGGGTTTTTGGTCAGCAGCCACCACTCTGAAGGCAGGAGCACAGAAGTAAGGATGGTATGGTATGATATTGCCACCCTTACAGCTGTACTACTGCTGGTGGTGCTGCCTCAGAACTAGGCACTTTGCCAGCAGCCGCTGTTCTCCAGCCACCCAGCTCTGAAGGCCGTGCAGAAGTAAGGATGGCAATACTACGACCCCCACTACAACAATCTTGCAATTCCCCCCCCCCCCCCGCAGTCCCCTTTTGGGTCAGGACCCCAGGTTTGGGAACTGCAGGTCTTCCCTATGAAATCTGTATAGTATAGGCTAAAAATAAAAAAAAGACTCGATTTCCCAGTGAAGACCAGATTTCATGGTCCATGATGCATTTTTTCATGGCTGTGAATTTGGTAGGGCCCTACTTATAGACGAAAGTGTCACAATGTCCTTCCTCAGAAACCCAATTTCCCCCCTCCTCACATGCCCAACTGATTTTTTTCCCCTCAACAACACTTCTGCTCTCTCGTCCCCACACCAAAGAGCAATTAAAAACCACAGCATGTTCTTTTGCTATTTTTTTAATCCAAGAAATGGGATGAAATCCATACAATTTTGGACAAACGTGTTCCTGTACCAATGAAAGAACGTATAGAGTCATAGATTTTAAGGCCAGCAGGGCCTATGCTCCTCTATCCGGACCTCCTGCATATCACAGGCTATAGACTTCCCTCACTGAAAAAACTGAGGCAATGCCAGGAATCAAAGCAGATCTCCTGATGTTTAGAATTGTGCTTCAGCTACAGGATCATCATTAACTGAATCCCTTTCTTAATGGAAAGGGAGCTAACATATTGTGTTTCTTCATTAAATATGATTGAAATAAAATGCCAGATGACAGCAAAAATATTCCAAAAGCACCTTATAAAAGAATAGGTTATAGATTAACAGGCCTGACCTTTTGCTTCATATAATCAGTAACGCTTTTTCAACCAATTGCTTCATCACAGACCAAACTTGTTTCAGCATCTGCTTTTCCATCTGCTGGACATTTTGTTTTTCAAAACACAGTGCGAATTCTGCAAAAAATATAATGAGATAATTGACATTACCATGGGTCAAAAAACACCCTCAAACCTGCCGCTACTGAAAAATACCTTTCCAAATGAGTTTCTATGAAGTTTGCAGCAGGAGAGCAGAAATAATTTTAATGCAAGTTTATGCTAATTGGCTTACCTAGAAAAATTACCATAATGTAGCAATGCATACTGGTAAAGTTGAAGTTCAGCATGAGAAGCAGGTAGATATTGTAATTCAATTGAATAATAAAGGAGTGGATTTTTTTAAGTCACATAACACAAGAACCAGGGATCACCTAATTAATTAATACATTAAGACATTAATAGACAGCAGGTTTAAAACAAACAAAAGGAAGTATTTTTTCACACAATGCACAGTCAGCTTGTGGAACCCATTGCCAGGGGATGCCATGAAGGCCAAAACTATAACTGGATTCAAAAAAGGATAGGTCTATCAATGGCTATTAGCCCAGATTGTCAGGAATTCAGCCCCATGCCATGGGTATCTCTAAGCCTCTGACTGCCAGATGCTGGGATTGGATGACAGGGGATGGATCATTTGATAATTGTCCTATTCCATTCATTCCCTTCGAAGCATTTGGCATTGGTCACTGTCGGACCATCAGATACTGGGCTAGATCGACCATTGGTCTCACCCAGTATGACCATTCTTATGTTCTAAAATCCACCCTCTGGGAGACGTCCTGTAGCTAGAACAGAAGTCAGGCAGGCAATATGGGAAACTGATTTACAACTGATTGCATAGTTGCTTTCTCTTTGCTTCCTCATTGCAAAAGTAATAGGGGATAGCTGGATCTTCAGGAATTCTAGCTAAATGGAAACGACAGTGCTGGGTAAATCCAGAATTGCCATGTATGAGTTGACTACTACCTCTTTGGAAACTGCAACTTAGGTTATAGAAGGGAGAAAGCTTACGTATTCATCTTGTCACTTCTTTTGGCCATATCTACACTAGCATTTATGTCGGCAAAATGTTTGTCGCTCAGGGTGTGTGAAAAAATCACACACCCCCAAGCCACTTACGTTTTGCTGGCATAAGCGCTCCTGTGCACAGCGCTGGGTCTGCGGGAGACATTGTACTACCGTTCGTTGAGCTGGTTTTATTATGGCGACGGGAGAGCTCTCTCCTGCCGAAATAACATGGCTACATGAGCTCTCTTAGAGCAGCACAGCGGTATCAATACAACTGTGCCACTGTCAGCTTGTAAGTGTAGACATGGCCTTTGTCTTCACATAACCTCTGTTCTGTCTGTGGCTATTTTCACCTCTTGCTCTGTTACATCCATTTTAGATAGTAGTACAGTCCTGAAAGTACTTGTAGTAATCTGTAAAGCATCCTGCACTCATATGGTACTATATAAATAAAAACAATTAGCTTTTATGTCTCATGCATGGAACTGTAAGTAAGTTATGCAGGGGAGCCCGAGTCTAAGTACTGAATACATGACTTGCACTGTTAATACATTTTTTCTATGTGCCTTTCTTTTTACCACTTAACTGACTAGAAGACGGCAGTGATAACTTAAATGTAAGAAAATGTAAATTCCCTCATACACCCATGATCAGAGAGATTCAGAAAGCTGTAGCAATGGTAGGCTGCTTTACACAGGATAAGCAGCATCATGTGGTGTTGGATTTCTGCTTTTAAATCAACACTGGGAATACTATAACCATACTCCATTTCTTCAAGGGGAATTGTAGAGGTTCCAGCCATCTGCTAAATTAAGCAACAGTGATTATTATGAACATGTACAACAGACCTGCTACAAAGGAGATAATAACTTTGTGCACATAACTAAGCCCTCGGAGGTTGCTGGATTCTCAAAGATGGATACCAAATTTAACGGAGCAGAAGGTTTTTTTGTTTTGTTTTGGGTTTTTTAGCATAGTCTCATTCATTGCAAAGATTCAAGGGTAGGACTAGTTTGCCCTAATTCTCCTACATGTGGTTACAGCATGCCCTCAGTTTGGGGGAATGATGTGCTGGAAAATGTCTGGATGGCTTAGATAGTTAAATAAATACCCTGCTGTGCTGACAGTTTTCTTGCTCTCATTTTCTGTTGCCAGCAAACTCTGGCTAGTGGTACTTTGAAAAAAGTTGAATGCAATTGCGCAGATTCTGACAGATAAAACTGTGGTAACAAGGCTGAGACACAGCGAGACAATAACAATGGCTGTGACAAAGTTTGAAAGATACGATAATGATGCCCCAAGCAGGAGGTTTCACAATAGTCCTTCCACTTATAGGCCTGTTTCATTACATTGACAGACCTGGTCGCCTCATTGGCCACAAAGTTTTTCCAGGTGACCTGTCTCCATTTTACATCAACTTAGCTTGTAAGGATGAAATCTGGGCCCCACTGAAGTCAACGACTTCAAAGGAGCCAGGACTTCATTGTAAATTCTTTGGGAAAGGGGGATCTTTTTGTTATGGTTGTACAGTGTCAGGCACAATAGGGTCCCCAATGATTTATTCGGGTCCTAGGTGTTACCACAATAGACCATTTTCTTTATTCTCACACTGCATATATACAGGGTATTTTGCATAAAGGGAAGTTCAAGTTCCCAAGTGTACTATTTTTTCCATGAGGCTTTACTGCCTTACACAGGCAAGGTATTTACTAAGAGCACTGAGACAGCAAAGCTGTTCTAAAACATCTACATTGGAGTGGGGCCAGCACTGGTCACTAATCCAGTGAGTGTGTTGTTTTTACAGTACAAGGTCACATTATCAGATAATAACAGGGCCTCATTGCAAAGGAAATTTCTTTCATATGTTCAGAAAAATACAATTTACTGGAAGATATTTCCCCTCTGAATGCCAGGAGAGCTTCTGTTAGTGGTGTTACAGTATCCAATTGAGAGCTAATTTATGTTTCGGTTTGTCAAGTGCACAGTTATAATTATTTTAGTGCAGTACTGAAAGTATGCTAACGCCTGATAAGGAGGTGATCTTTCTGCTGTTCCCCAGCAGACACACCCACCATCTGCAAAAAGCATTATTTCTAGTCATTTTCAGTATAACGTCTCTCATGACACGCTTTAACTGCACTGCACAGTCTACTGAGCAATGTGGTTTGAAAATTGATTAAAAGCCCTAATTATTGTAACAGGACTATAATCATGATTGATAGGACAAAGCTAAGTAATCAAGGAAAAAGAAACCTGTGCTAAAATTTCTTTTGCTATAATCAAAGACTGTAATTGATGGAAGTGAAGTTGTTTGAAGTGTGTTCAAGCACAAAATAAAATGTTGATGGGCGGAGTGCTAGGCCCCACTGGAGCCTCTCCAGTGTTCCAGACCCCTCTCTCCCCCCCTGCAAGGGGTCTCACTTTTCCTTAAGGTTAGGTCACATGACCTCAAAGCCTCCAAGACTGAGCATCTGGGATTCAGCACCCCCGTTTCACACTGTGAGCTCTGCTCAGCTACTCCAACTGAGACAGACTCCTGATCAGAGATTTTTACACTCTTCAGGGACCAATGCACCCCAGCAAGTATTTGCAGTGACACCAGGCAGCCTTTTCAAAACAGAGTGGGGTTTATTAGTCAATTGGAACACAGCATAGGGAAGGCCTTAGGTTAACATAGAGAAGCAAAGGTTAAGACATAGTTCATCGTGGCCAAGTCAATGTTTCACTCAGCCAAGTTGCCAGGGAATCTCTCTTTCTCAGTCCCAGGTGAAAGCTCTGTCTCTCTCCAAAAGCCAGCTCTTATCACCCCCTGCTGACCTATGCTGAATTCACATGATCCGCCTGAGGAGATTCCTGTTAATAGGTGTCAATTGTTCAGTTTTTGGAGCTCCCATTGTCTTTCCAGATCCTCCACTGATATGGGTTGGTTTCAGCTAGTCCTTTAATGACCCATTCATGCCACTCCATATACTTATGTGACACACACACAACCCATGTCTCCTGCTCTGTCCCATGAGCATTTTAATCTTTTTGCATCTCTAGTCAAGTAAGTCACTGCCATGTGTATCATTCATAAAAATATTACAGACAATTCCCACTTTGTCACAGGGAGGTGAAAGCTATGAATAGTGAGTATTTTAATTTTAGGGTGATTTTACATACAAAGGGTCAGAATTCTCAGCTGGGGTAAAGCTGAAGATCTAGCACCAGACGTTTTACATAATGGGGATCAGAGAACAATGGCAATCTAGCCTTTTGTTGATTCAAGTTACATTATTAGTTTATTAAAATAGATAGGTAATTAGTTTGCTCTCTCAAAGCAGCTTCTTTTAGGGCACGTCTATACTTACCTCCTGGTTCGGCGGCAAGCAATCGATCTTCTGGGATCGATTTATCGCGTCTTCTCTAGACGCGATAAATCGATCCCGGAAGTACTCGCCGTCGACACCGGTACTCCTGCTCCGCGAGAGGAGTATGCGGAGTCGACGGGGGAGCCTGCCTGCCGCGTCTGGACCCGCGGTAAGTACCTTTTAGTTCGAACTAAGATACTTCGACTTCAGCTACGTTATTCACGTAGCTGAAGTTGCGTATCCTAGTTCGAACCGGGGGGTTAGTGTGGACCAGCCCTTAGTCAACTGACATAATGTGTCCTCAGACATAGTGCAATGATCAGTGAAGAGTTATGGTTTCTCCTTGAAAAGATTGTTGAGTACTAACAAGCTGCTATTGCTGAAGCTGGAAGTTAGTGTGGTAGGATTCCAATCAATAGACCTAAAACCCAATGTTTTATTGCATGATCTGGAATGGAAGCCATTCAGCCCTATCTTTGACCATTAGGTAGTTTAGATAACATCTTTCTCCTGGAGTTGTGCATTGAAATAAGGCAACACAGGAGGTTCATTGACCTGGTAGCATCATATTGTTGGGTACTGGGAAGATCTCATTTTGGGTGTGAGCATAGCACACCTACAAATCCACTCCCATTGAGCGGCAATTCACTCCATCACCTGCAGTTTGTCTTCGTAAGGAAATAGAAATTGGTGGTGGGGCTGGGGTGGAGGGGCTGGAGTGGAGGGGCTGAAAAGGTATTGTAGCTGACTCCAAAATGAAGTAATAAAAAATGAGAGGGGGAGAGGAAGAAGAGGAACCCACAGGAAAAAAATATGACGACACTTAGTATATGTATATTTTTCAAAACGGTTACACAATGATGGAATTGGCACCACAACTGGTTGAAGAATGGAATTTTTGGTTTGCTAGAAATTCTGACCAAAAAAAAAGAGTTTCATTTTGGGTAGAACCCCCCAAAAGACATTTATTGACATTTTTTGGCCAATTTAAAAGTTAAAGAAATGTTGAGGTGAAACTGTTTCAGTGATTTTGAAACAAAATGTTTCATTTTGATGGCTAACATTTTGTTTAGACTTTCAGGCATTTCGACAAAAGCAAAGCTAGCCACTGGGCTGAAGCTTACAAGGAAGGCACAAGCATCACCACCATTTCCCTCCTCCCTGCTCTGGATGTTTTGTACATTTTCACTGTGGTGGGAAATTATGAGGTGAGGGGGGAAGGGGTCAGACAATAATTACTTAATGAGAGCAGACATTGAGATTCAAAAAGTTGAAGCTTTATAACAATTAAAACACAAATGGTCAACATCACATAACCTTAAAAAAAAAAAACCCTCTACATTCTCAAGTAGCATTTTATTTTACTTTGCCTCTCCATACATTTTGATATTACTGATGGACATATTTTTCATCGATTTATGCATGTAGTGAAATTGATGTTTACTGGCACTTTGCAATAAATAGTTCTTTCAAGCCAGCCCATACTGCAGGATAGTGCCCTTTCCAGTGAGCAATGGGATATTCTGTAATGGGGCTTTCTTCCAATATCTCCTCTTGACGTCGTTCCACTTTTTAGAAATAATTAAATAGAATGGGAGAATGGACTTAAACTTGGGGCCCCTTCCTAGGGTGAGAGCCCTATCTACCAGACTGTAGAGTCATTCTCACACTCTGACCCAACGACTAGCCAATGCTCTAAAGACTACTGAACTGTTTATTCAACTTTTTTGCTTCAGTTGAAATCATTTGGCTAACTTGTCATGAATTCACAAGTAGTTTCAGTCAACTCAAAATGACACTTTTCATGAATAAACTAATTTTATGAAAAATTTTGCCCAGCTGTAATTGGCTCTGCTTACGACAAACCTTTTGTGTACACTTTACACTCTTAAAATGCTAATGTTGCACTTGGCATGTGTAATGTTAACATTTGAGAAAAGAAAAAATACATCTCAAAGTAGTCCTCAGTTATCCTGCACAGGTCAAGAAGTACTTCTACAATAGATGACAGTGATGTCCATTTCTTCTGTCTTCATTTTGCCTCTCATTTCAAGTTGATTGGATTTTCATGGCTACTTTTCTGGCACAGGTATAATAACCAATGTCTCTTGTTGCAGAGTTGATTTTCTTCTGCTAAAAATATTACATTTGAGATCTGTTGTGTGACAGTTTGACTTTTCTGAAAGAATCATCTGCTTGTTCTTCATAAGATTCAAGTTTTTCCCAACACCAAAAACTTTTTATAAGTTTGCAAAAGAGATGGTACTATATAGTACAAAAGCCAGCAAAGAAATACCTAAGCAACTAGTGGATTCCACTTTTGCAAGTAAGGCTAAAATGTAGTTGTGATCTCAGCTGGAGTGAATGATTATGGGTAAGAGAAATTGGAACATTAACTTCACATATTTTAAATGCATGATTGTCATTTTGTTCATTTTATTAGCTAGACCTTAGAAAATGTAGAACATCAGACAGATTTTGAGCTTTTCTACCATTTAATTTTTAAGATTATTGTTCAATAAATTTTAATGAACTCTGTACTTTAAAAAGGGTTAATGTATAGAGAAAATCATGTATTTCTTTTTTCCAAATTAGAGGGAATTGCTTTGGAAATAGAGCAAAGCTTTTGAAGGGCACAAGATGCTTGTACCTTCCAGCACATCAGTCTAGAGATTACAGAGTAAACAGGTTAAACATAGAGAATGTAGGCCCCAATCTTTTGTGTTATTCTATATGGTGGCTGGCCTAAATTCCCTATTTACATCAGAACAGCTCTGTGGAGTTGCAGGGTTCTGCATAGAACAACTTGCAGGATGAGGGCCTTAGAGCTGCAAATGTTATTTTGGCAAAAGCATAAAAACAAACGTGTTCATAAAGAAATGTGTTAAATGTGTTCATATAGAAAACGTAAAGGCATTAGTGATGATATCATTGGTAGTCAAAGACATACTTTATTTGGTTGTTATTATTTAACATTTATATTTCAGTATTGCCTAAAATCTACAGTCAGACTGGGATTCATTGTATTAGATGCTGTACAAACCTTTAATAAATGATACCTTAAACACTCCTGGAGGTCCAATACAGAATCTCACCTAATCCCTTACTCGATGATTAGTTCTATTGAAGGCAATGGATCTGCTTGTCAAGTAATGTGCTATTAATGTGAGTAAGGATGGCTCTTTGAGTATATGAAACTGGATTAACAAAACTAGTCTGAAAACACATTTTGACTAGTAGGGTAGTTGTACTGGAAAATGTGTTAAAAACTCAACATGATATGGTGCACAAACAATTACAATTTAAGAAAATGGAATGATTGGATCAATGGATTCGAGTTTGGAACTGATTACACTAACTGTGACTCTCTATGCCCCAAAGAGACACTCTGCACCCCATATTCACTATTGGTAATTGAATTCTGGTATGTTTTGTACAAAGTATGTCTTGTGAGGTATCATTTTAAAAGTTTTAATCTGTTAAACATTAATATCCTGTTAAGTTGTAGATACTGTCATTGTATATGAAGTTATAAAGTTTTGCTATGTATGTGCCACTGAAACATCTTTTGAAGTTGGGAACACCCTCCAGCAGCCTTTCAGGTACAACAATAAAAAGGCCAAACAATGTTGATGACCCATTAAGAAGAATACAAACACTCACAAGGATTAACCCAGGAATTGTGAACAATGGAAACCTCTCAGAGATGGCACTACACAACGGGAACTGTTTGACTCAGGGTACAGCAAAAGATCTTTCCAGCAAGATGGACAAAGCTATAAAAGGGGGAAGTGACATCAACAAGGGGCCTCATTCCCCCCTACAACAAAGCAGCTGATGAACAAAAACTGAATTGGGGAAGAGAGGCCCCCAGCGGGAAAGAAGGAAGCCTGCCTGTGTATGGAAGCTTGGTTGACTGTTTGGACTAATGGTGAGTCACTGCTTGATTCAAATCTGGTTTAGTGAATAGCATTTAGATTGCATTTTTATTTATTTCCTAGGTAATTTTCTTTGATCTGTACATCTGTCACTTATAATCACTTAAAATTTTGTTTCTGTAGTTAGTAAATCTGTTGTATATTTTTGTTACCTAAAAAGTGTGTTGTTTAAAGTGCAAAGGAAAATCTCAGCTCAGTTAACAAAGGCTTGTGCATATTCCTCTCCACACTGAGGGAGGGGAAAACTGGGGAGTAGTTTTATACTGATCAGACTTTTGACCAGGGCAAGACAGTACAGCTCTGGGGTCCTAGACCGTGGAGTTGGGGAGAAGCCTTCATGTAATTGCAGCTGGGTGTGTCCCTGCCTGTGTAAGTGTCTGTGTGAGTGCAAGTCCTGGAGAGGATTGTAGCTCGTCACAACACCACAGTGTGAGAGGGAGACAAGACTGGGGAGTCAGAGGGCTCAGTGGTACCCCAGTTCCAGGTTGCACCCCAGGGGAGGGCATCACACTAACCACCCCAGACTATATATTTTTTCTATTCCTTTACTGAGCTAATATTTAGAAAAATCACTTAATTTTTTAAAATTAAAGTAGGGGCCTGGGAAAGCCCACTTTGAATGTAGGCTTACCAGTTTATCTGATCTAATGAAAGCAAATGGAAAAATATTAAAGTCAGGGTGAGGAAGGGCCACAGGTAACAAGACACAATCTTAACAAAAGATTAATTGGACCCAGTCAAGGTAAAGGTGCCTGATTCAATTCATCCCTACACAGAACAATGTAATACAGGGGTAGGCAACCTATGGCATGCGAGCTGATTTTCAGTGGCACTCACACTGCCTGGGTCCTCGCCACCGGTCCGGGGGGGCTCTGCATTTTAATTTAATTTTAAATGAAGCTTCTTAAACATTTTAAAAACCTTATTTACTTTACATACAATAATAGTTTAGTTATATTAAAGACTTATAGAAAGAGACCTTCTAAAAACGTTAAAATGTATTACCTGCATGCAAAACCTTAAATTAGAGTGAATAAATGAAGACTCGGCACACCACTTCTGAAAGGTTGCTGACCCCTGATGTAATATATAAGGAGAGACAATGTCATGTGAGACTGTATTACATAAGAGAAATGAGCCCCCTTCCATCTCTCTTTTCAGATGCTATAAAAGGAATAGATTTGTCAGGTTGTTTGGGAACTAGATGCCTGGTATTATTGGACTGAATCCCTAAAAAATCCACTACAACTGCCACCCTCACGGTTACACCCGCTCCCATATTATGCATTCAAATAGTCTTTCCAGCCAGTGATGGGGAAAGTGTGAGGTCCACTTTCCAATTTCAGTCACGTTGGTTTAATTCCAGAGAAATTCCACTTAAGCCAATTGATGAGTTACACAACTGTAACTAAAACCAGAATTTAGTCTCTCTTTATTTCTTAAGTGATTTCACTTTCCATTACTTATAATACACGATATATAAGTGTCAGCAGCAGCAGCAATTATCAGCCTCTGTAGCAGCAGCAACTGCAGGATAAAAAAAAAAACATAAAAAGAAACAAGTATTATTAATGAGGCTATTGTCTTATTTCTCAAATAGGTCTTTCACTGTCTGTCACCCTAAGCCCCATTAAAAAGTGAACCGCATCTGTTGTTCACTAAAAATAAATCAGTAATGACAAACATATTTCAACTACTGCCCTGAGCTGCCAAGCCTGTGTTTGGTTTATACATGTTAACTAGCTAGATTTCACTTTTTGTCCAGCAGTCCTTCACAGACAGGGAGAGAGAGAGAGGAAAGTTAGTAGCTCTAATCACCTTCCCCAACAGGATTTGAATCATTTAGTGGCTGACTGTTGCTTGAATCCTGAAATGTCCTTAGATTCTTTACCCTTCCCCAGTCCTTGGGAGCAAGATATTTTTAGTTGGAATTACACGGACACACATAATATAGGAGTCTACTGCTCAGAGTCTGCAGTACTGAGTATCTGACCCACGAAAGCTTATGCTCCAATACCTCTGTTAGTCTATAAGGTGCCACAGGACCCTTTGTCGCCAGTACTGAGTAAATACATTTGGAAGTCGATGGAGGGTTTTCATGAGCACAAATCTGTCAACATGAGTCTAAGGAAAAGTGGTGATCTTATGATGAGAGTAGAGGACTGCAAGGCATATCTCCTGGGTTCCATTCCCAAATCTACCACAATGGGACTTTAAGCAGCTCGTGTAACTTAAGTGTAACTCATAATACCATAGCATAATACCACACATCTCAAGAGTGGTGTCATGTTTATTTTGCCTTTAAAGCCCTTTGTATTTGTACAGGCCCTTCCATTTAAGGACTTCAGAGTAGGAGTAGTATTCTGATGGAAGTCGTTTTAACTGCCAAGCATTTCATAAACCTTGTTTCCAATTTTTCGAATGGAATTTGCTCCACTTAAAAGGTTGACACATGCAATTTGAATGGCTGAAATTTATTGAATCCTTTTCTGAATCTTCCCTGGAAGATATCAGACAGCCCATTCTGGGAATCTAGAGAGAATTGGGCAGAAACTCTGCCACTCACACCCTCATATACACAACATATCAGGGTTCTTCAGAGTGGAATGGGTCTTGATTTCATTGGCGGAAAATCCACAGAACTAAATATTTATTTTTCACTTTTCCCATTTCTCTATTTATTTCATTATATTTGCCTAGATTCCATTTATTTTTGACAGATATAAGAGGACTGAGGTTTATTAATCTAGTCATCCCTGTTTAATTTCTGCTTTAACCTTAATTTAAAATCTTGTCATGTTTTCTACTTACTGTGTTTATTAAAGTGCCCTTTCTCACCTCATGGGTTTTTCCGAGTACTCTCCCTTTTGATTGCATTCAACTGGCTGAGATGTAATCCAGTTCTAAGACTCTGTGGAGTTTGAGAATGAGCATATTCTATTTAGAATTGCACAATAAATATATTTCTTTAGGAAGTTTGATTAGTTTCTATTACTTTAACAAGATTATTAATCATTATGCTGTTATTTCATTAGAGTTAATTGGCTTCCAACATTGGAGGAAAAGATTTACTCTGACTACAGCTTCCAAGACTTCTAACAGCAGCCTCTAATTCATGATTTTGACAGAGTGGATTCATTTTATCTTAGTGGTTAACTTGTCTTTATGTTTCCACATTTAACAGGTTGATTACATCTTTCAATCCTCTTATCTTGTTGTTAAAATGATAGACAAAGTTGAAATAATTATATATATACTGAACGTTCCCCAAACTAATACTATTAAAACTCCCACTATAAAAATAAAGTGAGGAAGCGAGAGAAACTACCTTGCTTTAAAAAAATAAACGTACAAAACAAAAGCCAAACAGAAATTAACTAAGCTAAAGAGAGCTCTACAAATACTTCATCATGTGAAATTGAGCTATTTCTTCACTGACTCACAAACACCAAATGCCATTTTGCATAAACAAAAATACTTTAAGGTTGGATGAATGTTCCCTTGGGCCCAAAGAAATCTGGGGCTTGTACTAGAGTGAGACATTATTCAGAGTAAGTGCAGGCAGGCCAATCACCACCAGTAAACAAGACAGCAGTAGAACAATGAGCTAAGCAGACCATATTTGTGAGGGAGCTCCTTTGAAAGTATTTTTCTAATATAAAGTGGCTCAGTGTCACAGGCTCCACTCACTGCTAATGTCGCCTCCTCCTGGTAACTCTAGGGATTAGCTCTGGCCAGGCATTGTACTCTCCACTTGTGGTACCTCTACCGTCTCTTTCAACCCGCAGGCCCATCTCACTCCAGAAACCGCAGCCTCCTCATCATGACTTGGACCTCTGACTAGGTCACTATGAGGTTCCCCCCTTCTGGGGTGGGGTCGGGGGGAAAGGTGGACAAAATATTTCCAGAACAAATAAGCCCAGGCAGTCAATTGTCCTGTGCCTGGTCTCTGCCACATCCTAGTGACTTGTAGGGGAACCAGAGCTCATTCTCTACTCAGGATTCCAGCTCAGGGGCCCTCGAATCAGCAGCCAAGGTCTGCACTCCCATGTCTTGCTGCTTTCCCCCTGAGCCTTCTCCTACCTTCCCCCTCTCTGGGTTTGCCAGCCTCCCAACTCCATCCTCCCAGTGAGTAACTGTGGACTACCCTCTAGAGTCTATAGTCCCAAACTCTATAGTCCCGTTTCCCAGGGAGTGACTGCAGCCTACTTCCCTGCTCTCAGCTCTTGGGCTTTATATACAGGCCCCTGCTGTTCCTTTCCAGCTGAGCCGGCTTCCAATTAGTGGTCACTATCTCTGGGCACAGATTCCCAAAAGGAGGAACCACAGATGCCCAATACCTAGCTGGACCTGCAAGTGGTTGGCATACATGGGACAGTGTACCTGGTCCTAGTCTAAGAGTAGAAGAAATGGTCAGATTCCACCTTCAGACATGTAAAAGAAAAAGGCAGAACACCCAAAGAGGGAGAGACCAGAAAAGGGACAGGGGTGCAACTAGGTCTTTAACTGTGGCAGTTGCTCTTCTATCCAACTAGTAACCTAGCTTGATCCTTGTAATCCCTTCAAATCCTCCACAATAACAACAGAAGATCCTATGTCTCAGACTCTGAGTTAATGGAATCACACCTCTAAATAGCTAGCCAGTGCTTTGAAAAACACATCTTGTTCTTTTACAAAATTGCTTCTGTAGAGTTATTTCTCTTTTGTTTTCTCTCATTGGCGGGGATCAGAAAAGGAGGATGATTGGGCCAATGAAGCTTGAGGTTCCTTTGGTAATGATACTATATTAATAAAGAAAAAAATCCTACAAAAATGTGGGAAGGGTGAAAAGAATAGAAAGGAAGGGAAAAAAAAGGAAGGTATGTACCAAAGAAATACAATAAATAGTCATAAAGCCCAGAACACTCTCTACTGAAAGTGGAGGAGAGTAACAGTTAAGACCTGAACTCAGCAAGCAGCAAATGCAGTAACAAACCACCACTAGAAACAGAAGCAGAGATGAACCTAGAAAAGAAACTGGCTTTCAGGGGCAGAGTCCATATCAGATGTCATCACAATGAAAGACAGAACCTGTTAGGGCAGGTTAATGTTGCACTCCTGTCAAAGTGACAAATAACATTACATGTTAACAGAGTGGCAGGCACGACAGTACAAAGGCAAATTGTTCAGCTCTACCTACCATTTGAAACAGCCAGTAGATATGGCAAATGCCATTTTCCCTATTTGTATTCCCTGTCTTTGCAAACCTGGCCATTACCACTGATCCTGGACTGGCAGCCTTTGTCCTTTGAAGAGGCTGAGAGCTTTTGGGAGAGGATTCAATGCAGTTCTAAAGGGGCACAGATTTCAATAGCAACTTGTTGGGGTTTTTTTCAGTCTAATGAGTCTGAAATGGTGTTGGACAAAAATTTCCACGGTGAAGTGACCAAATATTTTGAGAGCGCCCAGGGTCCAGACATCGATACTGGCATGTGGACCTACAGTCAAACTACTGATTATGGACTCAGTCATGGCTTGGCTATAAACCTCAAGCAGAGTGGTGTTGCTCTGCAGCAGAAGCAGCCTGTGCCAGGCCTAAATCTGGGGCACTGCAATTCCCACAACCCGTCGTCATAGCCGTGTGTGTTTGGAGGGAAAGACCTAAGGCTCCACCATGCCATGCCTTGACTTACACAATTGCATAGATGGGGAGGAACGTCACACCTTCACTGAGGCTGCTCTCTTCCCTGTGGAACTACTCACTATACAAGTAACTGGGAGAAGGGAGTAAGAGAGGTGTGGCGTTTACACATTTACACTGTCAAGTAATTTAGGTCACAGTCTGGCCTTCCATATTTAGCCTGGCTTATTTTGGTGCTTTTCTTTCTGAAGCCTCTCAGCATGCAGGCAAGAGCAAATGTGTAGCCTTCAGATACTGTCCAGTCTGAGTGAGAGAAAGAAGCTTTTTTGCACAGGACTTAGTGAAAGTACTGAAGAAGCTGCATGACCAAACTCCCTTACTCAATCACATCTTCCCTTGACGTTCCTGGGAGATTGCATGGGTCAGGAATTCAGGCTCAGGCCTTCAGTATGTGAAGTGTGAAGAGCTGCCACGCTATTAGTCATAGAATCTAATGACTTGAAGCAGAATGAAGAATATAATGTGGTCTAGATCGCAATAGGCTTACCAATTCCATTCACGCATCTTGCTTATCTTGGTATCGCTTCACACTTCACCATCACTTGACACAGAAAAGTCAAGGAAAGATGTGATTGAGTAAGAGATTCAGGACTGGGCCCCATGTAAGTGCAGAGATCACTTCGCCCACTACTGAAATGCAGCCGCTCCTGTGGTGAAAAGCAAAAAAGTCAAAGTCTTTAAATTATGATTTCAGGACTTCAGTAACTCAGTCAGCGGTTAGGCGTCTATTACAGGAGTGGGTGGGTGAGTTTCTGTGGCCCGCACTGTGCAGGAGGTCAGACTAGGGGCTGGTCCACACTGGGGGTGGGGGGGGCGGTCTAAGATACGCAACTTCAGCTACGTGAATAACATCGCTGAAGTCGAATATCTTAGATCGATTTCAAAAGGTACTTACCCCGGTCCACACGGCAGCAGGCAGGCTCCCCCGTCGACAGCGCTTCCTCCGCTCGCGGAGCTGGAGTTCCGATATCGACGGGGAGCGGCTCTGGGATCGATTTATCGTGTCTAGACGAGACGCAATAAATTAATCCCAGAACATCGATAACTACCCGCCGAATAGGGCGGGTAGTGTACACGTAGCCTAGATGATCACGATGGTCCCTTCTGCCTTAAAGTCTATGAGTCTGTTTCCTCTTTAACACACTCAGAGTCCAGTCCTGCTCCTCTTGAAGTCAATAACGAAACTCCTATTGACTTGGAGTTGGAACATGGCCCTCTGAAGCGAGATGAGGAGATTTGTAAGAAGAAGGGAGTTAAAACCACCAGTCTGGGATAGTTTGAATATTCATGGTGTGAATCCAAATGCTTTCTTCACCTTAATTAACTTATAGATGTTCCCAAGACACTGACTTCCCACTTTGGTCTAAGGAAGGGGCAGTGGAATTTCTCAGCATGTGTGATATCTAAGCATGCCAAATGGCAGAGTAGGGAAAGGACCATCATTTATTACTGAGTACTGTCAGCGCGCTTGGCAGTGAATGTAAATGACAATCTCGCTGATAACAAAGAGTTTATAGGCTCAATGTGACACAGAAAATAGTGTTAAAATATATCTGCCTCTTGCAAATTGAACTGAAACACTTATCTATTAGAGAAATGTGCAACTAGAACCAAAACCCATTAACTATGGCATAATCTATCTTATACCCTCTGTACAAAGGTGAGGTGAGAAGAAAGCTGTCACCTCCATAGGGGAAACCCCCCCACACTCAGTATTTTTGCGGGTGCCCCAAATGCAAACTAGTTCTCATGAGTGGACAAAGATCACAAGGTCCAGTTCTCCTATTGTTAAAAGTGTTGCCAATTGGTTGACTACACTCATGATTCATCACTAAAAATGTCTGAAAGCAAAAATTCAAGCTAAGCCAATTTATTGCTTAAAAACAAAACAATACAATACAAAAAAGGAGACATACATAACCCCTTCTTTTGGGAAGCAATTTTTATGTTGCAGCATGGTCACCTCACACAGTAGATGTCCTTCAAAATACTCCCCCAAAACTACCTATATTTATATCATAGCTAAAAACATTCTGTACGTCACCCAAGACTAAAATTTGCCAATTAGTTTTTTCCTTATTTTTCTGGTCCCCTCCATTTTGGTCCCCTCCATTTCTAAACCAGTTGGGCATAGAGGTACATGCCAACCTATGCTTGGACACACCACTTATGTATGTTGTTTTTGACAGGCTTCCTATTTCTAATGCCAAAGCTGACTTCAGCTTTGCAGAGTGTTGTGGGTTACTTGAGATGGATGAACAGAATTGGTGGAAGAGCATAATACATTCACTTAAAAGAACTTTCCAAGGCCCATATCATATTAATAATGTGTGTGCAACACCTATTAATGTTGGTGTTTACTATGCCTAACATATATGTATTGGCTAACACCCCACACTACCATACCCACATTATCTGAAATGTCATTTCTTGGTGTCAATACAAAAATCAGCGGTATATTTAAAATTTCGTTCGCGGGAGCATAGACTAAATGTAATGGAATTAATAAAGAATGTAAAATGTACTGTACTGAATATACTATTCATGTTAATATTTTAATAAAATATAAAACATTGTGATTGGGCAAGAATATAAACCTAATTTATTTTTAGTAAAAGCCTCTATACTGTATTTGTCTTTGCTTGAAGTTGCCACAGAATTTCCAGTTTTCCATAGAAATGAAAACCAGGATACATGAAAGAGTTGAGAACCTTGCCACAGAATTTTTGCCACAAAAAACATGAGACCATAGCTACTGGGAGAAGTGAGGATCTCTGCCCTTCCCACATGTTACTGGTACAGTAAGTACATTTGTCCTTTGATAAGTGAATACTGTATGATTTGAAATGTCACGAACAGATGTAACTCCACTGTTCAGCTTATAGAAATACCAGTGCCCCATGAATAATGTTGATATGAAGGGAATTTGAACTGCTATTTGAATATAAATGACAATTTAATAACTTTATTTGGCAGAATGACTATATTTGTCAATCTGGTCTGTTGTATATCCCAACTGGCAGCTCCAATATATTTCAGATGTAAATTTAAATCACTCAGTGTTATCTCAAATGCAAAGTGAGTGTGTATAATAATCTAAGCTCTATTATTTTGGCAACAGATGTCACTTTGTACAGTAGAAGTTAGAAAACCCTGCACTCAATGAAATTGTTTGTGTTGACTAGATATATTGTGGAAAGTCATTTTATGAAAGAATCCCATGCTCTTTTGGAAATCTTTAAATATCTGTTTATCTAGGAATATCTTTCGAGATTTTCCAGGAATCAGTAAGTGTAAGTTTGAACATTTCAATTTTTTTTCTTTAATTCTTTCTATTCTTCATTCCTGTTAACTCTTTAGGTGGATAAAGATTTTTCAGGGATATCTCAGAAATATTTCTACAATAATTTGATGGGGGAAGTGAATTCAAATATAGTTCTTAACAATAGCTGTGAAGTGAAGTCAATTATCCTTAGCAGGCCATTAATCCTTTAACATTTCATTCTCAAAAATACAGGTTTAAAAATTGTAGTTTCTTAGCTTTGATTTCCCTTATAGTTTAGATTGTCACAAAAATAATCAAGATGTTTTGCTTATGGATTTACAAGATACTAAACCAAATTCTGCCCTCAGCCAGCATCCTTGCAACCCCAGTGACTGCAGTAAAGAGGGAAGTTTCAGCACAGAGACCAATGACCAAGTTCAAGAGCAAGTTTTTTTTCCTGATAGATGGGAAGCTTGCACTGCCACTGTATGTGCTGTAAATATTGTATGGATAAAGAGAAGATTTCAGTTGCCTTTCACCAGCACAACAATTCAGATTTCAGATGCTTGTTTTGTAACTAAAAACAAAACAATTGTCACATAGAAATAAGGGCCAACTTCTACTTTCTGTAACATAGTACAAATCCATTGACCTCCATAGGGATGACGAGGTAGTTCATACTCTATACCATATTCAGTTGTTGGTTTCCATGCTGAGACTACCTGTAAGAGGTATAATGTTTGGGTACATGTGTTCACTGGGAAAGGGATTGGGGCCACCATCTTCATATGGACTACCAAACAGGAAACAGATGAGAATGAGTTTTTCTCATTACTGACCTTGATTAGATTTGACCTAATAACCTGCATCTCACTTTGAATCCATTGATCTAATTGTTCTTCCAACATTCCTATTAATAATTTCAGTAGTAATATGCCTATTGAATAACATGAAATGAATGAAGTACATTCTTCATAACCAGTCGGTGTTGATAGTTATTACGGAATTTACAGGAAATAACCCCAATTTGGTACTGTTTTTCCTTTCAGGAAAAATCCTATAAAGACCAATAGGGACTGGAAAAAAATAGATTACAAAAAAAAAATCTGGGTTGTCTAGCAATGATTCTAAAAACACATAGGACCTGTTTTTCTGAAGTGATGTACACCCATAAATCTAACTAAAGTTAACTGGCGTAGTGATAGCTCAGTTTCTAAAATCCAAGTTGCATAGAATTTAATAGAGAATATTATTTCTCTAGAGTTTTTTGAGCCATTCTATGAAAGGGAATACAGTTTTCTATTACATAGAACAATTAAAAAGGGACCTTTATATAAAAGATCCTGCCCCTTTCCACAACTGCAGCTGCTGTTATGGTTTATAGTAGCGGTTCTCAAACTTCATTGCACCACGACCCCCTTCTGACAACAAAAATTACTACACGACCCCAGGAGAGGGGACCGAAGCCTGAGCTCACCTGAGCCCCGCTGCCCCAGGCAGGGGGGAACCAACGCCAAAGCCTAAGCCCCAATGCCCTGGGTGAGGGTGGGGCCAGGGCTGAAGCCCAAGGGCTTCAGCCCCAGGTGGGGGGGGGGGGTGGGAGGCCTGTGACCTGTGCCTTGCTGGCCAGGGCTGCAGCCCTTGTGCTTCGGCTTTGGCCCCGGGCGGTGGGACTCGGGCTTCAGCTTCAGCCCTGGGCCCCAGCAAGTCTAACACCAACCTTGGCGACCCCATTAAAACACGGTTGTGACTCACGTTCGGGTCCCGACCCGCAGTTTGAGAACCACTGGTCTATAGGCTAGAATAGTGGTTTCAGCCCTTCCATGCCAGTCCCATTGGATACTAAGGCCACAGGATCCACTTAAATCAGAGCTGTGACCTGGCTAGCTCAAAATGTGACCACCGTAGAGGTCTATGTGTAGTCAACATGGGAAGAACCTTCTTGTAGCATAAATAAAATGTGCAATTAATTCTAGGTGACTGTTCATTGGGCAGAATCCTCCCTTGAGGCATCCTACGTAGGGTTTAAGTGATGTGGAGAGCCTTGTGCTAAACCTCTTCACCTTGAGATTAAGGGTGGAAAAGCCTCTCATTAGCACAAATACAAACCCCAGATAATCAGGTTAACCCAAATACAGAGATCCTATAGCCTAGTAACAGGTGAATAGTGTTAACAGCTAGATTCAATTAAAGTACTTAAAAGGAGGCAATCAAGAGGAAAGAAGATTAATTGTTCCACCTCCAGATTATCGCTCATCAATTGTTGACGGAATCACAAGGGGTGTTCCAAAGATGTGGTTTAATTAAAGATAATCTAGAATTACCCTGGTTTAATTATTTGCAAAGATTCATTATATCTTCTGTCTCTGCTAGAAAGATACCAACTGTGATTTAGTGTTTTGCAGTGAAATCAAAAGAATGTTAAAAAAGAGGTTAAAACTATAGTAAACTACAAATAATAATGTACATAAATATACATTGTCCTCCTCTAAATGTAACTAGCTACTCACCAAACTAAATTGGCATCTTCTTGGTGAGACAAAAGGACAAATAATTAAACTTGGTAATTCTGGATTATCTTTAATGTAATCCAGAGTTTTTGAATGCTCATCTGTGATTTTGTCACAATTAAGCGTCAATAATCTTGAGACTGGACAATTAATCTTACCGCATGAATGTCGCATCATTTATTTTCAATTGGAGACAGTTTTAGCAATAATCCTATTTTTTCTTTTGGAAGATAATGTGAGGTTTTTCAAAGAAAAATATGAATAACTTTGTTATTTCAATTTTGGTAAGATATATGCTTTTTTTTTTCTTCATTCCTGGCTTTTAGCTTCCCCCTTGAAAGTCCCAGAGGTATTTTAAACATTTTCCTTCTTGTTTCCATCCTGCTGTCGCTCAACATCAGAACATATTTTTCAGTTGAAGCTTAAAACCCAGTATTAATCATCCCACGGTGCAAGAAAGATCTTCAGATGGTATAAAGGGCTCCATTGACTTGAATGGGGCTATGAGAATTACACTAGTCTGCAGTAAATATCCTATTAAATCTAAATTTAAATATATAGTTAATTGCATGTAAGATATGATTTATACTACTACTTTCCCTAGGAATCTTTTTGACAATTACATTATTATTACTTGGCAAAATGTTCATAATTTGCTGTTTGAAATCTCTTTGTTTATCTGTGGCAATCTGATGTTTAAATGGAATAAGCAAGGTAAACACCCTACAATTCTTTATTAATATGTACTGAGTTTATCACATTTTGTTATTCACCATTTTGTTATTCAAGCAAAATAATGAAATATAATGCATAAACAATATGATCTTTTTCCTTCAAACCCTTTAGGTTCTCTCTGGATTCTCCATGGATGGAATGGGCTACTTTCTGTTCAGTACAGCTAACAATTTTATCAACGCCAGCCTGATTTTTCAGAAGGCCAAGGACAGCAGTCTATGCAGGATTTCTGTGCCTCTGATTTGCCTGTGCTTACAGTAATTATATTGCAAAGACAGGAATTTGCATGTGCACATTTTTGAATAGAATGTACAATTGCAGTAATTCTGCATCAAAGTAGGCACACATTTGCATGCATAAAAATAATAATAAAAAACACTTAACTTCCTGAAAGTCAGGCCCAGGGTATCCAGGATCAAAAATGCTAGTGTAAGAAGCAAATTAGTATTTGTAAAGCATAGAAACAACAGCCAAATTGTTTCTTCTTCACTTACTGTGCTCAGTTTGTGTTGGCACCACTGCAGAGGCTCAGAAATCTCAAACGCTGTCAGGAAAAACAAACCGTGCCCTACAGACAGAATGAAAGGGTGAAGAAAAGCACAAAAAGGAAACCAGGAATTCATCTGTTTTTAACAAAAGAATGATATATTTGCCAATAGAGTGGTGGAAACTACTTCTCCTTGATGAATCATGTGTTCTCAGTGTGGTCTTTCCCCCTGCTATTCACTTCTGTTTGCTTGTAGTACAAAGGGTGATTTAATTTGTAGTGAACTAAAAAAGGAGACATAT
The DNA here is from genome assembly GCA_037349315.1 of Chelydra serpentina. Lineage (NCBI taxonomy): Eukaryota > Metazoa > Chordata > Testudines > Chelydridae > Chelydra > Chelydra serpentina. The sequence continues at coordinate 70,947,947 of JBAIAC010000008.1, forward strand.
AATATACATTTGTAGTTTTTAATTCTAATGCTAATTTTTTAATTCTAATTTTTTTTAAAGTGCATTTATATTATGAAATGAAAAGGCATACTGTTTATTCAATACATATTTCTTATTTGGGTGCCATTTTTGTATCTCGATATGACATTTGTGTGTGTGTGTGAAATGTTTCCTTTGGTTTTAATCTTCGAGTCACTGACCTATTACTCAAGTGTCTGAGGGGTAGCCGTGTTAGTCTGGATCTGTAGAAGCGGCAAAGAGTCCTCTCCAATGCATCTATTAGTCTATAAGGTGCCACAGGACTCTTTGCCGCTTTGACCTATTACTTTAGATTCATTTTGAATTTTTGGTTGAAATGAGTTAAAAATCAAAGTCAGAATTTCATCTGCTTTGGGGGCCAAACCATGCAAAGAGGCAAGTTCCAGGCTTGCTTGCATGACCATCTTAATAAATCTTTCTTGGGTTCATTCTAAACTCAGAAACTGCAATATGCAAGTTTTGCATGGTTTTGGGGGTTCTGAAGACTTTGTTCTGATCTTAATTTGGAAATACCGGAGATTGCAGTATTTGTCTGTGTGTGATCTTCAACATAGGCTGTGGAGCAGAGGGGAGGGGCAGCATTCAGATTTGGAGTGTGTGTGTTTAGGAGCTTATGGGCTGGAGGGATCAGGCTGCTGCTGAATGGTGTGCACCTAAAAGGGGAAGAGGAGGGTCAAGAAGGGAGGAGAGAGTGCAGAGAGGGACTTTCTGGGTCCCTCACTTTAAATGGTACTCCGCAACCCCTGTTAAATGATTATAAAGGATGGGATTTTCAATAAAGCAAATAAGATATGTGTGTGCTGCAGATGGGAGGCAGACTTGTGCTAGCTCAGTTCAAGCTAGCATGCTAAGAAGAGCAGTGTGGATGTTGTGACACTGGCAGAGGCTTGGGCTAGCCACCCAAGCTCAGATCCACGGGGTTGGGTGGACTTCAGACCCTGAACTGCCGCCCAAGCCACAACGTCAACACTGCTATTTTTATTGCGTTAGTTCAGCTGGATCTAGTGCAAGTCTGTCTAGCTGGCCTGAGAGGCTTGCTCCCAGACACAGTGTAGACATACCCTAAGTGATTTAGGAGCACAAGTCCCATTGAAAGTCAATGGGCTTTTCAGTCATTTAGGCCCAGATCCTCAAACATATTTAGGTGCCTAACTATCTTTGAGGCTCTGGCCCTTAGGCATTTCTGAAAATCCCATCCACTGTAAATATTGCAGATTGGTCCCATCACAGTATGTATATGCTGTTATTTTGTGTCCATTGCCTTTTTAATAGACTCACTGAGTACCTTGTAAGATTGGGTCAAACAGGGTGTGGCTGTAACATGGATTAGCTAGTGATATATGACAATGCAGAAAAAATGTAGTTTGTTTACTGTATTTTAAAGGAATTTAGTCTTATGGCCAGTTCTTTGGCCAGTCAGCATAGTCCCAGGGTCAAGTATTAAATCTGTGTTACATGGTGCCGTTTCCTTCTGAGTGTATACCATCTCTGTACATGATCTCAATGCCTGGCTGCCTCTGAGTATGCAAAAGAGAAATGAAAGAAGACAGAAAAAAGAAGAGAAACATTTGTTACTGTAAAAATCTGAAATTAATTTGTCTGGGTTATTCTTACACTTAATTGTGTGCATTTAAATTTTGAACCGATTACCTGATATATTAGCACTCCACTCACGTTTCACTTAATGCAGGCCAAAGGCATCTCCTACTTTTACCTCCCCCTCCAATGTCAATCTTATCTGAACTCTCCTGGCCCAGTGTGGGAAGTTGCTCCAGCTGCATTTATTACTGCACTAAGCCAGCCTTTCTGAATCTGTTTTCCTATTGCAACTTAATGGCACAATCCTGAGCACCCACAAATCCCCGAGATGGAGACTCATTTGGATTTTCAGTTCACAGACAAATTATGTCATAATTTTTCCTTTGGCATCTGTATGGCTGTCATTGGGGTGCTGTCCTCAGAAAGATGATGGGTCTGTTAAGGGAAGATAATGTGTTGATCTCTTTCATGCGTTCTGCAACTGCTACTTGATCCTGTCTGATTCTGGCAAAAATCCTTTTTCTGTGATTGTGTGGTGGGGCGGGTGCCCCACCCCCTTGCATGAGTGGGCTGCAGCAAGCCAGTGAGCCTGCGCAGATGGGCAGCCAATGCGAGGGGGGCTTATTGGGAGCCAATCAGGGCCAGGCTCAGCCCTATAAAAAGACTGCTCAGCAGAGGAGCAGGGAGTCTCTCCCAGGCCTTCAGAGGGGAAGGTCTGTCTCCTGCTTAGGAGACCAGCGCCTGGGGCAGTGCAGTGCTGGGCAGACTCAGGGGAGAATAAGAGAGCTCCAGCCCGTAGCCTGCCAGGCTGCAGGCCCTGAATGGAAGGGCCTAGCTGGGTGCAAGAGGGGGCCGAAGGGGAAGCGGCCCAGGGAAGAGAGACGGACAAGGGGAGAGAAGGAGGGCAGGAAGGCTGCCATCTGAGGTCTGGGTCCCCTCCTTTCCCCTTGGTACGGGCGCCCAGCCATGGGACATGGCGCTAACAGACTGCACCAGTCCCTTGACAGAAGGGGTTAGACTTTGGGGTGTGGTGAGCCACTGAGCCTGGGGCACTGAGAGGAACTGCTGATACTCCCCCCACCCCCCAGAAGGGGGTGAGCGTGGACTAGGGGGCACTGCCGGAGGGCAGTGTCCTGAAGAGGACGCCGCGAGCCAGGAGCAACGCTGGTCCGGACACCAGCAAGGGAGCGGCGGACGGGACACCACCGGCGGAGGGCGCTTCAGGACTGCCGAGAGCTAATTCCCAGACAGACCGGCAGGGGGCACCGCGGTGGTGAGTTGTAACCCCATCACAGATTGCTATACACAAAAAATAGTGAACTGCTGATTCCTTTGAACAGTGCTTTGCCTCTATGGGACACCCTTAAAACGCTCACCAACCCTTCAAGACTGGCTACTTTGCTGCATTTTATGTGCAAACTCACTATTTTGAACACTGGAAAGGTACCAGCAGAAATGTCATCCATACTAAAATGTATTATTATTATTTACTTCTATTACCCTTGTGTATAGGAGTCTTAGGGCTAGTCTACACTTACCCGCAGCGTCCGAGGCGTCGGATCGATCTTCTGGGTTCGATTTATCGCGTCTTGTCTAGATAAGACAAGACGCGATACGTCTTGCTCTGCGAACGGAGCAGGAGGAGTCGACGGGGGAGCCTGCGCGCTGCCGTGTGGACCAGGGGTAAGTACTTTAAAGTTCGAAATAAGCTACTTCGACTTCAGCTACTTTATTCACATAGCTGAAGTTGCGTATCTTACTTCGAACTTGTGGGATAAAGTAGACCAGCCCTTAGTCATGGACCAAGACCCCACTGTGCTAGGTGCTGTACAAACACAGAACAAAAAGATGGTCCTTGCCTCAAGGAATTTACAATCTATGTATGAAAGAAGAAGCAACAAATGGATACTGTGACAAGTTCCTCCTCTACCTCGGTGGGTCCTGCGCTTATTGGCGGATTCTGCTTGCCTCAGAGATCTTCCCCTCTAATAGAATCCACCGTCCAGGTTAACTCCTCCTGTGTCTGATCAGGAGTTGGGAGTTTTGGGGGGAACCCGGGCCCGCCCTCTACTCTGGTTTCCAGCCCAGGGCCCTGTGGATTGTAGCTGTTTAGAGTGCCTCCTGGAACAACTGCACGACAGCTACAACTCCCTGGGCTACTTTCCCATGGACTCCTCCCAACACCTTCTTTATCCTCACCACAGGATCTTCCAGCAGTATGCCCTCTTACTCTCAGCTCCTAGTGCCTCTTGCTCCCAGCTCCTCACACGCAACCTCCTTCCACAGCTCCTGACATGCGCCCCTCACTGACTCACTCGGAGGCTTTTGACTAGTTTCAGCCAGCCCGTGATTGGCCGCAGGTGTCTCAATTAACCTCCCTGCCTTCTGGAAAGTTCTTAATTGGCCCCAGGTGTCTTCATTAACCTGGAGAAACTGCCATAAGGTATCGGGGATTTGTTTAGCCTGGGGCTAGCATACTGGTTCCTTACCACTTTCCTATAGCCCTCTGGCCTTGCGCCGTCACAATACAGATAGGGACAGACAAGGAAACAATGAGACTATCTTGGACGGCATAGTAGACACTGGTTTCAGCACACCAATGGTCAAACTGTTGTTAAGTTTTCTGTAGGCAACATGGCAAAGAAGAGTTCTGAGGAGGAATTTGAAGGTGGATAATGAGGTGGCTTTGCAGATGCTTATGGGGAGTTCATCCCAAGCATGTGGGGCAGGATGGAAGAAAACACAAATGTGTTTGTTTGAAATTTTAACAAGCGGGCAATGGAAGCTGTCATCCTGGGCCAACTGGAGGTGAGCATCAATATCAAATGACTCATTCAGAATGAGAGATGAGAGCTACAGTGGGGATTGACCATGAAGGGCCTTGAAAGTGAATTTGAAACTTGAAATGTGGATGATGATCTGAAGGTAAACGTTTTGATCTTTACAGCTCTGTATAGTGTAGGTGGCTGGGTACCTTAGAAACAGTATCTCTGTTAGTGAGATTCTGTGAAAATTGAGATTAGCGCTACTATCCAAGTCAATAAATTCCCCTTGGTTGCACAAGAGAGGAATGAAGAAGAAGATTTTCAATTATGGGCTTCCTACTGAAGCCACAGAGTCTTTGCCTAGGTGAGGACTAAGTAAAACTGAATACAGTCCTGGGAACATGGCCTGTGACATGCTATTGGTGAAATTGAAGGGAAGAAGGTGTTTTTTATGGAGTTTGCTGGAAAGAAGATTTCCCCCCTTCCTTTCTTCTTTCACTCTCCCAGTTCAGCTGATTTTTCATCCCCCATGTGTGTTGAGCTTTCACTTCTCACCACAGCTCTAATATAGTGCCCTAATTATTTCTTTCCTGTTTTCCTCTTGATCTTCAATTTTGTATGCACACAATAGACCATGGCAATTTATATGAGGATTTATTTTCTGAATATGCCTTTTGTCTTGTACTGCATAAAATACATCATAAACAATACTGGCAAAGGAAAAAAATCTCCTAAATACCAGAGCATATTTTTAATTTTGTTCTTTAATGTATTTCTATGTGCTTCCCACAGTAACCTTGATCACTTTCCTTTTTTATGAAGAATAATTACAGTAGAATTAGAGCGAACAGCAATAATGTGTTATAAATTCTATTAGAAATGCAGAAATTGAAAGAAAAGCTCACTTAAAGGTCAAATATATTACTTTTAATATTGTATTCTGACTTTTCGGAGAGTAAATGTGCATTTTAATGGAAGTACATTGTGTGAGACAATTAAGCAAAGAGCTGAAATAAGAATAATGGAAATATATCATTTCCAGAGGACTTTTTGTACAAAATATATGTGTTTAATTACATTTTTATTGAAAATGTTATGTGGTCACCCGTAGGAAGGTACAATCAATTTATTACATTTATAGGAAGACAATACTGTCCACTAGCTAAGGCACTGGACCAGGAATCAGACGACCTGGGTTCTATTTCTGCCTCTGCTACTGACCTGATGTGTCACCTGGGGAAAGTCACATCATTTCTCTTCCTGTGACTGGAGAAAATGAGATTCTTCTTTTTTAAATTCTCTGCAATTTAAAGATGAAGGCCAGAGTCTGTTGTGTGACATGGCTCCTCTATATAGGTTGAACAAAGGAGTTAGTGTAGCTGCAGATTTGTCACAGTCTGAATGTATCCCTGGCTGTGTCATAGAGCTGACGTATGTGGGTCCTGTGCCACTTTGTTTCATGGATCCAAGGTTAGAATGTGTTGTGACCAGTGGGAGGGCCACAATCGGCTGTCCTACAACCTCCCTGCAGGACCAGATCATTGCAGAGCTAGTTTAGAATTAGAGAGTCTCACACAGTTCCTTTACACCCCTCTACTTCCATCCCAAATCTGTGCCTATAATGTAGGCCGAAAGACATTATGTAAAAGCCCATTTTTATTACTGTGACAGTCTGTTCAGGACACCCAGAACTGTGAATCACTTTTTTACCCCTCTGCCTCAGCATGTGAGAGCTTTGCTGGTGATTAGACTGTCATCGCCCTGCTGCACCAGTCTGCCTTCCTCACCAGCAAACTCCTCTAGACTGTGCCGGTCTTCACCTTGCCTTGCAGGGATCAGTGAACCCAGTTCCTGAGTCCCCACCCCCCACCCGAGAATTCTTTCTGTAGTGTCCTGTTCCTCTCACTGGACACTCTCAGAAGTTATTAAGTTTGCTGCCTCCAGCAAAACAGTGTACACACCAACCTGCAAGGTTAGCTGAATGCTCACACTTCACATTAATGCATAGCACTAAGATGGTTTTGGAATAAAACAGGAATAAATTTATGAACAAAAACCGATGAAAGTAATACTAAGGAAAAGAAAAAGAGAGGTATGGTTGCAAACAAAACACTCTTTCTAGTGCCTAAAACTTAATTCTAGCAAGATATAGCTTTGCCCAAAACAGTTTCTCACTTACTGCAAGTTATCAGCACCTCCTGCCCTTCAGGACAAGAGGATCCCACTTTTCACAAACTCACGGGGTGCAGTTCCCTATGCCACTAAGAGATGGATAACTAAAATGTCTTTTTGCTCCCATTATATTATCCAAAGTCCATTGTCTCTGCTTTAAGAGCCACAGAGGATTTTTGGGGTGCAAACTCTGTCCCGCAATGTGCTCCCTAAGCTGCTGCTTGTTAGCTTGATGGCTTTATTTACCTTATATGTAAATGTACCTTCCTTGTCTCTGCTTGTAATCAAGCTAGTTAGAAAGATGAATCCACATTTCCTTTGTCTAGGGTAGACTGGGTTTATGCACTGCCTCCAAAACACATTTTAAGAACATATTTCCAGCACCCATACTTAATTCTTTGTACACAACTCGTGCATATATCATGCAATAATTTTCAGGATCAGTGTGTCACCACTTAACATATGATATCTTACAAGACACCCTTTAGATACATATTATGACAACAGTGTGTTAGGGGTAGTAATTGTGTCAGGCCTGATATGAATTATAGTATGGTGGGCCCTCTGCTAGTGAGGATTGAGGGTCTCTCACGGTCACAGTTACTTTAGGTGCAACCCAATACAACAATTCAGAACAATTCAAGCAGACTTTAATCCTTACAGAGTTTAGAAGAGGAAGGACCAGTTGCCCTCTAACATAAGACATAAAGTAGTATGTATAGAGATGTTATCACTAGTAGATATTTCCAGAGGACAGAGAATTCTTAAAAGGCTTTAACCTGATCACCAAGTTTGTGACTACAGTTTTGCACCCACCAGCTAATTGTCAGAGCAAAAATGACAATGGTTGCAAGTATAACTGAATATTCACATCATATAGTTAGCTGTAAAATTATGTTCTTTGCATTTACAATGACTTGCAAATGCCGAATTGCACCCACATAATTGGACGATAATTCTGGCAATTAGTCTCACTATGTTATGTACTATAATATAAGATTTAAAAAAAAAACCTAAAACAAAGGAAGACATTTCAGAATGACATCATACATGACATTAATACACAGGCTTGGTAGTTAACCTATGCCCCAAAGGGGTATGAACTGATACATGCTGTGTTCCAAGATTTGAGAACAAGCCCCAAATGAAACATCGGACATGGACTATCATGTACAATGAAGTGCTTTAAAAAGCTACTCCTACTGAAGTCAATGACAGGTACCCATTTTCTGCAATGGAAGGAAGATTGACCCACAATCCTCTTTATCCAATTATTGCCTCTTAATGTTGTCAACAACTTGCCATAACATTTTCGATGTTACGGATCAGTCCTGTTGCCAGTGAATTGTGCTAATGCCTTCTGTGGGAGTAGGTCCTCTATCCTAGATGGGGTGTTCCAGTAGGTGTTCATTTGTACTTTCTTGAATGGAGAAAAAAAAATTCCTCTTGCAATTTCTATTTCATGTTGTGCTAAAAAAGTGGTCATCATTCCAGCTTCTCCAAGCTATAGAGGTGTATTGCAGCATGGTAAACTTAATTGGAAAGCTGATTATTTGCTTAAGCAGGGTGAGCCTGCATACAATAATTGACATTAACTGCTATTTGGAGCAAGACATCTGTAATTTAAAAATGACATTAAACCACGTTCTTTGTAGCAGAGACTGTACTTAAGCTCACAGTCTAATGAATTCTGCAAAAGTATTAGTGAACATCCATTTGACTGAACAGTGAATTTGCTTTGATGATACTAAGAAAGCTTCTGTTCTTGCTTTTTGCAAACATTCAGATGAACAAAAATTTGTTAGTAAAAATATTAATATAAAGGGGAAAGTACCATGAATAGTGTGTACGCTGTTTTACTCTAGCAAGCCCCAGTTCGGGGTATAGTACCGGGGATGGGGGACATTGCATTTGGGGCAAATTAGAGCAACCCTCAGGTTGCTCCAGTTACCTCAATGGTTAAAAAATGCTTGAGGATAAGCAAGTCAAAAAGGGGATGTAAAGTCAACTTTGTTCCCCAGTTCTTCATGGAGCCAAGTGAAACTTCTGCATCAAAGAGTTAGACTAGGATTTTAAATAGACCCTTCTGAGTTTTAACTATAGTGTCACTAGTGCAAACCAACTTTACTTCAAATAGAAAATATTTTAACTTCATTCAGATCTTTTTTTTGCTTTGACAAGGAAAAGTACTGGATGAGAAATAGTTAAACTATATTTTGTAAAGTTACATTTGGGCAAGGGATCTGTTAGTTACTACTGACTGACTGACCTTTCCCCCTCTATACTATAGGAACATCTTACTGCTTAAATCAATAGTTCTATGGTGGAAATAAATGATTTATTTCCACCATGGGCCATTTATTTGCACAATGTAGAAAATAACATTTATTTGCAGTTTGAAAGTCCCATTGGGGGTTCTAAAGATATATTCTAGCACATTATATTCACTACACTTTCCTCTACCTGAAACCAGTGAAAAGAAAGATGGCTTCATATACAGAAATGTGTATGAGACATAAAGAAAAGAAAATATCAAAGGGAACATAAAAATGACAAAATCAAAATGATATGGGTATACTCACGTAGAATAAAGAAACAACAGGGGCATGGGAAGACAAATGTTGCTGACCCTCTAGACAAATCATAAAATAGAAATTAAAATCTTATGCTCAACAATCTAGTTTTAACAACAGGTTTAAAGAAGGACCTCACCCACCCCAAAACATGACTATTCTCCACACCTTTCATACTAGTGAGAGAGGGCAATGAAAGTTATTTTTCCTGTAGGCCAAGAGAAACCTAGAGAAGGATCATCAGAAAATAAAGTTAAGATTAAAAATGATTAGTGGTGAAGTTTGCAACAACAGCAGATAATCAGTAGTCAATTACTTTCAAAAGGAATATTTTGCAAAGCAGGTAGATCAAATGTGCTTGGAGATGATTATACAGCTTACCACAATTTGGTAAATCTCAAGGAGCTAAAGATCAGAAGTGTACAAGAGTTTTGCCAGTCCCATGCTTTCAGGAGAAAGAATCAGAAATGGACTGTACAGTGCCCCTGGCAATGGCGACCTGTTCAATTGGACACCTATCATCTTTCCGGCTTGCAGTCACAAGCTTGTCACCAAAGTGCTGAATGAGTACTTGCAAATCTAGATTTCCACCCAACACAGACAGCAGGCAAGTGTTTGATTGGAATTCTTCAGTCAATCCTCTCTACTATGATAAAGGAGCTACTGTAAAGACAAACCACTGAAACACATCGTTATCTGGGTGTGTCCCAAGGTAGATAGACCCCATTCAGGGGTGTGGAGCCCAGAGACAAAAGTTTGGGTTTTCGGCTCAGGCAGCAACTTGACTGTTGCCCTGGACTGTTCCTTGTTCCCAAGAAAAGGGGGCCCAGTCTCCCAGGTCAGTGTAGCTGCCTCTGTCTTCAAGGATGGGTTCCCTAATGGACAGCATCTGTGCAGCTGTCCTTCTGTTTTTTTGGGGCAGCATGGCCAAGTGGCCAGGGTTGATGCAGCTGCCCTTTAGCAGTAAGGTGTGCTCCTTTGGGTGTTGGCTGTACCTTGTGGTGGGGCCTTCAGCACAACCGGCTTCTGCAGCCTGAGGCTCCAACTGCGTCCTGGCAAGAGCCTGTAGCACACATCTACTCTCCTCCCCTGTCAGCCCAGACTGAGCTGAGCCCCTCCCTTTTATATTCTGTCTCCAGTCAGAGCTCACCCAGCAATGGCAAAAGGGTGTGGCCTCTTTAGCCCACAAAGTGCTGCTAACCCTAGCTGGGCCAATGTAGGGTAGATACACCCCATCACAGGGAAACTTACCAGTTAAGAGTGAGGTTTTGATTAAGTGGGAAGCAGGTTAGTACTACGGAGTCTGTAGATAAAGCAGTGATTTAAAAAAACAAACAAACTACTTCTATGACCTGATATGCTTATCCAAGGTGAAAATCCAAGGCTTTCTGAATTGAGCCAAAATCTTTCATTTACTTAATAAATGTTTTGTGCTTTTCTTGTTTGTCTATTTATCACACGGTGACAGGCTATTGTGTGGAATACCAATCAGAAGCCTACCTGCTGCAATGTACATAAAAGCTATTGTTTCATATATATTAGATTAGTACTAACAGTATTAATAATTATGATAACCAGAAATAGTGAGCAGCAACTTTCTTCACAATGGTAGCTTCCAGGACCAGAGGTAAATGAGTCAAATAAATACTTCTCTTGCACATCAGATTTTTCTTAGTGGAAAAGACCAGTCTTTAACTAGATGGGCTTTGGCTTAAATTATGTTCAAATGAGTACAAACTCATAATAGCATAACATAATGTTTGAGCTCCAATATAGATGGTCTCAAGTCTCCTGTTAGCTTCCCTAGTTGTGCCCAGCCTCACACAAGGTAAACAGCACAAGTGTTTAGATCACACTCTTGCTTTCCAGACTAGTTTTGATCAATTCAATTTAATTCCTTCTCCAACAGTGAGCACAAGACACATATGTTATCTGATGAAAGATAAGAGCCTATATGTTTTGGGTACTAACTACCTTGGAGACTGCCTCTCTCCTAGCAGCATTCTGGCCCAATAGTTGAGATCAGCTGAGGTGCTCCAAGTAATTAACAGCCCAAAGGGTTAGATAGAGTCATAGACTCATAGACTTTAAGGCCAGAAGGGACCATTATGATCATCTAGTCTGACCTCCTGCACAATGCAGGCCACAGAATCTCACCCACCCACTCCTATAATAAACCTCCAACCTATGTCTGAGCTATTGAAGTCCTCAAATCATGGTTTAAAGAATTCAAAGTGCAGAGAAGCATCCAGAGAATCCTCCAGCAATTGACCTTGCCCCACGCTACAGAGGAAGGCGAAAAATCTCCAGGGCCTCTGCCAATCTGCCCTGGAGGAAAATTCCTTCCCAACCCCAAATATGGTGATCAGCCCAATAATTGCCCAAATGTGGGCAAGACTCACCAGCCAGACTCCCAGGAAAGAATTCTCTGCAGTAACTCAGATCCCACCCCATCTAACATCCCATCACAGGCCATTGGGCATATTTACCACTAATAGTCAAAGATCAATTAATTGTCAAAATTAGGCTATCCCATCATACCATCCCCTCCATAAACTTATCAAGCTTAGTCTTGAAGCTAGATATGTCTTCCTCCCTCTCTCCCCCCCCCCCCTCTTGGAAGGCTGTTCCAGAATTTTACTCCTCTGATGGTTAGAAACCTTCATCTAATTTCAAGTCTAAACTTCCTGATGGCCAGTTTATATCCATTTGTTCTTGTGTCCACATTGGTACTTAACTTAATAACTTCTCTCCCTCCCTGGTATTTATCCCTCTGATGTATTTATAGAGAGCAATCATATCTCCCCTCATCCTTCTTTTGGTTAGGCTAAACAAACCAAGCTCTTTTAGTCTCCTCTCATAAGGTAGGAATATACCCAACCAGGGCATGGTTATTGGTTTCCCTACCCCTTATATCATTGATTCTGCCACCTACTCACAAAACTTTAGATGTAAAGCTTTAAAATTCCACCTATCTTTCAGTGGATTTCCTGCCCTGGAGAATTCCATTGAATAACATTAAGTTTGTGTTTGGAAAAAAAAGCCAAAAAAACAAGACACAGGACACTTTAACTCACCACAATGGAATTTTAACTCAGCATTGTGGCAACATTAAAAACATGAGGTTTGCACTTTCATAACATTAAAAAGCATGAAGTTTGCATTTTGCATTTTGGTAACATTAAAAAACATGGTGAGGTTTGCACTGACAGTGTCGAGTGTTACTAAGAACCCTAAATAAAAATTCAGTCATATGTCTTTTGGATACACATTTTGTTTCTTTCTGTTTTAAAATCATTGTCACAGAACAGAAACAAAAAGGTGTGGCAGAAGCTTGTCACCAAAAATGTTGATATTCCTGTCAAACAAAGCAATGATGTGGCCCAGAGAGAGGGACAAGCATTTTAGCAGATCCCCACTGACTGAGCCAAGACAGGGGCTATTTGTCTTTTTGTCTGCTGAATCTGAAAGTTCTCACATCAGATCATTCTGATTTTTCCTGCTACTGACGATTATGCTGATCTGCTATATAGTAACAAGGAACTTTTAAGCAGTTCCTTTTATGTTGTTGACCCTTCGGCTTGAGCAGCTAGCTAATATTCGTGGCCTTCAGAGTTGTTTCCATTGGGAGGAGAAATTAATGATATGAGTCAGGTATTTATTCCATGCAATTCTATTTATTTACAAAGAATGCTGTGTCCCTGGACACAGTAGGAACAGGTTTCAGAGTGGTAGCCATGTTAGTCTGTATCAGCAAAAACAACAAGGAGTCCTTGTGGCACCTTAGAGACTAACACATTTATTTGGGTATAAGCTTTTGTGGGCTAAAACCCACTTCATCAGGTGTAGGGAGTGGAAAATACAGTAGACAGGTATAAATATACAGCACATGAAAAGATGGAAGTTGCCTTACCAAGTGGGGGGGGAGGGGTTAGTGCTAATGAGCCAATTCAATTAAGGTGGAAGTGGCCTATTCTCAACAGTTGACAAGAAGGGGTGAATACCAAGGGAGGGAAAATCAATTTTGTAGTGCTAATGAGGCCAATGGAATCAAGGTGGCCCATTTCAAACAGTTGACAAGAAGGTGTGAGTATCAGCAGAGGGAAATTAGTTTTTGTAGTGACCCAGCCACTCCCAGTCTTTGTTAGTCTCTAAGGTGCCACAAGGTTTCCTTGTTGTTTTTACAGTAAGAACAGTTTCTTCCACAGTGCTGGCTTAAAGGCAGTTTCCTCCCTCACAAACCCCAGCCTGCCTTCCAGCAGTCTGCCTAAAAAGAAGCACTCTCTCGTCTTCCTCTCAGGGCCATGCTACCAGTGCTTCTCTGCTTTCTCCTGGCTTTTCTGGCTGCTTTCTTCTGGCTCTGCTTCTGTCACACAAAGGCACACACAAACAATTCCAAACAATGAATGCCTCAGCCTCCTCACATTCCATCTAAATTACATTAAAACAATGTAATATCAGGCTGTTAAGAAGGAGACCCCGTCCTAATGGCACCCACTATCACTGGGTAAAGAAACAGATCTTAAGATGGGTAAAGAAAACTTAGTCTGATAGCATTCTGTCTGTCAAAAAATCACTTATCAATAGTTAAAACAATGAGGGGTCCTTGTGGCACCTTAGAGACTAACAACTTTATTTGGGCATAAGCTTTCATAGTCTAAAACCCACTTAATCAGATGCATGGAGTGAAAAATACAGTAAGCAGTATATATATTACAGCACATGAAAATGTGGGAGTTGCCTTACTAAGTGTGGGGGTCAATACTAACAGGCTGATTTAATCAAGGTAGAAGTGGCCTATTCTCAACAGTTGACAAGAAGGGGTGAATATCAACAGAGGGAAAATTACTTTTTGTAGTAACCCAGCCACTCCCAGTCTTTATTCAGGCCTAATTTGATGGTGTCCAGTTTGCAAATTAATTCCAGTTCTGCTGTTTGTTGTTGAAGTCTGTTTTGAAGTTTTTGTTGTTGAAGAATTGCCACTTTAAAGTCTGTTATTGAGTGACCAGAGAGATTGAAGTGCTCTCCTACTGGTTTTTAAATTTTACAATTCTTAATGTCTGATTTGTGTCCATTTATTCTTTTGCATAGAGACTGTTGAGTTTGGCCAATGTACATGGCGGAGGGGCATTGCTGGCACATGATGGCATATATCACATTGGTAGATGTGCAGGGGAATGACCCCCTGATGGTGTGGCTGATGTGGTAGATCCTATGATTGTGTCCCTTAAATAGATATGCGGACAGAGTTGGCAATGGGGTTTGTTAAAGGGATTGGTTCCTGGAGTGTTTTTGTTGTGTGGTGTGTAGTTGCTGGTGAGTATTTGCTTCAGTTTGGGGGGCTGTTTGTAAGTGAGGACTGGCCTGTATCCCAAGGTCTGTGAGAGTGAGGGATCATCCTTCAGGGTAGGTTGTAAATCCTTGATGATGCACTGGAGAGGTTTTAGTTGGGGGCTGTAGGTGAAAACTAGTCGCGTTCTGTTACTTTCTTTGTTGGGCCTGCCCTGTAGTAGGTATCAATAGTTGTGGTTGTTAAATCCTCATTTCTTTATTGTTTTATCATTAACTTCCCCACTTCCCTATTGTTTATCTGTATGATCTCTGTCTGGTTCTTTAATTGTTTCTGTCTGTTACATAATTAATTTTGCTAGGTGTAAATTAATTAAGGTGGTGGGATAGGATTGGTTAGATAATTTTGTTACACTATTTTAGGATTGGTTAGTAAAATTTTAGTATAATGATTGGTTAAAGTACAGCTAAAAAGGACTCAAATTTCACTATATAAACTGGGGTCCAAAAGAAAGTTCTTTGGGAACCAACTCCAGGACATAGCCCCAAAGATCAGAGCTGCTAGACCGTAACACTCTGCCAATGACACTGTGCAGAAACTGGAGTCCCCCAGTTGAACCTGATTCTGACTGGCCATTAAGAAAAATTAATCTGTCTTATTGGAAGTGGTAAGCACTGTATGTGTAATGTGTTCAGTCTGTTTTTGGTATTTGTTAATAAATAGAGGTTATGTAGTATATTACTGTGTAAAGCTCTTTCACTGGTAAAAGGTCCTGCAAACCTGCAGAAGTAGTATATACCTGGAGCCCTACGAATTGGGAAAAGGTGAGGGTGCCTAAATTAACTAGGTTACGCCTGGAGCCCTATGGACTGCAAAAAGGTGGGGTACCCTAATGTGTGCAGGTAACAACTGTGTTTGAAAATCAGTCCCCAGGGAAAACCATGGCTCAGATTCTGCCTAGGCCTTACATCTGGCCAGTGATTTCTGCAGTGTCTTCTATTGTTTCAGCTCTCTTACTCTGTAAAAGAGCTCAATGGCTTCTTCCATTTAGCCAGAGTGAAGGGCAGCTAGCATGCCCATCAGGGTCAACAAGGTCTGTAATTGCCCATAGATCTTGCTGGCAGCCACCAACACCCTCCTCAGATGGCTGAGGATCTGGGAATACCCCATTACGGCCTGTCCCTAGCAAACCACACCCACATTATTTTGTTTGCTACATAGTTGCTGCCTGATACTTATGAGCAGAAATATCTCCCTCCTTTCTGGTAAAATACAGTGGGCCAGATCCAGGGATGTGGCTAATCTCCACAGAGTGCAAGTTAGGGAGGAAAAGGAAAGGGCAAACGTAGCTTAATGATCATCTTTGTACTCCTCTGACCCTACTATATTTCTGTGAGGGGTTGGTCCCCATGGGCCATGTTAAGCTGTTCTAACTCATGCCAGTTGCAAATGGACAATAGGCGTAGCGTAGCTGAGGATGGGTGTGACATAGACAAATCATGATATACCTGCTTTCCCTGCTCTGCCAGCACAAGGGACGGGGTGGTGTTAGATGCTCCTGTGTCATGTCTGCACACACAGAAGGCTCACACTTTCACTGGCCAAACCTCCCTGGCCAATTCAGATGGCTTTAGGGTCAGATTATGCTGGCAGTGTGGTGAAAAGCGAATTGCACTGAGGTATGTGGCCCAGGGTGTGAAGGTGTTTTCCCAAGGGCTAATTTTGTAGGGATTGTGGCTGAAATTCTGACCCTTTGATTTAAATGTCTAAAAGAACAGCATTCCCCCAAATAAGTTATGATGACACCATAGTCCTTTGGGTCTGTAAAACTGTCTTTTGCTCTCACACCCTTTTGTCTACCACTTGAGTAATTCAGGACCGCTGAAGATGTGAGAAAGCGCAGCATACTAGCCATTGCAGCTTGTGGCACCCTGTCCATTATAAGAGAACAATCTTGTCTTGTTTAGAAAACTATCAGATGCAATGTTAATTTTCATAATCTGTGCTGCATTTTCAGGAAATCAGATTTAATACAGTCATTGCTATTTGCGTTGTCTATTTAAGAAGGTGATTAATGTGTATGACATTTACTCTGATTTGTTATGCTCTTTAATGAGCTTCTCAAAAATGAACTTCCCTTTTGGAGACTCCAGCTGGAATTGCCGTCCTTAGGAAACAAATTAAGTAGATTCCAGTTCTCTTTACAGGATTTTCAAGTAACCACAGATTCCTATCACCGATATCAGCAGAGCACCAGAGGAGCTACAAAAGCTCTTTGAAGCACACTAGTTCCCTGAGTACTGAGAGTTACATGACTTTATTTTTGAGTTCATTGAAGATGCTAATGTTCTGCCTCAAATTAAAGCTGAATTGTTTTGAAACATTCCAGGAAGCCTTTGCTGGAGTAGCTTCAAAGCTTAAAATGTGGCTGAAGTTAGTCAGCCAGGATGTGACTATCTGGAGGGAAACAGACTCTTCTACCCCACAAAGATACCTTTTGTGTCACACACTAAACAGCAATTACTGGCTAGAAACCGCTTCCTTCAGAGGAGTTAGACACTGATGCAGTAGCACTGGCCTCAAGCCCCACTGCCAACCAATGTCAAAGTTTGAAATGCTTGAATTTGTACTGGAAATCTAGAAGTCTCTATGTACCAAAATTACCATCACTAGCTCTTCAGTATCATTAATAGTGCTGATAGTGAGTGCAGCTGTAGTGAATTACAACAGCCTATTCCCAAAGGCAGAGGTGTCTTTAAGAAGCAGCATCAGGAACGTTAATCTCTTAAAGAGAAGGATTATTGTAAATAGAACACTTGTCTATGTAACCCTTCTGCCAGCTGTTGGCAGGAAAAAAAGATGGGTTCAAATATGTAGGTGTTCCTCTTGACACTAACTAACACTCTGGCTCGCCCCAGACCAGCCCCAGAAACCTGGGAAAAACTAGCTACTTTCCCTGGATGCCCTTAATGAGGAAATCTTCTCTCACAAGCACTGAATCTGTTTATAAAACCAGGACAATTTTATTAAGAGGAAAAGGAACACAGTATTAATGTGGGAAAACACAACAACAGTAACTTAACCGTATTGTATGTACATTTATACATTGTATATTTATAACTGCACAATTATACAAATAACTGTGAGTGCCTACTGTGACGTTGCACTCCACATGTTTATGGCAATATGCTTATGAGTGTGAATATAATGTAACTGGAATATGCTTTATGCAAAAGGTCTCTTGTAGGGTATCATTACAAAGCTTATAACCTACTGAATGTGTTCATCCTATTTGTATGAATGTATCATTCTTGTATCTGAAGCTAGAAATATGAAGTATTACTCTGAAGTCCTATTGTAACTATGCAAAGTGTGGGCCATTAATGGTGGCTTGGAATCTTTGATGGCTCCCATTAACTAGGACAATTGGTTGTAAATGGCTCTGTTAACTTGTAAGCCTTCCTGTATACGTGGGTGCCAGCCAGTGAGTAATGAAGTCTCACAGGACATGTGAACATGTCACATGATACTGGAATCCATCTTAAACCTGGTGCTTTTCCATTTATAAGGAAGTGTGGAAACCCAGAGAGAGACAAAGGATTCCTGCCTTGTGCCAAAGATATAAAAGGGGGTGGAACAGAACAAAGGGGTCTGCCAGTCATGAGAAATCCCCTATAACACCTGGGGGAGCAAACAGCTGTGCATGTCTCTCCATCAGTGTTTCAAAGAGCGGACAATTTATGAGTTTACCCTGTATAAGCTTTATACAGAGTAAAACAGATACATTTGGGGGTTGGATCCCATTGGGAACTGGGTGTCTGGGTGCTGGAGACAGGTGACTTGCTGAGCAGTTTTTGGTTAAAGTCTGCAGCTTTGAGGGCGTGGACCAGACCTGGGTCTGTGTTGCAGCAGACTAGTGTCTGGCTCAGGAGGAGGGAGGTTCTGGAGTCCCAAGCTGGCAGGGAAAACTGGCTCAGAGGTAATTCCAGCACGTTAGGTGACAGTTCCAGGGAGGTCTCTGTGACCGAACCCGTCACACCCACCTCACAATATCTTTGACAGTAGTCTGTTGCCTCAATTTTCCCACCTGCCAGTGTGACCGTCTAATGTGGTTTGTGTGAATAAGGAGTCACTCCACTGAAGTCAATAGAGTTGTTTTGTATAAAACAGGTGTAAAATCAGAATCAGGTCCAAAAAGTGTGTGAGATTATCAGAGAATCATAGAAAATGTAGGGCTGGAAGGGAACTCAAGAGATTATGATGCCCAGGCCCTTTGTGGAGGCAGGACCAAGTAAGCTTATACCATCCCTGACAGGGTGTCTGTCAGACCTGTTCACATGCCACTTCCTCTCATGTTTTAGTGAAGTCGCAGTGCTCTTGAGCAAGTCCGTCTCCCTAAGGGATTTCCATGAAAAGATATGCCAGTGCCTCCGCATTGTATCTCACTGTGCCACTGTCTCACACCATTGCTTCTACACCATCTCTCAACATCCTGTCACCTCTAGTCATAATGCCAAGTCTGGGAGCTCAGGCTCTACCTAACCCAGCTGTAATGATGCTGGGTTAGGGACACCTTCCTGCTGCCTCTCACATGCTGCACTCAGGTTATTACCAGAGTTCACTCAGATCTGTCATTACACTGTAAAGAGGATTAAATGACACATAGGACCCTTGGACAGAGTCTTTGCTACCAGACATTTGCATCTCACTAAAAGATAGAAACCCCTTTCTCCTCCTCATTTCTTCCTTGTGTCCAGCTCCATTCCTGAGCAATGCAAGACTGCACTTTTGATTATGGTGACTCCTCACTCAGGGTGTATTAAGTACAGTTCTGTTACCTTTTTGTGACACAACAAGATAACAACAAGACACAACAAGATAACTTAAATGAACTTTATCCATCAATCCAGTGTGAACATTTTGGTTAACTAATATGCAAATAAGGTGTGTCTTATTCCATCTCTTTCTTTGGTTCACCATTAGAGGAGCAGAGAGCTCCTTCCCTAGATTTGCAACTTTTCCACAGGCTTTTATGTATGAAAAACCTTTACATTGGCTGCCCTGTAGTAGCTTGCATATAATAGTGCTGTAACATGAAAATTGACCTTTGTGAGTAGGGGGAAGGGTGGAAGGAGATGTGCCTTTGAAAATTGAGAGATTAAGAGCCCAATTCTCCTCTCACTGTGGCTTGTGTAAATCAGGAGTCACTCTACTGAAGTCAATAGAGTCACTTGGCATAAAACAGGTGTGAAATCAGAATCAGGCCCCAAAAATGTAGTGGGATTATTAGAGAATCATAGAAAATGTGGGTGTCAGGGTTCCCTCCCCACTTTGAACTTTAGGGTACAGGTGTGAGGACCTGCAAAAGACCCCCTAAGCTTATTTCTACCAGCTAGGTTAAAACCCCCAAGGTACAAAATTCTCTGCACCCTGAGAAATGCTTTTTTCACTGCCACCATCAAGTGATTTAAACAGGAACCCGGGAAAGGAACCATTTGAAGTTCCCCTTCCCCTCCAAAATACCATCTTAAGCCCGTATACCCCCTTTCCTGGGGATCTTGAGAATAATCTCCGAACCAATTGGTTACACAGTGATCTAAAAACCCACCCCCGGGGTTTTAGAACCATAGAAAACAGTTTGCTTTTTAAAAGAAGGATTTTATTAAAACAAAGAAGGTAAAACTCATCTCTGTAAAATCAGGATGGTAACTATTTTACAGGGTACTTAATTTTCAAACTTAGAGGGATTCCCCCTCTGGACAAAACCTTAAAGTTACAGCAAAAACAGGAATGACCCCTCCCTTTAACACAGGGAAAGCTTACCAAGCCAAAAAAACAAAACCTATTCGCAATGCTGACTAACTTACTTGAAATATGGAAGGTTTGATGAGGCTGGTTTTGGAGGAGATTGATTTTTTGCAGGTTCTTTTTGTTTTCCAAGATTACACTGACTCAGACAAAGAGGCACACACAAAAACTTCCCCCCTCCCAAGATTTGAAAGTATTTTGTCCCCTTATTGGTCAGATGCCAGCCCGGTCAGGTGTCAGCCTGGCTACCTGCATTTTTTAACCCTTTACTGGTAAGAGGATTTTATAGCACGGCATCAGACCCTCTCCCCTTTCCCTTCATATTTATGACAGTGGGTCTGGAAGGGACCAAGATATTATGAAGTCCAGCCCCTGTGCTGAGGCAAGATCTAGTAAACCTAGACCATCCATGACAGGGTGTCTGTCACACCTGTTCTTAAAAACCTCCAGGGATGGGGATTCTACAGCCTCCCTTGGAAGCCTATTTCAGCGGTTAACCACCCTTATAGTTAGAAATTTTTCTTATTTTCTAACCTGAATCTCTTTCTCTGAAAATTAAACCCATTACCTCTTGTCCTATCTTCAGTGGATATGGAGATCAATTGATTACTGCCTTCTTGATAATAGCCCTTAACATATTTGAAGACTGTTATCAGGTCCCACCTCCCCCTACTCCAGTCTTCTTGTCTCAAGACTAAACATGCCCAGTTTTTTTTTAACCGTTTGTCTTAGGTCATGTTTTCTAAACCTTTATCATTGTTGTTGCTGTTCTCTGGACTCTGTGACGTGGACTTTCCTAAAGGGTGGTGCCCAGAATTGGACTCAGTGCTGAAGCTAAGGCCTACCCATGCTGAGTGGAGAGGGACAATTATCTCCTGTGTCTTACATATGGTACTCCTGTTAATACAGCCCAGGATGATATTGGCCTTTTCACTCCATTCATTTTATGTCACTTGAGCATCACAAAGAGGATGGAGGGCAAGTTGCCTTTGAGGTTTATGGTGTCAGCTGTAAACTTCTAGAGCCACTATTCAGTGTAGCCATTAGGGGGATGAGGGGACGGGGACATTATAAGAACATAAAAATGGCCCTACTGGGTCAAACCAATGGTCCATTTCTAGCCCCAGTATCCTGTCTTCAAACAGTAGCCAGTGCCAGATGCTTCAGAGGGAATGTACAGGAAATGGCAATTATTGAGTGATCCATCCCCTTTTGTCGAGTCCCAGCTTCCTTCAATCAGAGGTTTAGAGACACCCAGAGCATAAGATTTGAACTCAGTTAATCTTTTGGCCTTCACAACATCCCCTGGCAGTAAGTTCCACAAGTAGACTGCGTTGTGTGAAGTAGCACTTCCTCATGTTTGTTTTAAACCTGCCTCTTAATTTCATTGGGTGACCCCTGGTTCTTTCATTATGTGAAGGGGAATAACACTTAGGGTTCCTCCATTCCATTCATGATTTTATAGACCTCTATCATATCTCCCCTCAGTCATCTATTTTCCTAGGTGAATAGTCCCAGTCTTTTTAATCTCTCCTCATATGGAAGCTGTTCCATACCCCAAATCTTTATTATTGCCCTTCTCTGTAGTTTTTCCATTTCTAAAATATCTTTTTTGAGGTGGGGTGACCAGAACTGCATGGAGATATTCAAGATGTGGGCATGACATGGATTTTATATAGTGGCATTGTGGTATTTCTGTCTTATTATCTATCCCTTTCCTAATGGTTCCCAACATTGTTAGCTTTTTTTGACTGCTGCTGCATAATGAGAGGATATTTTTGGAGAACTATCCACAATGACTCCAAGATTTATTTCTGCAGTGGTAACAGCTAATTTAGTCCCCATCATTTTGTATGCATAGTTGTGATTATGTCTTCCAATTTGAATTACTTTGCATTTATTAACACTGAATTTCAACTGCCATTTTGTTTCCCAGTCACTCAGTTTTGTGAGATCCCTATCATAGAATCATAGAATATCAGGGTTGGAAGGGACCTTAGGGGGTCATCTAGTCCAACCCCCTGCTCAAAGCAGGACCAATCCCCAATTTTTGCCCCAGATCCCTAAATGGCCCCCTCAAGGATTGAACTCATAACCCTGGGTTTAGCAGGCCAGTGCTCAAACCACTGAGCTATCCCCCCCCCCCCCCCATGTAACTCTTCACAGTTAACTTTGGACTTAACTATCTTGAGTAGTTTTGTATTGCCTGCAAATGCTGCCATCTCACTTTTCACCCCCTTTTCAAGATCATTTATGAATATGTTCAACAGTACAGGTCCTAGTACAGGTCCTTGGGGCACCGTTTTTCCATAGCAAGGAGGTAAGGGTCTGTGTAAACAGGAAATAAAAACAGTCTTACATCTCTGTAATCTCAACAAGATTTATCTTACTTGAAGTTGGGATCAAATTGTCTCCTTCCCCCCGAACCAGGAGGACAGAAAATTGGCAGAAAACAACCTATATTTGTCCCCTTTTATATGCAATGAGCATAGATCTGATACACTGGAAGATCTGGCCCTTTGTCACTACGTTATTAAGATCAAAAAGCGTTAATAGAGGAATCCCTATGTTATCTGGATTCATCTCTAAGAGACAGAAGCAAATCTCATTCTGATTGCATTTGTCAGGTTTCTGCTGCTGTACCTCCATTGACCTCAGGGGAGTGGAGTTTGGGTGCACACCAATATAAATAAGATCAGAATCTGACCATAGTTTTTTTTTTAAATTGTTTCATTCTACAATGTTAAATTTATGCTTTCAAACTGATTAGAAGTTTTTGCATCGTTTTAGAATCTGAAGCCTCTCAGGTAGGCCTCTCCTGTCCCTACTGTTGGACTGAATATACACTATTGACTTTGGCTAAATTTTTTTAAAATAAAGCTATATATTACTCATGAATTTGTGATTCTTTGCAGCATGTCTTTTTGAGAATAAATGCATACGCTAACATTCTGCCGCTCATGTTAAAAATTAGAATCTAAATCCTGGATTCAAATACTCACAAATGTTGTGAAGACCCAGAATCTATCACAGCTGGCTCATGTCTCTAGACTCAGACAAAACCTCAGATCTAAATGTTGGATTAGTTCTGGATATGAATTTTATAGCTCAGATCTCTCTCTCTCTTAAAAAATGATGGGCAAGGGATAGGATCAATTGCACAGAACACAAATGCTTGTTTATATGTACTAAATGCTTAGAAAATAGAATATATATTCATATGCATGTATTTGCTGGATTAATAAAAATCCATAAAGACTTTTCTTCCCAGGAAGATTCTTCTTCCTTATCTTCCTCCCTGATTTCTTGATCTTCCCCATTTGGCCATCGGGGCAAAATGGTGAATTTTCACTGAGTCACTGCTACATCAGGCCCTCTCAGGTTGCTGGGCCTTGATGTTCCTAAGGAACCTGCTTTAATCCACTTCTCCCATGAAGCCATTTGAATCCTCTCTGCCATCTGTGGAATTTATATATTTCATCTGTGGAAAAATCTGCCATTATACGAATTTTCAGTATTAATATTTCAGCTGTTTTCATTACCCATTTCATTTCAAAGTAACCCAAAAAGAAATATCAACTCAGACTGTTAAAATATGCTAAAACATCTGTCCAGAGCCGATGATATAATTTCTCCCATTTTGGTTCTATTATCTTTTCTATTAACAGGCAGTAAAACTGACAGACTGAATTTTTGTTGTGAAGCAACAAATGAGAGCATATGAACATAGATTCTATTTTCTAAGCATTTAGACCACATAAATGAGCATTTGCAGTTCTCTTGAATGTAATTGCAACGAGACATGATAGTTCTCCTTCATTTAGTTGATTTGATATCTCACTGTGGAAATGAAAAAAAATAAAAACAAAACGAGACAGAGAAAAATGCTTGCAGAGAGAGAGAGAAAGTAGCACTTTAGAGGATCTGTGCAACCCTCAGCACAGTGGTAAATGGCAGCACCACTCCTTTTAACTTGCAAGATTAATTATTTGTAATGCAGTTGAAACACATGGATCAGTAGCTAAAACAATAAGAAAAAAAATACTAGTGAAAACCCTAGACATGAATAAAAGACACAGTTGATACAGATGGATGTAGGAGAAACAAGGCATCAGTGCAGTGGTTGTTTTTTTCCCCCACAGAGGATCTTTTTTCTTTAATCTATGTGTTCTTTAGCTCTTTAGTTGTTTTTGAGACACAGGCATGTAAAAGAGCCATTACACTTGTCCTGTGGCTGAACAATGACCAAATAGATTTGGAGTGGAGGATGGAAACTGCCCACGCTCTAAGTTTTCAGACACAAGAGCCAAGCTGTCCATGGAATGTTTAGCATGGGTTGGTTATTCTATGAAAGGGACCTTCTCTTCCTAGTGTAAACAGCATACACCCACTCAACATTAAGGAGAAATGGCCATAATCTGTCTTCATGCTCATGGGCCCTCATTTTCTGGTGGAATATCATGGACAGAAATTAAGGGGTGTCATGGAGCACCTTGTGTTTTACATTGCCAAAATACATCACATAGGAAAAAATACAACTTTATCCATTTTTTAATGCCCAGGAAAATTATTCCCGGTGGGAAAGGAAAGTGTTTCTGAATTTATTGGATATTATATAATTTGCAATACCATGGAAAATTCCTTGCCTGTCATGGAGGCTCTAAGAATATTGGACCGCTTCAAACTGAATTAGGAGACCAGTTAGTGGGAATCTTTGCCCATATCCCAAATCTGGGGAAGAGTGTACATCTTAACCACAGTCCTCTCCTTCACAAACCTTGACAAAAAGTCAGTGCTAGTGACTACTTAAACTCACTTCAATGGTGCCATGCCAAGGAGACTGGTGAATATGGCTAAAACCCGGCCAAAGCCTTTAGACCTCTCTAATCTAAGAAATCAGACCTTCTAGGACAAGATTACATTGAGGATGCAGAGAAGAATGGTGACTTCCTTTAAATTGATGTCAGGGATGATAACTTACAACTCCAAATGGAAAGCAAGCAAGAGGTCAATATTCAATGTCTTTCAATCCTATGCTATCTGATTCATCCTAAGGCAGAATGTACTTCCATTTACTCCCGGCAGGAGTAAATCATTTTCTGGTACTTTATGACCTGCTAAAAGATCTATTTTCTCTCAGATATCTTGAGGTAGCAATGTGACATTTCTTAGCTTCCCTCATTCAACCAAGCCCCAGCAACCATGCTTGCCTACAAAGATAACTCCTGGATGTCAGAGGATGAAAGCCAAAAAGACATAGAATACTACTCCTTACATGCATAGGCATAGTTTGACTTCTATATTTGGAGGGGGGGTCAAGGCGTGTGGGGGTGAGGCTCAGTAGGGGATCCCGATGTGTGGGGGTAGGGCTTGGCAGGGGGGCTCTGGATGCAAGGGATGAGGCTCGGCCAGGCAGAGATACAAGTGTGGTGGGGACTTGACAAGGGGGGGTATAGGGGTGGGGCTCGACGGAGGAGCTGTCTGGGTGCGGGAGGCTCAATGTGGGAGGTTCTGTGTGTGTGTGGAAGGGTTTGAATTCAAGGGGGTTGGGTGGACACGGGGGCAGCTCCCCATACAGTGACCCCTCCCCCCGAGGCTGAGGAATAATGGGGCAGGAAGCAGGGGAGGTGTGCAGAGCTTCCTGTAGCTGGGGAGGTTCCGGGGCGTGGGTCTGACCCAGCCCCAGCTACTCCAGGGGAAGAGAAAGTCCTGTTCTCCACCCAGCCAGGTGCAGAATTCCAAGTCCCCAGGAATGATTCCCTCTGTCACTCACCTGGGCTGTACGCAGCACAGATGCTTGGGAAGCAGCTCAGCTGCCTGGCTTTCCTGGCTTTCCTGGGTTTCTACTTTCCTGACTTCCCCTTATACAGACCATGAAGGGGAAACTGACCTGCTAGCAGAGAACTCCTGGCTCCCCACCCCACGAATGCTCCTCTATGCCTCCCGAGGGGACTGAGGGGGAGAGGTGGCGAGCAGCAACTCCATGCACTCTGTTTCTACTGGTCAGTTTCCCCACGTGGGCTGTACCATGAGTCAAGAGGAGCTGCTCCCTGCCCTGCCCTTACGTGGGCAAACTCACCAGCTGGCACAGAATGCCTGGCATCACTGCCACCTCACCTCTGTGCCTCCAAAATCTGGGTGCTCCCCCCACGCATTGCCTCTGTGACATAGCCAGTTTGAGGAGGCAATGCCCCCCATGCCCTCCCCAATCTCCTCCCATGCTTTTATGTGATACCAAATGGAAATATACAAGCATACTAGGATTTCCTGACAAAAACAGATTTAATTAGATCCAAGCAAAGAAAAGCCTTTCTCAGTATTCCCATGCATTCAAATGACTAACCCTCCTTTAGTCATCTTACAAAGCACTACTGTGTTAGTGGAAGTAATGGAGCTTTGACCAGGGCTTTTGCCTCAAGTCTGTACACAATAATGGAGATGAGAACAAGTGATGCCTTTCTCTATATATCTGTGATCACGTGTGTTTTACTTCGTCATTATCTTGATTGCAGCATAGACAGTAAAGCTCCTACGAACCTGTAGTTCAGCCAGAGTACACATGCTAAAAGCTGTGCAGGAGGATTTTCAAATCAGGCTTTTATCTGCACAGCAGGGAATCTGAGTGCTCAGTGGTCTATGAATTTGGTGGAATTTTCAAAGCGGAGGATGAGCGGTAATCTAGTTCTGAATTTTCAGACCCAAACTGCCTGGGTGTCCTGACTCCAGCTCATCCACTGGGATTTTCAAAAGGCAACAGTTGCAATCGTTAATGATACCCAGTTACTGCTGTGCCTGCCTGTTGCTAAATGCAAAATGTGTCTCTCCACTGCTCTGGGCCCTAAACTATCCGCAGGGAGGGTCTATGTGGCCTCTGTTGGGTAACAGGAGGGACAGACAGGCAGAATATGCAAGATATCCAAAATGCTCGATTATGTTAGGTACAGCACCTCACGTCACTCTGGCTAACAGCAAGAGGAATATTGTAGAGCAGCAATATACAACACAGAAAAGTCCACGGAAGCATATTTTGTCCTCAAAATGAGACGTTTCCAATAAAAAATGAAGGACCAAAAGGAGCACTTCTGGTTGAAGCATCAGACTGTGACTTAAGAGTGCCGAAGAGAAAAATGGGGATAACGCCTCCTTTCTCCCACAACTTGTCCTGTTCCTTTAGAATGTAGCTGTTTGGGGGATAGAGTTTCTTACTGTGCGTAAATACAGTACCTAGCACAATGAGGCCCTAATCTCAGGTAGGATACCTACTGTATGTCCACATGCGTGCGGAAGCGAGCCTCCCAGGCCAGGTTGACAGATTCGGTAGTTGGGCTCATGCTCGCATTCTCAAAATAGCTGGATAGACAGGGCGTTGAAGTTGTGTCTCAGGCTGCTGCTCAGGCTCTGAAGCCTAAAGCAGGTGGGCTTCAGATTCGCAGTACTGTGGGGTTGATTCACAGTATGGAAGGAAGTGACTGAGGTATGGACT
Organism: Chelydra serpentina; assembly: GCA_037349315.1. NCBI lineage: Eukaryota > Metazoa > Chordata > Testudines > Chelydridae > Chelydra > Chelydra serpentina. The sequence continues at coordinate 70,975,616 of JBAIAC010000008.1, forward strand.
GATGTAGCTAAATGCATAGAGGAATAGTGTTTGCATAAAAATTACCAGTTGCCCCCGACCATTTGTTTACCTTTATTATATTAAATACACATTATTTGATGTGATGCAGTGATAGCAATACAATTGCTTAATAAAATGAAACCCTTTAGTTATACATAGTTATTAGAAAAAGTACAACATTAATCCATTGCCAGACAGAGCAGCTCCCATTACCGCACCAAAACACCTGTAACAACAGAACCTCTTTAAAAAATAAAAAGAACAAAGAGCATGAACAAGTGTAAATGGTGAAACCATGAACAAGAGAGATACCCCCTACTGTTGCATGTCCCCTAGCCCCCATTCTCCTTTCCCTTCCTTCCACATTTTCCATGCACTTGGAGGAGAGGGGTGGAGTTATTCATGGTGGAGGGGTCCGCATCGAGGACTGCATGGGGCAAAATTGCAGGGCCCAGCCACTCATAGGGCCTGATTCCATGGGCTATCCAGCCATGGAGTTGTCCAAGCTGTTCCTGGACAGCAGCACGGTGTAATGCGGAGGAGACTCAGGCCTTGGTGCATGTGATACCGCAGGTATCACCAATGATAGCAGCTGCTCAAACAGTTCTTTCTACTGACCTATGTCATCCTCCCTTAGCTGCCATTCCTTTTTCCAGGAACTTTCCAAAGCAGAAACCCTGTCCTCAAGCTGTGCAGCCAGCCTGAGCCTTTTCTCTTGCCTATCGCCATGTCTTCCTTCTACCCATAAGTCCCTCTCTCCTTGCCACTGGACCTCCTTGTTGGCCCTGTCCAGAACTTCACTCATAAGTTCATCACAGAAACATTTCCTCTTGGAATGGTCCATGACAGTTCATTGACGCAGACTTCTGCTGCACTGCGGGTGAGCTGTGGCGGTAGTACAGCCTATGAAAGTCGAGTGGTCGGGAACAGGAAAAGACACCGAGATTTTTTGCTTCAAATAGCTCAGTGCAGGAGAACAGAAAACATCCTTGTGGAATTTCAAGGACATAAATTGTTACTTTTTAAAACCGAACTTCAGTATGTTGTGAGAGGGATGTTTCAGACCACTGAAGCTCCCTGGACACAGCCTAGTTAATCACAGTGAAAGAATTTCAGAGACAACAGTAAGTTAAAAATCACCGCTGCTTTTTTTCTAGAAATTGCAGAGCCACTTGGGATTTGTGAGGAGACAAGGCTGTGCTACAAAAAGTTTCTCTATCATTTGAGGCATTCTATATTTTGGAGGACATACCAGTTCTTGTGGTGCCCAACTGGCTAAAAGAAGTGTTATTCCAGGCTGCCAATGGGAAACCAGCAGTTTATGCCTGTGGCAGGGTTGGACCACCCCTGCGGCGCCTCCTGCTGGTTTCTCCAGGGAATTAGCTCACCAGCCTCTGGAGCGCCCTCTGCAGGCCAGTGATCCGCCTGTCCACGCTGGCCCCGTGTCCCTCCCAGGACCCGGTGCCCCTTTAACTGGGGTGCTGCCCCCTGGCAGTATCCCTAGATCTGGGTCTCCCCTCCCCAGGGTAACCCCCCAACCCACTATCCCCACCTCGCCTCAGTCGTAGGCAACTGCCAGTCACCAGCTAGCCCCCGCGCCCTGGGGCAGACTGCAGTATAAGCCACTCATCACAGGAAAAGGGGGTTTGGACCTGCTGCCTCGGCCTACCCGTGGGTTGCCCCCTGCAACCCCAGTACCCGGTCGGGCCTTACCAGGCCTGCAGCCTGGGTTTCCTAGGCCAGAGCTCCCCAGCTCCCTTGCCCTTTCCCCAGCCCTGCTCCACACCAGGTACCCTCTCGGGTCCCGGCAGCCAAGCCCTTCTCTCCCTAAAGGCAGAGAGAGAGTGTGTTCTTGGCTCACTGCCCACTTATAAGGGCCAGCTGAGCCTTAATTGGGGCGTGGCCCCAGCTGAGCCTGCCTTCCCACTCAGCCTGGGGCTGCTTGCTCCAGAAATAGCCCTCTCCTGGGCTGTTTTCAGCCCCTCAGGGCAGGAGCAGGGTTCCACCCTGCTACAATGCCATTAAAGTATTTGACCATATAATGAGTGAACAGCACATCTCCGAGTGGAATGAGCTGGTCAGTTACTGAAATGGCCCCGGAAAATATGTCCTTCTCTGAAATGTGACTACCTATACGTAGAGTTCCTGCTATGGGAAAAGTTTGTAGCTATTAGCATTTGGGATTGGGTCAGAATTCGTGAAGGAATCAACAGGCTGCCGCATTAGTGTCCACATGATTTAGTCTGTTCTGACTGCATGCAAACACATAGAACTCCATGGTCATCCTCCTTAACCCATCTCCCCCTGGCACATTTTGGATAAAATATTAAACCCCAATCATATTTGGGACAAATGATTTAGCCATTTATGGGCTACATAGACTACATTTAACTGAAATGTACAACATTTTAAAATGGTATGAACACATTTCCACACTTTCCCCCAGGTTTCTCCCGCCCCAAGTTCACTGTTTTCAGGCGTTTGTTACACTGTTGAGTGGTTACAGAGCAGTGTACTTACAAGGATGGCAATGCAAGTGTATTATTTTAAATAAATAGGAATTTCCTAGCAAAACAGTGTGCCTTTCATTTTCACACTTATTTTCACCAAAAAATCACTTTTATATACATTTTTTACTGTTTATATTTCCTGGTCTCCATTTTAAATTTCACATAGCTATGGTGGTAGGACAGGGGATGCCAAGGCACTGGTACTATCTGAAAATACATGCTGCTACCTGGGAGTGGTAATAACTTTTACATTGCTTTTGTTAGACTCTGCATGCCTGGAACTAGGACCACTGGGAGTTTGGGGCTGCTGATGCCTCTGTATCAGCACAAGAGGCTTAGGCTAGCCTCCATGGGGAGGACCCTGTGAGGCTGGGCTTGACAGGAAGTACCACTCAGCAGGACCTGAGTGGCAGCCTCAGACAGCCCACAGATTGGCCGATATCAGAATATAATCCAGGAAGTCATGAAGGGGAACTGTCTGAGCAACAAAATAGACTGCCTCCCTGTCTGTGCTCCAGATGCTGCTTGTGAGAGACCCTACGCTCTGGTTTCTAACCCTGCCTGACTCCTTATTCTCGGTTTTCCTCTGGCCCATTGTGGACTCTGACCTCCTGATAACCTGACCGAGATCGAGGGACGTGATTATTCCCCTCTATTCGGCACTGGTGAGGCCTCATTTGGAGTACTGTGTCCAGTTTTGGGCCCCACACTACAAGGATGTGGATAAATAGGAAAGAGTCCAACGGAGGGCAACAAAAATGATTAGGGGGCTGGAGCACATGACTTATGAGGAGAGGCTGAGGGAACTGGGATTGTTTAGCCTGCAGAAGAGAAGAGTGAGGGGGGATTTGATAGCTGCTTTCAACTACCTAAAAGGGGGTTCCAAAGAGGATGGATCTAGACTGTTCTCAGTGGTAGAAGATGACAGAACAAGGAGTAATGGTCTCAAGTTGCAGAGGGGGAGGTTTAGGTTGGATATTAGGAAAAACTTTTTCACTAGTAGGGTGGTGAAGCACTGGAATGGGTTACCTAGGGAGGTGGTGGAATCTCCTTCCTTCGAGGTTTTTAAGGTCAGGCTTGACAAAGCCCTGGCTGGGATGATCTAGTTGGGGTTGGTCCTGCTTTGAGCAGGGGGTTGGACTAGATGACCTCCTGAGGTCCCTTCCAACCCTGAGATTCTATGATTCTATGACCCTGCCTCTCCCCTGATGCCTGACTCTCAGTTTGCCCTCTGGCCTATCTTGGACTTTAATCTCCTGGTACTGAGTTGTCCTGACTCCTGCTGTGACGGCTAGGTCTGACCACCTATGTCCTAGTTGTGACAAGCTCATAGAATGGAAATCCCTCCCATTCCTATATTAACAAACATTAACATGGAGCAAGAAACTTACCATTCTCTGGGGCAGCTTCTGCTGCTCCCATGTCTGCTGCTGATTCTAGAATGGGCCATTCCTTAAGTGTGTGTGTGGGGGGTGCATCAAAAAGCTCTTCCAAGTATAGCCCCAGGATGTGCTACAGCTGCTCCTGTGGCAAAGCCTCCTTGGGATGGATGTCAGAAGCAGAGTCTCTTCTCTGGCCTCATTGAACATCTGCTTCTGGCTCCCATCACTTTTCATGCTGGATTCTGGGGCCACCAGGTCACCATCCCAGCTGATCAGGTCATCGTGCACCACCACTAGCTCTGTGCTCAGTGCAGTACCCAGCACCCGATCAAACTCATTGTAAAACAGGTATGATGCCAGCAAATGTGTGATGCCCAAGGTGTGGTTCTCGTTCTACAGTACTGGCTTGGTGCAGGGAAGGGATCAATCAGTGGTCTGGTAAATTTCCAGTACTGCCCACTTCTTTGCTATTTGCTGGCATGCATGGTCATTCCTAGTACTCAAACGAAAATCCACTCTTTTGCTGACCTGGTGCCAGAGATTATCCAAAAACTGGCTATACTCCCATGACCATGAAGCAGAGCACTTTGCAAAGGACTCTTTCTGGTCAGTGTCCATTGCCAATGCAGAAGGTCCTCAAAGGTGCATTTGCAGTTCAATGGTCAGAATAAAATGGAAGGGTTAAATGCCGACTCACTGAGTTGCTATACTAGGACAAGGGGTGTTGCCTCCGTTTTCTATCAATTGGCGACTCTTGGTTGAGAGAGGACAAAGAAAGTTGGCCAATAGGATTGTGGAATACTTTTGGCGAACACTCAGGACTTGAGTTGGGGTGGGAGAAGGTGTATGTACACTGCAAAGCAATAGTACTTAAACCCTGGGTCCTAGCTTGACTTGGCCTTTAACCCTCCACTCTTGCTGGGTCCAAGAGATTTGTGCGTAGACAGAGGATGGAGGGGAGTTTGGGCTTAAATCTGAGTCTGAGCTCGGACTTACATTGCAGTGTAGACATACCTTAAGAGCAACTTTAGGACAACCAATACCAACTATCCATAAGGGAGTGTCTCCAAGCTTTCTGGTGGGAGGTTTTGGGAGTTTCTTCAAGTGGTACCATCTTAAAGGACTCAGGACAAAACAAAACAAAATCAAAGGCCACTGCACATAATAGAGAACATAGTGCCGGTAATCACAACAGTATCAGTAACTTTCAGGTATATTTCGTCTCTTTCAAGTTAGTCAAAAAGTCAGGGCCTATTTTATGTTCATAGCACATCAACATCCTACGGTATTTTTCTTAAGCCTCAGGGGTTCCTTTGCTACCAAAGGTGTATGTAGTAGTGTCATGCTATTTTTCTGCTTTGCCCGTCTTGTGAGCAGGCAGGCTTCTCTCAGAGGCAGGGAGATTTTTGCGGCTTTCAGTAATATGTCTGCTCAAAACAATGGAATCTGGCAGACAACATGCATGCTAAATGGATAGGTCTAATTGTGCAGACATTTCAAAAGCGTTCCTTTAAATACAGTGCTGTTCTGTTTATTAGAATAATTATGCATATATCTGTAAAGATTTGATGTGGAAGAGGTAGTCTAGATTTTGTAATTACCATTTGAATAGAGAAGGGCTTTTAGTTTCTCTGAGTTCTGCCATCTAAGAACTGGCTGTGGTCTGACAAGCACAAGCTCTAAATAGTCTGATATTGAAATCAGGGGATTTAGGTCTCTAGAATTAGCAATTTACATTCCAAGTGGCTGCTACAGTAGTTGTGGCATTTAAATTATTTATGCCAAGGAAGAGCACTGTTCTGTTCTTTATTGCAAATTACACCAACTGCATGCTCAACAAGGGTAGAGTTTTCCCTCTGAAATTCTGCTTCCTTTTCAAGAGCATATTTTTTTTAATCTCATCACTGACTGCTCACTGTGATGAAGAGGAATCATGATCACACAGCACTGCACCTTCCATTGACTCCTGCTTGTTGCAGTGATTGGAGACTGAAGCAGCAGAAGAGGTTTCCTCTTCAGTCAGTCATTAGTAGTTCTTGTAGATGCTGCTGCTGAATTCTTCTGGGAATAAAATGAGGTTTAGGCATTAAGTTTGCCTGCCAATGCAAATCTGCTGTTAAGATGCAGGAAAAAAATCTCTTGTAGTGCAGTTCTGTTTGCCATAGAAAAAACACAACCCACCTTAAAAAAAAAAAAAGTTGAGTGAATGTGTTGCTCCTCAAAGTAAGTGAATAAAAGCCAAGCCTAAATTCTCAAAAGTGACTAGTAATTAGGGCTGGCTGAAAAACAATACTTCTATTTAACAAAAAACGGTGTTTCAAAATCTGGTTTTGTTCCTATGCAGAACAACACTGAGACCTTTTGAGAGAGAATAAATGAATATGAATATGAATGTGCAAATAGCCCAGAGGTTCAAGTCCCTGCTCATATCCAGGTGCTATTCTGGGGTGGGCGTCTTTTCTCATTTTGACTAGAAATTCATCCAGGACTTGAGAAATGGTTTCAATTGGGGGGAAACCCCGCACTTTTTTGACTAGCTCTATGAGTAATTTTGGGTGCCCAGACTGAAACACTACAGGGGACTGTTTTTCTTACCGCCAGGACCTTGGCACTTTCTGGAAATCAGGTCACTTCAATGTATCTTAACTTGGCCACCCAAAATCACTAGTCACTTTTGAAAATGTTAGGCACAGAGACCACAATTCTGTGGCCAGATACATACATACAGCCTCACTGAAGTCAAATGCGTGTAACTGGGTGTAGAATCTGGCCCACAGATGTTAGTTGTTTATGCTGCTCCATACCCTTACACCAGCCATGTAGCTGAAACCTGACCTGAAACTAGATATGACTTTGGGTCACTGAAAAGCCTGAGATCAAATATGACCACATTTTCAGATACGATTTGTCAGAAAATCTTTTAAAATTTGCACATCTTTAAGGGCATGTGACTGGCCCCATTTGTGCAACATATTCAGGAAAAGATTCTGCCTCTTCCTTGGGAAAGAAGGTGGGTACTTATCTCTTATTCTGAGATTCTCATGAACTTCTGCTCTTCCCCCACCTGATGCACTCTCACCTTCTGGATTAAGTGTGTCCACACAGGGAGCGATACTGGTGTAACTACAGTGATATAATTATACAGATTATGTACACATATATTATATGTATAATAATATACCAGTTATGCTGGTAAATAATGTTGTATCACATAGGTCCAGAGCCTCACCTAGCTGCATAAATCCGGTTGAAATCAAAATAATTCAAGAAGTGACAGTAGCTGAGCCATTAAGGGCTGGTCTGTGCTGAAAACTTACATTGGCACATCTATGGCTCCTAGGTGTGTGAAAAATCCACACCTTTGAGATATAGCTATGCCAGCCTAGCCCCCGGCGTAGACAGCACTAGTTCAATGGAAGAATTCTTCCGTCAACCTAGCTACAGATGCTCAGGGAGGCAGATTAATTACAGCCAGAGAAGCACCACTCCCATTGGTGTGGCGAGTGTCTACACCGGTGGTTCTCAACCTGCGGCCCATGGGCACCTTGAGGCACAATTAGCACAGCGCTGCAGCCCGTGTGACGTCCTCAGGGCCATACAGGTAGTATTGGATGTGACCCACAATGCTAAATAGGTTGAGAACCACTGGTCTACACTGAAGTGCTACAGTGACACTGCTACAGCTGCAGCATTTTAAGTGTACACATAGCCTAAGTAACAGTGAAATTAAGGAGAGTTAGGTGCCTAAAAACCTTTTGAGGATCTGGGCTATAGAGTTCAACTCCTTCAGCCAGGTTTTCCCCTGCTTCATCTCTCCTCATCTGGTCAGAAATCAAATCTATATGGATACAAATCCCAAACCATAACACTGTAAATATATCAGCATGGCTATGCGGCCACCTCTGTATGAAGAAAAAAATGAGTTTACAAGGTGGAGAGAGATCAAAGAGGCAGCAAAATCTGACAACTTCAACTACCCACATGTAAACGATCAAATGGCACAATAGGGCAATGCTTATAGAAACAATTTCCTGACACTTTTAAGGCATGGCTTCTAACAGCTAGCGCTAGACAGCACCCAAGAACAAAGGCGATTATTGACTTAATCTTAAGTAACAAACAGTAACACTAATTCAAGAAGTGACAATAGCTGGGCCACTAGGCAATAGTGATTGAAGTATAATTAGGTTCAACATCTGAGGGGCAGGCAGGGTACCAAAAAGTGACACAGTGTTGCTAATCTCTACAAAGGGAGATGTCAGTAAAATGAGAAGGTTAGTCAAAAAGGCCCTTAACTTTAAAATAAAGAAAGGATAATCTTTAGTGGTGGCTTCCATATTTGTAAGACAAACATAAAAAGTCTGAGAAGATGGGAATCACTAAACAAAAAGGGAACACCAGGAAGGCAAGTAAGAGAGATGGAAAAGATTGGGATTGTTTATCTTAGAAAGGCATGAAAAAGATAGCAAATGATAAAAGCATATGAAATAATGAATGGAGCACAGTATAGTATTGGGTACTGTACCTTGAAGGGCTGAGCTTCTAAGACAGACAGTTTGGGCGGGGTGCTTTGTTATGCACAGCCCCTTGGAACTGGACACAGACTAAAGCAGATCTCATGCAAGCACCTTATCTACTGAGTGATCATTGAACATCACTTAGGTTACGTCTACACTACCTGCTGGATCGGCGGGTAGTGATCGATCTATCGGGGATCGATTTATTGCGTCTAGTAGACACGATAAATCGATCCCCAAGTGTGCTCCCCGTCAACTCCGGAACTCCACCTCTGCGAGAGGCAGAAGCAGAGTCGACAGGGGAGCAGCAACAGTCAACTTGCCACCGTGAGGACGGCAAGGTAAGTCGACCTAAGATACGTTGACTTCAACTACGCTATCCGCATAGCTGAAGTTGCGTATCTTAGGTCGACCCTCCCTCCCCCAGTGTAGACCAGGCCTTAGGGGAGGTAGAGCAGGAGCTTCTGTTCTTTCTGTCTCATAGCACAAGAGCTAGGAGACATTCAATGAAATTAAAAGGTTGGAAATTCAAAACTGATAAAAGGAGCTATTTTGTTTTCATGCAATGTGTAATTAAGCTGTCGAATTCACTGTCACAGGAAGTTGTTTATGGCAATTACCAATTGCTTAGACTAATAGACAAGACAATTATACCAATGACCAGAATAGCCAGAGTTGTTATAATTAATGCTAACACACCTTTTTGGGGGAGGGATATTAAATTTGTGCTTCAGGGTTTAAGCCAATCTCTACCTATCAGAGATCAGGATGAGACCTAATTGTGTGGATGTGTGGACAGATTACCCCACATCTGCAGGGCTCTCATGCTTTCCTCTGAAGCATCTGGAAGTTGGACACCTTTGGAAACAGGATAGTGGACCATTCAGATCACAGATCTGATTCAGTATGGAAATGTCTCTGTTTCTATATGCCTATTCACCTTAACTATGGGGTTCTATGGGTGACATAAATCTGGTATAGCTGTCTCTAAGCCATTCACTCCTGATCCCTCTGGTGTAGGGGTCATGCCAGGGCAGGAGAGAGTGTGGCCAGAATGCACTGTAATCTGGAGTTCCTGAGCCAGAAGAACATCTCCAGGGGGCTGTTCCAGCTGGTGCATGTTAGAGCAGGCCAAATCAGCCCCCAGACTGGGGGCTGAACACAGTTTCCAGCAGTAGTCAGGAGGCAGACAAGGATTTTTCCCCCTCCAACAAAATTCCAAGGGACAGCCAAGAAAAGCTGGAAATGCTGCCAGGAGGCTAGGGAGCCAAAGTTTAGACTGAAGGTTAGGCAGATCTGCCTGCAGCACTCTTTGTATTTCAGACCTTAGGTGAAATCCTGACCCCATTGAAGTCAATGGGAGTTTTGCCATTGAAGTTAAAGGGACTGGGATTTCACCCTGTGTCATCTTCTAAACAAATACTGTCAACAGTAGCATAGCCAGGGGGGAAGCAGGGGGAGCGGCTGCTCCCCCACTGAGCAGAAGCGGCACCTTTTTTGTGCTCCTGACGCCTTTTGCTCCTATGCTGCAGCCAGAGCGGAGCATTTTTTTTTGCTCCCGGTGCCTTTTTTTGTTCCTGATGCTTTTTGCTCCCGGCGCCTTTTTTTAGCTCCGTTCCCCCTGTGCTCTAAACCTGGCTACGCCACTGACTGTCAACAAGCATGATGAATCATGTTCTTTGAGATGCACAAATGAGCATTAGGATGAACCCATAGACAAAACTATTTTTTAATTGTTACCAGGTGTCACATGATTTGAATGCATATCTTTAAAGGTGAATGGTTTGGTCACTAATATTTGGTCTTCATTGTGTTAGGGTTTATTTAGGGAGCTATATGGCACCAAAGATTGGTGGCCAAACCATTCACCATATGCACACAAAATATAATCAAGAATGAACAGTTTCTCCAGGTGTCTTTGAAATATGGTGCAGAGAATTCATTCTCACAGTATGTGGCATAGTTGTGTAGTTTATAAAGAAGCAGCAGATGTATCCTCTTTTTCTCTCAGTTTCTCTCTGTAAAATCTTGTGCCAGTACTGGCTGAGCAGATTCATTTAATCTCCATATATATTCTCTTTGTGAAATAATAAATGAGTATGAGTTTTCGTAAGGCCAGATTGCAAACTCCTTATTTACACTAGTAAACTGTTACTGAGATGAGCAATCTCATTGAGATCTGTGGGATTTTATTATGCAAATAAATGGTCACTATTGTAGGTGGTTTGTAGTCTGGCCCTCAGAGCTCTAAGTCATGCTAGAGTCCACCTGGGTTGTATTATTGATGCTGCTTGAGTATATTACATATTTATCATCAAAAGAATGAACATTGTTGCTATGGTTTTGCTTATGATTTAACAATCTATGGTAGTTTTCTAAATTTTGGATTATAGATCTGTTCATTTATGGAAAAGAGACTAGAAAATTGTTACCACTTGTACAAAATTAACATATAATAATGCTTGTGGTCTAGTAAAACTATTGCTTTATAATAGCTCTCTTAGGCTACGTCTACACTACCCGCCCTATTCGGCGGGTAGCTATCAATGTTCTGGGATCGATTTATCGCATCTCATCTAGATGCGATAAATCGATCCCAGAGCTGCTCCCCGTCAACACCAGAACTCCAGCTCCAGGAGCGGAGGAAGCGCTGTCGATGGGGGAGCCTGCCTGCTGCGGTGTGGACTGGGGTAAGTACCTTTTGAAATCGATCTAAGATATTCGACTTCAGCTACGTTATTCACGTAGCTGAAGCTGCATATCTTAGATCGATTCCCGCGCGCCCCCCCCCCCAGTGTGGACCAGCCCTTAGTTTACCTTAATATTTATTCAACTCATTTGATTTCATGCTGCTTAGTTGTGGTTTTTTTTTACCTAATGTACTATTGCAGTAAAATACATGGAAAATCCATCCATCCATTTATTTATTATTTATTATCAGTCTTTGTATGTAAATCCAACTCACATGGGGGAAAGGGTTAGCATGTAGTAGCATGACAGTGGGATCAGGCAAAAAGGCATTTACCTTCCAACTTAAATATGGCTATATAAAACAGCAATATTTTTTTTGTACTCAAGAGTATTTAACTATATTTAGCAACCTGTTTTTAGGGTTGAATTCCACAGAAGTATATGAGGCAGGAACTTTTTATCCAGATCCGAATGGCTGCAGTCTTTCATTTAGCTCCTTTAACCAACAGTTATTTTAATGTAATAAGCCTTTGTTCAGTGATAGAACATCAAAAAAACCTAAACATTTTGTTTAAGGTTAGCTGAAAAATGAAAATGCTCAGGAATGGATTAATATCTTTTTCATTTTTGAAAAGTGTAGTATTTTTTTGGAAGTTGTTTAAATTTAGCGCTTGGGTAGGATCTATCAAAATGGGGGCAAAAGTGGGGCTTAGTAGTATGAACATTGGTGTATGAATCAGAACCTCTGGGTACTGACTCCCATTTCTGTCAATGATTCCTTCTCTGGCAGTTTGCTTCAATTTTACCATCTGTTAAATGTCTACAGTATAATGATACGAAGTCTTAGGGGTCGCGGTGAAGGTTCATTAAACATTCAGGTTATTTTAAAGTGCTTTGAATGAAAATCACTGTGTCCCAGATGAAAAAACATGTAAGCACATACCTAAACCCATCTGTGTTCAAAACAGCACTTAAGCACATGCTTAACTTTAAATATGTGCTTAAGTCCTATTGATGTCAAAGTGCATGCTTGTTATTCTGAATAGGGATGCTTTCCTCAGTCAAGATCTCTATACTTGCCAGATGTTATGAGAGAACAGCTTCTCCTGAAGCAGTGTGATGATGATTTCAGCAGTGCTCTTTAAATAGTCATGTAAATGAATACTACTGTGGTCCTGTCCTGAGAATTCCTTTTCAAATCTCCAGAAGCCTTTATGATGTTGTTTTGATGAGAGTTTATGATGGGAAAGCAACTTCATTGCAAGTTTGTTGAGATGATATTGACAAAAATTCACATGATGTCTGTAGTTGTACTGCTATAAACTAAATTACATTATAATCAGTTCATTTTCATTAAGATTTTGATACAGCTTGGAAAACAAGGCCATTTGGAGAATAGGCTGTGGTAGCCCTCATTAAATCACGCACATTTTGCCTTGACATTACAACACTCAGAATACTCTATGGACCTCTACAAGAAGGTGTCACAACCCTGGGCAATGTAATATATCACTAGGAAAATATTCATTAAACCAGTATGGGATAAGCATGTGGATGAATGTAAATATCTTGTGTACCAGTGATACTACAGTATTATAATTAGATCCACCCAGGTTATACAGCACATGCAATGTAAAATTCTTAGTTATTTAATAATCTCTGCCTTCTAACCCTTTCTTCCAACTACTAATGTCCTAATAAGGTCTTATTTAGGGTTTCTCTACATTGGAAAGTTATTTTGGATTAAGGTAGGATGTGAATTTAAAGCACAATATCTATTCCAGAATAAGTGTGTCCACACAAACAGCTATTCCACAATAGCTATTTTAGTTAGGCTATGGCTACACTATGAGACTTTTAGCGACACGGCTGTGTCGCCACAGCTGTGCTGCTAAAAGGCATTCATGTAACTGCTGTTTGTTGGCAGGAGAGAGCTCTTCTTCTGACAAAAAACTTCCACCCCGCAAGAGTGGCAGCAGCTTTGTCAGCAGGAGAGTGCTCCTACTGACAAAGCATTGCTCACACCGGCGCTTTTTATCGGTAAAACTTTTGTCGTTCAGAGTATGTTTTTTTTTTAGCACCCCTGAAAGACAAAAGTTTTGCCGACGAAGTGCCAGTGTAGACAAACCCTTAGCCCAGGTCTACACTACCCCCCCCCTGTCGAACTAAGGTACGCAACTTCAGCTACGTGAATAACGTAGCTGAAGTCGAAGTACCTTAGTTCGAATGAAAAAGCACTTACCCGGGGTCCACATGTGGCGCGCAGGCTCCCCCGTCGACTCCGCCTACTCCGTTCGTCGAGCTGGATTACCAGCGTCGATGACGGAGCACTTCCTGGTTCGATTTATCGCGTCTTGACAAGACGCGATAAATCGAACCCAGAACATCGATCGCGCGCCTCCGACCGGATGCGTAAGTATAGACCTACCCTTAGTTTCCTTATCTAGACAGGCTTTTAGATTTTTCAACAACTTGAACCTCACCTGTAAGTGAAAAGGAGGACAGAGCAAGGCAGGGGATCACCATTAGCACTATCTATTAAAGAGCAGCTGGCAACTGTCTTCCTTTTGGGAAATCACTATCCGCTTTTTGGCTCTACTTCCCCATTCATTGCCACCAGCTAGGAGACACAAAGGACCAGCTCACAGAATCCCACCCATAAATCCTATAATGCTTGTAAAATCCCATTGAGCAAAACAGAATAAAACCCAGGCATCAATTGATCTGGCTTTACTATGGTCCTGGCACCTGATGTCATAGGTGCTGGAACTAGGGGTGCTTGGGGTACTGTCGCATGCCCCGGCTTGAAGTAGTTTCTATTAGATACAGGGTTTACAGTTTGGTTCAATGGCTGTCAGCACTATAAAAATTGTTCCAGCACCCCTGCCTGATGTTCCCTGCTTTCATGGAGTTTGCTAGTACTACCACCTCAGTTGTGACTATCTCAAAGGGGGAAGTTTCTACCAGAGTGCCTGTGTGGCCATTGATCTCCTGAAGATGGGTATGAGTCTATGGTGGAAATTTCAAGAGTACTTAACTAACTTAAAAGCAGAAATTGTAATGAAAGTCAATGGGACATATGCTTCTAAGTCACTTAGGCTCTTCTAAAGATCCTATTACTTGTGACCAGGACCAGTTTATCTTTTTCTGGAGAGGTGGGGAGAACATTCTCAATCTGGGTCCTTTGCTAATACATGTGAGGCTGTACAAACATAGGTCTGGGGCAGAGCCATTTACATATAATTTATTTCATTTTTTTGGTAAACTCTAATGTATAGCTCACAAAAATAATTTGCTCTCCCTGACTGGACTTAAACAGATGAGGTGAATAACAAACCTCCAAAAAAAATCCTACTGTGTCTAGGATACTTTTTGAACCTGTCTTCCCATTTGATCTTCAGAATCAATATTAATGTTTTGGAAGAGGCAAAGACCAATATCGAGGCAATGATCATCCATCAGCAATTCCGCTGGACTGGTCACATTGTCCAGATGCCAGACCATCGCCTCCCAAAACAGGTCCTGTTCGCTCAGCTGAAAGAAGGGTACAGTAACGTGGGTGGACAACGGAAGCGTTATAAGGACTTGCTGAAGGCCAATCTAAAAAAATGTAATATTGACATTGATACTTGGGAGACACTTGCCCAGGATCACTTAAAATGGAGTGAAGTCCTACGTGATGGTCCCCTGCATTTTGAACTTGCTTGCCGCTGAGCCGAAGAGGACAAGAAAAGCAGGGGGGAAGGAGAGACTGGTCTCCAGTCATGGTCAACAGCCTCCTGCTGAGCCTGAAAACATCTGCCCTCATTGTACTTGTGGTTCAAGAACTGGCCTTATTAGCCACCTGAGGACCCATAACTCCCATGAAAGATGATCATACTCAGTAATGAATGATCACCCATCATCATAACTTTTAGAATCACAAGACAGACCTTGAAACTTAAAAAATCCATTTTGATTTGTTTTTTCCATGTCTTAAGCTTCATGTCTCTTGGAATCTAAGGGCTCAAAGCTCAACTTGGACACACTCTAGTTCAGGTGCTGTATCTGCATACTGCAGAAGTGACTTGGAGGAAGTTACTGCTTCTCTTAGTGTGGGTTCAGAATTAGGTATTCAGCAAGGGACTTTTATTGTGAACATGTTCAATGTCCTTTGTTTTAATGGGGGGAGTGAACTATGCAGCCTTTGATTCCTAATATTTTTACTGGCATTCACCTTGACATTTCAAATATCAACACAGCCCAGAAAAGTGATTTCCCCCTCGCTCCCTGCAACACCACCCACATACACAAACTACTATAACATTTACCATACCATTAGAAGGGCAGGAACCAAGCCTTGAGTCCTGATAGTGGAAACAGTGAAGCTGTACAAATTGAGCAATTACTTGATAGCATCAACTGAGCCAGATACTTGCAAAAACAGTCATGAAAGATAAAGTGCAATCTTATCTTTTGCCACAGGCTCTTTGATAGTTCCTGCTGGAAGAGAAGTTTTTTCTAAGCCACTTAGTACTTCAGTAAAATGTTTGGACAATGCACTGCCAAAAACTGGAGTGCAGCATGCACTTAGTTTATATACAAACCTGATTAGTATTCTTTGGACACCATCCACTCCACTGGATCTTATTGAAAAGCTGTTGACAGGAAGTGTTGCCCAGATCAGATAGCTCTAAAGTGATTTTTTCTTCTTCAAAAGGAATAACCTGCTTTGGAAATTATTCCATTTTGCATGTAATGAATCACCAAGAGCTCCAAAGGTCCATATATTTGAACAACACCAAAAAGTTCCTAGTCCAAATGTAGGCAGTAGTGTAGACGGGGGGGAACAGAGGGAGCGGCCGCTCCCCGACTGAGCAAAAGCGGCGCCTTTTTTTGCTCCCGACACCTTTTGCTCCTATGCTGCAGCCAGAGCGGAGCATTTTTTTTGCTCCCAGTGCCTTTTTTTGCTGCTGATGCTTTTTGCTCCCGGCGCCTTTTTGTAGCTCTGCTCCCTCTGTGCTCTAAACCTGGCTATTCCACTGATGTAGGCAGGTATATTTGGATACCTTTAACCTTCTGTGTGTGTAGAATGTGCTTTCTCTTTTGAAATAGCTGTCTTGGTACAGACAACTTAAAACTCTGTTTCAACAAAAGACTGTGGTTCCTAGTTTGTGTAGTTACTCTGGGAGAATGGATAATATGGAATGCAGCCATAGTACTGCTTGTTGTTGTTTTGTCAATTGCACAAAATATGCTTAGTTGGCACAAATGGAATACTTCTGGATGCTGAGGGAAGTGGTGTTATGATTCAATAGTTGACATTCTTCCCTCTGAGTTACAGTTGAACTAAGGTCCCTCCATAGTGTTGCATGGTCCTGAAGCAGACCACCTTTTAGATGAGGCATGTACTCAAGGTCCTGATTACTTGTTTTCATGAACAATCCCATGGTAAAATTTGTATCCAAATTCTAATTCAACTAATTACATCCTGCCTACCTAATTTCTCCTGCAGTTTCAGATGGATAAGGTATTTCTTGTAGCAGTGCTCCTGACAAACAGTTGACCCATTTCATCTCAGAGATGACTACATTCAGCGGTGGGCAAAATGACTTTTAGCTATTGGGTCAGATTCTTAGTCTGTTCCATTTTCTTTTGTTCAACTCAGAGAGTTGAAATTGGATACTTCTCCCTATCTGAGGATTCCTCTGGCATGGGGGAGACTCTAGAACGTTCAGAGCAGGCATATAAATATATGCATGTGTAACACCAACATACCCTGGTTGTCAGCAGGCAGGATCAAACCTGGGGCCTCTGAAGCTTAGTGCATGAGCCTCTACAACATGAGTTAAAAGCCAACTGGCTGGTAACTAAGGCTGTAGAGCAGACTCATTAATCTCTTTCTCCCTAAGTCATCTCGGTGCCACTAGATGGGACAGAACACCACACCCAGGAGGTGTATGGGTTACACATACCTTTTAGGCAAGCATCATTTCTACATTTTTCACATGGAGTGATTGAAGTTGCACAAGGTCATCCATAGAAGAGGTAGGAATAGAATTCAAGTCTCTAATATGGCAAATCTCATCCATTTATCCACCCTGCCTTTCAGAATGAATGTGCTTGACTGTGATGATTGTAACAGCCAGAGCACACTCTTTTCCATCACCAGGAATAGAACTCAGGATTGCAGATTCCCACATTTCTGTTAAGTAGTAAATAGTTGTGTAATCCACAAATGTATTTCGCATCCCTCTTTAGTGGTCTATTCACAGAGGACAACATCTGTTATTGCTGCCAGTTACTCTAGCTCAAGTCTGTGCTAATGGGATCAAAATGGAAACAGATCAGGTGTGACTCCAGATTGATGTCATTTTTGCAAGAGATGGATTAACTTCACTTTAAAAGAGACAAAGTTAAGTGGTTATTGTATGTTTTCCTTTCAGATCACATGGGTGTATGATTTGAAAACTTACCATCCATGAAAGAAACACAAATAGCAAAACCTTCCAAATTGTGATGATTCCAACGATCAGTTTAGCACTTGTATATCAATTTCTTTTTTTCAATCAGTTTTGCTTTTTTCTTCCCGCTATTTTCCACGACAGGGGGAAAACAACAAAGAAACAGAACTTCCCATTCTATCCCCGGTGCAGTTTTTATAAAAAGATGGATTTGAGCTCAGAATCTTTGGTTTTGGTTTTAGGTGATCTCCAAAACAGCAAGGGACCAGTTTTCTAGTTCCAGTTCAACTGGCGCCAAAATGTCAGGAAAAAAGCTTCTCTCTGCCCCCAGTGATGAAAACCTCTCACAAGAGCCATGAGCTACAAAATTTCTACCATTTAACTTTCATTCATTCAGCTTGTACTCTCTGCTCTCTTTGCCCAGAACAATTTGAGATATTTGGTTCTATTGAACGTGAGCTAAAATCTTATCTGTCATTTGATATCAAACCCAAATTTTGAACTTTAGCTGCAACCTTTCATCTGGATCCACATTTGAAAACAGCCTCCATGACTCATTTCTACTTTCCTTACTAAATCTTCAAAATCTGGATGAAAGATAGTTTTATTGTTAAAGCAGTGGACTGGATTTCAAGAGCTCTTGAGTCTAGTTCCCGGCTCTGCCATAGACTTTCTGTCTGATATTGGGCGAATCACTTAATCTCTGTGCATCACTTACCCATTTTCAAAATAGGAATATTAACTCTCCACTTTCCCTACCTTTGTTTGTCTGGTCTCCTTAGATTGTAACATCATTGGAGAAGAAACTGTTTTTTACAAGGGCTGCCAAGTGAGTAAAAAAATTAATCGTGGTTAATCATGCTGTTAAATAACAGAATATCATTTATTTTAAATATTTTTGGATGTTTACTACATTTTCAAATATATTAATTTCAATTACAACACAGAATACAAAGTGTACAGTGCTCACTTTTTTTTATTACAAATATTTGCACTGTAAAAAACAAATAGCATTGTATTTTTCAATTCACCTCACACAAGTACTGTAGTGCAATCACTTTATCATGAAAGTCGAACTTACAAATGTAGAATTATGCAGAAAAAAAAACCTGCATTCAAAAATAAAACAATGTAAAACTTTAGAGCCTACAAGTGCACTCAGTCCTACTTCTTGGTCAGCCAATCACTCAGGCAAACAATGTTGGTTGCAATTTGCAGGAGATAATGCTGCCTGCTTCTTGTTTACAATGTCATCTGAAAGTGAGAACAGGCATTCACATGGCACTGTTGTAGCTGGCATTGCAAGGTATTTACGTGCCAGATGCGCTAAAGATTCATATGTCCCTTCATGCTTCATCTACCATTCCAGAGGACATGCTTCCATGCTGATGATGGGTTCTGCTTGATAACGATCCAAAGCAGTGTGGACTCACGCATGTTCTTTTTCATCATCTGAGTCAGATGCTACCAGCAGAAGGTTGGTTTTCTTTTTTGGTGATTTGGGTTCTGTAGTTTCCGCATCAGAGTGTTGCTCTTTTAAGATTTCTAAAAGCATGCTCCACATCTTGACCTTCTCAGATTTTGGAAGGCACTTCAGATTCTTAAACCTTGGGTCGAGTGCTGTAGCTATTTTTAGAAATCTTTGCGTTTTGTCAAATCTGCTGTGAAAGGGTTCTTAAAACGAACATGTGCTGGGTCATCATCTGAGACTGCTATAACATGAAATATATGTAGAATGAGGGTAAAACAGAGCAGGAGACATACAATTCTCCCCCCAAGAAGTACAGTCACAAATTTAATTGACACATTATTTTTTTAAAGAGCATCATCAGTGCTGCTGCAATAAAGTAATAAAAATGCATTTAGAAGAGAAAAAGAAACAGTGTTCAAAGCTTA
Source organism: Chelydra serpentina (assembly GCA_037349315.1). NCBI lineage: Eukaryota > Metazoa > Chordata > Testudines > Chelydridae > Chelydra > Chelydra serpentina. Next base: position 70,995,055 of record JBAIAC010000008.1, read on the forward strand.
ACAATTTTAAATACCGAATAAGCTTCAAACATAAAATTATGCTCTAGAAATCACATCAATTTGACTACTTATCTGTTTGCTAACTAGATGAATTTGGGCTTGTCTAGTCAATGCCGATACTAGCATTCATGAGATACATTTTCAATCTAAATTAAAGACCATGGAGAAAGTGGCTCTAACTAGTACTATTTACCTTATTTCTAATTTCCATGAACAGTTAGATTCATTAATTTTACTGACAATAATAAACTCCCCCCACAAATGTTAATGGCTTTGTTGCAAAGAACAAGTGCCTGAAACCACCTTTGCCTATTTCAGATGGTTACTCAGAAAGAGTGTACTATTGACAATGGTTTAAAGCCAGACTCTACAGTGTATTAATATTAAAATCTTTTGATCGAGTAAGGACAAACCTAATGTGAAAGCATGGCTGGCACCTCTGACTGCAGCAGAAGCATAGGACATAATATAGTTATTAAACTGACTACAGATATCAGAATAAAACATGTTTGACACAGAAAAAAAATCTTTAGGCAATGTGACTTACTCCATGTGTCAAAGGGATAACTGAAATAATCTTTCCATTAGCTATGACTATTGATCACTGGAAGGACATTTTTGTAGCAAAGTACATAGACTATATGATCTTCCATTCTCTTAACTTCCAGGAGCAGGCCGCAGTCATCTCTCAAGAGCAGGCAGTTTGGAATGCCAAATATGAGAAATATTGCAAGAGAAAAGTTATGCTGGAAAAGAGTCTTTAGAAATAGCAGTAGAGATAGTGGCTGGAAAAAATGTAGTGTGGATTTATAAGAGCAATAAAGCATGTACAGTATAACTCTCCCCTTGGCTTCAGAGGATGGGGCTTTACTATAATGTTTTATGCTCATGTGGAATGTGTGAGTACCTTTGAATGGAAAGATATCTGCTATGCCTGGCCCATACTGGAAGCTGGCTACTCTAGATTAGTGGTTCTCAACCAGAGGTCCGGGGCAACCTGGGGGACTGTGAACATGTTTCAGGGGGTCTACCAAGCGCAGCTGGTGTTAGATTCACTGTGGCCCAGGGCAGAAAGCTGAAGGCCTGCCACGTGGATCTGCAGCCTGGGATCCCGAGTCCCACCATCTGGGGCTGACGCTGAATCCTGAGGAACTTAGCTTCACGGTGCCCTCTGTGGTGTGGAGCCCTGGGCAATTGCCCTGCTTGCTACTCCCTAATACGGGCCCTGGCTTTTATATGCAGAAAAAACCAGTTGTTGTGGCAGAGCTAGGCGATGGAGTTTTTATAGCATGTTGCGGGGGCCTCAGAAAGAAAAAGGTTGAGAATCAGTGGCTCCCAACCTTTCCAGACTACTACTTGTACCTCTTTCCAGAGTCTGAAAAACTAATTTCCTCCTGCTGATACTCACACCTTCTTGTTAACTGTTTGAAATGGGCCACTTTGATTACATTGGCCTCATTAGCACTACAAAAGTGATGTCCACCCCTTCTTGTCAACTGTTGCGAATAGCCCACTTCCACCTTAATTAAATTGGCTCATTAGCACTGACTCCTCCACTTGGAAAGGTAACTCCCATCATTTCATATGCTGTGTATGTATACCTCTCTACTGTATTTTCCACTCCATGCATTTGATGAAGTGGGTTTTAGCCCAAGAAAGCTTATGCCCAAATACATTTGTTAGTCTTTAAGGTGCCACAAGGACTCCTCATTGTTTTTGATGGTCTTGAGTACCTCAAGTTTGACCTCACTTAAAAATACTTGCTTTCAAAATCAGACATAACAATATAACAGTGTCACAGCACACTATTACTGAAAAATTGCTACTTTTTCATTTTTACCATATAATTATAAAATAAATACATTGGAATATAAATATTGTATATTTCAGTGTATAGTATATGGAGCAGTATAAATAAGTCATTGTCTGTATGAAATTTTAGTTTCTACTGACTTTGCTATTGCTTTTCATGTAGCCTGTTGTAAAACTATGTACATATCTTCCAGATACTTTGGTGTACCCCCTGTAAGACCACTGTGTATCCCCAGGGGTATACATACCCCTGGTTGAGAGCCACTGCTTTAAATGGACCTTTAATGAACAGTAGTGTCTAGGGACAAATAGTTACCCACTTAGTAGTGAACCATTTCTTTTTTTATGTCATGCTTTGTTTTATATATTTAATTTTTATTAACTGTGCAAACAAGAATATCTAGGAAGTACATATTTAATGTATGCATAAGTATAGTACCATTCCTACAAAACTGATTCCCCATGAATATTCTTCCAGCTATTCCCATCTTGGCCACTGGTTTACTGAGTGATCTTTGAACAGTCACTTCACCACTCTGGTGAAGTGCCTCAGTTCTCCCATTTGTAAAATGGGGATAATGATAATGACCTTGTTTGTAAAGTGCTTTGAGATCTACTGATGAAAGTACTATATGAGAACTAGGTGTTGGTGGTGTTACCTCATGTACAGGAATTATTATAGGAATGCCTATATTTTGGTTTACCAGTGCTAGATGTGAGTAGGGAGTACACAATGCACAAGACAAACAGGCAGACTTGCAAGGAATGATAGGCTCTGAAAGACAACAAGGGAAGATTAATTCACAAGCAAACCTACAGTCATGCAATTATGGGTGTTCCAGGAGAGTAGGGTGATCAGACAGCAAGTGTGAAAAATCAAGACATGGGGTGGGGGTGGGGGGTAATAGGAGCCTATAGAAAAAAAAGACCCCAAAATTGGAACTGTCCCTATAAAATCGGGACATCTGGTCACCCTAGAGGAGAGGAGATAAATCCGAACTAGGGAAAATAAATCTCATATCATACCAAAGGCATCAGAATCATTAATGACATCCTGATATAGTCCTATACTCTTAGGAGAATTATATCTCTAAATGTGTTGAATGTCTTTAATTGTATTAACGCTATTTTTTTCTGAAATGTGATGATCTCTAATGGGACATTGGATCAATGTGTTATGTCTGAGATTGCTGCAGTTTTCTAAGTGGAAATTATAAGATTTTTTCCCCCATGGATAATAGAGCTTTGAGAAACTGCTGCTTTTCCTGAATGCTGAGGAAATCTGCCTGTCACCCAGTATTTCTACTCAGCCGTACTGGAAGTCCAGGTTCAGAAGTAAATTAGGGCTACATTGTGGCTAGAGTACAGAGGAACCTTCACTCCATCCCCACATCCTTGCACTCCTTATGTAACAGCTGGACAGAACTGCAACCCCTGCTCTTGTGATAGGGCAGAGGCTGCTATTGAGTTGCTCTCCCTTGGGAACAGATACGGGTGTGTGTGTAGGGAGTGTGTGGGGGGGAGATGTAGGCTTAGTCATGGCTCTGCCCCACCTCTGTGTACTGGCCAGCAAAGTTGCCTGGCCATGTGGGGAAACAGGGTGGGATGAAGAATCTGTGCTGCAGTATTAAAAAGGGGTGTAAGACATTTCTTGTCCCCAGTACAATCGGAGCTCTAGGAGCCTAATGGGTCCAATTTACTCGATTGTTTCTTGTCTTCAAAAGGAGGTATTTGGGACATTTCCATTGTAAATAAAAAATGGTGCCTTTACTAGAATGACACTTGTTGCTTAGGATAGTCATCTCCAACATGGTGGTTAAAATTGGTTGGAGGTATGTTGGGGAGAGGGGAAGTGTAAGTTCCAATGTTTTCCAAATCAAGTACAAACCAAACACTTGTTTCTGTTTCCTGCTTTTCCTCATCTCATGGCCAAGGATGTTTCCTTTGGCCACCCCACCCCCCTTTCAATTTGCAACATTCTACACACATTTGAGTGATACAGTTGTCTGAACTGTGGCTAAAACACATGTTGTTTAAAATATGATTAATATTTTCCAAATCCTTAAACCCCCTGAAAATCACACTGCACTAAACCATGTATTTCAGCAGCAAATATACTGCCTGGCTTTCTGTGATTAATTATCAGGTGTGGTTTCCAGAAAGCAATTTTTTTGGTCAGCCTCAGACAGTGGCTTTCAACCTTTCCAGACTACTGTACCCATTTCAGGAATCTCATTTTTCTTGTGTATCCCCAAGTTTTACCTCACTTAAAAACTGCTTGCTTACAAAATCAGACATAAAAATACAAAAGTGTCACAGCACAGTATTACTGAAAAAATTGCTTACATTCTCATTTTGACCGTATAATTATACAATAAATCAATCGGAATATAAATATTGTACTTACATTTCAGTGTATAGTATATAGAGCAGTATAAACAAGTCATTGTCTGTTTGTAATTTTAATTTGAACTGACTTTGCTAATCCTTTTTCTGTAGCCCGTTGAAAAACTAGGCAAATGTCTAGATGAGTTGATGTACCCCCTCGAAGACCTCTGCATACCCCCAGGGGTACATGTACCCCTGGTTGAGAACAACTTTTCTAAGCAATCCAGAAAAGTGGAGAAATAAAGTATTAACATAGGTATCAGTCAGTTTAAAAAACCTTTTAAAATCTTACCAAGTAACCTTATCTACATTAACATAAGTAACTCATGTTACATCTATTTTAAAATAATCAGAATTCTATGATTCTGCTAAGATACTTGAGGGAAAAAATTCTACACTTTCCATGTCCTGAATGTTATACATCCGCAAGCTCCCTGAAAAAATGTAATCTCTTCCACTTCCATACAGCTTGTTAACTCCTGACTCCATCCGTACTTCTTAAAACACAATGCAACTTGTTTTATATGGTGTCTTTCACACACAGCATTGGAGCGAGTCAATCATAAAATAAAGGAAGAGGGAAGATTAAGAAATACTTCAAATTAAAATGGTTAGGTTTGCTTCCTGTTTTGAAATAGATCTTCTACCATTTAATCCCATGTGTGAATCATAAGGTGTGATCACTAAAATGAGTAGTTTTATATGGGTTAAAATATAAGATGGACATTTTAAAACTTTTTCTCTCTTCTGTAATAAAAGCAACACAAGGATCTCTTTGATTGTGCATCCTTTACTTGGATTTCCCCCATTGAAATCAGTGGGAGCTTCTCCCACTGATATAGCTACCGCTGCTCGTTTTCTCAACACTTATTTCCTTTCTTCTTGAACTACCTGAGTGTGAGAGATTCAAAACACCTTCCCCTTCCCCCCCAAAAGTATCTAAGCAATCAAACAAATAAACAAACCGAACTAAAAAAGATCATTAGAAAGCCATTAGTGACCCTAACATTTAGTTTACACATTTAATCAGATTTCAATTGCTGTGAGGTATCTGTTTTTAAAAGTCCAATCTGCTCATACAAAGAAAAACACTATAAGTAAAAAGGGAGGTATTGACTGAGCCCATGGTCAACACTAATATCATCAGCCCTCTAAATCAGATTGCAGCTACTGAAGACTCAGTCACACATTATAATTGCTCTAACAGGGTTAAGAGGCTTCAGAATCCATTTGTTATAAATGCATAGGGGTGATATTACCATCATTTTATGTTCCTGAAAATAATATTTATTCTATCCTCTGCTCAGAAAGGTATTAATGGATATTTATTGCATTTGAGCAACAGAATTTTGGGGTTCTGTTGAGAGTAAGATACATTGCCCTGTTTGTGATAAAACTAATAGCAAATTGAATACAATGAGCCTCAGTAGATAACATATAAATCAGTATATTCTGACAAAATAATTTAGGACAGGTCTTTCAGGGGAAATGATTTCATAGTTTTGGTGAGTCATAAAACTCTGTTTGAAATCCTGCAATATCAGTTAGATATCTACCAACAACCCATTATTTGCATTGCTGGAGGATTGCTGTAAACTGAGCAGAAATGCAAAATAAAAGCCAATCCTACCTAACTTCATAGTGCATTACAAAGTTTTAGATTGAATTATTAAAAATTACATGGATTATTATCATTATTCACCACTATAAACATCTTGGACTAGGCTGTTTTTCATTTTTATCTTTGACTGATAAATAAAGCAATACAGGTAATGTTAGAAAGCCCTTCAAAATGTCATTACCTACCTTCTCTTTCTCCAAGGCATGTTTCATATTGCAGGATATTATGTTGACAGTAGCTCATCAAACCACACAACGGGAATGGTTCGTCTACTCTGAAGGTCAATGAGTACTAAGAATTTGATCAATGAATCACCTTGGAGGGGAAACTTGTGCTAAATAACTTATGGCTGGCCTATTGTGAACATTCCAAGTATAGTGGCCCTCAGAATTTCTCATTTCAGAATTGTGGTGAGATGGTCTGGCGCACACTGAGCTGTAGAGAAACACAGAGGGATTTGGGATGTTAGTTCAAAACTTCCTAGGACACTTTTTCCTTACTCCTTCTATACAATAATGCTACTTTATTATCAATAGAGATTTATTTTTGCCTGCCTATACTTAGTGTGCCTAAAAGAGGGCCAAAATACATTTGTTATGATCTATACTGGAATTATTTTGAATACAGAGAAACCAGGTGTAAAGCAGTGTGGGACAGCTCAGATGCAGGATAAATCTGTTTCCTACACACCAGCCCAGCATACTTAAATACTATAGGATTTTGCCTAACAAAAAGAAGGTTAAGGGGTGACTTGATTTGTCTATAAGTACCTACATGGGGAACAAATGAACTTTTCAATCTACCAGAGAAAGGTATAATGCAAGCCAAAAGCTGGAAGTAGAAGCTAGACAAATTCAGACTGGAAAGAAGGAGTAAATTTTTAACAGTGAGAGTAATTAACCGTTGGAACAACTTACCAAAGGTACAGTGGATTCTCCATCACTGAACATTTTAAATCAAAATTGGATGCTTTTCTAAAAGAGGTGCTCTAGGAATTATTTTGGGAAAGTTCTATGGCCTGTGTTATACAGAAGGACAGACTAGATGATCACAGTGGTCCCTTCTGGACTTGGAATCTATAAATAAAAAGGATGGTGAAAAAAATTGATTGCTAGGGAGGGAGGGTATTTCTGTGTCCATCATACACTCAAGTCAGAAGGCATTTTAGCATGAAATACAATTTTTCTTTCCATAGTTTTAGAAATCCTAAGGCTGTTAGACTGGCTTTCTGGGGATATGTGATGGGGTGCAGCAGGCCTCCATAGCCCCCTGGTGGAAGTTCTGGTGCACCCTGTGCCAGAAAACACTGCTGTGGGAAGAAAGGAGCAGTGAAGATGACTCCTCCAGGCCTGCCTAGAGTGGTCTTGGAAACTACAGAAACCTGGTCCTCCAAGGGCTAGAAGGGTTAGCAACAGCCAGTTGGAGCCCAGTAGGCTCAGATAAAAGGAGCTGCAGGGCCCTAGCAGGGTGTTGTCTGATGGGGACCAGAGGAGCAAGGAAGGGTGCTCCTCTCTGGTCAAAGGACCCTGAGGACTAGCCAGGGTTGCACTTGCATAGCTGGATGTCTGGTGGGAGAGGGACTTGAGAACTTTATCCCTAAGCTAAAGGTGAAGATAAAGAGGCCAGGTGGGAAGAGGCCCAGGAAGTAGCAGCAATGAATTGAATTGAGAAGTATGTGACTGCCATGGATAAGGTCCCTGGGTTGTAACCTGGAGAAGTGGGTGGGTGCAGGTCCCCTCACTGGCCACAAGTGAAGTGGCATAAAACCTGAGGGGACAGGGCTCATTTGGAAGCCTGAGTGAAGGGCTGAATTTAAAGGGCCCCAAGTTGGGGTTGAAGACCCTGGGTGAGGCCAGATAGATTGTCTGATTGTTGGAGTCCTTGGGTATGTCTACATTGCAATAAAATGCCCGCAGCTGGCTCATGTCAGCTGGCTCAGTTTGTAGGGCTTTACAATTGCAGTGTAGATATTTGGGCTCGGGTTGGAGTCTAGGACACTTCCCCCTCAGTGGCTGTCTATGTAAATCCTCATAACTAATAACTTAGTCATTGTCTGTTAATAATCCTGAAGCATTTATTGTGGAGTAGCTCAATGTGAGCTATTGTTTCCCCTTCCTGCTTGTTTTCTGAACAGCCCTGTTGAGTTGACCCATTGTAATCATACTGTCACATTCCAGGGTACAATCCAGACCAGTGAGGGGTTGTGTTACCACCTGCCTTGCAACCTTGAGTGCCTCATAAACCTTTGTTGCTGTAGCTCCCAAACTGGGCTGCTCACAAACAGTCAAATAGCATGAAAGTCACACACTGAGTGTCTGTGTATAGCTGCAGTCCTGGTCCAGCACCTCTGACCCCAGAAACCTGTCAGCAACACACCAGCCACACTCTGGCTTTCAGCAGCCTTGGTGACTACCAGCAGGGTGACCCCAACACACCCTAGTCCCAATTTTTCCCCAACATTTGTGTTCTATACTGCCCAGCTCTCCATGGGCAGTTCAGATTTTAGAGGTCCGTTGCCCCTATAAGGGGTCAATATGCAACACTTTGCTACTTTAACTGGAGTTACCAAATGGTTCAATTTAAACACAACACTGGATTAGTTTTGATTAAAAAATAAAACAAGTTTATTTAACTACAAAGAGAGACATTAAGTGAGAAAAAATATAAAGTATTAATGTCAGAAATAGTTACAAGAGAAATAAAGCTAAAATACTCTAGTAGGTAAAACTTAACAAACTAGATTTGGTTCAAGGTAAAATCCTTGCCACATGCTCCCAGCAACATTGATGACAAAAATCTCAAGACAGGATTCTGCGCCTCTCTCCCCTCGCCCCAAGTCAAAAGGTTGGTTCTTTTGTCATCTTAGGTGAAAGAGAGTGAGTGAGTAAGAGAAAGAAAGAGAATATCTGGGGTGTTTTTGCCCCTCACTTTTATAGTGCAGTCACCCTTTGAAATGCATCTTCCTGAGGGTTATCCCTAGATACAGTTCCTTTCCATTGTGAGGATGGAGACGTGGAGTCTTGTTGTGAAAGAGGTTCCATGCTGTTATTTGCTAAAATGCAGATGGATCTGTTCCTGCCCCCCTCAATTGCCAAAGAATGGCCACTTGACAGGCAATTGTCCATCAGCTTTGATGATGCTTGGCTAGAGGCATTAGATTTTCCTTTGTCTTTGAGAAACAGATTTACCCCCTCCCCAGACTTGCCCGGTAAACACATTTCAGTCATAATTTCATCTTATAATCAAAACTTTGCATATAATGTTGCTACATACATTTTACCATGATATTATTGACCAGCAAGTTATTAGTTTTCAAATGATACCTCACAAGACATATTTTGTACAACACTTATTACAACAGTGTGTAGGGTGTGAATACAGGGGTGCATTCGGTCACACATGTTAAACACCCCAATAAGCAGAGCAACCTACAGTATTCAGGAATTATCACAGAGCAGCTCATGTCTGTCTTATTCAGTCTAAAAAACTGGATTTAATAGAGTAGTTAGGATATGCAATTGGAATACCAGTTGGTTAGTAAAATCCTTTTTACTGAGGTTTTACAGCAATGTAGCATATATGTATCTATTACATACTTAATCCCCATTGAATTTGTTTTTAATAAACAATTGGCATTTATTAAATATATTACCCAGTACTTGTCTTATTAAATCAAAATTAAATTCATATTTGGGAATCTTAACTTAAAGGGGCACTAAAAGTTCCCCATTCAAAAATCACTTTCAACCAAAAGCCTATAATAACCAAAAATAAGAAATAAAAAGGCAGATGAAAGCTTTTTTTAAAGTCCTGCATGCAAGACAGATAAATTATATAAAAACATCAAAGCCGCTGAAGCATATTTATTGAATGAGATTTTTCCGTTTCACTCTAGTGATTATGCTCAGTGAGACAACCACAAAGCATTTCTCACCGTTTAAACAGGAGCCACAGCTCACAGGCTGTCTGCTCAGGGACTTTGTTTTTGCATGTGCAAAAAAGAGAAAACACCCCTGACAAAGAATGAGTGGGCACCAAGCAAAGCATCACAGCTACACAATTCTTCCTTTCTTTCAAGAAAAGCTTTAAATATGAAGGGCTCAGTTGTGGCTTTTACTTGCCTGGGTGATGCTGGGGAGGGGAAGGAGGCACAGTGCCTCAATGGTGGCGGTGAGAGGGATGAAGAATGGAAACGCATACATCTTTCAGAAACTTTGAGGGGAGTGCAGACTGGTGCTCCCCTGGCTACACTTACACCAGGGGTGTAGCCAGGGCAGCAATCCAGTGGTAGTGTGTATGTGGGAGGAAATTGCCTCACCCACAATCACCACCACCACTACAGGGCTGCTGGGTGGGCTAGATGACTTGTGCTCCATGCTGCTAGGAACCAGAACATAACAGGTTCCTGCAGGTTCATGGACAGTGGTGGTACATGAGCTGGTACAAAGGGCTTCCAGCATACTCCGCTGGCTGTGTATTGGGCAGCATCATTTAGTCCGGTAGGCCGTCTATTGGTACTGCTTAATGGTATGGCGAATTTAGGACCAGTTAACTTCCCTGGAACTTAAGCACATGATTAAAATTAAGCATGTGCTTAAATACTTTGCTCAGTCACAAGTGAGATGTTGAGAACATCGGAGTTGAGGATACTTAGTGCCTTGCAGGATAGGACCCTAACTTAGGTGAGCAGATATAATTTTACTGAGATACCATGTCTAAAGATACATCACTAAGGTACTTAGTGCCTTGCAGGATAGGACCCTAACTTAGGTGAGCAGATATAATTTTACTGAGATACTGTAAAAGATACATCATCATTAAGGGTTAGACACTTAAGTTACAAGTGACCTTGACTAACTATTTATCCTGATTTCACAGAGCATGAAATTTCCACTTTATAAAATATTGTTATTGTGGGAGGAATGTTTGATTAACAGAGCTGTAGTGAGAAGAAAAAAACAAACACCACTTCAGCTATGAAGACTTGGTTGCCCAGTGTTCATTGTACACACAGTCACCCAACTATTGAGCCTCAATTAAATACATTAATGTATATACAATGAATGTGTTATATGTCTCATTGTATTAAATCCAGCTGTTGCATTAAAAACTCAGAAAATAGGTGCTAAAATAGGCTCTTTTATATAATTTAAAATGCACTAACTAATAAGATATTCTCATTATAAGGGACATGATTAATGCTGTGTGAGATTAGGAGAACCTGCCCGGTGAGCAAGCTTTCTTGTTTTATTTTTAAATCTCTCTCCAGGCTCACTAGCCTAAAGTAAGCTCAATTAAAGTTACTTGCTGTTAATTTAAAATAGGCTCATTTCTACTCTAATGCCTCCTCTGGAGACACAATTTTTCTGGAGAGTTGTTTTTGGACTTGTAAATATCCAAGAAAAATTGGATCTGCAGAGACACCTGTGGAGCTAGTGCTCAAAATAATAATTGCATTTGGAACATAAGATCCAGTTTCATAATCAGACAAGTCACATTAAAATGTGCCCATGTCTGATTCAATGCTATTTCAAAGACTCCTCTTCTTACTAGCTGTTGAAATACCAAAATAACAGCAGGCCTATTTTAAAATTTACAGGTCTAACAGAACTAGAGTGGTCTAAATTAAATCTTTTTTTTTTTTTTTTGAGGGCTGAGCCTAATATTTCTGTAGTCTGTAATCCTGTATTCTGCAGTGTGATTTTCCTACACACAAAGGATACTTTCAGGAAAAAATAGAGTATCTTGGGGCCACATCTGAGGAAGGCTATGCATGCTGTAGCATTGGTGTAGTTTTGAATGCTTTAAAGTAACTGTAGGAGTAAAAGAAAACTGGAAACAATCACAGCTGGCAAACCAAAGGGAGCAGCCTATGTTTTTTTGCAAGTGAGACTGCTAGAGCCTAATTGACTATGTGACCTGGATGCCCCACACCAGTTTATTATTAGGGATGGGAAGGAAGCAGTTTTCCTGTCTCTTGAGAATTTTAAAGATTAAAAAAAAAATTAACATCCCAAATAAGGACAATCAAAACCTCAAAAACATTTTGTGAACCAACAAACCAATGCCCACCAACCCTGCCCAAAACCACCTGTTCAGGTCAGCTGAAATGTTTCTGTTTGATCATTTCAAAACATTTCATTTTGATTTTGAATTGTTTCTTTTTGCACCTCTTTTTGGTATAATTAAATTTCTAACTGAAAAGTTGTTTTTGAACTGAAAACATGAAACTTTTCAACAAATTCCCACTCAGCTCTACTTACGGTGGGCTAAGAGCCAGCTCCTGAGAAAAAGTGTGCTAGAGTACAGCTTAGCAGGTCAGTACATTGTGCATAATCTAGATATAACATAATTAAGAAAGGATGGTTTAAGAATTGTAAATCTTTACATGGTTTCATGTATCGTTTAATCAATGCACTGCACTTGTATTATATATTCTAAAAAATGCTATAATCATTTCCTCAGTTAGTGCTCCAGTGTGTACATTGAAAAAAAGCAAACCTCCACTAGAGAACTGTATAGCATAAAACTTGCAGAAGACTACACACATTATGTGGCAGTCAATAGCCATTATACACCATGTGCCATGCTTTACAGTCATCATAAATACAGAGCTTCCAGTCAGGATGCTGACGAAATATGCATAAAAATACGGCTCCGTTTCTGCTTCCTTGCAATGGAACACTGCTTTAAGGGTGTTCTAGGGGTAGCATTTGGGTAAGATCTGGAAGGAATGTTTACTGCAGTGGGAGCCTGTGGAGCCAGGATGTAGAGCCAGAGGCCATGTAGCAAATGTGTGGATGCCCCTTACCTCCCAGGACACCAGCCTTCTTCTGTGGAGATAAGGAAGGGTGTGGAGTTGAAGAGTAAACCACACCCTCTGATGGAAGAATGAGGTAGGATACTCTACAAACTGAAACTTCAGGTGTTTTCTCTCCCTTATGTGGTTTATTCTTGCATGTAGTAGAATGGGGACCTATATTTTTAAAAGTGTCCCTAGAAATAGTTATCAGATTTCTAGAATGTGAATAGGCTGGATGTTCTCCAGTGCCACAAGATGGGGGTTGGGGAATGCACCAGGAAAGTTCAGTGTCCAAAACTCACTGTCCTTTATTACATTTGGAAAAATTGCAAGATGTCATGTGCAAGATGGCTGACTTACGTCAAGATGCAAAATCCAGTCACCTTCAGTGCTGTTATCATGCCAGTCTATCTTTTGATGACATATACTTGCTTTTACACTTTGATATTGTCTCTGCCCAAGATGAGCTCTAAGAAAACGGGTCTGAGGAGTCTTGGGTCATAGTGGAAAAAATCTTGCCATTAGTTCCAAGAGAGAGGATGACTAAAACCTCTAAGCAACATTTTTTCACTCATGGGAAAACGGACACATCTACTTGGAGTAAAACATTACTTATGTTCCTAGGGTAAGCTACTTTGTCTACTGCTTGTCATTAGCCAGAAACATGCATGACTTGGTTGTAGTTTCTGACATCTGCCATGTGCTGTCACTGTGAAGTAGCACTGAGCTGGAGATACTGGTCCTCAGAATTTTGCAATTCACTGGTTATCCACCACTGTATCAGTTGTTGCAACAAAAGAGTGACTTATTTGGGGTAAATAACAAAGCCTTATCATGATGGAGCCTAGGCAAGTGCAAATAAATTTTGACCCAAGCAAAACATATGCCAAAATGAATCTAAAAAGGGTCTACGGTCAGTTTTATTACAAAATCCTTTGTTAGGGTCTATGCCTAAAAGCTGCTGATGTGAACTGACTTCAGAGTAATGATTGTTTTGAGATGATGACAGCCCCCTTCTCTTCCACTCTCTAGATTTAAATAAACCCAAAGGCAAGTTCAAATCAACAGAACACAATTTTAACTTTAGTGGCAGTGTAACCTGAGTACAGAGTTAAGGATCAGGCCACAGAATAAGAAATCAATCCCAAAATGAGAACACTTTTTTCTACACCAAAAATATTTATTCTGTCACTTGGAAATTTGTGAAATCTTTGCTTCTTTTGACTGCAGCGAAATTGAATGCTTTAATTTTTAAAAGAAAGAACTTTAAATCCTCATTTAAAATGACACTTGCTAAATAATTGCTGAAATTAAAATTGAATTCAGATAAACACTGGGCCTATTTTTATCAAAGGAGTGTCTGACTCTCTCAATATAGCATAATGTTGATGTAAAAGAAATATAAATTATGTACATTAATCATGCAAATAGCTTTTAGTCTCTTTAAATAAACATTGTGGCTAGAGATACAGGTAATATTTTAAGTGCAGCCCCAGCTTTTTACTTCATAATATTCACTTATTATCTCTCACCTTCCTGTCGTTTTGAATTTTATGGGCCAAATTTTCACATAGCTCCCATTTGTATCCACTTTTGTAGGCAACTGAGATTAATGACATGTTCAAAACCCATCATAAATAAGTTGGACACAGCTGAGATAAATGACAAGCAAAATGTCCTATTTATGTCCCATCTTGACTGCTGCAACACCCTCCTCTCTGGCTTCCCAGACACACTCATTGCCTTCCTACTCACACTGCATACAAAATGCCACTGCCTTCCTGGCCCATCCATGCAATTGTATCACTCCCCTTTGAATTCAGCAGCAACAGTGCAACAATAGCACAGTCCCTTCCCCATCTCTGGAGGTGCCTCAAACCTTCCCCCCCCACCCCCTCCCACTTCCACCTGTAGCTGCTAATCTTACTGAAAAGCTGAGATGCACTAGCTTGGTGGGGTGGCTGCTCAGTCTGGGCCTCCAGCCTGGTGGGAGTCACTGCTCATTGGCTTTCACCTGTCCTCGGGATACACATGCGCCTCAGTCCAAAGTGCTCACCGCCAGCCCCAGTCCAGCGTCCATCACATGTCCTGTTGCCCAGGCTCATGCACACCCCCACACAGAGCAACACAGTCCTTTCTTCCACAGAACCCCCCCCACCACTGAATCCCCCTAAAGCCATGCTGGAGCCTGTCCCCCAGCTCTTCCCCACTGTCAGGCAATCCTTTGGCTTCTTGCCTCTGTAGGGCATTGTTCCTCCAGTATTTGGCCACTCACACTTAGGCACCATCTGATGGCTTATTACAATATGTATAATTATTCTTCCATTGTTTGCTATAGAACACTAGTTAATCTATAGTTTTTCCCAATTAAACACTTTCTTCCGCTCCTTAATTTAAATATTTCCTAACCAACTGTACTTTCAATACCAAGAGAGAAAGTACAGTATATGTAGATTACTGTACATCAGCTGGGTAAATGCAAATATACACTCATGCTGTTCTCTAGAAATAACAACCTACTGTATTTTCTGTTGTTCATATTGTCCCAGGTCATACTCTATTTTAAACACAGATTTTCTACCCAACTTTTCCCAGTGAGTAGTCACATGGTTCTGGGGTGTTTTTTTAATATAAAAAGTATCTTTAGTATCTTTATGTCTTTAGTATCTTTAGACATAGTATCTTTAGACCTAAAGCATTTTTAGTATCTTCTTGATCTGTGCAGTACAGTAAAATGCTGGCAAAACATTTGTTAACAACGTTAAGGCAATCTTGATGCATTACAAAATATTTTTTTTATTACAAAAATATTTTGTAATGCAGCAAGATTGCCTTAACATTCTTAACAAATGTTTTGCCACCATTTTACTGTACTGCACAGATCAAGAAGATACTAAAGAGTGCAATAATAAATGTGTATTCCTTTTGGTTATGCTATTTATCACAATCAATAGAGTATTGGAACAATAGTAATACTGCTTTATTCCTTTGAGATTTGAATTGTTAGTACTGTAGCAGCATTGCTGTGAGCTGATGCCAGGATATGTTCCTGGAAACATTTATAATAATACAGCTTCAGTAGAGACAGTAATGGTATAAACAGGGCAAAGGAAATACCAGAATTGCAACAGATGCTATTGATTATATGCCGTGGGGAATATTCCACTTATTTATTTTAAACCCTGTCAATGTAAATCAAAAGGTTGTGATGTTGTCAGTAAGATATATGACAGACAAAGTAATGTGCTATGACAGTGCTCCCACTTTACTGACACAGCAGATCATGATTTTGAACACGAAGAAGTCATCTGCAGAAGAACTCAGGCACTATAAACTGGAGGAGAATGATCTGATTTAAACATCTGATTTGTTGTGAACTGTGATAAACTTTATGCTGAAAATGTAAGCTGATAGTGCTGCTTTAGGTTAAGTTGACTAGTGCATTTGAACTTGGTTCTAAATCTTTTTCTTGCCTTGAATGTTAGCACTTTTCATTATTTCTCAGGGTTGTAAATCTGGAGTTGTGGCATTAAATTCTAGGAACAGGAATGAATGTCTAGCAAAAGTAAACATACAAGGGTAGATTTAAAATATGATGGTCTATTTTTCTGAGATTAAGTGTATTGACAAGGCATGACATAAAGCTAAATAAAAGCTCTACTGGTTTCCCTGAAGTTAGATTTATCAAGAAAACTAGCATTTGGGGGTTAATAACGCCAGTGTATATACAAACACAGGTAACGTCATTTAGGCAATAGGCATTAGAAATAAATGGTAGAACTAGATTACATATCCTTTTTTTTCTAAATAAAGACATGCTGAGGAACTGTTGGAACTAAGATTAGAGCAAATAAATTGCATTGCCTTTTGCCTCTCACAACTTGCAACATCTAGTGACACATGTAGATTCACTTTGAGACTAACCCCATGAGTCCTTCTAAAGTTGGGACAAGTAGAACAAGGAGTATTTTATTTAATAACAATTTGCATCTCAATTCCTATGAAATTATACGTTGCATACACATTAATACCAAAAGAATGTATTATAATTAGTGTTCCTTCAATGAACAGCAAAGAAAATCGAAAAGAATTATAATTTACCTATTGTTACATAATCTTTTGCAAAGGCATAGTTTTTTGTTTACTCAGTGGATATTGAGGAATGTTGAATTCCCCTTTGTTAATTCTTTCTTCATTGAATACTCTCTAAAATCAGCAGAGAGTGACAGATCACTTGCTAATCTTGTCATACTTTGTTAAATGGAAAGCTCAGCTTGTCACCTGATGATGGAACCTATGGGGAAACAAGTCTGGTATTAGGGCTTAGCAAAGACACTCCTGGGCCCAGATCTTCTATGCAGATTTACACCAGCTGAGGATCTGACACTACAATGTAGATTAATAACCAACAAATAGGATTCAGAACTTGCCTAGAAATTACTTTTCAACCAGTTTCTTTTAAGCAACCTCAGTTCTTTTGAAGAGTTTGAATCCCAAATACAAGGAAATGGAATATGCATAAAAGAGAAAATATCATTTTTTTTAAATCATGATCAGGTCCAGCAAATGTAGTTTCTGATTCAAAAAGAAAGCTTCAGTGTCAAATGAGCCATGTTAGTGTGGGTAAGTCTCCTATCAGTGCATGTATATTTTTGTGTAAAACCTAGGCCAGATCTGATGTTGGTTACATTCAGAGCTCTTTGACTTCAGATGTATCTGTCTCACCAGTCGTTCCCCAACTTTGGCCCCTGTTCCACCAGGTGTAGTTTACACTCATGCTGCTACAGAATTTCACTCCTGTTTACAGACTTTATTTACATCAGGGATCGGCAACCTTTGGCCCACGGACTACCAGGGTAAGCCCCCTGGTGGGCCGGGATGGTTTGTTTACCTGCAGCATCTGCAGGTTCAGCCGATCGCAGCTCCCACTGGCCGCAGTTCGCCGTTCCAAGCCCATGGGGGTTGCGGGAAGAGGCGGCCAGCACATCCCTTGGCCCGCGCAGCTTCCCATAGTTGCCATTGGCCGGGAGCTGCGATTGGCTGAACCTGTGGACATGGCAGGTAAACAAACTGTCCTGGCCTGCCAGGGGGTGTCAGGGTTCCCTCCCCACTCTAAACTCTAGGGTAAAGACGTGGGGACCCGCATTCAGAGCCCCTAAGCCTATTTTTACCAGCTTAGGGTAAACCCCCCCAAGGTACAAAATTCCCTGCACCCCGAGAAATGCTTCTTGCTGCCACCATCAAATGTCTAACAGGAATCCAGGAAAGGAATCACTTGAACTTCCCTCCCCCCCAAAATGCCCCCTCAAGCCGTATACCCCCTTTCCTGGGGAAGCTTGAGAACAATCTCCCAACCAATTGGTTACACAGTGATCTAAAAACCCACCCCCTGGGTTTTAACACTATAGAAAACAGTCAACTTCTTAAAAGAAGGATTTTATTAAAAATAAAGAAGGTAAAATCATCTCTGTAAAATCAGGATGGTAACTATTTCACAGGGCACTATATTTCCAAACTCAGAGAGATTTCCCCCTCTGGACAAAACCTTAACGTTACAGAAAACCATGAATACCTCCCCCCCCCTTGCCCTTTCTAACACAGGGAATACTCCAAGCAAAATAAACAGAAATCCATACGCTATGCTATCTAAACTTACTTCAGAAAAGGGAGGTTTGATTTTCTGTAGGTTCCTTCTGTCTTCCAAGATCACTCTGACCCAGACAAAGACACACACTAAAACCTTCCCCCCTCCCAAAGTTTGAAAGTATCTTGTCCCCTTATTGGTCAGAGCCCAGCCAGGTCAGGTGTCAGTCTGGCTACCTGCATTTCTTAACCCTTTACTGGAAAGAGGATTTTATAGCACTGCATCAGACCCTCTCCCCCTTCCCTTCATATTTATGACAGGGGGCTTACCCTGGCAGGCCGCGTGCCAAAGGTTGCTGATCCCTGATTTACATTTTGACTCACGATATAGCAGTAGTTCTGCTGACACATAGGTTTATTGTAATGATTTCATGCCAGCTAATTAATTTCCATAATAACCTTGCTTTTTAAAAGTAGTCTTGATTTTTATTAAGTCATTAGTTAGCTCTAAAAGTTTACAGATTTTCCAGCCAATCTGTGTTCAAACAGTCTTATTTACTCTGAAAAATAAGTAAATCCATTCTCCTGTACACCTTGGAATTCTGTTGGAGGTGACATTCTCATCATGGAACACTTCATCAGATTCCAGAGTGAAGTCATAGTGCAGGTGTGGCTTTACATGGAGTTACTTCAGCATATGCAGTATAACTCCATGCAACAAGATTAATGCTGTATCAACAAATTCAGTGTTGTAGTTGTTTTTCCTATCAAGAGCAGGTACAGTGCCAGGTGATGTAGCAGCAAAGTCCCTCACTTCACTCCATGTTTTCCATTAATGGATAGTTTGATACATCCTAATTTCTCCTTCATACAGTAACACCAACTGGTGAGGGTGGAGGTGATTGATTTAGCCATTCCATTTCTGCTGACCTCAGCTAGCAAGTTACTCAGAAACCCCGCTGCTGCCAGATGTTTCTGTTTTTAGGCTCATGGCAACTTTATGGATAGATCATTCTCCCCACAGAGGAAATGCCAGTACAGCTCAGCTCAGGTTTAGAAATATAGCACTTAAATCGAGCTCTTTTGACCTGCCCCAAAGCCCTAGGTCCTGAACAGCAGGCTTTAAGAATCAAGGCCCTTTTCTAATAGACAAGAGTGTTAGTCAGCAGAATTATCATTGAAGTCATATCAAAATATTAAGCCTGTTTCTCTTTCTAAATCTTGGAAACACATGTCATTCAGCATGTTGATGACTTTCTGTGTGCTCAATTTTGCTGCACAAGTCACATTGATTTCAATGGCACTACTCACAGAGTAAGATACTACTCAATGGGACTAGTGCTGGCAGAACAGAGACCTGTACAATTGATCAGGGATGGATTTCAAGATATCTTGAAGGCAGGCTGTTGGTTTAGAACTCTTTTTTTTTTAACGATTCTTATATTAAATACAGAAGCACAGTTTTCTTACTTTCTGTGTCAGGAGAGCTCTGATACAGACTTTCTTAGCTGAGTTGGAACAAATCACTCAAAACTGCTGAACCACATTCAACCCTGTCATCAATGAGTGCATTTTCACAGAACATAGGATTGTCAGACTGGATCAGACATAAGGTGGCCATTGCTACATGTGTACGTGGAAGGTGCAAGAACCCCACAGAAGGTGGAGTTGGGGTAATCTGCTCCACACATTAGATCTCATCCTGATATTTACCAGAGAATGGCTCAAGCCCTGAAGCATGTGGTTTAATATCCCTTCCCAAACTGTCATAATTAATTATAACTCTTGATAGTTTTGATAGCGATATAACATTAAAGGAGGTGTTCTTTCTTATGCTTGAGCAAAATTTGACACGTTGTCTCAGTTTGCCCATCTGTAAAATGAGGATAATGTATTTCTACCTCACAGAGGGTTGTGAAGCTTAATTAGCTAATGTTTCTAAAGTGTTTTTGAAGATACAGACCTCAGTCCTTGGCACTGGTTGAGGACCATTTGGCATCACTCAAGAGTTGTAGTACATAAGTGGCTTTAAGTCTCTTTGTTGTTCCTCAATCCTGGGATCACTCTGCAGTTGGCTAGCAACCCAGTACAAATTAGAATAACCCTCAGACTGTTCCAACGGACTGTTATGGAAGCCAGGGATTGCTGGTGTTTAGGAATAACCTGGACATGACCCCCTTCCCTTGCTGTTGGTTTCAGAGCGTGGGGGAGGTGTAGAACCACCGAGTATCCCTGTATACTGGCTAAAATGGTTACAGATCATTTACAGATTATGTGTTGGGGGAAGCAATGAAAAATGGCTCTAAAACAGAGGAGAGTGTACCATAAAGTGTATTTCTCTTCCCTCATACTTTATAAATAAGGACTTCTGCATGAGGACAGTATCTTTGGCTGCTAATAAGAATGTGCCATTACATAGGAAATGCACAGAACTCTTCCAGGTAGATCAGAAATTGGTATTTATCAACATGGATTATTTATTGTAGGGTGATATAGACTTGGGATTATTTGCACATACAGAAACAGTACAGAATTACAGTAGGAAAAATGGACAGCTCCATCTGAATGAACAAACACATAAATTCATGAATGCAAAATATAGCCTATTTCTCCTGTGTATAGGATATCTTAGCACATACATTTCCTTTGCTAATAAAATATGCCCAAAGCAATAAGAACATAAGAACATACGAAAGGCCGTACTAGGTCAGACCAAAGGTCCATCCAGCCCAGTATCCTGTCCACCAACAGTGGCCAATGCCAGGTGACCCGGAGTGAGTGGACCCAACAGGTAATGATCAAGTGATCTCTCTCCTGCCATCCATCACCCCCCTCTGACAAACAGAGGCTAAGGACACCATTTCTTACCCATTCTGGCTAATAGCCATTAATGGACTCAACCTCCATGAATTTATCCAGTTCTCTTTTAAACCATCTTATAGTCCTAGCCTTCACAGCCTCCTCAGGCAAGGAGTTCCACAGGTTGACTGTGCGCTGTGTGAAGAAGAACTTCCTTTTATTTGTTTTAAACCTGCTGCCCACTAATTTCATTGGGTGGCCCCCAGTTCTTTTATTATGAGAACAAGTAAATAACTTTTCCTTATTCACTTCCTCCACACCACTCATAATTTTATATACCTCTATCATATCCCCCCTTAGTCTCCTCTTTTCCAAGCTGAAAAGTCCTAGCCTCTTTAATCTCTCCTCATATGGGACCCGTTCCACACCCCTAATCATTTTAGTTGCCCTTCTCTGAACCTTTTCTAATGCCAGTGTAGGGATATTAAAGAAGGTACTGAAAGTGATTCCCCAAGTGAAAGTAACTCCCCATAATTTGTCCCCCACAATTTAAACCTCATAGCATTACCAAGTAAAAGATCTCTTGGATCCCTTGTTAAACTTACAAGCTACTGTCTGTGTAAATCATTGATTGTATCTGTTCTCAGAAAGATACTGTATTCCTATGAGAAACTTGCAAACAAGTTATTTGACTTTGTTCTTTATGCATGCTTTGTACCTAGAAACAGCATAGAAAGACCCCCACCCTCTTTCATCAAAGGGCAGGGAGTCTCAAATAAATTAGTACACACCCCAAAAGTGTTGAAGACAGTATGTCTGATGATGAATACTTGGTGTACATGAATGAATGAGCAGGGAGGTGCCAGCCTAGGAATTCAGTGACCATCGGCTAAAGGCGGCATCAAGTGGGAACAAACAGACAACCCCCGGAGGGTAAACTGGGATCCCACCCGACCATCTCAAAGGATGGGAAAAACAAAATAACATCTGACAACACGGAGCCATCAGGAATGTGCCATCTGCTGATTGATTCAGCAACAGCATGATGAAGCAATTCCCATAGACTGACATAGGAATAAATCCGTATAAGAATGGCCTCTAAATACTGAGGACTTGAAGTCTGGTTCTGCGACCACCCTCCAGGAGCATCAGATGAATTTGACAAGGACTCGGCTCCTCCCTCATGCCCAGGTTACCTGGCCAGTAACTTGGCATGAGCAACTTCTAGGCTGGTAACTATGACATCTATGCAGAACCTCTGTGTGTGTGTGTGTGTGTGTGATGTGAAACTGAATGAAATGTTATAGCTATAACTGACTGCTTACTATGATTCTTTTTGTATTCACAATAAATGTGACATTTTGTCTTATCCCCTTTAAAAAGATCTTGCTGGTTTTTATATTATTGGTATAACACCAGTATATCCTTTTTGAGATGAGGAGACCACAATTGTACGCAGTATTCAAGATGTGGGTGCACTATGGATTTGTATAAGGGCAGTAAGATATTCTGCGTCTTATTCTCTATCCCTTTTTTAATGATTCCTAACATCCCGTTTGCTTTTTTGACTGCCGCTGCACATTGCATGGACGTCTTTAGAGAACTATCCACGATGACTTCAAGATTTTTTTCCTGATTAGGAAAAAACACTACCTTAAGTACACTACCTTAAGTACTCTGAATTTTAATCAATGGAAAGAGTTAGAAGTAATATTTATCAGTTAAAGCTACAGAATTCCAGATCAAGATATTTTAATATGGAATGCATCAGGTTTTATGAATATATCATGATGTCCCTCAGCTGACATACATACAATCATGTCAGTTCTAGTTTCTGGGACACATTCTTCTTTTATGTAATTCTATTGTACAATGATGAACTTGACCCTCTGAATTTCAGGAAAAGATCCCCTCTAAATTCCTAGAATTCGAATCAGAATTCTGTTGAAAGGATATTTAACAAATCATTCTGAATGCTTGCTGAACAATTATCTTTCAAGTTCTCCTTCAGTTCATGTGTTTCACCCTCAAACTGCAAAAAAAGAGCCTTTCAGTTTACTTAGACTTAAATTATATAAATGTATAAACATTGAAGAGATAAAAAAACTAACGCCCAAATTATGCCAGAGCCGATTTGTATGGTTTTATTAGCCTATCACAAACATAACTATGAACCATTACAGAAGTTACATTTCCCTAAACCAAGGTAAAATTGCTGTGCAATGCTTTCTACTAAGGTTGAAAGATTCAAATTACTGATAGCTTCTAGATCTATCAGAATACCTCTAATACATTAGAACATTACTTTTCTTAAAATGCTAGTAAAAGATGCCATAGTGACAGCCAATTGAGACTAAAGCATTTTTCAAGGAACAAGTGCTGCTAATATGTCGCTCAACCCTGACATGAAAGAACTGTGGGCAAGATTTTTGAAAGTGGCTATTGATTTTTGCGGCTTGGTTTTCAGAAAGTACTGAAATAATCCCTACTCTGCAAATCAGGCCCCATTAATGTGTCAAGTTGGGAATTCCAAAAAGGAGGCATCCCAAATCACTAGCCATTTAAAGAAAATCTTGCCCATTGGGCACTTGGCTGGAACCACAAACTAGATGAGTGAGCTAGTGATGAAGACTCATCCTATTATCAATCTCCTGAGCCAACCAGTGCCTTCATTTAGGACATTTTTGAAAAAAAAATGAAGCAAACAGTCTCAAGTAACAAAGAGGACATATCAGCTGCTGACACTGGCAAGATTAAATGAATAATAGTTTTGCAAGGACAAACTCATTAAATAATAATTATTTTTGGAGATAACATTTCCTGGCAGCTCATGTCTGGCTGGCAGAGCTGCAGCATCAAGGCAAAACATTGAAAAACATAAATGTAAGGAAATAAATATACTTTATTATGCATTGAAAAGTTTGAACGGCACATTACCATGCATATGAGGGAATTATCTTTCCTTGGCAGTTAAAGACCAGTGCAGTAACCTATAAAAAGGCAGGACTTAATTCTCAGTACTCGGTTAACATTATATTTACATGGTTTAATAGCAATAATGACTTCGGGGTTGGGCTTTTCCTGTCAGTTATTAAAGGACTAAGGCAAAGCCCCCCTTTTATTATATTGGAAACAGAACATTGTATCCATGGCAACATGAAATCCAACTTTGAACATTTCAACATATAAAAAGATATTAATGGTTTCTTTATTTTTTCATATTTTCCTAGTTCATAATGGCTATACTGACATCTGACTCTGGCATTTCCTGTCAGTTATGGCCAAGTCAGAAACTCATCTCCTCCACATGTTGGTTAATCACTCGGAAATGCCCTCTATGTTGATCATTATTGCTTAATTACACAGTTAATCATTTTGATGGGAATGAAAATTGGGTTTTCTATTAATATATGAAGATTTTGAACTGGAGCTATGCAGAACTTTTGAAACACACTGAGAACTACGAGAAACATGTGAATGATAGAATTTAAACTTTTGGTGAAACACTCTGAGGTTCACTAAGATTCCTGTTCCTGCTGCTGAAGAAAGAATTGGCTGGGCTGGCCATTCACTAAGGGCTGGTCTACACTGTGTGTGTGTGTGGGGGGGGGATCGATCTAAGATACGCAACTTCAGCTATGTGAATAACATAGCTGAAGTCGAATATCTTAGATCGATTTTTAAAAGTACTTACCCCGGTCCACACGGCAGCAGGCAGGCTCCCCCGTCAACAGCGCTTCCTCTGCTCGTGGAGCTGGAGTTCCGGTGTCGACGGGGAGTGGCTCTGGGATCGATTTATCACGTCTAGACGAGACGCGATAAATCGATCCCAGAACATCGATAGCTACCCGCCGAATTGGGCGGGTAGTGTAGACGTAGCCTTAAGAAATGCCTCTCCTTGGCTTAAACAGGAGCCAGAAAGCTTTCTAGCCCCTTTAAGAAATAGAATTGGTGAGTGGATAAGTTAATTGTCCTATGAAGGCATTCGAGATGTGGATTATTGAAGGCTAAAGAATGTCCCTCACAAAAGGAATAAAAGGTGAGGGGAGAATCTGGTACCTGTGGGAATGCAATATTCACCAATTTCTTACACAAAAGGCATGCTTTGCCTGTTTTGCTTGAGATTTGCCTCAAGTTTTGGATTTCAGAAGAATTTGTAACATGAAATGAACTATATGGTCACATGTCTGTGTTTAATTATGTACACTACTGTAAAATTAAACATCCAGAGCAATTATTGGCACTTATATTTTGGACATTTGTTTGGAGAAAGTTAATACAGATGACTGTTGAATTACATATGTTTGAAATATTTAAATTATACATTTATAGTTAAAGTATACACTTAAAATGCCGTGGCAGCTTAGTGCTTCAGTGAAGCCACTACCCATGGGAGAAGTTCTCCCACTGGTGTCGTTAATCCACTTCTGTGAGAGGTGGTAGCCCTCCTGTCGACATAGTACTGTCTATACCGAAGGTTAGGTTGGTATAACTGCGTTACTCAGAGGTCGTGGATTTTTGACATCCCTGAGGCCAGGTCTACACTAGGACTTTATGTCGAATTTATCAGCGTTAACTCGATTTAATCCCTCACCCGTCCACACTAGGAAGCAGTTTATTTCGACATTAAGGGCTCCTTGAATCGATTTCGGTACTCCACCCTGACGAGGGGAGTAGCGCCAAAATCGAAATGGGCATGTCGAATGCGAGGTACTGTGGACGGAATTCGACGCTAATAGCTCCGGGAGCTATCCCACAGTGCACCACTCGGTGGACGCTCAGGGCAGTATTGTGTACTCGGATGCTCTGACCTGCCACTCAGAGAAATCCCCGCGAAAATTTGAATACTTTTTCGTCTGTGGCCATTTTGAATCACATTGCCTCTTTGGACATAGTCGCGAGCTCAGCAGCACTGGCAATGATGCAGAGCTCTACATCGGTGGTTTCGATGCCATCGGTGAATAGAAAGAGAGCTCCAACATGGAGTGATCGTGAGGTTTTGGATCTCATCGCTGTGTGGGGCGATGAATCCATCCTAGCCGAGCTCCGTTCAAAAAGACGGAATGCAAAAATTTACGAGAAGATTTCACAGGCTATGACGGAGAGAGGGTACAGCCGGGATGCTACGCAGTGCCGCGTCAAAATCAAGGAGCTACGTCAGGCGTACCAAAAGACCAAAGAGTCCAACGGACGCTCCGGCTCAGCGCCTCAGACTTGCCGATTTTACGAGGCACTGCACGCCATGCTCGGTGGTGCGGCAACAACTACCCCACCAGTGTCCGTGGACACCGATGATGGGGTCCATTCTACGGACACATCGGAGGAGGTTTTCGCTGACGGCGAAGAAGAGGAAGGAGGGCAGGGGGACGAGGCAATCGAAAGCGGTCACCCTGGAGATTTCCCCGACAGCCAGGAACTATTCCTGACCCTGACTGCGCTGCCCTTCGAACACTCCCAAGGCAGCATTCCTGACCAGGAATCAGGAGAGGGATCATCAGGTCAGTGTTTTAGACATTTATTTTCAATACAATAGTTATGGTGTGTTAGCGCTCTGTAACTGTGGCTTCATTGGCCTTATGCGCTTCACCTTGGAGTCGCTTTCCCGTGCAACTATTCGAAAAGTCTGTCAATATGTATGGGGATAGAGGTGTAATCACCAGCAGAGATCTCAGAGAAGCTGTCTTGAAGGTACAGCGATAGCTTGTCTAGCACGTTCACTGGGAGAGCTGCCTTATTGTCTCCTCCATGGTAGGATACTTTCCCGCGCCATGCAAGCAGCAGGTACTCTGGTATCATTGCCTTGCATAGCATGGCAGCATACGGCCCCGGGGTTTGCTTGCATTGACTCAGCATGCAGTTTTTCTCTGTCTCCGTAATCCTCATCAGAGTGATATCAGTCATGGGGTCCTGGTTCGAATGAGTAGTATAATTAGTATACTGCATGCTTCCTTTTCCCCTTACAGACAGACACCCGGCAGTTTACGTTACCGCGTGGTGGTAGGGGCTCTGGAGCAAAACCAGTAGTGCATATCGGTGCGCGGGAAGTGACAGTCCCGGGGACCGGCAACGCTAAACCGGGGATAGGATAGGCGAGCCGTTCATGCTGAGCGGTTCGCGGGCATTTTTGATTCCCTAGAGCAGCCACGCTGAGGGGGGGGAGGGTAGGCGAGCCGTTCACGCTGAGCGGTTCGCGGGCATTTTACATTGCCTAGAGCGGCCACGCGGAGGGGGGGAAGGGTAGGCGAGCCGTTCACGCAGAGCGGTTCGCGGCCATTTTTGGGTCCCTGGAGCGGCCACGCTGAGGGGGGGGGAAGGGTAGGCGAGCCGCTCACGCTGAGCGGTTCGCGGGCATTTTTGGTTCCCTGGAGCGGCCACGCTGAGGGGGGGGAAGGGTAGGCGAGCCGTTCACGCAGAGCAGTTCGCGGCCATTTTTGGGTCCCTGGAGCGGCCACGCTGAGGGGGGGGGAAGGGTAGGCGAGCCGTTCACGCAGAGCAGTTCGCGGCCATTTTTGGGTCCCTGGAGCGGCCACGCTGAGGGGGGGGGAAGGGTAGGCGAGCCGTTCACGCTGAGCGGTTCCCGGGCATTTTTGGTTCCCTGCAGCGGCAACGCGGACGGGGGGGGGGGGGGGGGTTTAGGACAGCCGCCGTAGATTACCGGTTTGGCCAGCAGCAGCTACTGACCGCCGCCAGGAACACTGAGGGAGACATGGGAGTAGAGCAGTGCTGTGAAGCAATCTCACAGCAGTCGTAAGTAAGCAGCTTACCATGGTTTTCAGAGAGGTGATTTTCTGTGTACGGAAAGGCCTCTGGGATCCGTATACCGGGACCCTAGACACTCACTCAGCCTTAAGGCATATTATTTGACCTTGTAGTACGTGTACATGTGATAGGCACTGTCTTTGGTCCTATTCACGGTGAAAGAGTATGGTCATTGTTCTTGAAAAAGTATCTGTCTGAGGAATTCACTCCCTTTCATTTATCCCACAGCTGTGAGTGTCTCCCACCCAACCCGTGCTTCTCCCACCCATGGCCTAGTCCAGATAAGGCGGCGCAAAAAGAGAACCAGGGACGACATGTTCTCGGAATTAGTGATGCTGTCACAGAGGGAGGCGGCACAGCGCAGAGAGGACTTCGCACGGTACGAGCGAGCAGCCAGGGAACGGGAGCAGAGGGCTGAAGCGCGTGAGGACAGGTGGCGGCAGGAGGATCAGCAGGCGACCCAAACAATGCTGGGAATCATGAGGGAGCAAACAGACACGCTCCGGCGCCTGGTGGATATTCTCCAGGACAGGAGACATGAGGAAAGAGCGCCTCTGTACGTTCTTTCAAGCCGCCCTCCCCCGCCACCAAGTCCAGTGGCTTCCTCCCCAAAAGTCACTAGGACAAGGGGAGCCAGGGTGCGTGGAAATACTCAATCCACCCCTGCAGACCGCTGCAACAGCAGAAGGCTGTCATTCCCAAAACCATAGACTTTTCCCTCCTCTCCATCCAGCAGCACCCCTGAGCACCTCCCTTCCCAGGTTCCATGTGAAGTTACTGTTTTGTTGAATAAATCTTGTTTTTTGGTTCACCAATGTTTCCCTGAGTGTTTTAAACGGGACAGTTTGTATCTCTGGGTAGTGGTTAACATAGTTTTTAAGTGCAGAGAATGGGAGCACAAACGAGGGTGCAGACAGGTTAACTGCTGAAGTGACAAGCACAGTACACATTGCATGCATTAAGCACACCTTTCCTTCGTTGTGCTGGTTTCTACGTTCTAAACGTGGGGTTGGGGGTTGGGTGGTGCACTGTATGTTTGGCGAGGGTGGTCGCTGATCTTTTGCGGCTGACAGTAGCCTGCTGGATAGATCAATGCACTGTGTGATCCGTTGGCGATACTCAATACGTAAAAGGCACATAGACACCACCACACACACATGGGATTAGAAGAGGTTGATGGTCCCTATAAGCAAGCGGAACACCTCTTGGCACTGCGCTTTGGGCAGGATCAACAGCTTCCCCTTTGAAGGGAAGTGTTCCCCAACCAAACCTCCCCCCAACCGCCGTATGCCTACACGGTGATAATCATTACCCAAGAAGAAGTACAGGAACACGTTCAAACAAAAAAATCTTTCCTTTACTGTGACTTTACAGCGTTGATCCAAGGAGGGGGAAGGCGGTTGGTAATGGGAGGATGGGCAACGGGACATGTGTAAAGGGACAGGGGTAGGTCCAGTATCTGTTTACGGAAGTGGAGCAGTCAATGGTTAACCCGCTCTGTCTGGAAGCGAGCTTTCAAAGCTTCACGGATGCGGACCGCCTCCCGCTGTGATCTTCGAATGGCTCTGGTGTCTGGCTGAGCGTAATCTGCTGCTAGTCGATTTGCCTCAACCTCCCAGCCCTGCATAAATGTCTCCCCCTTGATCTCACACAGATTGTGGAGCACACAGCACGCCGCAATCACAATGGGGATATTTTTAGGGCTGAGGTCGGAGCGAGTAAGTAAGCTTCGCCATCTTGCCTTGAGACGGCCAAAGGCACACTCCACCACCATTCTGCACTTGCTCAGGCGGTAATTAAAGAGTTCCTTTTCAGTGTCCAGGGCTCCCGTGTATGGCTTCATGAGCCATGGCATTAGCGGGTAGGCAGGGTCCCCCAGGATCACTGTTGGCATCTCCACCTCCCCAACAGTGATTTTGTGATCGGGGAAATAAACCCCCTGTTGCAGGCGTCTAAACAGACCAGAGTTCTTGAAAACACGAGCATCATGAACCTTTCCTGGCCACCCAACATTGATGTTTGTAAAACGTCCTTTGTGGTCCACTAGTGCTTGCAGAACCATAGAAAAATAGCCCTTCCGGTTAATATACTGGCCACCCTGGTGCTCCGGTCCCAGGATAGGGATGTGTGTCCCATCTATGGCCCCACCGCAGTTTGGGAATCCCATTGCAGCGAAGCCATCTATGATCGCCTGCACGTCTCCCAGGGTCACTACTTTGTGGAGCAGCAGGTCAACGATTGCACGGGCTACCTGCATCACAGCAACCCCCACGGTAGACTTGCCCACTCCAAATTGGTTCGCTACTGACCGGTAGCTGTCAGGGGTTGCAAGCTTCCACAGGGCTATGGCCACTCGCTTCTGGATAGTGAGGGCAGCTCGCATCCGGGTGTCCTGGCGCTTCAGGGCAGGGGACAGCAACTCACAAAGTTCCATAAAAGTGCACTTACGCATCCGAAAGTTTCGCAGCCACTGGGACTCATCCCATACCTGCATCACTATGCGGTCCCACCAGTCAGTGCTTGTTTCCCTTGCCCAGCATCGCCGTTCCACGGGATCAACATGACCCATTGCCACCATGATCTCTAGGGTCCGGGGTCCAGTGCTTTGCAAGAGATCAATGCCCCTTTCAAAGTCTAAGTACTCCCGGAGATTACGTTGTCTCCTCTCCCGATTTCTCTGCAACAGAGTCTGGAAAAGGTGCGCTATAAGGCGCGAGTTGTTGGCTACGGACAGAACATCTGCGATAATCGCGGAGGTCTCCATGCTCACTGTCCAGTGGCGTCCGAGCTATCAGCCACAGGAAAAGGGCGCGAATTCATTCCCCGCCGGCGCTTTCACGTAGGGAAGGCGGAAGTGTGGGTCGAGTGACGAAATGTACGTATACCGACCCTTGACACAATTTCGTTCCCACAAGGCACTGGGGGCTACACCCAGAATTCCAGTGGGCAGGCGGGACTGCGGGAACTGTGGGATAGCTACCCACAGTGCACCGCTTGCAATGTCGACGCTTGCCCCCCTACTGTGGACTCGGACATTCGAATAAACATCCCTGGTGTGGATTCGAACAATCGACATGGAAATATCGGGTTCACAAGTTCGGTTTCACAGAAATCGAACTAGTACCGTAGTGTAGACATACCCTGAGTGATGTAGTTATACTGATGTAAGTTTGTAGTGTAAACCTGGCCTTTAGCATCTGCTTGGATCATATTGTAAACTTTCAATGAGCACTCCTAGTATTCCATAAGTTCTCCTTTTCTGTCAGATGTATTGGAAATGATATTATAGGTACATAAAATTTAATGGACTGTTTAATATTAAGTACTGAAAGCACACTTGTAAGTGTAAATGAAGTATTTAAAGAAACTTTAGAGAGATGAGCTGTCAAAAGGGGAATAAAACTAAGCACTACACCTTCCCAGTGCTATAGACTCTTT
Organism: Chelydra serpentina; assembly: GCA_037349315.1. Classification (NCBI taxonomy): domain Eukaryota; kingdom Metazoa; phylum Chordata; order Testudines; family Chelydridae; genus Chelydra; species Chelydra serpentina. The sequence continues at coordinate 71,026,257 of JBAIAC010000008.1, forward strand.
GGGCTTGATTATTCATTTTACGCTGTTTTACATGCATGTAACTCTGCTGACTTTAATGGAATTACTCCTTTAAACTGATGTAAATCTCAGGAGACACAGGCCTCCTGTCTCCAATTCATTTCCTTGCCAACCCTCCATAAGTTGGGGAACTGGCATACAGAGTGTGCTGTAGAAAGATTAGTAGAGGCCCATGTTCAGCTGTATATATCTGGCACCCAGGTGCCTGAATTGTTTTTATTGCCAGACAGCAAGTAACTGTGCGTTGTTTTTGGATATTTTTTTATTTTTGTTTCTTTTTTTCTACAATAGTCATCCACAGCTGTTACACAGAAATAGAAAGTAAGTTGTCCATATACAGCATCAGTATTTATAATCCCTGTTCATTGTCTGAACCATAACCACTATTACCACTCTTCCATCACTGACTTGGTATCACATTCTATTTCTGTACACTTCTCCACTGACATAATGGATCAACCAATTTAAAGTCCTGACTTTTGGTCCACTTTTCAGGATACAGTCTATTTAATTGCTAACCCTGATACTTAAAAGTTTATTTGTATATTATAACTCCCGCCTCCCCCCAAAAATGCTAGTCAGAGTATAAATCCCAGCACAAATATCCAGACTTCATATTTAGTTTTATGGATCATTAGCCCATTAGGCAAAGCCCTGTGTTGAAGGTGGGGTACACCTGCACCATCCCAGGAGAAGCACATCTGCTGCTGCCCCATTTTATAGGGAGCACCTTACTGCTCTAGCTGTACTAGTCCTATTACATGGTCCTATGTGGAGAGGGTTTGAGACATAGCCTTGCTCTCTCCTTGCCCTCTTTGGGGCACCAAGGACCCCTGGGGACTAGGGAAGGAAGCGGTCCCCGAATTCCCCAGAGACTAAAGACAGTATTCTAGCTGGCCCATATGAAGGCCCTGCGAGAGAGGCTCCTTAACCTTTATTATAGTTGAAGCTGGTAGCAACACCTTTTTGGTTAAGGCTGCCTGACACTTTCCTTTCTAAGACCCTGTTTTTGGTCTCTCATAACTTTTTGCTATACTTCAGCTGTTCAGACAGAAATTTTCCATGGCAAGTATTCGCCTGAGGATGAATTTTTTTAGGAACGTTTCCCCTGCCCTGAATCACTTCCTTACCCCACTCTTTACCCTTCTGCATTTCAATCATATTACTTCCTTCTTGTCCTCCATGTTGCTTGGGCACTAGCAAGGGAGGCACAGAAAGACAGGAACTTATCTCAGTTCTAGTGGCTGGTGGCACAGTTCCCTTGGCAGCAAGGAGGAACAGTTTCAAGTAAAGTCCTGCTCATCCCCTGTATTCATGGCCTGGCACATACTCAGTTGCTCTGTGAGGGGATGGGATTGTGCATGCACACTCCAGTTGATGCACAGGACCTGTGAGGAGCTGAAGCATGTTCAGTTTAGATGGAATCATCAGAGATTTTAGCTGCCAAACTCTAATCTCCTCAGCGTGTGTGAACAGAATTTTGTCAGAGGCTAATAACTTGGCCAAATGTGAGCTAATTTTTCATTGGGATGTCAAAACACACATCCCGGACACCAGGCAACCCCCACTGCATAAATTGAAGCCCCCATTCTAAAGCAAGGAGGTGCTAAAGCAAATCAAGAAAATTGTTGTAATTATTCCTTCAGCATAGGCAAAACAACATATTTTCCCCAAACCTTGTTCTTAGAAATGGCTGAATCATTTTAGCTGAAAGTTTCCAAATAAATTCATCCTTAGACAGACACTCAGCATGGAAAATTTCAGCCTGAATAGTTATCATGTAGCAAAGTTATAAGCAATTGAAAACAGGTTCTTATAATAGAAAGTGTTAGGCCCTACCTATGCTGCCTATAATATTGGCTAGCATGTTTATGTTTCTTGGCATGATTATTGTAAAATATTATATGCATGGATTCTGGGACACAGTATTCCATTCCTCCAACCAATACAGGAATCCAGCTGTTCAGATTATCACCAGGTTCAGTATTTCTCAATAATCATATGTTCCTGGCCTGAAGGAACTCATTTTTAATTTTCTCAGTGGATGTCTATGTGATCTTCAGCCACTTGGGTCCATTTCCTTTCTGTGCCTTATATTTAGCCATATGGGTCTTTCCTTCTCCTTCACAGTTCTGCTTTTTTGGGCCTTCTCTTGTTGTCCCTCCCTTCCAATTTTTGCCTGATTGGGCTGAGTATATTCATGATTCCAGTGTTGGAAACCCCAAGCATTCTTAAATCATGAGTCAGACTCCCCAAAATCATGAGATTGGCTTAAAAATCTTGTTATTTAAAAAAAAATAATAATAAATTTGAGATTGATTTTTATTGCCTACTGGGTTTTGAGCCTTTACAGTGCATTTAAGTCATGTTTTCAAGCTTCTGTCTGCAGCCATGAGCTCTAGAAATGTACTCTTTATTTCTAAATGAATGTGAAGATTCTCACCTAGTCACATAACTCCAGGAGTTGTGGCTTTAAAAAAAGGCACTAAATGTCATAAGACTTATGTTAAAATCGCAAGAGTTGCCCACACTAAGATCCATGTTCAACGGTATAGCGTATTTCTATCCATACAAGAATTGATATATTCACTGTGTAGTTGTGGCACTGGAAAGAGAGCTCATGACCTTCACCTGCAAAACCAGAGGTGTATGCCACATAAGCTAAAGGAGAATCCCCATTTTTCTGATGGTTGACTTTGTAAAGGACCTTGGGAGGGCAGGATAATGATTAAATGTGTGAGGAGGTTTGATTCCATTTACTAGAGGGGGAGTGTTGCCCATATAAATCTTAGAGTAGAGATAGAGTAGAAGCTAAGTCCCTAAGATTTCATTATAGCATAAATAGAAAGAAAAGACAGGAGGAGAAAGCCAGAAACAAATGTAATTGTGCCTGTAAAGGATGTAAAGGATCTTGGACTGATGCTGTCCCATCATCATGTATAAAGTCAACTGTACTGGTTGACTTCTCAGACCTTGAGGCCTGGATAGCTATAATTCAATGCATTTGGCACAGCACTTTTGGTGAGTCAAACTGAACACCGCTAAGGATTATATTAATCCTTTTCTAATCCTGTGAAAAAAGTGAAAGGCTATCCTAGCTCTGAGACAGTCTCTTTTCAATGTTCCTTTTTGGAAGAGAACACTAGTTTGGACCCAAATATTTGTTGACTCTTAGCAATGGAAACAAAAATGATGAAAAATACAAATGACAATGGATTTTTTTTATAAATTGAAATAAATTTTAAATAAAGTTTTCCATAATAAGCTTTTCCCCAGTGTGGAAATCAACCTTTAAGGCCCCAGTCCAGCAAAGTCCTTAACCATGTGCTTGTGAAACATGAGCAGTTCCAGGTCTTTCAATGGGATTACTGAGATGTTTAAAATCAAGCATGTGCATCAGTGCTCTGCTGGACTGAAGTCTACATTCAAATCTATTAGATTGAGGATGTTTTAAATGCGTGATTGTGCAAGTGCTCTGCACTGTTCATATGAAAGGGTGTTCTACACAGTACTGGATTGTAGAGATTACAGGGACATGGAATACTATGGTCAGGGTGAATGCCAGACTATCTTTGTATCTTTTTTACATAGACTCTTATCTCCTTACTATTCGTCCTCTGGTGGCCACCCTAAATAGTAGTTGTAAATGTTCTTAGCTAAGACACATGGAAATATTGACACTGGAACAAGCCATTTCCTATTATCCCCTCAAAATTCCACCTTCTACAGGTGCCATCTTCTAAGGTGAAGCTTGTATACAAATTTAGATCCTTTTTAAATTTAGCGATGACTTTGAGAAGATTTGGGTTCTCACCTTGACTTTCCCTTCCCTCCTCAGTCTTTATATCACAGAGTGTATTAATAAAACCTGGATAGTTACAGCATGTGAATTTGGTCTGTAATTTAAAGTGTAGACAAAGTCTAGATCCTTCTAAGCCCACAGTCTGGAAAGAATTTGAGAATTTCCTTTGATTTGATTCCCTGACTTTCTCTCTATAAAAATACAGTAATACTGTAATAAAATGGAGTGGTGTATGTCTAAAGGCTTTATAACTAATCTGATTTTGAAGCTGGGCAAAGTGATTGAAACATCAAAGCTCTAATAGTAGGTTCCCTCTCTTACATAAAGCCTAGTGTTATAGATTGAGACCAAACCCATATGTAGTCCATAACAAACCCCGGCATTAAAAGAGTAAATAATGATTAAAAACATCTTTTTTTTTCTTAAATGCAATCATTATGGATGACCTGCAATCAAAATCTCACAAGGCTTCAGGCTGTAATTCATTCTGAAACGCTGACTGCCAAAGTTAAGACACGTTATCAGTCAGATGGAAGATCACCATAAAAAACAAAACTCTTTTTATTCCCAAAGTAGTGCATGTGGCTGGATTAATTTTAAAATGAAAGACAAGATAAAGCTGTATCTTTTGGTTAAGATTCTGGGTCTGGTTCACAGACTCCCTTGTGCTCTTTGCACCTGTGCAAAGTGGATGTGAAATTTTAGCATTCTGATCTATTAGCAGTTTTGGGCCACTTTGGACACATTTAATGATTCAGAGTGCAAAGCAGTGGAGAATCAGGCCTTCATAAGATATGGGACATCAATAAACAATGCTTGATACACTTGAGTTTGAGGTATAATGCATAAAAAGCTAGTAATGAAGCTACCGATCCCGAGGTCTGGCTAAACTCAGCTCAGTGTAGGACCCAAGAGGGTGAAGGCAAAGTGTCTTTATGTTACAAGGAGTGCTCTTCTGATCCCTAGTATTATCAGGAGCTGGTTTGAAATTGGCCCAATTTAGAGCAGCCTTTCATTTGATATATCTTGCACTGGCAGTAATGATCCCGAAAGAACTACTATGCCAGACAGGAATCACCAGAGCTGAGCATGCTCCAAGCACACCCATTCCCTACTTTGACATTCTCCAAGCATGCCCCATACGGTTGGTGTGGGAGGGACTAAGAAGGGGGTGGGGCCTGGAGACAGCTATGCTAGATTTATGATACCAGGGGACTCCCCAGCTGCATGATTAATGCGTCTTTATGGTCCCTTTGTGACACCGGAATAGGGCAGTGGGATTGGATCACGGTGAAAGATCGGATCCTCATTTGCCCTTTGTCAAGCATTACGACATTTTATTTATTCATTTGGTTTATAAATAAACTAGGGAATGTACAGTATAAAACAAAACCAGAATAAATCTAATGATAAATGACTCTCTCATCACCTCAACCAGGCAGGGTCTCAAATTTCCACTGCTTTAACAACCTCTCTCCTTTACACCTTCTTCAACCCTCCTTTTTCTCAAAATGCTCGAGAACTGAAAAGCCCTGCAGTGTGCCTTGAAGTTCAACAAACAGGCTCTGTTGGACTAACTCTTTTAATCCCTTAATGAAAAGAACCTGTCAGCAGCTCCCTCCCTCCATACAGACATATGACATGTGTCCCCATGTTCCTAGACATAAAGCCCAACCATACAATTCACTGGATCAAAATGGGGTTTTCATTAGGGCCTACAGTATTTTATAGCATATGGCATATCTCTGTGAATTGTAAATAATGTCACACTAGCTTTCTTGGTTGTGATGACACACTGAAATGCCAAAATGTGACATGTCACATATCAAGATATGCTGCAATCAGATTTTGTATAATTGTATTTCTTTTGGGTACCCTCAGACTTACTGTTTTGAAACAGTTATGTGGAATGAAGAATATTTTAAACCTTTACTAGGTTATACATGGATGATTTGCTAAATGAGTATTTTAGATATTGTTTGAAGTTATCCATATAGTATCTGCCACAGACAAAAGCGCTACATAAATGAATGAGTAGGATCCCATTCTTTGGTTTATGGATCTAGGGAGCCTCACAAATCCAGAGGATGTCTCTGGGTTGTTAAATTTTGCCTTTGAGTCTCTGAGGTAGCAGGAAGATGTCAAATCACCTGTGGGCAGACAGCTCCGTATTGACTATCCATCTGAGGAAGGTCATATTCATCGTTTATTCCAACAAGCGTATGCAATAAATTTCACTCTAGATGTTGCCTTTTGGCACATCTGTTTTAAATGGTCATGCCCATTTGGGAATATTCTATCCTATCTCATATGCAGAAGATGTGTGTGTGTAGCCTAAGGCACGTTTTGGAGCATAATAGAACCCAAATGGAGCCACAGTTTAGTAGCTAGTTTTCTGTTAGCCCCTCAGTTGAACAGATTATTACACTTTCTGGTGGGCTGCAGATGCAAATCTGAGGCCAGAATTGGTTCTTAAGTTACTGGAGTCAAATTCTGAGCCCTTTGGATTGTGCCACATTACAGCTACTGTTTCTACATATTACTGTTAAATAAATGATGAGGTTTAAACATTCCCAGCCAAGAACAGTTCTGTACTGCACTGAAACTTGAGATCTCTGCTGTTTTAGGAATCAAAGATGTGAGGGTGGGGGGGAAGATTCAGCTTTGGGGTGATTTCAAAATATTTTATACACACACACACACATATATATATATATATATTTATAAAACTAATAAGAGTACAAACGGACATAGAAGCCTAGAATCTCAGCTTGCATAAATTGGCACAGCTCTGCTGTTGAAGATCTGGAACAAAGGTCCAAATTCTCTTTACATTTACTCCTGTGTAAATGCAGTTTAACTCCATTTACTTCAGTGACATATCTCTGGATTTGCACAGGTTTGCTGGAGAGGAGAATTAGCACTAGAAAATGTCAGAAAGACAGAGTTGGGGAATTCTGAACAGCTTTCGGTCCGGAATTCAGCCCTGCTGTATGGTGAGTCCAAATCTGAATTCACTGCATGCCATGGCATCTATGCAATAATGTTTTATTAATGTTTCAATAATGTTTCCCACTCGAAATGAAACGCGACTTACAGAATTTCACCAATTCACTTCTGATTAAGAAATAAGGCTAATAAGTTCTGAGCCCTGTCAACAGAGCTACATTAGAGTCAATGCTCCTGGAATACCTATTTGCTAAGCAAGTCATTTGAAGTCTCCTGCTTGCTTTCATTATGAAGTAATGAGACTAAATCCAAGCCCTGTGAATAATGTTGTATTATAGGGGCTTGATCCCACTCCCATTGACGTCAATATAAATTTGTCGTTGACTGGAATAAGAGTAGCTCAATCCCATAGTTAATGCTCTCAGAGTTCTTACCATTAATTGAGGAAGACCATACATTCCATTTTCTTTACAGTAAGAACCCATATTAGCCAACCACATCACTCAATGTTTCCCACTGATTTTATTATATTTACTTAGATGTTGTATTACAAAATCTGTCAATCAGGGTTTTTTTTGTGTGTGTGCTTGTTTGTTTTTGCCAGATGCCTCTAGCTCCTCTTAGAAATAGGAGCTCAAGGAAAAGTGCAGAATGTTTTCCTTTATTTAAGGAAACAAAAAAGATTATCCTGTGTAATGTTAATGTTTTGTTAAAATGGAAAGGAAAAATTAAACTAAATGTGTAAACCTTTGGCTCACAACATATATTGTGAAGCCTATCATGGTCAAGTAAACTGATTAGAGAGCCTCCAACCCTGGGAACTAGTTATTTAGAGTGGCAATACAAAGATAGTATTTAAATGGATACTAATATGTCAGTATTATGGATGAGATTGTTGCTTGCCTTACACACAAGCCCAGGAGAGTAATGAGGCATAAGGTTCCCTCGTGTTGTCCTACACAAGGGCGGGAGGGAGAGCAGCCACCGTGAGGCTTCTACTCCCGATCATGCATATAGGCAGGTAGTGGATGAGCAGGATGGATAGTGGGTGGAAACCTGGCTCTGCCTCTGCTCTGGCCAGTGGAGGCAGAGGATTAATCTGTTACTGGTATAGAGCAGTAGGAAATTACTTTCTCCTTGGCGCAACACTCTTGGGGAAAGAATAGTGTCTGATGCTCAGTCTGATCCCTACTATGTTCCTAGGGTAGCACAGGTATTTGCTGCCCCTTACACTGAATTTCAGGAATTAGGGTTTGCAGCTAAGCCTGGTCCTTTTGAGCACTGGGATGTGGGCGAGCGCTAGCTCTATCTCCACAGAGAGCAACAGACGGCTCACAGCTGAATCACATTTGGCTGGCAGCAGAATCACCTGATTGGCAAGACTGCCTGACTGTCTGAAGGAATCAGCAGATCTGCTCTTAAGACCAACAGCAGCAGGGCACTGGCTGCTCAAAGCATTTGCCCATGCCTATGTTAGCTCCTGCTTGTTCCAGTCCTGATCCTGCTCTGCCTCACTCCAGGTAACCTGGTTCTGACTCTTGGATCTGATTTCTGATTCTGGCTCTGAGCCTCGGCTTTGGTATCTTGCCTTGGGCTCCAGCTCTGACTCCTATTCCTGGTTTCCAATTTATGCTCTAACCACTAGGAATGACTACCCACATCCCAGTCTCTGACACTGAGTGGATGATTGGTTGACCATCTTGCCCTCTATTTGCAATTACACTCAATTTTTTATTTTGTAAACTACATCCCAATGCAACATAAAATCTGTTACAAATACATTTTAGATTGAGAAATTCTCAGGGCAGGTCTTCACTACCCGCTGGATTGGCGGGTAGTGATTGATCTATCGGGGATTGATTTATCATGTCTCATCTAGACGCGATAAATCGATCCCCGAATGCGCTCCCCATCGACTCCGGAACTCCAGCTCGCAAGAGGCGGAAGCGGAGTCGACGATGGAGTGGCAGCGGTCGACTCGCCGCCATGATGACGGCCAGGTAAGTCGACCTAAGATACGCTGACTTCACCTACGCTATTTGCGTAGCTGAAGTTGTGTATCTTAGGTCAACCCCACCCCCTAGTGTAGACCAGGGCTCAGAGTAAGATCAGAATTCCTTGAGGATTTGGGAAAATCCTGGCACAAAGTAGGTGCTAGCATAAGTAAATCAATTAATATAATAAACTGTGAAAATATTTACTTGTTTGCCTCATACAGGGGAGTCGCATCATACGTGCATTTAACTTACGCGAATTCAACTATATGTGCTCAGCAAAAATAAAAACAAAAAGAGAAAAACAACAATTTAAATACTGTACCTATAGTGCTGGCGATTCCGCCCACCATTTCACTCAATGAGAGTTTGACTATACGTGATTTTCGCCTTATGCGCTGAATTTAGAACCTAACCCCCACGTAAGATGCGACTCCACTGTATTGGTCTTGAGCCTCTAGTGAACATAGTTCCCACTGACTTGGAAAGGAAGTCTGCCTGAAGAGTTCCTTGATCATGCCCACTACAACCCTATCCAGTCCAGAAGAGCCTCCATGAGGCACCAGTGGATGCTTCAGAATGCTCGATCAGGGCTTCTGCTAGGGTGACCACCTTTTCAAAAAGCAAAAATGGGACACATGCAGGAGCCCCACCTCCTCTGTGGCCCCACCCACAGCTCCTCCTCTTTCTCCTGAGGCCCCGCCCCCTGGTGAAGTCAGAAGCTAGAACCAGGCATTGATAAGAGCTATCCAGGGAGCCTGGGCTTTCCACCTGCCAGGGGTCTGGGTGCCCAAGAACAGCCCCCGGCCTGTGTTCCTGCCCCCCAGGGTGCACTGCCCAGGGCAGGTGGAGGGTCTAGGACTCTGGGGCTCCCCACGATGGCCTGGGCTCCCTGAGCAGCTCTTAATACTGCCCAGACTAGCTTCTGGCCTGGCCAGAGGCAGAAACTCCAGACAAGAGAAGAGACAAAGTAGGGGGTAGGGCCTCGTGACAAGCGGGGGCTAAGGAAGAGGCTGGTGCTGCTCCCGAGCCTTGGGCAGGCACGAAGTGGCACCACAGGGAATCCAGGACAAATGCTGTCCCATAGTCATTAGGTCTTGGACTTAAAATGTACATTTTGGGACTGTCCTGCCCAATTTGGGATCGGCGGTCACCCTAGCTTCTGGCCACATACAAATGCCGTTACTTAGACTCAGAGTTTCAGCCTCTGCCTCAGCCTCCTGGGCTACATAACCTTGGAGACCAATCCCATTTCTAATAGGGAATCCGTCATCTTCTAAAGTTGTGTAATGTTGAATTAGTTGTTCCATGTTTCCGCCCCCTCCCCCCCCCCTGCCCACTTCCATGTTTATGACTTTGCTCAGATCAGGACACCTGCTGTGATTCCCAGAGTGCAAAATTGAGCACTTGAGGCATGCTGAGAGGAGTAGGCTATGCTACCCTAAGGTATACAGCCCGTTAGTCTGCTCAAAGGAATGGAGACCCACACAGGGTCGGGTAGGGTAAACTAAGCAGGCTTTTGTTAACAAGACTTTCTTAATACACACTCTGCTCCCCGCAGCACAGCTCAGCAGGAACGGCTCACGAGCACTCAGAGGGAGCCAGTATATCAGTCACCCCCTGTGCCTCTTTTAAGGGAACAATGTGCCAATTATCTAACTACATGAATACAATACACTATGTAGTCCTTATACACAGCTCTGGAGTTTAGCATGCACAATCCCTTTCCATGTTCACCTTGAGTTGGTGTCGCTTTGGATCTTGGATCTTTTAACTCAGAGCTGGGCCTAACAGGCATAGTTTTGCACTAAGTTAGATTCCTTGTTCACATTTCTTCCATTCTGACCTATGGCCTGACCCTGCTCTCACTGAAGTCAAATGAATGTTCTACTACAGGCTGTACAATATATATATATATATATATATATATATATTCTGGAGCTCTGCATCTTTATACCAGCTGAGAATCTCGCTCACAATGTGAAATCACTTACCAGGATTTCATAACTCTGTATTCAATTTATATTCTCTCATTTCCCATGGATTTATAGGCTAAATTCAGCTAATAGCTTTCTTTGAATAAGGGTTAGTGGGAAAAAAACCCAACTATTTTAAGGCTGGGGTAAGAATTGTCAGGGTTATTGAGTTAACTGACAAGTGATATCTGTCAACATTTTTCTTTTAATTTTGTGTGTGTGCAAAATTCAGAAAAAACATTAGTTTACATAGTTTCCTTATCATTTATTTATTTCAAATACTTTAGGGATAATGCATGATTTAAATGAAGTCCCTCCAGACCTGAAAGGGTTTATTCATAATAATGAACTGGAGCACTAAGACATAAATATGCAGTATAATGCTGACAAATTTAAATTTTCCCCAACTGTGTGGGTTAGAGACTTCTTTTGGATGTTATATTTCTTTTTAAAGGAAAAGCTGAGATTCTCCTCTAACAATGACTCCATGAACTGCGACTTTAAGAAAAACACCAACTTTCTTGAGCCTAATGATAAAATTGTATTGTTTGATAACATTGCATAAGTCCATTTTGCCGCACAGATGGCCACAGAAAAATTCTCCCTGTGCTGGGGAGGTAGAATAATGTGAGTAAGATCATCTCTCTCTAAGACACAGTCTAGTTAATGGTGTACTCCTGGAGCAGCGCAGTTATGCACTGACCCTTAATAAGCACTTATGACAAAGCTACAGTTGAGGCCTCAATCAATAGGCAATTTTAAAATAAAGTCAGATATTGTACTGTAATTTTAATATTAGATTTCTAGAACATCTGTTTTAGCAAGAGGACAGATTTTTGTAAGTGCTTATGTTTAAGTGGCATGCACTCTCATACTTTTTGTTTTACATGATCACTGATAGTTCTGTATATTTTTGCATACATTTTGATTTTTTTCCCTGCTGTCTGGTTTTAGCCTGTGCCTTGGAAACTTTTGACCTCAGAATCTGTGGCATCATTATGGAAAGAATTGTTTAAATCCCTCATCTACCAAAGGCAGAAGTTCCAAGGAGAAAGAAAACACACAAATTGTAAGACAAATAAATTCACAATCAGTGTTTTTGCCACGCTTACTTATAAAATTCCTCAAGGGTTCATTTAAATGGTATAGTATAGAAACATATTCTACAGAGAAATGTGCATGCCTTGACTGAGGGTTTTGTATTTTAATTAGTAGAAGAATATTTTAATTACCAAAAAAAAAATCAAAAAGTTGTATATATTACATGCAGATGATATACATACACATTTTGTACATATGTGTATATATCAATCAAAACCAAACCTTTAGGAAAGCAGACATATTTATATATTTTATACATATATATAAGTTATGAGTCAGTTCTGAAACAACTTATCCTCCCTGTAGAGTCATATTAAATGTTTAGCATGTAAATTAAAACCAGGCAATTGTGTCCTTCTCTTAGACCAGATTATTTTTCTTAAAAATAAATAAATAAATAAACAAACAAACAAATAAATAAAATAAAAAACCACCAAAAAACCTTTTGATGAGTCTAACAGACATTGGACAAAGCTATTAAACTAGCTGGATCTATTAGTGACTATAGTAAAATTTTTTACTGAGACTGAAGAGGTTGTACTCATGCAAAATCATCCTGTCTGTTGTCTCCTAGTGCTTCTTTTTGGATTAAGCTTTTTATTGTTTTCATGCTCAAGTGTGACCTTGCTTTGCTACCCTTGAGCACTCAAGGGTCACAGGGGGGTCTGTTGGTTGAGGTTACTTTTACTAGGTTGTTGAGGTGATAAACTGAAATAGTAATCATGGGAAAGGGAATGAAATCTCACAGGGGATAGTGTTAGTGCACTTCAGTAAGGTGTCTCTGAGAAAGTGAGAGGAGAAAAAGCATGTCCACTCTTACTTTTTTCCACTTCCTCTCATTCTCTTTGATTCCTGTTGTCTTCAGCTGGAGATGTACCTTTGTAACTGAAAGTATAATTTGTCCTGTAATCTTTTACTAATATCACTAATGTCATAATCCTCCTCCTAAACTTTGTGCTTTTTTGTATTCTAGCTATTTATCTCTAAGAAAAGACACTTAAATTAAAGTGGATAAGCTGCTGTTGGGGCCAGTCACATGGGCCATCTGACCTAGTGGTTGAAGCCAGAAGTAGCCAGAAGGGACATGCTCATGCCAAGGGTCAAGCCAGGGTCAGAGTCAGAAGTCACACCAAGGGTCACGTGAGAGACAACAATGGGGGTAAGGGTAAGAAAGGAGAAACCGGTAGCATGGCATGTTGATAGGAGCAGGGACGAGGTGCGATTGCAGGAACTTGGTCTCAGAGGTCTGGGCAGCAACAGACCTAGGAATTAGTTGCTCAGGCAAGGGATGGAACAGGAAGTATTATACCCCATAGTTTCTAATCAGCACTCAGTTAGTCATTTGACCCTTCTGAGTCAGCAAGTGTAACTTCTGGTGGTGGGGCATTAGCCACAGTTCCCTTTTCAACCCTTGTAGCTTGGTAGAACAGAGAATAGGGCTCCCATGCAGCAGGCCTGGGTTCAAGACCTGTGCCAGCTATATTGTGTTTTATTGAATTTTTTTTAAGTAATGTTGGAATAAATACAAACATTTATTGAAAAACACATGATACAGCAAGAATTTTCAAAGCTACTAGCCTCTTTACATGCATGTTCATAGCAGAAGGAAGTTAGTTTTTAACCAATTAAGTGATTTTTCAAAGACATGCCTGAGAGCATCCCTGGCAGGCCACCCCTAATTTTAGACACTCTTGGTGTGGCCATGAGTTTAGGAGGTGAGATATAGGGGGAGGGAAGCCGGGAAAACCTAAATGCCTGGAAATTAATCCTTGTCAGGGCATGAGTAAATGCTGGGGAAGGTTTGCTCAGAATCAAACACCATTTGACTGCTAATTTTTTTTACAAAAAGGGGACAAAAAGCTGGAGCAAGAGAGAGACCCAAAGAGTGGGGACAGAAAGCTGAAGGGCAAGAGAGAGACCCAAAGAATGTGAAAGAGAAAGGCAGAAGTGGCTAACTTAGATGTTAGGACAGTTAGGCAGTGCTTATAGGGGAGGGGAGGGAGCAGAAGGAGACAGGGGGTGCTTGTTATTAGCAGTGGACAGCTGAGGCCAGGGAATAGTCCATAGTGAACATCCTCTGCTTCCTGAGGAGGCTGAGGGAGAAGAGGCAACCAATTCAGAGTCAACTTTTTAGCATTTGTACAAATATAAATAAGCCATAACAATAACTCAGAGGCTGTGGAGAGTCTACGATGGTTGGGAGGTCATCACGTGTGTAGTTTTGAAAATAAGGCACTCCCTAATAGGCCCTGCATCCATATGTCCTGGGCAAGATGACTTAGAATTTTGGCCAAAATTTCAAAGAATATTTTATTTACTTTTGAAAATTCCTATAAACATATGGACAATACAGGCTGGATGCCTTTAATATCTTTTAGGTACCCAGCTAGATATTTTTCAACATGCTGGCCTATATCTTATCCAGATTTGTAGTTAATTTATAATTATATTGTGGCACTAGACTTTGGTATTCAATTAATCTTACATGTGCATTCTTCATATTCATTTTAACATTAGAAGGCTCCATCAATTAATTTTTCCCTGGTATTTTAAATTTTGGAAGATCTAGTTTACTTTACCTTCCTCTTGCTTACTAGCTGTATCTAATAATACCTTGCATTTAAATAAAATCTCTTTATAATGAAAGATTCCAAATGACTGCTAATTTATATAGATCTAGGATTCATTTTACCCACCTCTGAAAATCCCCAGCTACCTCAAGAATGTAATTTAAGACTATGTAACAATTTAAGAGAAATGAAGAAGGATGCCATAGACAACTGAAACTGCAGAGGAAATGTTCGGCATTTATACACACACACACACTAGGGCTAGCACCTCAGTTGGTGTAGGTCAACATTCTCCTATTGAAGTCAATGGAGCTATACTGAGTTACATCAGGAGAGTATCTGACCCATTACTGTGTCTCTTCACAAAAACTGAAATAAGTCCCAAATCTTACTGGTTTTTGTGATACAAGAAGCACAGTAGGTTGATGCTAAGCTAACAGTTACTGGTTAGAAATATGCTATGACCTCATTGTGACGGTGTTCCCCATAAAACTTTATGGGAAGATGCTTATAAATGTATATATGTAACTAGAATATAGAATCATAGAATCATAGAATCTCAGGGTTGGAAGGGACCTCAGGAGGTCATCTAGTCCAACCCCCTGCTCAAAGCAGGACCAATCCCAACTAGATCATCCCAGCCAGGGCTTTGTCAAGCCTGACCTTAAAAACCTCTAAGGAAGGAGATTCCACCACCTCCCTAGGTAACCCATTCCAGTGCTTCACCACCCTACTAGTGAAAAAGTTTTTCCTAATATCCAACCTAAACCTCCCCCTCTGCAACTTGAGACCATTACTCCTTGTTCTGTCATCTTCTACCACTGAGAACAGTCTAGATCCATCCTCTTTGGAACCCCCTTTTAGGTAGTTGAAAGCAGCTATCAAATCCCCCCTCACTCTTCTCTTCTGCAGGCTAAACAATCTCAGTTCCCTCAGCCTCTCCTCATAAGTCATGTGCTCCAGCCCCCTAATCATTTTTGTTGCCCTCCGTTGGACTCTTTCCAATTTATCCACATCCTTTTTGTAGTGTGGGGCCCAAAACTGGACACAGTACTCCAAATGAGGCCTCACCAGTGCCGAATAGAGGGGAATAATCACGTCCCTCGATCTGCTGGAAATGCCCCTACTTATACAGCCCAAAATGCCGTTAGCCTTCTTGGCAACAAGGGCACACTGTTGACTCATATTCAGCTTTTCGTCCACTGTAACCCCTAGGTCCTTTTCTGCAGAACTGCTGCCCAGCCATTCGGTCCCTAGTCTGTAGCAGTGCATGGGATTCTTCCGTCCTAAGTGCAGGACTCTGCACTTGTCCTTGTTGAACCTCATCAGATTTCTTTTGGCCCAATCCTCTAATTTGTCTAGGTCCCTCTGTATCCTATCCCTACCCTCCAGCGTATCAACCACTCCTCCCAGTTTAGCATATGTTTTATGCTACATGTGCCATGTAACATATCTCGCTGAAAGTTATGACCTACTGAATTTATTCCTCCTGTTTGTATGCATGTATCATTGTTGTAGTTGGAGTTATGAAGATTGGTTTTATATTTACTGGTTTTGTACATAGCCTTTGTAAGTGCATGGGATCATCTTTGGAGCAGAATGTGCCTGTTAAGTACGAGCACTTAACAGACAAAAGACGTTGCAGACCCCAATCCACATTGGGGCTGGGGCTGGAATGCAACTGGTTAGGCTGGTTGCCGAAGGGTGCATGGACAGGTGACTTGCCCAGGTGATCCCCAAACTCCATGGTAACAGGATGTTACACAGGGAGGGGGAAAAGACTATAAAAGCCCGGGGGAGACCCTTCCATTTTGTCTTCAGCTGGCTAAAGGGAGAGGCTCTCCACCCCCCCAAGGACATTCCTGAGGGGAACTGAACAAAGGACAAAGACACTAGGGGGTGTGAGCGACTGCTGGACCCAGGCTAATTCTACAGCCTGTAAAAAGGAAAATATCCGAATCTGGTGAGGCTTTTATCTGTGTTAACTTTGAATAGACATAGACGTGCGTGTTTTATTTTATTTTACTAAGTAATTCGCTTTGTTCTGTCCGTCATTACTTGACATCACTTAAATCCTACTTGCTGTACTTATTAAAATCACTTTTTACTCATTAAGTTTCCTGGAGTATGAGTTATTACCTAGGAAGGCAAACAGCTGTGCATATCTTTCTATCTTTGAAATAGAAGGCGAACTATTTGTGAGTTTACCGTGTATAAGCTTTATACAAGGTAAAACGGATTTATTAAGGGTTTGAACCTCCTTGGAGTTGAGCAGCTGGGTGTCAAAGGCAAGAGCGCTTCCAGGGGCCTTACAGTGGTGAGTGGACTTGGTTCGGACCTGGGTCTGTGTTTGCAGCAGATCAGTGGAATCTGGCTCAAAACAGACAGGATTCGGGAGGCCCAAGCTGGAAAAGGCCTGGAAGCAGGGGCAGACGTAGCCTTGGCACACCAGGTGGCAGCACCAAGCAGGTCGCTGTGGCCCCAACCCGTCACACTCATTATAATGTAATTTGTGAGCAAGAAAGGAGACGTGCAGTAATGTAGACTTCACAGTGAGAGGGGAGGAGTTCCCTTGGAGGTTTTCTGTTAATCTGTTAGCTGTAATAGCAGAACTTTAAAATGCCCCACAGTCCCTTCCTTCCCTTATGATGTAGCAGTGAGAGATTGAAACCTCCTGATCCATTTGTCACTTTCTTTTCATTCCATTATGGTGACCAGGATGGCTTTCAGAACCGTCCATTAGCTGAAGGCACTCAGGTCATGAGGCCATTATGGTGACCAGGATGGCTTTCAGAACCGTCCATTAGCTGAAGGCACTCAGGTCATGAGGACCATATAAGTGTGTAGATAAATAGAAGGGAAGCAGGGAGAATAGCTGAAGCAAAACTGGTAAATTTTAGTGGTAAATTTCTGGCTTCTGTTAAGAATTTACCTTATAGAATTACAAGAAAAAAATGATTTACCTTTAAAAACCCAAACTTAGTTTTTTAGCATGGGACTTATAGTGAAGCCTTTGACAACTAGCCTCTGATCCTGCAATGAGGTCCCCATGAGTAGACTCTGCTTTTCTGCAGAGGCCAACTAAAGTCAATGGTGTTCTGCCTGGGCACAGGTCATTGCAGGGTCATGGTCATAATCAACAACGAGGCAGACATTCTGTGTTAGTAAACTGAAGTTGCTTATAAATGTTTCTGTTAAAACCATCTTGCTCTATATAATGCTATACAGTAGTTAGATTTCTTAACTCACTGTAGTATCTTACAAGTGCCAAAAGGCTCATGAATAAGTATGAAAGTTTCAAACGTAACATTGTTCTTGTTTTACATAGTCAAAACCGCTGCTTAGTTAGCAATTCACTCTTAAAGCAAAATCCTCCCATGAGATCTGCAACGAGATCCACAGCAGAAATAGTTTTTTATCTTAGTTTTAATACAGAATTTGGAGTTCTCCTGATGCTTCCAGGTTCTAAGCAGGGGTTTTCACTGGCTCTATACCTCATCTGTGTCAGGGTTGTTACATATGAAAAACAATTTAGCTATGGTTAATAAATGGAAGACCCCAATTTCAAACGTGGATATCCAAGCTCTAAAGCAGCGGTGTCCAATATGTTCGCCACTAGCCACATGTGGCTAATAGGCTATTGAATTGTGGCTAATGCATGTGGCTTTTTTATAATGTGGCTAATAAGAAAAATTCAAAACCACAAGTGTGGCTAGCAGTGTGGCTAGCATTGAATTTCTATTAGCTTTTACTTTCAGCGGTGCCCATGTCAGATGCCAAATTTATTTTCTCTCAGGATATTTATTTACATATTTCTTTATTAATTATTCCAGTGTGTAAAAGTGTCAATACCAGGCTCAAGGCACTTTAATAGTTATTTTTAAAAAACATAATGCAAAATGCGAAAGCAAACAAATGCAGCTGGCCTGACATAATGCTAACCCACAGAGCATTATACATCAACCAAGAGATAGCCAGATATAAAAAATGCCCCATTTTCCCCAAGGATTCCAACCAACCACTCTTAAGTATTACACCAGAGAAGCCAGAGGAAAAAAAAAAAGGACTTTGAAGTCATGTCATGAAGGTCAACAGTGGACCGGGGTGCAGAACCTTAATTCTACAGTTCAGGACCCTTTAGAGAATACTCTGTCATCAGCTCCCTCCTTTATGAATGAAATGGTCTCAACCTGAGTGCTTTTGCTATCCACATCTGTGGCAATATCACATGGAGAAAGGCTGTCTCTGAAAGAGAAAAGTACTAAGCTATTTAATAATACTTCCTTCCTTTAACCTCTCACAGTGCTGTTGTGAGGTTGAGGTATGTGAGGTGCACAGATGCTACACTGGTAAGAGCCACATCAATAACCCCAAAGTGTCCAGAGCAGACACACCAAACCTACGAAAAAAACACAGAATTTGGCCTTGTTTTTGGCTTAATTGGCTTGTGAGTTGCTTGTTGGCTAGTTTTTGGCTTGTTGCTTGTTGTAGCTTGTTGCTTCTTTTTTTGATCAGCTCCTCGCAAGCAGGGGCAAGGGGAGGCAAGCAGGGGCAAGGTAGGGAGAGAGTCAGGGGTGCACAGCGGGTCCATCCATAGTCCCAGCCTACACACTGGGAGGAGGGGGGGTCTAGTCATAGAGTGTTGGGATTCTTAGGGCTGGTCTACACTAGCCCACAAGTTCGAAGTAAGATACGCAACTTCAGCTACGTGAATAACGTAGCTGAAGTCGAAGTATCTTATTTTGAACTTTAAAGTACTTACCCCTGGTCCACACGGCGGCGCGCAGCTCCCCCGTCGACTCCGCCTGCTCCGTTTGCAGAGCAGGATTACCAGCGTCGACGGGGGAGCACTTCCTGGTTCGATTTATCGCGTCTAGACAAGACACGATAAATCGAACCCAGAAGATCAAACCGACGCCTCCGACGCTGCGGGTAAGTGTAGACTAGCCCTTAGGGATTGGCTTGTTTTGGCCTTGTTTTGAAATGGGATTAGCTTGATTTTTGGTTTATGGTGAAAGTCAGGGTGCTTATTTACCATGTGAAAGTTGGCAACAGTGGTCCAGAGGTTAATTTCTCAGCATGAAGAAATTAGGAACACAGAGATAAAGCATCAGCCATTGAAAATGCATACTTCATTCCAAATGTAGACAGGAGATTGAAGGAGGATTGAAGACAGGAGATCCCTTTTCAAAGGAGATCCCTTTTCAAAGGAAAAATTATTAGTGGTGTTAATAGCATCATCATCCCAAGAGGTCTTTTTTCCTGGGTTGCGTTGCCAGTTTAGCCTGTTCATTTTACACAGAGTCTAAAACTTACTATAATTCAAATTATAAAGAGTATTTTTATGCCAAACCATAGACCATCTGAAACATTAGGTATTCCTTGCACATACTGCTGTATGTGACTGTATGATTAAGTCTGTGGCAGCCAGATGAACTGAGAGTTGACTTTCCTCAAGCTATTATTATAGCTGGTTCTGCTATAGCTCTGAACACTAATATTCAATGAATATAGGAATCCAAATCTGAGTGGAGGAAGCTGCATTGTACAGTATGTGTGGACTGCACACTGCCATACCAGTTTGCACCATATCTGGTGCACATTAGGTTATGTGTATTATGTCAGGGGAATGTTTTTATCTGAACCCAGTTCAGATAATGTGCATGTCTTCCTTTAATACTTACAGTATCTCCATGATCTTTTGGAAAAAAATCAGGATTCTCTGTTGCTCTAGCCTACTTGGGATATTTTATAATATAATTTTGCATCTGTGTGACTGTGCTATTTTTGTCCTCAAATGTTGATGATGCATGAAGCAATGGGAGGATGCAATTCAGACAGTACATAGGGATAATATAGGGTTTGGTGGTGAGGTAGGAGGATAGTTAGCCAGTTGTGTCACTTCTGAGGAGACTGGTTAGTAACATTATACAGTATTTTGAACTGCCACTCACATTCTTTGTTTCTGTGATTTGAAGTTGCCCTTGACATTTGAAATTATAAGGAGCATAAAGAGCTTTGATAAACTGAAATCATCAGAGCAGATGGAAAGATACCCTAAGTCAAGGAAGAAATATTTCTTTGGATATTTCAGAGGCCAATGATTGTGCTTCACTTTTAGCTTTTGGATCTCTGGCTTCTTCCGAAATAGCAACCAGTACTTTGTATACTTCCTCAGACTGATATCTCAGTGATTTTACACTTTCAACTCTGCTTTCCCAGCGTGTCTCAGACAAAGGCTTAACGGTAATACCACTGACACGTGCTTTGAATATTTGCCATCATTGAGTGGAAGCTAAAAAGAGCACCTAAATGAGTTGCAGCAAAACAAAAAAAGAAATAGCTCCTACAGAAGACTTGGCCAGATCACACAAAATCAAATTAAGGCTGTGGCGTGCACATGGAACAAAAAAGGCTGGTGGATTTTCCGCCAGCAATCTAGCTTGCATGCCAGAAATGCATCCTCTCATATTGGCACCATTATCATAGCCTTGTCCTCTAATGTTCATTACAGACAATCCCATTCATTTTGGTACATCAAGGAGAGCTTGAAGAAGTCCAAAACTTGTAGTCTCCTCTACTTATAAAAATGTGATAAATGATTCCAGAACTGAAATCTGTCCTGAATCACTAATGTCGACAAATCTCACTACTGATGACATCTGTTCTCGATGATTTACGTGCGGAGTGCAATCTAGAATTACCGCAAAATATTTTGCCAAAGAAACCAATGAAACAATTTTGTCTTTCACCTTACCACTCATTAGCATGATCAGTTCATTTTGAATTCTTGGTCCCAAATAGTGGTCATATATTTCATTTTCAGTTACTCTTCGGAGATGTTCATTCATCACTGTGTCAAATTTTCCCAGCAGTTGTACAAGGCCCAAAAAATTGCCATTTTGGGGCTGGTATAATTTGTCAACACTTCCTCTAAAAGCAAGATTGTTTGTCGATAGATATTCAACAATAGATAATAAACATTCAAGAAAAAAAATGTGATAAATGATTCCAGAACTGAAATCTGTCCTGAATCACTAATGTCGACAAATCTCACTACTAATGACATCTGTTCTCGATGATTTATGTGCGGAGTGCAATCTAGAATTACCACAAAATATTTTGCCAAAGAAACCAAGAAACAATTTTGTCTCTCACCTTACCACTCATTAGCATGATCAGTTCATTTTGAATTCTTGGTCCCAAATAGTCCCAAATTGCTGCAGGATGCTTATTGATTTAAAGGTAGCCATCCTGCAGCAAAAAAACTTCAGGACCAGACTTCAAAGAGAAACTGATGAGCTTCAGTTCATTTGCAAATTTGACACCATCAGCTCAGGATTAAACAAAGACTATGAATGGCTAGCCAACTACAAAAGCAGTTTCTCCTCCCTTGGTGTTCACACCTCAACTGCTAAAAGAGGGCCTCATCCTCCCTGATTGAACTAACCTCGTTACCTCTAGGCTGACTCTTCCCTGCATATTTCTACCTGCCCCTGGACATTTCCACTGCATGCATCTGAAGAAGTGGGTATTCACCCACGAAAGCTTATGCTCCAATACATCTGTTAGTCTATAAGGTGCCACAGGACTCTTTGTCGCTTCAGCAGTTAATTGATGATCTTGATCAACTTCGTTGTTTTCATGACGTACAAACTTAAGTATAGAACCCGTCTGTGCTTTTATAGCTACTTCTATTTCATCTTTTCATTTTCTTTTTTGTGACCCAGAAAGTTGTTTTCGAAATGACATTATAACTTATTAGGGTGTTTTTTAAAGAAATATTTTAAATTATTGTCAGATTATCATAAATATTATTTAGAATAACTAATATAGGATAGCCATTAGTCTGTGACCTTGAGCTAGTGTAGAGACACCACACAAGGCACTCCACCCTGACTGAGACACAATAGATTGGAAACCCATGTCATTTTTACAAAGTCTCTTTTTAGTTTTAAATGTGTAGTGGGCATCAGTCTTAATGTTATTTACAACTCTATATCAATCTTATACTGTAACTAGATCAATGGCATTATCCAGCTTAATAAGCTGGGTTTCCAAGCAGCAGGAAAACAGGACCCTAGTTTTATTCCTAGATAAAGCACAAAGTGACCAAAATGAAGCCACCACAGAATCATCTAATCTAGATTAAGGTAGGACAGAAATTTTACAGAAATCCTATCCACTAAAATTAGTGCAGCACGGACAGCATGGATAGAGACAAGCTAATTTCTTTTTCCAACCTAATGTGCCCTTGTTACAGAAGGACCCTCTCCAGGTTTTGTCACTCATCCTTTCTGATAAACAATATCAATTATGTTGCTGAACTTTCATCACCAGTTCATTTTACATACACAACTGAGTAACAAGATGATGATAACTTCTGTACACTTGAAATCTTGACTGGATATGAACTGATTAACCTTCTTCCCTTACAGAAATTTTTGAAGATGATATCTTATTGTAATGCTAGTTTGGCTAGCCACTACAATAACTGTCCAATGGTGAAGAAAGACTTTCTAGAAGCAGGGTTGGGTTTTTTTCCTTCTATTCTAGACCTGTGCATGAACCGTCCATGAAATCCCACAAAGTCTCCAAAACTTCAGCATCAGCATCCTTTTTCACAGACTTTTTTCCTGCTTCGCCAGTATCTACTTCTCTGCTCCTTGGAAACCCAGCTTATGAAACTGGATAATCTATTTACAGTGGGGGCTCTAAACCTTTCCAGTCTACTGTACCCCTTTCAGGAGTCTGACTTGTCTTGTATACCCCCAAGTTACCTGAGGGGAGATATTGAGGGCTGGGGGAGGGGAAGGTGGGTGCTCCACTGAAGGCGATCCCAAGCCAGCGCCTCTGACCCCAGTGTGTTGAGGGGGCACAGCCACCACCCTCGCCCGCGTACCGCCAGAAGAACCCCCCTCATTGCTGACACACTGAGCTTCGTACGCAGCAGATGCTGGGGCAGCCCAGGCTCACAGCCTGGGCGGGAGGGGCGGGGGAAGGGATGAGGCAGCAAAGGATACTGAGTCGCCCAGCCTGCCTCATGGAGGTGGAGAGTCTTAGTTCCTCGCAGAGACACCCATCCCCTCTCCCTCACAGAGAATGTGCTGTGCCAGTGCATTCGGCTCTGTGAATATGTCCCCTGCCTAAGGAGACTGCAGCACACGCTGGGTGTGCAGGAGCTGACCCGCTCTTACCTGCTGTCCTGATGGTGCCCCAAATTTTCGGGTGCCCTATGCAGCCACATATGCTGCGTATGCCTAAGGACGGCCCTGTGAGGAGCAGACAGAGAAAGATTTATAAGGAGATCCATTGGACTACTGATATGAAGTCGGGGGCATCTTCTCATAGATTCTTCTGAGAGAAAAATTTCTCTCACACATAATGTTGAAGAAACCATACATCCCAGGCTTACAAGAATAATCCCAGTTTTTCATAGGGAATTCCAATATCCCAAGAACTAATTTTCAGACACCTGAAATGACCTCTTCATTTCCTCAGTCAAAATATTTGTGTTTTATATACCTACAAAATGTTTGCTCAAAACTTCTTATTGTGCTGATACAAATGTTTTGCACACTTTTGTCACTCCCATCATGTAGTGAGTGTTATGTTCCACAACAACCGTTGTTCAAGGCCAGGACTTGTCAAAACCTTTCAAGAAGCAAAACTGTAATATGAGATCAATGACTCAGTCCAGTCAGTGCACAATACATTACGAGACTGGCACCTTGAGGAAGTGGCATTGATGGGCAGATGGGAGGGAAGAGGTGGTACAGTGCAGTCCCTCTGCCTCTTGCTTCTCTCCTTTCTATGATCACTAGAACCAAAGAAATTGGCTAATATATCCGCAAATGGAAATTCTGGTATGTAATTCTGCTTTATGATGGTTTAGAAATAATCCTATATGTACCAAAAAGGAAAGACATTCAACCTGCATCCTGAGTAGATAAGTCTGGTTTTATTTTAAACTTATTTGTAATATGTTTTATAGCATTAGAAAACATGAATCATCTCCTCTTTTTCTGGATAAAAATAACCACAATTATACATTAGAGAATAAAAAAAAGGTAAGGGAATTCAATGGTTAAGTTAGTAGATTGAATAAAACCTTAGTCTGTCTTCTATTTGTAGGAGTGCTACAAGATTATACTACCTGATTTTGGGACTAAGGCAATTTTGATAAATTCCTTAATAAATCTCAATTATTTCTGAAAATTGGTGGAAAAGTACCAGAGTGACTAGCGGCCTTATTGAATCCTGACAATTACCTTCTGATTAGTCTAATTTCTGAAATAGTGTAACAAATATTAAAAACTGAGGAAATCTCTGAACGTAGAAAGGACATGTCAGGCAAATGCAATTACTTTCTTTGACAGAATTACAACACTAGTAGATAAGAAGTAAAGTGCATGATACAGCCTCTCACAACATTAATTTGAGTTGTTTTGGTTATAATAAGCACTATCACATGTAGAGAAAACTTTATGAAGGGCTTTTCTTAAAAAAGAAATAATGCTAAAACACAATATACTGAACAGGGGAGAATTGAGAAAATCTGTATTTGGAATGGTCTCATTTATCCTCTCCATTGGTTATCTGGAAATGTGGTTAATAGCACATTAATTACATTCACAGCTGATACTAATATGAAAGACACTTCAAATAGTAGTGAGGACAGAGAAATAGCAGGGTCAACATATTGGTAGGAAACAAAACAATGTTTAGCTTGTAAAAATTTTAACACAGACCTCTGGAGGAAAATACGAGTCAGGTTCCATGAGTGTAGCCCTCCTGCTCCCAGTCCCATGCTTGGTATGGCCCTTATGCCAGGGTTTGTGAAGGGAACCTCAAAGGGAACCTCCCCGGCTGGAACTAGACTATTTATGCTGCTCAGGCCTTTTTAACCAGATTGAAGGGGCCAGAGTGGAGATGAATGTGTGTTCCCGGAAACATGCTAACAAACTAGAGAAGTTTCTGCTAAGTGCATCTATAATTTTTAGGGATCTGGAAGAATTGACATATGAGGAAATAAGCTAAAAATTACACTACATATGTGTATTTTTTCAAGTGATAATTGAGGATGATAATAGTCTACAGACATATGAAGGGTATAAATATTAAGGTGAGAGAAGAATTATTTAATCTGGCTGATTTTAAAATCCTCCAAAGAGCATGTTATCTATTAAATACGGTTGAAAAAGGAGCAGCTAGTGGCTTCTAGGCCTTTTTGAATTCTAATCCTGTCCTCCAATATCCTTGCAAACCCTCCCAGCTGGGTATCATCTACAAATTTTATAAGCATACTCTCCACTCATTATCCAAGTCATTAATTTAAATATTGAATAGTACTGGACCCAGGACTGACCCCCGCAGGATCCCTTAGGGTAGGTCTACACTTACCCGTCGCGTCGGAGGCGTCGGATCGATGTTCTGGGTTCGATTTATCGCGTCTTGTCTAGACGCGATAAATCGAACCAGGAAGTGCTCCCCCGTCGACGCTGGTAATCCTGCTTTGCGAACGGAGCAGGCAGAGTCGACGGGGGAGCCTGCGCGCCGCCGTGTGGACCAGGGGTAAGTACTTTAAAGTTCGAAATAAGATACTTCGACTTCAGCTACGTTATTCACGTAGCTGAAGTCGCGTATCTTATTTCGAATTTCGGGGCTAGTGTAGACCAGCCCTTAGATATGTCCTCCCCATTTGATTGCGAACCATTGATAACTACTCTTTTTGTATTCAATTTTTTTTTCATTCAATTGTGCACCTACTTTATAGTAGTTTTATGTGGACCACATTTCCCTAGTTTGTTTATGAGACTGTCATGCAGGACTGTGTCAAAGGCCTTACTAAAATCAAAATACATTACATTCTCCCTTGTCCACTAGGCCAGTAAACCAGTCAAAGAAGGAAATTAGGTTGGTCTGGCATGATTTGTTCTTGACAAATCCATGTTTGGTATTATTTATGACACTATTATACTTTAGGTGCTTGATTATTCCAGTGTCTTTCCAGGTATTGAAGTTAGGCTATTTGATCTATAAATCCCCAAGTCCTCATTGTTCCCCTTTTAAAAGATGGGTACCGTGTTTGCTTTCCTCCAGTCCTCTGGGGCCTCACCCATTGTCCATGAGTTCTCAAAGATAATAACTAATGTTTCTGAGATTGATTCAGTTAATTTCTCAAACTAGTTCCTTAATTCCCTTGTGTGAAGTTCATCAGATCCTGCTGACTTGAATACATCTAACTTATCTAAATATTATTTATTCTGTTCTTTCCTTATCAGGGCCAGTTGTAGGGATCAGGTAAATAGCATGGGTACCCTGAGAGCCAACTTCAAGGGGTGCTGGACCACTGTGCCATTCAGGTGGCAGAGGTGGGGAAGGCAAATGCTGAAACCATTTCTTCCTTGGACAGCAAAACTGCTAGGACCATTCCTGTTCCTTATTCTGGCCCATATTCCTTCTCTCTTGTTTGTTAATATTAATTGTGTTTAGTATCTGGTCACAATTAACTTTTCTAGTGAAGACTGAAGCAAATTGGGCACTAAACGCCTCAGCCTTCTTGATGTTGTCTGTTTTTAACTCTCCTCCCCCTGCTAAGCCTTTCTAGTTTGTCCCTACATGCTTTTGCTGTTTCAGGACTCATCCTTAGCAATTTGTCTATGATGAGTCACTAAGAAGCTCCTGGTGCAGCCATATTGGCTTTTTATCTTTCTTCCTGTCTTTTCTTCACATTTGGGATGATTTGCCGTTGCACCTTAAATATTGTCTCTTTTTGAAACTGCCAGCTCTCTTGAGTGCCTTTGTTTTCCTTAGATTTTGTTCCGATGGAACCTTACCTACTAGTTCTCTGAGTTTGTTTAAATCTGCTTTTTTTTTGAAGTCCATTGTCCTTATTCTGCTATTCTCACCCTTCCTTTCCATAGAATCACAAAGCCTGTCATTTCATGATCACTTTTACCCACTCTTACCTTTCCACCTTCAGATTTGCAACCAGCTGCTCCCTTTTAGTCAGAATCAAGTTTACTTCCTCCACCTGGTGAAACAAGTTGTCCCCAATGCTTTCTAAAACATATTGGAAATTCTGTGTTCTGCCATATTGTCCTTTCAAAAGCTATCTGGGTATTTGAAGTCCCCCATTACTACCAGGCCTTGTGTTTTGATTATTTCTGTTCCCCCCCCCCCCCCCTAGAAATGCCTCATTCACTACCTGGTCCTGATTTGGTGGTCTATATAGACCCCCTACTATCATATCAGCCCTGGGTTTTTTCCATTTTATCTTCACCAAGGCACTTTCATCTGCTCTGCTTCTTGTGTCTTTCTGGACCACAGAACAAGTGTAAATGTTCTTGATTTTTAAATTATTTTCATAAAGGAAACAGCATTAAAAACAGTTAAAATACATACTACTTTCTTAATATTGCCTTTCTGTGTAAACAGTTTCTGTATTTGTCACAGAGAAATGCTGAACAGTCATGAATGGAATCAGTATGCCTGGGTTGAGATGGGAGGTGATTCACAAAATAATCCCTGTTGAGATTTATTTCCCCCTGTTAGTAAATTGGGGAACCCCTGTGGTAGACCAGAAAGCCTCTAATTAATAAGATTTATCATATCCCCATCCAAGTTCTCATTTTTAGATCTTATATATATATATATATTGAAAGCCCAAATCTGGACAACAGAGTTAGTTAGTTCACACGGTTCAATATTCTATTCCATTCTACTCAGTCGCAATGCCTTCCACGCTTGGGTGCTCAAATCAGCACTTCATGATGGGTGGCTAAAATGGGGATTTGGGTATCTAAGCACTGATTTCATCCTTCGTATGTGAACTTGTTTGTCCCTACTTAAGTGCCCAAATTTGAAAGCTGCTCCACCAGTCTCAATGTATGCCAATGCAATAGGGAAGATATGATCTCTGTCTGGTATACACAAACTGAACAGGGATCAAGGGTTTTAGGATCCAAGTAAAAAATTCTTAGTTTTCAAAATTCCCTATAGATTTGCTTTAATCTACCTCATGTATCCTCCTTATTTCTCTCAACACTCAACTAACACCAACCAGCTCTGAGTTCTAACATTTATACTACCTAGTTGTAGGTGGGACAATATTTTTTCCTCTATAGCTCTTGCTATATTGAACAGCCTATCTGTATCTTTCTACATTTTTACATTTCTAGCCCATTTAAAATCTTAGCAGGAAAAAAATTCTCTGTGAATAATACCTCTTAATTTCCCTCTCACTTAGCTATTGTATTATTTAATACTGTAATGCGTTCTTGCATGCCATTTTAATGAAAGGTGCTATACTAAATACAATTGTTGCCTATTAGAGTTCACATGTAATACTTTTTAAAATGATACATTGTTGTTACATCTTTCAGCATTACCATACTAAATCCATTACTGCCACTTTGCTTAATCTGTGAAAGTGTTTTGCTTGATGTCTCTCAGTTCCTTATATTTTGTCTGTGTCACTCAACTGAGGTCAGGGAAAATACAAATCTTTCCCCACTCATGGGATATCTTTCTTGTTTCATGTTGCATAAAGACTTATCCTCAGTCTCTCATGTCCATAATAGATACCACAATTGTGTCTTTGAGTTATGTCTTTCATCCTGGTTTCTGTCAGGAATGCAGTAATTTTTTCTTACCCTATAGGTCATCATTATATTCAAGCAAAATAATTTGGGCAGTAAATGTTCAATGTATAACACAAGATCTGGGTATTCTTAAAAAGAATAAAATAATATTTTTATTAACAAGGTGTCTGAGTCCATAGATCTCAGTGCCTAACACCAATAACTAAAAACACAATCTAATTAAAAAAGACAATACAGCCCGATGTATTTCAGAACTGGCGCAAAAAACATAAAAACACCCTAAGCCACATCTGGATGTACCATATTTAATTATCCACCCACATGCAAGTAGAAAGGAAAGAAAATTCATTAAAACATTTACAGGAAGGATAGCACAAATGTACATATATTGAGAAAAGTGTTACTGAGTCAAAAGAAATGGTTTTGCTTTCTGTTATGTCAAGACTATGTGGCAGTACAAGCAGCAGCTGGGCTGCTGTTGTGAGTCATCGTAACACAGACTGTCAACTAGATCTATATCATGTAAGACTTTAAATACCAACAGTATTTGACACTTAATTTCTGGAGTGAGCTAAGAACATAAGAACATAAGAATGGCCATACTGGGTCAGACCAAAGGTCCATCCAGCCCAGTATCCTGTCTACCGACAGTGGCCAATGCCAGGTTCCCCAGAGGGAGTGAACCTAACAGGTAAGGATCAAGTGATCTCTCTCCTGCCATCCATCTCCACCCTCTGACAAACAGAGGCTAGGGACACCATTCCTTACCCATCCTGGCTAATAGCCATTAATAGACTTAACCTCCATGAATTTATCCAGTTCTCTTTTAAACCCTGTTATAGTTCTAGCCTTCACAACCTCTTCAGGCAAGGAGTTCCACAGGTTGACTGTGTGCTGTGTGAAGAAGAACTTCCTTTTATTTGTTTTAATGCCCTGATGCCCATTAATTTCATTTGGTGGCCCCTAGTTCTTATATTATGGGAACAAGTAAATAACTTTTCCTTATTCACTTTCTCACACCACTCATGATTTTATATACCTCTATCATATCCCCCCTTAGTCTCCTCTTTTCCAAGCTGAAAAGTCCTAGCCTCTTTAATCTCTCCTCTTATGGGACCTGTTCCAACCCCCTAATCATTTTAGTTGCCCTTCTCTGAACCTTTTCTAATGCCAGTATATCTTTTTTGAGATAAGGAGACCACATTTGTACACAGTATTCAAGATGTGGGTGTACCGTGGATTTATATAAGGGCAATAAGATATTCTCTGTCTTATTCTCTATCCTTTTTTTGATTCCTAACATTCTGTTTGCTTTTTTGACTGCCACTGCACACTGCGTGGATGTCTTCAGAAAACTATCCACGATGACTCCAAGATCTCTTTCCTGATTAGTTGTAGCTAAATTAGCCCCCATCATATTGTATGTGTAGTTGGGGTTATTTTTTCCAATGTGCATTACTTTACATTTATCCACATTAAATTTCATTTGCCATTTTGTTGCCCAATCACTTAGTTTTGTGAGATCTTTTTGAAGTTCTTCACAGTCTGCTTTGGTCTTAACTATCTGGAGCAGTTTAGTATCATCTGCAAACTTTTCCACCTCACTATTTACCCCTGTCTCCAGATCATTTATGAATAAGTTGAATAGGATTGGTCTTAAGACTGACCCTTGGGGAACACCACTAGTTACCCCTCTCCATTCTGAAAATGTACCATTTATTCCTACCCTTTGTTCCCTGTCTTTTAACCAGTTCTCAATCCATGAAAGGATCTTCCCTCTTATCCCATGACAACTTAATTTATGTAAGAGCCTTTGGTGAGGGACCTTGTCAAAGGTTTTCTGGAAATCTAAGAACACTATATCCATTGGATCCCCCTTGTCCACATGTTTGTTGACCCCTTCAAAGAACTCTAATAGATTAGTAAGACATGATTTCCCTTTACAGAAACCATGTTGACTTTTGCCCAACAATTTATGTTCTTCTATGTGTCTGACAATTTATTCTTTACTATTGTTTCAGCTAATTTGCCCATTACTGACGTTAGACTTACCAATCTGTAATTGCCGAGATCACCTCTAGAGCCCTTTTTAAATATTGGCGTTACATTAGTTATCTTCCAGTGATTGGGTACAGAAGCTGATTTAAAGGACAGGTTACAAACTCTAGTTAATAGTTCCGTAATTTCACATTTGAGTTCTTTCAGAACTTTGGGTGAATGCCATCTGGTCCCGGTGACTTGTTACTGTTAGGTTTATCAATTAATTCCAAAACCTCCTCTAGTGACACTTCAATCTGTGACAATTCCTCAGTTTGGCACCTACAAAGGGTAGCTCAGGTTTGGGAATCTCCCTAACATCCTCAGCCATGAAGACTGAAGCAAAGAATTCATTTAGTTTCTCCGCAATGACTTTATCGTCTTTAAGTGCTCCTTTTGTATCTCGATTGTCCAGGGGCCTCATGGGTTGTTTAGCAGGCTCCCTGCTTCTGATGTACTTAAAAAACATTTTGTTATTATCTTTTGAGTTTTTGGCTAGCTGTTCTTCAAACTCCTTTTGGGCTTTTCTTATTACATTTTTACACTTAATTTGGCAGTGTTTATGCTCCTTTCTATTTACCTCACTAGGATTTGACTTCCATTTTTTAAAAGATGACTTTTTATCTCTCGCTGCTTCTTTTACATGGTTGTTAAGCCACGGTGGCTCTTTTTTAGTTCTTTTACTGTGTTTTTTAATTTGGGGTATACATTTAAGTAGGGCCTCTATTATGGTGTCTTTGAAAAGTGTCCATGCAGCTTGCAGGGATTTCATTCTAGTCACTGGACCTTTTAATTTCTGTTTAACTAACCTCCTCATTTTTGCATAGTTCCCTTTTCTGAAATTAAATGCCAAAGTGTTGGGCTGCTGAGGTGTTCTTCCCACCACAGGCATGTTAAATGTTATTATATTATGGTCACTATTTCCAAGCGGTCCTGTTATAATTACCTCTTGGACCAGATCCTGAGCTCCACTCAGGATTAAATCGAGAATTGCCTCTCCCCTTTTGGGTTCCTGTATCAGCTGCTTCAAGAAGCAGTCATTTAAAGTATCAAATAATTTTGTCTCTGCCTTTCGTCCTGATCCTTCAATTCCATCCACATTACCATAAACAAATTATAATTAATCAAAACAGACTGACCTTTGAAATTGGCATAATTGTTCTTCAAAATCCTTGACTCTGTAGACCCTGCCCATGTTCCTCACTGATTTTAATAAGCATCTGTGTTAAGGTACTAAACACTTTTTGGTGATGCTACAACAAGCTCTGTTCCAGTGCCCAATGAGGTCAGTGGGAGTCTTTACACTGACTTCAGGAGACTTTGGATCAGAGTCATAGTGCCTTAGGATAATGGTCATCAAGCTTTTTCTTCAGTGGCTTTCTGGTGTGGAACTATAGAGGAGTTGGGATCTGGAGATCTGAACCTGAATCCTCCCTACTCAACTTGGAAATGGAAAATGCTTGGATTCAAGGTTCTGGTTTTGGCCCATCTCTAATTTTACAGACTTAACAGAGATAAGTGACTTGCCCAAAGTTTTACAGAGAATCATTTGTAGAACTAAGAATAGAATCCATGGGTCCCAGTTCCTTTTCCTGTGCTCTCCCCCTATACCATTCTAAAGTATAAACAAGAAATAAGACTGATGGTATATCAAAACCATTTGGCATTTGCTGTGGAAACTTTTCCAGTCAGTTATATGTTTTTATGATAAAAATGGCAGAGACGATTATTAAAAGTTCTAGTCCTGAGAAAGATTTGATAAGTAAGAATTGTTTGGCCTTTTCATAGTACACCTCAAAGTTCTCTCTGAAGCAACTGATTCTTCTCTTTCTGCCAGATATATGCTGTCAAATGAAAGTAAGTACAATGCGTGAGAAACCTCACACTATTCTGCCGTAAGTACTGCAGACTATCACAAATTTTCTTTCTTATAATTACTTCTACTAACTTACAAAGTATTCCGCATCAGACCTAAACATCTTAGAAAAAATTGATCAGCAATTATAAATATAAATGGGTTCCATTTCTTGTTGATCATCTAAGGACTGCCCAAGTATAGGCGCACACAGTCATTCTACGCACTTAAACACGGATCACAAATGTGATGACTAGAAAAATAGTAGTAATATTTTGCACATGTATTGGGTCTTTCATCCAAGAATGTATTAAACTCAGAAGTAATCTGTCAATGGAAAGATTGAATCTCTAATCTGTTATTTTTCACACCATTTCAGAAATGTATCTATTTTCTGTTATTTACATATGTGTATCTTACAAAGTTTATTAATTTAATGTTTTCAAATCCCATTGCTAATCTTTGTAGAGGAGCTCCTGTATTAGCAGCTGAATATAATTTTGTACAGTTCTCCATGGAGCTGAAACATTTGCTCATCACCTGTCAAATTCAGGTGGCATTTACTTACAAGCATCTTAGTATGACAAGTTGGATTGCTTTCATTCAGTACAAGTTATTAAAAACAAAAAATCAAAATAGAAAATATAATTTTTATGCCCAAAGAAAACTGTTTATAAGTCAGAACTCGTTTTCTTTTGGAGCCTCAAAAAAGGAAACTAACTAACAATATCCAAATGTATTGGAGGGAGTCAGTGGAGCTGTACAAGTTCAGTATAAACTGGAATCAATTGAGTAATGTCTAAGCTTGCTAATCAAAGATTATGGGCATTATTATTACTAAGTGTAACCACATGTCTGAAATGAGTACTCAGTGTGTTTTAAACATGGAGATCTCCTATAGCTCTTGCCAACACTTCAAGCACAAAAGCAGCCAGAGGCTTCATTTGGCAGGGCAGCTGAAGAATTTGTGTGCTCAGGCAATGACACAAATGTTAATTGTTCTTGTTTTTGCCAAAAACTGATTTCAGAGACTTTGCCCTGCCTCGGTGTATAATGCAAACGCCAGAGACTTGGGAAAATGGGCGTTATTTATCAATCCACAGTCAGTATAGTAGAAGGTAGTTCATATAGAAACCAGTGGAACAGTAGTGTATGGTCAGTACCATCTTGGTCAAACTGGTTCAGCTGGATAGAATCTTGGATCAAATTAAAGAAGGGAATAAATAATAATGTAAGTATCATCAGAATTTTGGAAAACTTTTCATAAGTTATTTGGCAGGCAATAAAATAAATAGTAATAAGGTATTACTATCAAAATAGACTCCTAACCAGACTGGCTGTTAAATTTTCACAACTGCCAACTCAGCTGCCATGGAGGGGGCCTGGAAGGCACGTCTTTCTGTCTGGCTGGAGGAAATCACTTCATGAAAAATCTTTAAAACCAAACCCGTTTTAAAAATATGTGTTTTAACTATTTTTATATCTGTGGAAGAAACTAGAAAAGGGTTGGGACTTTGAATCCCCACACTTTGTGCTGAGCAGGGGACACTGGGAAAATTGGAAAAAGAAATCAGAACTCCCTTTTGGATTTCATGCTGCCAATGCAGTTTTTCAGGAATCATGTCATTTGCAAAGAATTACTTTGTTATGCACATTCATTATAGTATTTGGGCACTCTACAAAAAAGACACATCAGTGAATCTCTGGCAGGAAGAACTCTCCTGCACCATCTTATAAGAATTGATTGTGATCCACACAGGGCAGTAAGGAAGAGAAATAATCCCCCTTATACCTCTGCCTGAGTTATGTGGAATTTGGGTGCAGGAATGCATGAGTAAGTGGATGCTGTGCGCTTGTCTGCATTCCCCTCTGGAACAGAATGAACAGCGTCTGAGCGACTCCCACAAATGCACTGACTAGTGCAGCTGAACAACCTCAGAGGGTGTCACAATTTGCTGCTGGTATAAGCCAGCAGCAAGCTGTTATTTCCCCACCCAGGAAGCATGAGGGACTTGTACCTCAGAGGTCTGTGACAAAATCACAATGCCTTCAGGACTAACCCTCAGGTAGTGCTGCTTGCGCACCACTTCTTGCTCAAGGCTGTTCATCTAGCCTGTGGAGATCAGATTCTATTGGTGGATTTAACAAAAAAGACACAGGTTAAAAAAAAAGCATTAGTGATTTGTTAAAGTTACAAATATTTGCGAAGTGGTGTGGTTAGCATTCTGCACAGCAGTGTGACCTATGCAGATCCAGTTCACTGACTGGGAGGGGCTGAGACTACTGTGGAGGCAACTTGCTCTCTGGCTGGTTGGGAGCTTCTTTTGGCACCACCGCAATCCTGTGGCTGAGCCAGGAAAAGTGTTAATGGGTCTTCTTACCAAAAGAGAGTCACTGTAATATCACACAAGAGCAATAGGCGGGGAACACTTCAGGGAGGAGAAATGTTAACATTGAAGAATAGAGGAATTTTACATCTGCAGTGACATCAAAACCTGAAGGCTCCACTTAAGATAGTGTGGGAGCTGCACTTTCTGAGACTGCCCTTGCAACAGCAGCGCCCCACTATTGTCTTTCCAATGTACTGTACCACAGGATGGTCAGATAGGTTGCTCTGTGAATGTCCATTGTTCAATGGCATGGAAGCTAGTAATGGAAAAGCCTGGCTAAGTCACTGATTTCATTTAATTGCCTACGTGGATTATCCTCTACACTTATTTGGAGCCACCAGGCAGCTATTCTCCCACACAAGAGCATGTGGCAGCTGCTTAAACTACTGCAGCCCAGAGGCTGAAATGGGGATGTTTCATGGATCAGCTGCTGCTCCATGGCTCAAGAAGCTTGATTCTGTTCCTCACCAACCTCCCCGTTGCTCCCCTTTCCACTTAGGGGCTGATTCAAAGCCCACTGAAGTCAATGGAAAAGAGTCTCATTGATTTCAATGCACATTGGATCAAGCCCTGATTTAGGCTTTGCACAATGTTCAGGGTTCGATCCTTAAGAAACAATCATTTGACCAGCAATCTGCAATACAACCCATTTATACTTTTGCTAGTGCATGTGCATATCAGTGTGGGAAACATTCACATATAAATTACTATGAAATGCTCCCTTCACAGCTTGGTTCCAGAATTATGTGGCAGTGGCAGGAGATAGCAGCAATAATCAGTTATTCTTGATAATTTTCCTAGCCACTTTTGATCTGTCCACTTTATCTATTACCTGGCTACCATATATTGGCCAAAATGTAGTCAACTATGTAGCCACATATTGTAATATCTTAAGTTATTATAATCAACACTGTGTGAACACTCAATAGTTCTATTTATAAGTAACCACATTAGAATCAGCATAGCAAATTTATGCAATGTTACCCTGAAGCTTGCAAAAAGAAAAAAAAGCATCAACAAGAGAACCTATCTGTATAATAACCCATAAAAATGCTGGGCCAACAAAATTTACAAAGTAGAATGTCTTAGTCACCATTGAAGGAGCTAATTTAGAAGGAATGACAGGTCTTCCTCCTCCCCCCTTCCCCTTAGAATAATTTCTCTTAGATGCTTCCATCAGAAAAAGAGGAAATAATAATAACAATAATCCATGCAGTATTTGCAAACAGCACCAAGTACAGTGTTAGGTTTCATTTAGTTTTACAACATGTTCTAGTGCATTAATTGAAGACTTTGAGCTATTGTACATTAGGTAAGCAGGCCTCAGTCAAGCTTTTAGGAATAGACCCATGTTTGGGATACGCTATAAGGATAATGAAACTGAGCCTGAGAAAGAGCCACCAATGTAATTGCCAAAGAGCCACAGTAATACATCAGCAGCCCCCCCGCCCCACCATCCCCAGCACCTCCTGCCCGCTGGCAGTCCTGCCCATCAGCACCTCACCCTCCCTCCCCGTGCCTCCTGTCCACCACGATCAGCTCTTTTGCAGTGTATGGGAGACTCTGGGATGGAAGGGGGAGGAGCAAGGGTGCAGCAGGCTCAGGGGAGGGGGCAGGAAGGGACGGGGACTTTGGGGTAAGGGGTGGAGTGGGGGCAGGGCCTGGGGTTGAGCAGTGGAAAGTTGGCACCTGTAGCTCCAGCCCCAGAGTCAGAACCTATGCAAGGAGCCGCATATTAACTTCTGAAGAGCTGCATGTGGCTCCGGAGCCACAGGTTGGCCACCCCTGCTGTAAGGGGATTTTTTGGCTTCTAGAGCTTCCTGGTATGTAAGAGGCATTGTTTGTTGCTGGATGTCTTCAGGGCTTCTGCATGGAGGTGTTTTGAGCTCTGGCCCCTTGATCCTGTTGAAGTGTTTTGCATTCCAGATGGTGCATGAAAGATGTGTAGGGATTGCAGTTGTGCCTGGCTGCTTGCACCTTTGACTACAATGGGATTTGGCTTGAATGAAAACTAAGTAAAAAGTGAAGGCTCCATTGTCCCCTCCATTTCCAGGAGTGGAAAGGAGTTGAAACCTGAAGATCTGAACTAAAGAGTTGTAGAAACACGGACTGATTCTCTGGCATGCTCTTATTTACCTCCTTCACCTGAGGCAGGTTCACCATGCAGATCAAAATCTGTGGTTTGGTGCAGGTGGTGGTAGCTTAGGAACTGATTTAAGTTACACATGGCAGATACGGGTCATTGCCACCATTTTGTGAAGTTTGGAAAACACATTTATTATTTCCCCCAGACCATCCACTGCCTTTCCTAACCAATACCATCTTTCCTACTCCTTCACTGTCTCTGATCAATCCTTGTAAGAGTAAATAAATATACAACTCTAAAGCTCTTCCAGAATGCCTTTTCTTCTATCTGAGCTGTGAGCTATATAAACCATTCAAGAATATGGTCCTTTCTGTTCTTCTTGCAACATGATTTATAGAATTTGATGGCACGAAGGGCAACTCCAACTAGCCCAAGAATATTTGGAAAAGAAACCCCCAACATTTTGTACCACCTACTAATCGCCTAGCTTCAATCCAATAAAAGCTGAAGCTGGCCAGAAGTCTAACAGATTCGGAAGGTATTATGATTACCCACACTTGGTTGGTACCAGATGTCTGCTTCACTATCTTTGTTTATACCAGGGTGGGTTTAATTCTTTTTTTATTAATGAAATGATTTATAACATATGTCTGCTGTGAGTGAGTTCTGTAACCAGTTACTTTGTTGCAAAGCTCACCATATCTATTAGACCCAATGCTGTGGGAAATCATGTAAGAAGCATGGTTCAGCAATTTTCATTGTATTACAGTGAATTATTCCAAATGTTTTTTTTATTTTTATTACAAAGCAATAAAAGGGTCATTTACTTGTTGGAATAGGAAAGCCTTTCAAGTAGGCAAGGAGCAACCATAGCTACACAGTTCCTTGCTTTATCATTGTTTAATTTTAATATCACTACAACAAATTGAACTGAGTATGCTGATATGTAAAGAAAATTGAGCTCTCTCTAGAGTTTCAGGTTTGTTTTTGGTAAGTATGCCCTGGAGGCTTTTTGCTGCCTTGAAGGACTTAAGTGAACCAGAATGAATACAATAAGATCTAGGAAGAAATGTACTTAATGAACTGCATTACAAAAAGGAGAGAAAAAATATAAAGCTGTAATGTAATGTTCACAAAATTTAGCATAAAATGCATGATAAAAAAGAGCTTTTCCCATCATAACTGCAGACATTTTCAAGGCTGTTCTTGGGTAGTTCGATATGTGAATCTGTTGATCTGTATGGAAGAGACATAACGGAAGCAACATGCATCATGTTAAAATGTAGGTGACATCTACTATATATTGAGGCTCTGATTTTTCAGCATGCAGGTGTGCATTTTTGCACAAACAAACACAATTGGCAGGTGCACTAATGCACGTGCATGCATCAATACTAGATGTGTGCACACTTAGGGTTAGAGATGTGCCTATGTAACCAAGGATGCACACAAATTGGGATTATGTGCGGACATATCCAATAGTGCTTGTGCTAAATAGGTTAACGTTTATGTGCATGCAAATACCCACATATCTGCCTGCTAATTCAAGGTCTATAAATTGTATCTACGAAGGCAGAGAAGTGGTCTCTTGACCCGAGCAAGGTCTTGAAGCCAGCAACTCCTGGATTCTAATTCCAACCATGACACTGGCTCCTCATGTGGGCTTGGTTTAAATTGCTTCTGGACAAATTGCAATCTGGCTTTTGCAGATGTACAGAGAACATGTGTGCACGCACCAGCAAGAAGTTTCCCTTACCTCCCTCATGAGGTCTGTGTAAGGGCAGAACACAACAGCAGTCTCTTTGAGCTCTTGTCTGGAGATCATTGGAATGGGGAAGGAAAGGGGCAGGGCTATGACATTACTTCTTTCACATTAGCTAGATTGGGGCCAATTAACCAGGGTTTGATGTTGCTTAGTGTGCCTCCCCATGCACCCAAGTAGTCCTTGTAGCAATTGTGCCTCCTGAGGTACAATCTCTCCCAGAGCCTGGGCCGGCTCGAACTATTGTGCCGCCCCAAGGAAAACAAACAAACAAACAACCGAGTGCCCCCACCCCCAGCAAAAAAAAAGAGAGTGCGGCCTTGCCGAAACAAACCCCCGCCCGCCCGCAGCGTGTCCCCTGCTGGCAGACTCAGGTACCCCGGGCAGCCCGAGCTGCCAGGGAGCTGCCGCCGCCCCCTCCTGCCCCCGGACCCAGCCCACCGAGCACCTCCCTCGCCCTGGGCTGCCTGCCCCGGGCCCCCACAGCCCACATGGGGATCCGCGCCCCCTGTCCAGTCCACGTGGGTGGGGAAACTCCGCACCGCCCTGGGGAGATTCAGGAGCAGTCTCCCCCGGAGCCCCGCTCGGAGCCAGGCTCTGCCTCTCCCCGCCCCTGGTGCTGTGGGGGCCAGGGACAGGCAGCACACAGGGCTGAGGTGGGGGACGTGCACGGCGGGCTGGGTCCGGGGGCAGGAGGGGGCGGCGGCAGCTCAAGCTGCCCAGCCACTCACTCTATCGGCGCGCGAGCGGGGATCCGCACCCCCTGCCCAGCCCGGCGGCGCCCTGCACAGCCCACTTGGGCAGGGAAATGCCGCACCTCCCTGGGGAGACTCAGAGCGGCAGTGGTGGTGACAGCAGGATCCCTCCTCCCTCCCTGCATCCCCGGCCCCACTTCCCTCCCTCCCGAGTTCCTCACACACTCCGGGAGCCCCTCTCACCACCACAGCCCCGGGTCGGCTCCAGGGGACGATGCTCTGGCTCTCCAGCGGCAGGGCTCTGTCCAGGGCCCGCCCCAAGGGGAAAAAAAGGGCCGGAGTGCCACCCCTTGGAAAGTGCCACCCCAAGCACATGCTTGGAGCGCTGGTGCCTAGAGCCGGTCCTGCCCAGAGGTCCCTGGGGAGATGTGGAGCCCACACTGCCTCTGCAGTGGGCTTTGTTACTCACCAGATTGAGCCTACAATATCCTTACCTCAGTTTTTTCTCCTGTAAAATAGGGACAGTACTTTCCTATCCATCACACAGGAACATTTTAGGGATTAAATAGCAAATGTTCATAATGCTAATTAAAGATATAAAACAACGTACAGTTTCTAAATATTATGATGTATTAAATAATTTTTAAAGGTGCAATTTGTATCACCAAATGATAATCTGCTACTTTGTATGTTTGATGCCTGAGGCTATTATGGAAAATGCGTGAAGAAGTGATGGAAGAAACTGTCTATCTTCAAAACCTATATTTGTTTTCCCAACATTTTACCATAATACTTTGAAATTATATGTTACATTTCTAATGCATTTTGCTTAGACAATTTCTATCTACCTTAAATCTCACTGGTCCAAGGTCTTATTTGAATTACCTCCCAAAGTTTTTTTGCAGAGCCAGTTTTGCTGACTAGCAAATATGTTATCTGCCATAAGTCATCATGCTTTTGCTACTATGCACTGCAATTTGATTCATTATACATTCTGCTATTGAAATCTTCTCATTGATGGTCTTGACTGATGATCACTATAAATTAGGCTTAAAATGATACATCACTGTTCCAGGCTTCAAAAATCTATGTGGCGTTAATAATTGTATTATTGTGCATTGGATTTATTGAAATACAGCAATTATTGAATTTATTTATTTATTTTTACTATTCAGAAGCAGCTTTAAAAAAGTGCTGACTGGCCTCTGAAGCATTTTTGAAAAGTATGTTGGCTTTATTTTAAAATTTACACTTACAGCCCTTTTAGGCTTTTACACCTCTTTTATCCATTTAAAAATATACAGCATGGTGATAAAGGCACATCAAGGATTTTACATGGAAAAGCATAGGATTGCATCGGATTGCACAAACTACAGGATACTTTCCACAACATAATAGAACTATGAATTTAGTGAATGTGAGGGACTAATACTGTTGGACAGAGACAGGCAGTACAGGAAAGTGCTGTTCAAGGTTCTGTGAACAGCTCTGTCAATGGATGTCAGCCATAATGTCCATCAAGCAGGTACTTTGAACAGAGTCGGGAAATAGTGAGTTAGTTTGTGATGTGGATCACTATTACCTAGGAATTAGGATAAAGCCACCACATTTTCTTCCAAACATGACTTAATTTGAATCCAAAGTTGTTGTTAATGGCATTTGGTATTTGTATTGTGAAAGTGTCCAGTCATGACCACGGCTCCTTTGTGGCGAGTGCCATACAGACACACCTCTAGAAATAACTCTTGCAATCTAAGGCCCTGTCTACAACAGCAAGTTTCTGTGCACTAAAGCAGCTTTGAGCGTTGTAACTCCCGAGGTGTACACACTGCCAAGCCACCAAGTGCGCAGAAACTGAGCATTTCCATAATGGCTTTCAGTGTCTCATGGTCTGGCTGGAGTCCCTCATAAGTTAGCAGAAGTCCAGTGTAGGGGACCTCTGTTCTTTTGAGCTTCAGCTTGTCTGCATTCAGCCTAATACTTTGCTCCTGGCACTTGTTTAGGAGTTGTCACAACTTGGTACTAGGGTCCTTGATTGCCTCTTCCTTGACATCTCCATCTACAATAAGAACGTTATCAGTTACAATCCTGATGCCTGGGAGTTTCTCTAATTCCTAGTTCAGTTTACACTGGAACACCTCTGGAGTCAGGCTGATATCCATAGGCATTCATACCCAGCAGTACCTACTAAAAGGTATGGCAAAGGTTGCCAGGTGGCTGGGTGGCTAATCTAGCTGAATATCCCAGAAACCATTCTGGTGTTTTATTGAATTACCTGGAATTTCCAATCAGAGATTTGAAGTATTGTAGTATGTTGATACACTAAATCCAGATCCAGAGAGACATCTGGGATCTGGAAGAGATGCCCTGCTCAGCGAGCACTCTTCCCCACCCCACCCCCCAGATAATTCATCAGTGTGTCCTCAGTTCTTGCTAATAGGATAGTGACTTCTTTTAAATATGCCATTAAGTAGTTTTGGATCAATGTAGATCCTCAGTTTACCTGAAGGTTTTCTAGGCTGCTGATCCATGTTGTGCTAGTTTCAATGGGTATAATGATACGTCTTCTTTGCAGGGTTGCCAGTTCCTTCTTCAGTGGCTACACCAGAACTAATGGAACTCTGCAGTTTGGTAGTCTCACAGAGCACACCTGGTGATCTATTTCTAAGTTCAACTTGCCCTCTAGGTGTCCATCTGCTTGAATTATGTCCTTATACTCTGATTGAATGTTTGACAGGGCTATGGTGACTGTTCTCCCTCCTCTCTCAAGTTGAGGATATCCCAGTGTTGCACTACGATGAAATCCACCACTTGCACTGCCCTGCTGACCATCAGTGGATTGTATTCCTCTATGGGTACGTCTACACTACAGAACTAGGTCGAAATTATAGAAGTCGATATATTAAAACCCGAATTAATGGAATCGATTGTGTGTGTCCCCACTAAAGAGCGTTAAGACCATGAGGTCGATTGTCTGTGTCCACAGTTGCGAGATTAGCATCGACCTTCGAAGCATTGCATTGCGGGTAGCTATCCCACAGTTCCCGCAGTCTCCGCCGCCCATTGGAATTCTGGGTTGCGATCCCAAAGCCTGATGGGGCAGAAAAAAATGTCGCTGGTGGTTCTGGGTACATGTCATCAGGCCATCAAACGTCCCTCCCTCCCTCCTTGAAAGCAATCTTTTTCGCGCCTTGTCTGCGTGCTTTCCATGTTTGCTACAGAAGGCTACAGAAGGCTGCTCAGCTCACAATTACCGTACATCTCCAGCGTACGCCTTCACATTAGGTCTAGTGGAGATTCAGTCACGGTATAATATGGGCAGAGGGATAGCTCAGCGTTCTGAGCGTTGGCCCGCTAAACCCGGGGTTGCGAGTTCAATCCTTGAGGGGGCCATTCCGCCTGAGGCTGGTAGTCGCGGGACTGCACAGCATAAGCTCCTTGCTTTCTAGCTGCAGATCGTGCACTATGCCATAAATGGTTGTGGTCGCGGGACCATACAGGAGAAGCTCCTTGCCTTCTAGCTGCAGATCGTACAATATGCTTGACATTACAGTGCTCCTGGCCGGCGGCCTTTGGTGTGGCTGGCCGGGGGCGCTTTTTTACGTTTTCTTTAAGGGAGATTCAGCACTGCCTGGAACACGGGCAGAGGGATAGCTCAGCGGTATGAGCGTTGACCCGCTAAACCCGGGGTTGCGAGTTCAATCCTTGAGGGGGTCAGTAGAGCTTATTGTACCATCTGCAGCTGGAAGGAAAGGCGCCTAACCCCTGCTCACGGCATATTGTACTATCTGCAGCTAGAAGGAAATGAGCCTAACCCTTGCTCCCCCCTCCCTCCGTGAAAGCACCTGAGGGGGGAGCGAAAAATCCTTTCGCGCCTTTTTTCGTGCGGGCGCCATATTGCTGCCACCATTGTTATCCACCAGCCGCTTCTGCTCCCACTCTGCTGTCCTGCAAACAGTGTACCGGGGGAAGCATGGAGCACGATCAGATCACCGCAACTGTTATGGCCGTTATGAACACCACGCGCATTGTCCAGGAGTATATGGAGACCGAGAACCGGGAGCTGCTAGAGCAACAGGAGGCGAGGATGAGACAGTATCAGCCTGAGGAGAGTGATGAGGACATGGAGACAGACCTCTCTCAGAAAAGGCCCCCCCGCAAGGTGGACATCATGGTGGTAATGGGGCTCGTTGATACAGTGGAACGCCGATTCTGGGCCCGGGAAACAAGCACAGAGTGGTGGGACCACATAGTGCTGCAGGTCTGGGATGAATCCCAGTGGCTGCGAAACTTTCGCATGCGTAAGGGCACTTTCATGGAACTTTGTGAGTTGCTTTCCCCTGCCCTGAAGCGCCAGAACACCAAGATGAGAGCAGCCCTCACAGTAGAGAAGCGACTGGCGATAGCCCTGTGGAAGCTTGCAACGCCAGACAGCTACCGGTCAGTCGCGAATCAATTCGGAGTGGGAAAATCTACAGTGGGGGCTGTTGTCATGCAAGTAGCCAGGGCGATCACCAAGCTGCTTGTACCAAGGGTTGTGAGTCTGGGAAATGTGCAGCTCATACTGGATGGCTTTGCAGCAATGGGCTTCCCGAACTGTGGAGGGGCGATAGACGGAACCCATATCCCTATCTTGGCACCGGACCACCAAGCCAGCGAGTACATAAAC
The DNA here is from genome assembly GCA_037349315.1 of Chelydra serpentina. Taxonomy (NCBI): domain Eukaryota; kingdom Metazoa; phylum Chordata; order Testudines; family Chelydridae; genus Chelydra; species Chelydra serpentina. The sequence continues at coordinate 71,070,767 of JBAIAC010000008.1, forward strand.
CGAAAGGGTTACTTTTCAATAGTGCTGCAAGCACTGGTGGATCACAAGGGGCGTTTCACCAACATCAACGTGGGATGGCCGGGAAAGGTACATGACGCTCGCATCTTCAGGAACTCTGGTCTGTTTCAGCTGCTGCAGCAAGGGACTTTCTTCCCAGACCAGAAAATAACCGTTGGGGATGTTGAGATGCCCATAGTTATCCTTGGGGACCCAGCCTACCCCTTAATGCCATGGCTCATGAAGCCATACACAGGTAGCCTGGACAGTAGTCAGGACCTTTTCAACTATAGGCTGAGCAAGTGCAGAATGGTGGTGGAGTGTGCATTTGGCCGTTTAAAAGCAAGATGGCGAAGTTTATTAACTAGGTTAGATCTCAGCGAAACCAATGTTCCTATTGTTATTACTGCTTGCTGTGCGCTCCACAATATCTGTGAGAGTAAGGGGGAGACGTTTATGGCAGGGTGGGAGGTTGAGGCAAATCGCCTGGCCGCTGGTTATGCGCAGCCAGACACCAGGGCTATTACAAGAGTACAGCAGGGTGCGTTGCGCATCAGGGAAGCTTTGAAAACAAGTTTCATGAATGGCCAGGATGCTGTGTGAAAGTTCTGTTTTTCCCCAGTAATGAAAAGCCCCGCCCCTTCATTCGCTCTACTTCCCTTTACCCAAACCGCCCTGCCCTCCCCCCCTCAATCACCGCTTGCAGAGGAAATAAAGTGATTCTTGTTTAAAAATCATGCATTCTTTATTAATTTGTAAAACACAGAGGGGGGACTATGGTGGTAACTGACACAGTCTCCCGGGATAGGTGGTGGAGGAAGGGAAGCACCAGGATGGGTGGTGGAGGAGGGGATGAGGGAAGGACAAGGACACACAGCACTTTAAAACTTATTGAATGCCAGCCCTTTCTTGCTTGGACTGTTCTCTTGGCTTGAGTGGCTGGGAGCACGGAGGCCACCCAAACGCGTTCTTGGGCGTCTCGGGGATGAGGTTATGGGACTCGGGAAGGAGGGCTGTTGGTTACACAGGGGCTGTAGCGGCGGTCTGGGCTCAGGCTGCCTTTCCTGAACCCTACGCCTGTCCTCAGCCATAAGCCGGAGGATTTCCGTTTGATCCTCCAGTAGCCTGAGAATTGCATCCTGCCTTCTCTCTGCACGCTGACGCCACCTACTCTCTTCATCCCGCCGCTGTCTCTCTTCAGCCCGCCAGTCATTGTCCTCAGCACGCCACTTGTCCGCGCGATCAAATTCTGCCTTCCTGGACTCAGACAGTGTCTGCCTCCACGCATTCTGCTGGGCAGCCTCAGAGTGGGAGGATTCCATGAGTTCTGAGAACATATCGTCTCGACTCCTTTTCTTTTTACTTCTTATCTTCGCTAGCCTCTGGGATGGTGATGAAAGGGGTGGCGTTGAAACATTTGTAGCTGTGGGAGGAAGCAAACGGGAGACAAATGTAAAAGACACATTTTGTTTGAACAAAACATTACATATCACATGTGCATTTTGTCCAAGGTTGCACTGGGCCTCTTATATTGAGGGTCTGCCGGTTTGCTGTGAGAGATCACACAAGCAGGTCCGGCGGGCAACAGAATTCGGCTTGCAGACAGCCATGGTAAGACACTCTATAGGCTTCTTTAAGCTTCACAACAGGCGGGAATGTTTTCAAACATCAACCCCCTCATTTCCCATAACAAACATCCCGTGGGCTGGCAATTTAAAACAAATAGCTTAGCAATTGAAAAGTTAGGTGGGGCGGCGGTTTTCGGGTTAACATGCAGGGAGAACCTAATCGCCCCCCCCCCCCCACACACACACACCCAGGCAAGATGTTCGCTGTGCCCCCTCCCCCCACCGCGTGGGTCCCAGCGGGGAAGATTTCCGTTCAGCCACAGGCAAACAGCCCAGCAGGGACGGAGCCCCTCTGAATGCCCCCGTACTAAAATTCCCCTATTTCAACCAGGTTCCCATGAATGATATCACTCTTCTGAGGATAACACACACAGATAAAGAAAGGATGTTGCTTGAATGCCAGCAAAAACCGGGACCGTACGCCGCCATGCTTTGCAAAGCACTGATTCCAGACTACGTGCTGCTTGCCTGGCGTGGTAGAGTGTGTTACCACGGAGCACAGGATAAGGCTGCCCTCCCCAGAAACCTCATGCACAGGCTTTGGGAGCACATCCAGGAGATCTTTCAGGAGATGTCCCCGGAGGATTTCTGCTCCATCCCCGAACATGTTAACAGACTTTTCGAGTAGCTGTGGCTGTACTGGCCACGAATTAATCATTAAACACGCTTGCTTATAAAACATGTATTAATTAAACAGAGGTACACTCACCAGAGGTCCCTTCTCCTGCATCGAGCACGCCTTGGGAGGGTTCGAACTGTACTTGCTCCAGGGTGAGAAAGAGTTCCTGGCTGTCGGGGAAAAGGGCTTCTCCGCTTCCTTGCTGGGTCTGTGTGCTATTTTCAGCATCATTATCATCATCAGGCTCCTCTGTGGGTTCTGATGATCCACATACGGAGTCAAACCACATGGGAGGGTCTGTGCTGGCTGCACCTCCTAGAATGGCATGCAGCTCATCATAGAAGCGGCATGTCTGGGGCTCTGACCCAGAGCGGTTGTTTGCATCTCTGGTTTTTTGGTAGGCTTGCCTGAGCTCCTTAATTTTCACGCGGCACTGTTGCGCGTCCCTGTTGTAGCCTCTGTCCTGCATGCCCTTGGAGACTTTGGCGTATGTCTTGGCGTTTCTTCTTTTGGACCCTAGCTCTGCTAGCACGGTTTCGTCTCCCCAAACAGCGATCAGATCGAGTACCTCACGCTCGGTCCATGCTGGAGCTCGTCTTCGATTCTGGGACTCCATCATGGTCACCTCTGCTGATGAGATCTGCACTCACCTGCAGCTCACCACGCTGGCCAAACAGGAAATGAAATTCAAAAGTTCACGGGGCTTTTCCTGTCTACCTGGGAGGAGCATTCGAGCTCAGACCGCTGTCTAGAGCGGTCAGCTGATGCACCGTGGGATAGATTTAGGAGGCCGATACTGTCGAATTGCGTCCTCACTAGCCTACATCGATTCGGCAATATCGCTTTAAGCGCTAATTCTCTCGTTGGGGGTGGAGTGGCGAGATCGATTTTAAGAGCCCTAGAAGTCGATGGTAAGGGCTTCGTCGTGAGGACGGGTGCACGGATCAATCGAAATAACGCTAATAAATTCGACCTAAACTCGTAGTGTAGACCAGGGCTATGTCAACTATAGTAAACTAGAAGTAATAATGTCTCTTGTTTTGTGAGTATTTTTTATCAACAGCCTACATTTGTCCACTTGCCCCAGAATGGTTTTATTATACATCACTTGCACTTGGCAATGTTTCTCCAATCTAATATTACTGTTTATCAATATTACTGGGATCACAATCCAGCTGGAATCAAATTAGCTGATCTAACAGTATAGTTGCAGATATGGCAGTTGAATGGTTGGCAGCCTTCTTCTGCAGTACACGTACATTGAGAGTTTTTTGATCTGCTAAAGTCACACTTTGACATCCTTCTCTTCATTTAGGGTGACCAGATGTCCCGATTTTATAGGGATAGTCCCAATTTTTGGGTCTTTTTCTTATATAGGCTCCTATTACTCCTCACCCCCGTCCCGATTTTTCACACTTGTTGTCTGGTCACCCTGTCTTCATTGGAAGTCGCGCCATCCTTAGTCACTGCATATACGGCAGTTTTTTCCTTCTCAGATAGCTGTGGCACTGGGACATGAAGTGGTTCTATTTCCTATCCCCTTTGCACTTTGCCAAAAGGCTGGGCATTTTTATTTCTGCCTTTCTTGTTGCTTTCCACAATACATATGCTGGATCATGATCCCTGCTTTCTTGATCCTTCTGTCTCTGTCCTGCTCCTTGAGCTCCTTTATTTTGAATCTGTGTATTTGTTCTGCACTAGTTGCTGCTATACTTTCGATTTTTCCCTGGACAGTTTAGCTGCCTTTGGTATTTGGCAGCATTTCTCTGAGGTTAAATCTGTTTCTCTTAATAACCTCTATTGTAAACTGGAAGCATGTATCATACAAAGAATTCTACCTCTAATTAGGGAATTGATAGTTACATGTGGATGACAGAGTTCTCTGCTTGGTAATGTACATATCTATTCCCTCTTCTGCTTCTTGGTTTCAGGTAAAAAAACCTAACAACAATATCTCTATCGTCTCATTCTGTCTGGGATCACAGTACTCATCAAACAACTTTATTAGCTGTTCCACTGTTTTGGGCATTGTTTTTGGTCACGTTGCCTCACTACTAAGGCTGTCAAGCAATTAAAAAAATTAATTGCAATTCATCACACTGTTAAACAATAATAGAATACCATTTATTTAAATATTTTTGGATGTTTTCTACATTTTCAAATATATTTATTTCAATTACAATACAGAATACAAAGTGTACAGTGCTCAGTTTATATTTATTTTTATTTGTACTGTAAAAAAACAAAAGAAATAGTATTTTTCAATTCACCTAATACAAGTACTGTAGTGCAATCTCTTTATCATGAAAGTTGAACTTACAAATGTAGAATTATGTAAAAAAACCTGCATTCAAAAATAAAACAATGTAACATTTTAGAGCCCGCAAGTCCACTCAGTCCTAATTCTTGTTCAGCCAATTGCTCAGACAAAAACGTTTGTTTACATTTGCAGGAGATAATGCTGCCTGCTTCTTGTTTACGTCACCTGAAAGTGAGAACAGGCATTCTCAGGGCACTGTTGTAGCTGGCGTTGCAAGATATTTATATGCCAGATGTGCTAAATATTCATATGTCTCTTCATGCTTCAACCACCATTCTAGGGGACATATGTCCATGCTGATGACAGGTTCTGCTCAATAACAATCCAAAGCAGTGAGGACTGACGCATCGTTCATTTTCATTATCTGAGTCAGATGCCACTAGCAGATGATTGATGCGGAAACTACAGAACCTGAACAACCAAAAAAGAAAATCAGAGTGTTGCTCTTTTAAGACATCTGAAAGTATGTTCCACACCTCGTCCCTCTCAGATTTTGGAAGGCACTTCAGATTCTTAAACCTTGGATTGAATGCTGTAGCTATCTTTAGAAATCTCACATTGGTACCTTCTTTGCGTTTTGTCAAATCTGCAATGAAAGTGAACAACATATGCTAGGTCATCATCTGAGACTGCTATAAAATGAAATATATGGCAGAATGTGGGTAAAACAGAACAGGGGTGTAGCGGGGCTCCTGGGAGAAAAGATAGAAAGATTGGGGAAGGAGCCACAGCTGAGACCACACCTAATCAGGCCACAGTAGGCCCTGATAAGAAGGGCTAAGGGAGGACCTGGGTCAAAGTCTCTCTCCAGACTTGGAGGGAGAAGGGCCTAGCTGCCTGGGAACAGAGAGCACCTGATGCAGACCAGTGCTGGGGAAAGACAAGAGGAGCTGGAGAGCTTCAGCCTGGCAACTCCCCAGGCTAAGGCCTTGTTTAAGAAGAGGTGTAGCCCGGGGATAGGCAGAGGCAGCTGATCCTACCCCCTTGCCAGTGATGAGCAGCCACTACAGACTGCAGTCTGCCCCAGAGAATGGGGGCTAGATGATGACTGGCAGTAGCCACTGAGGCAAGATGAGTATAGAGGGTTGGGGGTTCCCCTGGGAGAGGAGACCCAGAGTTAAGGGGTACTGCTGTGGGCAGAATCCCAAGATAATGAGCGCCGGGGTCCAGGAGGGGACATGGGGGCCTGAGGCAGAGAGACACCAGCCAGCAGGGAGCGCTCTGAGACTGGAAAGAGCTAATTCCCAAGGAAACCAGCAGGAGGCACCACACCGGTGAGTCTGCGGTCTGCTACAAGGGGCCATACACTTCTCCCCCAAGGAGTTCAGTCACAAATGATGCATTATTTTGTAATGAGCGTCATCAGCATTTAAGCATGTCCCCTGGAATGGTGGCTGAAGCATGAAGGGGCATACAAATTTTTAGCATATCTGTCATGTAAATACCTTGCAATTCCAGCTACAAAAGTGCCATGCAAATGCCTGTTCTCACTTTCTGGTGACATTGTAATTAAAAAGAGTGCGGCATTATGTCCTGTAAATATAAACAAACTTGTTTGTCTTAGCGATTGGCTGAACAAGACGTAGGACTGAGTGGACTTATAGGCTCTGAAGCTTTACATTGTTTTCTTTTTGAGTGCAGTTATGTAATAAAAAAAATCTACATTTGTAAGTTGCATTTGCACGACAAAGAGATTGTACTACAGTACCTGTATGAGGTAAATTGAAAAATACTATTTTTGTTTACAAATATTTGCACTGTAAAAATGATAAAAATATACACCTAGATTTAAATAACAACACAGAATACAATATATATGAAAATGTAGAAAAACATCCAAAATATGTAATAAATTTCAATTGGTATTAACAGTGCGATTAATCGTGATTAATTTTATTTTAAAATTTATTTTTAAAAATAATTTTTTTTGAGTTAATCACGTGAGTTAACTGCGATTAATCGACAGCTCTTCTCACTACTCATCTTTTCCCCATTGAGACAGGTAATTGAAGGCTGCTATCAAATCCCCCCTCACTCTTCTCTTCTGCAGACTAAATAACCCCAGTTCCCTCAGCCTCTCCTCATAAGTCATGTGCTCCAGGCCCCTAATCATTTTTGTAGCCCTCCGCTGGACTCTCTCCAATTTGTCCACATACCTTCTGTAGTGGGGGGACCTAAACTGGACGCAATACTCCAGGTGTGGCTCACCAGTGCCGAATAGAGGGGAATAATCCCTTCCCTTGATCTGCTGGAAATGCTCCTACTAATACAGCCCAATATGCCATTGGCCTTCTTGGCAACAAGGGCACACTGCTGACTCATATCCATCTTCTCGTCCACTGTAATCCCCAGGTCCTTTTCTGCAGAACTGCTGCTTAGCCAGTTGCTCCCCAGCCTGTAGCGGTGCATGGGATTCTTCCGTTCTAAGTGCAGGAATCTGCGCTTGTCCTGGTTGAACCTCATCACCTCTTTTGGCCCAATCCTCCAATTTGTCTATGTCACTCTGGACCCTATCCCTTCCCTCCATCATATCTACCTCTCCCCCCAGTTTAGTATCATCTGTGAACTTGCTAAGTGTGCAATTAAGCCAATCATCCAGATAATTAATAAAGATGTTGAACAAAACCGGTCCCAGGACCGACCCCTGGGGCACTCCACTTGATACCGGCTGCCAACTAGACATCAAGTCGTTGATCACTACCCTTGAGCCCAACAATCTAACCAGCTTTCTTATCCACCTTATAGTCCATTCATTCAATCCATACTTCTTTAACTTGCTGGCAAGAATACTGTGGGAGACTGTATCAAAAGCTTTGCTAAAGTCAAGATATATCACATTCACTGTCTAAGTTGAGTCAAGGGAAAATGGAAACAAACTCCATACAAAACATAGCTGAAAGAAATCAATGGGAGTTTTGTCTGAGTAAGAAGTACGGAATTGAGACTTTAATTTGTACAATTATTTCTATAACTGTGTTTAAAAGAGATGGTTACAGGAGGGCACAAGAATACACAAAATGTTGTGCAGGCAAGTGAGGTAAACAGGAAGAAAGAGGGATATTAATACTGTTACACTAGCAGTTGGAAGTCAGTCTGGTATTTGCTGCCAAAACTCAATTTATAAACATGAGGTTAGACAGGTGAACCAATCTATATTCAGAGCTTGGCATAGCATCATTACACACGAGTAGCCACTTAAAATGTTTGGTTTGGCTATGTCATATAATCCTGGGTTAAGAGGTAAGGCTTTTTTTTGTTTTTGTTTACAAAATATAAATCTTACTTGGCATTGTTCCTTTAAAGAAACTGATTTGTATGTGGTACACGCTCCTTGTAATTTTTAAAATACGCTGATGGAAAAATATAGTTTGCAATATGGCACATATGCGACCCTTCTGATGCTTGTTTTCTAACTAAGTTGTTTTGTTCTGCACAATCTATTGTTTCCTTTTTTTCCCATTTTTCTTCAAAATAAACAATACTGCATTTAGAAAAGTGGTATTTTTAAACTGAAAAAAATAATCTGATATGTGCTTCAGGGCATATTGCACAGCATGCATCCTGCTCTATGTCTACAGATGGCTCTCATTTGGACACGCAAACAGCACATTGGACATCCTGCCTCTCTGTTGCTGGCTCATTGAAATGAACAGATTTGCCTCTTAAATGTGTGGCTTCAGTTACAACAGAGATATGATAGGGGGGCAAACCATATGAGAAGATTCATGGGAAAGGAATTAAAAAAAACGGAGGGCCAGATTGTGTTAGGGCCTCTGCAAGGGAACTAGGGGTACAAGGAGCTTTTCCCTCATACCCATACACTCTGCAGTGGGGACAGTCACAAGCAGAGCCCAAAACAAAGACATTGCTTAGGGTCAGCGCCTTCAGTAAAAGTAGCTGCCCAGCAACGGGAGACTTAGGGTGATCAGATGTCCCGATTTTATAGTGACAGTCCCGATTTTGGGGTCTTTTTCTTATATAGGCTCCTATTACCCTCCCACCACTGTCCTGATTTTTCACATTTGCTGTCTGGTCACTACGGGGGCTGCTGAATCTATCCACACCTCAGCACCTAGCTAGTGGAGCTGAGAGAGGAATTCATACTCACCCTTTCAAAGAGTGGTGGAATCACTGCTCTGTATGCTCCCCAAGAGGAACTTTGGCTGAGCCAGCCAGAATTTCTCCATGAACTTCTGCTGCAGCACAATTCCTCTTCACCTCCCCGTAATGGAAGTCATAGATGAAGATGACAATCTGGCAGGTATATGAGAGTGAGAGTGAAGTAATAAAGACAACTGGACTAGCTTGCATTATCTTTGCTGGTGTGATAAGGCTACAAGTGCTAAAGCTGTTTCTTCAGTGAAGAATCCTGCTGGAATTATACTGTAGAATCCACTTCATCAGACAAATAGTGCACCCAGAGAAACGGTTCAGTACAATATAGTTCAGTGACTCAAAGCAGTGGGCAAATAGTATTGTTTAGTCCACCTGAATGATACACCTAGTGTTTTTGGTAACCAATTCACTGTAATCTACACTGGTGTGAACTGGCGTTCCTCAGCATTAATTCCCCACTCAGTGCTCCTTTAATGAATTTACATGCTTCATCCATTTCATTCTAGTTATAACTTTTTTCCCAAGTCACTGAAACTCTCTGCCTAAGTTTCCCCTTTTGTAAAATGGGGCTATTAACAGCTGCTTCCCTCTGTCAGAGAGTTTTAGAAGGCTTAGCTATTATTTGTAAACCACTTTGAAAACAAAAAGTGTGAAGTATTTGCAGTGAGGGACAAACTTGTCAGTCCATCCCAAGTGAGGGCAAGAAAAAAAAATCACAAGTTATACTGCAAGACCTTTAAAATTCATCAAAAATATTACACCCTCCCTAGACAAAACCATATCAGTTCCTTTCCTAAGTACACACTGAGGCTCTTAAACGTGCACACTCAGGGATCAGCTGTACTTGTGATGCCTCCCCCGTCTCTTCCGTGGGCACTCTTCCCAAGTGACAGCCCTGAATCTGCACTCTTTCCAGAGTGGAACTCCACAGTTCACTCCATAGACTGGCTACAACACCCGCTACTCCCACTGACCACTACAGTTACAGGGTGAGCAGTACCTTATATTCCCTTGCAGTTCCTCATGCATACAGTCCCTCTAGTGGCTAGTTCCACTACCTTCCTCTCTCTTTCTCTCTGGGTGTAATCCTGCAGTTCTACCACTCTGCAGTGGATCGGCGGGTAGCAATTGATCTATCGGGGATCAATGTTTCGCGTCTCATTAAGACGCGCTTAATCGATCCCCGATCGCGCTCCCCGTCGGCTCCGGAAATCCACGTCATCAAGCGGCGCAAGCGGAGTCGACGGGGGAGCTGCAGCGATCGACTCGCCGCCGTCTTCATGGTCAGGTAAGCCGATTACGATACGCCGACTTCAGCTACGTTATTCACGTAGCTGAAGCTGCGTATCGTAGATCGACCCCCATCCCTAGTGTAGCCCTGGGCTTAGAGTGGACCCCAAGGCAGCACTTCCTCTGTTTCCAATCAAGTTCATATAACAGGCCCATCTGAAATTGGTCCATGCAAGACACTCCTTTCCTGTAACCAGCAGCTTTTTAAAATGACTCAGAACAGCTCCTTTCAAACAGACATATTGTCCATTCTCCCAAAGGTAAACAGCAGGCTGGGAAAAAGGGCTAAACCCACAACAGGACTTGCTTACAGCTCATCACCTCTCTTCAAGTGTAGGTGAGGTGAGCTGACTCAGGAACATCCTGCAGAGCTAGAGTGACCACTCACACATTCCTGGAATACCAGATATCCCCCTGCTTCCAGGAACGGCATAGGCCTGCCCCTGCCAGCGTGTGTGCCGGGTTATGCCAGCAGGGGCAGCGTGGTGCACTCTTGATTATGTCATCTCCTGTCAGATACTGGACAAAACCACATCCAATTTTGTCTCTGTACCGTACAGGAGACAAACACCCCAAAAGCAGAACTTGTCCAGTTTAAAATTGGATGAGTGGCCTGCCTATGCAGAGCCCCTGCCTTGGTTTCACAGTTCAGCTGCATGCTTTGCTTCTATCATTGTCTCTCCCAAGAAGATTCTGTCCTCTCCTCCCTCCTTTTCCTCCAGGCCAGGGATTTTAACAGCGTAGTGTTCTTTTGATCTTAGTCTATGGCCTTGGAAAAATAGGTGAGTCTTGCTTCCCCCATAGGCAACTAGGGATTTTCCAATGACTAGATCACCCATTGTTTCTCTCAAGAACTCTTGGTATTCCCTCTATAGGGCCCTTATCTCTGTAACTGTTTCTTTTCTTCTTTCTTTCTCCTGTATCTCCCCATAGCTTATTTTGTTATAACTCTGTGCAGTCAGCCAGAATTATATCACGCAGGTAAACCGAGGCACGTACAATATCGATACAAAATAATACAGTGATCTTCTTCATTCTATACACACACACACACACAGTCCAAACAACTCCCAAGAGAATTAAATGTTCCTATTACTCCACCTCAATTAATCCCAACAAAATCCCTTATTAAACCAGATCCAGCTGCTCTGTCAGCTCCTCTGATACTTGAAAAACTACTCATATTATTATGAGTAAAAAAATAAAAGCCAATACGCTTTTGTTAGGCAAAAAAGCATTCTCCAAATTATTATTATTTATTAAATTATGACTTTTTCTAATCCCACTGTATATCAATCTGTGTAGTCATCAGTTTTTCTTGTTGACTTTACTGTACAATATAGGTTACAGTTTATTTACAAAAGACCACATTTCAATATCCATGCTGTTAGTTAAATTCTCCTTTTATCACCAATCAAGGCCATTTTTTAGTTTTGATAATTTTTTTATTTTCAGTTTTCATATATGAACAATAAGGATCCTTTCTGATAGCCTCTTAAACCAAATGGACTAGAGAATACTAGCATCTTGCAATTTAGCACAAAATGCAAAATTCAATATGTTCAGTGACGCCTCCTTAATTTGAATCACTTCTTTGCAGATTTGCTAAGTACTTTTTTTTCTTTACTCTGGTTTGTAGATCGGTAAGGAATAGTTTTCAGTTTGTGAACTGGAGACGTATATCCTTTGAGTCAGAACCAAATGAAGTGGAAATGTTTGAAGTTAGAAGAAATATACTCTATGCGTCAGATGCATACCCACAGCTGCCTTTGAGTGGTATCTGTACAGCTGAAGGCAGGTTTGGCCCTAATAATGCTAAAGGGTACATGTGGACAGACGTTTGACTTCAGTGCAAATATCCATAAGCATATATGCCTGCCCACATGGATCCATTTGCAGGGTGGGGGTCCTTTCCGGTATGTAGTGATACATGAACTCAGCCAACCTGCAGACTAATTGTGAAGCCTTTCCTTGGCTGTTATTCCAGTCTTTGGCTGTGATAGCACCTGAAGACCCTCTGTACCCCTTAGATTGGCGTCTTGGCTATTGGATCCATGAAAATGTGGATTCCCCTAGATTCCCCCTGACCCAGCCAAGTGCTGCTGCTGTACACAAAGGATGTGAATGCCCTCACCTTCAAGTATGGCTGCCATGTTGCTTCAACAGTAGGGTGATTTGTTACCTTTTAAAATAGGCGCCCATTATAAACTCTGTACATTCCATATACAAGAAAAAAATGTTGCACAATGAACTAGGATACATTGTATGCTATGTAATATATACAGGGACCCATGCATTTAGCAGTTCTGGACCCTTGACATTTGTCTCAGAATTCATTCCTTGCCACAGAGTTGTGTTCCAGAAAGCTGAGATTCATTAAGAAAAATAAGTTTCTAACATTCATGGTTGCAAAGAAAATCTCGAAAACATCAACCAAGTGTAACCAATATTGTCCTGCCTTTCTGAGCCTTCAGACAACCAGAAGCAATAGCTCTGATAGTTGTGAGTTGCCCCCATTCATCTCAGTAGGGCTGTTAACCATGAAACCTAATGGTGTCATTAGCAATGCCAGCATCATTATCTATTTCAATGTTGATCATATAAACAGCAGCATCCAGCTAATATGTTTATCTCACAATCTCAAACTGCCTTCCATATTTCTTCAGTTGCCAAAAGTCCCAGGGGGCCAAAGTCTCTAGATTCTGGCATAACAACTTCTAAATGTAATTAGACCTTCTCAATACAAGCATTTTAAAGATTACATATGTGCATAAAATCATAATATATATTGATTTTAATATCAGAATAAATAACAGGAAGAGCCACTGTATTGATTCTTACTCATATTTAATTCAACTGAAAATTTCCATTTTTAATTTATCTGATGGTCCTGTAGAATTGTCAGAATTGCCATCAAAACATGTAGCTACAGGCACCTCTCAGCTGAATTTAGTTCCTGCTTGCTGTGGAGTCAATTGCCTTGAGTATATGAAGCTATCTTAAGATGCAGTAGTGAAGGACTTGCTAACTGTGAATACTACAGCGCCTGTCAAGTTCTGTATTTTGGTTTATTTTACAGTGAAGCAAGAAAGCCATACGTGAAAAAATTCAGTAGTTTAGGCAATGTCCCAGCAAGATACATTCTGAAAGAGTCGTCCTTTCATATCTCAAATGCATACATTCCAAAGCCACATGCTATGCTTTTCACAGGATGTTAGCAACCACTGTAGTTCTACTTTGAATCTTCTCAAATTAAATTATATTTAAATATACATTCCTGAAATGCCTGTTTCAATTACATGTCCATTAATTTTGACTAAAAAGAATGCACTCTATAGTGTCTCTCCCCTTCACAGAATAATAGAAGCATAAGGCCAAATAGTCTTTGTTTATGTTATTAATGGGGAGCTTGGCCTCACAAGCACATGCAAGGAGAGAGTGCTGACCTCACTCCTTCTTCTGGTTCAGCTGGAATAGTAGAGTAACCCACTGGTAAGTGCATATTACGGTCCCCCTCTACTCCACTTCACAAAGGATAGGCGTTGATGCAGCTGCTACTACTGCATTAGCTCAAACTGTAGCAGCTTATCTTTTCAGCTCAAGAGGTCCCTGGTTCAGTCCTTGGTGTGCTGACTAAGAAGGAAGCTGTGACATCAGTGACTGCTAGCAGATTCAATTGATGATGCAGTGGTGAAAATGAATTATATTGACCCCTATCTGTACTAGGGTTCCCACCAAGGGTGCCCAAATGCTACTTTTCTAGAGTACCTTCAGAGTCAAATTTGGCCCACAATTATCCACTCTCTGAACTCAGTGGAGCTGTGGGGATTTAACTGAGCCCTGAATTTGACCCTTAAATCACCATGGGCACTTTTACTCTCTGCTATGTCTGTGTTTGATGAAAATGATACTGCGGTTCCAGTCATTTTCTTCAGTAACATTTCTACATATAAACAGAGCATTTTTACAGAAAATAAATTGTGGATTTATTGTACATTTTATCTGGGAAACTTCTGTATTTATTTATACTTTATCACGTTTGATTGAGACTGAAGAACAAATAGTTTTTATCTTAGTTTGAGTATTTAAGAAAAAGAAACACAAGCTGTAGATGCATTTGTTGTAATTTCCTAAAAGGTGCATGTTTCCATCCCAAATGTTTCAAAATCTTGTGAAATCATAACAAGTTCCTGGCACAGCCTCATTCTTGTGATCAAAAGCATATTTTTAAACAAAAAACAAATTCCTTGGATACATGGGATTTTTTAAAAACTGAAATAGACTTCTTTGTGGCTGGATGCGGTTTTCCCAAGTAAACAAATCATAAAAATGTTAACTAGCACTTTAAGTTTCCTTTTTCACTGCATTGAATCGTGTGATAGGTCTGTCTCCGGATCAGAAAGACAGGCAGACAAAGGCAGAGTCTTGCTTTCTTGTGATCATTGTAAAGAAATGTTGTGTGTTGCCTAGAATAGAGAGCAGTGTGAAACTTCTATTAGGGGACACTGAGGGCTTGTCTTCACTACAGTTGCTGGTCGATTACGTTAGTAGCATAACTCAAGTCGACATAGCTTAGATCTACTTACCGCGGGGTCCACGCTACGCTATGTTGATGGGAGATGCTCTCCCACCGACATTGCATTCGCTTCTCGTTGAAGTGCAGTACAGAAATCAATGGGAGAGCGCTCTCCCATTGACCGAGTATGTCTTCACTAGACTCACTAAATCAATGCTGCTGCATCGATTGCAGCAGTGCGGATTTAGCTCTGTAGTGACGACAAGCCCTGAGTATATAGGAAATGTTGTATAGGACACTAGATATGAGACATTCCCTTCTTGAGTGCTACTGTCAATTTGTTTGACTGGCAAGTGACTTAAAATAAATCCTGCCTTATGTTGCTCTGGTGTACAATGTAGGGCAAATAGGACATACAGAATCTCTTCCTCTCTGCAAACTCCATCATGCTCAAGAAAATGCTAGGAGTGAGAGCTGGCACTAGTGGGCACACTTACATCCCCATGGAGGTATAGTGTGTGACTTATGAGATTCATTCAGCCTCTCAAGCTGGCTACGACATGTAGGCTTGGCAGAATATCGTTTTTATTTTTGTTATAATTTTGATGGATAATATGTATTTTATATTTTATTTTACATTTTCACAGTTGCACGCAATGATGGATTTTAAGCATTTTTATTGATTTAAATTTTCAAAAGTGCAAGAAATTATGGGCGGGGGTTCAGACAATGATTTAATGACAGTAGACATTG
The DNA here is from genome assembly GCA_037349315.1 of Chelydra serpentina. NCBI lineage: Eukaryota > Metazoa > Chordata > Testudines > Chelydridae > Chelydra > Chelydra serpentina. The sequence goes on from JBAIAC010000008.1 coordinate 71,086,006, forward strand.
AGAATTTTAGCTTTATAACCATTAAAAGACATTGCCAATATCACATGTAAAAACGTACAAAGTAAATAGCCTTAAATCAAACTCTGAGAAGTTTGTTTTCAAGCAGCACTTTTCTTACTTTGCCTATCTGTAAATTTTTATTATTATCGATAGAAATGTTTCTTCATCGGTTTGTATGTGTATGGTAAAATTGTCATTTATCAACATTTACCAATCAAAATCTAACCCTGACAAGCCCACACACATGCAACAAATGTTACCTCAACAAGCATGAGCCAGCACACACATGCTGCTCTTGTGCAGAGAAGCAGCACGATGTTTTGGAGCACACATGCCTTTAGGCTGCCTTAAGACTCTTGTGTTGGCCAGACAAATTCCTCTAGAAGAGAACACACTGGGCGGTGTCTCTGCTCCCTCACTGTGGCTGAATTATCGCAGTAGCATGATCATTGTGCAGGCCAGGAAGCAGGTTGTGGCTTGAATGGTCACAACCTGTCTCCCAGTCTCTCTCCTTGCTCCACAGGGCACCTATCCTATCCTTCAAAAAGATCGAGGAGTACTTGTGGCACCTTTGAGACTAACAAATGTATTTGGGCATAAGCTTTCGCAGGCTAAAACCCACTACATCAGATGCATAGAGTGGAACATACAGTAGGAAGAGATATATATATGCACACACAGAGAGAACATGAAAAGATGGGGGTTGCCATACCAACAGTATTTGCCATCACTTTGAGATCCTTGGATGCAAAACTTCCATGCATAGTTTTATCAGTTTTGAATCTTAACTGCAAATTCTTCAAGGAGCTAAGCTTCAGGGGAAGTGAAAGGTGCTCAGCATCTGCACTATGGACAACTGTTACGATTTTAATCTCCGGTCTCATGAATTTTAGTTTTAAGTGTAGTAGCCGTGTTAGTCTGTGTCAGCAAAATGAAAATAAGAAAGAAAAACTTGTAGCACCTTAGAGACTAACAAATTTATTTCAGCATAAGCTTTCGTGGGTTAATACCCACTTCATCGGATGCATGGAATGAAACACACTGCAGACAGACATTTATACAGTCAGAGAAACATGATAAGGTCCAGGTGTATAGACCAATCTTAAGAGGCTAATTAGTTGAGAGGAAACATGACAGCAGGGGAAGAAAAAGCTTTTGAAGTGATAAACAAGATGGTCACACAGGTGTGAATGAGGATCGTTAACTTAAGGGAAATAGATTCAATTAACATAATGGCCGAGCCATTCCAAATCTCGATTTAATCCGGAGGCAACGCAATCTAGTTTGCATATCAATTCGAGTTCAATAGTTTCTCTTTGAAGTCTGCTTTTGGAGTTAATCTGTCGCAACACTGCTGTCCTCAAATCTGTCACTGAGTGATCAGGGAGGTTGAAGTGTTCTCCTACTGGTTTTTGAATGTTATGATTCCTGATGTCAGATTTATGTCCATTTATTCTTTTGCGTAGAGACTGTCCGGTTTGGCCAATGTACATGGCAGAGGGGCATTGCTGAATTTTAGTGTTTTTCATAAAGTTTGCACTGTTGGAATCAAGCCATCATACAAGAATCTCTGCTCTTATTTTTTTTAAGTAAGTTTCTAGCACTCATGATTGCAGATTAAATCTTGAAAATATGAAGCTGGAGCAGAGGGTGTACTCTAAAGGCACAGAAATCAGAAGGAAATTAAAAGAACCCCGTTTTTTTAAACCTTCATGGATTTTAAACTGATCTCATGATTTCGGAGGTTGGATTCCTGATTTTTGAATGTTTGAGGTTGGCAATATTGCATCTAAGAGGCTCAAGCTCTCTATTTCTAACTCACTCCACTTTTCTCTACTAATTTGTATCTGAGAGATTACCAACCCTTTCAAAAATAGGAACCTAACTTTAGGCTCCAAGGACAAAATTTTCAAAAGCACCTAAGTGATGTAGGCCCCTGAGGTCCTTTTTCTAAAGCACTTAGGAGCCTAAGTTTCATTGAAAGTTCTGTAAGTGACTAAGGGCTGGTCTACACTAACCCCCCAATTCGAACTAAGATACGCAACTTCAGCTACGTGAAGAACGTAGCTGAAGTTGAACTATCTTAGTTCGAATGAAAACGTACTTACCCGGGATCCACACGCGGTGCGCAGGCTCCCCCGTCGACTCCGCCTACTCCGTTCGTCGAGCTGGATTACCAGCGTCGACGGGGGAGCACTTCCTGGTTCGATTTATCGCGTCTAGACAAGATGCGATAAATCGAACCCAGAACATCGATACGACGCCTCCGATCCAGCCAGTAAGTGTAGACCTACCCTAAGAGTAATATTGTCAAAAGCACCTAAGTGACTTAGAGGCTTAAATCCTATTACCATGAGGCTTAGACACTATTGAGAACTTTACCCAAATCTACTTATGAAAATGGGACTTAAGTTACTTAAGCACTGTTGAATGATTCTCTTCCCACCCCATCTCCAGCACACACAGACATACACACAAACTCATTATCTAACCTAGATATATAACATATATATAGGGACAGTACTAAGTATTTGCTAAGGTGCTCAGGGTGTGACATAAAATACTTTAAAACATTGTTTACAATATTTTAATTGACCTAATTAGCTAAAATATCTTGAAAGCTATATAATCTAAAGTTATTACAAAAGAGGGAAAGGGTCCTAACGAAGAGCTAACAGTTTAAAAAACAAAAACCTTATAATATTCCTCTGAGGAATAAAGTGTTTTTTTCAGACTTCTTTTTAAAAGAAGTGAGAGTTACTCTGGAGCTCATGTCCAGAAGGAGAGAGTTCCAAAGCCCAGGAGCTGACAGAGCAGAAATGGGATCACCTGCCACGCTAAGAAGGGTTGGTGAGAAAATCTTGAAGACAGGTGGTGTCAGAGCTCATGTCTGAGTGTTCCAGTAGTAGGCTCATAGAGATTATCTCAAGTACAACCCAGTCTCCTTAAAAACCAGCTGGGAGAGCTTAAGCACAATACAGTAGGTTATAGGCTGATAGTGTAAAGATTGCAGAAGGTTCTGCTATTCACAGACTGCTCAATCCAGCAAATAGACATGCGGATGCATTCTGCACTAGCTTTAAGCACAGCAGATCTAAGTATCTCTAGTATGAAATACTAGAAGCTGCAGATGGCAGGGAGACAACTTTCCTTCACTATCAGAAAAGAGGCTATTGCAAAGGAAAGATAATTATATTAAACTACAAAACCTCAAGCATATAAATGTTCTTGAGAGTGACTCTGTAATGCTAGTCAGAGTTAGACATGTAAACACACTCACCCTGATATAGGAATATACCCAGAAGAATGGAACCTAAATCTTTCAACATGATGATCCTGAGATGCTATTCATTGCTAAAAGTAATGTTAATACTATTTTAAGAGCTGCAACTCTTGACTTATGAATTAGGGAGCCCTGTGGGCATTTAAACTATTAATTCTACATGTCTTACAAGGATAGGTAGGATAGTGATTAAAGCTTTTTCTTTTTACCTCTGGGAGCTGGGTTAGATTCGGGCCAAGGATATATATGTGAAATAAATTCTTCTACGTCTAGAATTTCCATGTCATCGATTTTTTTTAAATGAAGGCCATGGGGAGGGGAGAAGAAAACCTACCTGAAAAATCAGCTCACAATAACTGGAAGCTTCTGTTGTATAATATATACCTCTTTCCACCTCAGGAACTGCAGCACACAAACTTATTTTTTACACAATATTTTGATAGTGCTTTGGAATCCTAGGATGAAAAGCACTTTATAAACTCAATGTTCATTCAGTCAGATCTTCAGAAAAATAATGACTAGGGTTAAGGGTAATACCAAGTAAAAAGAGAATACAATAAAAGGCTGCTTGCCAGTTAGTTTGCAGAATTTATTTTGAGCTAGTAGTGACATTTATAGAGAAGCATCAGTTCCAGCACTTTTCAGTAGGTGTCCAGTCTGACATTTCTCTATAATGTCTCTCAGGGATAATAAAAAATCTTCAATATCTGCAGGTTCCATTATCTATTTTGCTTTTCCCCCATTCAGAATCATTAGTCTTAGTGACTCACAAGGTCTTAATAACACTGTAAGAGTTTATGCACTGAAATGGAGTGACCTTAAACTTTTCTGCTTGGCTTGAAGACAGGAAAAATAGTTGGTTACGTGGAAAGAATTATTGATTCGTATCTATTCGCTAGGTTAGATTTGATTTTGGAGAATGTCAATTAAAATGTCGGGGGCCAAATTCTGCCCTGACCTAAACCTGGATCTTACAGAGCACTTAACCACATGCTTAACTTGAAGTATATGAGTAGTCTCATTGAAATAATATCTGCCTATGAAGCATTATCCTTCTAGAGCACATGCCTTGGATGAGAACACAGCTCAGGGGCAGGAGAACGAGACACATTCCTGGACAGATCAGTATGAAGAAACCTTTACTAACCAGCACAGAGCTGATGTATAGAACCTCCTGGAACAGGATCTAAACTTTCGCGAAGAATTTGTGTACAAAACTGCTGTGCTGGACAAATCAACAAGACAGAGTTGGCCAGCAATAACATTGTTATTGCTTCCCAGATGTAGGCAAGAACCAGTGTGGAGATATAGGCAAACCCATACATGCAAGGTCTGAGCCAGATGAGCAAGAAGACCATGGACATAATGATACCATTTCAGGTCCCAGATGCAGATAACATTTCTGTGTATAGGTATTTCCAGTAGTGATAGGGCAGTATTAATGTCATTGTACAAGACACTGTTGTAAGACGTCATCTGGAATATTGTGTACAGTTCTGGTCACCCATGTTCAAGAAAGATCAGTTCAAACTGGAACAGGTGCAGAGGAGGGCAACTGGAATGATCAGGGGAATGGAATATCTTATGAGATAAAACTAAAACAGTTTGGGTTGTTTATCCTAGCAAAACAATTGCTCTTTCTAAATACAACGGCGAGTAAAATACTAGGAAGGCAGAAGAACTATTTAAGTTAAAGGACAATGTTGGCACAAGAACAAATGGGTATAACTGGCCACAAATCAATTTGGGCTGGAAATTAGAAGAAGATTACTAGCCATCAGAGGAGTAACGGTATGTAACAGCCTCTCATTAGGAGTAGTGGGATCAAAAAAACCTAACAAGTTTTAGTTTATGAACAGGATTATATAACTGGGTTGCTTGTGATAGCAGGGAACTGGCGTTGATAACCCAGGAGGTCTTTACCAGCCCTATGTCCTATGTTCCTTAAGTGTATTGGGACCTTATACCCTGGAGCAATTCATTTAATCTCATTGAGGTAGTGGGAGATGAGAATCCAAGGCTTCTGTCTCAGTCATGGCTCTTATAAGAGCTGTGCTGGTGAGTGGAAGGAGGCATATTGGTCAAGCAGCAGTAACTGGGGATACCAGTTTAAGAGGCTTGTGAGTGGAGGTATCTTCTACTGCACCAGCACAATGAGAGCTGCCTTTGGCACAACCCCCAGCCCTGGTGATATATTGATACACCCATCCAATATGCAAGGAGGGATGAGGCAATAGCCTTGCCTTGCTCAGCCCAGAAATTCCCTTTCTGGTGCCACTATTATTGCCAACAGTGCAAGATGGCCTCTGGTGGGTGCTGGGAACCAGATTAAGCCTGACCTTCCTGCACTAGGGGTGAGAGCATTTCCTGTGTCTTCTTCCCCTCTAGTGCACCAGAGGGCAGCATAATTTTATCTCTTACTTTTCAAGCATCAAATAATTGATTGATTGAGATATATTGAGAGTTACATACTAATCCCTTAATTACCTTATTTACTGTGGTTAAAGAACAATGTAATACACCATTGCCATTGAACCCCAATAAATATGCCGTTAATGTTATTTTAATGATCAGTTAGTGCAGAGGTGGCCAACCTGTGGCTCCGGAGCCACATGTGGCTCTTCAGATGTTAATATAAGGCTCCTTGTATAGGCACTGACTCCGGGGCTGGAGCTACAGGCGCCAACTTTCCAATGTGCCCAGGGATGCTCACTGCTCAACCCCTGGTTCTGCCACAGGCCCTGCCCCCACTCCACCCCATCCTGCCCCCTCCCCTGAGCCTGCTTCGCTCCTCCCCCCCTCCTGCTCCCCAGAGCCTCCTGCATGCCACGGAACAGCTGATCAGGAAGTGCGGAGAGGGAGGAGGAAGCACTGATCAGCGGGGCTGCCGATGGACGGTAGGCGCTGGGAGCAGGGAGCTGATATGGGGCTGCTGACATATTACTGTGGCTCTTTGGCAATGTACATTGGTAAATTCTGGCTCCTTCTCGGGCTCAGGTTGGCCAGCCCTGAGTTAGTGTCTAACACAGGGATCAGCAACCTTTGTCACACGGCCCGTCAGGGAAATCCGCTGGCAGGACAGGACAGTTTGTTTACCTGCAGTTTCCACAGGTTCGACTGCAGCTCCCACCGGCCGCAGTTCACTGCTCCAGGCCAATGGAGGCTGCAGGAAGTGGCGTGGGCCAAGGGATGTGCTGGTTGCCGCTTCCCGCAGCCCCCATTGGCCTGGAACAGCGAACTGCGGCCAGTGGGAGCTGAGATCGGCTGAACCTGTGAATGCTGCAGGTAAACAAACTGTCCCGGCCTGCCAGCGGATTTCCCTGATGGGCTGCGTGCCAAAGGTTGCCAATCCATGATCTAACATAACTGTGGTGTTCAATCAAAATGTATTGCATATGTTATGGTTATTGGGGCTCCTTAAATAAAAAGTGTTGCGTTCTGTTTACAGTGGAAATTAATTGCATATGTAAATATTCTGATGTTGGTGAAAACCAGACATGTGAGACTAAAGAAAAGATAGGTCAGTAAATAATTGTTTCCCTGATAGATCTTTATAATAAAGTAGTTCTGCGAGCACAGTATTTAATATACAATCTTTAGAGCACTACCTTACTCAGCATGGTCAGCTTTTAAAATGTTTGGCCTGAATTCACAGACCATTTTGAGTGAGTAACAAAATATTGTTTTTTGCCAAATGCATTATTTAGCGGCTACAGGGCATATTGTATGTAACAGTTGGTACTGACTTATGTGCCTTGACAACACACATCAGGCTGTATTAAATCATTAAAGTGTTATGGTTCTTTCCCTGAGGAATCATAAAGGAAAGCTCTATTAACCTGCTGGCTCCCCTCTGCCCTCTTTTTCCCCTTTGTTCTACCTTAAGTAGCTAGATGGGATTCCTGAAGCTTGGCTGGTTCTGGAGCCGTCTGGGGATTGATTTGGTTGAGCTGCCCAAAGGCCATAAATTTAGGACAATTGGATAGGAACAGAAGGCCAAGCTCAGGGGTAAAAGGCTGTTTGAAAAAAAGTATGATGATTTGGGTATCCAAGGCTTCCATGAAGAATGTTCTCCTCGCCCTGCTCCATCCATAAAAAATAAGGGGCGGCATGAGGCCTCAGCACTATGGCTGCTTTGACAAAAGGAGAAAAGGGTACTGACATTTGGGAATGTAATGGGGATTGTCTTGCATACTGTTTTATCTTAGAGTGAGATTTGGGATCTTGCCAGGAGCATAGTAAGTAGGATGACGATGGGGGAATGTTTCTGTATAATTTTGAATGTTATTTATGATTAGATGGGTTTGTCCTGCCATTGTGAGACTGAAGAAAACTGTGAAAAATTGCTGCTCCAGTAGTCAGTAAAAGAAAAATCCCCAATCTCCAAGAAAATGAGCTAAGCTCCAATGCTGTGTTTGAGGATCATAGCAGCACCAATAGGCACATACAATTGGTGGAGAAGAGAATGTTGGGCTTGGTAATGGGGATCACATAAACCAGAGCTTTTCTCTTTTATAATTACAAATATTTAGTTCACTGGCACGTTTTTGAAGCAACAAATCAAATACTGTGATTTTATGTATGTTTTACAGCCTATTAGTAATTATAGTACCTGGGAACCAAGGATCAAAGCCACATTGTTACCTATTTGTATGGTGCCAAAGACAAAGATAATTTCTATCCATAGACCTCTAAATTTGAAATTTCAGAGTTGTTTCTGTTTCACGGGATTTGAAATGGAACATTTTTTCATTGTTCTCAAAAATGTTCTTAACTTTTTTTTAAATGGAATTTTTTCATATTTTTGTGCTGTCATTTTTCCTTTTTGATGCTGAGTACAATAAAATTAATTCTGTCCAGGGTTTGTTTGGTGGTTGATCGCTTTTTTTTCCTTAGGACACGTTCCTTTGACACTTCCCCAAGTTTTGAAAAGTTTCTGCATGGTGGAGAAATGGAGGAAATGGAAGAAATTTTAAAAAGTTACAATGGCAAAGGAAAAATGAAACTCCATCACTTCATTCTCTGTCACTTTTTAGAATTTGTGACGATACTTAGTTCATGTGGAAATTCATTGCATAGGCTTGGATTGGTCCCAAAGAATCTCTCTCTCCTGAATAGAAAAACTTTATCCTTGTGAAAGGAAGGTCCCTTATACCTGAGGAGAAGAGCTGTTGATTACAATCCTTGCTGTGGAGCTATGAGAGATCTCTTTGATATTTTGGGCCCTGGACATTGAGCACCTTGACACTAAGGACAGAGACCTTGAACTTGATTTGAGATTGTATGGGAAGCCAATGTGGAGAGTGGTAGACAGGATTCATGTACTTGTGGTAGCCTGTGTTGTTGAAGAGAGAAGTACTTCTATGACTCCAAATGATTGATATTATAATATCCATCAACTAGATGTTTATTAAATAAATGCAAAGGGGATTACACATAAAGAGAAAATAATGAATCCATTCTTACAATGCTCCACAAGGATTTCAGATGCTATTTCAGTCTGTGAATGCCTCAGAGCGGCCATATGCAAAACTTTAATGACACTTTAATAGGTCTGTATCCTTCCTGAGCACAAGTGTCCTGGGATATCTGGGAGCTAATATAACTAGCAAAATTCAGTAATAAGAAGGGTAGCTGCCGCTGAAGACTAAACTTAACTCCTAGCTTTACTTCTGAAAGGAATTTCCCTTATTCTTCTTTCCTAACTAATAGTGAATACACAGTTAATTTTTCTTCCCCCTCCTCTCCATCTCTTTTTATTCTGTGTGTGGACATTTCTAACCTCCCCCCACCCCCAAGTATGTCTGAACAAATAGGTTTAAAAAAAATCACACCATCACTCCAAAGTCTGTATCCATTTACAGCACGAAAGCAAAACTTTCTGTACGTTCTGAAATGTTTGATTTCCCTCTCTCTCCTTACTTGTCCCATTTATCATTTTTGCATACCTTTGCACTTCTGGGCTCCAGCCAGACCTGGAACTGGACTGAGATTTCCTGCCAAATTTTGCTGACTCAGGAGGCTTATATAAGCTTCAAATAAACATCCATATTTTTAGGGGCTTATCCAAGCTCTGCCTGATCCAAGTCTTCAGATGTCTACTCCATCACTAGTAATCATCTGCCTCGTAGTAAGATGCCATCCTAAAGTGACCGTGTGTCATGGATGAAGATCAATAACTGAGATATTATTTTGTTAAACAGAATACACTTGTTTCGCAAAAAGGGTACTATACATTTTTATTTGGCTTTCATTACTGTGTGTTGATTCAGCTCAAGACTGCGGTATCAGTTTGTATGTACCTGTGAATAGTGTTCTTAAAAAGCAATGATAAACACAATTGATGTGAGGTTCTTTTACCTAGCAGAGTCTATGGCTCCAATTTTTAGGTCTGACTGAACTGTGTTTGGCACATGACCAGGAAATTGGGGGAGAGTTGGCCCCAGGATAATTTACATTAGCTTCAGGGCTACTCTAAGTTATATTGGCTTGCAATGGCTCTCTAGGGCCCATATGTTGAATGGGAATCACCAGACTGCAGTGTGATCTAGCTATGCCCCCACCTACACTCCAGCACCCCCTTTCCCCCCCCAAACAGGGAAAGCCAAGAAGGGGTCATGTAGAGCTAGTGATTACCTAATGCTGGAGGAATTCCTCAGCTGCCCAACGAGAGCAGTTTTATGGTTCCTTTGCACCTTTATATATCAAGGCTAAGGAGCCAGGCCAAAATTTTTATGTTTTGTATAATTTGGGGCCTAATCCTGCAAGGTCCTGAGAGATGCTGTGCAGCCTCAACTCATTGACTTTAATGGGCACATCGGGTGATCAGCCCTTCGCACGATCAAGACTTTTTGAGGAAAGCGGCAAATCCTTCCTTCTTGAAAACATGACAAACTACTGTGCCTGCCTCTTGTAGGCCATTGGACCCTCCTTCACCCCATCAGAAGATGTCAAAAAGTAGGGCCTGTTGATATGCTGAGTGCTTATTGGGGGCTTGGTTTTAGTTTGGGATCTGTGCCACCACTGTATGCAATAGATATTGACATAAGGTTTTAGGAAGATGGAATACATTTGGAACATGGTCTCTCTTGCAAAGTAGCAGAGATTTTGGGCTGACCCCCAAACATCTGTGGAAGCCAGAGTCATCCCCACAAAGGCCCTATGTGTCCAGACTTGCTTTTAGCTCCTTCTCACCCCGCTGGATCCTTGAGGGTGTGGTTCCCATTGGAGTCACACAACCAAGGAATTCCCTGGCACCCATGTAATTACCTCTGGAAAATGGCAGAGAGGGAAATCCAGAGAAGTTACTACTGATACAGTCAGCATTAACTTATCCATAAAAGTCCCACAAGATTGAGGAGAGAATGAGATGATGCAGTGAGGAGTGGCGAGTTGCTTCCCCAGCCATGTGGCATGAACTCTGGGGGGCTCCTATGCCACTAAGGTGGCATGTTCCTATTCTCCCTTCTCCCAACTGGATGCACTGAGTTTTTGCTTTCATTTTCTGAAGAGGTGGAGATGATGCCAGGGATTAGTAAATGTTTACAGTTTATCAAAGCCAACAGAGAAACCGTTTTGTTAACATACCCCACAAGTCTGACATTTTCACACCCGTCTTTGTTTCCCCCTTCAGAGCTTGATTGGGCTCAGGCCAAGAAGAGGAGCAAAGGATTCAAATGGAAAAAAGGCTGAGAAATGCTAGCAAGATGGACTGTGTCAGTTTTGCACTTACTTTTTGAGAAATACCACCTGAATTTGTTTTGAAAAATGAATGTCAAAAGCCAGAATTCCAATTCATAAATCTCATAAACATTTCAACAACACGTCCAAACTGGCAACACTGAAACTTTTCTGAGGCCTTCTTATAAATCAAAACAGTAAAACAAAATCATCTAAAATGTTTCTACGACTAAAATTGCCAAAAGTGTTTCTTTTTCTTCTCTCTTTTACTTGTAGGGCCAAATTCTGATCACAAGTACAAAAGCTGTGGTCAGGGGATTTATGATGAGCTTGTGGTGGGAGGGAATCCTTTCCTGCAGGTTACCTACTATCATCGAAGCAGCTCTGCAGCTGTTACTCCAGCCTTGGAGCCTGTTGCATAGCGATACTTGGGGAATGCGGACAGTTGATCTGTGTAGTTATAGATCTACTGGCTACGCAATGGCCTGGTTTTGCTGTGCCTCCAATGTACCCCTGTGCACTGGAAGATTCTGTAACAGACTTCTTGTGCTGACTTCTTGAATCCTGCCACCCCATGCAGTCAAAGCATGTCAATTCATCTTCCTATCAGGTCTAAATATCCACAGAGACAGACTTGGGGAAAGCACAGTTGCCCCAAACGTGGCAAACAACAATTCATGCATTAGATTATGCATTAGATTTACTACTATAAATGTAGTTTCCCATCTGTCAATGTTAATATTGATTTGCTGTGACTGAATAAGCCTCTTGCAGTACCAGCATCTTGATAAACTATTGTCACATATTTAAAGTGACTAAATTAAGAAGCACTGTACTGAATATCAAAAGATGTTAGGGAGAAAGAGGAAACCCAGCTGCCCTGATTAACTCTTGGTCATGCTCTCAGACAGGCAGAAGTGCTGCCTCTAGAATACCAATGTTCAGTGCTTAATTTGTGCCAGGGCTTGCCTGGGCTGAGACCTGACAGCTCTAGGCTTGGCAGTTCATAGCCCCGGCACCTCTGGGCTTGCTGCATCAGTTATGAAAGTAAAAAAATTGCTTGAGCCCCAGCACCTAATTCCTTGAGCTCTGGCACCTCTTTCCTTGCAAATTAAACACGGCCAATGTTGCCTGCCTGGATTGAACAAAGTGTTCGAACTCTAGCATGAGGAGCAGACTGGTGAGGTGCTGTCTGAGGAGAAACCAGTTCTGACTGGAAAGCTTTAACTATTTCATTTGCTTCTAAGAATATTTTAGAGGACCTGGAACAGAACAGAACAGGACAGAAAGTTTAAGGAAGACAGTTGAGAAGACAATTCCTGCTACCCTTATTCAAGTCAAGTGGTATCTTACACTTTAATAGCTCATTGAGTGCCATGGAATTAGTGGCCATGTTACCAAGAACACTACTATTAACTAAAATGCTATTTAATGTGAGAAAAAGGGGCAGAATCACGCCTTGCATGCAGAGAAGGAAGGGCAAACAAGGGAAGGCAGAGAAAAGAAAAAGGGGGTTACGGAGCGAGAAGGGAGAGAAAAGGAAAAAATGGATGAAACAGAAACTTATTTTTTTTTGTTTTTTGACATGTCTTCTCTTTGTTGATCTTTCCTTTTCTATCTTTTGTTTTCTCATTCCCCGTTCCCGCATTGCTATATCTTTCTCTTCTTTGGTTATCTGTGTAAGGAATGAATGAGGTCAGTGAGGTAATATCTTTTATTGGACCAATTTCTGTTGGTGAGAGAGACAAGACTTTGAGCTTACACAGAGCTCTTCTTCATTCCTCACCCACTTTGTCTCTCTAATGTCCTGGGACCAACTTGGCTACAACAACACATCATATAAGAAATATACGGTGAGCAATACAATTAAAACAAAATAAGTTTAAACCAAAGAGACATCAACCCTAGTGTAACTCAAGCAGGAACCCAGAAAGGGAGTTCTATGTAACTCAAAGAAGACATTCCAGGAAGGGGATCCCTCCCTATTTTTGCTCATGAGATGTTGGCAAGTGAGGAGCAATGTTGAAGCAAATGGAATATTTCAGCAAACAGTGATCAGAGGGAGAGATAAGAAGTCCTATAAACAGGATACAGAATTGTACATTGCTTTACTTTCAATATGCCATATTATTTTATAGTGCTTAGGATTAACAGCCTTCATAGTAAACACATTATTAGCAGTTACTGGTAACATCTTTGAAACTATCCTGCTAGCCATTTCCTGTGCTGTTGGCCAGAGTCCCTTGTATGGATACCAGGGAGGGAAATACAGAGGGAAAGGCTACACTGTAATCATTCACAACAGGATGCAGAATGAGTGATGACATCTCTCCAAATACAGACGGGATGTGTTTTTTCGGTGTTTGAATAGTCAAGGAAACAGCTATGGATTGCCTCTTACACTAGAAATGATCAGTGACTTTTTACCACTGTGGGATAACTGGCAGCAGACTTGGTATGATTTAATAGAAACTCTACTCATCTCATTATGGTACATTTGAAAAGTCTTTTGACTGCAGCCTGTGCTGTTGCTATAGCAAATTTGTCAAGTAAATGTAGTGGGCCAGATTCAATTTAAATGAAGCTTCATTCACTTTAATTTTTAGTGGAGCAACCTCTCTTAACCTGGAGGGAGGTGTTAACCTAGGGAGACATTTTGGGGTCATCGTCTCCTAAGAGTGGGCAATGATAGCCCACAAAGGGGACAGGCCAAGATGATAAAGATACGGGCAGATTCAGTGAACCCGATCTGCATGGCTGAAGCCCAAGAAATATGTTAAAGATGTTAGGGTGGGAAGCAGTGACAACTCACTTTTGGAGTGAATCCTTCCCCTGGATTCCAAGGGTCTTACTGGCACAGGCAGGGTGTAATTTCCACTCCTCTGCATCAGCACCATTGTTTATATAGAGATTTTAATTTACCTGTGATCACCAAAATAACATAGCACCAATTACTCCAGGAAATGTTGCTTAAAAGGTACAGAGGAAAAGAAACATGTTGGGATGAGATTTTCCTGCTGCAGTTTGCTGAAAATAGAATTGTAACATACAGTGACAGTGTGTACACTTTTTCTGGTACAAAAGGAAGAGTCTGGCAATGCCAGACGCTTTGCATTGTGAGTAATGTAGGGTAATGCATGATTTCAGTCTCTCAGTTGCACAGATACAGATAAAACAAATACAATCACAACATTTCTTCCATTCTGGATACCACACTAAAGTACAGTAGCTTCAAATAATGGGTTCATAAAAAAACTGGGTATCTCTCATGTGGTTTAGACATCTCATTACAGCGGGGCTATGGATCTACAGATAGTGGAGGTTCCTTTTATGGAGCTGTCTTTCTGCTAAAATGGTTATGAACAGATCAATACATTTGTTATGAATGATCTTTTAGAACCCGGGCAAATGTAATATAGCAGTTTTGACAAAAATGGAGCCAAGTGGTGCTTTATTGCTTTCAACAATCATGCAGCTAATTCAATGAGGTGAAACCTGTGCCTGACCTGTTGATTAGTGAGAGCAATAACAAAAACAATATGAGCACAGCAGGGTTTTGATTTTTAGTAGCTACAGACTCTCCTTACGCTGGTTTTCATATTGGGTGCGGTACCAGTATTGGAAATGTGTGCTGGAAGCAACATACATGTCATGTTTAGATATATGGTAGCTGTAATTAAGGTAAGCTACAATGAAAATATAAAAGACCTTTCTTGTTTTCAGCCCTCACTCTGGCTATACTTGGTTATAGATTTGTTCCATCCTGTAAAGTGGTTGCTTCATCTCAGGGGTGTGACAGGGTGTGTAGACGAGAGATACCAGAGAGGCCCTGGCACCAGGGCAAGCCCCAACCCTCAAGCCCTGTCAATCGTACGTGGTAGGAAGGAAGACTTTAAAAGGGAGAAAATTGCAGTCTCCTGAAGTGGAGGAGCATTATTGCTCTAAGCAGGATACTGCTGTAGTGACCCCTAAAGCCTCAAAGGGAACTCCCAGCCAGGAACTCTTTACCCCAATCCTATGGCGAATGCAACAAAATCCCAGGATAAGCGAGTCAGACTAAGCCCGACTCAGTAGCTGAGCCAGAGAAATTTCTCAACCCACTATTGGTGCACTGTATTGTTGGCAGCATTGTGGACTCCCCTGTGCCCTTGAGTGACTCTGGGAAGGGATTATCCTCAAATGTGTGGGGACATTTGACTTTCCTTTCGATCCCCCATCTAGAGAGATTTAAGAATGCCTGCAAAAGGCAGGGCCCTCTGTCAAGTAATGAGGCACTGGGGCCTGTGCTGGAGTCATCCAGTGTAAATAAATGGATGCGGTCAAGTTCTGCCACCATTTGGGAGAAAAACCTCAGGGGACTCTTTTACTAGTGGGTCTTAAAGGTGTCTGAACAGTAGTAACATGCTTAACAAATCTAGCACATTCTGGGATGTCTCCAAACCAGTGGGAATTCAGTGCCTGAGCTCCCTAATCTCTCATTGACAACAAAAGGAAGTGGAGTACTCTAGCACCTCACATGATTAGGGGCTGGGTGACTAAAGATAAGAGCATCAGGGATTGCCAAATAAATCAATAAAGGTCATATAGATTATTATTATTTCCGAATGACACACACACTCAGATGAGAACAGGAAGGCCCTATCTGTTCTGGGTGGACAGTCAAGATCCCAGACTGCCTTTTGAAAGAGCTAGAATTTGCCTCTCTTTTGCCAAAATTTTTGCTTTATCTCATTTTGAAATGTTCTGTACACCAGTGGCGGCAGTTCAGTGGTGCGGTTGCCATTAAAAACAGCAGTTATGAAGAGTTACCATACAGTGATATATGAGAAACCCCAGACATCGTCTATTTTAGGCCTAGTGAAATCTTGTGTGACACTAAGTAATTGTTGGCAAACGCTGACTTTTTCATGCCAGCCACTGTTCTCAGACTGTGAAATGCTTTAGGCTGCATTGAGGGGAAAGGATAAGTAACATCTACAAATAATTATAAATGAAAGGCAGAATATTTACTTTTATAATAAGAGCTACCACTTGCAATGACTATAGCCCATATCTGAGGAATTCATAGTGACAGGTCCTCTGCTCTGGAAGACGATTTCTAGTTCTCACCTTCAACCCATGATCATGTTGTGTCATGACTTCTGGATTGAACCCTTGTATCATGGTCTACCTTTTGAGGCATCAGCCTTACAGGCACAATACTTTTAATTCATATTCACTTTGCTGTGTGCGCTACAGATAAATTACATTTAATGTAGATATTTGTGGAAAGACTCTCTAAGGATGCTTATTTCAGCAGCATTCAGCTGCTACATAAGTAAAGGTTATTTAAAAATTTGATTTCCCTTTAAATAAGGAGCACCTATACTGTAGTCTATTATGTTTAATTATAAGATACTGTAATCAGCATACATTGTTAAATATAATAACTTGCATTTTCTAAATCACTCTTATTGACAGCCCTTTGCACACCTCATGTAAGATAATTAAAGCAAATTTTACAGAATCATGTAATGTCCAAGTACACAAATTTTCCCAGGTGGTTACGCATAACTTCCCACATGTCAAAGACTCAAAATTAGGGACACAAAAATCTTATTCATGTAGGAAAGTTAAATTGCTGGCGGGTTAATTCCGTGGCTGCATGACGGGGGA
The DNA here is from genome assembly GCA_037349315.1 of Chelydra serpentina. Taxonomy (NCBI): domain Eukaryota; kingdom Metazoa; phylum Chordata; order Testudines; family Chelydridae; genus Chelydra; species Chelydra serpentina. The sequence continues at coordinate 71,102,624 of JBAIAC010000008.1, forward strand.
AGTGACTGGCCTGAAGTCAGGACTCTCCCAATCACATCATCTTTCCTCAAACCTGTGGGTCTTTTATGGGTAAGTTAATGCTGGCTGTATCAGTTGTAACTTGCCTGGATTCCCCTTTCCATCATTTTCTAGAGGTAATTACATGGGCAACAGGGAATTCCCTGGTTGTGTGGCTCCAATGGGAGCCACATTCGCAAGAAGCCAGAGGGGTGGGGAGTAGATAAAAAACAGTTTGGAGATACAGGGCCACTGTGGGGATGACTCTGGCTTCTACAGATATTTGGGGATCAACCCAAACGCTGCTTATTTGCCAGAGAGACCATGTTCCAAATGTATTCCTAAAATCCTATGGCAGTATCAACTAAACACAGTACCGGCGCAAATCCAAAACTGACACCAAGCCCACAATCAGCCCTAAATAGGCCCTACTTTTGTTGTCTTCTGATAGTCTGAGTGAGAGTCCAGTGGCCTACAAGAGGTGGGCATAGTGTTTTGTCATGTCTTCAAGGAGGAAGTATTAGTACAATGTAAATAACTCTTTTCGCAGCCTCCATTTCATGATTCTTTATTTCTGATGTAAATCTGATGTAAATGATGTAAATCGTTTTCAACAATAAAAGCACAGACATCAGATATGTGGGGAACATTGGTAGCTTTGAGATTAAAATGAGTGACATCCCTGGAAATGAAAGATATTTGAAAAGTATGTAGGTAGCATACAATTGTAAATTCTAACAATTTACCTCATCAAGCAAGAATGAATAAAGCATTTACTATAAACCAGTAAAAAACTAACACTATTGCAGACACATTTTTGCATAAACTAAGCTATGCAAACAAGTTGCTGATGGTGAGTCTTTTAAATTCCATTGACTTCAGAGAAATGACTTTAGAATTTGGCCTTTGGTGATGCCTCATTTTTACCTAATCCAGTATGTCTGTATGTTCAACTTTCTGATGACTCAACAACATATATAGACACTAATGTATTGTTAACTGTTTCTTCCATGCTGGAGTCTTCATAGTAGACATTGTAACAGCACTGTAATTTATTATATAAAGCCATAGTAAAATATTTACAATGAGTTATCAATATGGCTTGTGTTCTGCTATGCTGTGAGAGAAAATGTAATTCTGACCAAAAGCTATTAAATAAATAAAAAGGCATGATTACTTAGCTTATAGTCTATTGATTTTGGAGGGGTGCTTTGAATCACATACAATGTGCATATTCTTTTTTTGTTGCATTGTTCTAATGAAATCTAGGGCATGATCCCTTTATGATCTGCAAGGGGCAAAATAGTCTTTCACCATTCATACTGGAATCATTTTAGGTGTTATGTTAATATTTTTGTCCAGGAATTAGTATAGGGATGTGCTTATAAAATGCGTGTTAAATGACACCATTGAAAATTTTGTTTTTGAACTCCTATGATATTCCAGTGGCAGTATTTTCTCAGTTTGTGTGCAATTATAATATATGAAATGTCTTAACTAACTGAACACCCGCAGCTCCTGTTTAATAAAATATGCTTCCAGAAGTGTGAAAATGCTCTAATCTTTCACTCACCCCCCTGCAGGATGTTTGGACTGGAAGCACAAAACTGCTGCCGTTTGATGCTCTTTAGAAGTTCATTTTACTAATGAAGCTGGCCCTAATTAATGGGTGCACCTTGTACTGGCAAGGACCCTTGTTAAAAGAGTGGAGCTCTATGTCTGTGCAGCAATTCACTCGAAATGAGCTCATTACAGGATCAGGGTGGTTTTTTTCCCCCAGCATCGACAATGGCAGTAAGCATTGGCTCAAATTTATTTCTAGTGTTAGACCATTTTCTCCATGCCAAGTTACACCAGAGATGAATTTGTTCCTGTGGGGAAAATCCAAAATGTCTTCAATAGGATTTTTGCTTGAGTAAGATCATCAGGACTGGGCTCATTGCAAACAGACGTTTCAGGTCAGGAGACCGAGTTCTTCCATAGGAGGCTATTGAAAGAAGAATGAGAAGGAGTGGTGATAATTTTTGCATTTGCTAAATAAAATGGTACATTTTATTATACGATCACTCCTAAATATTGAAAATACATTAACATACTGTATTTGACTTTAAATACCTTATGGTTGCATCAGAGCAAGCTAATGTCTGCTTTAAAATGAATTAATATTTTGTCTTAAAATGAGTCAGGTATTTTAATATTTTTGGAGCTTGAGTATTCTATTTTCTCTTGCGGCTTGTTCAGTGTTTCCATTAAAGCCCTGTGTAGGCTTGCAAACTTCAAGGATATAATTATCTAGACATTTTGGTAACACTCAAAAATATAGAGTTCAAGAAAGAAGGTACTTTTTACTATATTTAATGTATATTGAAATTTAATGTAAGCTATTCAGCTTAGTCAAGATCTTAACAAACATTTAATAATACCAAGCGTGTACATAGTGCTGCATCTGTCATAGAAATTTCTAGTAAGAATTTTCTTACTTCCTTACTTCCACAGCTTGGGCCCAGGCACACGGGAAAAGGAGCACTGTACATCAACCTCCTCCATTCCTTGGGAGGGCGGGGCAAAGAATATGCAGAGTTTTGGCTCTGCAGAACCAGTGCACTGGCCAGCAGAGCTAAACTGGCACACAATACTGGTAAGTGTTGTTCTGTGGTAGGTGTTTTACTCTTCCGGCCTGGCCTACCTGGAGTGTCTCAGAGTGAAAGCTGTTGATTCTCTACTCTGCTTTCTCAGGTTAGAAGGGAAAAATATGTTTGCGTCAAGAAATAATTGTTTATTCCCTAAGGCTGTGATACAAGGTTCACATGTGAAAATTAGGTGTCATATCTAAATATTTTAAGTTAGTATTTTTTGACTTTGGAAGCCATGGTGCTGGAGCTCTCCACTGAGGGGCACCTCTAACCTCAGGCTGGCCATCCATCTTTGTTCTGCCTCCGGACTGCAGGGAGAGGGGGAACACCCCCCCCCCCAGAACAGACTTTCAGACATGGAGGGTATTAGAAATTTGTTAATTTTTTAAGAAAGAAAATTTTCTTTTTTATTTTCTGTGCATTTTGGGGAACAAATGTGAAAGAATTGAGGCAATACATGAATCCTTGTTAATGAGAACTTTAATAGAAAAAATGATGATTAAACAAGATACATCAAATACAGTAGAACCTCAGAGTTATGAACACCAGAGTTATGAACTGATGGGTCAACTACACACCTCATTTGGAACCAGAAGTACACAATCAGGCAGCAGAGAGAGAGAGAGAGAGAGAAAAGCAAATACAGTACAGTACCATGTTAACCATAAACTACTAAAAAAATAAAGGGAAAGTTTAAAAAAAAGAATTGATAAGGTAAGGAAGCTATTTCTGAGCTTGTTTCATTAAAATTAAGATGGTTAAAAGCAGCAGTTTTCTTCTGCACAGAAAGTTTCAAAGCTGTATAAGTCAATGTTCAGTTGTAAACTATTGAAAGAACAACCATAATGTTTTGTTCAGAGTTACAAACAACCTCCATTCCCGAGATGTTCATAACTGAGGTTCTACTGCACAGAAATTGTTTATAATGTTGGTGATATGTTTATATTGGTTATAAGGTTTTTATAAGGTTTATGACATAAAAACAATCAAACCTGACCATTCCTGCCCAGTCACTGTATACATGTTTGTGCAGTAGTGTCCTCAAATCATGTGTAGTGCATAATATAAACCTTAAAAGTGTCACGGGACGGTAACTGTTGGAGGCTATAGTGTAAAACTCATTCAGAAACACAGGAAGAAATATACAAGAATTCTATAGAGTCTTAGGGAACAAAATGTATCTCATGAAATAAGACACATCACAAAGTCAAGTGCAGATAAGCAAAAGTGTTTGTAATAAAGAATTAGTTGTCTTATTAACCCCAGGTTTAAAAGTGCACATGCTCAGGAAAACTCATCACTGCTAGGAGACATATGGAGTGAGCAAAGAGAGCGTTGTTACGCATGGAGGTTGCTGACAGTAATGGAAAATAGGACTGTTGCTTAGACAGGATGAACAGAAAGCTAGATAAATGTAATATCCTAAGAGATACTATGAAAATACTATTGTGGATAATTGATTTAATGGCATTTTAAAGTGCACCCAGTGTATTAATCTCTCTGTCTATCTTGCACTCTTAACTATGCTACATGAGGCTTAGGCATTCCCTTTTGTTTTCATCTTCAGTTCCTAGGCAGGGAATTTTCAAAAATACCCACAGGAATTAGGCGTCTTTCTCCCATTGCAAGTCACTGGGTGTGAGCACTAAGGTGTGTTTTAAAATCCCACCTGTAGTACATGCTTCTGTCATAATTACAGACATGCAATCAGCAGCTAACTCAGTGGTGACCCATGAACTTCCAGTGATCTGTAAAGCACTTGTTGGTGGCCCATGGAAGGATAGCTTGTTACACAGTACCACCTCTCCTTCTTGTTTCCATATAACATTAATGTATTTTGGGCTTCTTTTAAACCCATTCCTAACACTTTCCCATGTAAACAATTGTTAATGTAGCCGTAGGGATTTTGTTTGATTAACTCTCAGAGTGGGGAGATGGTCCAGGTAACTGTGAAAGGGAAGAGAAGTGTCCACAAGACAGTGTTTCTGTTAAGATGTGGATCAACTGTGAAGGAGTTTGAGAGCCCCATGAACTAGTTATCTACAATGTTGTCTAAAGTTAAAGGATTATTTGTCAGCATCATCTCTATGAGCATGACAATTTATGTGAGCTAATTCAGTGAACAAATTAATTCTGAACTCATCAGTCAATCACCTAATGGTTTTTGGAAATCTCCTGAGCAAGCTACTGTGGTGGATTTAGTATATTTGTAAAATGAATAAATCATGGTTAGGGCATAGAGATTTGACTACACTTGTAATGACATGTGGCTGTTAAAGATGGCCTACATACTTACACCATGGTAATTCTATAGAGCTTGTTAATGTCTGACGGGTTACTTTGGGTACTTGAGTGCACTGATGGCCCTTAGCTTAATGAAGATTAATCCCAGAGCAAAAGAGTAGTCTTAATTTTTGACTGCTGTTTCAGAACAAGTGAAAACTAAAATATGTCAATTTAATCAAATGCTTGGACCCTAATACTCCCTTTATTTTACTCACAAGCAAAGGCATGAAAGTTATGCAATATTCAGAAGAGATGGAATTGCAGCATATTCTGTTAACTATATTATCTTATTAGTGAATGAATTGAACTGATTGTTTCTGGTCACCGTGTCCTTCAAGATTTTAGAACTTTTTTATTCATAGTTTGGTAATGGAAAAAAAGTTTTCCTGCTTTTTCAACTCCCGGTTGGGTTCTAAACTTTCAGTGAACTAGTCAACAAACTGAACTAATTGAATAAACTGAAATGAAAAAAATATTTTTTTAAAATAAACCAATTTATAATTAAATTTGACAGCCTATGTTAAGGCCTAAACTACTTTTAAAATATATAAAAAATAATTTTAAAAATAAACCTGTATTTAGTTAATATAAAAATAATCTGATATATTTAAAAATCTGATATTTTTAAATAAAAGACCATTGATATTTATCCCCGCCAGACCAAAGTCAACTGGATATATAGAGACCTACCCTGGTCCAACATTTAGGCAGGTGGTATTTAAGTCTGGGAGTGGGTCTTAAGGAACAGGCATGGAGTAGGAGCTGCAAAGATAGCATATGAGATAAAAACATAGGATATTGCATTCCACGCTAGATAATTCATCTCAAAAGACTTTTAGTGCTTACTAGGAAAGGAAAACAAAGGGCTTATATTCTTTTCTTTGTGTACGTGGACTTAAATATGATACGTTTCTGTGTATTGAAGGGAATAGCCTACACACACACACACACACACACCTCCCCTCACCCCGCTCCTGTCAGTGTGAGGAGAAATCTCATTTCAGCACAAGTAGATTGTGATTCTTTGTTTGTCTGACATTTGATTGCAGTTGTGGGCCCTGAAAACAGAAAGGAACAAGTGATGAGAACAAATACAGATTGGAGCAGAATCTAATCAAGGGACAATCAGTCATTGACTATAGTGTATTTTCTTATGATTCTAATTGCTGTATTTATCGTAAATGCATCTTCTGTTGAGAAAGGGTTGAAATAAGAAGGGTAATAATATTTCAAGCAGCAGCAGTGTGTGGCTGGACACTGAATGCCAGATTCTTCTCTTGCTTTCACCAGTTTTACACCAGTGCAGTGTAATTTACACCACTAGATGTGAGAGGAGATCAGGCCTTTTCTATTATGACAATTTTGGGGTTTCCTTGAGCTTTACAATTTACTTCTGAAATTAAAGATTTTTCTGACTGAAACTGCTGTGCCGGATTGTAATTTCTCACAAGGCTCTGTTAATTTTAATGGATTATTTTTAAAATTGAAGAGGCATTTTTTAAGGAAAAAAATATCTTTGACTCTTAAGCTTTTTAGCTGTTTAAGGTAGATAAGTCTTAGAGACATTGTCAAATACTTTTTATTTTTACAATCCGAAACTGAGCCACTAAATGGATATCCTATTCCTTATCCCTACATGTAGAAACTAACTTAACATCCTACTCTCTTGATTTTCTGCATGGTGAAACTATCTGCCCATTCATTTTTGTTCTTCTGAGTCTGTGTGTATGTTAGTTTTATTCCCTTCTTGGGGTACTTAATCTTTTGACAAAGGACCAGAACGTAGCCTGCTCTATGGCCCCTTTGCACTGCCAGAGCACTGCAAAGGGGCTGTAAAGCTGAGATAAATGGGCAGATGGAGAGTCCCCTAGCATAGGGAAATTTCTTTTGGCATTGCGCCAGAGTGACTGAATCAATGTCATCTCTGCCCGCCCGTTGCCTCTGATGTGGGGGTGTGAATGGAGTGTGCTGTATTCAGATGATACCTGCTGGCATTATAATTATTAAAAATAACTTTTCATTTTTGCATCTCTGGTTTGGAAAATTTTAGGCCTTATCTACACAGGGGGTTTAAACCAGATTGATTTGACATACACTGTTTTACTCACAGCAGGTAAGAATCACTAATAATGTGCACATGGGATGACTGTGTCTCTTTCAATTTGCATCATTGTGTACAATGGTGGCAGCTTGCTGCATACTAAGCATGTGGCCTTCATGGAGGGTATCCCATAGTCCTTTGCTTTACTGCAGAGCAGTGTGGATTCTGTGATTTCTCTCTCTGCACTGAGGGATGCATAGTGGAAGCCAGGAGGGTTCAAATTTTTCCGAAAACTCCATGTTTTCTTTGTCTCTACCCCATGATTCCTTTCTGGATGGGCTAGCATCACTTTTGAATTGCTGTGGGCCAACATGGCCCCAACAATGCTCCTAATAGCAGCATGCACTGCAGCAGAGCATTCTTGCTCTGCCTTGCTTGCAGGAATTGCATCTCCCTCTCCTTTTAAACCATCGTTTTGCCATAACACTGTCCTTTTCCACTGTGACACTGTCTAGCCACTCCAACAATCTCTCTGAAGAACTCAATTTCTTCACCCTCTCGGTCCTCAAGTACAGTCTCTACCTTTCTGCTGTTTTAGTCTTTCTTTGGAATTCTGCAATGAGGTCTGCAACATTTTAATCCCGAGTTTTCCATGTTTTGCCCCTCAGGTTAGCTACTCACTCAGTCATTGATAAAGGCCTGTCCTTGAGGCTCTGGACACCACAGGGAAAACACAACTGGTTATTGTTCATATTTCAGAGAGGATATGATAGCATTTTGATAAGCATTTCTGACTTCCCCTCCCTGAAATTCTTTTCAGTCTTGGTAAGTGGTGTGTGCATGAGGAGGGCTGTATTGGGATTTTTGTCTGTGAAATATATGTTGTGTGGAGGCTTCAGTGAGGAGGGAAGGGGTTGGGAATTCTGATCACAGTTTGGATTTGCATTTGCAATATGGTGTTGGAGATGTTAGCAGGGTGCATCTGGAGGTGAGCTGGACAGTAATCCCCGCTACATCCCTTTAGGCTGTGTACTAACTCTCAGTTATATTACACTGAGGAGGGTGACTAGGAGGCAGAGAATGGGCTTATTCAAAAAGGCAAAGGGCATACCAATGAGATACACTGTGAAGATATTCACCAAGATGCTCCCCTCCCCTCTGAAATTCTGCAGAAGTGGAAGTAGGGGAATGACAGGCCAGCTATCCCCCATAATGTTCAGACCAAAATCAAGCAATTTTTCAGTCTTAGATTTTATTTTATCTCCTCTGCAGATGGTGAAATTAGATAGAAGAAAAATAGAAAGTGTTCTGCAATGATTGTCTGAAGCATTTACTGTTCCTAGTCTCTCTGTGTAAGCCTGAGAGAAGCCATTAAGAGCTTTGCTTGCTCTAAGGTAAAGCTATTTTATTTTAGGAATGTGTGTTATAGGGCATTTGTACTTCAGTGGAGAGCTGTAATCTTTGTACCTTTATGGACATGACATTATTTAGACAGGAAGAGAAATCTGGTTACTAAAGTGTTGAACGTGCCCTTCAAGGACATGGGCTTGAAAATAGGTGATAGTTGGGGCTTTCGCATAACACAGAGACCGACTGCCCAGCTGGAGCAGCCACCATTTTGAAAACATGCATGGGGCTGGAATGGACAGAGTGGGCTGAGGGAAGCAAGGAGGCAGGGGCTAGAGACTTGGAAAGCAGCCTAGCTGACATCTGCCTACCATGGCGTCAGCATGGGGCACCTAGAACAGAAGCTAGCACAAGAGTATAGCACAATAATAAAATAATAATAAATTGTAAAGATAGATACATGCTGAGGTTCCCTCAAGAGGATCTGCCTCCTGAGACCCAGACTGGGTTCCTGGCTGGGAACTAGGCTCAGTTGCTGCATATCAGGGATTGGTCTTGCCCTCTATCTGGGCTTCAGAGTCCCAAAGAGATCTTGGCTTTTCAGGGACAGTTCTTCACTGGCCTCCTCGTGCTCATCTTCCAATGAGTCTTGATGGTCATCCTTCCTGGGTTTCATGATTGTATATTTGATTAACATCATGTCTGGCCCAGCAAAAAATGGACAGGTCACATTTCCATTGCTGGATCTCTTCCTGGCATCACTGGTTTGACTGGACATTCTCCTGAGCTGTTTGCTCTTTATCCCGAACTGGTTGGTGTTCTGGCTGTGACTTTCTTGCAGACATCTGCTTAGCAATGTTCTCAAAAAGATCTTTATTCTGGAGGCTGAGTGGCGATGAGATCTAGGGTCTCAGCACAGCTCCAAATGGCTGCTCAAGGCATGTTGTAAGACTTCTGGAGTAATATTGCAGCAATGCTGACAGACTTGAATACAGGAGCAAATGGACAAATTCAGAATGGGAGAGGGAGACATCCAGTCAACTTGACACCACAGCCATGGAGGGCACACAAGTAAATATAGACAGACTAGCAACGGTTGCCAACAAAGCAGTTTGGGATAGCAGTTGCAGGACTGCCACAGTAGTGCAGAGCACCTTTGAGTGTGCAAAAACAATAGGCTTAACTAACTCTATTCACATCAAACTTAGTTCACTTTGAAAGAGGATTCCAGAGCTTGTGATAAATACGGAATTAGTGCATTACAATTAATTAATTGTGTGGTGTACACAATCATTTTCACACCTGCTTAAATCAACTTAATCTAGTTTAACACTCCCCCTCCAACGCACTCTCTTGTATAAACAAGTCCTTAAATTCCATCTGGGACCAGAAAAGGAAACGCCACAGTAGTACCTGAAAGGCTATTTACAAGGTATTTCTGCTTCAGCTGTGAAGCCAGAAATACCAGAAATTTAACAAAGAAACCTGTTCTCCTGAGATGTCCAACTTTCTCTTGCTGACTTATGAGGTTAGGATACTCCGGATAAGATTCCAGACTTTAGGACACTTACCTGAAGTGATTACTTTAACCCATTGCTAACTCATCCACTGCCAATTATTTTTAGCTTTTACATTTACCATTGGGAGGACATACATTGGGATAATATTGATAATAAATTAGGCTGACCATACGTACCGTTTTAAACGGGACAGTACCGTTTTTTTCATATTTCCCGACCGTCCCGTCATTTTAATATAAATGTCAATTTTGTCCCGTTTTTAATAAACTATATATAGTTTTTATTTTTTTGTAAAAAACTGAACGCTGGCTTGTTGCGGCTGCCCCTTGTCTCCCCGCCGAGCTGCTGAGCGGGGAGACAAGGGGCGGCTTGTTGCGGCTGCCCCTCGTCTCTCCGCCGAGCTGCTGAGCGGGGAGACGAGGGGCGGCGGCTTGCCGCGGCTGCCCCTCGTCTCCCCGCCGAGCTGCTGAGCGGGGAGACGAGGGGCGGCGGCTTGTTGCGGCTGCCCCTCGTCTCCCCGCGGAGCTGCTGAGCGGGGAGACGAGGGGCGGCGGCTTGTTGCGGCTGCCCCTCGTCTCCCCGCGGAGCTGCTGAGCGGGGAGACGAGGGGCGGCGGCTTGTTGCGGCTGCCCCTCGTCTCCCCGCCGAGCTGCTGAGCGGGGAGACGAGGGGCGGCGGCTTGTTGCGGCTGCCCCTCATCTCCCCGCCGAGCTGCTGAGCGGGGAGACGAGGGGCAGCTTGTTGCGGCTGCCCCTCGTCTCCCCGCCGAGCTGCTGAGCGGGGAGACGAGGGGTGGCGGCTTGCCGCACCTGCCCCTCGTCTCCCCGCCGAGCTGCTGAGCGGGGAGATGAGGGGCGGCTTGTTGCGGCTGCCCCTCGTCTCCCCGCCGAGCTGCTGAGCAGGGAGACAAGGGGCAGCTTGTTGCGGCTGCCCTTCGTCTCCCCGCCGAGCTGCTGAGCAGGGAGACAAGGGGCAGCTTGTTGCGGCTGCCCCTTGTCTCCCCATCCCGTTTTTGCCATCCCAATGTCCCGTTTTTGTCTCGAGGAAATATGGTCAGCCTATAATAAATTCATCTTCATGAGATGGGATGGCCTGGCCTTATTACTCTCAGCTGGTGCAATGAAGAAACAATGCCTAGAAAAGTCAGATAAATTAGACCCTCGATCAAGCATCTGCACAATACACTACAAAATAAATAGCAGCTGTTTCACTAAGATTAAAAGGTAGAGAAATCTTTGTATACCTTATGGTTGATATCTTTATTCTGCTCCCCGTGGATGTATAAGTACAACATCTTAGCTGACATAAATTCAATTGGCTCCAGGTCTGCCACAGAAAAATAACTCTGCAATGTACATTAATTGACTGATTAGGGACTGGACCATATGAAAGTGTCTTTTTTTCTCTAAGGTAAACTAAGTGAGTGTTATCTAGGATATAATAGATGTTTGAAAAGAAGATCAAACATATATATGTAGACTCTACAAGAGATAAGATGGTCACACTTGTTTTATAGAGCATAAACTTTGGGTGTATATGTGCTAAAGGGAAAAGTATGATTGACAGGACTATTAAAACCAAACTCCTATGTCTAAATGACGAGTAGACTTTTCACATCAACACAATCAAGTCAGTGAAGGAGATTTAATTTCCCATCATGCTGACTGCAAAATTCTAATTCTGCCTTGTACACAAAATGTCAGCTCTCATTAATGTCTGATGTTACTCCCTGATTTGCACTTTCACTCCTGTATTCTCAGGCAAGAAACTGTATTTGATTAATTAAAGAAGATAGCAAATATTTAAGAAATCGCAATCCACACAAACACCTTTTCCCTGAAAGTCTTACATAATTTTTTATGTTAAATATAATAACTAAGGAAAGCATTAAGACTGAACTGATGTTGGGTCGTGTACTGAAGTTGAGTTGGAGGCTGATATTCATGTACATCTTTTAATATTTGGTCCTAAATTCAAATATAAACATATTTATCCAACAATGCAATTGCATTCATGATCTAGCTACCAATACCCATACAGCCCATCAGCCATTTCAGCCTAGCTAAAAATCTAGAGGAGGTCTTTACAAAATGAACATGACAACAGCTTCCATCATTGATCAATTTGTTGACTGCTCAAATGGAAGTTGACTTAGACAACCAAAGGGAGACTGATTTGGGCAGCAGTCAACTTTCAGTCGATACTCACATTTGTTCATATTCAAGACAAAATGCAAAGCAGTCCTGATGTTTGTTTCCATGAATATTCCAATGGGAGAACACAATTAAAGCAATTCCCACTTGAACCATTTACAATGCATTAAAATGAATTATTAACAGACTTAGATCTTTTGTTTTTATTTTACAATTGCACGGCACAAAACCCTGTTTAAAAAAAGCACAGTGCACTAACCTTTGGCTGCTAACTTAGGGAGCCATTTGTTCAATGTATTCACATATTGATCCCTAATACTGGAATCATGTAGCCAACTTTTGCTTCCATTGAAACAATTCTAGTCTCACCAATTTAACAGAATGTCTTTCATATATAAAGATGCAGCTTGCTGTCCTTTTGACAAAGGGTTTTGAGTGAAGGAAAGCTATTGCAAATACATCTACCTTCTGCAGAAAATAAAATGGAACAACCTATTAATATATAGACTCCAGTTCCCATAAGCAATTTGGTGGTTCAGTATGGGTTGTCAAAGTGAAGAGTCAGAAAGGCAAGGAGGTCCAAGGGGAAATAAGAAAAGACAGGATTAATATAGTAGAGCAACGAATGCTTGAAAATACCCACTCTTGCAATCTATGTCTCTCCTTCTTAATAAAGTTCTTCAAACTCATGAGCTCCTCCTGCTTATCCTCTACAATAACTTTTAAGTCAGTAGGTACCTCACCGATTTCTCTTAGATTGCTCAGCAAAGGCAATGACAATATATTTTCAGAGGACCTTTTCAGTCCAATTTTATTTTCTTACTCTTCACTCTTTCAGTCAGATTCCACTGCTGCCACATGTAGACATCTTTATTTGTTTTTTCTGTTTAGCTGCACCCCACACCCATGCTGTCCTCAGTTTCTCACCAACGGCTGTATTTGAGGCTCTTCTTGGGCCACGTAAACACCTGGAAGATTTTCTTTGCTCACTGAACTACCACAGAGCATCCCAGTCTTATGTTTTCCCCTTTATAGTTGAATCCCTTATGAATGAAATTAACAGGTAAATGGAGGACTATTCTCTTATTTGAAGAAGAGTCTAAGGGCATGTCTACACTACGAGAATAGTTCGATTTATCTTAAACCAAACTTGTGAAACCGATTTTACAAAGTCGATCGTGCGAATCCACACCAAGGACATTAATTCGAGTTTGTGAGTCCACACTAACGGGGCAAGCGTCGACATTGCAAGCGGTGCACTGTGGGTAGCTATCCCACAGTTCCCGCAGTCCCCGCTGCCCATTGGAATTCTGGGTCTAGCCCCCAGTGCCTTCTGGGACCAAAAATGTGTCGAGGGTGGTTTTGGGAACATGTCGTCATTCGACCCACACTCCCGCCCTCCCTACGTGAAAGCGGTGGCGGGCAATTACATCGCGCCCTTTTCTGGTGATTGACAGCGCGGATGCCATAGGACAGCGAGCATGGAGCCCTCCGCAATTATCGCTGCTGTTCTGTCCGTTGTCAACACCTCGCGTCTTATCGTCCACTTTTTCCAGAGGCAGATGCAGATAAATCGGGCGAGGAGGCAACGGAAGCTCCGGGAGGACATGAACTCTGAGAGGGGCACAGACCTCTCGCAAAGCACGGGACCCCGGCCCCTAGACATCATGGTGGCAATGGGTCACGTTGATCCTGTGGAACAGCGATTCTGGGCCAGGGAAACAAGCACTGACTGGTGGGACCGCATAGTGCTGCAGGTCTGGGATGAATCCCAGTGGCTGAGAAACTTTCGTATGCGTAAGGGCACTTTCCTGGAACTTTGTGAGTTGCTGTCCCCTGCCCTGAAGCGCCAGGACACCCGGATGCGAGCTGCCCTGACTATCCAGAAGCGAGTGGCTATAGCCCTCTGGAAGCTTGCAATGCCAGACAGCTACCGGTCAGTCGCGAATCAATTTGGAGTGGGCAAGTCTACCGTGGGGGTTGCTGTGATGCAGGTAGACCATGCAATCGTTGACCTGCTGCTCTCAAAGGTAGTGACCCTTGGAGACATGCAGGTGATCATAGATGGCTTTTCTGCTATGGGATTTCCAAACTGCGGCGGGGCTGTTGATGGGACACACATCCCCATCCTTGGACCGGCCCACCAGGGCAGCCAGTACATTAACCGTAAGGGCTATTTTTCTATGGTGCTGCAAGCATTAGTGGACCATAAAGGACATTTTACAAACATCAACGGATGTTTCGGATGGCCGGGCAAGGTTCATGACGCTCGTGTGTTCAGGAACTCTGGTCTGTTCAGACGGCTGCAGGAAGGTATTTACTTCCCAGACCGCAAAATAACTGTTGGGGATGTGGAGATGCCTGTAGTGATCCTCGGGGACCCAGCCTACCGGCTAATGCCCTGGCTCATGAAGCCATACACGGGCGCCCTGGACACTGAAAAGGAGCTCTTCAACTACCAGCTGAGCAAGTGCAGGATGGTGGTGGAGTGTGCCTTTGGCCGTCTGAAGGGGAGATGGCGAAGCTTACTTACTCGCTCCGATCTCAGCCAAACAAATATCCCCATTGTGATTGCAGCTTGCTGTGTGCTCCACAATCTCTGCGAGAGCAAGGGGGAAGACGTTTATGGTGGGGTGGGAGGTTGAGGCAAATCACCTGGCTGCTGATTACGCACAGCCGGACACCAGGGCGATTAGAAGATCCCAGCGGGACGCGCTGCGCATCCGGGAAGCTTTGAAAGCTAGCTTCCAGAGCGAGCAGGGTAACCAGTGACTGTTTCGCTTGTTAAAACTGAAGCTGAACCAGCCCCCGTTTCTTTACCCAGTTACCGTTGTCTATCCTATCCAATTACCAGCACCCTTTCCCCCCCCCCTCTTCAGTCCCCGCTTTAAAAGTATAATAAAGGAAACATTGTTTATTAAAACCATCTTCTTTATTAATGATTTTTCGGTAAAGGGTTGAGACTGGGACAAATACCGCGGTTGGGGAGCGGGTGGAGTGATGGAAAGGACGCTTCCCAACTCGGAGAATGACAGGCTCCTGCTCCCTGAGCAGTCCGCAGTGGTGTACTGCTTGTTTCAACGGAGCCTGCAACCCCTCCTGTTCGCAACTCTGTGAGGGGGGGCCTGTGTGACTTCTTGGCCGGGGATTGTGGCCACTGATCCCCTGCTGCATGGATCTGTCATGCAGGCTATTGCCTGCCGCCAATGATCTGCAGCCACCCTCCACCACCAGAAAGTGACAGCCCCCCCCATAGAGAATAGGAAAACCCCCTCCCAGAATGGCAAGTGTGCCTAGTGAATGCAATGTGAGTGTGACTTTCTGTTGAAACTTTTCCCCTGTCCCCACCCTGTTATTGGCGACTATCATCTCAAATCACAAACCACACCTTCCCTCCCCCAAAATCGAACAGCCCTTTGAAAGATAGTCAAGGAATCAGGAATTTTCAGAACACAATTTTTTATTAAGGAGAGCAAACTTTTAAGATGAAACTTGGACGGGGGCTGGGGTGGGGTGCGTTTGGAGGGAAGTAAAGGTCCCATCTAAATTTTTGGAAAGGAGAGCCTTCTGCTACTGGAGCAGTCCGCAGGGGTGGAGTGATTTTTTCCCATGGCCCCTGCATCCCCTCGTTCTACTGACTTTAGGTGAGGGGGGAATTGGATTTTGTGGCGGGGGAGGGTGGTTGGAAATAACATACAGAGGTGCCCTTTCCTCCATCCTCCGTTCCTGCAGAACGTCAACAAGGCAGCGGAGCATATCTGTTTGCTCCCTCATTAGTCCAAGCAGCGTTTGAGTCGTCTGCTGGTCTTCCACCCGCCACCTGTCCTCGCGAGCTTCAGCCCTCTGCTCCCGTTCGCTGACTGCTCGCTCGGACCTTGAGACGTCCTCTCTCCGCTGTGCAGCATCATTTCAGGAACAGACCATCAGTTCCTAAAATGTCGTCCCGGGTTTTTTTTGTGCCGCCTGATCTGCCAAGCCTCTGGGAGGGCGATCCACGGGTAGGGAGGGAGACACTCGCAACTGTGGGATGGGAGAAAGGGAGTGAATTCCTCAGAAAGATACATTTTCCCGAACAATGCCTATACTCTTTCCCTGTGAACAAGACCATGCATACTATCTATCACATGTGCACGCAGTACAAGGTCGAATATTATGTCTTTGTATTAAGTGCCAAGGGTCCTGGTGTTCAGATCACACAAGTGGACCTGGACACTGGAAAACTGCTCTCTGGAGACCATGGTAAGCTGTTGCCTTTGGACTGCTGTGACCTAACTTCACAGCAGTGCGGTACTCCCATGTTTCAAGCACAGTTCCTAGCGGTGGCCAGTTCCTGATGCCGGCAAAACCGCTCGGCTACAATGGCTCACCTACACATTTACCCCACCCCCTCCGCGGGGCCGGTACCGGGAACTCTCCCTGCCTGCGCACCGCAAAGTTTCAGCGGTTAGCCTCACAGCTACCACCCCCCCGCATGTCTGCAAACCGCCGGTTGTCGTTCTTTAAAGGAAAAATCAAGAAGTCACTATACTAACAAAAACACCCATTCAAACCAGGGCACCATGACTGATATCACTCTGATGAGGATTTCGGAGACAGACAAAGACCGCATGCTGCATGAATGCCAGCAAACCCCAGGGCCGTATGCCGCCATGCTATGCAAGGCAATGATACCAGAGTACCTGCAGCTTGCATGGCGCAGAAAAGTATCCTACCATGGAGGAGATAGTAAGGCCACTCTCCCTGGGAACCTGATGCACAAGCTTTCACTGTACCTACAGGAGAGTTTCGCGGAGATCTCCGATGGGGATTTCTCCTCTATCCCCATACATATTGACAGACTATTCGAGTAGTTGCCTTGGAAAAGATTGAAAACTGAAGCGCCTATTGCAAAGCAAGCAATAAAAACACAGTGATAACAAACCAATGCCTATTCTATTCAAAATAAATGTTTAAAACACCGACCTGACGATCCTTCGCCTGGGTCCTGGTCCGGGCTGCTGCTTTGGGAGGGTTCGTAGGGGGATCTCGGTGAGGGTGATGAACAGATCCTGTCTGTTGGGGAAATCAGCGGTGAAAGCGCTGTCGACTGCCTCGTCCTCCTCCTCCTCTCCTTCCTCTTCTTCACCGTCCACGAAAATTTCAGATGACGTGGCTGTAGATAAGACCCCATCGTCAGAGTCCACGGACACTGGTGGTGTAGTGGTGGCAGCACCACCGAGCATAGCATACAGTGCCTCGTAAAAACGGCATGTGTGTGGCTGTGATCCGGAGCGTCCGTTGGACTCTTTGGTTTTTTGGTATGCCTGTCGCAGCTCCTTGATTTTCACGCGGCACTGCGTTGCATCCCGGACGTATCCTCTCTCCGCCATTGCCTTGGAAATCTTCTCATAAATTTTCGCATTCCGTCTTTTGGATCGCAGCTCCGAAAGCACGGACTCATCGCCCCGCACAGCGATCAGGTCCAAGACTTCCCGATCAGTCCAAGCTGGTGCTCTCTTCCTATTCTGCGATGTCATGGTCACCACGGCTGCAGAGCTCTGCATCGTTGCCAGTGCTGCTGAGCTCGCCACGATGTCCAAACAGGAAATGAGATTCAAACTGGCCAGACAGGAAAAGGAATTTAAATTTTCCCGGGGCTTTTCCTGAGTGGCTGGTCAGAGCATCCGAGCTCGGATTGCTGTCCAGAGCGTCCACTGAGTGGTGCACTGTGGGATAGCTCCAGGAGCTATTAGCGTCGAATTCCGTCCACAGTAACACGAATTCGACATGGCCATGTCGAATTTAGTGCTACTCCCCTCGTCGGGGAGGAGTACAGAAATCGAATTAAAGAGCCATTTATGTCGAAATAAACAGCTTCGTAATGTGGACGGGTGCAGGGTTAAATCGAGTTAACGCTGCTATTTTCGACATAAAGTCCTAGTGTAGACCAGGCCTAAGAGATGCTTTTGTGTCAGAGGTAAAGCCTCTGGTGAACAATTCATTGCAGGTTTTTAAACAAGACATTTGTTTCTCAACTGCAAATATGTGCAGTTCTGCTGGAGAGATGGAGCTGAAGTCAGAAGTGATGCAGAAGGTTCTGTAAATCTACCTTAAACTCCCTTCCACCAACGTATGCTTTCTTAGACCTATTTCCATCTGCTCTACCTGTGAGTAAGCTAATCTAAAGTAATGATCTTACATGACAGAGAGCCAGGAGAAAGTGTAAATTAAAGTACTACTTTACCTTACACCTTCTTTCAGCTTCTTGGCATAGAAGTTATACCATTTCTCACAATGTAAATTAGTGTAAGCAGGTCTGAGGTAGTTCAAGTGAATGCAATAGGTTTTATTTTACAGAACCTTATATATCACTTCTGAAATTGGCCTGCAGATCTTAGTAAACCAGGAGAGAGCCCAGAATGTCCCCAGTAGCCAGTAAATGAAACCAAAGTATAACATCAGGGGAAAATATTAATGTGGCCAGTGGTGTTATGATGTGAATGGTCAGGATAGTAACTTGATGGGAAAGATAATACTGTAATAGCCTCAGACTCAAGTGAGACAGCAGCTTTGTAAAGATAACATGAAGCTAAGGTCAGCCTTTAATCCTGGACCCTAGGGGCAAGAGCATATTACATTATCACTATGAGAAGTGGCTTGTTTGGGGAAATTGCATTTACAGAACTCAGTTTAACTCAGTTCTGATTGCCCAAACCTGAAATGCAGCGAGCTGTTGGCCGGCTTCTCCAAAGCTGGATGACACTCCAAGGTGTCAGACCTCCCTATTGTGCCAAGCCCAAAGTGCAGTAACAGTGTACTGTCCAAGTTTGTATGCAGATTGGCTTCAAAGGGAAAACACTAATTGCAACTTGGATTGCTTTAGTGCGAATTGGTTTGCATAGCTGTTTGATACCCCCTAAAAAGAAACCCATTGAGTAGTCAGAGTTAACAATTTGCACTTGCAAGAGCATGTTATGTACTCACAGTGACCAGTTTGAGCATGTGTGCACATATTATGTGGGGATATCTACACTGGAAAATTTGCCCCTATTGTTGAATCACATTAGAGAAACTCGGATATCACAGTAATGGGTGTTTACCTAGATAAACAGTAAAGCTGTAATACAGTTTCTGTTATAAACCCTATTTCTGAAAGCAACTCCATTTTAGATGATATTTCTCATGCAAAGTTCCTGCCTAGAAAGATATTTTTAAAATAAATATTCTGAGATTAATTGGACAATCTGCTTTTGAGTTAGGAGACTGAAATTCTAGTTTCACTTTCTAAAAATTCTCTTTGTTCAAATGAAAATTAAAAAAAGTGACAATGTAACCATTGCAAATGTTTGTATGCCCTAATCCTCAATAAGAATTAAAACACCAGAATACTCTAACCATGTCAGAGTGGTGAAGTTCTATTTATTAGAGATGATTTCCATAGAACTTCCATGAGCGACATGATAAACTGTGCAAGTGCCACTCCTCCTATTTCACTGTAAGTTTCCTTATTTTAAAACGGTTAATAGACCTTTTCCTTGAGAACTGAGCTCTCCAGAATATAAACAAATATCTTCATTTGTGAGGTTTGCACTCGATTTAGGCGAGTTCTGCCAAAAAGTGTTGGCTAAAATTGTAAATAAAACCTACTGATTGTCTTAGTTGATATGTACAGCCCCTTTTATCTGCCTGTTCATCAGTAAGCCTCTTCTCCCAGAAGCAGATATGTTTGGACAGGATCCTGTGAGAGGCAGCAGGGAATAGCTGCTACTGTGCTTCCATCTCCTTCAACCCCCTACGTGAAGGAAAAAAGTGACTGTGCACCTAAGGGTTGTATATTCGTAAAGAATATTTACATGCATGCAAAATTATGTTACCTTGAAATGATTATAGTACACATACATTCAAAATGTTAATGTAAATAAACGAGTGTATGCATATGTTTTTATTCTTCAAAGAATATGAGCCAGTGTGCTGACTACCTCAGCAGTCCTTTAGGCTTTATAATCCTAAAAGGCAGCCAACACTGGAGCTACAATGGAGAAGGAGAATGTAAGAAGCCAATGCTCCCTCACAACCTCCATCACAGAGGCCAGCCACAACTGCAGTCCTTTCACTCACCTACGCACCAGAATTACATGGGTCTAGTAAAACTTTCAGAACTCTTGCCAATTAGATAGTATTAGCGGTATTTAGCATATTTTCTGTGCTATCAAGGAAGAAGAATGTTCTCATGGATAAAGTTAGGACTGGGACTCAGGAGTTATGGGTTTAATTCCATGCTCTTCCACAGACACCCTGTATGACCTTGGGAAAGTTAATCTCTTTGTCTCTCAGTTCCCAATCTGAATAATGGAGAAAATGTTTTCTACCTCCCAACCCTTTCTCTGTCTAGTCTATTTCGGAGTGATCCAGAATCAATGGGAGTCTCTGCACTTACATTTTAGACAATTTGAGGTAGGGACTGTCTCTTATTATGTTCTTATACATCACCTAGCACAATATGGCCCCAATTGTGGTAGGAGTCTCTAGATACCACTGCAATACAAATAATGAAATAGTAATAAGAAAAGTATTGTTATGTGGTTGCCATAGTTTCACTAAAGAAGGTTTTCAGGAAATAAGCATTCAGATAAATTGTGTTTGCACATTTGCCAATTTATATTCACAAAAGGAGCCACAATTGAACACACCGGTGTATCCATCCAGAGCTGAATAGACATTTCAATAAGTGCGAACATAAGCCTTCCTGCCTGATCATTTTTGAAATGCACTCTGGACCGTCTAAATCAAATAAAGTAACATTATTCTGGAATTGTTTTTTAAACCCGCAGTGTCAAATTTAAATGTTAAGGAATAATGTGAATTGCCAGGAAATTTAATAAATATAGTACAAATATTCATTCTACAGTTTACAGTACTGTGCTCTACTTTTAACAAAGCCAACGTTTCATTTCAAACAGACTGTCATGAGATATGCCATTTGATACTTGTTGCTTAAGTTTATGGAGCTAGTGAATACTAAGGGAATCTGCCCAACAAAGTAATACACGTCTCTGCCCAAACCTGCTTCCAAACTATTGGTAGTGTATGTAGCTTTAACAAACTAGGGTGACTTTATCTGGTTACTGCACCTCTAAAATCTGTACCACTAGGCCAGCTAAATTGTCAGTTGCAGATGAAACAGACGCTGAGCTCTGGCAGGAGCTTGCTCTTCCCTCCCTCCCTCCACTCCAGGGAAGAGGGGTCAAAGTAAAATTTCTGCTCATACCCCTAAGCCACTTTGAGACCTGGCAATCTTGTATCAGCTTTGGGATATTTATGGCATTGCATTTAGCTGCCTTTCTGGTCACAGACTTATAGCAATGTTGCAAAATATGCAGTCTTGGCTGGGTAAGCAGACTCTTATTAGAAAGAAGGAAAAAGGAAAGAAGAAATAATGTAGGGAAGGAAAAGGGCACATTTTAAGGGTGGAGACAAAATTTCACATTCCAAGTGGTAGTCAGGATTTTGATTGAGCTAGTGGAGGTAACTGTCCCAAGCTGGTCAGCGCATCTCTCAGGATTAGGATGAAGAAGGCCCAGAATCCCAGAAGACAGTGGGGCTAGCAGTCATAACGGCAAAGCTTGCTCCTTCCACTTCTTTTGTCTTTCAGTCAACCAGAATTTGCATCCCCTCATTTAAGTCAGCCACTATTACCGTAGCCAGATTTTCTCCCCAAAGTCTCGTTTTAAGGACCCCAAAAGTCGGTGATGGGCAGAATAGCCCATCCCCTTATTATTTTATCTACCAATAGGCCTAATTTCTGACACCCTAATTTTGGTTCACTGATTTCTGGTCCCATACTTTTCTTGTTTACCGGGCATGATATTAATAGAGTCCTTGAGTGATATCAGCTGCCTTTTGTTTTGACTAATTTAGGTTGTCTTATCTCCCTTTTGCATCTGTTTCCATCAATGTTTGTTGTTTATAGGTTATTGTGACATTTAATGAAATTTTACTCTTTACAGTTGAGATTGCAGTTAGGGTAAATTTGTAGACCCAGTTATTACAACAGTAGCACTTTAAAAAATGACATCAGAGTATCTGCCAGTCAATGGACTGATTAAGGTGCAGAACACATCCTTAATTTACAGTAAATTCAGTGGAATTAGAGGATGCTCACTACCCATCAGGACAAACATATTTAGACATATGATATTATTCCTAGTCTTTTTTCTTCTTAAAAGTCATAGTGCACCGTAGCTTAATATGGGAAAATGTGCCCAGATAGGTACCACTATCTTTACCCAAGCTCCTTGGAGTCCTGATTGTGGTTTTCTCTCTTTTGTAATGGCTCACAAGTCCAACACTTCTCCTAAAACAATCTGGCAACGTTTATTAGAAAATATAGAGAACACTTAAGGAAACTAAAAGTTAAACCAAATACATGTGGGTGAGTTTGGTAGCTATGGATAGCCTAGCACATCAGCTTAAAATTTTGACATTCAAAATACTTTATTGTACCTCCAGCTAATGTTGATCAGAACACAGGGAAGCCCCCTGGAATCTTTGGATAATTTGGCTGCCAAACTCAAACAAGTGTCTACTGAGTACATGCAAACTGGGATTTTTTTAGAAGTTTTTTAACTTGGCTAAATTAGGGCAGATTTTCACAGGAATGAACTGGCACATCCCTGACATCAGGGACCAACTTGCCCCTTTGTCAAATTTCAAGTGCATGCTCCAATGCATGGAAGTGCTACAGCATCTAAAGAAAACAAGTGGAAGATCATTTTTTAAATCATGGGCAAAGCAATATATTTTCCCCTAATCTTCTTCTAAGAAATAACTCAACTATTTTATCAGGAACTTTCTAATAAATAATTACATGAAGACATAAATAAATTCAGCCCTGAGGCAGACAGCCAGTATGGAAAATTTGGGCCCAAATGGTTAAAGTTTGGGTAAGTTATACATAAGAAGTGAAAACAAGATTTCATACAGTGAAGTGTTGGCTGCCTTTATCTACAGGTGTCATTACCTATTTTGCCTATATTAAATGAAACAAATACCTTACATATCTGTAGTGCCTTCTCTTTGAGAACCTCAAACATTTTATAAGCAATAGTTAATGAACCCTTTTCATAAAATAATAAATAATAGCTGCTGAAAGTTGCTACTGTATTCTGACAGCTAATAGCTGTGTTAGATCATTATCTCAGTCTGGATCCTAGCAGCAGATAGTAAAAATAACATTAGAATTGGAACAAAATGAAAACCTCATTGGCACTCCCAGCAGAGTAGCTAAGTAGCCAAATGGGAATGAGGATTGAGCTATCCATTCATTCCTAAAGATGATTGTGACATAGCAGGGTACCATCCAGACTAATGAGAAGCTGTGTTATCCCTGCCTTATAACCCTGGGTGCTTTACAATGCCTCGCTGAAGCTGTCCCCACCTGGGCCACTCACAAATAGCCTTCCAGCATGCAAACCACACCTTGAGTGTCTGTGTGTAATTGCAACCTGCCAGCCACATTTGGGTTACACTCTGGGTCTCCCCAGTGTTGGTTACACTGCAGGGTGACCCCCAACACAATCCCAGTCTTAAATTTCCCTTCAGAAATGTATGTCCTGTACTGCCCAGCCCTCTGTGGGACAATGAAAGTCATATCAAGTCTGTTATTTTTTTAAAAGACTAGTATGCACACAACTTGTTACCCCAAATGGATTTTCCCAGACACTTCAATTTAAACACACTGGGTTAGATAAAACAATAAAACGAGAGTATTAACTATAAAGAGGCATATTTTAAGTGAGTACAAGTAATGAGGCATAAAGATCAGAAATGGTTACAAGAAAAATAAAGTTAAGACATTTACTAATACCTAACAACAAACTATAGCAGATTCAAGCAAAGTTTCTCACCATATGCTTTCAGCAGTTTTACTGACCAAACCTTGTAGGTCAGGACCCCTTCTCCCAGAGTCAAATGAAGGCTTTCTTTGTTGCTTCAGGTGTAATAAATGAGACTGACAGGGAGAGAGAAATGGGTGTATCTTGGGGTGTTTGTCTCTCTTTTTTATAGTTTAAATTCTCCTCTTGAAAAACATTTCCAGCTGGGTACCTGTTTGATCTTCCTGCTTGTTTTCCTTCCTTCCTGCTTGGTGACCCTTTAGTGATTAAAAGCAAATTAAGCCGAGTACACATTCCTTTGTTTAGGACAGACCTGTTTGCCAACTTCTGTTTGGACAGGATTGTGGGATTTAGAACATGTGATAATAACACCATAGAGTGGAATCTTATAACTTTGCATGCAATGTTGCCACACATATTTTACCAGGGCAATACTGAGCAGCATATTGTGAGTTTTCAAATGATACCTTGCAAGGCATATTTTGTACAAAGATTATTACAATAATGTGTAGGGTGTGAATACAGAGCTATATTCTGCTCAGTGGTCTGATCAGTTCATGATTAAGTTACATTGGTAGGGCAGTGTGGGAGCAATTTGCAATGCTTCTGCCCAGAAGATACTTGTTCTGAGCCAAATACTTATTTCACCCTCCCATTGTCATCAGTAAGTCATCTGTGGTAGCAGAATATGGCCCTCTTTAGATAAAGAGAAGATATACAATTCCAGAGCTGTCATGCTGACTCTTTGGGGAGCAATAGTGTTCAGCTGGGGGATAAAGTGAGGCATTCTGATTAGCAGAGGACTAAAAGTAAGGATTGTCAAATGAACAAGGGATGAGGGGTGGGAGTAAGCATTGCTGAATTATACTTACAAGTGCATTTTAAATTGGACATCAAAGTACTATTTAATTTGTAAAGTAGAAGAATAAGAGCATAAATAATAAAGGGCAGTGATTTCATTGGAGGGGAGAACCAAGGAAATTGTTGCTTCGCTCAGTAAACAAACAAATCTGTTCACTGGCTCAGGGCATTGTCTAACAGCTTGCCTCCTTGCTATGTTCATCTGTGGCTTGCATTATTATTTGACAAATATATTGGATGAGATTTTAAAAAATGCTAAGCATTGGCTGAACTGTTCCCATTGGAATTAATTGTAAAACTCTCATTCAAGAGTGGTTTTAGGCCAACACTGAACACTTTCTAAAATTCCACCGATTATGTCTTTGTATTTTAACTTGGTTCTCAGATTCAAGCACATTGGGTTGGATTTTCCCCTCCCTAGGAGTTTCATAAATAAATCACTGCAGAGAGGAATATTAGATAATGAGGAGTGATATAAAAAGGCAAACTGATTGTTCCTATTCACCTTTGCCAGCAATATAAGAATAAAATGGCATTCAGCATTAAAACAAAATTAATTTTAAAATGGAAAATGTTTACACATATATATAATCCTTGGAACTCATTGGCCCAAGATATTAATGAGTCAAACAGTTTAGTGAATTTCAAAAGAGAATCGTATCATTATGTCAATGAGAAAAATGACTTTGCTAACACTTGCTAGGGTAACATTACAAGGGCTATTAATCGTGTTTCAGAAGGTAGGTTGATCACTAGTTAAAGTCAGGAAGAAATTTTTCCTATTGTTCTGATGGGCCAATACTGAATGATTCAAAGGAAATTTCAGAACCCCATAGTGAGCCTACTTGATTTTTACATTATGAGAAACATTATACTGGACTACAAGAACTATTAGCTTGTATTGACATGGCAAGTTTTGTGTACTTCTTTTGCTTTGTTAAAATGTGGAAAGGGTGAAAGATGGGTGGGGTGATGTGCTGTTGAAAGAAATGAAAAAACCACACACTGATTTGGAATCTGCAAGTGAAAATATGCTTAGATTTATTTTATCTAGGACAGTGCTGAGCAACCTGCAGCCGGTGGGCTGCATGCAGCCCTTCAGAGTAATCTTCTGGCAGATGGCCAGACAGTTTGTTTACATTTGCAGGGCTGCCTGCAGCTCCCAGTGGCTGTGATTCGCCGTTCCCGGCCAATGGGAGCTGCAGGAAGCAGCGGCCAGAACGTCCCTGGGGCCTGCGCTGCTTCCCGCAGCTCCCATTGGCTGGGAATGGCGAACCGTGACCACTGGGAGCTGTGGGCTGCCATGCAAATGTAAATAAACTGTCTGGTGGCCCACCAGCAGATTACCCTGACAGGCCATGTGCGGCTCGCGGGCCACAGGTTGCCCACCGCTGATCTAGGAGCTTAATTTTTTTCCTTTGACCATTACATATTGATTCAGTGTACATCATGTCCAAACATGTGAGTCAAAGCCCTGGTATACTAGCTCTGTTTGAATTTGAGGATATTTGCTGCAGTGTGAATTTGTTTTGAGCAATTCTTTGCAGCTGAGAAGACACCCTACTGAATATAATACATTTGGTAATATTCCATAAATCTGTAAAATCAACTTCCAAGGCTGTCTGCCTCATCTTGCCCTGCAGTCAAGAGAGCTGTCATATTTCATTTGTTGTTTTCTATTATGTGTGCTCACTACTTTTATTGCCCTTTGTAAAGTGATTCATGCCTTCTTTCATATAAAGATTCCTGCCCATATTCTTCATTCTTTTAAGGACTTCTTCTAATTCACAACCTCCTGCGGTTATCTCTTTTGTGTTATGTCTATTACTTCTCATTCATTCTTGGTTTCAAGTATTGCAGCAATTAATTTATCTTTCTTTGTCCATCAGTGAGTGACAGTTTTCTGAATATTTCTTCTCCAAGAAGAGATGTAGGGTTTCAACACCTTGTAATTCTCACCAAAATATTTGTTTTTTCCCCAGCATCTC
Source organism: Chelydra serpentina (assembly GCA_037349315.1). Classification (NCBI taxonomy): domain Eukaryota; kingdom Metazoa; phylum Chordata; order Testudines; family Chelydridae; genus Chelydra; species Chelydra serpentina. Next base: position 71,129,323 of record JBAIAC010000008.1, read on the forward strand.
CAAACAACTTTAACTGTTCTGTTCATTCCCTCTTAAGCACTTGGCATTGCCACTGTCAGAAGACAGGATACTGGGATAGATCGACCTTTGGTCTGACCTAGTATGGCTGTTCTTATGTTGTTTTTTTGTTTGTTTGCTCTTTTTTTTTTTTTAACCTGTGCTGACCTTTTAGTCTCAGTTTCTGGGACACAGTTTTCATTTTACATTACTTAGATAAAGTTTTCCAAGGATACATGAGGTGACAGCTAGGCCTATCATTACTTTTCTATTGACATTTTTTCTTTGTTTCTTGATCACTTGTTCAAGATGAGATTACCTGAATAATTTTCTTCTGAAGAGTGAGGATATTAAAGGCATTAGAATTTAATACTCCATTGTCTTTAATGAAAATAGTTTCATGGTGATGAGCAGAATGACAAGGTTATTTCAAAGGGACATGAGTATTTTACAGAGCCAGTATGTTGATGTCACTATTCTGTATGTACCTTGTTCTATTAACTTTGATTTGATATAATATATGTTCTTTTCGCTGAGGTAGTCTGCATGTGAGACATTCTCTGCTACATACTGACAGAGCTATTTTCCCACATAGTGCATCACACACAAATACTATTTGGCCCTTTTATTGTATTGCAGATAAATATATATCTAATTTACCTGTAACTGGGAAGTTGGTACCACCCTGGTACTCAGAGATCTGATGACTGTATCGTTTCTGTATGGTGATGGTTTCTCTTTAAACAAAAGCTCACGGTTGTAATGATTATGGCAGGCCTGCACAACATGCGGCCCGGGGGCTGCATGCGGCCTGCGTGGGCTCACTGTGCAGCCTGCGGGGGGGGAGTGGGGATGAGTAGGTGGGCTCACTGTGTGGCCCTAAAATCTGGGACTGTGTCCGTTGGTCCTTTTTGCTGCTTGTCTCTGGGCTGGGGGTTGTCCTAATGCTGCAAGGAGGGTGTTCCCAAAGGAAGGTGCCTGCTTCTAACCCCTGAGGCCGTCAGTATGTCTGCTCTTCTCTAGTCAGCCCACTTGACAAGTTTGATTGTCCTTGGTCTGGTTCCCATCCCCTCTCCAAGGGTTGCAGCTGTCTGGAGGTGCCTGCCTTCCACGCCTTCCTCATTCACACCTCATTCATTCAACAGAGCAATTGAATACAAAGTTGGGGGAAGATCTTATTCTACTTCTAGCAAAAATACATTTTTCTTTTACCTTAATTATACTACCTTAGGGGCCCGCTATAACACATTACCAAGGTTCAATGCAAAGTCATATAAAAGTTATACAAAAATGAATAATGCAGAGATTTATCTACAACTGCATTGATTGACTGTTGTGTGCAGTAATATAGTGACCCCCTGGAGGGGTGAAGAGGGATGTGATGGTGGGGCTGAGCGGGGAGGGGGCGGGTCCTATTTTACTGCTGTGATCTGGTCACCCTATGCGCGCTGTTTCTTTCCCCCTCTACAGGCTTCCACACCCCAGCGCTGGGGAAGGAGGGGTTGTTTCCGCGTGGCGGGTGGTGCTGGGCGGGGGGTGTTTCCGCGGGGCCGGGGGGGTTCGGCCCTCAGCTGTTTTCTTTGGAGTAATATGGCCTTCGCCACTTTACGAGTTGTGCAGGCCTGGATTATGGTTTTGTTTCAGATCTGTACCTGGCAAGGATTTGTAAACTTGTTAATACTTCCTAAATAAATAAATAACTAGTTTTTAAAACAGGTAGATGTACTAAATTAAGCACAGAAAGGGTCAGATACACATACACAAATTCAATGTGGGTTGCTTTCTGATTATCGCTGCTCTTATTTGCATTTTCATCTTCTTGTGTAGTATAGGCCACTCACTTGTTGACAGTGAGCAGGAGTCTCTGGTCATAATCAGCTCCCTGTGGACACCACTGTCCAGTATGTCTGAGTGGAGAATTGGGGCCAATGTACTCAGTTTTGGACTTCTACTTAAAGGGGTCCTTTTGTTTGGTTTTTCTTCTAATCTTCACATAACCTTTATATTTTCTTCTAGTTATAATGTATGTTTGTAATTGAAAACAAAGCTTGAATCTGCCTAGTTAACATTTGTTTTTCTCTTTAGTGCTACTTTGAAACAAAAAGTAATCAGCTTTTGAAAAGGCATTGCAAGGGCTTCAGTTTTAGGATGTCACATGACAATCCTGGATGAATTAAATCACATTTTCCAAATGTCATTTACCCTGTTTAAAGATGTTTCGTGGCATCTGAGGCTACCTTCATCACTGAGACTTCGTGTAAGACTTTACCTTACAGGAAGTTTTTATTCTATTGATAAGGTACAACTGGTTCATTAACAGAAAACTAGACTCTCTGCAGGAAGCTAGAACTTGAAGTTGATGGGATGTTCAAAATGATGTATTCAAGGCTTATTCAAGCAAAAAAAAAAAGAGTTTTTGTTTGGGTACGTTGCAGATGGAAGGACATGATGATGATAATGGAGGTATTCAAAGAAAACCTGAAGAATGCATTTGATTGCTTTGACTGTAAACTTCAGCTTAATAGCACAGTCAACTTTTTAAGTGTTTTGGACAACCCAGACAAGATCTGTTTTTACAAGCTAAAATTATTTTTGAATGCCTTGTATGTTGTCACATATTTGTCTGCAGCCACTTAGAACCCAAATTGAGATTCATTTTGTTTATGTCAATAATTATGGCAGATCCTTATGTGCTGTCAGTTTTGCCATTTAAAAAAAAAAGGAACTTGCATTACAAAACTCCTGGTATTATTTTGATTTGCAGATTGTTGCTTACTTCAGAAACATATGGTCAGTGCATAATCAATAGATAGATGCATATTTGAGGTAAATGTAACCATTTTTTGTTAATTCGGTTGACTTTATCACCACTCTGTCAAAGAACAGGAGATGTCAGGGCTTCCTCGGTTCGAGGAGAAATTAGTGACATGGAGTCTGGGTACCATTTTAGTGTAATTTGTTTTTATTATACATATACAATAGCCCCAGTTTCAAAAGAAATGTAGGACCAGATTTTTAAAGGTATTTAGATGCCTAAATATACAAATAGGCAACTAGCAGGATTTTCAAAAGAGCATGAACAGGTTCAGTGCCTGACTCCCAGTGATTTCAAGGGGAGTTAGGCTCCTAATCGCTTTAAGTGCTTTGGTAAATGCCAGTAGGCACCTGTCTACATTTTTAGGTGCCTAATTCTCTTTCAGAATCTGATCCTAAGTTATTAATGTAATTTTGAAAATGTTACCCTATTTTACTAACTTGATTAAATTATGCACGCCCCTTTTTGATATCTTGCTACATGGAGTCACAGCAGCAGAGTTGAATTTGGTGGAAACTGCTCTGAGGCCTTTAAAAGAATAAACACCACCACATTACTAAAGGAACAGAATAATGGAGATCTAGGCTAAGGCAATCAAAAGAAAACACAGTTCTACTCTGGAAAGTATCTAAAAGTGGCACCTGCTTACCCAACACATCTGCTTGTCTCAAGTAATAAGAGTCACATTTCTTGAGTTTAGTGGCAAAAAATAGGTTTTTACTATTTTTCCTCATGTTAACCTGCACCCTAAGCTACTAAGAATGAGGAAGCTGAATTCAATCCTTCTTGAGCACCAGCTAGAGAGATATTAACTAAGTTCTAATTACAGAGCTAAGCAATTACTGTGTAAAGTCTCTGGTGGCACTACAATGGCACAAGTCAATGAAAGCATAATCTGAAGACAATGAGGTGACACAACTGTAAATGAGGTGTAATTTGGCCTGGAGAACCTTTGTTACTGTATAAAAGAGAAGGATGCAGCTGAGCTCTGAGGCTGAGTTTCCACGGTTTGCAGTTAAAAATGTCTTTCTACGTGTTAGCTAAGCACTTTTGATTGAGCATTGAGGCATTGTAAATGTAGAATCTATAACACCATTTTTACATAGCCACTTGCAAACTAGAATAGCATTTAAAATAATGTTTTGGTTGAAGCCTGCCCACTGAATGATTGGTTATTGTGGTCACTTCGATCCTAGGAAGATAAAGACTGAAGAACACAGCATCTTCCCAGGCCCACTAGAGAGGAGGGTGTTCAGTTCCTACAGCATCTGGAATCACTGGGGGAGGAGGGTGTCACAGGGTTTGCCTGCCCCATAAAGTCCCCTCATGACCTAGTGTAGTGCTGCAGGCACTTCCTGACTCAGTTTCTCTTCCCCTTGCTGAGATTATCCTCTACTGAATTCAAATAAACTGTCTGAAATATAGTCTCTCCCCTTGGGCTTAGGGGTTGTACAGCCTTCCTTCTCGGGGCCCTGTATTTCTCTGGGAGTGCCTTTATTTATGACCAACTGAGTCCTCATGGCCTTCTCTCAGCCCCAGGGGCTCATTATTCAATTAACTGCCCAGGTGGGCTTGTTCCTTTTAAATTAGCTCATCAGGGGTAGCCTGGGCCCAGACTCTCTTTAAAGGGCCCAGTAACCCTGTGAGAAATGCAAAATCCCAAGGCTGGTTATGCAGAGATCAAGCCTGATCTCCTGGAGAACAGGGGGAGAGACTGGTTTTACCTGCATTCAGGAAGCTGGGAGACAAAGCCTTATTTTTTAATACAAAAGGCTAGTTTAAACAGATTTGGGGCCTTCTGTCTGATTCAGCAAGTAGACAGCCCCTTTAGGCTAAGGTGTCATGTCCCCACGCCTTGCAGATGGTTGGAAGGACTTTGGCCTACTAGAGCCCACTGGCCTGAGTGGTGATTTCTGGTACATTTAATAAGTATGTAGGACCTTTTATTGTTTTCAAATACATATTCTCTGATGCTTTTGCCCTACAAATAAACGTACTCCGCTGAGAAAGAGCTGTGTGATAACTTGTAACTGCTGGGACCTGCTCTTTGTCCTCAGAGAGGAAACAAAGAACAGGAGCTGGCTGCTAGACAGATTGGCTTGTTGGGGATATCACAGTGTAAGGCAGAGAGAAACATTTAAACAATGGTAGTGGAACATGAGTCCCTGCCCAGAGATAGAGGAGGGCTGGAGGCCTGAGACCTGGATACTTCTGAAATGGACCACAGGTGCAATCATCCTGAAACTGCCACAAAATAAAAAGAGGGATGGATGTCACATGCTAATGAAAAAGAATCACAAATAGAGTTACTTTCTCCTAACACTGAGCAAGGAACACTGAGCCTAGTCGCTAGGCATGATCCTATCCAATATATCTGTCAATTCAGGTGATACATCCCCATATATAGTGCATTTTTTAAAAAAGAATCTGCATTTGTATGTCAGCAATAAAAGACAACAAACTGATGTGGTTTGCTGAACCAAAAGTTTGCTATAACAATTCTTCCATAACAACAGTTTGTTCACTCAACCCTACAGCTACAGTTAAAATTACAGCTTACATTCTTGTAGTAATAGCTATTCACTACACACATTATTTTCTACACGGAATGCCTTTTCTTCCTGCATGTGACATAAAGACCCCAGTTTACAAAGGCTGAATGCCAGGTTATTACTGGCTACAACGGAATTTATTCTTGAAATACCACACCTTGACAGTTAACACCAGAAAGGGCAATATTAAATCAGACCACATGAGTTGTTTCTAGTGTACTATACCATAACGCTGCGTTACGCTGTTCCTGAAATTGTGTATCCCTCTCTTAGTGTTGTGATGAATGGAGTTGTCTATAGCTGGTATGCTACTAGAAAGATTTAATAGAAAGGCAAGCTTTTGTTTGCTTTTCTTAATACCTTGCATTTTGAACACTTTAGGATTATTATTTCAGAATATCAGACATCGCTCCCCTTGGAAAGATTTAAGGGATGATCTCCCTTTCTTTTCAAAATTGAGAGACTGCATATAACACAGGTCCAGGGGCACGGCTTATTTTTTTGTTCTGTGTTTGTACAGCACCTAGTACAGTGGGGCCCTGGTATACTACAGAGGCTCCTAGGCCAGAGTATAATTAAACAATGTTTAAACCAGCTAGTGTAGGGTAAGATTGTCCCTGACCCAAGTGCAATGGAGAGTTCACCTTTGTGAGGTCTGCATGAGTCCCAGAAACAAGTGCAGATTCTGCACTCGGGAGAGCACAGATTGCTCCCATTGTGCATAGATCCCAAATCAGGTGTGGGGGGGGGGGCAGGGAAGAGATATGGCCCTTCCATACTGGGGACAGTAGGCTGAAGAATAGTGTAGCCTGCAAAGCAGGGAGCCTGGGATGGGATTATAGCTCAGATAGGCTCCCCTTGTGCAGGGATCTCACCGAAAGCATTAGCAATTGTGGTAGGCACATTTTCCTTGTGAAGTGCTTGGTCTTCACTTTCATATAGTAGAACAGCATCATCTGTGACAAATCAAGTCCAGAGAGCTTACAAAAGAAAATACCCCAGTTATTTCACATGTTTATTGTGCTGTTAACAGAGACTAGATTCTGCCTGATATTCACCTGGGTGCACTGGGCTTAAACAGCCTTTCCCTTTCCTCTCATGCACACCTGGTATGTCTCACATAAAGGCCAGACAATCACAGTGCCTGTGGTCTGGGATCCCTGCCCCTTGTGCATAGTTGGTGCCCCAAAGGGAGAAAATGGAGGAAAAGAAGCCAGGGCCATGGACCCATCCCCCTCTGCACCAGCCTGTGAAGTAGGACCAGCATGCAGCTGGGATCAATAAGGATGTAGTAGCAGGCCCCTCCCTACGTACACTGGAAGCTGTGGGAGGTGTTTGCACCCCATAAGCAGAAAACCGCTTGGTGTTTCCCCGGTGTGCTGCAAATCCAAACCACCTCCAATGGAGGGCTATGTCTAAGAGGAACTTGCAGGCTGGAGGAACATACATGCTCTCCTCTGTGTGACTGGCCAGCTCAGGTGGTTGGTGCTGGATTGGGAGATATTCTCAAGTGCAGACCCTAGAAATGTATGTGATCATTCTGTGTTTGGGTTTCTTTCATCCTCCTCTTTCTCACATACCAGCCAAAAGCAAATAACAATGAACCCCCAAATCTGAGTAATGGTAAATGCTCACATTTAAAATCATGTAACATGCTTCCCTTCCAAATACCACATTGCTGTATACCCTATAAAGCCTTTCAGTAATAATAAAAATGTTCCAGATCCTCAGCTGGTATAAATTGGCCTAGCTCTATTGAAGTCAATGGCTCTATGCTGATTGACTGATTCCCTTTCCTGCCAGACCTAGTAAAATATCCTGTCCCTTAGCCATGGGTCTGAGGGGTTACTGGATCTACCAGGGTGATTGCCTACAAGGCCTCGCTGATGAAGGGCCTACAGTGCTTGCCTCTGGGTTGTAACACACCTGGCTCACTATTGGCACCGTAGGGATTTGCTGTACTCCAGTACTGAGCAGCCTCAATCATTAAAGTGATTATTGCCCCCTGTCATCTGACTGACCCCTTGCCACCCTGACTCACTTCATGTGACTGGGGTCCAGTTTGTTCCCAGCATCTCTGCATGTCAGACCATTAACACAATGAGAGGAAGTCCTGAATGACCACTAGATAGTAACCAGCTAAGAAGGCCCACTCCAGGGCTAAACACTTAAAGGAAACAATGAAAATACCATTCAGCAAGGTCGCCTTTCAAAAAAATCAACCCCCTTCACACAGTTTGGAAGATGACATTAAAAATATGCACAAGAAACCTGCCTGTGTCTGATGCAGGGAGCTACAGGCTGATCTATGGAATTCTTCAACCATGAACCACACATGCTGTAACTTATACCCACTGCACCTGGGCAAGATCTAGAGATTTCAGCTTTACAACTAGAGATTTACAGCTTTACATGGCCTGTTAATTTCCCCCAAACTTTCAAAACAAAAAGGCAGCCAGCAGAATTACCAGGCAGATTAAAGTGTCCAGGGCAAACCATTGCCTTTGTCAGAGGAGAGAATCTGTCCTTCTCTCCAACAGAGCTGGGCTGGAATGTTTGTACCAATTCAACATTGACAAAGTTCAAGGCATGTGGGTCTGGGGTTTTACCTTGGGGCTTCTCCCTCCTATTTGCAATGGTGACCATGGGAAGAAGCAGAGGAAAGTCATTCAAATCCATTGTCTCAGAGGAGAGTTTTTCCACCTCCATTCTGGGTGGCTGTATTATAACAGAAGATAACCAGACAAGCAAATTACATTATCAGGAAGAATTTAGCAGCTCCCCTTCCCTGGACCCTGAGAGGAAATCCTGTTCTTCACACAACTTTTCTTTAACTCCTCCCCTTTTGCCTGAATTTCTTCTAGTAATAAACTTTAGTTCTGCTCCCTCTAGAGATGGTGTGCTTACTATTTGATGAGCAATGTCCATTGATTTTACTTTACCACAGCCTCAGATACAGATGAAAAAGCTCTTCCTCGCCCGGTGCCTTGCCTGTGCATCTGTCCATTGACTTCTGTCCATCCTTCCACTCTTGATCTCTTCTGATTACTTCACAGGGATGAAAATTCAGCGTCTACATCTATGGAGAACAATTTTTCAAAGTATCACTTAAATTTTAGAAACACAAGAAGAGTCAGGTAGTCCCCAGCACCTTCTGTTCCTCTCTCCCTGTGCAACTCAGATGGTTCCAGAACTGTTCCCAATTTGACATCACAAAAGGTCTGTAGATTTCTGAGGCAACCAAATATGGCGAACTGCGGCCCCTGGGAGCTGTGGGGAGCCGTGCCTGCAGATGGTCAACATCAGCAAAATGTCTCACGGCCCACAATCAGATTACCCTGATGGGCTGCAAGTGGCCCATGGGCCGCAGGTTTCCCACCACTGGTCTACACTGTCACTGTGTCAGCCTAATTACGTCAACCGTGACTCTACGCCACCCTGGGAAGTAGTGTTACTAAATTGGTGTAGACAGGCACTTACATCGGCAGGAGCCAAATTTAAGTTAAGACACTTCCAGAGTTAGGTCAACACAAGGTAGCACAGACCAGGCCTTCCTTAGTGTCAGTGTTTTTTGTCTGCATAATGTAGGCATTTAGCCACACGTCTCTGCCATACTTTGCATTCTACTGCAGCATTCATGATTCTTAATTGATATAACAACACCTCTAATTGTAATGACAGAGCAATATCCTGATTGCCATTGTATAAGACAGGCAGAGAACATTAGTCATGAGCAATCCATAACCTTTAACCACTATATTAACACCTTTAATTGAAACTGGCAAAATAGACTGAAAATCATCCCAACAATATGGGCTGAGCAATTATGATTATCCCTTTAAAGTGATGGAATGCTTTTCTATCTTAATGGGGAAAACATCTCCTTATTCACATGCTTTGATTGTGTAAATAAATCATTAAAAGCTATTCACTGTTAACTGATCTGTGCTATTCCAATGAGATTATGTGACATTCCTTGCTACTATCTTGAGTTTCCACAGGATCCCTTCAAAGTATACTGATAATCTCCCACAGGAAGTGGTCAAAACCCTCTTTTGGATCCTTTAAATGTAGATTTTATAAAACACCACAGGGAACAATTCCTTCCTTGGCAGGGAGAAGGACAAGATGATCTAATAAGTCTTTTCCATTTCTAATTTTTATGGCTCTGCCATTCTCATCTTTGAAAATCCTCTTCTACGTGATTAAGTCATCAACAATCCTTACAATCACTCCTAATTACCACAGAGACCAGTCATGATTTAAATGTTTTCAAATCAGTCCATACAATGCTTCCTGGCTAGAATAGATCCTGAGAGGTGCTGAATGCTCCCACCCGTTTCACTAATGTCACTAGAGCTTCCTAAAATCAGATGAAATATTTTTTTGTCTGAACGTTTTGAAACAGGAGCAGATTTTCATTTTTCTAAGGGTGGCAATACGAATGATCTACTTTGACTTTTTTCAGCATATCGTATTTATAAAAATATTAAAAGGCGCATTTTTGGAGGTTTTACATTCACAATTTTACTTATTCCGATATGAACTGGTGGCCAGAGAGAGGGACCACTGTGAGTCAATACGCTTTCCTAATTAATGTGAACAAGTCTATTCCAGAATTACTATGATACTGCTGGTATTTCAAGATCATTGAACATCTCCTTCTTTCCCCACCCTGAGAGTTTTAACTACATTGGTCTGTTGCATTAGCACATAAGGTTTTGGGGTATGTTTATTGTCCAGTTATTGCTTGCCCAAATGCATTCTCTTGAATACTCTCTATTTGCATTTCTTACGTCCTAGCTGAACTCTTTTTATCATCTTCTGGCTCACTGATTTCAGAATTACTATTTTTTTTCATTCTCCATCACCATTGGTTTCATTTCATGGAGTTCATCTCAATAACTCCAATACGCTCTTAAAGTAGCTAGAATATCTTTTTTTCCCCCTTGATAATCCAACTGTTTTGTTAGGACTTCATTTAATGCTGTTGTGTGAAACCTTTAGCTTCAACTGATTTTAAGTCTCTGTAGCCCCACTGGCTTCAAGAGCTACACCAATTTACGCCAGCTGAGGATCTGCTGCAATGTCTGCTTCCTTCTTGATTTTAGCTGGTTCTTCTGTGTGGTGCTGATATATTGTTACATAATGTGCCTGTGTGCATCAGTTTCTCCATTTATTTCTAGTGTCATTGGTGGGCACTGTTGATGCCCATTAGTATTTTAATACTGACTTCAACAGGAGCAAGATTAGATCCTTAAAGCAGTAATGGACTTCCTCTTGCCCATTAGCTAGGTTGCAGATAACTATGGCTTATGAGAGAGGCTGAGGGAAAAGGAACTGAAGCTAAGGCCAGGTGTGTATGCAGTTTTCGTACGGTATAACTAGGTTGGTCAGGGGAGTGACTTTTTACCAAAATAGTTATACTGGTGCAAGCTCTAGTGTGGATGCAGTTATACTGGTTTAAAGGTGCCTTATACCAATATAACTTACTCCTCTTCCTATACAGGAAAAAGCTACATCACCATAAGCACTTGTATATCACCATAAGCACAGCCTCTATATTATGGGGGATGTACCACTTTAACTAGACCAAGATACTAACTGTTGCATGTAGACAAGGCCAAAGAGGTGTTTTGCTGGAGGGGTGCCACCATTCACCAGCTTAGGAGAGAGGTGTGTGAGCGGTCTGCATTAAAGTTTCTTGGCATTTTAGACAATGAGGCCTCATCTCATTTTTTTATACACCTGATGTTACAATATTTAAAAAAAACAACAGAATTAATGCTATGTAGAGCTCATAAGTAATGGGTTGGGGCTTGTAGCTGGGAGGTACTGAGCACTTCCTTGATTACGGTTATTTATGATACTTGTAGGAGCTCAGCAGCTCTTGATACCTGGCTCCTTGGGCCTGATCCCAATGCCACTGAAGTTAGTAGCACAACTCCCATTGAGGGGAGCAAGATTGGGTCCCTTTTTGCCTCTGCATAGTAACACAATTTCCACCCATTGGCACATGGAAGTAGTTTGTTTTGTGTCATGGTACCTATGCACAATATTCTTCTGGGTTATCTTGAATGATTTTATATGTTTACATTTGTCTGTTCCTGTCTCTATTTTAAATTTGACTATAGTTTTTCAAGCATATAGATTCCCTTACTAAGAATGTAGTGAATTCAGCTGGACCATAGCCCCAAGTATCCCTCATTTTTGTTGTTTCAGCCAGCATAGTTCTTTTATTCCTTTATACTATACACTGTTTTTGCAAAAATGATTTCCAATGAGACAGTTTTTACGTCACACCATGGGCCTTACTTTGTCTTGAATTATGCTTGTCTTCACAGTTTGCACATTTATATTTATTGTTTTGGAGGCTGCAGAACTGTAGGAATGGGAAGAAAAATGTAAAAGTCTCCAAAAGGCAAGGATAAAAGCAGCTCATCATCTTAAAATGAAATGTTAAATTGTCAGATGTCATCTTCTGTGAAATTATGATTTACCATATTTATATACAGTTCCTCAAATTATGAACATGGTGCTTCAGTAATGACTATCATGAGCTATTCCAATTAATCTATTTCATTGGTGTCCAGTCAGCTATATGTCTTCAAGAGCCTACTATATGGTGCCTTTGAATAATGTTTGTCTGGTATTAACAGTGTTTTAGGCAAGTTAGGATCTATAAATCTCCATAAGTGATTTTGTATTTCAAAACATCGTTATGTCCAATTAATGTTTCCTGCTATAGTTATTAAAGAAAAATAGGCACAGCAAACAGCTAAGAATTATGTAGAGATATGTAACCTGGAACCCTTTGCCAGGATTCTGCTCTCAGATATATCTGTAATTCTGTTTGACTGAGAGCAGGATTTCACTCTTTACTCGTCCAAGAATTAACTCTTAATCTCTTAATTGTTTCTAATGGCTGACATCACTTTCCATTTTCTGTATGACTTTTATAGTGTATTCTAATCAAGTGTTTCTCAAATGGGGCTTTTCTTGGAGCCATGGCCTTCTGGGTGTGATGGGGGGGAGGGACAAAGCAGTGGCCCCTCCCCCAGGGCCTCCAGCAGGTGCTGGTCCATGCCTCTTTCTGGAGCCACAAACACTGTAGGAGCAGGCAACCACGGTGAGTTCCCCACCCTCCCAGGGGTGGTGCTGCTTGGACTTCAGCCCTAGGGTGGTGGGTGGCAGGCTCTGGCCCCCAGCTGCAGGGCTTCGGGCTCTGGCCCTGGAGATCCGGTCCCAGTCTCACCCCCTGCATCTCATCTCTGGCCCCTCTTGCCTTCTCCAGTCCCCAGCTGTTCAGCAGGACACCAGGCCCCAGCTTTGGGATCACCCTCGCTCCCCATTGCCCTGACCCAAACTGCTGCCTCCAGCATCTCCATCGCCCCTGGTCTCCCCACCTCCCCACCCACCTCCCCATTCGGGGCTTAATTTGTCACTCAGCCTGCTTGGGCTGAGTAAGTCTGCTGTGAAAAGTGATATTAACAAATATACAAATATCACTTTTCAAAGTAGCAGACTTACTCGCTCGAAAGTCTAAATAAATAAAAATAAACCAAAAAAGCAAAATATGCAAAGCACCTTATTTGTGTTTATATTCTGTTTAGGTCCAGTAAAGAATAGAGACAACTGTACACTATTTTTATTATTGAGTCTGCAAAAAACCCTACATAAATAAATTACATTGATTTGGACACATATGTGTGCATATTTATTTGTTTTTCCTAAAGTTAATTAAGTATTTGTAGGAAAAATTGTCAGAGTGGCCACCAGCAAGAGGCCACCAAAATTTTTGTTGTGCGTGTTGTCAGACAGCTACCAGTGTGGTGCTCTGCTCTGTTCAATGTTGATATCAGTCGGCTGCGTGCGTGTGTTCTCTCTGTGTGCTGCCCCGGCTCTGTGCAGATAGCTGGCACAGCAGACCCCGAGAGAACTCCCAATGACCACAGACTCTGATAAGGTACGAAGGCACATCGGACAGGTATATTGTCGAAGAGAAACACAATCTCTAGCTCCCCGGATTATATATCTCCAGTTTATTGCTAGTCCCTATGTGCTCCCTGGCAATGGACCGGCTCAGTCAGTGGTGGGACTTTCCACTGCCCCCTGAATCATCTTAAACAAGGGTCCAGTGACATTTTGTAGCACTTAAGTGCAAGGGCTAATGCATTCATGGTAGCCTTTGTACTTTGGTTTGCATCCAGGGAGCCATAAATACTGTGGTTATTATGTTCTGTGCATGGCAAATATGTATACAGGACAATCACAGAATAATAATTATTAGGACTATTAAGTTTTCTTTAATGACAAATAAAAGACGGCGCTCTAAAAGTTTCTTTTGTGAACAACAAAAGTCACACAGGTTTCTCATTAGAATACAGCTGAGCTGCCTTTATTATATAGAAGAAGCAGACTCTTCGCATTAAATGGTGTATGACCAAACAAGCTGCATTCATTTGACTTCCCAGACAGCTGGAGTTGAATTCAGAGGCAGCTAATTGCCTTGGGGACCCGTCTCTGGCATGTAGCCCATTGGTACTCTTCAGGGGTGGAGCAGATTCACACAGAAAGCTTAAAAGCATCTGGACTGCTGTTGTGCAGAATGCTACTGCTGACAGATTTACCATCTGTCTTTGAGAAAGACAACAGTTTTGGGAGGCCAGATACTACCAATCTCCAGTATAAAGCCTTTGTCAGTCAAAACCTCCTCATTAGACCCGAGAATACAATGTGAATTATGGCTAACTGTGTGAACTAAAAAAAGAAATATCAAGACATTCTTTATTTTTATTTGTGTACAGCTAGAAGAAAAATCGTGTAACATTAGGAAGCAGAAAATTGTAAACACGTTTGTATTATCCATCAGCGGGGCTTTCTCTGTGCGAACCAGTTTTACAGATGTGCCAGCATTAGCCCATTACTTCCATACTCCCAATAGAAAGAGATGGAGTACTATAGTCTATTTAATTCGTAATGCATTAATCATTCCATATTAGATGACTCAGCTCTACATTTCTGCAGAATATGTTTGACTCTCCAATGCAAGTGTTTTTGTTGTTATGCTTGTGTAGCCTATGAAATGGCTTGTCGCTGATTTACAAGGGACTCAAAATATATATAGCTGCAGAAAGGGAGAAAGGATGAATGTATTTAAGCACCCTCTCACTCCCAGAATGATGTACACCCATCACAAACACACACAGTTATGACCACCTCTTTCTAACCTACTGTAATCTTACAGGGACAATCTCAAGTTAGGTCCAAAATTTACATGTGGGTTTTCAAAAAACTAAGCTATATAGAAACATTTTCATGATAGACAGATTGATTGATAGATTTCAGAAAATCAGCAGCATTCATTTCGTAGTCCCCTGTGCTGCAGGTGCGAATGGTAAACACTATGCCTCGGCAGCAACAAGAGTCCTAGAGATAGTGAAGAGCAGGATTATGGAATCTGTGATTACCATGACCCATTCTAAACATATGGGCAGATTTTTTAAAAATAGCGCTCGGTGCTTAAGCTTGCAAATGAGTGCATAGATTTCCATATGTAGTAGAGGTTAGGAATTTTCACAGTGCTGCTGTTTCCTGACAATCGAATTACAGGATTATGTCCAGGCATTGTGCACTTTACAGTCAGATGCTCATGGGGGAACTGTGTGTGTGCACGCATGTCTAATGGGGATATTCAAAGGTATTAACGATTTACCTTGTGCCTCCGGTTTCTCAAAGTCAAGTTTCAATCTCTCCTGAGGTGGACACCAAGAAAGTAACAATACCTTCATGTATTTTATACCTGATTTGTCACAAATGAAGGAAATTGAATATAGGTAGCTGTTCTTAATTTTGAACTGCAGTTATAAATCAATATTTAATTAGAAATTCTCCAGATATCTTACCCCAAATACTTTACCACAAAGCTTATGGGAGAGCTGTAAAGAATATGCATTTTCCCCTCCAGGATCAGTTATGGCTACGTAATGGTGAGAAACTAGTTGATTCCTCTATGTATGTGCAGTGTGGAAAGAATATATTGCCCCATGGGTGGAGGAATGTACACCAAGATGCAGTTTGATAGCTAGGTTTCACACTAACTCACTATATGTCCATCTCATCCTTCAGGATAATCAGTCAATCAGTCCCCTGATTATTGCTAGTGTTCCCCTAATAAAAGAAATTTGCTCTTTAGAGCTAGGATTTTCAAAGGGGAAGTCAACTCCACTTACAGTGGGATTTGTGCACATAACTCCCTTAGACTTTTTTTTTAAGCCCCAGTGTACAGTCAATGTTCACTTTAGAACTGCACAAAAGAGCGATGTCATGATGTTATCACTAATGAGAGAGGGAAAGTGTCATCTGAGAGAGGAAGACAATGGAAGCCACTGACAGAGACTGTGAGTACTTTTTGGGCAGTGGAGGGGGTGTTGGTGGAGGGAGTGTTGGCTCATGGGAACATTTGCCTCGACCACCACAAGTTTGGAGAAAGATCAAATCCAGTGACAGAGGCGATTTAAAATAAGGCATCAATAAATCCATGGCCACTCCCGCAGTGAATGGAAGAGTTGTACCCTTTCTACAAGACACACAGCTGCCTTACATGTGGCTCAGGTTCCTTTCTGAAAATCCCATGGATGCATATATAGGAAAGGAAGTCAAGTCAAGTAGTTAGAGTGCTAGCCTGAGACTCAGAAGCCATTGGTTAAACTCCCTGCTCCATCACAGCATTCCTGTGTGACCTTGGACAAATCACAGAGTCTCTCTTCACCTCAGTTTCCCATCTGTAAAATAGGGCTGGTCTACACTAACCCCCCAATTTGAACTAAGATACACAACTTCAGCTACGTGAATAATGTAGCTGAAGTCGAGGTATCTTAGTTCGAATGAAAAGGTACTTACCGGGGGTCCACACGCGGCGCACAGGCTCCCCCGTCGACTCCGCCTACTCCGTTCGCGGAGTAGGATTACCAGCGTCGATGGGGGAGCACTTCCTGGTTCGATTTATCGCGTCTAGACAAGACGTGATAAATCAAACCCAGAAGATCGATTGGACTCCTCCGACGTGACGCGTAAGTATAGACGTACCCATAGTGAGACTGGTTCTTCCCTACCTCACCAAGGGGTTCTGAAGATAAATACATTATTGTGAGTCACTCAGATACTGTGGTGATAAAGGCCAGATAAGGAGATGGATAGAATTGCCCTTGCATGCCAGATTAGGTGCATATCTTTCTATGTTGGTGCCCATCCAGCTGTGAAAAGTCTGGCCATAGTGTTTGAGTCATAGGGTAGACTAAACACAAAATTGCTCCAGTTTAACTAAGATTTTTCAATCAGTTTAGTTAAATCAGTGCACATCCCTGCAACTGGTTTATACTGGTTTAGCAAACAATTTAAATGTGTTCATGCAAAGGGTGCATACATTTAACTAAGTTCAATGTAAAAACCATTTCAGTTAAACCCATGCAACGTTTGTGTGCAGGCAAGGCAGTAGTCCAGAGGTCTCCAAACTTCAGGAGACGAGGGCCACATTAGATTTTTCATTAGGAGACGAGGGCCCCGCCGCTGAGGCGTCATCGGCATCTGAGCTGCCACCGACGTGCCGCCAAGCAGTGTTTGAGGTGCCGCCGAAGTGCCGTCCAGGCGGCAGCAACGCTTGAGCTGCCGCTGAAGTGCTGCCGAGCAGTGTTTGAGCTGCCGCTGAAGTGCTGCCCAGGTGGCAGCAGCGTTTGGGCAGCTGCCAAAGTGCCTCAGACATGGCAGCAGCAATTGGTTGGGGGGCCGGACACATTGAAGCCGTAGTTTGGAGATCCCTGCATACCAGGCTCAATCTCACACCCACTGAAGTCAATGGGACTGCTGCCATTTGCTTCAGTCTGACCCATAGTCACCTGCCAATAGATTTGCACAGGTGTAAATGAGGGCATGGTTTGAAGAAAATGAGATCAAATAAGTATAATTGATAGCATCATTTGGCCTGCAGATGGTAAGAAGTGAAACCAGCTTGATTTCCAAAGCCCAGTTAGCAGGACTGGCAGGTAGGAAAATTGTCTTTTTATTTGTAAACCGAGCACATTTAAGACTGAATCAGTTAGCCACCATAAACACTGAACCCCCACTTTGTCATTTTTAGTCACTCTGCAGAGTAGAATCTCATTTTGCTCTGGCTTGACAGTAGCTATTAAAACTTTCCTCAGGGAACCTGCTTCACATCTCAGATATGATTTAGCAGGAATGTCATGGGACTTGGCCACTTTTTCGTGCAACAATACTTTGCAGCCGTACACCTGCTATGCAAAATCCTGGCAAAAGGTCAACCGTGCATCAGTTTGAAAGAAGCAATTAATATCTCAAAGAAAGAACTATAATGCAATTAACAAAGTTATTGTCCTGATAGGTGAACATAATGAATGTAATATTGATACAAAAGGTTTTCTTTTTTTCTTAAGTATTGTGGTTCCCCGCCCCCCCCCCCCCCCCCCAAATAATAGTTCAGATCCTGAGCTGTGGATGGGGGAGAGAAGAGTGGTGCTTTACAATGCCTGATCCTTGGCTAACTCTGGCTGCCAATAGCATCAAGCAGCTGTTCCAGCAGTTGGAGACCACCAGAGAATAGGAATATCCAGGCTATGGTGCCTGCTATCCAGCCACAGACCTGCACCAGGGTCCAACAAAAGATGGTGTTGTAGGAACCACTACAGCTGCTCTATTTCACCCAAGATGTCCTCAGACAGGCAGAATCATCAGGTAGCCTGTTAAACAAGCTTTAGGTCAGCAAATGATCCAATATATCCAGTGCAAAAACTTTTCACCATTATTAGTAGCTGCATTTTCCCCTATACAGGGCAGTGGCAGGCATCGGAGAGCCAGCTACTTCTCCCTGATCCTGTTGGCTGGTCTATGCTGGTCTTGGCCTTAGTCTGAGTAATAGCGGATCTCATTCACCTCCTTCCTGCCTCACCCCACCCCCAAAAGAACGTCTTTCTCCTTTGATATGCCTCCCCTATGCCAAGAAGCCAATAGTGCAGGAACCAGCGCCATTGACTTTGCACCTGTAGGAAGTTTTATTCCACCAGAGGAATTCCTTTCTGGCCAGCTATGAGCAGATACTGGCCCTATATATCCAACATATCTTGGACCTATATATCAAAGGTGTCTGGCCCCCTCTTTCGTAGTGTCTGGAAACCTGAAAATATTTAACACATTTTACAGTTGGGGAACTGAGGAACAGAGAAACTAAGGGCAGCATTTTAAAAAAGAGACTAAGGATTTTAGGTCATCTAAATTTTTGGGTGACTGACTTGAGAAACCTGAAAGGAGACAGATTTTCACAAAGTGCTGAGATTCCACTCTTGGAGAATTAACCCCCTTTTGGGTGTTTCAAGTTGGGCACCTGAAAAAGCGAGGCACCCCAAATCACGTGTCACTTTTGAAGATCTTAGTGTAAGTGACTTGTCCAAGGTCAAACAGGAAGTCCTTGCTGGAGTCAGGAACTGAATGCAGGTCTTCTGAATCCCAGGCTAGCACCTTAAGCACTGGATTGTCTTTCTTGTGCTGGTTGGGTTTGATTGGACACATGTCACAGAGTACAACACCTTTCCATTATAAAATGAGTGCAGCAGTTGGGAATCAGATTTCTGGTATTAAATTTTAAAATTCAGAATTGGATTGCCAAGAACACTCTCCGAGATGCTAATGATGTTAATTGTTTCCATCAATATGTCATCAGAAGGTACGCACGCAAAAGGATACCATTACAATTTGAAAGGATATTTACAGAATATTTCATTGACATTTGCCCATTTTACATAGCTTCTCTTATTCTGAATGGACATACTGCTCATTTTCAAATTATTTTGTTGGTTTAACTCTGATTACGGTCTCCTTGTGAAAATGTCATAAATGCATCAATATTGCACTGTCAAAATCTGTATTTGCATTGAAAGGATGTGTCATTGAAAATGTAAGTGCTGATTTGCATGTACACATCAAATGTGCTTGCAGTTAAGGAGGTCAGATTAAAATGTGGTCCCTCACCATCATTGTGTTGTTTTGGTGTCTAGCATTAAAACCTATGGTCTTCTAAACCAAGAGTATGGTTAAATTAAACTATGCAACTCGGTCATGGAGCGATACTAGCTGATTATAGAAGTATTCCTGGCCAAGATTTTCAAAGACTAATGATTTTGGGTGCCTCAGTTCTTGGTGACCAACCTGAGACACCTTAACAAGGTCTAATTTTCAGAAAGTGACAATCCCCTCATTCTCTGAAAATCACGTTCCTTTAAAGTCTCAGATTGAGCACCCAAAATCACTAATCACTTTTGAAAATGTTGGCCACTATTTTTAATATCAGTTACAATTATGAAAACAAATTGAAACTTAAAATACATACACAATCTGTACTTTCATTCAGGGCTCAAATTGTGTGTGTATTGGGGTGGGTGTGGAAAGATGGTATGTAAACAAAGAAAAGTGATTATGTGTATCCCTTCCTACGTACGGTCCCTCTTCTTTGCAATGTTTTCCTTTTCCAACTGACAACACTGATACACAGAGATATGTTTTATCCACCCACTTCCTCCCATCATTCAGGCACTGCTCTCAGGGGTATCGTATCCCTTTGATGTGCATTAACTTCCATTAATACTAATGAGAATTCAGTGAACACATCAAGAAGGCAGTATATATCTTTCACAGTAGATAATGTACTCTTGGATAGTTATTTAACTCAATATATATGTAAAAATAATGTGAGGGATGAACTTGAAGAGTAAAGTGGAAGAACAGAGGTAAAGGGCACATTCAACCATGGTGTTAAATTTGTTGAGGTCAGTAGAGTTAAATATAAAACTATGACATTGCAGTTACCATATCACATGATGTTAATATAATAAACCAGGCATTTCAAAATTCAGATGTATCTACTTTATCTATATTTCCCCTGTAATCAGTCCAAATTTATTATAAAGGCAAAAAGTGGGGGGGGGGGGGAGAGAAAGAGTTCTACAGTAATACTTAACCCTATTAACAGTCAGAAGTCAACAGATCTGTTTCACTGGCCTTGAAAATTGTGATGACTGTGGATACAATAAGTGGAAGGAATGGGAGCCAGAAGTTGAGTGAGATGATACCAGAAAGCTAACTATAATAAGCTGTTGTATGTTCCTTCTCACCTTTTTGTAATGTAAAATCGATGTTCTGATTGCTGACTCTTTGGGGTCATTTCTGTAAGAGCTTAGAGGGATTACCTCTGATCTTCTGTATAAATTTCACAACAGGTGTTACACACTACCTATTTCTTATCCTTGCGGTTAGAATTGAATACAGTGTTCTTCATCTCTTCTTGTCCTATACCAATGTGTAATGGTCCTGTACGCTGTTAAACAATTGCTGTTGTTCTGTCCCATGCAGTAGTAGCTGCATTTTATTGCTTGGTGAAGTGATTGTTATTATATATACTCCTTAATTATTTAACAACAGTGTTTTAAGGATTAATTAAAGTATGTGGAAATTGCCCTGCCTAGGCCCAAAAGCCTTTGGGCAAGATAAAGTATGTACGGCAATGGTCAAAAGAGGAAGTTCAGTGGGTGATGACCCAAGGAATGTCATGGTACCAGCCAGCTCAGCTAAAAGCCTCTAACCGCAATATGACACATCATTACCCTGGACCTACTGTTTAACCGCAATGCTTGCTTTTACTGGAAAATTTGTCTCTTGTTTTTCTGTATTCCATATAAGGTATAACTGCCACTTCTTGTTGAAAAAGTACCCAGGAGTAAGTCTAGTGTTTAAATGCTACCAAAATCCTATATAAGCTGTGGGTGATAGCTCTAAAGGGGGGGCCACTGGTGGTATTGCATATGACCATGTTGCCGTCCCCCTGCATATATGCTTGTACAGTACTCATATAAAGGAGCCTCAGGCGATTCTGATCCAAACACAATGTGTGGTTAATTTTCCACAACAATTATGAAAACATTTAGAGATACGTAGATGAAGGGGGGTATAGAAGTGTGTCCTTCACTCTCAGTGCATGTTTAACATGGTACATGATGTATAGAAAGCGTAAGATGAATTGATGTCTTTATTTTTAGCTAATTGATATTTTGCTAATTTCTTAGGACAACTACTGTGGCAATTTAATAATGTACAATATTATTTTTCTTTTTGTATGTGTGTGAGGTTTTGGTTTGTTTTAATTGCCTGGTTAGTTATTTTAATGTCTTTTTTATTTTTTGATTAATCAGTTTAGACCTTTTTAAAAATATTTTTTTTTTTTTAAAGTTTATTTTTTCAGAAAATTAAACAGATAAATCAGATAAAATTAACAAATTCTAAAGAGTTTGGAAAACAAACAAAAAATGAAAACAGAACAAACGTTTTCAAATTTACATTAAAAATCTCCACTGTTTTCTATTTTTGTATGATATATCTTTGTATAAGTATTCATTTATGGGAATTCTCATGGTATCTCGGCTGGTCAGAGCAGGGGATTTTCGTAATTTTCTAGTCTTGTCCCTCCTGAATTCCATTGCTTTATGGGAGTTTTTACACATGTCCTAAAATTCTTGTCAATTAAAAGCTGCTTTGGACATTTCGTGTATTTTCCAACAGTGAGACCTGTGGTGCCTTGTCAGCCACAATCATACATTTATGGAGTGAATGCTTGAAATATGAACAACACAGAAGGGTTGCTGCCAGTGGAAAAAAGATGATGAAATTCCTAAGCAAAATGCAGAGATAAGGGAACATGAGTGCCCTTGATACCTTTGTCACCTGTTCTTGACCCTGTCAGTCATACCTCCAACTTTTCCTCCTTTAAGGGCTTGTCAATTCACAGAAGTTGCACCAGTTTAACTAGAGGTGTGATCCTGCATTGATTTAGTGAATTTACTCCTTCTGTAAAACCTATAAACGATAATGTTTCCATAATAGTTGCAATGTCTCAGCTTCCCTCAGCAAGGAAGGTATTGATGCAATCCGTTACCTGGACAACTAGCTGATTTCAACCAGCTTCCTTCAGGAGTCCACCAAAACAGTATCTAAACCCCATCTTGTGTTCAATCTCTTTTGATGAACCAGGACAAGAGCTCTCTGACCTCAGCCCAGAGGCTCATGCAGTCAGCATAACCATAAACAGAAGGAGGGAAAAGTATTACCATATCTGGAAAGGATGAAATGGGTGGATGTGCAGATCCTGTCCTCTCCAACCTGCAAAGTGCTTTTCATCAGGAGCTGCCCATGCTGACTAGGGATCTTGCTGTGCTCTGGCTTTCTGCTCTCAATTGCACTCTTGACCTTTCCTCCAACTGTCTGGAGAGCTATTGAACAACAGCAAGAATGGCTGAATCTAACCTTGCTAGTGCCTCTTGTTCATACAGGCAGTGATGCACTATGGGTGGCTGAAGCAGTGGCACTAGTGAGCATTGGAAAGAGCTAGGTCCAGAGTACTCCCTCTTATGGAGTCACCTACCACAGAAGACACTGGATGTTGGGAGGTTCAGATAGTTCGGTTATGCTGAGAGTTGCAAGTTCCAGTCTCTAATGTGAAGAAACCATATGTGAAAGAATTGGTGGTACAACAGTTGTGCTACCATACCCTACATCCAGAGTAGGGTTACAGCTGAGGTACAGATTATGGAAACTGTGTCACAGGTGGAGACAATCATTGTAATCTCACGTACTTACGGATACAGCTGAGGACAACAGTGGAGATGGGGCCTACGTTTAAAAGAAGTGCTTTTTCATAATACAACAGTTGTGTGTGTGTGATATATAAATATATATATGAAACCAGGCTTTCCTTTTCAGATCTATGTGTTAAATACATCCTCATCTGAAGTTATGGTTTCAGTGAGTGTCGTAAAA
The DNA here is from genome assembly GCA_037349315.1 of Chelydra serpentina. Classification (NCBI taxonomy): domain Eukaryota; kingdom Metazoa; phylum Chordata; order Testudines; family Chelydridae; genus Chelydra; species Chelydra serpentina. The sequence continues at coordinate 71,152,561 of JBAIAC010000008.1, forward strand.
ACTACTGCATATATCAATCACACTTCCTTCATAAAACCAGCCCGGATGCAAGCCAGCTGTTCTTAATTGAATTTTGCATGTTATATGCATGTTTCCTTGGCATCAATCTCTCTCCTTTTTTGCATTCCATTGCTGCATTGGCTTGGAGCTCCCACTTTTTCCCTGTGCTTTATTCGTATATTAAAAACTAACCATTTAAGGGAGTATTTCCATAACCACGGTGACACTGTAATATTATAAGTACACAAGAAAACTTCCTAGACTGGTGTTTTCTATGATCAATTGCTGGAAATTTAATATAATAAAGTATTATTTTATTTTTTACAGGGGAGAGAGAGAAAATGGAATGTGCTGAGTATTTCCTGATCTGCTTATTCTGGAGTCACTGCTATAAAATCATACCACATTTCTGCAGCAAGAGTGCTACAGTGTTGCCAGTTATCCTGATTTTATCTTTGATCTTGCAATATTTGGTATTTTTCTTAGGGCCCCAGCTCCTGGAGTCATGTGAATATATGAGAATCTCAGGTTTCATTTGAAAAAAAAAGAGTAAGTTTCTAGACTACACAGTTCTATATATTTTAGATATGTATGTGGTCCCCATTACTGTGGTATTTGAGTTTCTCACAATCTGTAAAGTATTTATCCTCCCAATGCCTCTGTGAGGTAGGGGAAGTGCTATTAACCCCATCGTACAAATGGGTAACTAAGGCACAGAGAAGCTAAGGGACTTGTCCAGGGTCACACAGGAAGTCTGTGTTGGAGCAGTGAATTGAACCCCGTTGTCCAAAGTACTAGACAGGCGTCCTACCCATCGTGGAGAAAAGCTTGAAAACGTAACCAGTAAAGGCCCAAAAGCCAGAAGACTAAAAAGAACCCGAGATGTACTGAGTCTAAAAATCTTGTGATTTTTAAAGACAATCTCATGATTTTTGAAGATTCTGAGTTGACAATACTGCTATGCTTAAATTGGATTGGAAGTTGCAAGCAGCAGATCCCAGAACGTTATCAGGGCATCTGAAAGCAGCTGGGAAGGAGTCTAAAATGGAGAGCATTTAGGGATCTGAAAGCTGGAGCAGAGTTAATGTAAATTACCTGATAAAAATAGCCTGTATGGCACTTGCCCCAACTAGAATCTCAGTTGTAAAAAGCCTGAGGTTCTGTTTATGTTTGGTTGCTTGGGTGTTTTCTACTGAGACACTGTGTACTCCACAGACATTTTAAACACTGTGGTTTGCTCCACTTGCTAGATTGAACAAATGGATATCTTTAATTGAATCCCTATAGTATGTGATTCCTACCTTACCCCCTTGGTTTTACCAGAGCGAAAGAAACTCTATTAACAGCCCAGTGACATCTGGCTCTTACAGTATATTAAATGTGGTGTTTCTAATCAATAATACTTTTGCTGATGAGATTCCAACTTTTTGTTTGTAAATGAAACTTTCCTGGACTCAGGGAATAACAGCAATGTATAACTTTGAAAGATGCCTGAAGGTTTTTTAGTTATGTTATTATAATAGCAGGATTGTGATATAGTCAACTTGAACCACAGACTATTCCTGGCTGATTTACTGTTTTGCTAATAACAATGTGGCCAAAGCAAGTCACACAGCTTTTCTAAAGACTAGGCTATAGCACTTGGTTCTAGCTAATTGTGAATGCTGCTCCTTTCGGAGTGAAACAATAAAATGATCTGTATTTCAGAAAGAGAGTGATGATTATCGTCAGACTTTTTTCTTCCACTTCCTCCTCACAAAGGAGACTTAACAACAGAGCACCTTGGGGAAAAAGATTTACGAATCTAAATAAATTCCTAGTACTCACCCACTCTCCAATGAAGAGAATGGTAATGGTCTAAGGGAACAGTAACAATGACAGCAGGAGTTGTCACTGATTGGTCCATCAGCCCTCACAGAAAGAGCGCCAATCACAACACATCAGGTGTGTTGTTCTAGCCAGTCCTCCAACTACCCGCTGGCCAGGCTGTCAGTAGCACTGGACACCTGATTGACATGCACACAGCAGCCTAGAACTCCTGATCGATCCGCCAACCGCAGCCTCCCAAGTAGCTGGGATAACAGGTGCGTGCCACCACACCGGGCTACGCAAGAGTTGTATCCCACCCAAATCAGTAAGGACCACCATTGATGGAATATTTAATTCTATGTGTGCAGCAAATGGCATGATACTCTGAAGATGCAGTTAACCTGTTTCTCTGTGTGATTGAATGCTTTCCAGTTATGAAGTTATTGTGAAAATTAAAGGGGAAAGGAAGAAAAAAGATTATTGTGACTGGCTTTATTAAAATGTGCTGTTCTGTACTTGATTAGATCTCTTATTTTGTACTTTGTGCTACAAGCAACACTTATTAAGACGAGGACTTTACCGTAATTGATGCAGAAAATATTCAGGGACTTCCTTATCTAAAAAGGAATCTTCAAGATGTCCTTCATTTAACATTCTCTCAAAACCTTCTTATTACTGTTGGAAAGATATATATAGTAATTGCAATGAGAACTGGTTCATTAAAGTAATGATCTCTTACAGTCAGTGGTGTGCATTGCCAGTGGTTACGCTTATTACATCTATATAACAATAAGCCATCTCCTGTATATAATTATTTTCCATGAGGTAGGTTTTGAAGGCTAGAAGTTTCATCACTTTCAGATCAATTCAACTCTTCAGACTTTTTTTGTTGTATTTTCTCCTATCCACAGGTTATATGTCCTTATTATCTTGTGGCTGTTGAATAATCCTGGATGCTGAATGAAATTTACAGAAACACAGATGGGTATTGGACTCTGCTAACAACCTATGAATACTTTCAAACCTGAGAGAGTATTCCCAGATTGATGGTTGATGGGGCTATTTGGCTAACCAATGCATCTGCTATTCATTGAAAAGTCAGCTCATTAATAGACATAGGTAGCACTTACATAGTGCTTGCCATCTTCACAATTAAGTAACACCCACAACAGTCCTCTCAGGTAGGTCAAGAGTACTATCCCTGTTTTATAGCTGGGGAAACGAAGGTAAAGAAGTTTAGAGCTAGATCAGTGGTTCTCAACTTATTTATCATTGTGGGCCACATATGTGTTACCTGGGCTGCAGGGGACAGGTGCCAGGGCAGCGGCAGCCCGGACCCTGCCCCTGGATCCCAGATCTTGGCCACGTGGGGTGCCCGGATGCCCGCCCATCCTGGACCCTGACCCCTGCCTGGGGACTCGGGGGCAGCCCCGGATCCCGGATCCCTGATCCTGTGGGGCTGTCCAGAAGCCCCGGACCCCACTGTGCGAGGCCAGGCAGTAGCTCCAGACCCTGGAGTTTGCAGGGTTGGGCGGCAGCCCTGGACCCCTGACCCACAGGGCGGGCCAGCCAGGAGCCCCAGAGCCCCCCATCGTGGGGCAGACCAGCAGCCCTGGACCCCAGGTCCCCAGCCCCGTGGGGCTAGCTGGCAGCCTTGACCCCGGACCCTCCACTGCATGGGCTGGCCCGGCAGCCCCGACACCGCCACACTGGGCGGTGGGGCATCCCAGACCCTACCGGGCCAGGCATCTGGGAACCCAGACCCCGTCACACGGGTTGGCCTTTATCACACAGCTGAGCTGGGCCCCATGTGGGGTTGAGAACCCCTGAGCTAGATTTTCCCTTGTTGGCACAGACCTGTGAGGGCAGAGTGGAGCTGCATGGCATTCTGGCTCAGAAAGGCTCTTGTGTAGAAAAGCGGCAAAAAGTGGCTCATAGTGAACACATGGCAGCCTCAGTGCTTGTTATACCACCTTCCATCCCCTTATTAATTCATCTCCTCCATGGACTTAGAGGTATCAATACCACTAGCCCTGAAGCTTCTATTTCAAAATATACAGTGTGTAACAGATGTGCAAGAGAAGCTCGGAATGACTATATTGTAGACACAGACCTGCTAAGACGTCCCTCGTAATCACATTGTCTCCTGCTCACGTGATGAACATATTGATGACTTAGGGTTTAGCACTAGCCTCGCCTCATTTTCTCATCATCATTATTACTATTTTATTTATTATTTGTATTACAATAATGCCTAGGAGCCCTTATCCTGCATCTCATGGTGCTAGATGCCGTAGAAACACAGAACAAAATGATGTCCCGGCCCCAAAGAGTTTCTTGGGAACAACCTCAGGGTTTTCTCCCAATCTTGACGTGCCTTTAATAATACATACTGGATAAATCAGTAGCATCTCCAAAAATCTTCCTTTTTATCAATCCCTTTTAAATGTGCTAAATAGAATGAAAGATATAAACATTAGAGGGGCACTGTCAACTTAATACTCACTCTGCTCTCTGGAAGTATTTTTACAAGTGGCACTTAAGATGATTATCAGTGAAAGAAATTAAGAAACATTTACCTTTTATGTTTTGTTGCATTTGAGAATACTTTGAGGATAGTCAGTTTCACTCTTTTTCGCCTACATAGAGCCTGATCCCACATAGACTTAAGAAAATGCGCAGAAGTCAATGGAACTCCTCATGCATATGAAATTACACGTTTAAGGGTTTACAGGATTAGTTTTCCCATTTGTCTGGATCATTCACAAAGGAACAACTGAGAGAAATGGAAAATATGATTGCAAAACCACACATTTTGGCTAGGGGACTTGAAAGCAGGTATGGGATCTGAGATCATTTTTTAAAAACTATCTAGATTTCAAGTTGATGCTGTCTGATTAAATAACAGTTGTATTTAAGAATCAAGTACGCATAACAAAGAAAAGGTTTGTAGACCTGAATAACAAATACCACAAATTCAATGTTCTTTAAAAGTCTCTGGACCAAAACATCCATCCCTTTTTGTGACCTCAACATGCCCACTATTCCCTCCCCACAGACCATGACAGTTACATTCAGCCAAACTGGATAAGGATATTAGCTGCTTATTTTGAATACAATAAATCAGTAGTGAAATGGTTAATGAGGTTGGCATGTTTAATTAGGCTTCACATTTAACACCCTATTGGGATGAATGGGAGAATTTCACACTTCTCTCAGTGCTACTGTTCCAGTTTGTTTGGCGGTAGACTCAAAAAGACATAAGTGCTTCATTTTGCATTGTCAAGGTTATCACTGCATCCCAATGGAGGGAAACTTCATTTTTAAAACAGACAGCTTATTTTCTGGAGAACTCTCCAGAAATTCACAGGAAGAAACTAATTCATTGGAATTAATGGATTTTTCACGCTCACAAACTTCTATTGTTCCTGCACATGGGTATTTTGATTCTGGCCCATGTCTAATTAACAGCTGTTGTGGATTTATTTCGCTCTCTTTTTTCTGTTGGATGAATATGGTTTCTGATTTACTTTCTCCTTCCCTGTTGACAGTTATACACTACTTGGCAGACACCATAAGAATTTGGGCAGCAGATATCCATCTGATCCTTTTTTCCCCCCTTTTGATAGATCATTAACATATGTAAATATTCAGGAGAAGTAGACAGTTTTAATCATCCTATTAGTGCTCAAAGGAAAACTGCAATTCAGAAAATAGTTCAGTACTACGTCATTTTATGAGAAAGATAATTATATATATCTAATAATATAAACAAATATGGGTTGCTGTAATAACTGATCAGCAATAATTTCATGCTAAGGTGCCTGTAACAGGGTGGGTTGGCCCTTTAAGTGGAGGAAGTTGGGGTTAGCCCTACATGTGTTAATTATCTGCCTCAAAGGTGATGGATTTGGGAATGGTGGTTGTGTCAGGTGACCAGGCATCAAGGAATGATAGCACTTTTTTTCCAATGAGAGAGCATGCTCAGTAAGAAACAGAGGCGGAGAAAGACGTCCAAGGGATCTAGTAGGGTACCAGGGTCAGGGGAAATTGCTGAAGGGTCGCTCCATACCAACCAGAGGGAAAGGCCTGGCTGAAGCTATCTCGTAAAAAACAAACAAACAAACAAAAAACAGGGGAGTTAGAAGGCCCTGAAGAAGGGTATTTCTACAAGGAAATAACCTGGACAGGATAGTATGGTGGGTATTGAAGGGAGTTGATATTCTTATTTAGAGTCCAAACTGTAAGTTTTAGAGACGGGGGAGGAGATCCCCTTCAACAGTCTTCTCTGAGCCTGACACATTCTTGGGTGCAATTCAAACCAGTGCAAGTTTGTGTCACCACTTGTATTATAACCCTGAGTGCCCCCAAATATCTCTGCTACTTGTGACTCCCTACCTGGGACATACATACAGCTAGCATGTACTCTGTGTTTTGTATGCTGTACTGCTCTGATTCAGCCACTTTGAATCCAACAGCCTGCCAGCAGTTATCATGGACACACTCTGGTCTTACCATAGTTGGTTAATGTTAGCAGGTGACCCCAACACATCCCTGGTCGCGCACTTTCCCAAACCTGTGTGCTCTGCAATGTTCATCCCTCATCCTGCCATTTTCAGAGGAATAATAAGATCTGTCTGCTCTTTTAAAGAGACAAAGCCCACCAGCTTGCGACACAAACTGGAATTAACATTCATTTTAATTCAAACACAGCACTGGTGGTTTAGCTTAATAGTAAAACAAGTTTATTAACAACAGACTATAGGATTTTAAGTGAGTTCAAATGTAAGATAAAATTAGAAATGGGTACAAGCAAATAAAAGTAAAAACATGCATCTAAATTTCTAAAATGTAATCTAGCCAGGTGCAGGCTTTGTTCAAGATGGCTTTTCTCACCCACAATCTTCCTGCAAGATGGTGACTGAACCCTGTTGTCAGGATCTCCTCCAGAAGCCCCAAAGTGCTGGTTCCTTTGTCTTAGGTGAAAGAGAGCATTTGGGATTATTTTATAGTGCAGTGAACCTTTGAAATGAAGTCTTCTGAAGGTTACTCCTTAAAGTATAGTTTATGCAAGCTGTGAGAAAGGTGACATGGAGTCTGGTGGTGAAGGATGCACCATGCTGTTCTCCCACCGGTGTTTGGTAAAATGCAAATTTCTCTGTTTCCTGCAATCTCCTCCCCCCTGCTGTTTTGATGGTCCTGTTTACTGCTTATATGTGAAATTAGGTAAACACACATTCCTTTGTTTCAGATAGCCCTGCTTAACAGCTTTACCTAGGCAAGGCCAACCTGGTCATGAACATGTGTTAGTGACATTCTACAGAGAAAATTAATAACTTTACATATAATGTTGCTCTATACATTTTACCATGATGTTATTGATCAGCAAGTCATTAATTTTCAAACGATACCTCACAAGGCATATTTTGTACAAAGATTATTACAATAGTGGGTAGGGTGTGAATACAGGGTCACAGGGACTGGAAGAAGAAAGATAGCCCAGTGTGGGTGAAAACACTGCTGGGGCCTGTGAGAATCTACCCACACCTGGAAGGAGTAAATGGAAGTGCTTTAAGGTGTCAGCAAGAATTTCTATCTAATACATCTCAAAGCATCATAGCAGACAGACACTTCTCCTGACAATTTTAAATGTGGAATCAAACAAGGCTAAAACTTATCTTCCCTCCTAAATAATATTTATTTCAAAGCATGAGTGGAAATGATGAGATGATATTGGCTGTAATGCCACCAATACATTAATGTCACCCAGCTCTTTGTTCTTTCTTTATCAGGAGCAGACAATGCCATCTGCCCAATTTTCCAAATCTCTGCAAAAACAAGTGTTTTCAAAGCTCAGGATGATTAAGATGCTTTTATTTTTTCACTTTGAGTTGGATTATTTGGGCAGTACCTAATGATAAATTTTATAGGGCCTTTTCTTTGTGTGTCTCTTTTAAGCCCCAATCCTGCAGAGAGAGTCTTATGCATGTACTTAACTTTACACACTGAGTAGTTGTAGTTCTAAATTTACATTGTTTAGTAAGTAATTGTTTTATTTTTAATGGTTTTACATTGAATTCACTGATTTGTTCTCTTTTAACTGTCTCTTTTTAGAATTTCATCCAGTTTTGTTTGTTCTTTAGCTTTCTTATATATATATTATTGTCAGCTGTTTGCTCTGATTTACAGTTGAATAACTAGACTGTATTCATAAACATGATGTTGGTCAATTGATGCTTTGTGTACAGTTACTTGAAGTTACTTACAGAGCAAACAGCCATGCTGTAACTCTGTGTTCTGACTGGCTGAGACTCCAACAGTAGCCTACCAAGTTTATAAATAAGATGGATCCTGAGAGCTGTCTGACTAGCTGATAATTGATTTATTAACTCTGTTCAAATGCAATTATACATGAAGAGATTAAAAATCAGTAGCCAATCTAGTAAAATAGCAATGGCCAAATTCTGCCTTTGGTTACATCTGTGCCACCCCATTGGAATCAATTTAAACTAAAATAAATACTATATTTTATACAATTTCCTTACTGAATGACTGTCTCCACCTAAAAATAATAATAAAAAATCTTGAATCGGTGACTGAACAAAATACAGCATAATTTTCCAGTAGTAGCTTACTTAGCCCCAATTTAGTAAAGCTTACCCTGAGGTAAGTGCTAAGGATGTAAAATGTTAACTGGTTAACCGGTAAGCATTAGTCTTACAGGTTAACCTGCCTGAACCGTTAACCTCCGGGCTGTCTGGCTGGCTGTCCCAGCACCGTCCCCAGTGGCCCTGTGCCAGCCGACCAGCCCACCGCCCCCAGCGGTCTTACGCCGGCTGGAGCACTCCCAGCCATGCCACCTGGCTGGAGTTGCACCACCCGGCCGGAGTGCGTCAAGCCACGTCGCCCGAGAAGGGAGGTGGAGTTTCTACAGTTGCAGAAAATCTCCTTTTAGTGTAGGTAGTGTCTACACTACAATGCTGTAGCACCTGTAGTGTAAAAATGGCCTTAGACTATGTCTTTTACCTAGGGAAATCTAATTGGAGGTTAAGTGTGAATTTAACTGATCTTCACAACTCTGGATAGGCAGACCAGGTAGATTTTTAGGTTTGTTGGATTTGCAGAGCTCTGAGACCTCAATGAGGTACCCCCATCAATCTGCAGTGACAGTAGGAGAAGAGGAACATTGAATGCTAAAAGAGCATGAGTGTGGCTTTGTCTGAACATGGTCATTGCATGTGCAACATGCATCTCTCCGTGGGTTAGTCTGGTTGTAACTGAGGGCAGGATTTGTTCCTTCTGCATATTATTGGGGAACAAGTCAATTCCATGTTAGGAATCATTGGACAGAAGGACCAAATCCTTTGATAGTGTTATAGCATTGATTTCAGTGGACTTGGGCAGAACATTTGGCCCTAAATTAGTCATATATTTTATCAGATGTCATGTATGATTTCAGCTAACAACATGTTGCATTTTTTAAAAAATGAGGTCCTTCACTCCTGAAACATCCATTAACTTCAATGGAACTGTACATGGAATAAGGCACCCTGACTCTCACTGAACAGTGACGAGGGACATAAGGAGAATTTACTACACAGTGCGTGCATGTCTGAGAACTATTTCATAATTTTCTTTCTAATCCTGAATTTATAGTGTTTTATTTTAAACCAACTACTGTCAGAATTTGCCATTTATATACATGGCAAATATATATATATATATATATAAACCCCGGTTAACATTATGGTGCAATGCAATCAGATGAATTAATAGTTACCTGCATTTCAAAAGGATAATCACTCATCCTTTTGGCAGTGCAACTGTCATCTATTGTCAGAAATCACATCCTCATCACAGTCAAACTACTACTAAGTTGGTGCACTGCTGGGACACAGCAGTCTTTGCAATGATTGTAGATAATAGAGTACAGCTTATTTTTCAAAGCAAATCTGCTTTAATTTAATTCTAAGTTTTAAAGAAATCCAGAAAATAAATCTATTATTATTAGATTTTGTTTACTCATCTCCAGACCAATGAAAAATGGGGGTGGAGGGTGCCGGGGAAGAACACCTCTAGATTTTGGACCTAATCTATTTGACTGCTTGTTTGAAAGCTTGGAAGGATTAAGTTGTGGCTTTGCCACAAACGCTGTGTATGGGTCAGGTGGTCATTGCACTAGCCCAGAGGTGATTCAGTTGCAACCTATCTCCCTGCCTGTTTCAGGTGAGACATATCCTACAGCAGCTTTACACACTAGTGCAGCTTTGCTTTCCAGAGTGATGGGGAGGATTAGAGTCAAGGCTCAACCCATTTCTTCCACACTTGCACAGAGAGGAGTAATGGGCCTTTGGAACTTGTTTACCCATCTCAGGCTGCTAACCTGCAGTGCAGATAGATTTGTGTTACGGGTCAGAGGGGTGCTGAGTAAAATTATGTAGAACTATCAAAAAGTGGAACTTTTGTCTGGTGGGAAATTCAGATCTTTCAACATTCATTTGTGTCTCTAGTCAGGAGGAAAAATTGAAATATTGAAATTTATCTTGGAACAATACACTGTAAAATAATTTGAATTGGAAACATTTAACAAACATATTACTTCAAGTCAATTGAAAATTAAAGTGTGTGTCTCTATTGTGGCACATTCCTTCATGGGAGTTGTAGTTTAGGGCTGATCCTCCCATCTTCCCCAGTGGGCCAGGTTTCTAGGTGGACTACATCTGATACACCTTTGGCCATGTGACTGTCATAATGCACCCTGTTGCTCAGTCAGCGGTGGGACTTCATTGTAGCATGGGCAATGGGCAATGTACTCTGGTCAGAGATTTTGGCCCTTAGGAGAGAATGGGATCATCAGGCCTCCAAACTGCAACTCCTGTAAGTCGAAGCACCACAGTAGGGAACTTCAGTTTAATGTTGAACTGTCTCAAAACAAAATGCTTTGGGTTAGTTCAACAAACCAAAATATCAAGCCCAAACAGATATTTCAGTTCCGTTTTCCCAACAAAAATTTGGGTAAGGGAAGAAAATCTGAAACTTATGTGGAAAATTTTGATTTTTTTTTACGTAAACAGCAATGTCCAAAAATCATTCAGATGGAAAATTCCTGACCAGCTTTAATATTAGCTCTATTATACTCACCCTTTTCTGCAGCTCAGCTTACTTCTATGTTGAAACGCAGACCAGAGTTCTTTCTTCAGGACTCTTCAGAAAAAAATATTAAAAAGTTAAACTTCAGAGCTATAGTATGCAACGTATGGTGTCAGTCAGCCAACCTCAGGGAGAGTACCATACAAGTTCTTCATGAACAAACATGTAATTTATCCATCAACATTTGAAAACAGTATGTGGAATACTTTTAAATAACTTATTAAACAAAACAATGTCAGAAAATTTCTTGGTGTTCCTCATACAGACTGCCCCATTCTGTTGCTCTCACATATACTTCCGTGCAAGGTTTCAATAGACAGATATACTTTGGAACACACACATAATTTCTCAAGTCGCTATAGTGCGGCCTCAGAATGTTGTGTGTATCATCTGGATTCACCAGGACCTGAGGAGGATGACAGCCACTCAGTTCATTTCCAAACACTTCAGAATCTCTTCAGCAAAATAATAGTCCAAAGATCCTGACAGCCAGGAGCAAATGCCAGACCCTGAGCTAACAGTTGACTGTCTGCTCTGTTTCTAGAAAGACAGGGAATCTGTAGTTTGTGGTACAGGTATTGGAAAGCAAACATGTTTCTTGACTTCAGGCCTGAGTCTACAGGGCTATGTCCAATATCCATATATATAGCCATGCCCCTGAACCCTGATTGGCTCGGCTCTCAGATAGTGAATGTGTGGAACCTGCAAGACATCTTGCCCTGAACAGAAACTTTCTGTACAGCTGCTGAGCATGCCTGGTAGCCACTACACTCCTCACGCCCCTGCCCTTAGATATCTCTGGGCATTTCTAACTAAATTATCCTGCCCTGCTCCCTGCATGTGTGAAGAGACACAGGGGATTCAATGAAAATCCATGTCTCCTTCCCACTGTTTTCCTCCCTTTCTTTGGCATTAATCAAATGCTGCAGTGTAAACATATGCGTTACACTTGGATTCCCTTTCTTCCTTGCATGGGAGGATTAGACGGGCCATAATCTGGCTTTAATGGAAAGAACAGATAACTAGCTCTACCATTAAAAAAAAAATCCCATATTTGGATTCATTATATTAGCACTATATAGAATTCTGAAAACCAAGGTGGTGATATCATAATTTTTTGGCAGCTTGCAAATAACGGATAGCCAGTGTAATCCTATAGTTTGCTAAAAATATTCATAAAAAAATACACCACATATGGTGCAGCAAACCACAAGGGAAATTATACTTCTTTTCTGTAAAGCACTCCCAGTAGAAAAATGGTAAAGCCTTCTGTTTATCATTAAAGTTTATGAGGTAACTTCAATGATATCATGAAAATATTATCATATGAACTGCAAAAGGTTTCATTTATTTTCTGCCAATACTCTAAACATTATTCTTTCAGGTATATCGTAGAGATGGAGTCAATTTTCTGTAATGAAATTTGGGTCAATAAGAGTGGACTGGTTGGGTGACACAGGTCTCATATTCCTTTGACAAGAAAGATAGAGATGCAGTGGGTTGCCGGTGTTTTCAGCAAAACTTTTATGTAGGAGAGGGTATGCATCTGATGTGCTCAATTCAGCATCTACATTTTCCTTGTTATATATTTTTATAGTGAACTAGCATATGGCCAGAATTTAGGATCACCCTAATGTTCCAAAGTATATATAAAAACAGCTAGGTTTTGCTGGTGATATCATTAATACAAATATCCGTAGCCATTTTACTGCTTTCTTTTACCAACAAATGAACAAATAGAAATAAAAACAAAAACAACCAACCAACCAAAAATCCTCTTTCATGGTGTCTTTCTGAATTTGTAATGTGTACGCATTTGTTTTGTTTTATAAAAAAAAGTGAAGAGCAGGAAGAGGAGAACTTATTCACCCTCTTCTGTAATTGTAGACCTTCGAGATGTGTCCCCTCCTCTGGGAGCTATACTTCCACTTCAGATGTGAATGTTCCCCATGTACCTTTGATCAGAGATTTTAAGTAGCAGTGACTGTTCAGCCCATGCATGCACCTTGCACAGCCGCAAGCCCTGCACTGAGGCTATATAAACCTGCCCTGAGTTCTTTCTGTACCTCAAAGTTCCATAGTGTAAACTCAGAAGCACAGGGTAAGTTGTGTCCCTACGGGTGATCCACTTTGATGACTACTGAGCAGTACCCTCTAGAGGAGTGGGGAGCTTCAGAATCAGGTACAAAACTGAAGATAGTATTGTAGAGATAAACATAGCATCCAAAGATGATTAATGGATTCATGCATAATGTTTCAAAAAAGTGTGTATGGAGGTCCAAGTTGAAACTCTACATGTCTCATCAATGGGGCATTCTTAAGAAAGGCAACTGAAGTAGAAAAGGATCTTTTAGAATGGGCTAGTACCCTAGGAAGTGATTGAATATCATTAGATTGATAAAAAGAGATGATGCATCCAGATATCCACATAGAGAGTCTTTGCTTGGAAATTGAGGATCCTTAGATCTGTCAGCAATAGACACAAACAGAGTGTAAGATTTCCTAAATTGTGTAGTACTGTCCAGGTAAAAGGCCCTCTTGACATCAAGTGTATGCCATACTGCATCTTCCTTAGTCAAGTGTGGTTTAGGAAAGAAAACTGGAAGATGAATGGTTTGGTTAGCATAGAACTTGGATGACACCTCTGGTAAGAATTTGGGGTGAAATCATAGCAAAACCTTTTCCTTGAAAAATACTGTAAAAGGAATGTGTGCCATCAAAACCCTGACTCTCCAACTCTTGAAGCAGATGTAAAAGCTACCAGGAAGGTTGTTTTCATTGATAAGTTCAGTAGAGAACAGGTTGCCATTTGATCAACAGGATGTTGTATAATTTAAGGTTCCAAATCATGGTATGATGTTTGACTTGAGGGAAGGGATTCTCCAAGCCCTTGAGAAATCTCACCATCATCAGGCATGTGTAAATTGAAAAACCCTCCACCAGGGAATGAAAGATCATAATAGCTGCCAAATATATTCTATTAGAGTTCAAAGACAACTCTTTTTCTTAAATGTAATCTAAAACATCTGACAGCTGGGAAAAAGCAGGTGAAAGGTGTTTTAGTACCAGTGATTGAATCTCATCCATTTTGTAGGTAAATATTATGGGTAGACTCCTTCCTACTGCATAACAATACAATTTTCACTTCATTGGAACAGGTTGTTTCTAACCCTGTGCACTATCAATAAGCCATCCTTTCAAATGTAGAACTCTGAGGTTAGAGTGAAGGATTCAGCTGGCATCCTGAGAGAGAAGATGAGTATGATTGGTCAACAAGCTGCCAGCTGGGTGCAATAAGTAAATCATGTTAATCTTGGCAATGTCAGAACCACCAGTATAACTATGGCCTTGGCTTTCCTTATGTGGATCAACACCTTTGATGGAAACACATATAACAGACCCAATGTCCACTGAAGGAGAAGGGCATGTCCCAGGGAGTGGAGACCTAGTCCCCCTCTCAAACAGAACTGGGAGCACTTGTTCTTGGCATTGGTGAAGAGGTCTTACTGTGGAACACCCCAACACTGAAATATGTGGTGGAGAATAAGGGGATCTATCTCCCATTTATAATCCTGAGAGAAACATCTGCTGAGGGCATCTGCAGTGATGTTTTGAATAGCCAGAGGGTATACTGCCAAGACATAGATATGGTTGTATATACACCAGTTCCAAAGTATCACTGCTTCAGCACAGAAGGAATATAACTTCACTCCCCCTTGATGTTTGATATAAAACATGGATTGCATATGGCATCCAAAAAAAACCCCATTAATCGGTAGCACAATTCAAGCAGATGATGCTGTGTGTAAAATGTCTAGCAGTTTATGTTGTGAGTGCTTAATCTCTTCAAATGGTGTTTGAAAGGAGCCTGCTATCCTTCTCATGAGGTCCTGAAACTGCTTGAAATAATCTGCTAGTGATAGCAGAGAAGGCATGACTGCTTCATCTGGGGGTAAAGATGAGCTGTTAGTTAGCAGGGTGATTTTGTAATCTATTCTTACCTCCTGTGCCTTGAATGTTTCCTCTCATGGTTCAGGCCTTTGGGAGTAGGGGGCGGGGAGGAGAGATGAGGGAGACTATCTACCTCTATCATGACACAAGTGAGACTAGAGGTTCTAGAAAATTGTTGGTGATATGCCATCCACGGGTCCCAGTATGGCCGCTGTGGGGGCCCACATGGGATGAGAGGAGGCATCCAAGGATGCTCATACTGTCAGAATGGGGCTTGAAGGTGTCTCTCTCTGCCTCCCATACACTTGAAAGTCTCTTGGAAAATATCCCTCTGATAATGAGAAGGGGTACCCTGAACAGACATTTGAAAGACCAAAGGGAAATCCCCATCATCATCATCATCATCATCATGTAAAGGTGGAGCACCACTAGAAAATGGTGATGACTCCATCGGTACCGGGTGAATGTCTGGTGAGCTAGTGGTTCCTTGGTACTGAAAAAGGCTCAATACCCAACAAAGAAGAATCCAGCATTTCCATCATAGTCAAGTCTTTTGAGAATCTGAATTCCTGTGACAATATTATGGTGATTGGTACCAAGGCAGCAGCCAGAGCAGAAGTGATTGTAGAGGAGGAAGAAGATGTACCAAGGCTTTTATGCACTCTGAGGAATGTCCAGTACTAGATGGTTGCTTGATCTTCTGTGGTATGAGATCTTAGCTACCAGGAGCCGAGTTTCCTCCACAGGTACTAACTTAGAAGAGGTAGTCTTTTTCCTCTTCTTGCTTCATTCTCCTGATGGTACCAATGATCTGCTGGAGCCAAATCCCTTAGAATCTTTGGATTTAATGGTGCTGCTAGTACCTGAGGAAGCCGCAGCCTCTTGGGAACCGAGATGGGAACCAGAGGGCTCTGACGTAACTTTCTCAGCCAGAGACTGGGTTTTTTGGGAGCAGATTCCCTACATGGGGAACCTGAACTTTTCGTAGAGTCCTTCTGAGAGGATTCTTGAGTCTTCCTTTTAGAAGATCTGTGAAAGTGCTGAGACACTGTGGTTGAGGTGTTCACCTTGCTCAGACAACAGGTTCACCTAGCCCAGGTCAAAAGCAGGATGGAGGGAGCTCTCCATTCTGAGGAGTTGCAATTTGATCTCCCAATTCTTTCCAGCTCTCGATTTTAATGCCAGACAGAAGTTTGGGGGAGGGAGGGAAGTATGGTTCTCCCAGGTAATGGACATACCAGGAGTGTCTGTTGCTCACCGAGATAGCCTCCTGGCATTTAAGGCAATGTTTCAACCCCAGAGAGCTAGGTATACCTTTCTAAGTAAAACAAAGTTTCCCAAACTCCTTACAATTTTTTCCCCAAAACTCACTACTAATTACTATTAGCTAATACTATTAATCTAATTAAACTAAGTGTAACTATACAGAAAGATAAAGTTGAGCTAAGCTCAACTCAGACGCTGCTGAGGCTCCATCTGAGACAGGAGCAGCTGAGAAGGAACTGAGGGTGGTTCATCCATTCAACTCTAGATAGCTTTGGTGCAGAGCGCAAGCTGTGTAGGGTGAATGTGTGGGCCAAATGGGCAATGCTACCTAAAATCTGTGATCGTAGGTGTGTGGGATACCTGTGCACCTGAAGTTGAAGTGGAGCACCTGTAGAGACACTACTCAAAGAACAACTTGGATTTTTGTAGAATGAAACAGACAAAGATAGTGGGGGTGGAATTTTCAAAATGACCTAAGTACTGTAATTTAGGAGAAAAATTCAAATCAAATGGACATCTGTTTTTAAATTACTTACATGCTTTTCAAAATTCCAACCCAGACATCTTTGCAACACCTTTTTGTCTGAAATGATGTACCAGTTATTACAATTTACATTGAAATGTCCTTCAAAGGCATCATTCCTCTAGGTCCCAGATTCTCAGGGTTGTTAGTAAGAACTCCTGTTGTATTAATAATCAGAGTATATATTCTACAACAACAAAATTGTTACATGCTATATAAAGTGTCTATCCAGAAGAAATATATAAACAATCTTTTCGGGCACACTAGCTTAGGAAAGTTAAATGTTTGAGCAGTGTAGTATGTCTGTCTCACTAATGGAAATATTGCCCTACTGCACAGGAACAAAAGGAAAATGCATCTGTTTCTGGAAACTGAGCTTTTAGGTATGGCAGAGAGAACTACCAAATCTTTATTATAGAGTGAATGAACCTTTCATGGGGTGTGTACTCCCACACTGGCATGAAAGGGTCAACTGAAGTGACAGTGCACCTGGCTGCACCTGGAGAGTGGGTCTGGCCTGATTTAGAATGAATCCTAGCTGTGGGGAGTGAGGCTGACCAATAAAGGAAGGACTTCAGGGCAGGAGAGGGAATGAAGCCCATGAGAAGAGTAGGTCTTGGGATCTTCTCCTGCAAAAGCAGCACTGGAGAAGGATCAAGAGACTTCACTGGCAAGGTACAGGGACAAAGCAAATTCCTGTGGGGAGCCATGACAAGAGGGGAGAGGCAGACCTCCACAGGAAAGAAGTTCTGGGACGTGTCCTTCAATCCAGGAGGCTAGAAAGAACTCGGTAGAGCCCCGAACGGGACTGGGAAAGGAGCCAGAAGTAGGCTAAGGGAGGAAGTATTACAGGGAAGCAACAAGAAGTTTTGGAATCAGATCTAATCTGCTTGCCACAGGACTGGAACCCAGAGTACAGAGAGAGGAATGGGAAATCTGGGCATCTACCCATGCTTATTTAAAAAGCAATTCAAAAAAATGAACATTGATTAGTGTATTAGGTGCTCTCCCACCATCAGTCAGTACAAAAAGATTGTTGGGACTAGACTCCTGTCCCTGATCACAAGCCCAGAGCCATTGGTGGTGAAAGGCCACATCCCCCAATGCTGAGGGATGTATGTAGTATCTTCTCCATTTGAAGAGGGTACTTTCCCCCCTAACTGCCATTTGGAGATGGCCAAGTCTTTTGACTAGCTGACCATTTGTCTTCTTTAAAATTGTATTATCTACCTTACTGTAACAGGTGCCTCAGTCACCGATTGGGGCCCCATTGTGCTGGGCATTGCATAAACACAGTAGAAACATAGTCACTGTGCTCCAAAGAGCTCCAGGTTCAGGTTATGACAATAACTGGAACTGGCAAATGAGACAAACAAATGGAGGAGGAGGGCTTGGGAGATGAGATTGCTCTAATTGCTCGATGCATCATCTAATGTCATTACCAAAAGCACAATTGCTATAGCAATTAAACTGAGTAGAGACTTTAACTTAATGCCTAGAGGGGAGCTGGCTTAGGTAGCCCTATAAATCACAGTCAGAATTGGGTAGCTAGTTTTGAGGGGGAGAGGAATAGCACTCCAAATAGGTCTGTGCAGCTGCATGGCCCAAGAAGCACATGGTTCAGAAGCCATAGAAGTAGATTTGGGCTGGATAGAATCCTAAATAGGTAATGTGTGAGTGAAAGCTAACCTAGCTAGATCAACACATTCAATGACATTTTTAAAATTGCCTATTAACCTCATATAAAAGGTTGTACATTGAGTGAACGGAACATGCTACTTTATTTCATTGCATTACACTTAAGCTCTTGAACCTGGAGGGGCAAAGTGATTAATGAGACATTAATACACAAAGTAGGAAGGATTTAAAGAATAAGGAAATTGTGGAACAGAATCATTTCTCTTGTATGCTTCACATTTCACAATTTCCCCTGGGAACCTGTGTAGATTATGGAGGACATTAATTAGCAACCCTAAAGTGCCTTCAAAATGTGGGTGGATAAAGCATGCAGTCTGAGAGAAAAAAATTCAAACAAAATTTCCTACCTCCTCTACAAAACTGCGCTAAGGCTAAATTAATTACTCAGCAAAGCTAGTAACTACAGAGGTGGGTGAAAGACACAATAACAACAAATCTTCTCCAGTTATGTAGCTCAAAATTAGATCTGACATCTCTTCAATTTGGATTGAGGTTTGTGCAAACCTAACTGGCTCAGCATTCCTGATCTCTAATAGCAATTATTATTCACTGCAATAACCTTTTTTCCAAATAAAAACTACATAAAATCACAATATATGGGGTTTTTCTTGTCAATTATTATTAAGCTCTCAATAGGAAAATAATAAAAAAATGTCATTCCTCTGAAACATGTTCAGAGTGAATCCACTATGAACAGAACTGATTAAGAATATACAATGATCATTCACTTAAGTCTATGAATTTCTGAGATTCATTCCGTCTTTCATGAATCATAAAGGCATCATTATAAATACTCTTAATGATCGATGTTTAGTCAATAACAGTGAAAATCAGAAAGGAAGCAGTGATAGTAGCAGTGATCTTCCATAGTTTTCTCCTATTCAACGAGTTTACATTTTGAGAGGTCTTTCATATTCAACCTTATCAGTTTTTCATAAACATCAGTAAGTAAAGTGGTTGACAAAATAAAACATTGACACCATCTGAAATTGCTTTAGAAAATGATTATCATGCTATACCAAAATAATCTTCAATGCTACCTATATCCTAGCAACACTAAATAGAAATCAAATTGCTATGTTTTCATAGTACTCAGAGGATCGTTGTGCCTTTGTGAAAGAGAGGTTTAAAGATTAGATGTTGACAGAATAACACAAGGCGTAAATAGTAGGCAAGAAACCTGCTCTCCACTATCTCTACAAATTGGTGCAGAAGCATGAAAATAATGCTTATGACCACTGGGTTCTGGACAACAGTCAAGAGCATGACAGTCATTTGGAAAAGAGGAGGGAAAAATAGTGGATCATTGTACATCTAGAAACTTTTCTATAAGCTGACAAAGAATATTTCACCCCAGTCTACATGATATAACATGACTGTGAACAGTATTGCTATACTAAATTATGTGTCACTACAAGCAAAGCTGAAATAAGTGTCCTAGCCCTGGTCTACACTTCGAGGTTAGGTCGAATTTAGCTGCGTTAGGTCGAATTTATAAGCAATGCATCTACACAACAAACCCCGTTCTGTCAACCTAAAGGGCTCTTAAAATCGACTGCTGTACTTCTCCCCGGCGAGGGGAGTAGTGCTAAAATTGACCTTCCTGGGTCAAATTTGGGGTAGTGCAGGAAAAGCCCTGGGAAATTTTGAATTTCATTTCCTGTTTGATCAGTGTGGCGAGCTCAGCAGCATAGGTGACCATACAGTCCCAGAATTGCAAACGAGCTCCAGCATGGACCGAACGGGAGATATTGGATCTGATTGCTGTATGGGGAGAAGAATCTGTGCAGGCCGAACTCCAATCAAAAAGAAGAAATGCTAATATATATGCCAAAATCGCACAGGGCATGGTGGAGAGAGGCTACAACAGGGACAGACAGCAGTGCCGCGTGAAAGTTAAGGAGCTCAGGCAAGCCTACCAAAAGACAAAGGAGGCAAATGGTCGCTCCGGGTCAGAGCCCCATACATGCCGCTTCTATGATCAGCTGCATGGCATTCTGGGGGGGACCCTACCACTACCCCACAACTGTCCGTGGACACCTGCAAGGCGGGAGTCTCATGCAACAGGGAGGAGGATTTTGTGGATGAGGAAGAGGAGGAAGAGAATGCACAGCAGACAAGCGGAGAATCCATTGTCCCCAGCAGCCAGGACCTTTTCATCATCCTGGAGCCAATACCCTCCCAAGACGGATTCCTGGACCCTGAAGCTGGAGAAGACGCCTCTGGTGAGTGCACATTTGTAGCTACACTACAGGGTTTAAAAGAAATTTTGTTTAATGTTTGATTTGTCCTGAAGAATCGGGATGCATTCACGGGCAGTACAGCTACTAGAAAAGTCTGTTAATGTGTCTGGGGATGGAGCGGAAATCCTCCAGGGACATCTCTGTGAAGCTCTCCTGAAGGTACTCTGAAAGCCTTTGAAGAAGGTTTCTGGGGAGGACTGCCTTATTTCATTCTCCGTGGTAGGACACTTTACCATGCCAAGCCAGTAGCAAGTAGTCTGAAATCATTGCAGAACAAAGCATGGCAGTGAATGGTCCTGGGTTTTGGTTGCATTCAAGCAACATTCGGTCTTTATCTTTTTGTGTTAGCCTCAGGAGAGTGATATCACTCATGGTCACCTGGTTGAAATAGGGGAATTTTTGTAAGGAAGCAGTAAAAGGACCCCGTTCATGCTGTGCTGTTTGCACTTGGCTAAAAGGGATCTTCCCTGAGAATAGCCACGTGGTAGGGGAAGAGGTGAAGGGATCATCGGTGGAGTGGTGGGTAGGGTGTGCTGCACATCCACCCAAAAACCACAGCCCCTCCTTTTAAATGGCAAACCCAACCGGGATAACTATTGGCATTTCAACATCCCCAATGGTAATTTTATGGTCTGGGAAGTAAGTCCCTTCTTGCAGCTGCTCAAACAGCCCGAGTTCTTAAAGATGCGAGTGTCATGTACCTTTCCCAGCCATCCCATGTTGATGTCGGTGAAATGTCCCTTGTGATCCGCCAACTATCCCTTGCGGTTTACATATTGATTGGCAAGTTGGTTCGGTGCCAAGATATGGATATACGTTCCATCTATCGCCCCACCACAGTTAGGGAACCTCATTGCAGCAAAGCCATCCACTATGACCTGCACATTTCTCAGAGTCACTACCCTTGTTAGCAGAAGGTCAGGGATTGCGTTGGCTATTTAGATCACAGCAGCCACCACAGTAGATTTGCCCACTCCAAATTGATTCCCAACTGGCCGGTAGCAGTCAGGCGTTGCAAGCTTCCACAGGGCTATCGCCACTCACTTCTCAACTGTCAGGGCAGCTCTCATCTTGGTATACCTGTGCTTCAGGGCGGGGGAAAGCAACTCACAAAGTTCCAGGAAAGTGGCCATATGCATGTGAAAGTTTTGCAGCCAGTGGGAATCATCCCATACCTGCAACACTATGCGGTCCCACCAGTCTGTGCTTGTTTTTCGGGCCCAGAATTGGCGTTCCACTGTATCAACTTGTCCCACTGCTGCCATGATGTCCCAATTGCCACATGCTGTGCTTTCAGGAAAGTCTGTGTCCATGTCCTCCTCACAATTGTCCTCGTGCTGGTGTCTCCTAGCCAGGTTCTGCACATACTGCAGGATAATGCATGAAGTGTTTACAATGCTCACAACAGCAGCAGTGAGCTCAGCGGGCTCCATGCTTGCCGTGCTATGGCGTCTGCATGGGTAACCCAGGAAAAAAGGTGCAAAACGATTGTCTGCCGTTGCTTTCACAGAGGCGGGGAGACTGATGACATGTACCCCATACCACCCATGACAATGTTTTTGCCCCATCAGACATTGGGAGCTTAACCCAGAATTCCAAAGGGCCGCAGAGACTGCAGGGACTGTGGGGTAGCTACCCACAGTGCACCGCTCCTTGAATTGATACTAGCCATGGTATTGAGGACGCACTCCACCGACTTAATGCACTTAGTGGGGACATACACAATCAACTGTGTGAAATTGCTTTCTAAATATCAACTTCTATACAATCAACCTAATTTCGTAGTGTAGACATACCCTTAGTTTCAGATGATTCATACTGAAAGTAAGTTCATGTTATGAATGCAAGTATGAAAATGAAGCTTGGTAAAGATGTAATATGAGGGTTAGATTGGTATTTTAGGTTGAGCCCTGAGCAAGGGTTGTAGCATAAACCAACTGTACCAGTCCAGAAGTAGGATCAGGAGGCATAAGGACTGAAATGCTCTTCTGAGTCACAGAGTTTGTCTGCCATCCCCACCCCATTTGCTCCAAGCAGATAACAGTTTACTGCTTGCCTATACCAGCAGTGAATTACCATCCCCAATCGTGGTTCAGCAAATGTGAGGTGGAGCCAAGACTCCTTCCCTCATTCTATGCCCATATGCTCTTAAGAGTAGCTGGGTGAATAATCCCACTTACTCCCACAAACCTAGACCCAAAGTCTGGGCAGTAAGCGTGCAAGGATGGTCCTTACTACTTTGTGTAGTTGTATAGTCTGTGACACATCATGTGCCAGAAGGTTCCTTCAAGTTAATGATCTGCAATGGAGATGCTGCACAGCCACTCCATATGAGGGGAAGTCAGGGTGGCACAGTCCATCCACAACCAGCATGGTTCACTAGGAATCTATCTAGGCTGTAGCTATTTGATACCCATGTACTCACAACCTGGTACATGGCCTGCTTGACACTGTCCCCAGTGGAGGGCTATGCATAACCAAACAATCAATCCCTGAGAAAATATTGTGTTTTAAACTTAACTATTGCTATGAATATAATTTGTCTTTTTACCCTCCCTTGTTTTTAATACATTTGAAAATATTGTTTCATCCTGGTCGTGTCCCATTTTATTTGTCTTATCTTACCATGTTCTCCCAAGCCTCTTTCCTTATGGAGTATGAAAAACACATGGCTTTGTCTTATTTACTTTCTTGGTATTACAGTTCAAGATTATGTCAATTATGGGAATAGGGTTTTTACATAGACTCATAGGCTTTAAGGTCAGAATGGACCATTCTGATCATCTAGTCTGACCAGGCCACAGAATCTCATCCCTGTAATAAACCTCTAACCTATGTCTGAGCTACTGAAGTCCTCAAATCATGATTTAAAGACTTCAAGGTGCAGCGAATCCTCCAACAAGTGAACCATGCCCCACGCTGCAGAGGAAGGTGAAAACCCCCCAGGGCCTCTGCCAATCTGCCCTGGAGGAAAATTCCATCCCGACCCCAAATATTGCGATCAGCTAAACTTGGAGCATGTGGGCAAGACTCACCAGCTAGACACCCAGGAAAGAATTCTCTGTAGTAACTCAGATCCCACTCCATCTAACATCCCATCACAGACCATTGGGCATATTTACCGCTGATAATCAAAGATCAATTAATTGCCCATCATACCATCTCCACCATAAACTTATCAAGCTTAGTCTTGAAGTTAAATATGTCTTTTGCCCCCACTGCTTCCCTTGGAAGGCTGTTCCAGAACTTCACTCTGATGGTTAGAAACCTTCGTCTAATTTCTAGTCTAAATTTCCTGATGGCCAGTTTATATATATATATTTCCTGATGGCCATGCATCGGATGAAGTGGGTACTAACCCACGAAAGCTTATGCTGAAATAAATTTGTTAGTCTCTAAGGTGCTACAAGTTTTTCTTTCTTATTTTCGTTTTGCTGACACAGTCTAACACGGCTACTACATTGAAACCTAGTTTATATCCATTTGTTCTTGTGTCCACATTGGTATTGAGCTTAAATAATTAAATACATGGTTGGCTGGTTGAATATTCTGTGAAACTTCCTATTGCATTACAATGTATAGATATTTATTTACCAAAGGCTATTTTACAGGCTATGCCAATTAAGTCTGATAGGTTGCCTAAAATAAATTTCAACTGAAAATGGTATAGGTTGATGACAGATCACAGGATAATAACTACACAGCCAATGATGTATGCAACTTCATTTTCTTCCTACAACATTAAATAAAAAGGCTAATGCTTTCTATAATGATAAACTGTAGAGACTAAGGATCATAACATTCTACCCCCATCGAGACACTGTTCTTGAGCCAAAAACTTTAAAGGGATGGAAATTCATGAAAATTAATGTTAGGAGTTGCTTGTAGTGGAGAAAGCATTATAATTGGGTTATGATATGTACATTATAATACTTAAATAAGTGGTAGAGCTAACCACTTTGACATCAGAATTAATTCCTTGTATCCTATGATAACAAAGGATTAAATAAGATCTCATTGTTTGGTGGTCTGGGCTCTGTTAAGTGACATGTGAGATCAGATTCTCTTCTCAGATACATCACTGGTGTAACTCCATCGGGTTACTCCTCATTCACAATTATGTAAAAAAAGAATCAAACTCATAATTTTTTTAGCTATTTAAAACTATGCATTTAAGGGCCATGTTCTCTGCTGTGCCCAAGGTGCAATAGAGTGAGAGGGTGGTTTGCAGTTCCCTGGCTTTCTGTCCCAGTACTAGTACTGGCATAAGCTAGAATGCCATGGTGGCCGTGGTCCAAAGGGACCATATGCCTGCTGGGGATACTTTCAGCCCAAGAACAGATTCCATCACCACAGTAGCAGATAGCTCATTCCAGATATGATTAACATTACTTACAAAGTAACTTGAGAACTGCTCCTGCCAAGAAACACTTGGCTCTGTCACTGGATCACCAAGATCTTTGGAGAAATTCCACTGATCAGGGCTTCGGGTAGGGGTAAAGAAACTTTTCCTTGCCTCCTGTAAATCCAAGGCATAAGATCTCCAAAAGTCTCTACGCTCTATTCCAGGTGTGCCCAATCTATGGCCTGTGGGTCATACATAGGCCACCAGGGCGTGTCATAAGACCCGCAGCCTGCTTCAACACAATATACTAACAGCTGATTCATTAGCATTTTGTCATCATGTTTACATCATTTTCATTTACGCAAGTGTGAAAATAGACAAAACTGTACATAGAAACAAGCTATCTAAATACATATGAAACAAGCAGTACTTAAAATATAAATCAATATAGGTGACTTAAAATCTTATTAATATATGGAACATCTGTTTGACCCACAAAAGGTTGTGCTTTGGTTTATGTGGCCCTTCTGTGTAATAAGGTTGGGCTCCACTCCTCTATTCAGTTCATTTCAGCCTGTGAGTTCTTGCCACTACCACTCTAGGTATCTTTTCTCCACTTCATCAGCATCTGAACAGCACAATGACTGGTGAGGACAAAACAAAGAAAGATGACATCTAGGAGCCACCCATTATTATTTCAAGGACAAGCAGTTATTCTAAAGGTCAACCAAGCCACTGTTATAGTTAATTCAATTATTGGGATTGGATTGGGTCTGGATCTTCGAGAGGAAAATCAGAACCTTTTGGGTTTTGTTACCATTAATCCGCATTGCCTAACACAAATGACACACTAGAAGTCTGTAAGGAGGGTCTCCAGCATGCTCACTCTTTTTGTCCCTGGTTCCCATTGATTAGATGTATACGTAATGTTAACAACATGTCGGCAGAGCACCTCATTTTCTAGCATGGATAGCCATGCCAATACAGCACAGTATGAAGAAGAAACAAGTGCACTGGAAACACAGAAAAATGTAGCTTCCAAGCAAGAGGATAGAAAAGAAAGAGATGATTTTAGCTGGGCCTCAAAACATGATTGCTTTGCTACCCATGAAGTGGCATAACAAAAGAAAATGAAATGACTTTTCTGTAGAGAATACATATTTTCTAATACAGGGAGATGGTACATCCTGTCTTTATACTCTTCTGTCTCCAGAAGTATTTGTTTTTGAAGGAATTGCTGTAGGCATTGCTGCATCTGATGTCCCTTGTGAGTTTCCTGTAGTAAACTGATGTTTTATTTTCTGAAGAATCTGGTTTCAGTTTTATATATATCCTCTTATTTACCTTTCTAAAAATAATATTTCTCCTTTATCCCCTTCTGTAGTCTGAGTGTATCCATGTTCTTTTTTTCTCCCTGTTTCAAAACATTTTCTTCCCCACTCCATCATTCTTATTAAAGATTCACATATTTCTTCTGTCTTCTTTATGTGGAGAGTGATAATGTCATACACTGGACATTACTAAACGAATTATCACTCCATCCATCATATTGCCTGGTCAAAGATAGGTATAAAATCCATTTAAAACCCCAACAGCTCTGTATGAATTCCCACTATCTTTAATATTACCGTACTGACTCATATATACAAGGCACTGCCTTGGGAGAGCTCTGGTGTAAGCAAAGTCTCCCTCCCTGCCACAATAGCTATTGTGCAGCCTGCGGGCAATATTTTGGACATTCATTAATACTAACTAGGTGGGAGTGCTTATGGAATTACATGCTATATTACATTCGGACTAAAACCAAATGAACTTGCCATGATTAATGTAATTACACCAAATGCCAAGGGAATTAATAATTAGTGTTCATTTGTTGTCTACTGGCAATATTTTTTTTCTTTTTATAAGTGTAAATCATATTAATTCCTTTTATCTTCACGGGCAAATATTCATCATGTTGAACTTATTTTTGGCATTGACATAGTCTTTCTTTGTAAAAGTGGCTGCACTTGCATTGCGGCTAAAGCCAAATTTCTTTCCTCCTCTTTCAATTAGAAAAAAATAAGCTGATTACATTGCAGGTTGGTCCGGAGGAAGAGTGTGTTTGTGTGAGAAGAGAATAGAGAGGTGTGTGTAAGAAATTGGGATGAAGACTGAGAAGAATCCATTTGTTTCTACTTTGGTCATGCTGGTTTATGCCTATCATAAAACAGTGCAATTCTTTGCATGGGTCTTCACTGCAGAGGATGAGAAGGAGATTCTCACACCTTACCCATTCATTTGTGTGACAAATCTGAGGAACTGTCCCAGATTGAGGTGTCAATAGAAGAGCTTTTGGAGCAAATTGATAAATTATACAGTACTAAGTCACCAGGACCAGATGGTATTCACCCAAGAGCTCTGAAGGAACTCCGATATGAAATGATAGAATGAATAACTGTGGTATGTAATGTATTGCATAAGTCAGCTGATGTACCAGATGAATAGAGGGTAGGTAATATAATGCTGATATTTTAAAAAGGCTCCAGAGGCAAACCTGGCAATTACACACTAATTAAGCCTAACTGAGGTGCCAGGCATATTGGTTGGAAACGACAGTAAAGAACACAATTATCAGACACATAGATGAACACAATATGTTGGGGAAGAATCAACACAACATTTGTAAAGGGAAATTGTGCCTCACCAATCTATTAGAATTCTTTTAGGGTGTCCATACACATGATCACAAGGGTGATCCAGTTGATATAGTGTACTTGGACTTTCAGAAAGTCTTTGACAGGGTCCCTCACAAAAGGCTCCTAAGCAATGAGGGAATCATGGGATAAGAGGGAAGGTCCTCTCATGGATTAGTAACTGATTAAAAGATAGGAAACAAAGGGTAGAAATAAATTATCAGTTTTCACAATGGAGAGGGGTAAATAGCGAGGTCCTCCAAGGATCTGTACTAGGACGAGTGCTGTTCAACATATTCCCAAAGATCTGGAAAAAAGGGTAAACAGTGAGGTGGCAAAGTTTACAGTAATAAAAAATTACTCAAGATAGTTAAGTCCAAAGCTGATTGCAAAGAGGTAAAAAGGGATTTAACAAAACTGGGTGACTGGACAACTAAATGACAGATGAAATTCAATACTGATAAATGCAAAGTAATGAACATTGTGAAACATAATCCCAACTATACATTACAATAATGAGGTTGAAATCAGCTACTACTACTCAAGAAAAAGATCTTGGCATCATCATGGATAGTTTTCTGAAAACATCTGCTCAATATGCAGGGGCAGTCAAAAAAGCTAACAGAATGTTAGGAACCATTGAGAAAAGGATACATAATAAAACAGAAAACATAATAATGGTACTATGTAAATTAGAATTTTAAAAAGTACAGAAAAGGGCAACAAAACTGATTAAAAACTTCCATATGAGGAGAGATTAAAAAGACTGGGCCTGTTCATCTTAAAAAAGAGACAACTAAGGGGAGATATCACAGAAATCTATCAAACCATGAATGGTGTGGAGAAAGTGAAAAAGTGTTGTTTACCTCTTCACATAAAACAAGAGCCAGGGGTTACTCAATGAAATTAACAGGCAGCAGGTTTAAAACAAACAAAAGGAAGTACTTCACACAATGCACAGTCAATCCGTGGAACTCGTCAGGAGATGTTGTGAAGGCCAAAAGTATAACTAGGTTAAAAAAAGAATTAGATGTGTTCATGGAGGATAGGTCCATCAATGGCTATTAGCCAAGGTAATAAGGGAAACAACCCCATGCTCATGATGTCCCTAAACCTCTGAATGCCAGAAGCTGGAACTAGACAACAGAGGATGGATCACTTGGTAATAGCTTTTTTCTGATCATTCAGTCTGAGGCAGACCAGCCACTATTGGAAACAGGATACTGGGCTAGATGGATAATTGGTCTGACCCGTATGGCCATTCTCATGTTCTTGACATAGGAAAAATGGGTGTGGTTGGAACTGCACTCTGCACCACTCTCCAGTTGTTGGAATAGCCTCCAGGAGCTATGAAGTGTCACGCACAACTTAGAGCAACCCTGAGCCTGTTGTCTCATGAGGACATAAAGCTGTCTTTCTCCCTCCTCTGCCGCTGCTGCACCATGCACTATCTGGTACAGCTAAAGATCTAGCTCCATATATATTGAACTGGAAATTCAGCAGTAAACACCGGTGTTACAGTTTGCAGATGTCTTGGTTTTCATTTTGTAATTTTAAATAGAAATAGTTTTTATTTTGAAAATTAAACTGTATTGCTGTAATAGCAAATTAATACTAAAATATCAATACAATAAAAAGTAGCATCCCTCTGATAAATTAAATGGCCTCAATGAATTTGAACAATAATCAAAATTAATGGTAACTTTTAGTTTTGTTAAAAATATTCAGTTTTATACTTACAGAATTTTTATTCCACTACCTATTCAAACATCAAGCTTGTTCATTTGTGGTCATTTATGTTACCTTATTTCTTAGTAAGTTTAACCTGGATTATAGTTAGAAATATTAGGCATAATGGAATCTTAAGGCAATGAAGAATGGGGCCAATTTAGTTTTAGTATTCAAAGTAACCAAAGTTAAACACTGACTATTTGTTCTTGCTATCTTATTTATAAACATTTCTATGGCACTTATTACCATTGAAATCTGAGTGTGTGTCTCCATTTTGCTTTCCGACATGACTAATGGAGATGATGTGAGGATTAATTAGGCTAGTAGAGCAATCCTCAGTGTTTTCCCTTCTGAAAATGGGAAACAGCTTGCTGAATGTTAGAAGAGAAAGGAGATTCTGATATGAGAAATCTTGACTGAAATTCCATTGATAGGACATTACAGGCATTCTTGCACTGTTACTGTTTCTGCAATGACTAGTCTGCAGCTATATTTACTTAAAATGATCTTTATATAAAAAAAACAAGAAGTCAGAATGGGCATACAGAGTTGTTACTTCACATTTCAATCATTGCCTTCTTGCAAATCTGTCTTTTTCCCCTTTGCTCCATCATTAATAACAGGCCTTGATTCACCAATGTGTTGCCCATTTCTTAGCTATGATGACAACCAGTCCATTGGCCAGAATACAGAAAAGCATTTCCAGTACCTATTTGACATTTTTACTTGATATATTTGGTATTTCAGTGACATCCATCATTGTCCTTCAACAAGTATGTCTTAGCAACAGGTTTACATGGGATTCAGTAAAAGACAAACATCATGGTAAAGGTCATTGTTTTGAAACCCACTTCACCTTCAGAAACCGTTCAACATGAAAGGACTCTTGTTCGAAAGCAAAAACGTGCTAACCCTCAGGCTCTGAGGTTTCCTTGTAATTTAATTGAAAGAGACGCATTACACAACTCACATTTAATCTATGTAACATCGGTATAGTACTGCCAAAAATGCACATTTGTGGGCTCCAGTTCAGTAATATAGGTGGACATGAGGAGAAAGTAGACAAAAAGAGCAGAGAATGCCCTCCATTAATAAGAGTACTTAACATGTCTCTAACTTTAAGGAAACAAGTATTCCCTTTGAAATCAAAGGGACCAAAAGAGGAAGGTAACTTGCAGAAACAATAATATTTTGCAGTTCTGTAGAACCTGACAGCCAAAGATCTCAAAACACTTTCCAAATTGTAAAAAACCCTCTCATTTCACCGATGAGTTAGATAAGTATTATTACATTTTCCTTATTTCACAGATGGGGAAAAGCCTGATCCAAAGCCCCCAGAAGTCAATGGAAAGAGTACCACTGATTTTGATGGATTTTGGATTAGGCCCTCATAAGCAGGGGAGCCCCTAGAAAATTTTCACATGGCATGCATAATGCACGGCACCTCCAGGGATTCTGGCCCAGAGTTTCTTCTCCAATCAAATGGATAAGAAATTCCAGTTTGGAACCCCTGGAGACACTGTGTATCGTGTGTGTTGTGTGAAAAATTCCTGGGGGTTTGCCTGCCTATGAGCAAGACAGCATCTAGCAACTGTGACAGCCTCTCTCTGCCCAGAGAGGCCGGGGCCAGCCTACTGGCACTTCAATAACAGCAAGACAGCAAAATAGAGCCACACACCAGGACGCATCACTGGGTCTGAGACAAAACGCGGTTGCAACTGCCTGCATCTAGGGCTCCATGCTGGCTTCTCTGTCTGAGCATTCACTGCAGCTCACCTTCCTTCAGATTGGACATGGGCTGCTGGAAGTGGGGTGAGGCCTGGCAGGCCCCCCCGGGGTGAGCCCTGGTGCAGGAGCCAGCCCCTGGGCAATGGCAAGGAGAACAATGCTGGGCGTCCCACTGCCCACTCAGTCTTTGTGCTGCAGCCCCTCCTTCATGGTTCGGGATGACGGGGTGAAGCCAAACTTGAGTGAGAAGCACTGTGACCCCCTTGCACCAGGTTGCAATACCACTTACTCAGTTTTAGACCTGCTTCCTCCTCCTCATGACAGAGGTCCAAGGGTGCACAGTGGGGCAGCCAGCACCGTTCCTTTTTGCTGCTGCTGTGGGGCCAGCTCTGCTCCTGCCAATGGTACATACCATGCATAACGTTTGAATGGTGCTGGTGCCCCAGATGATAGGCACTGGCTTGTGTGATCCAGTTTCCTCCCCTTGTGGGGCTGTGTAGCTGCTGTATCAGTGTATAGTGCCTCACAGGAGTAATGGCTGATTTAGCCAAAATTCCTCCTGGTAATTCTGACTGAAGTGAGGCACCATCCTATCTTTTCCAGGGAGCCTTACCATTTGTTGAACTTAATGAGATCGCTTGCCCGTGGTTATTTTCTTGTATGATCATTGCATGTGTGGATTTGGGAACTGAGAAATGAGATACTGCTAAGAAATAAAAACAGCTCATTTTCACACGAATTCTCTTTATTTTGGTAGAAGAAAAAAAAGTCATTTCCTACAATACTCAATAACTGCTAAAATTGTGTGAGACTTGCTACTTGCTGAATAGTCACCTTTAAAACTTCAGCTAAAAATACAGGAAGGGTACATTATTCATCCTGTCCAGGTGGCTAGTAATAATTCAATCTTCATAAGTCAGTCTGTTGTGCTGATCTTCCAGGTGTTTATAATTTTCTGGTAACCAGCCTATAACAATGTTGGTAAGGTTGGCGAATACTCTAGGAAATGACTTGGCACTCATATTAGCAGACAGTTTTATCACGTATAGGTACATGGGAATAACAGTCCATGCATGTATTTCTGTTTGCAGGATCAGTGACTAGCTGAAAATAAAAGAAAGACTTAGGCCAGGTCTACACTGGGGTGGGGGTTGACCTATGATATGCAACTTTAGCTACGCGTAGCTAAAGTTGGCATATCGTAGGTCGACTTACCTGGCCATGAGGACGGTGGCGAGTCGACCGCTGCTGCTCCCCCGTTCATTCTGCTTCCGCCTCTCTCGGTGGTGGAGTTCCAGAGTCACTGGGGAGCGCGTTCTGGGATCGATTTATTGCATCTAGACAAGACGCGATAAATTGATCCCCAATAAATCGATCACTACCCGCCGATCGGGTGGGTAATGAAGACGTACCCAAATATAGGCTGCAAATGGTGCAAAGTGTCCTAACAGCTTTAATCCACCTCTGCAGGGAACTCTCTTCTAGCATAAAGTTGGTAGAAGTGGCTCTCTCACTTTCCTGTGCCAGGAAGGGGAGTGTGGCACAACAAAGCTCTGCTACGCCTGAACCTCCACTGGTACATGTTTGGGCTGCTGCTGTGCAACCCTAACTTGTCCCAGGGGCTGAGCAGCCCTGAGTGAGGGAGCCACAGCTGTCTCCCTACAGCCCTCTTGGAATGAAAAATGTTACCCAACAAGAGAAAGTGAATATTGGGATGTGAGAAGAAGATGAAAACAAAACAAATGAAAAAAACAACCACGCGGTGACAGGAGCAGTGCTTCCTTCAGGAGAGTTTCAGTTTAATTTGTCTTTCGATTATTTTATTGTAAATATCTAATTAGTATATTTTAAATTAGTGAGACGATTGCAATGTCAATTCTGAGTCCCCACCATGTCAGTTGATATACTCAGGCCAAATACAAGCTGACAAACTAGTTTTAGTATATGTGCTAAATAGTAAGCGTTATAAGCATTGTGAGATATGGGAGAAATTGCTGAGAATGCTATTAGAATGGAGGATGTGCATAAGTATTAGAGACAAATAGAAATGAATTCTAAAAAGATTATATGCTAAGAAATATTATTCATTATTTAAAAGTTCTAGAAGTAAATGGTCAGCATAGGAAGTTTTGAAATAGCCGGGTCCTAGCTACTGAACTCTGAGGCATGGTAGAGAGCAAATAACACTAAAGGGCCAGGTTCTGGTGCCCTTACACTTACTGGTTTACACTTTAAACCACCTGCCATCTCATTGATTTCAATGGGACTATTCATTGCAGTGCATATGGAATGGTCTCCAGTCACTCTGTGGTGGAATTTCCTCTATGTGGGCATGATGGTTTGCTTTGTTTTTGTCTTCTCACCCCAGGCAGATGTTAATGCTGACAGGAGCAATATGAACTTCTGATCTGTCCTGGCCTTTCTCTGTGGAAGACAGCGAGAGTCCAAGCAAGGTAGAGGCATCCAGGGGAACATGCTGTCACAGGAGTGGGTCAGTCCACAGACACATATGGAGGGCCCAGGATTTGTGTGATTGCAAGGGTTTGCAGGCCTTTTTCTTAATCTGAGTACCTGCGAGCTTCTCCCCAAAGGGCTCTGTCTCTTTCCAGGCACTCTTTCTACAGAGAATATGATATCTGGCCCTTACTGCAGTATGATTAAAGCACACAACCTTTTGGATACTTACCTGAGTCTTTACTCTGAGTCTGCAGAATTGGAATGGAAAGCTTACAAAATAAGGCTCTCGTGAGATTTCCAGTATTTCTTGCTTCTGACAGAGGCAGAAGTACTTCCTGCTCTGACATGGCAATATACTAAAGCAGCGATTCTCAAACTGGGAGCCGGGAGCTTAAAGTGGGTCGCCATAGCTGGATTACACTTGCTGGCGCCCAGGCCAGAGCCGAAGCCCGAGCCCTGCTGCCTGGGGCCAACGCTTGAGTCCCAATGCCCGGGGCCGAAGTTGAAGCTTGAGCCTGGGTCGGTGGGGCTCAGTCTTTGGTTTTCCCCACTCCCACCTGGGGCAGTGGTACTCGGGCAGGCTCAGGCTTCAGTCCTTTCTCATGGGGTCATGTAGTAAGTTTTGTTGTCAGAAGGGGGTTGCGGTGCAATGAAGTCTGTGAACTGCTGTACTAAAGTACGCAGAACAGATGCACAAACAGCTGAAAAATATTATACGAACTTTTTTAAAATGTTACCGTAACTTTGGATCCTGTTAGAGTTTGCTGTGAACTTTTAGGTTGGTTCTTGTTTGATTTGCCCACCCCTGTTACAATAATATCTTCTATTGCAAAATAGGTGGGAGAACAATAGAAAGCTGAATAATTCTGAATGTTTCTGAAAGGGCTTTTAGGTTTGATTTATTTTCATTTTAGTGTCACTATTTAAGCATATTTTAGGAATAGAGGGGATAGGTGAGCTTCCATTTACTAAAAAGTACTGGTAGATCATATGTTGAACATTTCAGATCTCTGACCTGCTTCACCACTATTGCAGTTTTACACTGGGGTAATTCCGTTGATTTTAATTGGAGTAACAAAATAGTGAATTGGGTCACATATTTCTGCAGTGTTTCTTTTAGATTTTCATTTCTTTTAATGGCCAAAATATAGAATATTAATCATGGATCATGTACAGCTCTTTCCCCCATATTTTTCCACCAAAGCTCTGAGATCCTTTAGGTTGGCATCCGTTAGTCTCGAGAGACGATGGATATGCACCCATGGGGAATGTTTAGTTGATGGTTGTGGCTGTGGAGCCCCACACGAGAGTGGCAGTCTCGATTGCATTTGCTGCACTTGAAGGCGGTGTCAGCTGTGGGTTGGAGCCGCTGCTTCCTTTTTCGTTGAACCCGCTTTTCCTCGGCAAGCTGACGCAGCTTGTCTTCGTCAATTTCAATCCATTGGTCAGAGCATGTCTCCATCTGCATCTGTCCTGGGCGAGCTCTTCCCAGCTGTTGATGTCCATTTGAACAGTCTTCAGGTCCCTCTTACAAACATCCTTGAAGCGAAGGTGGGGCCGTCCTGTAGCTCTGTTTACGGAGGCAAGTTCAGCATACAACAGGTCTTTGGGGATCCGTCCATCTTCCATGCAACTTAGATGGCCAAGCCATCTGAGGCGGCATTGACGGAGGAGAGTGAACATGCTGGAGATCTTGGCACGTTCCAGCACCTCGTTGTTCGTTATTCGATCACTCCAAGTGATCCCGAGTATGTGACGGAGGCAGCGCATGTGGAAGGTGTTCATTCTCTTTTCTTGCGAAGCATAGAGGGTCCAAGTTTCGCTGGCGTAGAGAAGAGTGTTTAACACACATGCACTGTACACAGCGACCTTTGTGTTGATGGTCAGTATGTTGTTGTTCCATACTCTCTGTGACAATCTGGCCAAAATTGTGAAGGCCTTGGCAATTCTACGGTTGATCTCAGGGTCCAGTGAGAGGTTGTCCGTGGTGGTAGATCCAAGGTAGTTGAACTGACTGACCACCTCTAGCACATAGTCATTGATGGCAATGCTTGGATGTTCTGCATCCTGGGCCATTGTCAACCCGAACTCTTTGCAAGCTCTGGAAAAGCGGTCAATCAGATGCTGGAGATCGGTTTCTGTGTGGGTGGCCATGGCAGTGTCGTCTGCAAACAGCATGTCTCTAATTGTTGCCTCCCGTACCTTGCTTTTGGCCTTTAGTCGAGCCAGATTGAAAAGTCTCCCGTCAGACCGGGTGTGGAGATAGACTCCCTCTGTGGAATTTCCAAAGGCACGTTTCAGCAATGCTGCAAAGAAGATGCCGAAGAGTGTGGGAGCGAGAACGCAGCCTTGTTTTACTCCACTGTGGATGTCGAAGGCATCAGAGGACGAGCCATCATACAGTACTGTGCCTTTCATGTTGTCGTGAAAAGACTGGATCACGCTCAGCAGCTTCGGTGGGCAGCCAACCTTTACCAGAATCTTGAACAGCCCATCTCTGTTCACAAGTTCGAAAGCTTTGGTCAGGTCTATGAAGGCAAGGAATAGCGGCTTGTGCTGTTCTCTGCATTTCTCTTGCAGCTGCCTTAAGGAGAAAACCATGTTGGTTGTGGATCTCCCTGCTTGGAACCCGCACTGTGACTCTGGGTAAACTCTGTCAGCAAGCTTCTGCAGTCTGTTCAGGATCATGCATGCGAAGACTTTACCCACAACACTCAGGAGCAATATGCCTCTGTAGTTGTTGCAGTCGCTTCTGTCACCCTTGTTCTTGTAGAGGGTCACGATGTTGGTGTCTCTCATATCCTGAGGTACTGCACCTTCGTCCCAGCACTGACAGAGGAGCTCGTGGAGGTGTTCTAGGAGGACATTGATGCCACACTTGATAACTTCTGGTGGGATGCCATCCTTTCCTGGAGCCTTTCCTGTGGACAAACTCTCAATGACTTTCTTCAGTTCTTCCATGGTGGGCTTCTCGTCCAGCTCAGTTTCAACGGGAAAACCATCCACAGTATTGAGGGCAGCTTCGGTGATGGTGTTTTGCCTGGAGTACACTTCAGAGTAGTGCTCCACCCATCTATCCATCTGCTTGCCCTTGTCCTGGATGTTTTTGCCTGTTGCAGACTTTAGTGACACTCTCCACTTCTTTGTGGGTCCCATGGCCTTCTTGATGCCATCATACATTCCCCTGATGTTTCCAGTGTCAGCAGATAGATGAATGCTCCGGCAGAGCTGGAGCCAGTAATCATTTGCACACTGTCGAGCTAGTCTCTGTACTTTGCTCCTGGCAAATCGATACTCTTGTAGAGTCCTCTGACTGGAGGAACGCTTGTACTCCAGGTGAACAGCGCGGCGTTCTTCAATGGCTGGAGTGAGTGTGGCGGAGTTGGCCTCAAACCAGTCATTATTCATGTTTCGTTTCTTTCCAAAACCTTTCATGGCTGTGCTGTGTACTGCATCTCTGATGTGGTCCCATCTCTCTTTGGCGCAGCCACCGGGAGACATACAGTTCAGCACCTTGGAGAGCTCATGGGTGAATTTCTCTGCCTTGTCTGGGTGTGCGGTCTTGCTCACATCGATGCGGGGTTTGCCCTCTGGCCTAGAGTGGTGGATCTTCTTTGGCTGTAGTCTCATCTTGCTGCACACCAGCGAGTGATCACTGTCGCAGTCAGCACTGTGGAAGGTGCGAGTAAGCAGGACGCACTTCAAGGCAGACCGCCTGATGATGATCAGGTCGAGTTGGTGCCAGTGCATGGAGCGAGGGTGTCTCCAGGACACTTTGTGTTGAGGCTTTGTCTGGAAGAATGAGTTGGTGATGTTGAGGTCATGGTACGAGCACAGTTCCGGAAGTCGTTGTCCATTCTCATTCATTTCTCCAACGCCAAACTTTCCAAGACAGGTTGGCCAAAAGTCGTGGTCAGCGCCCACTCTGGCGTTGAAGTCACCCAGTAGTATCAAGTGCTCTTCTTTAGGGATACTCCTGATGATCGTGTCTAACTGATCATAGAACTCATCTTTGGTATCCCTGTTGGCGCCGAGTGTTGGTGCATACACACTGATCAGATTGACAGGTCCAGTGGATGTGTGGAGTCGGAGTGATAACAGTCTTTCAGTTCCTTGTTGACCAGGTTCTACCATCCCCAGTAAAGAATTTCTCACGGCAAATCCAACACCACACTCTCTGATTTCTTCGGCACTCTTCCCTTGCCAGAAGAATGTATAGTTCTTTTCCCTGAGAGTCCCAGTGTCTGGCAGCCGTGTCTCCTGCAAAGCGACTATGTCGATTTGGAGTGGTGCTAGCTCATCGTTGATGACTGCAGTCTTCCGAACATCGCTGATTGCCTGAAGGTCTTGTGATAGGCCAGTTGTCATGGTCCGTACGTTCCAGCATCCTAACTTGAGGGCTGGTTTCTTAAATGTTAGTTTTGTTTTGTTGTTGCCTGGTGCATGGTTCGCAGTCCACTTGTCGGGTACTCATATACACTAAGCCCCACGCACCCAGTGAAGCAGGTGAACTGTGGTGGGACAACACCTTATTGGCTGGGGGCTGCCCAGCTTGAGGTGGGCGATAGTTGTCCAGTGAGACATGGTGATCCCTCCCACCGTTGGAAGCAACCCCTGGCGCCAGCTCTACGCCAATTGAGAAGGGGGCTTATAACCGGTAAACTGTTGCTTCCCGTGTTGTGTCGATGCTGTGAAGCGAAGCTGGAGTGTCCTCTCCAGGGCTCAAGCCAGGGCAGGGTGATATGGAGGAACAGCTGTTGCCCATGCAGCAGAACCCCCCCTCTCCACGCAACTGAAGGATCCAAGGGAAAGACAATGTCGATGCAACTTGGCACCAGTGGCGTCGCAGGAGTTGCCGGAATGACATTGAGGACAATGTCAGACCGCCATCGGGACTCCGACACCGGATTTGGTTTCAGAGTTGACTCCCTTAGCCTTTCCCATGAGTGGGTATTGCCACAAGGCAGCGGAGGTTTTAAATCAGAGTTTTCCTTCTCCTAGGTGGGCTGCCTTCCAAGGCTGACGAGCCCCACCTACCCAAGGTAATCCTCTAGATATTACTCAAAATTTTCACCTTTCTGCAACTTACACTATGACATGGCAGCAAATTTTTAGGGGAACCACTAAATATAATGCAGGAAGATTTGTTAAGCAAAATATTATAGGATAATGAAGCAAAGAGCAAGTGTAAATGGAAATAAAGACTTCACTTATAATAGAAAAGCTGAATTATTCCCCTTTGATGTTGACAGTGTTATATTGAAATTGCAGTTTTCTCCTTGACCTTCATATGGTACAACAAAGGCAAGAGGGTAATGCATTTTTATTGGAAAAGAGTTTAAAGTGTTTACAAGGCTAAGAGAAGGGTATACATATGATCGGGGGCTGACATTTCTGTCTCATGAATGGAATGATTTAATTCTTTGACTCTGCTGTTGGTGTCTGGAGAATAGTTTTAAGTCTGACACACATTTAAAATAAAATAATAATAATAATAAATAATAATTAATAACAACAACAACAACAGCAACCTCCTGATAACAGCCACAAAGCTAGAGGATTGACTTGCTGGAGTTCCCCTCCCTTCAGAAAATGTATAAAGTGAATTTGAAGTCTGATTTACAAAAAAAGATAAGAGGTAGAATTTCTTTGCTCACCTTACCACTCTCCTAAGAGCCATTCAAGAGAGAGAGATAAGGAAAATATTTTGAAAGATCTCTAATGTAACCATGTGTAGCTGTTTTAGACATTGCAGCATGTACAAATTCAAAAGACACATCAAACAAATTTGTGGTGAAATTTCATTTTTATAGCCCTCAAATAAAGGTCAAAAGGTTTAGATGTTTAAAGTGAGTTAACTCCTTGCTTATCTGACCATTAAACTGTCAGCAGAGAGCTATTTTTAAAATGTGTGATAGTTTGAAAACTTAGTACTAAATAATGTCTGAAGACCTATTAACCTGCCTGGGATGTGAACCAGAGACTGGTTCAGCTTTAGTGCAACTACACCGGGTCAGTGAAATGGCTATGAAGGGGTGAACAATGCAACTGAATCTTAGCTCCTTTTGTCATAAGGCAGTGATGACAAGTTATTGTCGGCATTCACCTCAGATTACCATGATAGTGTTACTGAGAGGCTAATCTGATTTCACAGGTTTTTACAGGCTTCCATTTTTCTTTCTATGATTTCTAGAATTAGGATAGGAGTGAAAGGACACTAATATTTAGCTCATCTCCACACATTTGTTTTTGGAAACCCTATGTGGATTTATTTACCTATTTATTTATGAAAACCTTAACCTTTATGTTTTATTACAATGAGGTCTTGTTTACACTACAGTTGCAGCCATATGTGTTAGGGGAG